>CP106722.1:131772446-134172446 GCA_025506655.1 Gossypium rotundifolium
ACAAGGTTAAGGTAATTTGGACACGGTTGAAGGAGGCATCTGATCGGCAAAAGTCATACGCAGATCTTAAGCGGAAGGAGATTGAGTTTGCTGTGGGAGATTATGCGTTTCTTAAAGTTTCACCGTGGAAGAAGGTAATGAGATTTGGTCACAAGGGAAAGTTAAGTCCTAGGTTTATAGGACCTTATCGGATTTTGAAACGAGTTGGTCCAGTAGCATATCAGTTAGAATTGCCTACGGAATTGAAGTAGATGCACGATGTGTTCCATGTTTTGATGTTACGTCGTTACCGATCGGATCCATCTCATGTGATACCGGTTGAGGAGGTGGAGCTGAGACCAGATCTGTCTTATGAGGAAGAGTCGATTTAGATTCTGGAACGGGATGTGAAGGTGCTTCGGAGGAAATCGGTCCCTCTAGTCAAAGTGTTATGGCGTAACCATGGATCGGAAGAAGCCTCATGGGAGCCAGAGGAAATAATGCGACAGCAATACCCTCACTTGTTTTAGCCAGGTAATTTTGAGGTTGAAATTATTTTAAGGGTGGTAGAACTGTAATATCCAGGACTTAGGGGTTATGCATTTTTACTTGAATGTATGTGATTGCATGCTTGAGTGTGATTTGCATGTGTTTTAGGGGCTTCAAGAACCTTGGGCTGTGGGTAGGAGCCTTAGAAGTTATTGGATTTTAAGTCTAAAAAAGGGGAACTAAGGGAGCTAGGCCTTAAGAAGTTTATTGTGTGGTTTAGAACACAAAGAACCTAGTTGATAAAGTGGCAAAGAGGCGCCACTTAGGGCCTTGTAAGGTGACGCCACAGGGAGTGAGAAGGGCCTAGGTTCGAGCAGCAAGGGAAGCATTTTGGAGTTTTATTTTGCAGCAAGGAGAGGCAGTGTTGGACGGCACAAGGACACTTTAAAGATGAAGTGTATATTGAGTCAAAGGCTTAAGGATTCGGCTAAGCTAGAGTGAAAAGGGGGATTGGGGTGAGAGAAGAAGAGTTAGCCAAAACACCAACTCTGAGTGTTCACCTGTGTATAGCCGAATTTTGGAAGGGAGTTATCATCTTTTTCATTTGTTTTTTTCCACTTTCTCATCTTTTCTCTCAAGCCAAAATTCTTTTTCTCTTCTTTCTCTTCTAGCTGAAATTCCCTAGCCCTCTTCTCCTCTCCAATACTCTCCTGAAAGCCGAATTCTTCTTACTCATATCCCTCCTCCATAACCGAATCTACAAGGAAGGTTTCTGTTTCCCGAAGGTGCACCATAAGCCTCATACTCCTTAATAATTGGGTCTGTCGATTCTTCCCTCTCTACCTCTAGTAGTCGAATCTTTTGGTGATTTCGGGATCCTCCAGTAGCCGACGGTTTAAGGTGATCTTTTCGGGATTTAAGATCCAAGGAAGTCTTCGACAGATCTTCGGGATTTGGCTAAACAATCTAGGTAAGTATTCTAGTGTTTCAGATCTGTTCCTTATTCATTCAAAAGCTGAAAAACTAACCGTTGAGTGTACTAGTGCCTAGCTGATTGCAAGGAGGATCATCACAAAGTTTGAGATTTGGTTGGTAACCAAATCGGCTGACAAATAAGGGTTTTGGTCTCACTAACCCTTTGGATTTATTTATTTAGCGAATGGCTTTTTGCTAATATGCCTAGTGTTGGCCGAATGTAGGAAAGAGGGGTCTAGTGCGTTAGATCGAGATTTTTGGGATTTCGATTAGATATACAGTAATCAGGTGTGTAACCCTACACTAACTCTCGATAGTTTAATAATAATTATGCTAAACATGTGATAGTGATGTGACATATAAACGTGGCTAAGGGTACCATTTAATGGTACAGTAAATTCAGGTACGTTACCCCTTTTTACCCCTATAAACAATGTTTAATAGCATTGATGTGAAAATATGTGGAATCCTAATATGATTTTAGGGTAAGGTAAATGGCATGAAAAATAAGCATGTTTTGTATGTTGCATGGGCATATGGGTGATTATGTGAAAGGGGAAGTGATCTAGTGGTTTCTACCACAATATCTGGTGACTCTGTCACATTATCTGGTGACTATGTCACATAACATAAATCTGGTGACTCTGTCACATTATCTGGTGGCTATGCCACAAATTATAAGGGCGATGTGCAGTTGGTATGTAACGACGCCTTCGATGGTGTGTGTGGATGGAGGTCTATTTAGTAATCCCCACGGTGTGATCGGTAGGTACGTGTGATGTGTAGAGGTTGGATCTAGGTGGTTTGGGTTACATCATGGTTCATCGTTATTTTATGTGATATATAATGCCTTGTATGTTTTGGGAGTCTGTGATGGATTACATACTGAGTCTGTTGACTCACCCTTCGTGGGCTAACTTTTTGCAGATGGCGCTCAGTAGATGGACCGAGTCGGTAGGAACTTAGGGGTGGCCATGCACAGCTAAAGTTTTCTTCAGTTTTCTTATTAATTTATTTTGGTTTATTTTGGGATATATTTTGATGTAATAAGGCCATTACTACTTAACTATTTTATTCTCTTTGCGTTTTTTTTAATTTTTCTGATATGATACGAACAACACCAATTGTTTTGAAAATCAAACACCAACGTTTTTTTTTGGTTAACAATAATATTAAACTCTAAAATTTGGTATTTCTTAAACTTGCAACTTTTGAAATGTGAACTTATCGATTTAGTACAAATTAAGCTACAACTAAATTTTAAACTCGAGATCAACCCAAATCCATTTTCTTTGAAACCACCACGATTTTTTTCAAAACTGTCATACGAGACTTAACTACGTTTTACTCAAGGAGCATGCTAGATCCGGTCAGGGCTTGTGGGCCGGGTTTGGGGTGTTTCAAGCATGGTGATACTGATATTAGGTTTTCTAATTTTCGTGAAATGGTTGACATCGACAAAAGTATAAATGGTGGAAGCTCAAGCTCAAATTTGCATAATGGTCAACGAGTTAAATCGGGATATTATGATTTGTTGAGCTGATGCAAATTATAAAGATCTTTGACTAGTATGTTGAGGGAATTATGAAAGAATGTATATTTGAGTTGTTCTAACAATATGAAGAAGAGATTACTTTGAAATGTTATTATCCGATGGATAAGATCTATTCAGTTGCTTCAAATCTGAACGTGTTAATTAGTTGAAGAATAATTTAAGTTATATGCATTTAAGTTTATCCTCAGGTATAGACATAATATTGTGCATTCATGGATAAATTGACTGACATTTTGAATGAAGAATTCATGTTCTAAAAAACATGATACAGAAAAATATCTATTAGATTTTTTTTAATTAAATAACATTATTATGAGTTTAAGTTGTTCTGATTGATAAAGTTATCGCGCTTGTGAAGTTTGAATAGTCTGATACTTGTTAAAAAAGTTTTAAACAGTTGAAAGCATTATTAAAATAAACACTAGTTCTAGTTCAGTCTGAATCGGGTAAAGAATTCATGATTTTCAGTTATGCGTCATTGAGCAGATTGGGATGTGTTTTAGTACAAGAGTGTAAAGTGGTAGTTTATGTTTCATGACGGTTAAAGCCATATTAAAAGAATTATCAGACATGCGACTTAGAATTGGCTACTATTGTGTTTGCATTGATAATTTGACGACATCATTTGTTCGATGAAAAATGTCATATACTTACTGATCACGAGAGTTTAAAGTAGCAGATGTCACAAAAAAGACTTGAGTTTGAGACAGCATTGATGGCTTGAGCTATTGAAAGATTGTGAGTTAGTTGTTCATTAACCTTTGGGGAAAAGCAAATATAACTGCTGATCCTTAAGTGGAAAAATTTTGTTGAATGATGGTTACACAACTGACATTGAAATGATGGCACAATCTTAGATGAGTTAAAAGCTAAACCGATGAGTTCATTGCAAATATGAGAAGCTCAAAAATTTAATAGAGAATTGCAAGTGAAATGAGTACAATGTGAATAGACTTCTGATTCTAAATTTTAGATCGAACCTAATGACTATTATTATTATTCTGAGATAGAATTTGTGTATTAAAGAATCCAGAGCTTATATAGAAAATTTTGCACGAGACTCACAATGGTAATTTGTCTATTCATTAGAGGAGTAGTAAGATGTATACTGATTTGAGGTAGAAGCACTGATGGTTAGATTTGAAAAGCGATATTACTGATTTTGTGTTTAGGTGCTTGATTTGTCAACAAGTTAAAGCCGAATGTCAAGTGCATTCATGACTATCATAGCTAATGATAATAATAAAGTTGAAAATGAGATAGAGTTATGATAGACTTTGTATCGGGATTACCCTAATTTCTGAAAAGAAAGATGCTATCTGAGTTGTTGTTGATCAGTTGATGAAATATGCATATTTATTCCAGTACGTATAGATTTCTCATGTGGTAAAATTTGAGTTATGTGTTTCCGAGATTGTTAGGTTATATAAAGTGCAAGTCTTTATTATTTCATATAGAGATCCAAGGTTTATATTACAATTATGGAGAAAGTTCCAGGAAACTCTGAGTACGCGGTTGTATTTCAGCACTGAAATTCATTTTCAGATCGATGATAAGTTTGAGAGAATGATTTAGATTATTGATAATATGCTTTGTTACTATGTTTAAAATGCAAAGTTAACTGGGAAAATGTTAATTGTTGTTCGAATCCATGTATAATAATTTTCATGTCGAGTATATGATGGCATTGTATGAAATTTTATGTGGTTATAAATGACAAACTTTGTTATATATGATGGAGCTTAGTGAGAAAATATATATGAGGTTAAATTGATTTACAATTCTTAGGAAAAAGTGAAAGTGATTCGCGATAGTTGAAAGTAGCTTTAGATTGACATAAAGAGTATATAGATTTGAAACACAAAGATATTGGATTTTAGATCAGCGACAGAGTATTTCTGAGAGTACCGCCCTCAAAGAGGATACTTTATTGTGGTCGCAAAGAGAAGTGGACTCCATAATTTATTGAGTTGTATTAGTTTATTGAGAGAGAAGGCCAGTGACATACCGACTTGAATTACAATTAAAGATAGAATAGATTTATAATGTGCCTCATTATCTATGTTGTGACCAGACTATTTGTATATAATTTCTCCAACAGATGTTGAGATTTAGTCGACATGTTAGATAACAAAGAATCGATCAGAAATTTAGCTCAAGAGGTTAAAGAGTTTAGAAAAAATGTATAACTTTAATGAATGTCTAGTTGCATCATCACAGTGTTGAGGAGGCTACGTGGGAGCCCGAGGAAGCTATGAGAAGATTTTCGGGGACAAAAATCCCCAAGGGGGAGAGAGTTGTAATAACCTATTTTTCGTCAAATCAGAATAGTGGTTTCGAAACCCCAAATACAAAGTCAAAATGTGTATTTCATTATTATTTTAAAGTTTATAGGATGATGGAGTGATTGCGTGAAAATTTTGTTAAGAAATTTTATCGTTTGAATGGTCAATTCGATAAAAAGGACTAAATCGAGTAAAGTGCAAAAGTGATGTTCTAATAGCTAAAAGTATAAAATAGCTATAGAACCTTAAAGTCAAGTTCCTTATGTTGTAATTAGACCATTAATAGCATGAGTGGACAATTATGGACAACCATTATCTGTTGTTAATGTTTAATTAGGATGGTTAATATTGTAATTTGATGAATAACATTAATTAAAACAAAACAAAGTCATAATTTTAGTCCATCTTCATGCTAATAGCTGAATTTAACAAAGGAGAAAACAATTCTTAGGGTTTCAAGCATTCGGCCAACTCCTAACTCAATTGTAAGTCCGTTTTTGTCCCATTTTTAATGATTTCTATGTTTTTGAGATCGTTGCCGCTATTACCAACTAGCCCAGGGATTAATTTGCAAAACTGTTAAAGATTTTAAATGTTTCCATTGATGAATATGTGTGATTTTTTATGATTGATGATAGATTTTGAATGTTTGTTGTTAGTTAAACAAGTTCTGTAAAGTGATTTTGAGTAAAAACGAAAAATAGGGATTTATTTGTGAAAATATGAAAATATGTGGTTAAATGTGTGAATAAATGAAAAATATCGGCTGCTAGGGGCATAATAGTAATTCAGCTAAGCATGGGTATTTTGAAATTTGTATGAATTTGTGTTTTTGTGCAATAAGGACTAAATTGTAAAAACGTGAAAGTTTAGGGGTAAATGTCTAAAATAGCCCTAATGTGTGTTTTGGATTAAATTGAATAATGAAATGATTAAATAATTTAATATTGAATATATTTAGATCAACAAAATTGAAATTCAGATCTAAATCGTGGAAAAAGGAAAGTTATCGACTAAACGACTTATTTCGTCATTTCCACATTCGAGGTAAGTTTGTTTGTTAGCATTGTTACAATTATGCTTTAAATGCTTTGATATTGCATAAATTGTGTATACAAGATTAAAGTTATGTTTGACGACGAGTCGACTATATATAGCACTTAGTATGGGGGGTCGAGATAGCTTCGGCTATGTATAGCACTTAGTGTTTGAGATCGAGATAGCTTCAGTTATGTATGAAACTTAGTGTGTGAGATCGAGATAGCTTTTACTATGTATGGCACTTAGTGTATGATTCAAGATAGCTCTGACTATGTATGGCACTTAGTGTGCTAGATTAAAATAGCTTTGGCTATGTAATGGCACTTACTGTGTGAGAGATTAAGTATTCAGCAGTATTTCGAATAGGTATAAGTTGGTTGCAAGTTGTACAGGTATGTACATGGAAAGTATGAGCTTCAATTAGAAGAAGTTATGAATTTGCATATATGTATATGATTAAGCATAAGGAAAGCTTGTTGTTACCATGAATTACATGTTAAATAGTTCAAATTGTTGATTTGTGTAATATGATTTGTTGAATTTAATTCATACGTGCTTACTAAGCTTTATATTTTACTTTATTTATTTCTCCTGTGTTTTAGAGTGATATCGAAGCTAGCTCGGATTCGGGGTTCGACAGAGATCGCTTCACACTATCCAACTATTACTCGGTACCTATGAGCTTGGTATTTTAAGTATGTGGCATGTATAGGGACTTTAAGTCATCTTGGTATATTGAGCATGATTATAGCTATTTATTTTGGCTTGTAAATATTAAGTTTTTTGTCTTGTGTTAGTTATGTAAGATGGCTTATGTTGGCAATTGTGTGATGTGTGTATATGTATTTACGCCTCTTAGTGATATGGTTCATGATTGTTTGAGAATGGATTGTTGATTGCAACCTTCAAGGTAGCTAATAGTTGATGATTTGAAAATAGTTGTGCTTGTGGTTTTAGGCTAAGAGATTCTTAATAGAAATGGTATATATGAATGTTTTGAAAATGTGAAAAAGGTATAATTTGAATAGGTAAGAATATAGTATTATAAGTACGATTATGTCTTGTGAATTGAATTGGTTGATGGTTGTGTGATGATTGATGATTTGTGGTTATTAGTATGCTTATGAAAGTACAAATAATGCATATTGTTAATGGTCATTGTGATGTTTTGAGAAGACAAGGATTGGTATGAATTTAGATAACAGTATGACATATATATGTTTTGTATTGATAGGTGATGGAAATGGCATAAATTATGCTTGACTTGGAATTGAATTATAGGTCCATTGATGTTATGTTTTCTGCCATATGGGTGGTATAGTTGTGCGTAAGTTTGGGAGGCAAATTCACTTGGTAAATAGCCTATTTTTCTCCACATGGGCAGAGACACAGGCGTGTGTCTCAGCCGTGTGAAACACACGGTCATGTTACACGGTCGTGTGTCCCCTGGAGTTGAAATTGAAATGAAGTCAATATGCTCCACACAGTCTCACATATAGGCGTGTAATCAGTCGTGTGGTATAATTCAGTATACCCCCTAATTTGCACACGGCCTACCACACAGGCATGTGACTTGGCCTTGTTGCATAAGTCAGTATAAACTATAGGTTTTGCATGGCCTAGCACATAGGCGTGTGACTTGGCCGTGTTGCATATGGGCTAGACAGACGGATGTGTTGTTGGCCGTGTGACCCAAGTTAGTAAGCTCACTTGTTTGGACACGGGCTGAGGCACGCCCAAGTGTTTCCATTTCAAATGTTCACACGGCCTGTAACATAGGCGTGTCTAGTGGCCGTGTAAGACACACGGCCTGGCCATATGGGTGTGTGTCCCCTATTTTTGACAAAATTTTCTAAGTGCTCTAAGAATTTCCAAATTTATTGGTTTAGTCCCAAACCACTCCTATAGCATGTTTAGGGCATTGTAGGCTCAAACTAGGGACATATTGATTGAGATTGAATGATGAATGTTTGTATTGAAGAAATGTATGCTAAAAGTTTGTGTAAATGTGTTGTAAGTTTGGTAATGCTCTGTAACCCTATTCCGGCATTAAATACGGGTGAGGCGTGTTACAGAGAAAATATAAACCTGAATGTGAATGATGCAGAAGATGACATCCTGGTGAATGTAGAATGAATGACTAAGCTTGTTTCAGATATGGCTCGCAAGATCATTTTATTTGAGATTGCTCTGAGTTAGCTGTGAAAGATAAATTCCAGAATGCAAGATTGAGTAACATAGCTACTAGAGGAAGGCTACCTAGAAATGTGGGGAATGTGACTAGTAGCAGAGGAATGACTAAAGACTCCGTTGTGAGATTTGAGGCAAGAGCACCTACTAGAGCCTACGCTATTCTCGCTTGGGAAGACGCATCATCACTCGATGTTATCACTGGTACATTTTCTCTTTATGACACTAATGTGATTGCCTTTATTGATCCTAAATCGACTCATTCATATATTTGTATGAAATTGGTGTCTAGTAAGAGTTTATCTATTGAGTCTACTGAGTTTGTAATTAATGTATCGAACCCCTTAGGCAAATATGTTCTAATTGATAAAGTTTGCAAGAACTATCCTTTAATGACTCGGGGCTATTGTTTTTAGGCTAATTTGATGCTACGACCATTTGATGAATTCGATGTAATTTTGGGTATAGATTGGTTGACGTTACATGATGCTGTTGTGAATTGTAGATGAAAGAGTATTGAATTGAAATGTCAGGATAGTGAAATTCTTCGAATTGAATAAGATGAGTCGAGTGGGTTGCCTATTGTGATTTCATCAATGTCAGCTCAGAGATATGTGAGAAAAGGTTGTGATGATTACCTAGCTTATGTTTTGGATACAAAAGTGTCTGAATCTAAGATTGAATTAGTGCTAGTTGTCTGTGAGTTTTCGGATGTGTTTTCGGAGGAGTTACTGGGGTTACCATCGATCAGAGAGGTCAAATTTTCTATTGAGTTAGTACTGGGAACATCACCGATATCAATAGCTCCGTATAGAATGGCTCCGATAGAATTGAAAGAATTGAAAGCTTAGTTGCAAGAGTTAACGGATAGAGGTTTTGAATGACTTAGTTTTTCGCCATGGGGTGCGCCAGCGTTGTTTGTAAAGAAGAAAGACGGATCAATGAGAATGTGTATTTATTATCGAAAACTCAACAAGGTTACGGTAAAGAACAAGTATCCTTTTGCCGAGAATAGATGACTTGTTTGATCAGTTGAAAGGGGCAACAATATTCTCGAAGATTTATTTGAGATCGGACTATTATAAGTTGCGAGTTAAAGATTCAGATGTGCCGAAAACTGCATTCAGAATAAGGTATGGACATTATGAATTTCTTGTTATGCCTTTTGGATTGACTAATGTTCCTGCAATTTTTATGGATTTGATGTATCGAATTTTTAGGCCATATTTAGATAGATTTGTTGTACCTTTCATTAACGATATTCTGATTTATTCACGAGATGAGTCTGAGCATGCCGAGCAATTGAGAATTGTGCTTCAAATCTTGAGAGATAAGCAACTGTTTGCTAAATTTAGTAAATGCGAGTTTTGGCTCCCAGAGGTTGGATTTTTGGGACACAAAGTTTCAGCGGAAGGTATACAAGTTTATCCCAGCAAGATTTCAGCAGTTGTTGATTAGAAACCACCAAGAAATGTATCCGAATTCAGAAGTTTTCTAGGGTTAGTTGGTTATTATTGAAATTTTGTTAAAGGATTCTCAATGATTGCTACACCGATGACCAGATTGCTACAAAAAGATGTGAAATTTGAGTTGTCTGAGAAATGTCAATAGAGTTTTGATCAGTTGAAAACATTGTTAACTAAGACACCAGTGTTGGCTCAACTTGAGTCGGGGAAAGAGTTTGTAATTTTCAGTGACGAGTCATTGAAAGGTTTGGGTTGTGTTTTGATACAAGAAAGAAAAGTGATAGCTTATGCCTCCAAACAATTAAAGCTGCGTGAAAAGAATTATCCGACGCATGATTTAGAGTTGGCCGTTATTGTTTTCGCATTAAAAATTTGGCAACATCATTTCTACGGTGAAAAGTGTCACATCTTTACAGATCACAAAAGTTTAAATTATATAATGATTCGAAAAGATTTGAATTTACATCAACGAAGATGGCTAGAGTTGCTGAAAGACTATGAGTTAGTGATTGATTAACATCTGGGGAAAGCAAATGTAGATGCGGATGCTCTGAGTAGAAAATCATTATTTGCTTTGAGAGTGATGAATACTCAGTTAACCTTATCGATGATGGTTCGATTCTAGCAAAGTTGAAAGCTAAACTGGTATTTCATCAGCAAATTTGTGAAGCTTAGAAATATGATAATGAATTGCAGGCCAAAAGAATGCAATGTGAGTCGACTAGTGATTCAAACTATCAGATCGGATCCGATGATTTTTTATTGTTTCGAGGTAGAGTTTGCATACCGTGTAACACCCCTTACCCGTATTCGACGTCGGAACAGGGTACTCAGCATTATTGGACTCATATTACTAGCAATCACACAATTTTGAGTCACGAAATTTGTGTCCAAATTAAAACCATTCATATTCAATCATGAAGTCCCTATTACGAGCCTACGAGGACCAAAACATGTATTGGAGGTGGTTCGGGACTAAACCAAGAACTTTAGAAATTTTTACAAAACTTAGAAAATTTTTGCTAGAAGCAAGGCTCACACGCCCTTGTGGTCTAAGGGACACACCCGTGTGATGTTGGGACATGCCCATGCTTCAGACCATGCTCAAATTAGGGTGCTCTCTGACTTGTCCCACACAGTCGTGCCACACGCCCGTGTGTTAGGCCGTGTAGTACACACGGCTGAGACACAAGCCGTGTGCTCAATTCTGAACATTTTTTTGCAACAATTAAGGTGCAAGGGACACACGGCTAAAACACATGCCCGTGGGGAAGACCGTGTGTCTAATCGTGTGGACAAAATAAAAGCTATTTACCAAGCCATTTATCACCCTTGTTCGCACATACACTTACACCATTTCAAGACACAAACATAACATACTTAGGCAACCAAAACATCTACAATTATGGCCAACACAATAACAACATCGATCATACTCACAACAATTATTAAGCCATAATTGACTCCTTTCAAGGTACCTAATTGTACACCAATTATCATATTATCAATAAACCACATTGCCAAACATTTCACATTCATGTCATAAACCACATTTCTATCATTCAACAAGTATACCATGACCATATCACCAAAGACATTAGAACATATATATACTTAGGCTTACAACCATGATAGCCCAAATAAACAATTCTACATGGTCAATTATCAAAACAAGCCTTTGACAATAACAAGCCATCACATTGGATACAATCACAATGACACATTTAACAAAAGACTAAGTCCCTATACATGCCATAGGTTTAAAATACTTGAATTCATTTATACCCAAAATGACAGCTTGATAGTGTGATAAGAACTCCGGTGAACTCCAATCTGAGCTAGCTCAATGACACTATGAAACATGGGAAAGGAAGGGGGTAAGCTATATAGCTTAGTAAGTTCATATGCAAATAATACAAAGCATTATTCATACATTTGACATATAAATAAATTAACATATATCAACATAAATGTCATATGAACATAAATATCATTTAATATCAACATAACACATATCAACATAATCATCATACACTAATAGCTCATCATATGAATTACATAACACATATCAACATAATTGTCATATAAGCTTCATAAGCACAACTTACTCAATCACAATTTTACCAATTGTTCTTCATATACTGAGTTCATTTTCTTTGAGTTTTACATACATACATGTACCATCTCATAACATATTCACGTACTTTCTCATCTTTGACATACCCATTGAACTACCTGGAATACTATCGGATACACAAAAATCTTTGCAAATAAGTGCCACATATGTAGCCAATGCTACCAAAAATCTCAAAACACATATAAGCTCGCTCTCAAGCTATCCTTGGGCCTGCTAACACAAGCTGTCAATCGAGACATAGCTACGTGGTGCTGCCCACACAAGCTATCAGTATCCGTAACCTATGCCGATATACCCAGCCATAGGTAGGACGTACAGGACCAGCACTCGGGACACATAAATCACAAAATTACTAGGTTCCTAGTGACATGTCACTTGTATCCTAATCTATTCCTAAGGTTCAGTCGGGATTTACTCACTCGTCAAAACTTCATCAATTTCATCCATAAAGTCAATCATACAATTCATGCAAAAACAAAACATTATAAATACAATTATAACGTAGCATTATTTACATATTAGCTTACCTCAACATAAAAATGGCGAAGCGGACCTGATCGTCAAATACTCGTTTTCCCCCGTTCTAAACCCGGACTTTATTTTTCTTAATCTATAATACAAAATTAATCTCATTTAATCAACACATTATTCATTTCAGTCCAAAAGCCACATTTTGGAAAAAATTACATTTTTGCTCTTAAACTTTTAACATTTTATAATTTAGTCCCTAGGCTCGTAAAATGATTTTCATTCAATTTTTTTTCAAAACACAGCATAGCTGAACCTATATCATGCTCATAAAATCCCACATTTTTCATTTATTAACATTTTTACAACATATTTTACAAATTTTACAAATAAGTCCTTTTTGACATTTTTACCGAAAATCACTTAGCAGAAGTTGTTTAACGAACATGTAACGCCCCAAATTTTTGGGCCTAGTAGAATTGGGCCTATTGGGCCTTGGGCATAGGAGTGTTTAAAATTTTTGAGAATAAGAAAATGGCACTATTGCATGAAGGATCTTTTGGGTGAGTGAATTTGGAAGGTTATGGTGCTTTTATGAAGTCTTGGGTTCAAGCCATGTCATATGGGAATTTTTTATTTTTAGCATTAGGGGAACCATGCCTCCCGGTTGCAAGCCTTTTAAGTAATTAAGATTAAATTGTGACATAAGAGGAGCTTGTGGCTTAGTGGCAAGTGGTGTAGAGAGTGAAGCTTGTGGTCTGAGGTTCAAGTCTCTTGAGAAGCAAAGGAGGTTTTATTTTTCAACATGGATGGCAAGAGTTGTGGTGGATTCAAACTCTTTGGAGTGGTTGTCGACTTGGTAAAAGGGGAGAGTATCATGGGATATGTATGATGGTTGTTTGGGATTTGGAGGAGGAAAATATGGAGAGATTTTAGGGGAGAATTAAGGCAGTGATTTATAGAGAAAATGGTAGAGTTTGAATTGATGAGGGTTTGTGCCGAATTGGTATAGGAAGCCTAGAAAAATTTGGCTAGGAAGGTTTTTCTCATCGTTGGCTTGAGGTTTGTATTAATAAGGCACATTTGCCAAAAGCAAACCGGCACACTCACTCTCACAACACTTACCAACCGCCAACCTCCCCAAAATCTCCTCAAATGCCAACCTCCCCCAATCACTCCCAAGCCACTAATTCAATTCACCTTGACCAAGTCTTCCTCCACCATTGACTATCCACCCATCATTTGAATGTGTTGACTAAGTCCAAGGCGAGGAGTTTGAAGCGCCTCTGACTCTCCTCTGGGCATTCTTTGAATTTTGCTTTTCTTTTTCCAAATTCGACTCTTATGTT
Organism: Gossypium rotundifolium; assembly: GCA_025506655.1. Classification (NCBI taxonomy): domain Eukaryota; kingdom Viridiplantae; phylum Streptophyta; class Magnoliopsida; order Malvales; family Malvaceae; genus Gossypium; species Gossypium rotundifolium. The sequence continues at coordinate 131,786,381 of CP106722.1, forward strand.
CTTTGGTGCTAGAATTGTTGTTTGCATTTTCTTCAACCGAGCCTTTTCTTTTTGACCATTAATTGTTAGCTGACTTTAGGTGCAACTTATTCTTTTATTCTCTTCTTTCCCATCTTGTGCTCTCTTGGAGGCCAATTGTTTTTCCCTTTTCTTGGTAGAATACTCTGACATCTTTCGAGTAGGTTGCTATTGCCGATTATTTCTTCCCTTAATTATTCTTTACCTTTTCCGAACCTTCCTACTCCCTCTCTTCCAATCGGTCATTAGCATTTACCTCTTCTTTTGTCTTTAATCGAACATATCTACTCTTTCCCCCTCATTTTGTTGTTTCAGTTCTCCTCTCCTTCCGTGTGTTGGGTTAGTCGAATAATTTCCTCCTAGTCATTCATTCTGCTTTCGGCTAGTAAGGGTTGTCTGATGAATCGGGTACAAGCTTCTTGACTCTTGCGTGTGGGTATAGGCTGATTTCTTCTATCGATCGTTCTTTTGGCTAGTAAGGGTTGCGTGTGGGTTGTCGTTCTTTCAGTTCTAGTTATTTTTGTTCATGGTAATAGTCAAAGAGGTTAAAATACAATGCAGGTGGTACCAAGGATAGTGTGTGTATTAGTACCGTAATTACTAATCGGTCAAAAGTAGATAGAGTGTGAATTTTTTCATACGGTGTTAGCTGTAACGACAAATGCTAAAATGCTGAAAAGCCAAAGGATTGCTCTTTTGACCACATGTGCGTGCGAACGCTCATGTGATCAACCGAGCTCACAAAACATGGGCCTACGATGAGGAAGACCGCCATGAGCGATCTCATGGGCTTAGGCCAAAATGGGCCGTGTAGGCCCAGCGAGTTTGTGGGCCTGTGTGGGTAAACTTTACTGTTAAGTGGGACGTAGATAGACTTTTCATGCCGCGCACATGACTTAGGTAGTTTTGGGCCTCGTTAGGCTTAAATGGGTCGTGTGGGCCCAAAGGGCTCGTAGGGCCCACACGGATGAAATCTATGGTAATGGACTAATAAGGAACCGGGTTATGGGTACACATAGCCGCATCTAATTTTGGGCTGAATGGGCCACACGAGTGGGTATGGGCCTACTTGGGCCAAGTAATGGGCCTTAGGCCCATTTGCACCGTTGTGTCTGTTTGGGTTACTTAATTTGCTCGAGGTGACGGTGGACCTTTTATTGGGTTGTTGAGATCCCTATTTGTAAAATTATTGAAATACCCCCGATTTGCAAAATTACCAAAATATCTTTGCTGTAACATCCTGATAATTAGGGTTATGCATTTTACTTAATTGAATGATGTTGCATGCTTAATTATTATTAAGTGTATTTTGGAAGTTAATTGAGCTTCATTAATTAAGTGAATGCTTAGTAAAACTTTTAATTCCTATTAATTAGAGAGAGCTAAGCAAGTTAGGCCTTAAGAATTAATGATAAGAAGTTTTAGCATGGATTGAGTAATTGGCAAGGTGGTTAAGATGCATGGATGTGTGCTTGAGGAATGAGGTTCGAATCTCCTAGCTAGCATAAGAGAGGATTTTGTTTTTTGTTTTCTTCCTATAAGTGTCGGCCAAGAATGTTCTAGAGTGGATGAGTGTTCTCTTAATTTTGGCTATTTGACCAAGTGAAAAGGAAGCTAAGAACTTATGGTATGGAATCATAAGTTGATGATAAGATGAGGGGACAAAAGGCATAAGTTTGGGCATTGTTTTAGGAGTGTGTTCATGGTCATTTGACCATGAACCTAGACAACATGAAGGGTTAAGGGAGTGGTTTAATTGTGTAGTAAATTTTGGATATGATGGGAAGAAACAAGGAGGAAAAGGGAATGATGTTGGCTAGGTTGACCGAAAATTAGTGTATCCATTAGGGTGCTAGTTGGCCAAAAATCCTAGCAAAATTGTCCATCTTTTCTCATTTCTCCAAAAATTCTCCTCTTAGCCGAATCTTGCTTTGGAATTTAGGCAAAACTTCTCTTTGTTTTGGTTCACATTTTGACCATTTGGTTAAAATTCCTCTCTCTCAAAATTCTTGTCAAAAGCCTCAAAAGTTGGAAAGCCTTTCTTCTTTTCTTCCTTTTCTCTCATTACCGAATGTACCAAGAGGTTCAAGCATCATCTTTTCTTCTTTATTTCTCCCTCTTGGCCAAATGCATCTAAACCCCAAAACCAATCTCCTTTCTCTTTGATCATTTCTCCTTTTCTTTTCTTTTCATTTTATTTCTCTCTTTTCTTTCCCTCTTTCTTAGAATCTACAAAGGATCAAGAACCATTTTTTCTTCAATTTTACCTCTTTGGTAGAATGTGCATAGGACTCTAAACCTATCCCTTTTCTTTTCTTTAACATCATCTTTTCTTTCTTCTCTCTCTTCTATCATTTCCATTATCTTTCTTCTTTCCTCAAAATCGAAACCATCATATTGAAACCACCATTTCTCTTCTTTTTTGTTTAAATGAATCATCATATTCTTTTCTTCTTATTCAAGGTCGAATCTTGAAGAACTCAAAGTAAGATTTTATCAATCATTTTCATCAATTCTTTTACTTTAGCAAAATTAGAATCATGATCTTTTAATTTCTCTCTAGGTAGAATCATTTGAAAAGGATTTTTAAAGATCTTTGTTGAAGACAACCTTTAAGTGACCATTCAAATCATCAAGGTAAGGTTATTAATTTAGATCATATCGATTTATTTAGATAGACTACTAATCGATCATATTTTTAGGGGATTTAAGATCAACAAGATAGGTAAGAAAAGAGTAAATTTGAGTGTTTGGAAGAGAGGAGGTATTCCTTTACCATCGAACTACAAGCGAAGTGGTCAGATCGGCGGTTAGAGATTTTCCACCGGGTTGTGGACTCTCTGCTAACGAGGATCGGTTATTTGAATTAGTGCGTACAACCAAACCACTTTACGTTGGTGGAATACCAGTGGGTTTTGATCCATCTAGTGGAGAAAAACCACAAATAACTGTCATTCGAGAATTCGAGGGTAAGGAATTAGATCTCTCGTCAATAAGTATAGTTTTGTTAACAATAGTTTATACTAATCAAGTGTGTTAATTAATTAGGTATTGACGAACGAGAGAGTATTGTTCTCACTATCACAAGGTGTGTAACCTTACATTAAAATTTCCATAGATCTATATTTTAAAAAGTGATTATATGACAATATGTTTGTTTGTGGATACCAATCATTGGTATACAAAATTTAGGTATGTTTACCCCAATATTCCGTTTATTTTTGCTATATGCATAAATATGAAATGAGTATGATTATATTATGTTTTGTGGGGTAAATAGCATGAAAATCGATTTGATATGTATGTGCATGGGCATATGGGTATTGTTGATAAAGGAGGAAGTATTCGGTGGTTTTACCACATTTACAGTGACTTGGTCACATATTTGACTCGATGACTTTGGTCACATATTTGACTCGGTGACCTCGGTCACATATTTGAACTCCGTGACTTGGTCACATATGTGAATCTGGTGACTTGATCACGTATTTGAAATTTGGACTTGATCGGTGACTTGGTCACATCTGTTTTGGTGGCTTTGCCACAACATTATAAGGGCGATGTGCATGTTGACTGCGAGAAGCGCTTTCGATGGTGTGTAGCGGATGGAGAGTTGATTTTGTAATCCCACGGTGTGTTGGTTGGTACGGGTGGTGTGTAGCGGATGGATATTTAGGTGGGCCGGGCTTGTATTTCATTTCATGTACATAACCATGTAATATTGAATGATTATTATTTGATCTGCTATGATATGGGCCTTTGGGCTAAATATGAGCTAAATGGGCCTTTGGGCTAAATATGAACTAAATGGGCCTTTGGACTAAATATGAGTTAAATGGGCCTAGGGCCATATGTGAAATTTTTTTTGGACTTTAAGCATATGATAAAATGGACTTTTTAGTGTATGTGTTATACATTGAGTTTATGACTCATCCCTTTTGTGGGATAAACTTTTCAGATAATTCATAGTGCGATGGATCGAATTGACAAGGATTTCGAGGTGGCGGTGCTCATATCAAGTATTGTGGAGATTTCCCAACTTAAACTTATTAATTTAAATTTTATTACTTAGACTTTATTTTGGGTTTGCTATTTTTGTAATAAGGCCACTATAAACTACTTTTAGATTTTGTGTTTGGATTTATTTTAAATTTCGCCATGAACAATTATCAATTAAATAACTAAATAGTTTTCGATAAATAATTTAAAAGGTTTTTGTCAAGAATATATATATATATATATGTTTTAAAGAAAATACAAATCTATTTTTCAACTAAGCCCAACTCGATCTTTAAGTTAATCCGTTTTACTTAAAATCATCAAGTTTTCTTGAACAAAATGATATTCCGCTAAAGTTTTACTCGAGGAACATACCAAATCCGGTTAGGCTTTTTGGGCGGGTTTGGGGTGTTTCAACAGTATCGAGCCCAATTTTAAACTCTCGGCCTTGGGTTTTGAAGCCCACAACGTTTTCAAAAATTGGCCCAAATGATTTTTTTTTTAAATTTTCTTAAGTTAAATGATTTTATAAGAGCATGGCACTCGAGTTCTTGGCCCAGATCCATCAGGTATGTATTTTATCGATATGTGATCTGTATGATAGTTTAAACTTAAACTATACTTTAGAGACACGAACCTTAGGTGTTTGTGTGCTACTACGGAAAAACTACTGAATATATGTTTCATAAAACTTTCCTTTAATAAGAAGTGAAAAGACTCTAATACATAAGACTTTTTCATAAAAACAGATAAGATACGTAGTAGACATGAGCTCTAGGGGACGTGGTCGTCGTGGACATGAAGAAGAAGGATGATGCTTTGAACCGATTCAATCTGGTCAAGGTTCCGAGAATGAAGCTCGCCACCGTTTGTTGGGGTGGACTTTCAAGAACAAAATGAAGGAGGTGACGTGATATCACAAGTCGTCTTTGTAAGTTTTAGAACGAGTAGCGAAGCTAGTTCGAAATGGGTCTCGAAAGTCATGAGTGAGAGACTTAGATCAAATGGAGTGAGGTTTTCGAGGAGTATCTGGAGTAGCTCCAAATGTAGCTGAATATTGGTTAGAGGCAGTCGAGAGGATCATGGACGATATAGACTGCACTGATGAAGAGAAATTGAAAGGTGCTATTTCACTTCTTCGTGATGAAGCCTACTAGTGGTGGCTCACTATAAAGGAGAGTACCCCTTGTGGATCATTTGGATTGGGGGTATTTTAAGATAAAATTCGAAGGGAAATATGTTGGAGCTAGCTACATCGACTCCCAGAGGAAGACATTTCTGAATCTAGTACAAGGAAACAAGTCGATAGCTAAATATGAAGCAGAATTTTTGCAACTTAGCCGATATGCCAGAGGGATAGTGGCTACAGAATATGAACGGTGTATCAGATTTGAAGATGGACTTAGAGATGAGCTAAGAGTGATGATTGCTCCACACCGTGAAAGAGATTTTACAATCTTAGTGGAAAGGGCAAGAATTGCCAAGAGGCTAAGCAATTTGAGAGACAGAATCGGAGATAGAGGCCAGAGCAAGAATAAGAGAAGCTTTGGGTCCTCAGGGTCGTCCAGAATTTTCAAAAGAAATCAAGAAGTGATGGTCCGCGAAATCAACAGACTACTACGGGTGGACAAAATCGTACTTGTTCTCAATATGGGAAAATAAACTCAGGAGAATGCTGGGAAAAGACCGGTGGATGTTTCAAGTGCGGTTCGAAGGATCATATGATCAAGGATTGCCCGATGAACTCAAAAAGAACCGTATAATAAGTCGTGGTGCTAATCAGTCGATGTGAAGCGACAATGACCGATAAGAGGCCGTGGTCCAAATGGAAGGGGCAATGGTTCCAATAGAGGTCGCAGAACTTCAGGCAGAGGCAGTGGTAGCTCTGAGGTGAGACAACCAGGTTTGGTGTATGCAGTTCGTCGCAGAGAAGACAAGTGGCCTTTTGATGTTATCACGCATGCGTTTCTAATTTCGGTTTCCTTTATTGCTTTAATAAATATAGGGTCAACTCATTCCTATATCGCTAGTGAAGTATCTGGGACTTTGCATGTGACTTTTTGGCTGTACCTAGGAAGATGATCGTACTTAGTCCTTTAGGATGAGCAGAGTTGTAGACAAACTTTTAAGGAAGTGCCTTTAGAAGTTCAAGGGATATAGTTTCCACCGATCTAATAGAGTTGCCATTTGGAGAATTCAACCTAATCTTAGGCATGGGCGGCTTGTGAAGTCTTAGTGCAAATGTGGATTGTCTTCTGCTAAGAGAATGTCCTTAAGAACTTTTGATGACAAGGAAGTTGTAGTAATGGGCGAGAGACAAACTACTTATCTAATGTAGTATCCGCTCTTAAGGCGAAAAAGATGGTTAGAAAGGGATGTAAAGCCTTCCGATGTTAGTGAGTGCTTTGGAGGCTAAGGAAGCAACTGCTAATGAAGTCAAGACTGTGAGTGAATTTGTAGATGTTTTTCCGGAAGAACTTTCAGGTTTGCCTCCGGATCGTGAGGTAGAATTCGGGATTGATTTATTGCCTGGAACGACCCCAATTTCTATTTCTCCATATAGAATGGCACCGAAGGAATTGGTTGAGCTTAAGGCTCAAATTCAGGAGTTGTTTGATCGTGGATTCATTCGACCTAGTGTGTCTCCATGGGGAGCATCGGTCCTATTCGTGAAGAAGAAGGATGGATCGATGAGGATGTGTATAGATTATCGGTAGTTAAATAAGCTGACCATCAAGAACAAGTATCCTTTGCCAAGGATCGACGACTTGTTCGATCAGCTTAAGAGAGCTGCGGTATTCGCAAAGATTGATCTAAGGTCGGGGTATCATCAGCTTAAAGTGAAAGAAGCGGATATCTATAAGACGGCTTTTCGAACTAGATATGGGCATTATGAATTTATGGTAATGCCATTCGGATTGACGAATGCCCCAGCTGCGTTTATGGATATGATGAACCTAATTTTCCAGCCCTACTTGGATCAGTTCGTCGTGGTATTCATAGATGATATCCTGGTGCATTCTAAGTCCGAAGTAGAACATGATGAGCATCTCCGGATTGTGTTGCGAATATTAAGGGAGAAGAAACTGTATGCCAAATTCAGTAAGTGTGAATTTTGGCTAAAAGAGGTTGCGTTTTTAGGCCATGTAGTATCTGCGGAAGGGATAAGGGTGGATCCTCGGAAGATTGAGGCTGTGCTAGATTGGAAACCACCTAAGTCCGTAACTGAGGTTCGCAGTTTCTTGGGTTTAGCCGGATACTCTGTAAGATTCGTTGAAGGATTTTCATCGATATTTGCACCTTTAACGAAATTATCGAGAAAGGAAGTACCTTCGTGTGGGTGATAAGCAAGAAGAGAGTTTTGAGAAGCTCAAGAAAGTTTTGAGTGAAGCTCCGGTTTTAATCCAGCCTGAGGCAGGAAAGGATTTCATCGTGTATTGTGATGCTCCTCACACGGGATTAAGATGTGTTCTGATGCAAGGCAGAAAGGTAGTTGTGTATGCGTCTTGGTAGTTGAGACCACACGAGGTTAATTACCCGACGCATGACTTGGAGTTGGCAGCTGTAGTCTTTGCTCTTAAGGTTTGGAGACATTAGTTATACGGGGAGAAGTCAGTGATATACACGGACCACAAAAGTCTGAAATATCTACTGACTCAGAAAGAACTGAATTTGAGGCAACGAAGGTGGATAGAGTTGTTGAAAGACTACGATTGTTCTATCGAGTACCACTCGGGCAAGGTGAACGTGGTGGCAGACGCTCTAAGTCAAAAAGTGGTGTCAGATTTGAGGGCGATGTTTGCACATCTTAGTCTTTACGATGACGGAAGCTTGTTGGCAGAACTTCAAGTTAAGCCGACATGGTTAAGTCAAGTGAAAGAGAGGCAGTTAGTAGATGAAGATCTGAATGAAAAGCTTCGACAGGTGCAGAGTGGGAAATTGGAAGATTTTGGTATTAACAGTGACGGGGTATTGTGCTTCAAAGGTAAAGTCTGTATGCCAAAGGATCAGGAGTTGAGGCAAAAGATACTTTAGGAATCGCATGGTAGCCCCTATGCTATGCATCCTGGAGGAAGTAAATTATACCGAGATTTGCGAGATCAATTTTGGTGGCCTAGACTCAAATAGGAAGTTACGGAGTTTGTAGGAAGGTGCTTGACGTGTCAGCAAGTTAAGGCTGAACATCAAGTACCATTGGGATTGCTTCAATCGATAAAGATTCCGCAGTGGAAGTGGGAGAGAATCACCATGGACTTTGTTAGTGGGCTTCCTTTTACGCCTACTAAGAAAGACTCTGTATGGGTGATAGTGGACCGATTGACGAAATCTGCACATTTTATCCTAGTTCGAGTTGATCACTCTTTGCAGAAATTGGCGAAGTTATATGTGGCTGAGATTGTGAGATTGCATAGAGTGCCATTGTCGATTATTTCGGATAGAGATCCAAGATTTATGTCGCGATTTTGGAAAGCATTGCATCAGGCTTTGGGCACCAGATTGGACTTCAGCACGGCATTTCATCCTCAGTCGGACGGTCAGTCTGAAAGAGTAATCCAAATCTTAGAAGATATGTTAAGGGGATGTGTGATAGATTTCAAAGAAAGTTGGGAAGAATTCTTACCGTTGGCAGAATTTGCGTACAACAACAGTTTCCAATCTAGTATACGGATGGCATCATATGAAGCACTATATGGATGGAAGTGTTGCACTCCTATGTGTTGGACAGAATTAGGGGAACATCGGATTTTGGGTCCAGAGTTAGTGGCTGAATCTGAAGAAAAGGTTAAGATAATCCGGGCTCGGTTAAAGGAAGCATCTGACAGACAAAAATCGTACACAGATCTAAAGCGAAAAGAAATAGAGTTTGCTGTGGGAGACCAAGTTTTCCTAAAGGTTTCACCTTGGAAAAAGGTGATGAGATTTGGACGCAAAGGGAAGCTAAGTCCCAGATTCATTGGACCTTATCTAATTGTGAAGCGGGTCGGATCTGTGGCATATCGATTAGATTTGCCTTGAATTGAAGCAAATGCATGATGTGTTCCATGTTTCAATGTTCTGCTATTACGGTCGGATCCATCTCATGTAGTGCCGTTGAGGAGGTGGAATTAAGATCGATTTTTCATATGAAGAGGAGCCAATTCAAATTCAGGTGAGATATAAAGGTTTCACGGAGAAAATCGGTTCCTCTTGTCAAGGTATTATAAGCGTAATCATGGATCAAAAGAAGCCTCGTGGGAATCGGAGGAAGCGATGCGATAGCAATACCCTCACTTATTCCAGCCAGGTAATTTTGAGGACGAAATTATTTTAAGGGTAGAAGCGTAACATCCACGATAATTAGGGGTTATGCATTTTACTTAATTGAATGATGTTGCATGCTTAACTATTATTAAGTGTATTTTGGAAGTTAATTGAGCTTCATTAATTAAGTGAATGCTTAGTAAAAATTTTAATTCCTATTAATTAGAGAGAGCTAAGCAAGTTAGGCCTTAAGAATTAATGATAAGAAGTTTTAGCATGAATTGAGTAATTGGCAAGGTGGTTAAGATGCATGGATGTGTGCTTAAGGAATGAGGTTCGAATCTCCTAGCTAGCATAAGTGAGGATTTTGTTTTTTTTTTTGTTTTCTTCCTTATAAGTGTCGGCCAAGAATGTTCTAGAGTGGATGAGTGTTCTCTTAATTTTGGCCATTTGACCAAGTGAAAAAGGAAGCTAAGAACTTATGGTATGGAATCATAAGTTAATGATAAGATGAGGGGACAAAAGGCATAAGTTTGGGCATTGTTTTTGGAGTGTGTTCATGGTCATTTGACCATGAACCTAGACAACATGAAGGGTTAAGGGAGTGGTTTAATTGTGTAGTAAATTTTGGATATGATGGGGAAGAAACAAGGAGGAAAAGGGAATGATGTTGGCTAGGTTGACCGAAAATTAGTGTAGCCATTAGGGTGCTAGTTGGCCAAAAATCCTAGCAAAATTGTCCATCTTTTCTCATTTCTCCAAAAATTCTCCTCTTAGCGAATCTTGCTTTGGGAATTAGGCAAAACTTCTCTTTGTTTTGGTTCACATTTTGACCATTTGGTTAAAATTCCTCTCTCTCAAAATTCTTATCAAAAGCCTCAAAAGTTGGAAAGCCTTTCTTCCTTTCTTCCTTTTCTCTCATAGTCGAATGTACCAAGAGGTTCAAGCATCATCTTTTCTTCTTCATTTCTCCCTCTTGGCCGAATGCATCTAAACCCCAAAACCAATCTCCTTTCTCTTTGATCATTTCTCCTTTTCTTTTTCTTTTCATTTTATTTCTCTCTTTTCTTTCCCTCTTTGCCGAATCTACAAAGGATCAAGAACCATTTTTTTTCTTCAATTTTTACCTCTTTGGTTGAATGTGCATAGGTCTCTAAACCTATCCCTTTTTCTTTTCTTTAATATCATCTTTTCTTTCTTCTCTCTCTTCTATCATTTCCATTATCTTTCTTCTTTCCCTCAAAACTGAAACCATCATATTGAAACCACCATTTCTCTTCTCTTTTTGTTTAGGCCGAATCATCAAATTCTTTTCTTCTTATTCAAGGCCAAATCTTGAAGAACTCAAAGTAAGATTTTATCAATCATTTTCATCAATTCTTTTTACTTTAGCAAAATTAGAATCATGATCTTTTAATTTCTCTCCTAGGCCGAATCATTTGAAAAGGATTTTTCAAAGATCTTTGTTGAAGACAACCTTTAAGTGACCATTCGAAATCATCAAGGTAAGGTTATTAATTTAGATCATATCGATTTATTTAGATAGACTACTAATCGATCGTATTTTTAGGGGCGATTTAAGATCAACAAGATAGGTTAGAAAAGAGCCGTCTGAGTGTTTGGAAGAGAGAGGTATTCCTTTACCATCGAAATACAAGCGAAGGGTTGTATCGTGGTTAGAGATTTTCCACTGGTTGTGGACCCTCTCGCTAACGAGAATCGGTTATTTGAAGTAGTGTGTACAACCGAACCACTTTACGTTCGTGGAATACCGGCGGTTTTGATCCATCTAGTGGAGAAAAACCACAAATAACTGTCGTTCGAGAATCCGAGGGTAAGGAATTAGATCTCTCGTCAATAAGTATAGTTTTGTTAACAATAGTTTATACTAATCAAGTGTGTTAATTAATTAGGTGTTGACGAACGAGAGAGTATTGTTCTCACTATCACAAGGTGTGTAACCTTACATTAAAATTTCCATAGATCTATATTTTAAAAAGTGATTATATGACAATATGTTTGTTTGTGGATACCAATCATTGGTATACAAAATTCAGGTATGTTTACCCCAATATTCCGTTTATTTTGCTATATGCATAAATATGAAATGAGTATGATTATATTATGTTTTGTGGGGTAAATAGCATGAAAATCGATTTGATATGTATGTGCATGGGCATATGGGTATTGTTGATAAAGGAGGAAGTATTCGGTGGTTTTACCACATTTACGGTGACTTCGGTCACATATTTGACTCGGTGACTTGATCACATATTTGACTCGGTGACCTCGGTCACATATTTGAACTCCAGTGACTTGGTCACATATGTGAATCTGGTGACTTCGGTCACGTATTTGAAATTTGGACTTCGGTCAGGTGACTTCGGTCACATCTATTTTGGTGGCTTTGCCACAACATTATAAGGGCGATGTGCATGTTGACTGCAGCAACTACCTTCGATGGTGTGTAGCGGATGGAAGGTTGATTTAGTAATCCCAACGGTGTGTTGGTTGGTACGGGTGGTGTGTAGCGGATGGATATTTACATGGGTCGGGCCTGCATTTCATTTCATGTACATAACCATGTAATATTGAATGATTATTATTTGATCTGCTATGATATGGGCCTTTAGGCTAAATATGAGCTAAATGGGCCTTTGGGCTAAATATGAACTAAATGGGCCTTTGGGCTAAATATGAGTTAAATGGGCCTAGGGCCATATGTGAATTTTTTTTTGGACTTTAAGCATATGATAAAATGGACTTTTTAGTGTATGTGTTATACATTAAGTTTATGACTCACCCCTTTTGTGGGATAAACTTTTCAGATAATTCATAGTGCGATGGATCGGGTTTGCAAGGATTTCGAGGTGGCCAGTGCTCGTATCAAGTATTGTGGAGATTTCTCAACTTAAACTTATTAATTTAAATTTTATTACTTAGACTTTATTTTGGGTTTGCTATTTTTGTAATAAGGCCACTATAAACTACTTTTAGATTTTGTGTTTGGATTTATTTTAAATTCTTCCATGAACAATTATCATTTAAATAACTAAATGGTTTTCGATAAATAATTTAAAAGGTTTTTTTAATATATATATATATATATATATATGTTTTAAAGAAAATACAAATCTATTTTTCAACTAAGCCCAACTCGATCTTTAAGTTAATCCGTTTTACTTAAAATCATCAAGTTTTCTTGAACAAAATGATATTTCACTAAAGTTTTACTCGAGGAACATACCAAATCCAGTTAGGCTTTTTGGGCCGGGTTTGGGGTGTTTCATTTGCTTTCAAAATTACTAAAATACCCCTAGTTTGCAAAATTACTAAAACACCCCAATTTGTAAAATTACTAAAATACACCAGGTTTGTAAAATTATTGAAATACCCCTAATTTACAAAATTATTGAAATAACCTCGATTTGTGAAATTACTAAAATACCCCTAGTTTACAAAATTACCGAAATACCCTTGATTTGCAAATTATTGAAATACCCCCGATTTGTGAAAATTATCGAAATACCCTTATAGGGTAAATTAACTGTTTTGCCCTTGTGGGTAAATGACTGATTAGGACTATGACTAGTTTAACTCTGAATGTATGACTATGTTTTAACTGAGTTGACTATGGTCGTGTGACTGATATGCTTTTAATATGTACGTAAATGATTGTTGCTGAGCATGGCCATTTTGTATACACGTGTAATGATTGAGCATGACATACACGACATATTGCATGGGGTTGGGACATTGATATGGAGGAAGTTCTGATAAGGTCGCACGGGTCACATAATGACTGTAGATCCAGTATTGATCTATTAAGGTCGCACGGGTCGCATGAGACGACTGTGGACCGACGAACGGCTAAAAGACTCGTAATCTAATTATGGCTCTGTGCCAACCTAAATATGGCTCTGTGCCATCTTGATTATGGCTTTGTGCCAATCGTATTTTCCCGTGGCTATGTGCCTAACATATATATCGATGACTCTGCGTCCATCATATTTACCCATGGTTGTGTGCGGATTATATTACTGTCGCTGATGGCTATGAGCCAAACATAATACAGTTACTGATGGCTTTGTGCCAACTATAATATCGCTACTAAAGGCTTAGAGCCGCATATATATACTAGCAGCTTTGTTGCGATTTCGGTTAGGGCCGCAACCGGTGCTAACATTGGTGTGTTGGTTAGGTGGATCGATTTTATCCCCACGTAAGTGTAGGGTTGGTACGGGTGGTGTGTTGGCTGGATCAGAGTGGGATGCATCCTCATACTATTGCATATCTATTATGAGATCTGTTACTGTACTAGATTTAGTCTCACTTGTTCTGTTATTGGTGTAGGCTAGGCCCAATTGATTCGGTTATGGGCTATGACCCAAATAATATTGTAGTGGGCTTTGACCTACGTATGCTCTAAACTGGACTGTATTATTACTGTTAAAGGGCTTTGGTCCAGACTGTTTTGGTTTCTATTTCTATATACTGACTGTTACTCTAGTAAGGGGATTACACACTGAGTTTTCATAAACTCACCCCATTTTTAACTGTGCAGGTAATCCCCAGCATTAGGAGGATTGGTGCTGCGAAGGACTCGGATAAGGCCACACACACTGCTTATGTTTTCTGTCTTGATTATTTACATTCAAGCATTTTAACTTGGGGTTGTAATAAGGCCTCTTTAAGTTTCTACATTTTAACTTTGGGTTTTTATTTACTTTGGTATATCTGTAAGAAGTAAGTCACGATTTTTCCAAAATGTTAACTGTTTTATTTTTTCAACAACACTATGTTTTCGCAAAATTTTTGAAATGGCTTCGAGGCTTAATCTTTAAACATCACATTTTCATAAATCAGTTATTTTTAAACTTAGCTTCTACACCTGAAAAGGAACTTTGGGAATAAACTTAATAATTTTTTTATGTACCACATGTTAAGAATAAACTAACGTAACTGGGATTTTACTCAAGCTTTTAAATAAGAAGGGTTTTAAATGAAAACGTGGTTTTTGAAAAACACTTCAATGTGACACAGCAGATTAGGGCCTAACTTCTAGTCCAGGTTTGGGGTGTTACATTTAGTGGTATTAGAGCTGAGTTGTAAAACTTGGTCGTGGAATGGGTTTTCAAAATTTTGTATTTCAAGAGGTTGGTTTTAAATATGTGAAGTGTTTTGTGGTAATTTTCTAAAAAGTGTGGCACACTAAATCTCCGCGCCGAATCCGTAAGTTTTTGAATACCGTTGTCTACTATTATGCAATAGGAAACACTGTGATTACTTTAGATATTAGACTGTACTTTGATGCTTAAATTTAGATTTTGTATTTATTTTGTGTGATGTTGTGGATATGGAAATTGTATTTGTATGATATCTATTTGCTCTAGTGGATAGGTATTTTGGGTGTGCGTAAGAGGAAATGTTTTGGAATTAGAGTGCGCAGCGGAAGCACGGTGGTGTAGTTGGGTTGTGCGACCATTCTGAGAGTTTGAAATTTCGAGGAAGAAATTTCTTTAAGGAGGGTAGAATTGTAACGCCCCAAATTTTTGGGCCTATTGGGCCTTAGGCATGGGAGTGCTTAAAATTTTTTAGAAGAAGAAAATGACACTATTGCATGAAGGATCTTAGGGTGAGTTATTTGGGAAGGTTATGGGGCTTATATGAAGTCTTGGGTTCAAGCCATGTCATATGGAAAATTTCTATTTTTAGCATTAGGGGAACCATGCCTCCTGGTAATTAAGATTAAATTGTGACACAAGAGGAGCTTCTGGGTTAGTGGAAAGTGGCATATGGAGTAAAGCTTGTGGTTTGAGGTTCAAGTCTCTTGAGGAGCAAGGGAGGTTTTATTTTGCAGCATGGATGGCAAGAGTTGTGGTGGATTCAAACTCTTTGGAGTGGTTGTGGACTTGGTAAAAGGGGGAATGTGTCATGGGATATGGATGATGGTTGTTGGGGATTTGGAGGAGGAAAATGTGGAGAGATTTAAAGGAATGATTTATGGAGAAAAAGGTAGAGTTTGAATTGATGACGGTTTGTGCCAAATTGGTATAGGAAACCTAGGAAAATTTGGCTAGGAAGGTTTTTCTCATCGTCGGCCTCAGGTATTAATAAGGCGGCATTGCCGAATTTGGCTTTTCTTTTTCCAAATTCGACTCTTATGTTCTTTGGTGCTAGAACTGTTCTTTGCGTTTTCTTCAACCGAGTCTTTTCTTTTTGACCATTAATTGTTTGCCGACTTTAGGTGCAACTTATTCTTTTATTCTCTTCTTTCTCGTCTTGTGCTCTCTTGGAGGCCAATTGTTTTTCCCTTTTCTTGGTAGAATACTCTGGTATCTTTCGAGTAGGTTGCTATTGTCGATTATTTCTTCCCTTAATTATTCTTTACCTTTGCCAAACCTTCATGCTCCTTCTTTTCCAATCGGTCATTAGCATTTACCTCCTCATTTTCCTTTGACCGGATATATATATACTCTTTCCCCCTCATTTCTGTTGTTTCAGTTCTCCTCTCCTTCCGTGTGTTGGGTTAGTCGAATAATTTCCCCCTAGTCATTCACTCTATTTTTGACTAGTAAGGGTTCTCTGATGAATCAGGTACAAGCGTCTCAACTCTTGCGTGTTGGTATAGGCCGATTTCTTCTATCGATCGTTCTTAGTTCTACGTAGTGGTAAGTTGTCTTCTTTCAGTTCTAGTTATTTTTCATTCATGGTAATATTTAAAGAGGTTAAGATACAATACAGGTTGTACCAAGGACTGGTGACCAATCCTTAGTCAGCGATATAAGGGAAATAGATTGCTTGGTACTCAATTAGGGTATGGTAGTGATTATCCTTTTGGGGATTCAGTGCTTTCAATCATCAATGCATGAAAGATTGATTGTAATTTTTAGGTTAAGTGTAGGTTGGTGTTCTAGGGTTTCGAAAGCTTGCAATCAGGTGTGTAACTTTGTGCTCTGTTGATGAACGGCTGAAAAACCTAAATTGTGTATTAGTACCGTAATTACTAATCGGTCAAAAGCCGATAGAGTGTGAATGTTTTTCGTACGATGTTAACCGTAGCGGCAAATGTCGAAATGCCATAATGCCGGAATGCTGAAAAGCCAAAAAGCCGAAGGATTGGGCTTTTGGGCCACATGAGCGTGCGAACGCTTATGTGACTAACCGAGCTCATGAAACGTGGGCATGCGATGAGGAAGGCCGCCATGAGCGATCTCATGGGCTTGGGCCAGAATAGGCCGTATGGGCCCAACGGACCAGTGGGCCTGTGTGGGTAAACTTCACTATTAAGTGGGACGTAGATAGACTTGTCATGTCGCACACATGACTTAGGTGGTTTTGGGCCTCGTTGGGCTTAAATGGTCCTCGTGGGCCCAAAAGGCTCGTGAGGCCCACACAGATGAAATCTACGGTAAGTGGCTAATAAGGAACCGGACTATGGTGTACACATAGCCGCATCTAATTTTAGGCTGAATAGGCCACACGAGTGTGTGTGGGCCTACTTGGGCCGAGTAATGGGCCTTAGGCCCATTTGCACCGTTGTGTCTGTTTGGATTACTTAAGTCACTCGAGGTGACGATGGACCTTTTGTTGGGTCAGCTGAGACCCTGGTTTCTAAAATTACTGAAATACCCCTGGTTATTTCACCTTTCCATATTTCTCAACTTATGGTTATTTCATTTTGTAATTCATCACATACATATTATGAACTCTTATTCATACCTTTCCAAGTTTCAACTCATCACAAGCACATTTTCAAATATCTTAGTATCACTTTTAGCGTTTTGAAAATAGCTCGGCTGGAAAGTATCTCTGCCTCAACAAAACAATTTCATCAGAGTTGGGAGATTTCACACTATCACAAGTAGTAATATTGCATGTATATCTAGACTCACATACGCTACGTTAGTCCGAGAATCGACACAACCGTAGCTCTGATACCACTAAATGTAACACCGCTTATCCGTATTCATATTACAAGCAATCACACAATTTCGAGTCATAAAATTTGCGTCTAAATTAAAACCATTCATATTCGATCATGAAGTCCCTATTATGAGCCTACGAGACCCAAAACATGTATTGGAGGTGGTTCGGGACTAAACCAAGAACTTTAGAAATTTTTACAAAGCTTAGAAAATTTTTGCTAGAAGTAGGGCTCACATGCCCGTGTGACGTTGGGACATGTCCGTGCTTCAGACCATGCTCAAATTAGGGTGCTCTCTGACTTATGCCACACGGCCGTGCCACACGCCCGTGTCTCTGCCCGTGTGCTCAATTATAGACATTCTGTTTTGAAACAATTAAGGTGTAGGGGACACACAGCTAAACACATGCAGTGGGGTAGACCGTGTGTCACACAACGGCCTAGACACACGCCTATATATCTACCCGTGTGGACAAAATAAAGGCTATTTACCAAGGCATTTCCACCATTGTTCACACATACACTTACACCATTTTAAGGCACAAGCATAACATACTTAGGCAACAAAAACATAAACAATTATGGCTAACACAATAACAACATCTATCATACTCACAACAATTATTAAGCCACAGTTAACTACTTTCAAGGTAACTAATTGTACATCAATTTATCATCTCATCAATAAACCACATTTCCAAACATTTCACATTCTTGTCATAAACTACATTTCTATCATTCCCCAAGTATACCATGACCATATCACTAAAGACATTAGCAGATATATATACTTAGGCTTACAACCATGAAAGCCCAAATAAACCAATCTACATGGCCAATTATCAAAACAGGCCTTTGACAATAACAAGCCAACACATTGGCTACAATCACAATGACACATTTAACAAAATGACTAAGTCCCTATACATGCCACAGGCTTAAAATACTTGAATTCATTTATACCCAAAAGGACAGCTTGATAGTGTGATAGGATCTCCGATAAGCTACAATCCGAGCTAGCTCAATGACACTATAAAACATGGGAAAGGAAGGGGGTAAGCTATATAGCTTAGTAAGTTCATATGAAAATAGTACAAAGCATTATTCATACATTTGACATATAAATAAATCAACATATATCAACATAAATGTCATTAAAACTTCATAAATGTCAGATGAACATAAATGTTATATACTAATAGCTCATCATATGAATTACATAACACATATCGACATAGTTGTCATATAAGCTTCATAAGCACAACTTACTCAATCACAATCTTACCAATTGTTCATCATATACTGAGTTCATTTTCTTTGAGTTTTACATACATACCTGTACCATATCATAACATATTCACGTACTTTCTCATCTTTGACATAGTCGTTAAACAACTTGGAATACTATCAGATACATGGAAATGTTTGCACATAAGTGCCACATATGTAGCCAATGCTACCACAAATCTCATAACACATATATGCTCTCTCTCGAGCTATCCTCGGGCCTACACACACAAGCTGTCAATCGAGACATAGCTACGCGGTACTACTCACACAAGCTGTCAGGTATCTGCAACATATGCCAGTATGCCTAGCCACCGGTAGGACGTACAGGAACAGCACCCAGGACACATAAATCACATAATTACATGGGTTCCTAGTGACATGTCACTTGTATCCTAATCTATTCCTAAGGTTCAACTGGGATTTATTTGCTCGTCGAAACTTTGTCAATTTCATCCATAGAGTCAATCATACAATTCATGCAATAACAAAACATTATAAATACAATTATAACATTGCATTACTTACATACAAACTTACATCGGCATAAAAATGGCAAAAATGACCTAATCATCAAATACTTGTTTTCCCCGTTCTAAACCCGAACTTTATTTTTCTTGATCTATATTACCAAATTCATCTCATTTAATCAACACATTATTCATTTTAGTCCAAAAGTCACATTATGAAAAGTTGCATTTTTCCCCCTAAACTTTTGACATTAGTCCCTAGGCTCGTAAAATAATTTTCATTCAATTTTTTTTTCAAAACCCAAGCCTAGATGAACCTATATCATGCTCATAACAGCCCACAATTTTCATTTATTAACATGTGTACAACATATTTTACAACTTTTACAAATAAGTCCTTTTTAACATTTTTACTGAAAATCACTTAGGAAAAGTCATTTAACAAACAACAAACATGCATTTTCTACCATCAAACATGAAAATACACACATGTCTAATATGGTTCAAACCCTAGACCTTGATCATTTCTTAAATTAGTGGTAGAAATAGATAGATCATATTAAAAGGATTTCAAAAACTTAAAAATCATTAAAAATAGGGCTAGAACAGACTTACAATTGAGCTTAGAAGCTTGAAAAACCCTAGCCATGGTTTCCCCTTGTAAAAATTTGGCCATGGGAGGAAGATGGACAAAAATTGGCTTTTAATTTGGCTTTTTAATTCATTTAATTTATAAAATTATTAAAATGCCCTTAATGAAAAACTTTAGAAACATACCAAACCATGTCCATTTTTGTCCACCAACTTAACCAATGGTTTAAAATTACCATTTAAAGACCTCCAATTTAAAATCTCATAGCAATTGGACACCTTTAACATATAGAAATCAAGTTTTGCACTTTTTGCAATTTAGTCCCTTTAACTAAATTGAGTGCCCAAACGTCAAAATTTTCAAACGAAATTTTCGCGAAATCATTCCATAAAATTGTAGACCACAAAAATATAATAAAAATGAATTTATATTTGTCAGATTTGTGGTCTCAAAATCACTATTTCGACTAGACCCAAAATCGGGCTATTACATACCAAGAGATCTAGAGCTTATACAGAAAATTCTAAATGAAGCACACAGTAGTTGTCTATTTCTTCATCTGGGGAGTACTAAAATGTACAATGATTTGAATCAGTTGTATTGGTGGTTGAGTATGAAACGAGACATTTCAAAATTTGTATCGAGATGTTTGGTTTGCCAGCAAGTTAAAGTTAAACATCATGTGCCTTCGGGATTGCAACAGCCTGTGATGATACTAGAGTGGAAATGGGATAGAGTTACAATAGATTTCGTATCAGGATTGCCCCTATCTCCAAAGAAGAAAGATGATATGTGGGTTGTCGTAGATCGACTGACAAAATTAGCACATTTCATTCTGGTACGTACTAATTATTTTCTTGATAAATTGGCAGATTTATACATCTCTGAGATCATTAGATTGCATGGGGTGCCAATTTTAATTATTTCAGATAGAGATCCAAGGTTTACATCACGATTTTGGAAGAAATTACAAAAAAACTCTAGGTACGAGGTTGGATTTTAGTACAACATTTCATCCACAAACTAACAGTCAGTCTGAGAGAGCAATACAGATTCTCGAGGATATGCTTCGTTATTGTGTTTTAGGATTTGAAGGCAACTGGGAGAAATATTTGCCATTGGTTGAATTCGCATATAACAACAATTTTCAATCGAGTATAAAGATGGCATTGTATGAAGCTTTATATGGTCGCAAATGCCGAAGCCCCTTGTATTGGACTGAGCTTAGTGAGAATAAGATTCACGGGATTGATTTTATTAGAGAGACTAAAGATAAAGTGAAAGTAATTCGTGATAGTTTGAATGTAGCTTCAGATTGACATTAGTCGTACGCAGATTTGAAACGAAAAGAAATTGAATTTTAGATCGATGACAAAGTATTTTTGAAAGTATCTCCGTGGAAGAAAATTCTTCATTTTGTTCGTAAAGGGGAATTGAGTCCACGATTTATCGGACCGTATGAGATTATTGAAAGAATAGGACCAGTAGTGTATCAACTAATGTTACTGTCAGAATTAGAAAAGATTCACAATGTGTTTCATGTGTCGATGTTACGCCGATATAGATCAGATCCACCACATGTAATTTCTTCAACAGATATTGAGATTCAAACTGATATAACGTATAACGAAGAACCGATCAGAATTTTAGCTCGAGAAGTTAAAGAGTTGAGAAATAAATGCATAGCTTTGGTGAAAGTTTTATGGAAACGACATGGTATTGAAGAAGCCACATGGGAACTTGAGGAAGCTATGAGAAAATAGTACCCTAACCTTTTTGCTAGTAAGATTTTGGGGGACAAAAATCCCTAAGGGGGGAAAGTTATAACAGCCCGTTTTAGCCAAATCGAACAGTGGTTTTGGGACCACAAATTTGAAGTCAAAATATTTATTTTATTATTAAATTAAGGTCTACAGTATGATAATATGTTTGTGTGAAATTTTTGTTAATAAATTTTATTGTTTAAGTGTTTACTTCGATAAAAGGACTAAATCTCATAAAGTGTAAAACTTATGTTCTATTAGCTAAAGGTGTTAAATGGCTGTGAAATTAAGTAGTGGAGGTCCTTATGTGGTAAGTAACCCATTGTTTTTATGAGTGGACAAGTATGGCCATTAATTAGGTGAATTAATGGTTTATTATTAAGATTATTTTGGTAATTGGTAAATATATGTTAATTATAATAAAACAAACAAAAATTAAATGCTTTCATCTTCATATTTTGCTGAAATTAAAGAGAAGAAATAGCCATTTCTAGGGTTTAAAGTTTCGGCCAATTTCTAGTCTGATTATCAAGAAAAGCAAAATTCGGATCTAGATCGGGGGAAAAATAAAGTACTCGACTAATCAACCTATTTCACCGTTTTTAACATCCGAGGTAAGTTAGTATGTAATAAGTTTCATTGTAAATGTATTTTAAATGCTTTGATATTGCATAAACCATGAATACGAGACTAAGGACATGCTCAACAATGAATCGACGACGATTTGGCATTAAAAATCTCGATTGAACCTTAGGAATAGATTAGGATATGAATGACATGTCATTAGGGGTTATTGTGATTATGTGATCCGGGTGCTGGTCATGTACGTCCTACCGATGGCTGAGTATACCGACATGTGTTGCGGTTACTTGACATCTTGTGTAAGCAGCACCGTGTAGCTACGTCTTGACTGACAACTTGTGTGAGCAGGCCCGTTGATAGCTTGAGAGTGAGCATTTATGTGATATGAGATTAAGACAGCATTGGCTATGTATGTGGCACTTTGGTGCAAGTTTCCCAAGTATCCGATAGTATTCTAAATGTTTCAACAGGTAAATGAAAGATGTGGTTGAGTATGAGACTGATACAAGATGGTGAAGGTATGTACATGAACCGTATAAGCTTTAAATCGAAGAAACTTGTGAAAGACATGTTTAATCTTATGATTGAATATGTGAAAGGTTTGTTAGTTAATATGAGTTACATGTTGATATAATTAACTTTTTTATTTGTGCACTTGTGAATAGATTGAGTTTATTTAATACGAGCTTACTAATCTATAAAGCTTACTTTGTTTATTTTACCGTGTTTTATAGTGATTTCAAAGCTAGCTCGGATCCAAAGATCGTTGGAGACTTCGTCACACTATCCTACCATCACTTTGGTACTTTTGAGTTTATGTTTTGGATTATATGGCATGTATAGGATTAAGGTTATTTTGGTTATGAGTTGATAATGATTTTGGTTATTTGAAATGGCTTGTAAATGTTAAACGTTTAGTTTTGTATATTGTCATAGGAGTTGGCTTATTTGGTATGTTTGAATCATATATATATGTGTGTGTGTGTGTGTGTGTGTGTGTGTGTGTGTGTGTGTGCATGGCTTATATTATGAAGCTTGTGGATATAGATATGGTGGATGATAAACGGTTGAAATTGGAGAACATATATGTTTGTGAAATTGAGCACATTGATGCATATTTGGAAGTGTATGATTAGTTGAATTGTATATGTGATTTTGGTATAAATGGTATGGTCTATTTGGTAAATTGTGTGTATTGAGAAAGGTGGTATATAATATGTATGAATTTGGTTTGAATTGGTTGGTTTAAATGCCAAATTATAGGGGTGAGCGTTTGATCGAATCGAATCGAATCGAATGAAAAAATTCGAGTTAATCGAGTTGACGAATCATATTTTATCATCCTAATTTGATTTGAAATTTTCTCGAATCAAGTCGAGTGAGATGGAATTGAATCGAATCGAATCGAATATATTTGTTCGAGTTAAATTTTAAAAAATAATTTTGGGTCCTTGTAACCACCTGTCACCCATCGTAATAAAATTTGTCCACCTTAATCAAATTTTTTATTAACTTTCATCACCTCATAATTTATTTGTGAATCATTTATATACGGGTTAGCTTCTTTGCTTGCTTAGTTGTTCCAATTATCTTCAAATTCTTGTCACTATGTATTTTGGAATTAAAATATATATTAAATGTAAAATGTGATTTTTTAATAAAAGTTATTTTAAAGATAGAATGTGAAATTGATACCAATATAAAATTTTAATACAAATATTTTATGGCATAATTAATAATTCAATTTTAATATAAATATTCAATATGACTAAACAATTCAATAATATAAATAATATAAAATGTGAAATTTAATTTAATAATATAAATAGTAGATATAAATAAAATTATTACTATTTATGTTTAATGATTTTTTGGATAATTTTGATTTTTTATTTGAGAGGAAAGGGTGAGAAGTAAAAGTTTAGGGGGAAAATAAAAAAATTTGGTGAATAAAAGTTTGAGGGAAAGTAAATAGGGGGAGTAAAATTTTGGAGGGAAAATATAAAAAAAAAATTGGGGGGGATGGGTTTGGGGTAGATGGGAGGTGAGATGGGAAAGGAGTAAAAGTTTTAGGGGAAAAGTGGGAGGGAGTAAAAATTTGGGGGGAAAATAAAAAGTTTTGATGGTTTTTAGGAGTAAAATTTTGAGAAAAAGTAAATGGGAGAGTAAAATTTTGGTGGGAAATGAATTTTGGGTAGATTAGAGGGTTGGGATGGGAGGGGAATAAAAGTTTTGGGTGGGAAAGTGGGAAGGAGTAAAAGTTTTGAGCAAAAAGTAAAAAGGTTTGGGAGTTTGGGGTAAAAATGTTAAATATTATAATTTAATATTCGAATTATTTGAATTATTCGAGTTATTCGAATTCGAAAACTCAACTCGATTCGAACTCGAAATTCAAAAAAAAATTTGAGTTAACTCGAATAACTCGATTAACTCAAATAATTCGATTCGTTTAACTCGAAATTCGAATTTTTTTTCGATTTTTTCGAGTCGAATCGAGTTTTGCTCACCCCTACCAAATTATGCTATGTTTTGGTGCCAATTGGGTCGATGTAGGTGTACACAAATTTGGGTGGCAAAATGGCTTGGTAAATAGCCTATTTTTGTCCACACGAGCAAAGACACGGGCGTGTGTCTCTGTAATAGTCCGGTTTAGACCCTAGTCGGAACAGTGGTTTCAGGACCACAAATCTGAGTCAAAAAATATTTTAATATTATTTTCTGGGTTTACAATGTGATTAAGCATGTGTGAAAATTCTTTGATTTAATTTGATCGTTTGTGTGCTTAATTTGCAAAATGGATTAAATCGCATAAAAGGTAAAAGTTATGTTCAAATTGTTAAAGTGTCGAATTACTATGTCTTTAAAATGTGTGAGTCCTCATATTGGAATTAGACCATTAATGGCTTGAATGGACAAGTATGGACATGAGATAGTGGATTTTAATGTTATTATTAAGGCTAAATATGGTATTTGTTAATTAAGTTAATGTTTAATAAGACAAAAATTAAATTAATGCTCCATTCATCTTGTTTTAACCAATTGAAAGAAAGCTTGATTAAGGTATGTTATTTGTTTGATTTTTGATACTTTTTATATTTTTTTTGATCGTTGCTTCGTGTTCTCTTAAGCCCATGTGTCAATTTCTAAATTTGATAAAGATTGTGAGTTATGTCATTGTTGATTTTGTGAGCTTTCTGATGTTAAATGGTGAAATATGAAAGCTTTATGTTAAATTAATATGTTTTGTCTTTGGATTTTTTTTATGAATTTGACTATTTTGGCCTAAATTGTGAAAATGAGAAATTGAAGGACTAAAATGTGAAATAAAAGAAATACATGGACTTATATGGACTAATAGAGTATTCGGTCAAGCATGTGTAAAATGAAATTATGTGCAATTGGTGATTTTATGAAATAGGGACTTAAATGTTTAAAATGTGAAAATATGAAGGCTAATTTGTAAAATGCCCTAAATGTGTGTATATGGATTAAAATGAATGAATTGTGTTATTAAATAGCTAAATTTGAATTTATATAGATCAAGAACAAAAGAAAACGAAATTAGATCGGGGGAAATCGAAAATGGTCAAGTAGTCGATTCCATTGGTTCATATCCGTACGAGGTAAGTCTATATACAAATAAATGTGTTTGAATTGATTTATTCATGTTTAATTGAAATTGAATTGTGATGAATGATTATAGAAGATGCACATGTGAAATCCGGGAAAGTTTTGAAAATGTGTCAATGTCCGAAAAGCCCTGTATGAACCATAGGAATAGTTAGGATACATAAGTCATGGCATAGGGTCCGATATGTGTTATCATATAAGACCACGTCTGGGACGTTGGCATCGATTTGTTATTTACATGTAAGACCATGTCTGGGACATTGGTATCGTATATGATTTTGTGTAAGACCCTATCTAGGATAGTGGCATCGATATTTGATTACATGTAAGACCACATCTGGGACGATGGCATTGTACGAGCTCTTAGAAATATCCGAGTATCCTTATAGATTTTGAACGGTTCAATAGGCATTCCTAGAAATGAATGATTATGTGAAATGTGCATTCGATGCAGGTACGTTTGAAATGCATACAAAGTGTTAGAATGAAAAGTAAGCATATGTGAAAATGTGGATTTGAGAAATATGTATGAGAACATTTAAATAAGATGTGTTATATACAAATGTGCTATGATCAAATGAGCTACATGGAATGTGATATGTTTGTAAGCAAGTGGTTAGAAGTAATTGAATCGAAGGAGAAATATGAATTTGCTATTATGTTATGCCATAGTTGTAACAGTCTGAATTTGACCCTAATCGGAACGGTGGTTTCAGGACCACGAATCTGAGTCCGAAAATACTTAAATATTATTTTCTGTGATTAATTATGTGTGAATTAGCATGTGTGAAAGTTTCGTATAAAAATTTAATTGTTTGTGTGCTTAATTAGACAAAAAGGACTAAATCCCGTAAATGGTAAAAGTAGCCGTTAAATTAAAGGGCTAAATTGATTTGTCTTCATTTGTAAGTGTAATTAAGTTGCAAATTTACCTTTTTGCATGTAAGTGGGCGGCATAAGGTTATAATTTCATGTTAATATGTTTTTTTATATATATTATATAAATATAAATTAAATTGTTATAAAATATGTTAATAATATTATAATAAAAGACATGTGTTTCTCCACTAATTATTTCATTCTTCTTCACCGAAACTAAAGAAGAAAAAGAAAGAAAAACATAAGAAAAAGGTTCGACCATGGTTTTGGTCTAATTAAAGATCAAGAACAAAGAAAAACGGGCTTGGATTGGGGAAATGCGAAAATTATCGAATAGCTAGTTTTTGTCATCCGACGATAATTGAGGTAAGTCTTTAAGCAATTTAACACCATTAATAAAGATTATGATCTTAATTACATGCTGAATTTTGAATTTATAAATAGGAATTTGGCCAAAGCTGGTTGTGATAAGTGTTTTTTTTTTTAATAATGAAATGTAGTTAAATTTAATTGAATTTGATATGCGAAAGTGATATGAATTATGTGTGACATATGTGATATTGGTAATATGTATGATGTATGAGATGATTTAATAATATCAATATTCGGGCTTCGAGCCTAGCAGGCCTTGTTCCGGTGAATTATATCAGGCTTATTGCCTAGCAAGCCTTGTGCCGGTGAATTATATCAGGCTTATTGCCTAGCAGGCTAAATGCCAGTGATTAAATTTCAGACCTTGAGTCTAGCAGGCTTAGTGCCGGTGGGTGTTTCAGGCTTTGTTGCCTAGTAGGCTTATTGCCAGTGAATTATTATAAATAAAGGATACATGGATCACCAATACGGTGGAATGTAATTACTGCAAGTAAGCTAAATGTTCAGGTAAGTATAAGTTTCATAGTTGCAAGGAATAAGATAAGTTATTATATTACTATTCGAGGTGAGCAATATGTGATATAGTTGAAGTATTTTTGTAAGATTTTAATATGTGAATTTGGTCTTACAAATAACGAGTATGATATATTGGAATTTAATCTTGGTTGTGCTTTTGAGATTCGGCCATATGTGTAAATGCTATATGTGAGGGCAAATGGATATGTTTACATATATGTATGGTTGATTATATGTGGTTAATTGGTATATTGTACTTACTTGATCTTGTTATATATGGATACATATTACATTTATGAGTATTAGGTGAGTTTGCACAATTAAGGTGAGATAAGGATATTGTAGCACCCATAAACCCATACACGTCACCGGATTAGGGTTATGAGGCGTTACCGAACTAGACACAGTTTAACACAGTCTTATATGAAATAAATCCATTTCGCATATTTAAATTTTCTATACTAACAAATGATGCCCAAGACTTACATTACAAATAACCATATTTCAAAATGCAATACATTATAATTCATTATCTGTACAGATTTCGAATCAAACTTCCACATAACAACACCAAATTTCATATAAGAAACATATATATATATATATATATATATAAATATATCTATTGCATTAGTCGAAAATCAACATATCATTTTATACCTTCTACAAATATGTATATTAAAACAAATAGGCCCGTAATACTCTATTAGTTTTTCCCTCACATACATGACATTCGCACATTATAGCATAACCAAACATATAAATGATATGTGACTAGTCCAAGATACTTAAATATAAACAACTCATTGACCATATATTGGGTCCTCAATTAAAACTCTAATAATCAACCCAAAACATGAGTATAAACATTTTCATGATCAACTTTGAATTATAACCAAGCACATAATAATCTAAGTAGAAAAATTCACACAACCAAATAGGCATACTTATACATATATTTATATATATAATACATATAAATGATTAACTCTATATAACCACATTTAGCTCCCAAGCATGATACGCACACATCTTATATCAAAGATTAAAACAAACCAACCGAAAGTAATAGCCTTATTCGCAAGGCCATATATATATACATTTATACAATCGAACATCATTCATTCAAGTCCTAATTCAGCCTATACATACATTTGATTCAAAAGGTAAACATTTTGTAACATCCTGAATAGGGCCTATGCATTTTCAGTTTGATTGTATGAAATGACAAGTTTAAGCACTAAGAATAAATTTTTGATATTTTGGAAACACGAAATGCATGAAATGGCATGAACATTTTGGAAACCTAAACATTTTGGAAACCTGAACATTTTGGAAACCTAAACATTTTGGAAACCTGAACATTTTGGAAACCTGAACATTTTGGAAACTTGAAGATGTAAGAAAAATGGCAAGTTACAGAGCCGATCGAAAATTTTAGGAAACTTAGAAATAAGGCCGGAATGACAAATTTTAAAGTCCAAAATAGGAAATGAGGGCAAGAGGGCCTTAAAAGAAAAAGTTGGTGAAATTTGACACACAATCGGGCTTGGAAAAGTGGCCTGAAGGTGTCACTTAGGGCTTATAGAAATGGCTCGAGTTGAGTCACTTGGAAAGCAAATAATGAAGGTTTTATTTTGCTTCCAAGGCTAAGAGGTTGGACGGCACAAGCTTCTAGAATTAGAGGAGTTTTAATTCCATAAATATATGATAAAATAAATGATAAATAAGGGATTTTTAATTGAAGAGATAAAGGGTGGATTAAACACTTTTAATTTAATTAGGTGATAATTAAAGGAGATAATATTATCACTTGTGGGGAGTAGTGGCCAAGTCATGGACTCTTGGTCTAGCAATTTCAGCTAAAGGAGGAGAATTAAGGCTATTCTCTCATCTTTTCTAGCCTTGCCAAAATTTTGCTAACTCTCTCCCCCTCTCTGCCGAATTTTCCTTAAGCAAGAAACCATCCTCTTTTCTTCTATTTTCTTCTCTGTTTCTACTACCAAAGCCAAACCTTAGTTGATTCTAAGTAAAGAAGCAATCGATTAAAGGCATCAAGGTAAGGTTAAGCTATTCAATTTCCTTTCTTTTCTTTTCTAAATGCCGAAAGTAAAAGTACTAATCCCAAAACTTGTTCATGGCCGAATCTACAAGGGGTCTCTCAGGCTTCTACACTTTTCTGAATATAGGGATCAAGGATCCAAGGTAAGTGAGTTTATACATTCGGCCAAGGCCAAATCTTAGGTATTCAAATCAAATTAATCAAAAACTAATGGATTCAGGGAATTAGGATTTGGCCGATTCCAAGGAAGAGGAAGGTGAAGTTTTCGGGATTAAAATCCATAAGGTAAGCATCTAAAAGTATTCGGCCAAGGCTTGTGTGATTATCTAGATCAGTTCTTTAATTATTAAAAAGCCGAAAACTAACCCATATTGAGATTCAAGGTTGGCCGAATATCAGGTAAAGGAAAAACCAAGTTTTCGGGATTTGAATAAACACCAAATCGGCCTCAAGGTGAGTCTTTTTACATATCCTACTAGGATTTGGTTTTGATATTAGCCAAATGGGTTTGTTAATGTGTCTTATATGATGGCGAATATAGGATTTAACAGATCTAAAGTTAGATCGGGATTTTCGAGATCTCAAGGAACCTTTTTAAGCAAATCAGGTGTGTACGCACACTAACCTTCGATTTATCATGTGGCAATTATTTTTATGAATATGTATAAGAATATGAATATGGCTAAGTACCCTAATGTGGTACAAAGGTACTCAGGTATGTTTCCTACTTAGATAGGATTATGAAATATGTTATTCTATAACATGTGAAAATACTGAATATGAATGTGAATTTAATTATATGCATGATTATTAATTTTGGGGCATTCGAGTTCATGTGAAAGGGAAGAAGGTGTTGACTTTGGTCTCACCAACGTTATATGGTGACTATGGTCACAAATATCTGAATTTGGTAACTTCGGTTACATTATTTGAATATGGTGTCTCATGACACAAATTATATGGGCGATGAGCAAGTCGACTGCAGCGACTGCCTTCGATGGTGTGTAGCGGATGGAGGGTTGACTTAGTAGTCCCCACGGTGTGACTGGCAGGTACGGGTGGTGTGTAGCGGATGGACCACTAGGCTTGGGTTTGGGTTGCATCATCATTTATTTTATATGAATATGAATTTGTATTATGAACATGTATGCCTGATTTGTTGAATGTTAGTCTGTGTGCACATTGAGTCATTGACTCACCCGTTGTGGGAAATATTTTGGTGATGAACAGTGATGGACCAAGGACGGTAGACCTTGAGG
This sequence comes from Gossypium rotundifolium, assembly GCA_025506655.1. NCBI lineage: Eukaryota > Viridiplantae > Streptophyta > Magnoliopsida > Malvales > Malvaceae > Gossypium > Gossypium rotundifolium. The sequence goes on from CP106722.1 coordinate 131,816,978, forward strand.
TGGCCATGATCCATTTGAAGATTCTATTTAAATTTGGACTTTATTTATTTTTAGTACCTTTAATTTTATTTTGGGTTTTATTTGATGTAATAAGGCCATAAGGCCCGATGGATTTTCTTATTCGCTTCACTTTAAATTATTATGTTACGAACTATTATGATTAAAGTTAAGTGAATTTTTTTAAAAATTATTTTGTCACCTTAATAAAATTGATTTTACAAGTTTAATTAAATGGGTTTCCAATCTAAGCCCAGTCCACAACAACAATTTCTAAAAATTTTACAAATTTCCTCTAAGCAACGAAGGGTTTTGAAATCGGTTTACTTTAGGAACATACCAGATCCGGTTCAAGCTCGTGGGCGGAGTATGGGTGTTTCAATTTGGTATAGAGCCCAGTTTTAAACTCTCGGCCTGTGGGCTAAGGCCCAAAACGTTTTCAAAGCGAGCCAAATGATTTTCTTTGAAAATAAGCAGGCTTCGGCATGGCCCTAAGTCTCGGACCCATGATCCACCGTAAGTACCCTAACTCTATGTGTGATTCTGTGAACTGTTTAAGGGTAGAAAAGGCATGGAACGTAGAATAGAATGGTAGGAACTTGAACCCTAGGATTAGACTACTCAAACACAAAACCACATAAAACTTAAAGCACTAAACAAACCTATGGCTAAGTCATTGAGCTAAGGTGTGGTAACCCTTGCACGCATGTCTAGGATTGGATCCCAGGAAGAGCCTTGTATTTAGCAGCCCCTAGTGACTCACCTCCTCTTCACAGAATCCAGGCACAGTGCGTAGCTTCAGTTCACCCTAACTTAGAGGGCTCAGTGGTGTGGCAACCTCTGTGCGCATGTCTAGGAATGGTTTCGATGGGAGCTTGGTATTTAAGCAGTCCACGTGACTCACCTCCTCTCCACACGAATCCTGCCTGGTGCGTGGCTTTGGTTCACCCTGACCAAGAGGGCTCGGTCATAGGCTAAACATAATGACTAAAACCCGAAAGGGAACTAGCCATGTTTTAAAAAAAGGAAGAGAGAACAAAACAACAAACCCTAGTTTTTCAAACTTTTAAAACTTCCTTTTAAATCTAAGAAAATTATTTCTACAACATTTTCTGAAAAACTCCTGATTTGCGAAAATTACAAAAATGCCCTTAGGGGTGAAATTACCAAGACGCCCTTGGTTTATAACATGTTCAACTACTCAACAGCTTTACCAAAATTTCATTATTTTATAAACATTCAAAAACCCTAAAATATCAAAATACCCCTAATGGTAAAATTACAAAAATGCCATTGGTTTATGAAATTTTCAAAATACCCACAACTCTTATCAAAATTTCATTTCTTAGTAAAATGTTCAAAAACCCTAATTTGCAAAATGACAAAATACCCTGATTTTAAAAAAAAAAAATTTGAAATTACTCCTACCCTGCAAATTACCGAAATACCCACGAGTTACAAAATTACCGAAGCGACCCGGTCTTCAAAAATTTTGCAACAACACTAATTTGGAAAACAAATTCTAAAAACAACCCTCAAGTTTTGTAAATTCCAAAATATCATGATTTATTAAGATTTACAAATTCACCCGGTGATTACCAAAATACCTCGAATTTCAAAATTTCCCAAAACACCCTGGGAATGAAAAATTACCGAATACCCTTGTTTACAAAATCACCAAGGAACTTTATTTTGACAAATTACGAAAATACCCCTGTAGGGTAAATTATGAAAATACCCCTGGGGAGTGGAAAAGAACAACAACAAAAACTACAACGTTTCTCGAATGAGCGAAAGTTCATACTTGTTTGATGGATGAATGAATGAATGGAAAAGGCGTGTGTTTGTATGAATACGAAAGAACCACTCTTAAACCCTTCTCATAAAACTCCTTATTTAGTAAATAAGTGGAACAATGACTAATTCATAAAACTTCTTAATCGATCTCGACGTTAGAAAATGAGCTCTAGAGAGGGCGTGGGCGTCGTGGTCAAGGTAGAGGAAGGATGATCGTGTCGGAACCCGTTAGGTCGGTCAAGGTCCGACAATGAAATGCCGCCGCCACCACCACCCCCGGTTGTTAACGTTGAGCAAAGAAGCTCAGACGGGGATGTAACATCTGAATAGGGCCTATGCATTTCAGTTTAATTGTATGAAATGACAAGTTTCAAGTACTATGAATAAATTTTGAAACTTTTGGAAACCTAGAAATGCATGGAAATGGAAATGAAAATGAAAATGGAAATGGAAATGGACATCTTTGGAAACTTAGACATTTTGGAAACTTAGACATTTTGGAAACTTAGACATTTTGGAAACTTAGACATTTTGGAAACTTAGACATTTTGGAAACACGAACATTTTGGAAACCTAAACATTTTGGAAACCTAAACATTTTGGAAACCTAAACATTTTGGAAACCTGAAGATGTAAGGAAAAATGGCAAGTTATAGAGCCGCGCGAAAATTTTAGGAAACTTAGAAATAAGGCCGGAATGACAAAATTTAAAGCCCAAGATAGGAGGTAAGGGCAAGAGGGCCTTAAAAGAAAAAGTTGGTGAATTTTGACATACAATCGAGCTTGGAAAAGTGGCCTGAAGTGTCACTTAAGGCTTATGGATAATGGCCTGAGTTCGAGTCACATGGAAAGCAATTATTGAAGGTTTAATTTTGTTTCCCAAGGCTAGGGATGGACGGCACATGTTTGATTGAAAGGGAAGAGTTTTATTTTTATTAAAACTTGTCAAATTAAAGTGATAAATAGAGGATTTATTTTACTAAGATAAATAAGGAATTAAAGGATGGATTAAAGGTTATTTTAATTTAATAAAGTGATAATTAATGAAGATTAAATTATCACTTGGGAAAATAGTGGCCAAGTTTTGGACTCTTGGTCTAGCAGTTCAGTTAAAAGAGGAAAAGAGACTTTTCTCTCATTCACTCCACTTGCCGAAATTTTGCTCTCTCTTTCCCCTCTCTTTGCCGAAATTTCCCCTAAGAAAGGACTCCATCTTTTCTTTTCCTTCCTTTTGCCATTGCCTAGTCAAAACTCTTCTCTTCCAATCTCGGTTAGATCTCCATAGCATGGGATCTCGAGAACTCCAAGACAAAGAAACAAGTGATTGAAGGTTTCAAGGTAAGTTAAGCCATTCAATTTTCTTTCTTTCTAGTTGTCGAAAGTAAAAGGCTTAATTCCTATTCTCTTGGATCATGGCCGAATATACAAGGGATCTCGGGTTTCCACCATCGTTGAACATAAAGATCAAGGATCTAAGGTAAGAACAATTGATTCTTGTTCTTTTAAATCAATTTAAAAGAGGCTTAAGAAAATAACCTCTCTTTTTGTCTATGGTAGAATGTTAGAAGAGGAGTTTGGGATTTGGATCCGAGGAAAATTAAGGTAAGACACATTCGGCTAAAGGCCATCTACCACTTATTAAAGTTAGATCAAATCTAACCTATGATCTTTAGGGATTTGACGGTATTCAAGACAAAAAGGGACTTTGGGTTTGGAATCTCTAAGGTAAGCCTCTAAAATATTGACTAAGGGTTGTGTGAGCATCTAAATCCATTCCTTAATTTTTGAAAAGCAGAAAAACTAACCATATTGAACTACAAGGTTGGCGAATATCGGTGAGGAAAAACCAAACTTTCGGATTTGTATAATCACCAAATCGGCAAAGGTGAGTTTTTCCTTACAAATCCTACTAGGATTTGGTTTTGTTTAAAGGGGTTTATTAATGTGTGTTAATGGATGGGCGAATATAGGGATTAATAGATCTAAAAATTAGATCGGGATTCTCGAGAAATCAAGGAACCTATTAAGCGAAAAAGGTGTGTACCTTACTATTCTTGATATATTATGGTTAAATATTTTAATATACGATATGAATAATAATATGAATGTGGCTATGTACCACACATGTGACAAAAAGTACCAAAATGCGTTTCCTACTTCGATAGGATTGTGAAAAAAAATGTTATTTTAATAACATGCGAATATATGAATATGAACATGAAATTAAATTATGCTATATATATATATACATGTTTTGGGCATTCGGATTTATGTTAAAGGGGAGAACGGTGTTGACTTGGTCTCACCAACTTGAAGGTGTTGACTTGGTCTCACCTGTGAAATATGTCGACTACGGTCACATTCTGAAATTCGGTAACCCGGTTACAATAGTGTCTAATGACACAACGTGGAGAGTAGCGGATGGAGGGTCGACTTAGTAGTCCCCACGGTGTGCGAGGTTGGTACGGGTGGAGAGTAGCGGATGGCTTATAGGTTTTGGGTTTGGGTTGCATCACAATTTCGTTATTATCTGGACTTGATGATTTGAACATGAATGCTGATTTATTGAATGATAATCTTGTGTGCACATTGAGTCTGTTGACTCACCCCATTGTGGGAATTATTTTTCGGTGATGATCGAAGGATTGAATGGGCAGGTAGACCATGAGGAGGCCATGCATCACTTGAAGAATTTATTCAAATTTGGACTTTATTTAATTTTAATACTTTTTAATTTTATTTTGGGTTTACTTGATGTAATAAGGCCATAAGGCCAGTGGATTATTCTTTGCTTTTACATTATTTTTAATATTTTGCTAAGAACTATTTTGGACATGTTACATCGAATTGGATCTACAAGATTAAATAAATGGGTTTTCAATCTAAGCCCAACTCAAATAATAATTTTTCTAAAATCTACAATTTTCTCTAAGTATCGAATGTTTTTGAGATCGGTTTACTTTAGGAACATACCGATCCGGTCCATTCTAAATGGTAGGGTGTAAGAATGTTTGAGGAAGATCTTGTGTCGCAGTTGTCTTGCGAGTTTTGGAATTAGTGGGTAGTGCGGGAGGAAATTGAAATCGAAAGTCATACTGAATGGCTCGAGCTAATGGAGCGAAAATGTTAGGAGTATCTAATGTGGCACCCAGTCTGGTTAGTCTTGGTTGGAAGCAACGGAGCGTATCATGGATGAGCTCGATCGACTCGAGAGGAAAAGTTGAAAGAGATGGTGGCGTTATTCTGCGATGAAGCGTATCAGTGGTAGTTAACTATTCGGGATGGTACCATGGCTGAAAACTTGACTTGGGAATATGTTAAAGAGGCATTTCAGAAGAAGTATGTGGGAACCAGGTATACAAATGAACAAAGGAAGGCTTTTCTAGGGTTGGTGCAAGGGAGTAAGTCTATCGCAGAATATGAGGCAGAATTCCTGAGATTGAGCTGCTATGCTCGAGGGGTAGTGGCAACTAAGCATGAACGTTGTGTCCGCTTTGAGGACAGACTAAGAGATGACCTGAGGCTGTTGATAGCACTGCATTAGGAGCGGGAATTCTCTGCTTTGGTGGAAAAGGCCAAGGTGGCGAGGGAATAAAGACGCTACCAAGCGGTCGTGGATAGAAATAAGGCCAAGAGAGGATTTGGGCCATCTGGAAAGGGTTACAAGAGGCCTAGGGTTGACGAGACCACGAAATCAACAAATTTGAAATGCGGTAGGCGATAAGACCCTTGTGAGCATTGTGGGAAGAAGCACATGGGAGAGTGTTGGAGAAAGGCGGTGGATGTTTCAAGTGTGGGTCCAAGGACAATATGCTTAAAGACTATCCCAAGCAACGGATAAGAGTCGACCGTGATTCGAGAATGCTAGCCACCGGTAGAGGCGTGACAATGACCTCAACGGGTCGTGGTTCGTAACCGAGGTAGTGGTCTTGGCGGAGGCCGTGGAACACAGGGTCGAGGTACTAATGTTAATGCAGAAGCAAGACAAGCAGGTTTGGTTTGTATGGTTCACAGAAGGGAAGATGGAGACGCGCCGGATGTTATAACCGGTACATTCTTTACTTTTGATAAACCCTACTTTACTTTGATTGATGTGGGTTCGACCCATTCCTATGTTGCAAGTAGTGTAGTGGAAACACTAGGCCTAGACTACGAACTTTCGATGAGCGGATGATTGTAGTAAGCCCATTAGGCCAAAGCTAGTGGTAGACAAGATCTTTGGAATGTACCCTAGAGATTCGAGGAGTGAACTTTCGAAGCGGACTTAATGGAATTACCCTTCGGAGAGTTTGAGCTCATACTCGAAATGGATTGGCTAGTAGAACACCGAGCCGTGTTGTATTGTACGGCTAAACGTATGGAACTAAGAACCCGGAGGATGAAGTGGTATTAATGATCGAAGAAAGGAGGAACTACTTGTCTAATGTAGTTTAACCTTTGAAGGTTGAGAAGATGGTTAAGAAAGGTTGCAAGGCGTTCTTAGCTTTCGTAAGTGCGATAGGTGGAAAGGAGGAAGGTGTTAATGGTGTTAGGACAGTAAGGGACTTCGTGGATGTGTTTCCAGAGGAATTACCGAGAATACCCCCAGACAGGGAGGTGGAATTTGGGATAGATTTACTACCGAGGAGCGACTCACGTATCAATCGCTCCATACCGAATGGCACCAAAGGAGTTAGTGGAGCTCAAGGCTCGGATACAAGAAGCTGTTGGATCGTGGGTTCATCCAACCCAGTGTGTCTCCGTGGGGAGCACCAGTCTTATTTGTGAAAAAGAAGGACGGAACTATGCGTATGTGCATAGACTACCGTCAGTTGAATAAGCTTACCATTAAGAACAAGTATCCCTTGCCAAGGATCGATGACTTGTTCGATCAGCTGAAGGGAGCCGCAGTGTTTTCGAAGATCGATTTACGGTCAGGATACCATCAGTTGAAGGTGAAGGAGGCGATATCCATAAGACCGCTTCGGGACAAGATATGGTCACTTGAGTTTGTGGTGATGCCGTTTGGGTTGACAAGCACTCCGGTAGCGTTCATGGACATGATGAATCGGGTTTTCCAACCTACTTGGATAGGTTAAATCGTTGTGTTCATCGACGATATTTTGGTGTACTCGAAGACGGAGGAGGAGCATGATGAGCATCTCCAAGTCGTGTTGGAAGTGTTAAGGGAGAAGAAGCTCTATGCCAAATTCAGCAAGTGCGAATTTTGGCTTAAGGAGGTAGCATTCCTAGGACATGTGGTATCCGCAGAAGGAATAAGAGTGGATCCTAGGAAGATCGAAGCAGTGTTGGATTGGAAACCACCTAGGTCCGTGGCTGAAATTTGAAGTTTCTTAGGCTTGGCGGGGCTATTCTGGAAGGTTTGTGGAAGGATTCTCGTCAATAGCGCGCCTTTAACCAAGTTACTAAGGAAGGAAGTACCCTTTGAATGGACGAATAAGCGCAAGAGAGCTTTGAAAAGCTTAAGAAGGTCTTGTGGAAGCCCAGATGTTAATTCAGGAGGCGGGAAAAGAATTTGTGGTGTCTTGTGATGCTTCGCATACGGGTTAGGTGTGTGTTAATGCAAGAGGGCAAAGTGGTTGCTTATCGTCCACGACGATTAAGGCCGCATGAGGTTAACTACCCCACTCATGACTTGGAACTAGCGGCGGTGGTTTTCGCCCTCAAGGTTTGAGGCACTACCTTTATGGAGAAAGGTCGATTATCTACACAAACCACAAGAGCCTTAAGTATTTATTGACTCGAAGGAGTTGAACTTGAGGCAACGAAGGTGGGTGGAATTCTTTGAAGGACTACTGACATTCGATAGAATATCATCCGCAAGGCGAATGTGGTAGCCGATGCCCTAAGTCGGAAGGTTGTATCGGATCTACGGGCTTTGTTCGCTCATTTAAGTCTGTTTGATGATGAAAGTCTGTTGGCAGAATTACAAGTCAGGCCCACATGGCCGAAGGAGTTTAAAGAGGGACAGTTAGTTGATAACGATTTAAGTACTAAGTTGCAGCAAGTACATCAAGGGGGATTAAAGGACTATGGCGTCAATGATGAAGGAATATTGTGCTACAAGGGAAAAGTCTATATGCCGAGGAATAAGGAGTTGAGACAAAGGATTCTTCGAGAAGCGCATGGTAGCCCTTATGCTATGCATCCCGGAGGCATCAAGCTGTATAGAGATCTAAGGGAACAGTTTTGGTGGTCTAATCTGAAACGAGAGGTGACTAAATTTGTGGGGAGATGTTTGACGTGTCAGCAAGTTAAGGCTGAACACCAAGTCCCATCGGGATTGCTTCAACCAATCAAGATTCCTCAATGGAAGTGGGAGAGAATTACCATGGACTTCGTTAGTGGGCTTCCCCTTACGCCTACTAAGAAGGACTCGGTATGGGTGATAGTGGACCGTTTGACCAAGTCCGCACACTTTATCCCAGTAAGAATGGATTATTCTCTTCAGAAGTTGGCCAAGTTATATGTGGCAGAAATTGTGAGGTTACATGGAGTACCAATGTCGATCATCTCTGATAGAGACCCAAGGTTTACGTCTCGATTTTGGAAGGCACTTCATCAAGCTTTAGGCACTAAGCTAGACTTCACTACGGCTTTTCATCCACAATCGGACGGGCGATCTGAGCAGGTTATACAAGTGTTGGAGGATATGTTGAGAGGGTGTAATGGATTTAGGAAGTTGGGAAGATTACTTGCCTTTAGTGAATTCGCCTACAACAACGACTATCAAGCTAGCATTCGGATGGCACCATACGAAGCATTTTATGGAAGGAAGTGTAGAACACCTACTTGTTGGACCGAGTTAGGAGAACACGAGTTTTGGGTCCGTAATTAGTGGCAGAAACCTAAGAGAAGGTTGAGTTAATTAAGACGCAGTTGAAGGAAGCCTCGATAGGCGAAGTCATCACGCAGACCTTAAACGAAAGGAAATAGAGTTTGAAGTGGGAGACCAAGTATTCACGAAAGTCTCGCCTTGGAAGAAGGTAATGAGGTTGATCGAAAAGGAAGTTAAGCCCAAGGTTTGTAGGGCCTTATCGGATAATGAAACGAGTTGGGCGAGTGGCATACCAATTAGAGTTGCCACCAGAATTGCAGCAGATGCATGACGTATTTCATGTATCCATGTTACGTCACTATCGATCAGATCCGTCGCATGTGCTATCTGTTGAAGAAGTGGAGCTAAGGCCAGACTTATCCTACGAGGACGAACCGATTCGGATCTTGGAACGTGATGTGAAAGTACTACGAAGGAAGACGGTTCCTCTAGTCAAAGTGCTATGGCGCAATCATGGAACGGAAGAAGCTTCATGGGAGTCAGAGGAGACCATGCGACAGCAATACCCTCAATTATTTTAGTTAGGAAATTTTGGGGACGAAATTTTGTTTAAGGGGGGTAGAACTGTAACATTCTGAATAGGGCCTATGCATTTTCAGTTTGATTGTATGAAATGAAAAGTTTAAGCACTAAGAATAAATTTTTGATATTTTTGGAAACCTGGAAATGCATGAAAATGGAAACCTGAACATTTTGGAAACCTGAACATTTTGGAAACCTAAACATTTTGGAAACTTGGACATTTTGGAAACACGAACATTTTGGAAACTTGAAGATGTAAGAAAATGGCAAATTCTGAGCCGATCGAAAATTTTAGGAAACTTAGAAATAAGGTAGGAATGACAAATTTTAAAGTCCAATATAGGAAATAAGGGCAAGATGGCCTTAAAAGAAAAAGTTGGTGAAATTTGACACACAATCGGGCTTGGAAAAGTGGCCTGAAGGTGTCACTTAGGGCTTATGGAAATGGCCTGAGTTCGAGTCACTTGGAAAGCAAATAATGAAGGTTTTATTTTGCTTCCACGGCTAAGAGGTTGGACGGCACAAGCTTCTAGAATTAGAGGAGTTTTAATTCCATAAATATATGATAAAATAAATGATAAATAAGGGATTTTTAATTGAAGAGATAAAGGGTGGATTAAACACTTTTAATTTAATTAGGTAATAATTAAAGGAGATAATATTATCACTTGTGGGGAGTAGTGGCCAAGTCATGGACTCTTGGTCTAGCAATTTCAGCTAAAGGGGGAGAATTGAGGCTATTCTCTCATCTTTTCTAGCCTTGCCGAAATTTTGCTAACTCTCTCCCCCTCTCTGCCGAATTTTCCTTAAGCAAGAAACCATCCTCTTTTCTTCTATTTTCTTCTCTGTTTCTACTACCAAAGCCGAACCTTAGTTGATTCTAAGTAAAGAAGCAATCGATTAAAGGCATCAAGGTAAGGTTAAGCTATTCAATTTCCTTTCTTTTCTTTTCTAAATGCCGAAAGTAAAAGTACTAATCCCAAAACTTGTTCATGGCCGAATCTACAAGGGGTCTCTCAGGCTTCTACACTTTTCTGAATATAGGGATCAAAGATCCAAGGTAAGTGAGTTTATACATTCGGCCAAGGCCAAATCTTAGGTATTCAAATCAAATTAATCAAAAACTAATGGATTCAGGGAATTAGGATTTGGCCGATTCCAAGGAAGAGGAAGGTGAAGTTTTCGGGATTAAAATCCATAAGGTAAGCATCTAAAAGTATTCGGCCAAGGCTTGTGTGATTATCTAGATCAGTTCTTTAATTATTAAAAAGCCAAAAACTAACCCATATTGAGATTCAAGGTTGGTAGAATATCGGTAAAGGAAAAACCAAGTTTTGAGTTTGAATAAACACCAAATCGGCCTCAAGGTGAGTCTTTTACAAATCCTACGAGGATTTGGTTTTGATATTAGCCAAATGGGTTTATTAATGTGTCTTATATGATGGCGAATATAGGAGTTAATAGATCTAAAGTTAGATCGGGATTTTCGAGATCTCAAGGAACCTTTTAAGCAAATCGGTGTACGCACACTAACCTTCGATTTATCATGTGGCAATTATTTTTATGAATATGTATAAGAATATGAATATGGCTAAGTACCTAATGTGGTACAAAGGTACTGTGCACGTTTCCTACTTCAATAGGATTATGAAATATGTTATTCTATAACATGTGAAAATCTGAATATGAATGTGAATTTAATTATATGCATGATTATTAATTTTTGAGGCATTCGGGTTCATGTGAAAGGGGAAGAAGGTGTTGACTTCGGTCTCACCAGCGTTATATGGTGACTACGGTCACAAATATCTGAATTTGGTAACTTCGATTACATTATTTGAATATGGTGTCTCATGACACAAATTATATAGGCGATGAGCACGTCATTGCAGTATGACGCCTTCAATGGTGTGTCTGGGATGGAGGGTTGACTTAGTAGTCCCACGGTATGACTAGCAGTGCTGGTGGTGTGTAGCGGATGGACCACTAGGCTTGGGTTTGGGTTGCATCATCATTTATTTTATATGAATATGAATTTGAATTATGAACATGTATGCCTTATTTGTTGAATGTTAGTACTGTGTGCACATTGAGTTTGTTGACTCACCCCGTTGTGGGAAATATTTTCAGGTGATGAACAGTGATGGACCGGGGCGGTAGACCTTGAGGTGGCCATGATCCATTTGAAGATTCTAATTAAATTTGGACTTTATTTATTTTTAGTACCTTTAATTTTATTTTTGGGTTTTATTTGATGTAATAAGGCCATAAGGCCCAGTGGATTTTCTTATTCTGCTTCACTTTAAATTATTATGTTACGAACTATTATGATTAAAGTTAAGTGAATTTTTTTTAAAAATTATTTTGTCACCTTAATAAAATTGATTTTACAAGTTTAATTAAATGGGTTTCCAATCTAAGCCCAGTCCACAACAACAATTTCTAAAAATTTTACAAATTTCCATTAAGTAACGAAGGGTTTTGAAATCGGTTTACTTTAGGAACATACCAGATCCGGTTCAGGCTCGTGGGCCGGGTGTGGGGTGTTTCACATTTATACCAAAAAGAGTGATAGTGTGGTTGACTTTCTTGACAATCCTCTGAGTCCTTATTTGAGTCTCCGATCTATAAAACAGAAAGACCAATATATACAAAGTAAGCACACTAGCTTAGTAAGTTTTAAGTTAATGGTAATACAATGTCCAAACACCAATACATATATAATAGTGACCATTAACAATGTAAAATAAACATTTCAATACACAATTTATGTAAGGCCGAATACCATAGTTCATTAACCTAATTGTTTCACTTGTTTACCTTAAACTTATATTATATCAAAACACAAGGTATATGTATTGCATTAATCACATTATTTCGAATCATATACATCCACCATTCACATCGTGTATGTTATCCCAATCAAATTCATATTTCAATGAACATTTCTATTCATAATCAAGTCTACCAAAATATTATATTCAATCTCAATTTCAATCACATACTACTCTTACTTTTGATCATAAGTTCAATTTCACATTATACAATTTCTACCGTATCATTCAAATTCAGTTAATATTAGACATAACTTACCTTGCTCTCGGTGAATGAAAAAGGGACTTACGTTTACTCGAGCGTTTACTTGATACATTAACTGCGTTTCACCTTGAGTAATTTAAGGTTTCTTCATTTAAAACGTATCACCGGCATCAAGCCTGCTAGGCACGGAGCTCGAATATATCACCGACACTAAGCCTACTAGGCACGAAGCGAATATGTCACTAAGCACAAGGCACAGTGAGCACGAGCCCAAATATGCCACCTAAGCACTAAGCCTGCTAGGCACGAAGCCTGAATATGTCACCGACACTAAGCCTGCTAGGCACGAAGCCTGAATATGTCACCGGCACTAAGCCTGCTAGGCACAAAGCCCGAATATATCACCGGCACCAGGCCTGCTAGGCAATAAGCCAAAATTGTTTATCAAATCAATTCATCAACTTACATTTCTTAACACATACACCCCTATCAATTCATATTCACAAAAACCAATTCACTTGTCAAACCAAATATAATAATTCATATTATCTTGCAAAACATAATCATCCCAATGTAAAACATACACATTCGGCTAACACCCATATCTTACTCAATTTAATCAATTAATTTCATTTCACACTTTCATAATTATTTCTTTAATGAACTTTAACTTAAGAATTTACCTCGACTGTCGACGGACAACTTAGACCGGCTATTCGAGAATTTTCGTCTTTCCCCGATCCAATTCCGTTTTTCTTTGCTCTTGATCTAAAACACATTAAATTCAGCTCATTCAAGTACATTTCAATTCAATTTAGTCCCAAAACACATAAACATACAAATTACCATTTTACCCCTAAAGTTTTACATTTTACTATTTAGTCCTAATTGTACAAAACACAAAATACACACAATTTGCTAAGACTATACAAAGGCTGAATATTCCTAGGGACTTTATAAACCCTCTCATTTTATTTATTTTGTAATTAAGCCCCTCTAAAATTTTATTTTTACAAAATAGCCCTAAATACAAAATTTCACCAAAATTTCTAATACAAAACTTGTAAATCTTTAACACATCTTTAATCTAAAACCATCAAATATCAAAACCATAAGAACACATCAATGGCCGAACCTCATAAACACATGATTCTCAAAAATTCAAGCATGTGTCGGGTAATATACAAAGCAACGATCTCAAAAACGTAAACATTATCAAAAACCAAAATTCACACATACCTTAATCAAGCATTTGAATTGCCAAAAATCCAAGCTTTCTAACCCTTTATTTCTCTCAATATTCGGCCAACTTAGGAGAAAGATGATAGTGGCCTCTTTTTTTTATGTTTTATTTAACATATAATAACTTTATTTGTAAATTACTAATATAACCTTATTATAATAATTAAACTAACATATAGCATAAGGTTAATGTTGACCATGGCCGGCCACTAACATATAAAATGGGCAAATTACCCTTTTAGTGCATCATATCAAAAAGCCATTAATGCTTGAGTACTTTTCACTTTAGTAAGCAACTTTTATGCTTTACGCGATTTAGTCCTTTTTGCTAAATTAAACACCCAAAAGATTAAATTTTCATACGAAAAATTAATACACATAAATTCACATATAATAGACACAAAAATATTATATTAAAATATTTCTCGAACTCAGATTCGTGGTCCCGAAACCATCGTTCGATTAGGGTCAAATTCGATCTGTTACAGATATTTTGATGTTATTAAAGAAAAGGGTAATAACATTCGGTATTAGTAGATCATTTAAGTACTAAGCTTTGAAATTGTATGATATTAAATTTGGATTTGAAAATGTTTGAATGATCATTTGATTTAATACTTTTGCTTAAGACTTACTAAGCTAGGTTAGCTTATTATGTGTGTTTGTTATTCTGTTTTATAGGTATTGGTCAATCTACGAGCTCTAGGGATCTTTAACAAAGTCATCCACTCTATCAACTATTTTGATACCTTTAAAGTCTAGATTTGGAACTAAAGGCATGTATAGGCTAGACTAGATTTTGAAACAATGAAATTTTGTTCCTGTATATATATATTTAGAGCCATGTGAAAATGGCTAAATTATAGTTCTTTGGTCTTTAATGTATTCAACCTTAATGCTTGATCTTTATAAAGGTAGAATTGGTAAAGTAAGCAAGCATGGTTGGTAATTTGGTTGATTTATATGTCTCTTATGCCATGCATTTGCTATTTAGTAAATAGCTCATTTTAGAAGTATGTCTTATAGTATATTATTTGTGATAGATGTTCTATGACTTGACTTTGAGATAAAGATAATTGTTGACTGTGATTGTTGGTGCTTGGTTGATAGTTGGTTATATTAAGTGTTTATGAACATTAGAAGTTGCATTAGGAAGTTTGGTATATGCACATTTGAAGTTGTTTTGAGCCATGCTTTGATAAATATTTATTAGTAGAGAACACATTTTGAAATGCAAATCAGATTGTGATAATGTCAAACACTTAATTAAGTATATTCGGCCATATTATGAAATTATTGGTTGGAATGATAATTTGACTCTGTCGAATCTGTTTTATAAAGTGTGTGAGTATAATTCAAATTGATATGAATCACGAATTATGGAAGATATTTATTTGATCGTGTTACTCGATTTTGTTCTTAAATGTGTATGGATTTATACTTTGTTTGGTTGTATTGGTAATTGGTATAGGAAGTTAGACAAAAGTTTAAATTCGAATATGCAAGGTTAAAGCATAATTATTCTTATACATGAAAACTTAGTATTGATATTTGATATCTTGTTTAGGTTTGATAAATAAGAATATGAGCATATTCGATCATTGAAGAATGTGTTACCAAAATGAGTAGTAATAAGATTATTCGATGAAAAATACTTCTTTGTAATTGTGGGTAAATGAAATATGATATGTATATTAATATTTAAGCATGCTATGAAAGTATACTACCCTTGCTGTATTCAATCATGTCTATTGAGCCTTTAATAATTGATCAGATTTGTACTATGCATGGTAATGCCTTATAACCCTAATCTGGCGATGGATACGGGTTAAGGGTGTTACATTTTATTGGTATCAGAGCTTACGATTTAGTCGATTCTAGGACTACCGTAGCACGTGTAAGTCTAGCTCTAAATGCCTTGAATGATAATATGATAGTGTGGTGACTTCTGACATCTGATTTGTGTTTTTATATGGTAAATGGATCCCAATAGAGCCGTAGCTGATGATGTTGAGAGTGTAGCCCCTGATCTCGCACATAGATCAGTACCGGTAGACTCTCGACCTATCTCGAGTAGCCATGAGGGGAAGGCTAAGCAAGCCTTATACCAGATGATGAACAAATGGTTTACACAATATATCTGAACTAATCCAGCCGTGCAACAACCTCCACCCTCAAATAATCCATATCCGATACCTATGGTACCTCCGATAGTAGATCCGATGAGATTTGGCAGGCCTCCTATTGATAAAATCGAAACACGGGGCCAAAGAGTTTAAAACTAATGATGATGACGATGCGGAAAGAGCTGAGTTGTGGCTTGATAATACTATCCATGTTCTCGACGAGCTATCATGTACTCCAAATAGTGCTTAAAGTGTGCCATATCCTTATTACGGGACACTGCATATCACTGGTGGAATACACTAGTAGCGGTAGTTCGAAAGAGAAGGTGACCTGGGAATTCTTCCAGTTTGAGTTCCGCAAAAAGTATATTAGTTAAAGATTCATCGATCAAAAGCATAAAGAATTTTTAGAATTGAAACAGGGTCGTATGACCGTGACTGAATACGAGCGAAAATTTGTTAGATTGAGCCAATATGCTCGTGAATATGTTTGAACCGAGGCTATTATGTGTAAAAGATTTGAAGATGGGTTGAATGAAGACATTAAACTGCTGGTCGACATACTGGAGATTAAAGAGTTCGTGGTACTTGGTGAACGAGCCTGTAAAGCTGAAGAGCTTGGAAAAGTGAAAAGAAAAGCCGAGTTTGAAGCTAGAGACACTCGAAAAAGATCATCGGGTAAGATTTTTCACTCAGCACCAAAAAAGTTTAGAGATGAATCCAGTCGACATAAGGTTACTTCAGACTTTGCCAGTCGAGATAGAGATCGACCACCTGCAGGCTCCTGAGCTACTTCGATGGCTAGTGTTGGTAATGTTCAACAGAACCGAGTTGAGTGTAAACATTGTGAAAAATGGCATTCTGGGAGTTTTAGATTCCATGATCGGTCCTATTTTTAATGTGGATCAATGGATCACTTTATTACAGAGTGCCCGATGTTAGCCGAGCAAAACACTATTCAGAATGCGAGACAAAGTAACGTGTCAGCATGAGGCAGACCACCCAGGCATTCGGGTAATATAAGTGGCAGTCAGAGGGGAACAAAAGATACAACAATTTAGTCAGAGGCTCGTGCACCTGCTAGAGCATATGCTATATGCACTCGCGATGATACTTCTTCACCAGATGTCATTACCGGTACTTTCGCTCTTTATGATACTAGTGTGATTGCATTGATTGATCCTAGTTCGACTCATTCTTATGTATGTGAAACATTAGTATCCAGTAAGACTTTGCCTATTGAGTCTACTGAGTTTGTGATTCGAGTATCAAACCCCTTGTGTCGGTGCGTTCTGGTTGAAAAAGTGTACAAAGGTTGTCCATTGATGATTCGAGTCTCATGTTTCCCAGCCGATTTGATGTTGTTACCTTTCGATGAATTTGGTATAATTCTGGGAATGGATTGGTTGACCTTGCACGATGATGTTGTTAATTGCAAAAGAAAGACCATTGATTTGAGATGTCAAAACGGTGAAATTATTCGGATTGAATCTAGTGATCTGAATGGGTTACCCGCGGTAATATCTTCAATGTTAGCTAAAAAATATATGAGAAAAGGGTTTAAATCTTACTTTTCTTATGTGCTAGATAGTAAAGTGACTGAAAAGAAGATTGAATCCGTTCCGGTAGTGTGTGAGTATTCAGATGTGTTTCCTGAGGAATTACTGAGTTTGCCACCTATTCGAGAAATAGAGTTTGGTATTGAATTAGTAACAGGGATGACTCCGATTTCGATAGCTCCGTATCGGATGGCACCTACAGAATTAAAAGAGTTGAAAGCACAGTTGCAAGAGTTAGTAGATAGGGGTTTTGCTCGACCGAGCTTCTCTCCATAGGGTGCACCAGTTTTATTTGTGAAAAAGAAAGATGGGACTATTCGAATGTGCATTGATTACAGACATCTTAATAAGGTAACTAGAAAGAATAAATACCTGTTGTCACGGATTGACGACTTATTTGATCAGTTGAAAGGGGCTTCAGTGTTTATAAAGATAGATTTGAGGTCGATTTATTATCAGTTGTGAGTCAAAGATTTCGATGTGCCAAAGATTGCATTTTGAACGAGGTACGGACACTATGAGTTTTTGGTTATGCCTTTTGGACTCACTAATGCACCTGCTATTTTTATGGATTTGATGAATCTAATTTTCACTAAGTATTTGGATCAGTTTGTAGTAGTGTTTATAGATGATATTCTGATCTACTCAAGAGATGAAACCGAGCATGCTGAGCACCTGAAACATGTGCTACAAACTTTGCAAGATAAATAGTTGTATGCAAAGTTTAGCAAATGTGAGTTTTGGTTGAGTGAAGATAGTTTTCTGGATCACGTTGTTTCAGCATCGGTATCCGGGTTGATCCGAATAAAATATCGGCCATACTCGATTGGAAACTGATCACTGCAAAAATAGTCTAGTTTTAATATTTATAAAAGAGTGATCGAACCTGTAGACTAAACTGTGAGAACGATATAGGCAAGCGCACCTATTGAAAAGTAGTGTAGCTCGGGCAAGAATATCTTATCGAACCCAAGGAACCTAAAAGTACTACTACTCACTTTCTTCCTGTTATTTAGCCTTAAATATGGAGTGATTAATTAACTTATCTAAGACTAATGAAATACTTAAACTAAATGCAAACACAAAATAATAAACTGGGAAAAGACTTTGGAAAACTCAGTTGATAAAAACGATACCCTCGAGAAGAATCCACCTATGACTTTACTTATTATCTAACTTTCAATTCATATGATTTCTTTTACTTAGCTTGATCCGTGAGACTCCCTAACTTATATTAAACCTTCTCTTGAAGCGAATAACGTCTAACCTTAGGTTAATTAGTGGAACTCCTTTCTCTTATAATAACCCCCTAAGAAAGCAGTAAATTGATCAATGGACTCCCATATTAGGTTTCACAATCTGGCAAAATCTCGTAACCCTATCTCTAGGCGCCCGATCAACTCCACTTAATTATGCTAGATCTACTCTTAGGCAGGGTCTATTCCTCCTCCACCTAAGCACATCAGATTAAATTAAGCCACATAATTAAGAACAAACTAAGTATTTATCATATAAACTAATAAATCAAATAACAAAATCCATCATAGGTTTCATCCTCTTCAGGTATCTGAAGGATCTAGTTCATAATAAAATAAGAAAACATCTCAAGAGAAAAGATAAAACAAAACATAAGAAATCCCTAAAACCCCCTGAAGGAATTGAAGGAGAGATCCTCCATCTTGAGTATAATTCTGACTCTTCGAGATGGATCAACTGGCTATCTTTGAGTAATTCCCTAAACGAGTAAAGCTCTGGCAGAAAACTTTGCTAAAACCTCATGATCTTGAATTGCTGCCTTGGATTGTTTATATAGACATTTGGGATACTTTACTTGGCTCCTAAGTACTCGTAATTCAAGTGAAATTCGTCCTAAGTGTTTGAGTGGACTTAGGATTGCATTTCTTGGGCTCAAAGCATCCAATTCTGAGTGAAATTGCTCTTTCTTATGGCAGGGGCACGGTTAAGGCACGCCCGTGTAAATCATGGTCTAGCCTGTGTCTCCATTCTGTTGATTTAGGCACGACTATGACACGTTTGTGTAATATCTGGGTAGAGGCCATGCTTCAGGTCTACTAATTGGGGCACGGTCGTATACATCGGGGTCAGGCCGTGTTGGGCTATTTGTTGACGAGGCACGGTCGTGTAAATCATGGTGTAACTGTGTGCAAATCTAAATATTGGGGCACGGCCATGTGGCATGAAGTCTAGGCCATGCTGACTTCTTGGGTTGGCCCATTTTGGTCCGTTTTACACCCGTTTTGCGTCCTTTTTATCCTTGGGTGCTTTCCTGAGTATAAGACATGAAACGAAAGGATTAAGAGCACCTTTTTACATAAATTAAGGATAAATTCATCCAAAAGCATACTAAATGTGGGATTAAAATATGTTACTTGTACGGTTTATCAAGTACCCCCACACTTAAGCTTTTGCTTGCCCTCAAGCAAAATTCTCAACTTACAATTAAAACGAACTTTCCAAAATTCATAATTCCCATTGACAATGCCTCATCATAATTCATAGATAATTTATACATGGATCATTTAGCTCGAAGTGCCCTAAAGATTCAAACGATATAAATCATGATTTTGTAGCATAAAAACATAGGTGTCTCCCCTTATTTAAATAATTACCTTTGATTCAAAACTGACAAGGATTGACATCCGCACTAAAGATTCACTCAAATCACTCAAAGTGTTTAAGGATTAAGAGAAAGCGCTTAAAAGTCAAACCTGAAAAGCTAATCCCATAGGCTTGCCTGAAAATCAAATCTCCACCACTGTATATGAGATGATAAACAGATCAAAAGGTCTTTATTAGGGTTGTAACGGGGCTTGGGTTAAAAGGTGTGGATAAAGGCTGAATTAGAGAGTTAAAATCGAGATTGAGTTGACTAATTACCTAATCAAAAAATAATGAACTAAATATGAATATTTACATCTAATGAAAAGTAATAATACCACTATTGATAATTACTCCATAATAAAGAGTGTTTTCTTCACTTTAAAATTTGATAATACTTTAATACGAGCTTTTTCTTCAACAATTGGAGTTTAATTGCTCTGAGCTCTTTTATTTAATAAACTTGGATTTTTTTTAAGAACAAACTACGTAAAACTTAATAGAAAGAACTTTGATAATTGAAATAACCTAATTTGTCAATTGATCAAGTCAATTCTCGATAGAGGGGTAGTCAAAAGAATGTTGATAACAAATACGAAGGGATTTTGGGTTAATATTAGTGGGTGAGTCAATAAAAAGGTTGTAAAGATTCAACGGGGTTCACTAGGGGTTAATTTATGTAGGTAGGCTTTTTAGTGGAGTGAAGCAAGTTAAAACCTAGGTGCCTTTATCATCTCGATTACATCAAATCATTATTGTGGTCTCGACATGCATAAGCGAGGCAAGTTCTAGAATAACAATTCAAAGTTGACACACTCAATATCAATAAAAGTGAGCATGAAAAATAATATATGCTCTATAAGGCTCAATATCTCATAGAAATTGTGGGTGTTTTTGACATCAATCCCTATAGATTTCAAATTTCAAAGTAATACTCATAATTCAAGTGAAATTCGTCCTAAGTGTTTGGGTGGACTTAGGATTGCGTTTCTTGGGCACCAAGCATCCAATTTCGAGTGAAATTGCTCTTTCCCGTGGCAGGGGCACGACTAAGGCATGCCCGTGTAAATCGTGGTCCAGCTCGTGTCTCCATTCTGTTGATTTAGGCACGACTGTGACACGCTTGTGCAATATCTGGGTAGTGGCCGTGCTTCGGGTCTGCCAATTGGGGCACGACCGTGTACATCGGGGTCAGGCCGTGTTGGGCTTTTTGTCAATGAGGCACAGTCGTGTAAATCATGGTTAACCGTGTGCAAATCTAAATATTGGGGCACGGCCGTGAGGCATGAAGTCCAGGCCGTGCCGACTTCTTGGGTTTGCCCATTTTGGTCAGTTTTAAACCCGTTTTGCGTCCTTTTTATCCTTGGGTGCTTTCCTGAGTATAAGACATGAAAAGAAAGGATTAAGAGCACCTTTTTACATAAATTAAGGATAAATTCATCCAAAAACATATTAAATGTAGGATTCAAATATGTTACTTTTACGGTTTATCAGAAACCACCGAAGAATGTTTCTAAAATTCAAAGCTTTCTTGGACTTTCTGGTTACTATAGACGATTTGTGAAAGGTTTTTCTGTAATAGCTACCCCGTTGACAAAGCTATTATAGAAAGATGTTAGATTTGAATGGTCGAAAAAGTGTCAGAAAAGTTTCGATCAGCTGAAAGCTCTTTTGAACGAAGCTTCAGTGTTAGTTCAGCCTGAATTGGGTAAAGAATTTGTTTTTTATAGTGATGCATCTTTGAATAGTTTGGGTTGCATTTTAATGTAGAAAGGCAAAGTTATAGCTTATGCTTCGAGATAATTGAAGCCTCACGAAAGAAAATATACAACGCATGATTTAGAGCTAGCAGCCATTGTGTTCGCATTAAAGATATGGCGTCACTATCTGTTTGGTGAGAAATGTCATGTTTATTTAGATCACAAGAGTTTGAAGTATTTAATGCAACAGAGAGATTTGAACTTGAGACAACGCAGATGGCTAGAGGTGTTGAAAGGTTACGAGTTAGTGATTGACTATCATCCAGAAAGGCTAATGTTGTTGCGGATGCTTTAAGTCGGAAGTCATTATTTGCTCTTTGTGCGTTGAATGCACATATGGTTATGTCTGATGATGGTTCGTTGTAGCCGAATTGAAAACAAGACCATTATATATTCAACAAATTTGTGATGATCAGAAAGTTGACAGAGATTTATAGGCAAGACGAGTTCAATGTGAAAGCAATGTTGAATCATTGTTTTGAATTGATGAGAATGACTGTTTGAAATTCAAAGATCGAATATGTGTTTTGAGGGATTCGGATTTGATTCAGACAGTATTGAATGAAGCTCACGGCGGCTGATTATTTGTTCAACCTGGTAGCACGAAAATGTTTACATATATGTATGATTGATTATTTGTGGTTAATTGGTATATTGTACTTACTTGATCTGGTTATATATGGATACATATTACATTTATGAGTATCCGGTGAGTTTGTAGAATTAAGGTGAGATAAGGATATTTTGAGGTTATTAAAGAAAAGGGTAATAGCATTCGGTATTAGTAGATCATTTAAGTACTAAGCTTTGAAATTGTATGATGTTAAATTTGGATTTGAAAATGTTTGAATGATCATTTGATTTAATACTTTTGCTTAAGACTTACTAAGCTAGGTTAGCTTATTACGTGTGTTTATTATTCTGTTTTATAGATATTGGTAAATCTACAAGCTCTAGGGATCGTCAACGAAGTCATCCACATTATCGACTATTTTGGTACCTTAAATGTAACACCCCAAGCCTGGCCCAAAACACCACGGCCGAATCTAGAATGTTACTGGAAAAGTGTTGAAAAGGATTCTGTTTAGAAGGTGAAAACAACAATAAATGTTTTCTTTTTTTTTTCTTCTTTTTAAGTTCTTAAAAAAAATAATTACTTCGTAAAAATGAGGTTTGTTGATTGGACGTAGTAGTTTGCAGAGGAATAAAACTTCCGGATTGTATAAAGTTCAAATCGTTAATAAAATGAAATTTCGAGAACAACTTATTTATAAGTAATCCGAATTTTGAAAACTTCAATTTGATTTTTAGGTTGTAAATGCTTAAAAATCATTTTTAATATATTATCCGTTAATAAATCTGACTTAAATCCATGATATCCCAAAATAGTTAAAATGGCCTTATTACATAATAACATAACCCAAATAATATCCAAACAGTTTAAAATATAAATAGACTTTACGGAAACAACTTCTGCATGGCCACCTCGATTCCGCTCCAGCTCGGTCCACATAGACTACGAATTACCTGCATTGTTGGAAAAGCAAGGTGAGTCACAGACTTAGTGTGCAATTAATTCACATGATTCCACCAATGGGCTTGGCCCTAACCCACGTTAAACCACATACCACGTATAATGATGCAACATGTTAACCCAGCTTAGCCTAATATCCAACCGCTACACACCACCCGTATCCAACCACCACACACCTGGAATTACTAAATTGACCCTCCATCCGCTACACACCTCTTTGGCAGTCCGTACCGACGGTACACTGCTCAAAGTCCACTTAGTGGTCTAGCCATTAATCCACATGTTTGAAATCACAATTATCCACGTTGAGACTCATGGTCATCATCAATCCATGATGAGGCTCGAGGCCCTCATCAATCCACGTACATAAATGTACACACTTCCCCTTTATCAATATATACCGAACCCCATGCACATGCAGCATAATATGATGGAATGGTAACATAACATATGAACAACCAGATATGCGTATATGACATGCTTACATAGATCCACAATTACTAACCACCTCTATAGCATGGGTAGTATACTAACCTGGTTACCGGATTACCCAACATAAGTAGTAACACCACCACGACCCTGCTTTTGACTCACACAATACATATATTTAAATTAAAACAGATAAATATACAGTGTGTTAATTACACACCTGAAAACCTGAAGAACTAGGCTATCAATGTAACATCCTGATAATTAGGGGTTATGCATTTTACTTAATTGAATGATGTTGCATGCTTAATCATTATTAAGTGAAATTGTGGAAGTTATTTGAGCTTCATTAATTAAGTGAAGGCTTAGTAAAACTTTTAATTTTTATTAATTAAGAGAGAGCTAAGCAAATTAGGCCTTAAGAATTAATGACAAGGAGTTTCAAGCATAAGTTAAGTAATTGGCAAAGTGGTTAAGATGTATGGATGTGTGCTTGAGGTGTAAGGTTCGAATCTCCTAGCTAGCATTAGGGGAGGATTTTAAATTTTTGTTTTCTTCCTTATAAGTGTCGGCCAAGAATATTCTAGAGTGGATGAGAATTCATTTAATTTTGGCTATTTGACCATGTGAAAAAGGAAGTTAGGAACTTATGGCATGGGATCATAAGTTGGTGATAAGATGAAGGGGACAAAGGCATGATATTTGGCTATGTTTTGGGGATGTGTTCATGGTCATTTGACCATGAACCTAGACAACATGGAGGTTAAAGGAGTGGTTTATTTTTTTTTTGATAGCAAATCAAGAGTGGATAGGGAAGAAACAAGGAGAAAAAAGGGATAATGTTGGCATTGATTTGACCGAATTTGTGATTTGCCATTAGGGGAGTTAGCCAAAAGTCTTGCACATTCTTTTGTCCATCTTTTCTCAATTTCTCCAAAAATTCTCTCATAGTGAAATTGTCATTGAATTTAGGTAAAGATCTTCTCTTTGTTTTAACTTTCTTTTGATCAATTTTTCTCCAAAAACCCTACCTTGGCCGAATGTACCTTAGGCACTTTGGTACAATTGTGCTTTTGATTTAGCCCTCAATTGATTGAACCAAATACTACTTTCTTTCTCCCATTTTCTTTTGAAACCAAAACTACAAAGATTAAGCACCATTTTCTTCTTCATTTTTTTCTCCCTTTTGCCGAATGCATCTAAGCTCCAAAAATCAATCTCCTTTCTCTTTGATCAATTCTCCCTTTCTTTTTCTTTTCACTTTATTTCTCTCTTCTTTTCCTCTCATTGTCGAAACCACATAGGATCAAGAATTTCCTCCTTGGCCGAATGTGCAAAAGTTCCTAATCATCTCTTTTCTTTTGAGAAATCACCATTATCATCTTCTTCTCCTCTTCTCTTTTCTTCCTTCTTCCTTTCCTTCTCTTTTCTTTTCCCTTTCTTCTTTTCCTCAAACCGAAACCACCATTTCTCTTCTTTTTTGTTAAAGCTGAATCTTGAAGGACTCAAGTAAGAATTCTATAAATTATTTTATCATTTCCTTTCACTTTAGTAAATTTAGAACTATAATCTTTTATTTTCTCTCCTAGGCGAATCTTTTGAAAAGATTTTTAAAGATCTTTGTTGAAGACAACCTTTAAGTGACCATTCGAATCATCAAGGTAAGATTCTTGTTTTAGATAATATCAATTTCTTTAGATGGATCACTAATCTACATTATTTTAGGGCGATCTAAGATCAACAAGATTGGTAAGAAAAGGGTCGTGCGAAGTGTTTGGAAGAGAGGAGGTATTCCTTTACCATCGAACTACAAGCGAAGAGCGATATCGGGGTTAGAGACTTTCCACTCGGTTGTGGACCTTACGCTAACAAGGATCGGTTATTTGAAGTAGTCGTTACAAGAACCACTTTACGTTAGTGGAATATCGTGGGTTTTGATCCATCTAGTGGAGAAAACCACAAATAACTGTCATTCGTGAACTGAGGGTAAGGAATTAGATCCATCGTCAATAAGTATAGTTTTGTTAACAAAAGTTTATACTAACCAAATGTGTCAATCAATTAGGTGTTGACGAGCAAGAGGGTATTGTTCTCACTGTCACAAGGTGTGTAACCATACATTAAAATTTCCATAGATTTATATTGTTAAAAGTGATTATATGATAGTATGTTTTGTTTGTGGATACCAATCATTGGTATACAAAATTGTGTATGTTACCCAATATTTCGTTTATTTTGCTATATGCATCAATATGAAATAAGCATGACTATATTATGATTTGTGGGTAAATAGCATGAAAATCGATTTGATATGTATGTGCATGGGCATATGGGTATGTTTAATAAAGGAGGAAGTATTCGGTGGTTTTACCACAATTACAGTGACATCGGTCACATATGTGAAATTGGTGACTTTGGTCACATATTTGACTCCGGTGGCCGGTCACATATTTGACTCGGTGGCTTCGATCACATATTTGACTCGGTGGCTTGGTCACATATTTGACTCCGGTGACTTGGTCACATATTTAGCTCCGTGACTTGGTCACGTATTTGAAATTGGACTTGGTCGGTGACTTGGTCACATCTGTTTTAGTGGCTTTGCCACAATAAGGGCGATGTGCATTTTGACTGCAAAGAAGCGCCTTCGATGGTGTATAGCGGATGGAGGGTCGATTTAGTAATCCCACGGTGTGTTGGTTGATGCGGGTGTGTAGCGGATGGATATTTAGGTTGGGTAGGACTTGCATTTCATTTCATATACATAACTATGTAATATTGTATGATTATTACTTGATCTGTTATGAAATGGGCCTTTGAGCTAAATATTTGATTAAATGGGCCTATGGCCATATGTGAAATTTTGGGCTTTAAAGCATATGATAAAATGGGCTTTTTAGTGTATGTGTTATACATTGAGTTTTGACTCACCCATTTTTATGGCATAACTTTTCAAATAACTCGTGAGTACGATGGATCTAAGGCAAAGCAAGGATTTCGAGGTGGCGATGTTTCGTATCAAGTATTGTGGAGATTTTCCAACTTAAACTCTTTAAGTTAAATTTTATTACTTAGACTTTATTATGGATTTGCCAATTTTATGTAATAAGGCCACTATAAACTATCTTTCATTTAGTGTTTGGATTTACTTTTATTTTGACATAAACAAATATCTATTAAATAATTAAATTGGTTTTGATAATTATTTAAAAGGTTTTTGTCTCTAATATATAAATGTTTTCAAGGAAATTTTCTTAAGTTTGGTTTCCTTTTGATTTTATTAATTCCTCCTAAAAATAATGTTTTAAAACACAAAATTTCTTTACAATGGAATTCGCTAAAGTTTTACTCGAGGAACATACCAAATCAGGTTAGGCTTTTTTTGGGCCGGGTTTGGGGTGTTTCAGCTTGGTATCAGAGCCCAATTTTAAACTCTCGGCCTCGGGTTTTGAAGCCCACAACATTCTCAAAATTTTGGCCCAAAAGACTTTTTGAAAATTTTCTTAAGTTAAATGATTTTTATAAGTGCATAGCACTCAGAATTCTCGGCTCAGATCCATCAGGTATGTACTTTATCGATATGTGATATGTATGATACTTTAAACTTAAACTATACTTTAGAGACATGGACCTTAGGTGTTTGTGTACTACTACGAAAACCACTGAATATCTGTTTCATAAGACTTTCTTTTAATAAGAAGTGAAAAGATTCTAATACATAAGACTTTTCGTAAAAATAGATAAGATACGTAGTAGACATGAACTCTAGGGGACGAGGTCATCGTGGACATGGAAGAGGAAGGATGACTGTTTCGGAACCAGTTCGAT
This sequence comes from Gossypium rotundifolium, assembly GCA_025506655.1. Classification (NCBI taxonomy): domain Eukaryota; kingdom Viridiplantae; phylum Streptophyta; class Magnoliopsida; order Malvales; family Malvaceae; genus Gossypium; species Gossypium rotundifolium. The sequence continues at coordinate 131,844,268 of CP106722.1, forward strand.
CTGGTCAAGGTTCCGAGAATGAAGCTCACCACCAATTTGTTAGGCGCACTTTCAAGAACAAAATGAAGGAGGTGACGCAGATATCACAAGTCGTGGTCTTTGCGAGTTTTAGAAGCAGTAGCGGAAGCTAGTTTCGAAATGGGTCTCGAAAGTCATGGTGAGAGACTAAGATCAAATGGAGCCGAGGTTTTCGGGGAGTATCTGGAGTAGCTCCTAATGTAGCGAATATTGGTTGGAGGCGGTTGAGAGAATCATGGACGATATAGATTTGACCGATGAAGAGAAATTGAAAGGTGCTATTTCACTTCTTCGTGATGAAGCCTACCATGGTGGCTCACTATAAAGGAAAGTACCCACAATGGATCGTCTGCGGATTGGGGGTATTTTAAGATTAAATTGAAGGAAATTATGTTGGAGCTAGCTACATCGACTCCCAGAGGAAGACATTTCTGAATTTGGTCTAAGTGAACAAGTCAATAGCTGAATATGAAGTAAAATTCTTGCGACTTAGCCGTTATGCCAGAGGGATAGTGGCTACAGAATATGAACGGTGTATCAGATTTGAAGATGGACTTAGAGATGAGCTAAGATGATGATTGCTCCACACCGTGAAAGAGATTTTGCAATCTTAGTAGAAAGGGCAAGAATTACCGAAGAGGCTAAACGGACTGAGAGACTGAACCGGGACAGAGGCCAGAGTAAGAATAAGAGAAGCTTTGGGTCTTTGGGGTCGTCTGAAAACTTTCAGAAGAAATCAAGGAATGATGGACCACGAGGTCAACAGACTGCTACGGGAGTACAAAGTCGTACTTGTTCTCAATGTGGGAAAATGCACTCGGAGAATCTTTGGAAGAAAACTGGCGGATGTTTCAAGTGCGGTTCGAAGGATCACATGATCAAGGATTGCCCGATGAACTCGGAGAAGAACCGTCCAGCAAGTCAGGGTGCTAATCAGTGAAGTGGGCGATAACCGATAAGAGGTCATGGTCCAAATAGAAGGGGCAATGGTTCCGGTAGAGGTCGCGAAACTTTAAGCAGAGGCAGTGGAAGCTCTGAGACGAGACAACTGGGATTGGTGTATGCAGTTCATCGTAGAGAAGACAGTGACGCACTTGATGTTATCACTGCACGTTTCGATTTCAGGTTGCCCTTTATTGCTTTGATAGATATAGGGTCAACTCATTCCTATATCGCTAGTGAAGTATCTAGGACTTTGCATGTGACTTCTGAAACTGTACCTAGGAGGATGACTGTACTTAGTCCTCTAGGATAGACAGTAGAAATAGACAAACTTTTTAAGGAAGTGCCTCTAGAAGTCCAAGGGATACGCTTCCGGTGATTTAATGGAGTTGCCGTTCGGAGAATTCGACCTAATCTTAGGCATGGACTGGCTTGTGAAGTACCGTGCAAATGTGGATTGTGCTGCTAAGCGGATGTCATTAAGAACTCTTGATGACAAAGAAATTGTAGTGATAGGCGAGAGACGGAACTACTTATCTAATGTAGTATCCGCTCTTAAGGCGGAAAAGATAGTTAGAAAGGGATGTGAAGCTTTTCTGATGTTGGTGAATGCTTTGGAGGCTAAGGAAGCAACTGTTAATGAAGTCAGGACTGTGAAGGAATTTGTAGGTGTTTTTCCGGAAGAACTTCCAGGTTTGCCTCCGGATCGTGAAGTAGAGTTCGAAATTGATTTATTACCTGGAACGGCGCCAGTTTCTATTACTCCATATAGAATGGCACCGAAGGAGTTGGTTGAGTTAAAGGCTCAGATTCAGGAATTGCTTGAGCGTGGATTCATTCGACCTAGTGTGTCTCCATGGGGAGCACCGGTCCTATTCATAAAAAAGAAGGACGGATCGATGAGGATGTGTATAGACTACCGGCAGTTGAATAAGCTGACCATCAAGAACAAGTATCCTTTGAAAAGGATCGACGACTTGTTCGATCAGCTTAAGGGAGCTGCGGTATTCTCTAAAATTGATCTAAGATCGGGGTATCATCAGCTTAAAGTGAAAGAAGCGGATATCCATAAGACGGCTTTCCGAACTAGATATGGGCATTATGAATTTCTGGTAATGCCATTCGGATTGACGAATGCCCCAGCTACGTTTATGGATATGATGAATCGGATTTTCCAGCCCTATTTGGATCGGTTAATCGTGGTATTCATAGGCGACATCACTGGTGTATTCTAAGTCCAGAAGAAGAACATGATGAGCATCTCCGGATTGTGTTACGAGTTTTAAGGAGAAAAGCAGACGCCAAATTCAAAGAAGTGTGAATTTTGGCTGAAAGAAGTTGCATTTTTAGGCCATGTGGTATCTGCGGAAGGAATAAGGGTGGATCCTCGGAAGATTGAGGCTGTGCTAGATTGGAAACCACCTAAGTTCAGAACTAAGGTTCGCGATTTCTTGGGTTTAGCGGATATTACGAAGATTAGTGAAGGATTTTCATCGATATTTGCACCTTTAACTGAAATTCTTTGAGGAAGGAAGTACCTTTCGTGTGGGTGATAAGCGACAAGAGAGTTTTGAGAAGCTCAAGAAAGTTTTGATGGAAGCTCCTGTTTTGATCCAACCTGAGGCAGGAAAGGATTTCGTTGTGTATTGTGATGCTTCTCACACGGGATTAGGATGTGTTCTAATGCAAGGCAGAAAGGTAGTTGCGTATGCGTCTCGGCGATTGAGAGCACACGAGGTTAATTACCCGACGCATGACTTGGAGTTGGCAAATGTAGTCTTTGCTCTTAAAGTTTGGAGACATTACTTATCTGGGGAAAAGTCGGTGATATACACGGACCACAAAAGTCTGAAATATCTCTTGACTCGTAAAGAAGCGAATTTGAGGCAAAGAAGGTGGATAGAGTTGTTGAAAGACTACGATTGTTCTATCAGTACCACCGGGAAGGCGAATGTGGTGGCGGACGCTCTAAGTCGAAAAGGGTGTCGATTTAAGGCGATGTTTGCACATCTTAGCCTCTACGATGACGGAAGCTTGTTGGCGAACTTCAAGTTAAGCGACATGGTTAAGTCAAGTGAAAGAAGGCGATTGGTAGATGAAGATCTGAATGAAAAGCTTGACAGTGCAGTGGGAAATTGGAAGATTTTGGTATTAACGGTGGCGGGTATTGTGTTTTAAACGTAAAATCAGATGCCAAAAGATCGGGAGTTGAGGCAAAGATACTTGAGAATCGCATGGTAGCCCCTATGCTATGCATCCCGGAGGAAGTAAGTTATACCGAGATTTGCGAGATCAATTTTGGTGGCTCGGACTTAAGCGGGAAGTTCACGAATTTGTAGGGAAGTGTTTGACGTGTCGACAAGTTAAAATTTGAACATCAAGTACCTTACGGATTACTCTGACCAATAAAGATTCCGCAATGGGCGGGAGAGAATCACCATGGATTTTGTTAGTGGGCTTCCTCTTACGCCTACTAAGAAAGACTCCATTTGGGTGATAGTGGACCGATTGATGAAATCGCACATTTTATCGTTTGGGTTGATTACTCTTTGAGAAATTGGCAAAGTTATATGTATTGAGATTGTGAGATTGCATGGAGTGCCGTTATCGATAATTTGAGACAGAGATCCAAGATTTACGTCGCAATTTTGGAAAGCATTGCATCGGGCTTTGGGCACTAGATTGGACTTGAAGACGGCATTTCATCCTCGGTCGACGGTCGATCCGAAAGAGTAATCCAGATCTTAGAAGATATGTTAAGGGGATGTGATAGATTTCAAGGGAAGTTGGGAGGAATTCTTACCATTGGCAGAATTTGCGTACAACAACAGTTTCCAATCCGAAGTATTCGGATGGCACCATATGAAGCACTATATGGACGGAAGTGTCGCACTCCTATGTGTTGGATGTAATTAGGGAACGTCAAATTTTGGGTCCGTAAATAGTGGTGAATCGAAGAAAAGGTTAAGGTAATCCGGCTCGATTAAAGGAAGTCGGCATGACAAAAGTCGTATCACGATCTAAAGCGGAAAGAAATAGAGTTTTTGTGGGGACCAAGTTTTCCTAAAGGTTTCACCTTGGAAAAAGGTAATGAGATTTGGTCGCAAAGGAAACTAAGTCCCGAGTTCATTGGACCTTATCGGATTGTGAAGCGGATCGGATCGTGGCATATCGATTAGATTTGCCTTGAATTGAAGCAAATGCATGATGTGTTTCATGTTTCAATGTTCTGTTATTCTGGTCGGATCCATCTCGAGATAGTACCGAGTTGAGGAGGTGGAATTAAGATCGATTTGTCATACGAAGAGGAACCAATTCAAATTTTAGAACGAGATGTAGAGGTTTCTGGAGAAAATCAGTTCTCTCGTCAAGGTATTATGGCGTAATCATGGATCGGAAGAAGCTTCATGGGAACCGGAGGAAGCGATCGACAACAATACCCTCACTTATTCGCCGAGGTAATTCGAGGGACGAAATTATTTTTAAAGGGTAGAACTGTAACATCCCGATAATTAGGGGTTATGCATTTTACTTAATTGAATGATGTTGCATGCTTAATCATTATTAAGTGAAATTGTGGAAGTTATTTGAGCTTCATTAATTAAGTGAAGGCTTAGTAAAACTTTTAATTTTTATTAATTAAGAGAGCTAAGCAAATTAGGCCTTAAAATTAATGACAAGGAGTTTCAAGCATAAGTTAAGTAATTGGCAAAGTGGTTAAGATGTATGGATGTGTGCTTGAGGTGTAAGGTTGAATCTCTAGCTAACATTAGGGAGGATTTTAAATTTTTGTTTTCTTCCTTATAAGTGTCGGCCAAGAATATTCTAGAGTGGATGAGAATTCATTTAATTTTGGCTATTTGACCATGTGAAAAAGGAAGTTAGGAACTTATGGCATGGGATCATAAGTTGGTGATAAGATGAAGGGGACAAAGGCATGATATTTGGCTATGTTTTGGGGATGTGTTCATGGTCATTTGACCATGAACCTAGACAGCATGGAGGCTAAAGGGAGTGGTTTATTTTTTTTGATAGCAAATCAAGAGTGGATAGGGAAGAAACAAGGAGAAAAAAGGGATAATGTTGGCATTGATTTGGCCGAATTTGTGCTTTGCCATTAGGGGGAGTTAGCCAAAAGTCTTGCACATTCTCTTGTCCATCTTTTCTCAATTTCTCCAAAATTCTCTCATAGCCGAAATTGTCATTGAATTTAGGTAAAGATCTTCTCTTTGTTTTAACTTTCTTTTTGATCAATTTTTCTCCAAAAACCCCTACCTTGGCCGAATGTACCTTAGGCACTTTGGTACAATTGTGCTTTTGATTTAGCCCTCAATTGATTGAACCAAATACTACTTTCTTTCTCCCATTTTCTTTTGAAACCAAAACTACAAAGATTAAGCACCATTTTCTTCTTCATTTTTTCTCCCCTTTTTTAGAATGCATCTAAGCTCCAAAAATCAATCTCCTTTCTCTTTGATCAATTCTCCTTTCTTTTCTTTTCACTTTATTTCTCTCTTCTTTTCCTCTCATTGTCGAAACCACATAGGATCAAGAATTTCCTCCTTGGCGAATGCTAAAAGTTCCTAATCATCTCTTTTCTTTTGAGAAATCACCATTATCATCTTCTTCTCCTCTTTCTCTTTTCTTCCTTCTTCCTTTCCTTCTTTTCTTTTCCTTTCTTCTTTTCCCTCAAATCGAAACCACCATTTCTCTTCTTTTTTGTTAAAGCCGAATCTTGAAGGACTCAAGTAAGAATGCTATCAATTATTTTTATCATTTCCTTTCACTTTAGTAAATTTAGAACTATAATATTTTATTTTCTCTCTAGGTGAATCTTTTGAAAAGATTTTTCAAAGATCTTTGTTGAAGACAACCTTTAAGTGACCATTGAATCATCAAGGTAAGATTACTATTTTAGATAATATCAATTTCTTTAGATGGATCACTAATCTACGTTATTTTAGTAGCGATCTAAGATCAACAAGATAGGTAAGAAAAGGGTTGTGCGAAGTGTTTGGAAGAGAGAGGTATTCCTTTACCATCGAACTACAAAGCGAAGAGCGAGATCGAGGTTAGAGACTTTCCACCCGGTTGTGGACCTTACGCTAACAAGGATCGGTTATTCAAGTAGTGCGTATAAACGAACCACTTTACGTTGGTGGAATATCGGCGGTTTTGATCCATCTAGTGGAGAAAACCACAAATAACTGTCATTCGTGAATTCGAGGGTAAGGAATTAGATCCATCGTCAATAAGTATAGTTTTGTTAACAAAAGTTTATACTAACCAAATGTGTCAATCAATTAGGTGTTGACGAGCAAGAGGGTATTGTTCTCACTGTCACAAGGTGTGTAACCATACATTAAAAATTTCCATAGATTTATATTGTTAAAAAGTGATTATATGATAGTATGTTTTGTTTGTGGATACCAATCATTGGTACACAAAATTCAGGTATGTTACCCAATATTTCGTTTATTTTTGCTATATGCATCAATATGAAATAAGCATGACTATATTATGATTTGTGGGTAAATAGCATGAAAATCGATTTGATATGTATGTGCATGGGCATATGGGTATGTTTAATAAAGGAGGAAGTATTACGGTGGTTTTACCACAATTCGTGACTTTGGTCACATATGTGAAATTGGTGACTTGGTCACATATTTGACTCCGTGGCCGGTCACATATTTGACTCGGTGGCTTTGGTCACATATTTGACTCGGTGGCTTGGTCACATATTTGACTCGGTGACTTGGTCACATATTTAGCTCCGGTGACTTGGTCACGTATTTGAAATTGGACTTGATCGGTGACTTGGTCACATCATTTTGGTGGCTTTGCCACAATAAGAAGCGATGTGCATGTTGACTACACAAGAATGCGTTCGATGGTGTGTAGCGGATGGAGGGTCGATTTAGTAATCCCACGGTGTGTTGGTTGGTATGGGGTGTGTAGCGGATGGATATTTAGGTTGGTAGGGCTTGCATTTAATTTCATATACATAACTATGTAATATTGTATGATTATTACTTGATCTGTTATGAAATGGGCCTTTGGGCTAAATATGAATTAAATGGGCCTTTGGGCTAAATATGAGCTAAATGGGCCTTTGGGCTAAATATTTGATTAAATGGGCCTATGGCCATATGTGAAATTTTGGGCTTTAAAGCATATGATAAAATGGGCTTTTTAGTGTATGTGTTATACATTGAGTTTTGACTCACCCATTTTATGGGATAACTTTTCGTATAACTTCGTAGTCACGATGGATTGGGCGACAGAAGGATTTGAGGTGGCGATGCTCGTATCAAGTATTGTGGAGATTTTCCAACTTAAACTCTTTAAGTTAAATTTTATTACTTAGACTTTATTATGGATTTGCCAATTTTATGTAATAAGGCCACTATAAACTATCTTTCATTTCGTGTTTGGATTTACTTTTATTTTGACATGAACAAATATCTATTAAATATCTAAATTGGTTTTCGATAATTATTTAAAAGGTTTTGTCTCTAATATATAAATGTTTTCAAGGAAATTTTCTTAAGTTTGGTTTCCTTTTGATTTTATTAATTCCTCCTAAAATAATGTTTTAAAGAAAAAATTTCTTTACAATGGAATTAGCTAAATTTTTACTCGAGGAACATACCAAATCCGATTAGGCTTTTTTTGGGCCGGGTTTGGGGTGTTTCAATCAATCTCCCTAACGTCCTCACTTGAAGAAACTACAGCGGTCTGCTTGTCTCTCTCCGATGCTGGCCCACACCCGAGTGGCCAATCTCGAACCACTGAAACTGACCGCTTCTTGAATTTAGAGGTAGGGACTACGTGTCTAACCCTTTCGCTCCTTGGCTGGTACTCGAATCCATGAGATATAATCTTTGGTCAGAAAACCTGGTTAAAACGTGGAATATTACTATAACGAAACTAAAAGAATATTCTAAGGAAAGATTACCCCTTACCAAAGTCAACCAAAACCCGGAGGTTATTCACTTTAAAGATTGCCGAAGTCCCTACATGAACCCACATTAGTTTCGGCCTTAACACTTATGATCAAAAGAAGTGGCCTTCGGCCTAACGTTATAACCTTCTTACCTTGAATAATTGAAATCCGAAAGATCCCTAATATCCTTCACCCTTGCTACAAACAAAAGAACCACGTAGTCAACCCTTCATATATTCGGCCATACCTCAAGAAATAGGATTAAACATTTGGTTTCGGCCAACCAAAAGGAAAGGAAATGAGAACGATTCCCACAGAAGAGAATGCTTACCACAACCACCAAGACCTGATTAAGAAGATTGATAGGAGATGAGCGTCGGCACCTCCTCTAAGAATCAACAAATGAAAAGAATCACCACACAAGAGAGGTTCGACTTTAAAGAATAACAACAACAAAAGAAAAAGAATGAATGGAGATGGCTAGAAGGTTCAGCTACAAATCACAAAGAAGATGGGTTGTTTAGCTTTTGAAGATAAAGTAATAGGTGAAAAGAAGAAGAAGGAGTTGAGGTTTAAGAGATTTCGGCTATGGGGAAAAAGTGAAGGGTGTATTTCGACTTTTAGAGTGTGAGAGTCTAAGATTATCAAAATGAGAAAGAAAAGAGAATAAGAGGGAGATATGGTTCGACCAATAGAAGAAAATAGAGAGAAAGAAAATGAATGAAATGCGCCAAATAACCACTCCTATTCTCAGCTTTTGACTAAAGGAAAAGAAGACAAATGAAAGGCTTTTGATTGCTACTTTCGGCAAAGAAAACTAAAGAAGAAAGAGAGACTCCAACAATTGAACACACTCCCTACCAAACACCCTAATTTCGGCACACCAAGCCCCCCAACCGAAACACTCCCTTCTTGACCGAAATTTCAGCCTCAAAATTACCTAGTCAAAATAAGTGAGGGTATTGCTGTCGCATTGCCTCCTCCGGCTCCCACGAAGCTTCTTTTGAACCATGGCTCCACCACAACACCTTGACCAGAGGAACTGATTTCTTTCATAGCCACTTCACATCTCGCTCCAAAATCTGAATTGGCTCTTCCTCATAGGACAAGTCTGGCCTTAACTCTACCTCCTCCACTGGCAACACATGAGAAGGATTCGATTGATAACGTTGTAGCATTGAGACGTGAAACACATCTTGCATCTACATCAACTCCGGGGGCAACTCCAACTGGTACACTGCTGGTCCAACTCGCTTCAAAACTAGATAAGGCCTTATAAACCTAGGACTAAGCTTACTCTTATGTCCAAATCTCATCACCTTTTTCCAAGGCGAAACTTTTAGGAAAACCCGATCACCCACTGCAAACTCTATCTCTCTCCATTTAAGATCCGCATACGATTTCTGTCTGTCAGATACCTCCTTCAAACGAACTCGAATTACCTTAACCTTCTCCTCTGATTCTGCCACTATCTCTGGACCTAACACATGATGTTCTCCTAACTCTGTCCAACAAGTAGGAGTGCGACACTTCCGCCCATACAATGCTTCGTACGGTGCCATCTAAATACTTGCTTGGTCACTGTTGTTGTATGCGAACTCTGTTAAGGGCAAGAATTCTTCCTAATTACCTCTAATGTCGATAACACATCCCCTCAACATATCTTCCAACACCTAAATTACCCTTTCAGACTGGCCATCCGTCTACGGATGAAATGCCGTGCTAAAATCCAACCTGGTACCAAAGCCTGATGCAATGCCCACCAAAATTGTGACATAAATCTAGAGTCCCTATCCGAGATGATCGATACCAGCACCCCATGTAGCCTTACAATTTCTGCCACATACAACTTCGCCAACCTCTGCAGAGAGTAGTCGACACGAATAGGTATGAAATGATTAGATTTTGTCAACCGATCCACTATCACCCATACCGAGTCTTTCTTAGTAGGCATAAGAGGAAGCCCACTAACGAAATCTATCGTGATTCTCTCCCACGTCCACTATGGAATCTTCTTTGGTCAGTAGCAACCCAAAGGCACTTGATGTTGACTTTGACTCCGACACGTTAAACACTTCCCACAAATTTCATAACTTCCGCTTCAATCCAGGCCACGAGGCGATCTGAAGATCCCTATAAAACTTACTCCCTCCAGGATGCATAGCGTAAGGGCTACTGTGTGATTCCCAAAGAATCTTCTACCTCAACTCCACATCTTTTGGCATACACACCCTACCACGGAAACACAAAACTCCGTCGCTGTTTACACTATAGTCCTCTAATCACCTATTTTGAACTTGTAGAAGTCTAGCACTCAGAACCTCATCCACCAATTGTTTCTCTTTAACCTGACTTAACCATGTTGGCTTCACTTGCAACTCCGCTAACAAACTCCTATCATCATGTAGGCTAAGATGAGTGTATAATATTTGAGATTTAGGGGTTATGCATTTTAACTTAAATGCATGTAGTGGCATGCTTGTGTATGATTTGTATGTGTTTTGGGGGCTTCGAGAACCCTAGGGAGTAGGTAGATGCCTTAGAAAAATATTGGATTTTTAAGTCTTAGAAGCGGGGCTAAGGGAGCTAGGCCTTAAGGATTATAGTGTGTGGCTTATGACACAAGAACTTAACTGGTAAGGTGGCAAGGGGGTGCCACTTAGGGCACAAGAGAGTGACGCCTTAGGGAGAGAGAAGGGGCCTAGGTTCGAGCAGTAATGGAAGTGTTTTGGAGTTGCCTTCTTGCGTCAAGGGAGTACAGTGGTGGACAGCACAAGGACTCTGAATGGATGAGCATTGGACTTGGTCAAGGCACTTGAAGATTCGGCTAAGAAGGGAAGATAGGTGTTGATTCATTCAAATTCATTTGAATGAGAGGTGGAGAGGAAAAATAGGAGAAAAAGAAGGGATTTGAGAAGAGGGGGAGAGTTGGCCGGTCAAGGGACTTCTATGATGACAATTTCGGTCATGTAGGTAGGGAAGAGAAGCCGAATATGCATAAAAAGGTTTTAGGCACTTTGTTGTATGATTTTTTTTTCCCGAAAGCCTTTGTGTTCTTTTCTTTTGAGAGAAAACCAAAGTAGGAAACCACTTGTGTACCCTTTTCTCTCTTGACCAAAAGTCAAAACATGCCTCTCAACTCACTATTGCCGCAACACCTTAGGCCTCCCACTTTTCTTCTCCATTCTTTGTTAAAAAGCCAAATTCACCTGGTGGCCAAAACCCCTTAAGCTGAACCTTAACTTGAGCCTCACCATCATTCTTTTCTTCTTTTTTCTTCTCACCACTCTTTCTTCCTCTTTCCCACCAAAGCCGAACCACAGCAACTTTCAATCTCTTTTCTTCTTCTTCTCACAATTTCTTCTGTCATCAAAAGTCGAAAGCACATTTGACCATAGCCGATTGCATCTTTAACCCATTGAAATCAATTTTTCCTAAGCACTAAAGGCCGAAAGCCGATCATCTTTCTCCTTGTCAATCTCTTAGGGCCAGTGATAATTGTGTTGGTCACTACTTTTTCGATAAGGATCTCTTTTATGCCAATTTTTTATTCTTTTTCTTTTTGGACTGTCAAAAATCAAAGACTCTAATCTCTATGTCTCTTTGGCCGAAACCATGAAGGGAGATTTTGGGATCCACTTATAGCTGACGATAGAAGAAGATCTTTAGGGATTTGAGATCCAAGGTAAGAAAGCTGTAATATTGACCTAAGGCCATATTACTTTAAAGGATGGCCAATTCTAACTATGGTTTTTAGGGGGAGTTCGACAATGACAAAAGAGGAGTCTCGAGATTCAGATCTATTTGATAAGGGTGTTAAGTTATAGATTGAAATTTGATTAGATCTTATATGTCGATTAACCGGGTTTTGATTAAGTGTTCCTTAATGGATGCGAGTACCAGTGGAGGAGAGAAAAGAGTAGTCCCTACCCCTAGATTCAAGAAGCGCTTGGTTTCTACCGTATGCGATTGGCCATCGGGTTGTGGGCCAGTATCGAAAAGGATAAGCAGATCAGCTGTTATCCCTGCTAGCAAAAGTGTCAGTGAGATCGAGAGCATAGTCCTCACTGTTATCAGGTGTGTAGCCCTACACTAAATCCCGATAGATTAATAGTATTAGTATTAAATATGTGTTAATGGAAATATGAAAAACATGGCTAAGGGTACCATCCAATGGTACAGTGCATTTAGGTACGTTACTCCTAACTCTCAGTTAATAATTCTTATAGGCATTGATATGGAAATATGTGTAATTTTGTTATGACTTTGGGGTAAGGTACATTGCATGATATCTGAATAATATGTATGTTGCATAGGCATAATGGGTGAAATGATAAGGGGAAGTGTTCCGGTGGTTTTCTGGCATGGCACCTGAGTCTCTGGCCCGAAGTCCACCAGGTAAGTACCCCTAATTATTGTGTTATTTTATATGTGGGTATTACGAGGACGTAGATTAGTAGATTATGAGCTATTGAACTCTAGGATTAGCTTACTTACATAAAATTTAAAGACTAATTGAACAAACCTGTGAGTGAGTCACCGAGTTAAGGGTGTGGCAATAGTTGTGCGCATGTCTAGGATTGGACTCAGGGGGAGCTTGGTATTTAAGCAGTCCTAGTGACTTACCTTCTCTTCGCTCGAATCCTACCTGGTGTGTAGCGACGGTTCACTCTAACCAAGAGGACTTACCCACAGGCTAAATTCAATAATTAAAACCCGAAAGGGACTAGCTATATTGTTTTATAAAAACCCTAGTTTTAAAATCACCAAATTACCCCCGATTTAAAAAAAATACCTTAGATCTAGAAAATTTTTTTTACAAAGTACCCCGATTTGTGGAAATTACCAAAATACCCTCAGTTTATAAAATTACCATACTAACCTCAATTTTTACCAAAATATTCCTATTTTACAAAAATACCAAAAAAACCCTATTTTGCAAAATTTCAAGATACCCTGATTTAGAAAAGTACCAAATACCCCTATAGGACAAATTACAAAAATACCCTTAGTTTAGAACGGACGAAAATGCTCAAAGTGATGAACGAGTGTAGTAGATACTACTGAATAAATGTGATTCTCTGAATTAGGGTAGGAGATTAGAACGAAAACTTTGTCATGATCGAAAGAACTACTACTAAACTTCTTTACATAAAACTTGTTCGTGGGTAATCAGTGGAATAGAAGCTAATGCATAAAAATTTCTTAAATCAGATTAAATCGTGATCATAGACATGAGTTCTAGGGGACGTGGTCGTAATGTGTGTGGGTATGGTAGAGGCGAATGACCAGTGTTGGAACTAGTTAGGTGCGGTCAAGGGTCCGAGAATGAGATGCCACCACCACCATTGCTTTGGTGTTGAGTATTAGGATCGGACGGGGATGATGCAATATCCTGAGCGATCTTTGCGAGTTCTTGAGAGGGTGGTGGGCGGTGGAGGTATGGGAGCTCAAAATCATGTCTGAGTGACTCAAGAGCCAATGGAGTGAGGCATTCGAGGTGTATCTGGTGTGCCCAATCTGGTGAGTATTGGTTGGAGGCGACAGGCGAATCATGGACGATTTGGATCATTGCGAGGAGAAACTAAAAGGGGTGGTGTCGCTTCTTCGAGATGAGTCATACCAGTGGTGGCTCACGGTTCGGGATAGTGCTACAGCGGATGATCTCACTTGGGAGTATTTCAAGGCGACGTAGCAGAATAAGTATATTGGGACTAGTTATATTGATGCACAGAGGAAGGCGTTTACGAATTTGGTTCAAGGGAGTAAGTCCAGAGCGAGTCTGAGGCAAAATTCTTAAGGTTGAGTCGGTATGCTCGAGGTATCGTGGCTGCGGAGCATGAACGATGTGTCGAGTTTGAGGACGGTGAGGATAACACGAGATTCTGATTGCTCCACGGCAGAGGCGGGAGTTCCGTGTTGGTAGAGAAGGCTAAGGTAGTCGAAGGGGTAAAGGAATCATGAGGCAGAATTCGGATAGAAATAGACAAAAAAGAGGTTTTGGATCATCGGGGTCATCCGAAAGTCTCCAGAAAAGACCTAGAGTTGGCAGGCCACGAGATCGATGGAATTCTTGTGGGAGGACGATCTGATACTTGTGCTCAATGTGGAAAGATGCACCCGGGAGAATGTTGGAAAAAGATAGGGGGATGTTTTAAGTGTGGGTCCAAGGATCACATGATTAGGGACTGTCCGGTGGATACAGATAGGAGCCGACCAGTAGGTCAGGGGTTTAATCAAGCTGGTAGAGGTAATGGTTCTGGTAGAGGTTGCGGGACACCGGGCAGGGGTGTTGGTAACGCGGAGGCGAGACAGTCGGGTCTAGTATATACGGTTCATCGGAAGGAGGATGGTGATGCACATGATGTCATAACGGGTACGTTCCTTATTTCTAGATTACCCTTTATTGCTTTGATAGATATAGGGTCAACTCATTCGTACATCGCTAGTAAAGTATCTAGAACTCTGCATGTGAACTCTGAGACTGTACCTAGGAAGATGACTACTTAGTGCTTTAGGGCAATTCGTAGTAGTAGACAAACTCTTTAGGCGGTGCCCTTAGAAGTTTATGACACAGATTTCCGGTGACTTAATGGAGTTGCCATCGGGAATTTGATCTAATCTTAGGCATGGGTGGCTAGTGAAGCACAGTCACGAATGTGGATTGTCTTTGCAAGCGCATGTCATTGAGAACTTCGGCGACAATGAGGTTATGGTGATGGGCGAGAGACAGAATTACTTGTCGAATGTAGTATCTGCCCTTAAGGCGGAGAAGATGGTAAGAAAGAGATGTATAGCTTTTCTGATGTTGGTCAGTGCCTTAGAGGCTAAGGAAGCAGCTATAGGTGGAGTTAGAACAGTAAGAGAATTTGTGGATGTTTTTCCAGAAGAACTTCTAGGGTTACCCCCGGACAGGGAGGTGGAGTTCGGAATTGACTTGCTACCAGGTACAGCTCCTGTGTCAATTGCTCCGTATAGGATGGCGCCAAAGGAGTTGGTAGAGCTCAAGGCCCAGATCCAAGAGTTACTCGATCGTGGGTTTATCTGACCCAGTGTGTTCCATGGGGAGCACTGGTCTTATTTGTGAAGAAGAAGGACATGACTATGTGTATGAGCATAGATTACCGGTAATTGAATAAGCTAACCATCAAGAACAAGTACCCATTACCGAGGATAGACGACTTGTTCGATTAGCCTAAGGGGGCCGCAGTATTTTCAAAGATAGATCTAAGGTCAGGATATCATCAGCTTAAGGTGAAGGAAGCAGATATCCATAAGACAGCTTTCCGGACAAGATATAGGCATTATGAGTTTTTAGTAATGCCGTTTGGATTGACGAACACCCCAGTCGCTCTCATGGATATGATGAACCGGGTTTTCTAACCCTACTTGGATCAGTTCATCGTTGTGTTTATAGATGACATTCTGGTATATTTCAAGTCTGAGGAAGAGCATGATGCTCATCCCCGGATAGTATTGCAGGTGTTAAGGGAGAAGAAGTTATATGCAAAGTTTAGCAAGTGCGAATTTTGGTTGAAAGAAGTTTCATTTTTGGGTCATGTGGTGTCTGTAGAAGGGATAAGGGTGGATCCTCAAAAGATTGAGGCAGTATTAGATTGGAAACCACCTAAGTCTATGGCAGAGGTTCGTAGTTTCTTGGGATTAGCAGTCTACTACAGGAGATTTGTTGAAGGGTTCTCGTCAATAGCAGCACCTCTGACGAAGTTGTTGAGAAAGGAGGTACCTTTCGTATGGGCGGATAAGCAGCAGGAGAGTTTTGAGAAGCTTAAGAGAGTATTGACAGAGGCTCCAGTTTTGATTCAGTCGAAAGTAACAAAGGATTTTGTGGTGTAGTGTGATGCTTCTCACACAGGACTGGGATGCATTCTAATGCAAGACGGGAAGGTGGTCGCTTATGCGTCTCGGCAATTGAGGCCACACGAGGTTAACTATCTGACGCATGATCTGGAGTTAGCGGCAGTAGTATTCGCTCTAAAAGTGTGGAGGCACTACTTGTATGGAGAAAGGTCGGTAATCTACACGGACCACAAGAGTCTGAAATATTTGTTGACTCAGAAGGAGCTGAATTTGAGACAGCGAAGGTGGGTGGAGTTGTTGAAAGACTACGACTATTCAATAGAGTATCACCCGGGCAACGTGAATGTGGTGGCAGATGCTCTAAGTCAGAAAATAGTGTCGGATCTGAGGGCAATGTTTGCACACCTGAGTCATTATGATAATGGAAGTTTGCTAGCAAAGTTGCAGGTGAAGCCGACATGGCTAAGTCAAGTAAAGGAGAAAGCAGTTGGTAGATGATGATCGAGTGCTAAGGCTGCCGCAAGTGCGAGAATGGGGAGTTGGAAGACTATGGTGTAAGCAATGATGGAGTCTTTGTGTTTTCGAGGGCAAGGTCGTATGCCAAAGGAAGAGGAGTTAAGGTAGAGAATTCTTCAGAACGCATAGTATCCCTTACGCTATGCATCCTAGATGAAGTAAGTTATACAAGGATCTACGGGATCAGTTTTGGTGGCCCGGTCTGAAATAAGAAGTTACAAAATTTGTGGGGAAGTGCTTAACGTGTCAATAGGTTAAGGCTGAACACCAAGTACCTTTGGGATTGCTTCAGTCGGTAAAGATTCCGCAGTGGAAGTGGGAGAGAATTATCATGGACTTCGTTAGTGGGCTTCCTCTTACGCCTACTAAGAAGGACTCGGTATGGGTGATAGTAGATCGGTTGATGAAGTCTACACATTTCATACAAGTGTGGGTTGACTATTCTCTGCAGAGGTTAGTAAAGTTGTATGTGGCAAAAATTGTGAGGCTGCACGGAGTGCTAGTGTCAATTATTTCGGATAGGGATCCGAGGTTCACGTCGAGGTTTTGGAAAGCACTACATTAGGCTTTAGGCACCAGGTTGGACCTCAGCACGGCATTTCATCCGCAGACGGACGGCCAGTCTGAACGAGTAATTTGAGTGTTAGAGGATATGGTAAGGGGTTGCGTGATAGACTTTAGAGGAAGCTGGGAAGAGTTCTTGCCTTTAGCGGAGTTTGCGTACAATAATAGCTATCAAGCAAGTATTCGGATGGCACTGTATGAAGCACTATATGGACGAAAGTGTTGCACTCCTACGTGTTGGATAGAGTTGGGAGAACGTAGGGTTTTGGGTCGGAGATTGTAGCAGAATCGAAAGATAAGGTTAAGGTAATTCGGGCACATTTGAAGAAGGCATCTGACAGACAAAAGTTGTATGCAGACCTCAAGCGGAAGGAGATAGAGTTTCCAGTGGGGGATCAGGTGTTTCTAAAAGTCTCACCATGGAAGAAGGTAATGAGATTTGGTCACAAAGGAAAGCTAAATCCCAGGTTTATAGGACCTTATCGGATTTTGAAGTGGGTTGGACCAGTGGCATATCAGCTGGAATTGCCTGTAGAGTTAAAACAAATGCATTATGTGTTTCACGTCTCGATGCTACGTCATTATCGATCGAATCCATCTCATGTAGTGCTAGTTGAGAAGGTGGAACTGAGACCAGATTGGTCCTATGAGGAAGAGCCGATTCAGATTCTAGAATGGGATGTGAAGGTGCTACGGAGGAAATCAGTTCCTCTAGTCAAAGTGTTATGGCGTAACTATGGATCGAAAGAGGCTTCGTGGGAGCCAGAGGAAGCAATGCGACAGCAATACCCTCACTTATTCTAGCCAGGTAATTTTGAGGCCGAAATTATTTTTAAGGGGGTAGAACTGTAATATCAAGGATTTAGGGGTTATGCATTTTAACTTAAATGCATGTAGTGACATGCTTGTGTATGATTTGTATGTGTTTTGGGGGCTTCGGAAACCCTGGGGAATAGGTAGATGCCTTAGAAAAATATTGGATTTTTAAGTCTTAGAAGAGGGGCTAAGGGAGCTAGGCCTTAAGGAGTATAATGTGTGGCTTATGACACAAGAACTTAACTGGGAAGGTGGCAAGGGAGGCGCCACTTAGGGTACATGAGAGTGATGCCTCAGGAAGAGAGAAGGGGCCTAGGTTCAAGTAGCAAGGGAATCGTTTTGGAGTTACCTTCTTGCGTCAAAGGAGTGTAGTGGTGGATGGCACAAGGAATCTGAATGGATGAGCATTGGACTTGGTCAAGGCACATGAAGATTCGACTAAGAAGGGAAGATAGGTGTTGATTCATTCAAATTCATTTGAATGAGAGGTGGAGAGGAAAAGTAGGAGAAAAAGAAGAGATTTGAGAAGAGGGGGAGAGTTGGCCGGTCAGGGGACTTTTATGATGATAATTTTGGTCATGTAGGTAGGGAAGAGAAGCTGAATATGCTTAAAAAGGTTTTAGGCACTTTGTTGTGCGATTTCTTTTTTTTTCCCGAAAGCCTTTGTGTTCTTTTCTTTTGAGAGAAAATCGAAGTAGGAGACCACTTGTGTACCCTTTTCTCACTTGACCAAAAGCCGAAACATCCCTCTCAAATCACCCTTGCCGTAACACCTTAAGCCTCTCACTTTTCTTCTCCATTCTTTGTTAAAAATCTGAATTCACCTAGTGGCCAAAACCCCTTAAGTCGATCCTTAACTTAAGCCTCACCATCATTCTTTTCTTCTTCTTCTTCTCACCACTCTTTCTTCCCCTTTCCCACCAAAGCCGAACCATACCAACTTTCAATCTCTCTTCTTCTTCTTCTCACAATTTCTTCTATCTTCAAAAGCTAGAAGCACATTTGACCATAGCCGATTGCATCCTTAACCCATTGAAACCGGTTGTTCCTAAGGACTAAAGGCCGAAAGCCGATCATCTTTCTCCTTGTCAATCTATTAGGACCAGTGATCATTTGCGTTGGTCACTCTTTTTGATAAGGATCTCTTTTAGGCTAATTTTCTATTCTTTTTCTTTTTGGACTATCGAAAATCAAAGACTCCAATCTCTATGTCTCTTTGGCCAAAACCATGAAGGGGGATTTCGGGATCCACTTATAGCCGACGATAGAAGGAGATCTTTTGAGATTTGAGATCCAAGGTAAGAAAGTTGTAATATTCGGCCAAAGGCCATATTACTTTAAAGGATGGCCAATTCTAACTATGGTTTTTAGGGGAGTTCGAAAGTGAAAAAAGAGAAGTCTCGAGATTTAGATCTATTTTGGTAAGGGTGTTAAGTTATAAATTGAAATTTGATTTGATCTTATATGTCGATTAACTGGGTTTTGATTAAGTGTTCCTCAATGGATGCAAGTACCAATGGAGGAGAGAAAGGGGTAGTCCCTACCCCTAGTTCAAGAAGCTTCGGTTTCTCAGTATGCGATTACCTTGGGTTGTGGGCCAAGATCGGAAAGGATAAGCGGATCATTTGTTATCCTCGCTAGCGAAAGTGTCGATGAGATCAAGGCGTAGTCCTCCTTGTTATCAGGTGTGTAGCCCTACACTAATTCTCGATAGATTAATAGTATTAGTATTAAATATGTGTTAATGGAAATATGAAAAACATGGCTAAGGGTACCATTCAATGGTACAGTGCATTCAGGTATGTTACTCCTAACTCTCAGTTAATAATGCTTATAGGCATTGATATGGAAATATGTGTAATTTTGTTATGACTTTGGGGTAAGGTACATTGCATGATATCTGAATAATATGTATGTTGCATAGGCATAATGGGTGAAATGATAAGGGGAAGTGTTCCGGTGGTTTTTACCACATTATCCGGTGACTTATGTCACATATTATGAATCCGGTGACCCTGTCACATTATCTGGTGGCTATGTCACGATTATAAGGGCGATGTGCAGTTGACTGGAGCGACTTCCTTTGAGGGTGTGTAGCGGATGGAGGGTCAATTTAGTAATCCCCACGGTGTGATTGGCAGGTACGGGCGGTGTGTAGAGGATGGATATCTAGGTGGGCTCTGGATTGTATTTCATTCTGTGCATAAATGTGATTAATAATGCCATAACTCGATATGCTATGTTATGGGCTTTGCCGAAATGTTATGATTAAGGCTATAATCGGTTTGGTTTTGGTGTAGCCATTACACATTGAGTCTATTGACTCACCCCTCGTGGGATAACTTTTTGCAGGTGATACTCAATGAAATGGACCAGGTCGGCAGGGACTTAGTGGTGGCCATGCTCAGCTCAGAATTTTCGGGTTTTTATGATTAAACTTATCACGTTTTCTTATTATGCTTTCGGGATTTATTTCGGGTTTTTGTTTTGTTGTAATAAGGCCATTACTATTTAACTATTTTATTTATGCGTTTTAATTTCATTCTGATACGATCAACATTAAGCAAATGGTTAAATAGTTATTCGTAAAACAACTTCAAATGTTTTGATACCTAAACACCTACGATTTTCAACTTAATGATAAGCTCTAAAATTCGGCATTTCTTTTTAACTTGTAATTTTTTTTGAAACATAAAGATAATGTTTTGGTACAAACTTCAATAACAACACGGTTTTCAACTTGATCATAGCACAAATCTATTTTCTTCAAAACCACCAATTTTTTTCTTCCAAGATGACAAAACGATATTTAGCTATGTTTTACTCAAGAAGCATGCCAGATGCGATCAGGGCTTGTGGGCCGGGTTTGCGGTGTTTCAAAGTGAACATAGCTCTCAGATCCGATACTACCTTTCGACTTAGTGCATCTACCACCACATTCACTTTACCCAGGTGGTATTCAATCGAGCTGTCGTAATCCTTCAATAGCTCCACCCACCTTCGCTGTCTCAAGTTCAACTCTTTCTGAGTCAGTAGGTACTTTAAACTCTTATGGTCCGTGTAGATCACCGACTTCTCTCTATACAAATAATGCCTCTACACTTTCAAAGCAAAACCATCAGAGCCAATTCCGTGTCATGCTTGGATAGTTAACTTTATGAGGCCTTAAGCGCCGAGACGCATAGGCAACAACCTTCCCTTCCTGCATCAGTACACAACCTAACAGCATATGAGAAGCATCACAATATACCACAAAATCTTTCCCTGCCTTAGGCTAAATTAACACCGGAGCCTCTGTCAAAACCCTTTTTAGTTTCTCGAAACTCTCCTGCTGCTTATCCGTCCACACAAAAGGTACCTCCTTCCTCAACAACTTAGTCAAATGTGCTACTATAGAGGAAAAACCTTCAACAAATCTTCTGTAATAATCGGCTAACCCCAAGAAACTATAAATCTCCACTACTGACTTAGGTGGTTTCCAATCCAATACCGCCTCAATCTTCCGATGATCCACTCTTATCCCTTTTGCAGATACCACATGACCCAGAAAAGCAACTTCTCTTAACCAAAATTTGCACTTGCTAAATTTGGCATACAACTTCTTTACCCTTAAAATCCGCAGCACCACCCGAAGATACGCATCATGCTCCTCATCTGACTTGGAATATACTAGAATGTCGTCTATGAATACCACGACGAACTGGTCTATATAGGGTTGAAACACCTGGATCATCATATCCATGAACGCAGCTGGTGCGTTTGTCAACTCGAACAAAGATTACAGAATCCATAGTGCCCGATAGAGTCCAGGAACAACATCTTGTGAATATCTACTTCTTTCACCTTAAGCTGGTGATACCTCAACCTCAAATCTATCTTTGAAAAGACTGTAGCCCATTTGAGCTGATCAAACAAGTCGTCTATCCTCGATGCGGTACTTGTTCTTGATCGTCAGCTTATTCAACTGGTGGTAATCTATGTACATCTGCATAGATCCGTCCTTCTTCTTTACAAACAACACTGGTGCTCCCCATGGAGACACACTGGGTCGAATGAAACCGCGATCTAACAACTCCTGGAATTGGGCCTTAAGCTCAACTAACTCCTTCGGTGCTATCCTATAAGGAGCGATGACACCAGGTCAGACTGGCAGAAGGTTGATTCCAAATTCCACCTCACGATCTGGAGGCAGCCTTGGAAGCTCTTCCGAAAAAACATCCACAAACTCCTTCACTGTTCTAACCTCCCCCACAGCTGCTTCCTTTGTACTCAAAGCACTAACAACCACTAAGAAAGCAAAGCACCCTTTCCTCACCATCTTCTCTGCCTTAAGAGCAGACACTACATTAGACAGGTAGTCTCTCCTCTCACCTATCACCAAGACCTCATTGTCCTCGGGAGTCTTTAACGACATGCGCTTAGCAGTACAGTCCAAATTTGCACGATACCTAAGTAATCAGTCCATGCCAAGGATCAAGTCAAATTCCCCAAATGGCAGCTCCATCAAGTCAGCCGAGAACACAAACCACTGAATTTCTAAAAGCACATCTCTAAAGAGTTTATCTACCACTACTGATTTCCCTAAATGACTAAGTACTGCCATATTTCTAGAGGCCATTTCAAGTTTCATATTCAAAGTTCCAGACATCATGCTAGCAATATAAGAGTGAGTTGCCCCAACATCAATTAAGGCAGTAATGGGTAACCCAGAAATGAGGAACATACCCGTGATAACATCTGGTGCATCCCCTCCTCAAGACATCTGGCCGCGTAAACCAACCCAGTCTGTCTTACATCTGAGCCCCCAACACCTCCGGTGCTCCCGACCTCGGCCAGAACCATTCCCTCCTTGGCTCGAACCACGACCTCTTGACATCTGTTGACCACCCCTTCCTGGCTGCACATACCCCTGACCTATTGTCCGAGTCCTGGCCATGTCTTGAGGACAGTTCTTAATCAGATGATCCCTTGACCCACACCTGTAGCACTCTTTATTCCTTCCCCAACACTCTCCTACATGAGACCTCCCACACTTAGCACATTGACGGAACTGACTTTCACTGGTGGCGTAAACGCGAGCAGGTCCTTCAACCCTAGGCATTTTCTAGTAACCCCCCGATGATGCTAACGGTCTAGAACTCTTCTTATTCTTGCCTCTGTCCTTATCCCGGTTCTGCCTCTCAGTTCACTTAACCTCCTCATCTATCCTCGCTTTTTCCACTAAACTAGCAAAGTTCCTTTCCCACTGAGGAGCTATCAACACTCGCAGCTCATCCCGTAGTTCGTCCTCGAATCTCGCACAGCGCTCGTAGTCAGTTGCAACCATCCCTCTGGCGTACCGGCTCAACCGCAAGAATTCTGCCTCATACTCAGCTACTGACTTGCCCCGCTGCACTAAATTCAAGAATGCCTTCCTCTGTACATCCACGTAGCTAGCCCCGACGTATTTCCCTCAAACTTAATCTTAAAGAAACACCAATCCACTCGATGCAGCCGAGTACCCTCTCGACAATGGAGCCACCTGTAGTAGGCCTCATCCCAAGTAAAGAAAGTGCCCTTCAATTTCTCTTCAATTTGTGCAATCCAAATCATCCATGATCCTCTCGATCGCCTCTAACCAAGACTCGCCACATTCAGGGCTACCCCCGAGACACCCCTAAATACCTCGGCTCCATTTGCTCTGAATCACTCAAACACTATTTTTTGGGCCCCCGTACCCATATTTGCCCCTGCAACTCTCTTCAAAATTCGCAGCATGGCCTGAGACACTGCCTCGTCTCCACCCGTTTGATCCTGAAATTCAGCTTCCTCAGCTTCTGGCGGGCTTCATTCCTTGACTCATGACCAGACCCCACTGGTTCCGATACAGTCATCCTACCTCTACCACGCCCACGCGCATTACGACCACGTACCCTATAACTCATGGCTATCATCGCGTTTTAATATGTTTTAAAGAATTATTATGCATTAGCTTTCTTTTCACTTGTTGATTAAAGGTGTAGTTTAATGGCATAAAATTTCAAGTTATTCCTCTAAAGAGCACACATCCCTAAAGGTTTCAATCTCTAAAGAGAATGTCCTAGATTCTAATATCCACAACATCATAACAATGCATCATATATCCACTTCCACTCAATTCATTTAACAGTCAGGAGACTTACCTGGTAGACCTGGGTCGGAAGGTTCGAGTGCCATGCCTTCAAAAGTCCATTCCACGAAAAATTCCTTTTTGCTAACTTCGAAATCCAAATTTGAAAACATTGTGGGCCTCAAAACCCAATGGTCGAGTTTTAAAACTTGGGCTCTGATACCAAATTATAACACCCCATACTCGTCCCAAAACACCATGGCCGAATCCAAAATGTTACTGGAAAAGTGTTGAAAAGGATTCTGTTTAGAAGGTGAAAACAATAATAAATGTTTTCTATTTTTTCTTCTTCTTTTTAAGTTCTTAAAAAAATAATTACTCATAAAAAGGGTTTGTTGATTGGACGTAGTAGTTTCTTTGAGGAATAAAACTTCCGGGTTGTATAAAGTTCAAATCTATAATAAAATGAGATTTGAGAATAGCTTATTTATAAGTAATCCAATTTTGAAAACTTCAATTTGATTTTAGGTTGCAAATGCTTAAAAATCATTTTTAATATATTATCCGATTAACAAATCGACTTAAATCCATGATATCCCAAAATAGTTAAAATGACCTTATTAGATAATAACATAACCCAAATAATATCCAAACAATTTAAAATATAAATAGACTTTACGGAAACAACTTCTGCATGGCCACCTCAATTCCGCTCCAGCCCGATCCAAATAGACTAGAATTACCTGCATTGTCGGAAAAGCAAGGTGAGTCACCAGACTCAGTGTGCAATTAATTCACATGATTCCACCATTGGGCTTGGCCCTAAACCACATTAAAACACATATCACGTATAATGATGCAACATGTTAACCCAGCCCAACCTAATATCCAACCGCTACACACCACCTGTATCAACCACCACACACCTGGGGATTACTAAGTCGACCCTCCATCCGCTACACACCTCTTTGGCAGTCTGTACCGACGGTACACTTCTTAAAGTCCACTTAGAGGTCTAGCCACTGATCCACGTGATTGAAATCACAATTATCCACGATGAGACTCATGGTCGTCATCAATCCACGATGAGGCTAGGGGCCCTCATCAATCCAGGTACGTAAATGTACACACTTCCCCTTTATCAATATATACCGACCCCCATGCACATGCATCATAATATGATGGAATGGTAACATAACATATGAACAACCAGATATGCGTATAGGACATGCTTACATAGATCCACAATTACTAACCACCTCCATAGCATATTTAAATTAAAGCAGATAAATAAACAGTGTGTTAATTACACACCTGAAAACCTGAAGAACTAGGCTATCAATCTCCCTAACGTCCTCACTCGAAGAAACTACAGCGATCTGCTTGTCTCTCTCTGATGCTGGCCCATACCCCGGTGGCCAATCTCAAACCGCTAAAACTAACCGCTTCTTGAATTTAGGGGTAGGGACTACGTGTCCAACCCCTTTCGCTCTTTGTCTGGTACTCGAATCCATTAGATATAATCTTTGGTCAGAAAGCCCGGTTAAAACTTGAATAATACTATAACGAAACTAAAAGAATATTCTAAAGAAAGATTACCCCTTACCAAATTCAACCAAAACCCAGAGGTTATTCACTTGCGCTTAAAGATTGCCGAAGTACCTACATGAACCCACATTAGTTTCGGCCTTAACACTTATGATCAAAAGAAGTGGCCTTCGGCCTAACGTTATAACCTTCTTACCTTGAATAATTGAAATCCGAAAGATCCCTAATATCCTTCACCCTTGCTACAAACAAAAGAACCATGAAGTCAACCCTTCATATATTCGGCCATACCTCAAGAAATAGGATTAAACATTTGGTTTGGCCAACCAAAAAGGAAAGGAAATGAGAACAATTCCCACAGAAGAGAATGTTTACCATAACCACAAAGACCCGATTGAGAAGATTGATAGGAGATCAACGTTGGCACCTCCTCTAAGAATCAACAAATGAAAAGAGTCACCACACAAGAGAGGTTCGACTTTAATGAATAATAACAACAAAAGAAAAAGAATGAATAGAGATGGCTACAAGGTTCGGCTACAAATCACAAAGAAGATGGTTGTTCGGCTTTTGAAGATAAAGTAATAAGTGAAAAGAATAAGAAGGAGTTGAGATTTAAGAGGTTTCGGCTATGGGGAAAAAGTGAAGGGTGTATTTTGGATTTTAGAGTGTGAGAGTCTAAGATTATCAAAATGAGAAAGAAAAGAGAATAAGAGGGAGATATGGTTCGGCCAAGAGAAGAAAATAGAGAGAAAGAAAATGAACGAAATGCACCGAATAACCACTCCTATTCTCGACTTTTAACTAAAGGAAAAGAAGACAAATGAAAGGCTTTTGATTGCTACTTTCGGCAAAGAAAACTAAAGAAGAAAAAGAGACTCCAACAATGGAACACACTCCCTACTAAACACCCCAATTTCGGCACACAAAGCCTCCCAACCGAAACACTCCCTTCTTGACCGAAAATACCACCTCCTAGAACCCCATATTCGGCCACCACTCAAACCCCTCTCCACATCCCTTCTTTTCCTCCTAAATTTCCTCCTCTTCACTCATTCAAATAGGTTTGAATGCTTCAAACCCCTATCTCCCCTCATAGCCACCCATTTAAAATATTTGACCCAATCAACCTTTCACATTTCAAGTGCCATAGCCGAATCCACTACCTTCCCCCTCTTGACGCAAAATGCAACCCAAAATGCTGCCCACACTGCTCGAACCTCCTCCCCCTTGGAACTTCCCGTGTGAACTCCCTGCACTCTAACCGACACCTCCTTGCAACTCCACCACTCCACTTGTTATGCCCTTAAATCCCATATTCAAACCCTTAAGGCCTAGCTCCCCTAGCTCTCCCCTAAAGGCTTCAAACCAAAAAATTTCCACAAAGGCTCTTACATAACCCCAAGGTTTCCTGAAGCCCCCAAACACACTCAAACAGCATACTGAGCATACTAACACATAGATATGAATTGAAATACGTAACCCCTAAATCCCGGATGTTACGGTTCTACCCCCTTAAAGAAATTTTAGCCTCGAAATTATCTGGTCAAAATAAGTGAGGGTATTGCTATCGCATTGCCTCCTCTGGCTCCCACGAAGTTTCTTTTGAACCATGGCTCCACCACAACACCTTGACCAGAGGAACTAATTTCTTCCGTAGCCACTTCACATCTCGCTCCAAAATTTGAATTGGCTCTTCCTCATAGGACAAGTCTGGTCTTAACTCCACCTCCTCTACTGGCACCACATGAGACGGATCCGATCGGTAACGTTGTAGCATTGAGACATGAAGCACATCGTGCATCTACTTCAACTCCGGAGGCAACTCCAACTGGTATGCTGCTGGTCCAACTTGCTTCAAAACCAGATAAGGCCCTATAAACCTGGGACTCAGCTTACCCTTACATCCAAATCTCATCACCTTCTTCCAAGGCAAAACTTTCAGGAAAACCCGATCACCCACTGCAAACTCTATCTCTCTCCGCTTAAGATTCGCATACGATTTTTGTTTGTCAGATGCCTCCTTCAAATGAACTCGGATTACCTTAACCTTCTTCTCTAATTCTGCCACTATCTCTGGACCTAACACATGACGTTCTCTTAACTCTGTCCAACAAGTAGGAGTGCGACACTTTCGCCCATACAATGCTTCGTACGGTGCCATCTGAACACTTGCTTGGTAACTGTCATTGTATGCGAACTCTACTAAGGGCAAGAATTCTTCCCAATTACCATTAAAGTCGATAACACATCCCCTCAACATATCTTTCAACACCTGAATTACCCTTTCAGACTGGCCATCCGTCTGCGGATGAAATACCGTGCTAAAATCCAACCTGGTACCCAAAGCTTGCTACAATGCCCTCCAAAGTTGCGACGTAAATCTAGGGTCCCTATCCAAGATGATTGATACCGGCACCCCATGTAGCCTCACAATTTTTGCCAAATACAACTTCGCCAACCTCTGCAGAGAGTAGTCGACATGAACAGGTATGAAATGATCAGATTTTGTCAATCGATCCACTATTACCCATACCGAGTCTTTCTTAGTAGGCGTAAGAGGAAGCCTACTAACAAAATTCATCCTGATTCTCTCCCACTTCCACTATGGAATCTTCATTGGTTGTAGCAACCCCGAAGGCACTTGGTGTTCAACTTTGACCTGCTGACACATTAAGCACTTCCCCACAAATTCTGTAACTTTCTGCTTCAATCTAGGCCACCAGAACTGATCTCGAAGATCCCTATACAACTTACTCCCTCCTAGGATGGATAGCGTAAGGGCTACTGTGCGATTTTTGAAGAATCATCTACCTCAACTCCACCTTTTTGGCATACACACCCTACCACGGAAACACAAAACTCTTTCACTGTTTACACTGTAGTCCTCTAATCCCCCATTCTAAACTTGTACAAGTCTAGCACTCAGAACCTCATCCACCAACTATTTCTCTTTAACCTGACTTAACCATGTCGGCTTCACTTGCAACTCCACTAACAAACTCCGTCGTCATATAGGCTAAGATGAGCGAACATCGCTCTCAGATCCGATACTACCTTTCGGCTTAGTGCATCAGCCACCACATTCGCTATACCTGGGTGGTATTCAATCGAGTAGTCGTAATCCTTCAAAAGCTCCACCCACCTTCGCTGTCTCAAGTTCAACTGTTTCTGAGTCAGTAGGTACTTTAAACTCTTATGGTCCGTGTAGATCACCGACTTCTCTCTATACAAATAATGCCTCCACACTTTCAAAGCGAAAACCACTACAGCCAATTCCAGGTCATGCGTCGGATAGTTAACTTCCTGAGGCCTTAACTGTCGAGACGCATAGGCAACAACCTTCCCTTCCTGGATCAGTACACAACCTAACCGCGTATGAGAAGCATCACAATATACCACAAAATCTTTCCCTGCCTCAGGCTAAATTAACACTGGAGCCTCTGTTAAAACCCTTTTAGTTTCTCAAAACTCTCCTGCTGCTTATCCGTACACACAAAAGGTACCTTCTTCCTCAACAACTTAGTCAAAGATGCTACTATAGAGAAAAAACCTTCAACAAATCTTCTGTAATAACAGGCTAACCCCAAGAAACTACGACTCTCTGCCACTGACTTAGGTGGTTTCCAATCCAATACAGCCTCAATATTCCGATGATTCGCTCGTATCCCTTTTGCAGATACCACATGACCTAGAAAAGTAACTTTTCTTAACCAAAATTTTAACTTGCTACATTTGGCATACAACTTCCTTACCCTTAAAATCCATAGCACCACCAGAAGATGCGCATCATGCTCCTCGTCTGATTTGGAATATACCAGAATGTCATCTATGAATACCACGATGAACTGGTCCAAATAGGGTTGAAACACTCGATTCATCATATCCATGAATGCAGCTGGTGCGTTTGTCAACCCGAACGGCATTACCAGGAATTCATAGTGCCCCTATCGAGTCCGAAATGCTGTCTTGTGAATATCTGCTTCTTTCACCTTAAGCTGGTGAAACCTCGACCTCAAATCTATCTTCGAAAAGACCGCAACCCTTTGAGCTGATCAAACAAGTCGTCTATCCTCGGTTGCGGGTACTTGTTTTGATCGTCAGTTTATTCAACTGGTGGTAATCTATGCAAATCTACATAGATCCGTCTTTCTTCTTTACAAACAACATCGGTGCTCCCCATGGGGACACACTGGGTTGAATGAAACCGCGATCTAACAACTCCTAGATTTGGGCCTTAAGCTCAACTATCTCCTTCGGTGCCATCCTATAAGGAGCGATAGATGCTGGCGCTGTACCTGACAGAAGGTCGATTCCAAACTCCACCTCATGATCTGGAGGCAACCCTGGAAGCTCTTTTGGAAAAACATCCACAAACTCCTTCACTGTTCTAACCTCTCCCACAGCTGCTTCCTTTGCACTCAAAGCACAAACAACCACTAAGAAAGCAAAGCACCCTTTCCTCACCATCTTCTCCACCTTAAGAGCAGACACTACATTAGACAGGTAGTCTCTCCTCTCACCTATCACCAAGACCTCATTGTCCATCGGGAGTCTTTAACGACATGCGCTTAGTAGCATAGTCCAAATTTGCACAATACTTTACTGAACAGTCCATGCCAAGGATCATGTCAAATTCCCCAAATGGCAGCTCCATCAAGTCAGCTGAGAACACAAATCACTGAACTTCTAAAGGCACATCTCTAAAGAGTTTATCTACCACTACAGATTGCCCTAAAGGACTAAGTACTGCCATCTTTCTAGAGGCCGTTTCAGGTTTCATATTAAAAGTTCCAGACATCATGCTAGCAATATAAGAGTGAGTTGACCCAACATCAATTAAGGCACTAAAGGGTAACCCAGAAATGAGGAACGTACCTGTGATAACATCTGGTGCATCCCCCTCCTCATGACGTCAGGCCGCGTAAACCAACCCATGCTGTATTGTATCTGAGCCCTAGCAACGCCTCTGCCCAGTGCTCCACGACCTCAGCCAGAACCATTCCCTCCTCGGTTTGGACCACGACCTCTTGACATCTGTTGATCACACCTTCCTGGCGTCACATACCCCTGACCTACTGTCCGAGTCCTAGCCATGTCCTGAGGACAGTTCTTAATAGATGATCCCTTAACCCACACCTGTAGCACTCTTTATTCCTTCCCCAACACTCTCCTACATGAGACCTCCCACATTGAGCACCTTGTGGGCCGACTTCTAGTAGGCTGGCAAAAACGCGAAAGGGTCCCTCAACCATAGGCTTTTTCTAGTAACCCCGATGATCTTGTGGTCTAAACTCCTCTTATTCTTGCCTCTGTCCTTATCCCAGTTCTGCCTCTCATTTCGCTTAACCTCCTCAGCTATCCTCACTTTTTCCACTAAAGTAGCAAAGTCCCTCTCTCGCTGAGGAGCTATCAACACTCGCAACTCATCCCGTAGTCCATCCTCGAATCTCACACAGTGCTCGTAGTCAGTTGCATCCATCCCTCTAGCGTACCGGCTCAACCGCAAGAATTCTGCCTCATACTCAGCTACTGACTTGCCCCCTGCACTAAGTTCAAGAATGCCTTCCTCTATGCATCCACATAGCTAGCCCCGACATATTTCCCTCATACTTAATCTGAAAGAAACTCCAATCCACTCGGTCTGCCGGAGTACCCTCTCTGACAGTGAGCCACTATTGGTAGGCCTCATCCCAAAGTAAAGAAACATCGCCCTTCAATTTCTCTTCAACTGTGCAGTCCAAATCATCCATGATCCTCTCGATTGCCTCTAACCAGTACTCCGCCACATTCGGGGCTACCCCCGAGACACCCCTAAATACCTCGGCTCCATTTACTCTGAGTCACTCAGATGTTGATTTTCGGGCCCCCACACCCATATTTGCACTCGCATCTCTCTCTAAAACCCAAAGCATGGCCTGAGACACCGCGTTGTCTCCACCCGTTTGATCCTAAAATTTAGCTTCCTCAGCTGGCGGCGGTGCTTTATTCCTTGACTCATGACCAGACCCCACTGGTTCCGATACAGTCATCCTACGTCTACCACGCCCACGCGCATTACGACCATGTCCCCTAGAACTCATGTCTATCGTCGCATTTTAATCTGTTTTAAAGAATTATTATGTACTAGCTTTCTTTTCACTTGTTGATTAAAGGGGTAGTTTTATGACATAAAATTTCAAGTTATTCCCTCATAAAGAGCACACATCCCTAAAGGTTTTAGTTTCTAAAGAGAATGTCCTAGATTCTAATATCCACGACATCATAGTAATGCATCATAAATCCACTTCCACTCAATTCATTTAACAGTCAAGAGGCTTACCTGGTAGACCTGGGCCGGAAGGTTCGAGTGCCATACCTTCAATAGTCCATTCCACGAAATATTCCTTTTTGCTAACTTTGAAATCCAACTTTGAAAATGTTGTGGGCCTTAGAACCCAATGGTCGAGTTTTAAAACTTGGGCTCTAATACCAAATTGTAACACACCAAACTCGGCCCAAAACACCATGGCCAAATCTAGAATGTTACTGGAAAAGTGTTGAAAAGGATTCTGTTTAGAAGGTCAAAACAACAATAAATGTTTTTTTCTTCTTTTTAAGTTCTTAAAAAAAGAATTACTCATCAAAAAAATGGGTTTGTTGATTGGACGTAGTAGTTTGCCGAGGAATAAAACTTCCAGGTTGTATAAAGTTCAAATCGTTAATAAAATGAAATTTCGGGAATAGCTTATTTATAAGTAATCCGAATTTTGAAAACTTCAATTTGAGTTTTAGGTTGCAAATGCTTAAAAATAATTTTTAATATATTATCCGTTAACAAATCTGACTTAAATCCATGATATCCCAATATAGTTAAAATGGCCTTATTACATAATAACATAACCCAAATAATATCCAAACAGTTTAAAATATAAATAGACTTTACGGAATCAACTTCTGCATGGCCACCTCGATTCCGCTCTAGCCCGGTCTAAATAGACTACGAATTAACTGCATTGTTGGAAAAGTGAGGTGAGTCGCCAGACTCAGTGTGCAATTAATTCACATTATTCCACCAATGGGCTTGGCCCTAACCCACATTAAACCACATACCACGTATAATGATGCAACATGTTAACTCAGTTCAACCTAATATCCAACCGTTACACACCACCCGTATCCAACCACCACACACCTGGGGATTACTAAGTCGACCCTCCATCCGCTACGCACCTCTTTGGCAGTCCGTACCGACGGTACACTTCTCAAAGTCCACTTTGTGGTCTAACCACTGATACACGTGATTGAAATCAAAATTATCCACGATGAGACTCATGGTTATCATCAATCCACGATAAGGCTGAGGCCCTCATCAATCCACATACATAAATGTCCACACTTCCCCTTTATTAATATATATCGAACCCCATGCACATGCAGCATAATATGATGGAATGGTAACATAACATATGGACAGCCAGATATGCGTATATGGCATGCTTACATAGATCCACAATAACTAACCACCTCCATAGCATGGGTAGTATACTAACCTGGTTACCAGATTACCCAACATGAGTAGTAACACCACCACGACCCTTTATTTTGGCATCAGCACACAATACATATATTTAAATTAAAGCAGATAAATAAACAGTGAGTTAATTACACACCTAAAAACTTGAAGAACTAGGCTATCAATCTCCCTGACTTCCTCACTCGAAGAAACTACAGTGATCTGGTTGTCTCTCTCCGACACTGGCCCATACCCCGGTGGCCAATCCCGAACTGCTGAAATTGATCGCTTTTTGAATTTAGGGGTAGGGACTACATGTCCAACCCCTTTCGGTCCTTGGCTGGTACTCGAATCCATGAGATATAATCTTTGGTCAGAAAGCCCGGATAAAACGTGGAATAATACTATAACGAAACTAAAAGAATATTCTAAAGAAAGATTACCCCTTACCAAAGTCAACCAAAACCCGGAGGTTATTCACTTGCGCTTAAAGATTGCCGAAGTCACAATATGAACCCACATTAGTTTGACCTTAACACTTATGATCAAAGAAGTGGCCTTCTACTAACGTTATAACCTTCTTACCTTGAATAATTGAAATCCGAAAGATCCCTAATATCCTTCACCCTTGCTACAAACAAAAGAACCACGAAGTCAACCTTTCATATATTCAGCCATACCTCAAGAAATAGGATTAAACATTTGGTTTCGGCCAACCAAAAAAGAAAGGAAATGAGAATGATTCCCACAAAAGAGGATGCTTACCACAACCACCAAGACTCGATTGAGAAGATTGATAGGAGATGAACGTCGGCACCTTCTCTAAGAATCAACAAATTAAAAGAGTCACCACACAAGAGAGGTTCGACTTTAAAGATTAACAACAACAAAAGAAAAAGAATGAATGGAGATGGCTAGAATGTTCGGCTACAAATCACAAAGAAGATTGGTTATTCGGCTTTTGAAGATAAAGTAATGGGTGAAAAGAAGAAGAAGGAGTTCAGGTTTAAGAGGTTTCAGCTATGGGGAAAAAGTGAAGGGCGTATTTCAGCTTTTAGAGTGTGAGAGTCTAAGATTATCAAAATGAAAAAGAAAAGAGAATAAGGGGGAGATATGGTTCGGCCAAGAGAAGAAAATAGAGAGAAAGAAAATGAACGAAATGTACCCAATAACCACTCCTATTCTCGGCTTTTGATTATAGGAAAATAAGACAAATGAAAGGCTTTTGATTGCTACTTTCGGCAAAGAAAACTAAAGAAGAAAAAGAGACTCCAGCAATTTAACACACTCCCTACTAAACACCCCAATTTTGGCACACAAAGCCCCCCAACCGGTATACTCCCCTCTTGATCGCCACCTCCTAGAACCCCATATTCGGCCACCACTCAAACCCCTCTCCACATCCCTTCTTTTCCTCCTAAATTTCCTCCCCTTCACTCATTCAAACAAGTTTGAATGCTTCAAACCCCTGTCTCCCCTCATAGCCACCTATTCAAAATATTTGACCCAATCAACCTTCCACCTTTCAAGTGCCATAGCCGAATCCACTACCTTCCCCCTCTTGATGCAAAATGCAACCCAAAATGCTGCCCACACTGCTCGAACCTCTTCCCCCTTGGAACTCCCCATGATGCAACTCCCCTACACTCCAACTGACGCCTCCTTGCCACTCCACCGCTCCACTTGTTATGCCCTTAAATCCCATATTCAAACCTTTAAGGCCTAGCTCCCCTAGCTCTCCCTTAAAGGCTTCAAACCAAAAATTTTGACAAAGGCTCCTACCTAACCCCAAGGTTTCTTGAAGCCCCCAAACACACTCAAACAGCATACTGAGCATACTAACACATAGATATGAATTGAAATGCGTGACCCCTAAACTCTGGATGTTATAGTTCTACCCCTTAAAGAAATTTTAGCCTCAAAATTACCTGGTAAAAAATAAGTGAGGGTATTCTTTGATGCATTGCCTCCTCCGGCCCCACGAAGCTTCCTTTGAACCATGGCTCGCCACAACACCTTGACCAGAGGAATCGATTTCTTCCAGAGCCACTTCACATCTCGCCCAAAATCTGAATTGGCTCTTCCTCATAGGACAAGTCTGGCCTTAACTCCACCTCCTCCACTGGCACCACGTGAGGCAGATCCGATCAGTAACGTTGTAGCATTGAGACGTGAAACACATCGTGCATCTGCTTCAACTCCAAGGGCAACTCCAACTGGTACGCTGCTGGTCCAACTCACTTCAAAACCAGATAAGGCCATATAAACCTGGGACTCAGCTTACCCTTACGTCCAAATCTTATCACCTTCTTCCAAGGTGAAACTTTCACGAAAACCCGATCACCCACTACAAACTCTATCTCTCTCCGCTTAAGATCCGCATACGATTTATGTCTGTCAGGTGCCTCCTTAAAAAGAACTTGGTTTGCCTTAACCTTCTCCTCTAATTCTGCCACTATCTCTAGACCTAACACATGACGATCTCCTAACTCTGTCAAACAAGTAGGAGTGTGACACTTCCCCCCATACAATGCTTCGTACGGTGCCATCTGAATACTTCCTTGGTAACTATTGTTGTATGTGAACTCTGCTAAGGGCAAGAATTCTTCCCAATTACCTCTAAAGTCGATAACACATCCCCTCAACATATCTTCCAACACCTGAATTACCCTTTTAGACTGGCCATCCGTCTGTGGATGAAATGCCGTGCTAAAATCCAATCTGGTACCCAAAGCTTGATGCAATGACCTCTAAAATTACGACGTAAATCTAGGGTCCCAATCCGAGATGATCGATACTGGCACCTCATGTAGCCTCACAATTTCTGCCACATACAACTTCGCCAACCTCTGTAGAGAGTAGTCGACACGAACAGGTATGAAATGATCAGATTTTGTCAATCGATCCACTATCACCCATACCGAGTCTTTCTGAGTAGGCGTAAGAGGAAGCCCACTAATGAAATCCATTGTGATTCTCTCCCACTTCCACTATGGAATCTTCACTGGCTGTATCAACCCCGAAGGTACTTGGTGTTCAGCTTTGACCTGCTGACACGTTAAACACTTCCCCACAAATTTTGTAACTTTCTACTTCAATCCAGGCCACCAGAACTGATATCGAAGATCCCTATACAACTTACACCCTCCAAGATGCATAGTGTAAGGGCTCTGCTCGATTTTGAAGAATCTTCCGCCTCAACTCCACATCTTTTGGCATACACACCCTACCACGGAAACACAAAACTCCGTCGCTGTTTACACTGTAGTCCTTTAATCCCCCATTCTAAACTTGTAGAAGTCTAGCACTCAGAACCTCATCCACCATATGTTTCTCTGTAACCTGACTTAACTATGTCAGTTTCACTTGCAACTCCGCTAACAAACTCCCGTCGTCATATAGGCTAAGATGAGCGAACATCGCTCTCAGATCTGATACTACCTTTCGGCTTAGTGCATCAGCCACCACATCGCTATACCCAGGTGGTATTCAATCGAGTAGTCGTAATCCTTCAATAGCTCCACCCACCTTCGTTGTCTCAAGTTTAACTTTTTCTGAGTCAGTAGGTACTTTAAACTCTTATGGTCTGTGTAGATCACTGACTTCTCTCGATACAAACAATGCCTCTACACTTTCAAAGCGAAAACCACTACAGCCAATTCCAGGTTATGCGTCAGATAGTAAACTTCCTGAGGCCTTAACTATCAAGACGCATAGGCAACAACCTTCCCTTCCTGCATCAGTACACAACCTAATCGCGTATGAGAAGCATCACAATATACCACAAAATCTTTCCCTGCCTCAGGCTGAATTAACACCAGAGCCTCTGTCAAAACCCTTTTTAGTTTCTCAAAACTCTCCTGCTGCTTATCCGTCCACACAAAAGGTACCTCCTTCCTCAACAACTTAGTCAAAGGTGCTACTATAGAGGAAAAACCTTCAACAAATCTTCTGTAATAATCGGTTAACCCCAAGAAACTGCGAATCTCACTTAGGTGGTTTCCAATCCAATACCGCCTCAATCTTCCGATGATCCACTCTTATCCTTTCTGCAGATACCAGATGACCCAGAAAAGCGACTTCTCTTAACCAAAATTTGCACTTGCTAAATTTGGCATACAACTTTTTTTCCCTTAAAATCTGCAGCACCACCCGAAGATGCGCTTCATGCTCCTCCTCTGACTTGGAATATACCAGAATGTCATCTACGAATACCACGATGAATTGGTCCAAATAGGGTTGAAACACTCAGTTCATCATATCCATGAACGCAGCTGGTGCATTTGTAAACCCGAACGACATTACCAGGAATTCATAGTGCCCGTATCGAGTCCAAAACGATGTCTTGTGAATATCTACTTCTTTCACCTTAAGCTGGTGATACCTCAACCTCAAATCTATCTTCGAAAAGACCGCAGCCCCTTTGAGCTGATCAAACAAGTCGTCTATCCTCGGTAGCGGGTAC
Source organism: Gossypium rotundifolium (assembly GCA_025506655.1). Lineage (NCBI taxonomy): Eukaryota > Viridiplantae > Streptophyta > Magnoliopsida > Malvales > Malvaceae > Gossypium > Gossypium rotundifolium. The sequence continues at coordinate 131,881,487 of CP106722.1, forward strand.
TTGTTCTTGATCGTCAGCTTATTCAACTGGCGATAATCTATGCACATCCACATAGATCCGTCCTTCTTCTTTACAAACAACAGCGGTGCTCCCCATGGAGACACACTGGGTTGAATGAAACCGCGATCTAACAACTCCTGGATTTGGGCCTTAAGCTCAACTAACTCCTTCAGTGCCATCCTATAAGGAGCGATAGACACCGGCGCTGTACTTGGCAGAAGGTCGATTCCAAACTCCACCTCACGATTCGGAGGCAACCCTAGAAGCTCTTCCGAAAAAACATCCACAAACTCCTTCACTATTCTAACCTCCCCCACAGCTGCTTCCTTTGCACTTAAAGCACTAACAACAACTAAGAACGCAAAGCACCCTTTCCTCACCATCTTCTCTACCTTAAGAACAAACACTACATTAGACAGGTAGTCTCTCCTCTCACCTATCACCAAGACCTCATTGTCCTCGGGAGTCTTTAACGATATGCGCTTAGCAGTATAGTCCAAATTTGCACGATACCTTACTAACCAGTCCATGCCAAGGATCAAGTCAAATTCCCCAAATGGCAGCTCCATCAAGTCAACCGAGAACACAAACCACTGAACTTCTAAAGGCACATCTCTAAAGAGTTTATCTACCACTACTGATTGCCCTAAAGGATTAAGTACTGCCATCTTTCTAGAGGCCATTTCAGGTTTCATATTCAAAGTTCCAGACATCATGCTAGCAACATAAGAGTGAGTTGACCCAACATTAATTAAGGCAGTAAAGGGTAACCTAAAAATGAGGAACGTACCCGTGATAACATCTAGTGCATCCCCCTCTTCACGACGTCTGGCCGCGTAAACCAACCCAGGCTATCTTGCATCTGAGCCCCCAACACCTCTGTCCAGTGCTCCACGACCTCGGCCAGAACCATTCCCTCCTCGATTTGGATCACGACCTCTTGACATCTGTTGACCACCCCTTCCTGGCTTCACATACCCCTGGCCTACTGTCTGAGTCCTAGCCAAGTCCTGAGGACAGTTCTTAATTAGATGATCCCTTGACCCACACCTGTAGCACTCTTTATTCCTTCCCCAACACTCTCCTACATGAGACCTCCCACACTGAGCACACTGACGAAACTGACTTCCAGTAGATGGCGCAAAAACGCGAGCATGTCCCTCAAACTTAGGCTTTTTCTAGTAACCCCCCGATGATGCTGACGGTCCAAAACTCCTCTTATTCTTGCCTCTGTCCTTATCCCGATTCTGCCTCTCATTTCACTTAACCTCCTCAGCTATCCACGCTTTTCCACTAAAGTAGCAAAGTCCCTCTCTCCCTGAGGAGCAATCAACACTCACAGCTCATCCCGCAGTCCGTCTTCGAATCTCACACGGTGCTCGTGAGTCGATTGTAACCATCCTCCTGGTGTACCGACTCAACTGCAAGAATTTTGCCTCATACTCACCATCGACTTGCCCCAAAGACTAAGTTCAAGAATCCTTCCTCATGCATCCACATAGCTAGCCCCGATGTATTTCCCTCAAACTTAATCTTAAAGAAACTCCAATCCACTCTCGATCACGGAGTACCCTCTCGACGGTGAGCCACCATTGGTAGGCCTCATCCCAAGTAAAGAAACATCGCCTTCAATTTCTCTTCAATTGTGCAATCCAAATCATCTGTGATCCTTTCGACTGACTTTAACCAAGATTCGCCACATTCGGGGCTACCCCCGAGACACCCCTAAATACCTCGGCTCTATGTTCTCTGAGTCACTTAGACACTGATTTTTGGGCCCCCATACCCATATTTGCCCCCGCAACTCTCTCCAAAACTCGCAGCATGGCCTGAAACACAGCTTCGTCTCCACCCATTTGATCCTAAAATTCAGATTCCTCAGCTGGCGTCGGCACTTCATTCCTTAACTCATGACCAGACCCCACTGGATCCGATACAATCATCATACCTCTACCCCGTCCACGTGCATTATGACCACGTCCCCTAGAATTCATGTCTATCGTCGCGTTTTAATCTGTTTTAAGGAATTATTATGCATTAGCTTTCTTTTCACTTGTTGATTAAAGGGCTAGTTTTATGACATAAAATTTCAAGTTATTCCCTCGTAAATAGCACACATATCGAAAGGTTTCAGTCTCTAAAGAGAATGTCCTAGATTCTAATATCCACAACATCATAATAATGCTTCATATATCCACTTCCACTCAATTCATTTAACAGTCAGGAGACTTACCTGGTAGACTTGGGCCGGAAGGTTCGAGTGCCATGCCTTCAAAAGTCCATTCCACGAAAAATTCCTTTTTGCTAACTTGAAATCCAACTTTGAAAATGTTGTGGGCCTCAGAACCCAATGGCCGAGTTTTAAAAGTTGGGCTCTGATACCAAATTGTAACACCTCAAACTCGGCCCAAAACATCACGGCCGAATCCGGAATGTTACTGGAAAAGTGTTGAAAAGGATTCTGTTTAGAAGGTGAAAACAACAATAAATGTTTTCTTTTTTTTTTCTTCTTTTTAAGTTCTTCAAAAAATAATTACTCCACAAAAGGGGTTTGTTGATTGGACGTAGTAGTTTGCCGAGGAATAAAACTTCCAGGTTGTATAAAGTTCAAATCGTTAATAAAATGAAATTTTGAGAATAGCTTATTTATAAGTAATCCGAATTTTGAAAACTTCAATTTGATTTTTAGGTTGCAAATGCTTAAAAATCATTTTTAATATATTATCCGTTACCAAATCTGACTTAAATCCATGATATCCCAAAATAGTTAAAATGGCCTTATTACATAATAACATAACCCAAATAATATCCAAACAGTTTAAAATATAAATAGACTTAACGGAAACAACTTCCGTATGGCCACCTCGATTCCGGTCCAGCCTGGTCCAAATAGACTACGAATTAACTGCATTGTTGGAAAATCAAGGTGAGTCACCAGACTCAGTGTGCAATTAATTCACATGATTCCACCAATGGGCTTGGCCCTAACCCACATTAAACCACATACCACGTATAATGATGCAACATGTTAACCCAGCCCAACCTAATATACAACCGCTACACACCACCCGTATCCAACCACCACACACCTGGGGATTACTAAATCGACCCTCCATCCGCTACACACCACTTTGGCAATCCGTACCAATGGCACACTTCTCAAAGTCTACTTAGTGGTCTAGCCACTGATCCATGTGATTGAAATCACAATTATCCACGATGAGACTCAAGGTCGTTATCAATCCATGATGAGGCTCGAGGCCCTCATCAATCCACGTACATAAATGTACACACTTCCCCTTTATCAATATATACCGAACCTAATGCACATGCAGCATAATATGATGGAATGTTAACATAACATATGAACAACCAGATATGCGTATATGGCATGCTTACATAGATCCACAATTACTAACTACCTCCATAGCATGGGTAGTATACTAACCTGGTTACCGGATTACCCAGCATGAGTAGTAACACCACCACAGCCACTGTTTCGGCTACCGCACACAATACATATATTTAAATTAAAGCAAATAAATAAATAGTGTGTTAATTACACACCTGAAAACCTAAAGAACTAGGCTATCAATCTCCCTAACGTCCTCACTCGAAGAAACTACAGCGATTTGCTTGTCTCTCTCGACGCCGCCCACCCCGGTGGCCAATTCCAATCAATAAATCGATCTTCTTGAATTTAGGGGTAAGGACTACGTGTCCAACCCCTTCGGTCCTTACCGGTACTCGAATCCATGAGATATAATCTTTGGTCAGGAAGCCCGATTAAAACGTGGAATAATACTATAACAAAACTAAAAGAATATTCTAAAGAAGATTACCCCTTACCAAAGTCAACCAAAACCCAGAGGTTATTCACTTGCGCTTGAAGATTGTCGAAGTCCCTATATGAACCCATATTAGTTTGACCTTAACACTTATGATCCAAAGAAGTGGCCTTCGGCCTAACGTTATAACCTTCTTACCTTGAATAATTGAAATTCGAAAGATCCCTAATATCCTTCACCCTTGCTACAAACAAAACAACCACGAAGTCAACCCTTCATATATTTGGCCATACCACAAGAAATATGATTAAACATTTGGTTTCGACCAACCAAAAAGGAAAGAAAATGAGAACGATTCCTACAGAAGAGAATGCTTACCACAACCACCAAGACTCGATTGAGAAGATTGATAGGAGATGAACGTCGACACCTCCTCTAAGAATCAACAAATAAAAAGAGTCACCACGCAAGAGAGGTTCGCTTTAAAGATTAACAACAACAAAAGAAAAAGAATGAATGGAGATGGCTAGAAGGTTCGGCTACAAATCACAAAGAAGGGTTGTTCGGCTTTTGAAGATAAAGTAATAGGTGAAAAAAAGAAAAAGGAGTTGAGCTTTAAGAGGTTTTGGCTATGGGGAAAAAGTGAATGGTGTATTTCGGCTTTTAGAGTGTGAGAGTCTAAGATTATCAAAATGAGAAAGAAAAGAGAATAAGAGGGAGATATGGCTCGGCCAAGAGAAGAAAATAGAGAGAAAGAAAATGAACGAAATGCATCGAATAACCAGTCCTGTACTTGGCTTTTGACTAAAGAAAAAGAAGACAAATGAAAGGCTTTTGATTGCTACTTTCGGCAAAGAAAACTAAAGAAGAAAAAGAGGCTCCAACAATTGAACACACTCCCTACTAAACACCCCAATTTCGACCCACAAAGCCCCCAACCGAAACACTCCCCTCTTGACCAAAAATGCCACCTCCTGGAACCCCATAATCGGCCACCACTCAAACCCCTCTCCATATCCCTTCTTTTCCTCCTAAATTTCCTCCCCTTCACTCATTTAAACAAGTTTGAATTCTTCAAACCCCTATCTCCCCTCATAGCCACCCATTCAAAATATTTGACCCAATCAACCATCCACCTTTCAAGTGCCATAGCCGAATCCACTACCTTCCCCTCTTGATGCAAAATGCAACCCAAAATGCTGCCCACACTGCTCGAACATCCTCCCCGTTGGAACTCCCCGTGAGGAACTCCCCTGCACTCCAACTGATGCCTCCTTGCCACTCCACCACTCCACTTGTTGTGCCCTTAAATCACATATTCAAACCCGTAAGGCCTAGCTCCTATAGCTCTCCCCTAAAGGCTTCAAACCAAAAATTTCAACCAAGGCTCCTACCTAACCCCAAGGTTTCCCGAAGCCCTCAAACACACTCAAACAAAGATCTCGAGCATACTAACACATAGATATGAATTAAAATGCGTGACCCCTAAATCCTGGATGTTATAGTTCTACCCCTTTAAAGAAATTTTAGCGTCGAAATTACCTAATCAAAATAAGTGAAGGTATTGCTGTCTCATTGCCTCCTCCGGCTCCCACGAAGCTTCTTTTGAACCATGGCTCTGCCACAACACCTTGACTAGAGGACCTGATTTCTTCCGTAGCCACTTCACATCTCGCTCCAAAATCTGAAGTGGCTCTTCCTCATAGGACAAGTCTGGCCTTAACTCCACCTCCTCCACTGGCACCACGTGAGATGGATCTGATCGGTAACGTCGTAGCAGTGAGATGTGCAACACATCGTGTATCTGCTTCAACTCTGGGGGCAACTCCAACTGATACGCTACTGGTCAAACTCACTTCAAAACCAGATAAAGCCATATAAACCTGGGACTCAGCTTACCCTTACGTCCAAATCTCATCACCTTCTTCCAAGGTAAAACTTTCAAGAAAACCCGATCACCCACTGCAAACTCTATCTCTCTCTGCTTAAGATCCGCATACGATTTCTGTCTGTCAGATGCCTCCTTAAAACAAACTCGAATTACCTTAACCTTCTCCTCTGATTCTGCCACTATCTCTAGACCTAACACATAACGTTCTCCTAACTCTATCCAACAAGTTAGAGTGCGACACTTTCGCCCATACAACGCTTCGTACGGTGCCATCTGAATACTTCCTTGGTAACTGTTGTTGTATTCGAACTCTGCTAAGGGCAAGAATACTTCCCAATTACCTCTAAAGTCGATAACACATCCCCTCAACATATCTTGCAACACCTGAATTACCCTTTCAGACTGGCCATCCGTCTGCGGATGAAATGCCATGCTAAAATCCAACCTGGTACCCAAAGCCTAATGCAATGCCCTCCAAAATCGTGATGTAAATCTAGGGTCCCTATCCGAGATGATCGATACCGACACCCCATGTAGCCTCACAATTTCTGCCACATACAACTTCGCCAACCTCTGCAGAGAGTAGTCGACACGAACAGGTATGAAATGATCAGATTTTGTTAACTGATCCACTATCACCCATACTCCGAGTCTTTCTGAGTAGGCGTGAGAGGAAGCCCACTAACGAAATCCATCGTGATTCTCTCCCACTTCCACTGTGGAATCTTCACTGGGTGTAGCAACCCCAAAGGCACTTGGTGTTCAACTTTGACCTACTGACATGTTAAACACTTCTCTACAAATTCCATAACTTTTCGCTTCAATCCAGCGCACTGTAACTAATCTCAAGATCCCTATACAACTTACTCCTCCAGGATGCATAGCGTAGTGGCTCTCGTGTGATTCTCAAGAATCTTCGCCTCAACTCCATATCTTTTGGCATACACACCCTACCACGGAAACACAAAACTCCATCGCTGTTTACACTGTAGTCCACTAATCCCCCATTCTAAACTTGTACAAGTCTAGCACTCAAAACCTCATCCACCAACTGTTTCTCTTTAACCTAACTTAACCATGTCGGCTTCACTTGTAACTCGCTAACAAACCCCTGTCGTCATATAGGCTAAGATGAGCAAACATCGCTCTCAGATCCGATACTACCTTTCGAATTAGTGCATCTGCCACCACATTCGCTTTACCTGGGTGGTAGTCAATCGAGCAGTAGTAATCCTTCAATAGCTTCACCCACCTTCGCTGTCTCAAGTTCAACTCTTTCTAAGTTAGTAGGTACTTTAAACTCTTATGGTCCGTGAAGATCACCGACTTCTCTCCATACAAATAATGCCTGCACACTTTCAAAGCGAAAACCACTGTAGCCAATTCCAGGTCATGTTAGATAGTTAACTTTATGAGGCCTTAACTGTCGAGACGCATAAGCAACAACCTTCGCTTCCTGTATCAGTACACAACCTAACCGCGTATGAGAAGCTTCACAATATACCACAAAATCTTTCCCTGCCTCAGGCTGAATTAACACCGGAGCCTCTGTCAAAACCCTTTTTAGTTTCTCGAAACTCTCCCACTGCTTATCCGCCCACACAAAAGGTATCTCATTCCTCAACAACTTAGTCAAAGGTGCTACTATAGAGGAAAAACCTTTAACAAATCTTCTGTAATAATCGGCTAACCCCAAGAAACTACGGATCTTCGCCACTGACTTTGGTGGTTTCCAACCCAATACCGCCTCAATCTTCCGATGATCCACTCTTATCCCTTCTGCAGATACCACATGACCCAGAAAAGTAACTTTTCTTAACGAAAATTCGCACTTGCTAAATTTGGCATGCAACTTCTTTTCCCTTAAAATCTCAACACCACCCGAAGATGCACATCATGCTCCTCCTCTGACTTGGAATATACCAGAATGTCGTCTATGAATACCACGATGAACTAGTCCAAATAGGGTTGAAACACCCGGTTCATCATATCCATGAACGTATCTGGTGCGTTTGGCAACCCGAACGGCATTACCACGAATTCATAGTGCTCGTATCGAGTCCAGAATGCTGTCTTGTGAATATCTGCTTCTTTCACCTTAAGCTGGTGATACCTCGACCTCAAATCTATCTTCGAAAAGACTACAACCCCTTTGAGCTGATCAAACAAGCCATCTATCCTCGGTAGCGGGTACTTATTCTTGATCGTCAGCTTATTCAACTGACGGTAATCTATGCACATTCGTATAGATCCGTCATTCTTCTTTACAAACAACACCGGTGCTCCCCATGGAGACACACTGGGTCGAATGAAACCGCGATCTAACAACTCCTAGATTTGGGCCTTAAGCTCAACTAACTCTTTCGGTGCCATCCTATAAGAAGCGATAGACACCGGCACTGTACTTGGTAGAAGGTCGATTCCAAACTCCACCTCATAATCTAGAGGCAACCCTGGAAGCTCTTCCGAAAAAACATCTACATACTCCTTCACTATTCTAACCTCTCCCACAGCTGCTTCCTTTGCACTTAAAGCACTAACAACCACTAAGAAAGCAAAGCACCCCTTCCTCACTATCTTCTCTGCCTTAAGAGCAGACACTACATTAGACAGGTAGTCTCTCCTCTCATCTATCACCAAGACCTCATTGTCCTCGGGAGTCTTTAACAACATACGCTCAGCAGCATAGTCCAAATTTGCACGATACCTTACTAACCAGTCCATCCCAAGGATCAAGTCAACTTTCCCAAATGGCAGCTCCATCAAGTCAGTTGAGAACACAAACCACTGAACTTCTAAAGGCACATCTTTAAAGAGTTTATCTACCACCACTGATTGCCCTAAAGGACTAAGTACTGTCATCTTTCTAGAGGTTATTTCAGGTTTCATATTCAAAGTTCCAGACATCATGCTAGCTATATAAGAGTGAGTTGACCCAAAATCAATTAAGCAGTAAAGGGTAACCCAGAAATGAGGAACGTACCCGTGATAACATCTAGTGCATCCCCCTCCTCACGACGTTTGGTCGTAAACCAACACAGGCAGTTTTGCATTTGAGCCCCTAACACCTTTGCCCGGTGCTCCATGACCTCGGCCAGAACCATTCCCTCCTTGGTTTGGACCACGACCTCTTGACATCTATTGACCACTCTTTCCTGGCTGCACATACCCCTGACCTACTGTCTGCTTCCTTGCCATGTCCTGAGGACAGTTCTTAATCAGATGATCCCTTGACCCACACCTGTAGCACTCTTTATTCCTTCCCCAACACTCTCCTACATGAGACCTCCTACACCGAAAGCACACTAACTAATCGACTTCCAAGAGTCAAGTAAAACGCCAAGTGAGTTCCTCAACCGTACGCTTTTTCTAGTAACCCTCCGATGATGCTGATGGTCCAAAACTCTTCTTATTCTTGCCTCTATCCTTATCCGATTCTGCCTCTCAGTTCGCTTAACCTCCTTAGCTATCCTCGCTTTTTCCACTAAAGTAGCAAAGTCCCTCTCCCGCGGAGGAGCTATCAAACTCGCAGCTCATCCCGTAGTCCGTCCTCGAATCTCACACAGTGCTCGTAGTTAGTTGCAACCATCTCCCTGGCGTACCGACTCAACCGCAAGAATTTTGCCTCATACTCTGCTACTGACTTGCCCCACTGCACTAAGTTCAAGAATGCCTTCCTCTATGCATCCACATAGCTAGCCCCGATGTATTTCCCCTCAAACTTAATCTTAAAGAAACTTCAATCCTCTCGGTCTACCGGAGTACCCTCTCTGACAGTGAGCCACCACTGGTAGGCCTCATCTCAAAGTAAAGAAACAGCGCTATTCAATTTCTCTTCAGAGCAATCCAAATCATCCATGATCCTCTCGATTGCCTCTAACCAGTACTCCGCCACATTCGGGGCTACCCCGAGACACCCCTAAATAGCTCAGGTCCATTTGCTCTGAGTTGCTCAGACACTGATTTTTGGGCCCCCGTACCTATATTTACCCTCGTAACACTCTTCAAAACCCGCAGCATGGCCTGAGACACCACGTCATCTCCACCAGTTTGATCCTAAAATTCAGCTTTCTCAGTTGGTGGCGGCGCTTCATTCCTTGACTCATGACCAAACCCCACTAGTCATCATACCTCTACCAAACCCACGCGCATTACGACCACATCCCCTAGAACTCATGTCTATCATCGCGTTTTAATTTGTTTTAAAGAATTATCATCCATTAGCTTTCTTTTCACTTATTGATTAAAGGGGTAGTTTTATGACATAAAATTTCAAGTTATTCCCTCATAAAGAGCACACATCCCTAAAGGTTTCAGTATCTAAAGAGAATGTCCTAGATTCTAATATCCACAACATCATAGCAATGCATCATATATCCACTTCCACTCAATTCATTTAACAGTCAGGAGACTTACCTAGTAGACTTGGCCGGAAGGTTCGAGTGCCATGCCTTCAAAAGTCTATTCCATGAAAAATTCCTTTTTGCTAACATTGAAAACCAACTTTGAAAATGTTGTGGGCCTCCGAACCCAATGGCTGAGTTTTAAAACTTGGGCTCTGATACCAAATTGTAACACCCCAAACTCGGCCCAAAACACTATGGCCGAATCTGGAATATTACTGGAAAAGTGTTGAAAAGGATTCTGTTTAGAAGGTGAAAAAAACAATAAATGTTTTCTTTTTTTTTCTTCTTTTTAAGTTCTTAAAAAAATAATTACTCCGTAAAAAAGGGGTTTGTTGATTGGACGTAGTAGTTTTTTGAGGAATAAAACTTCCAGGTTGTATAAAGTTTAAATTGTTAATAAAATAAAATTTCGAGAATAGCTTATTTATAAGTAATCCAATTTTGAAAACTTCAATTTGATTTTTAGGTTGCAAATGCTTAAAAATCATTTTTAATATATTAACCATTAACAAATCTGACTTAAATCCATGATATCCAAAAATAGTTAAAATGGCCTTATTACATAATAACATAACCCAAATAATATCCAAATAGTTTAAAATATAAATAGAGTTTACGAAAACAACTTCTGCATGGCCACCTCGATTCCGCTCCAGCCCGGTCCAAATAGACTACGAATTAACTGCATTGTTGGAAAAGCAAGGTGAGTCACCAGACTCAGCGTGCAATTAATTCACATGATTCTACCAATGGGCTTGGCCCTAACCCACATTAAACCACATACCACGTATGATGATGCAACATGTTAACCCAGCCCAACCTAATATCCAACCGCTACACACCACCCGTATCCAACCACCACACATCTGGGGATTACCAAATCGACCCTCCATCCGCTACACACCTCTTTGGCAGTCCGTACTGACGGTACACTTCTCAAAGTCCACTTAGTGGTCTAACCACTGATCCATGTGATTGAAATCATAATTATCCACGATAAGACTCATGGTCGTCATCAATCCACGATGAGGCTCGAGGCCCTCATCAATCCACGTACATAAATGTACACACTTCCCCTTTATCAATATATATCAAACCCCATACACATGCAGCATAATGAACAACCAGATATGTGTATATGACATGCTTACATAGATCCACAATTACTAACCACCTCCACAGCATGGGTAGTATACTAACCTGGTTACCGAATTACCTAACATGAGTAGTAACACCACCACAGCCACTGTTTCGGCTGCCGAACACAATACACATATTTAAATTAAAGTAGATAAATAAATAGTGTGTTAATTACACACCTAAAAACCTGAAGAACTAGGCTATCAATCTCCCTAACATCCTCACTCGAAGAAACTACAGCGATCTACTTGTCTCTCTTCGACACTGGTCCACAACCCAGTGGCTAATCCCGAACCGCTGAAACTGACCGCTTCTTGAATTTAAGGGTAGGGACTACGTGTCTAACCCCTTTCGCTCCTTGGCTAGTACTCGAATCCATGAGATATAATTTTTGGTCAGAAAGCCCAGCTAAAACGTGGAATAATACTATAATGAAACTAAAAGAATATTCTAAAGAAAGATTACCCCTTACCAAAGTCAACCAAAACCCGGAGGTTATTCACTTGCGCTTAAAGATTGCCGAAGTCCCTACATGAACCCATATTAGTTTCGGCCTTAACACTTATGATCCAAAGAAGTGGCCTTCGGCCTAACATTATAACCTTCTTACCTTGAATAATTGAAATCCGAAAGATCCCTAATATCCTTCACCCTTGCTACAAACAAAAGAACTATGAAGTCAACCCTTCATATATTCGGCCATACCTCAAGAAATAGGATTAAACATTTGGTTTCAGCCGATCAGAAAGGAAAGAAAATGAGAATGATTCTCACAGAAGAGAATGCTTACCACAACCACCAAGACCCGATTGAGAATATTGATAGGAGATAAACGTCGGCACCTCCTCTAAGAATCAACAAATGAAAAAAGTCACCACACAAGAGAGGTTCGGCTTTAAAGAATAACAACAACAAAAGAAAAAGAATGAATGGAGATAGTTAGAAGGTTCGGCTACAAATCACAAAGAACATGGGTTGTTCGACTTTTGAAGATAAAGTAATAGGTGAAAAGAAGAAGAAAGAGTTGAGGTTTAAGAGGTTTTAGCTATGGGGAAAAAGTGAAGGGTGTATTTTGGCTTTTAGAGTGTGAGAGTCTAAGAAAACTAAAGGAAAAGAAGAAAATGAAAATAAACGAAATGCACCCAATAACCACTCATATTCTCGACTTTTGACTAAAAGAAAAGAAGATAAATGAAAGGCTTTTGATTGCTGCTTTCGGCAAAGAAAACTAAAGAAGAAAAAGAGACTCCAACAATTGAACACACTCTACTAAACAAACCAATTTTGGCACACAAAGCCCCCAACCGAAACACTCCCCTCTTGACCGAAAATGCCACCTCTTAAAACCCCATATTTGGCCACCACTCAAACCCCTCTCCACATCCCTTCTTTTCCTCCTAAATTTCCTCCCCTTCACTCATTCAAACAAGTTTGAATGCTTCAAACCCCTATCTCCCCTCATAGCCACCCATTCAAAATATTTGGCCCAATCAACCTTCCACCTTTCAAGTGCCATAGCCGAATCCACTACCTTCCCCCTCTTGATGCAAAATGCAACCCAAAATGCTGCCCACACTGCTCGAACCTCCTCCCCCCAAAACTCCCCATGACGCAACTCCCCTACACTCCAACTGACGCCTCCTTGCCACTCCACCACTCCACTTGTTACGCCCTTAAATCCCATATTCAAACCCTTAAGGCCTAACTCCCCTAGCTCTCCCCTAAAGGCTTCAAACCAAAAATTTCCACCATGGCTCCTACCTAACCCCAAGGTTTCGAAGCCCCCAAACACACTCAAACAGCATACTGAGCATACTAACACATAGATATGAATTGAAATACGTGACCCCTAAATCTCAGATGTTACATTTAAAGTCTAGATTTGGAACTAAAGGCATGTATAGGCTAGACTAGATTTTGAAACAATGAAATTTTATTCTTGTATATATATATTTAGAGCCATGCTAAAATGGCTAAATTATATTAATTTGATCTTTAATGTATTCAGCCTTAATGCTTGATCTTTATAAAGGTAGAATCGGTAAAGTAAGCAAACATGGTTGGTAATTTGGTTGATTTATATGTCTCTTATGCCATGCATTTGCTATTTAGTAAATAGCTCATTTTAGAAGTATATCTTATAGTATATTATTTTTTATGGATGTTCTATAACTTGACTTTGAGATTAAGATAATTGTTGAATGTGATTGTTGGTGCTTGGTTGATAGTTGCTTATATTAAGTGTTTATGAACATTAGGAGTTACATTACGAAGTTTGGCATATACACATTTGAAGTTGTTTTGAGCCATGCTTTGATAAATATTTATTAATAGAGAACACATTTTGAAATGCAAATCAGATTGTGATAATGTCAAACACTTAATTAGGTATATTTGGCCATATTATGATATTATTGGTTGGAATGATAATTTTACTCTGTCGACCATGTTTTATAAAGTGTATGAGGATAATTCAAATTGATATGAATCAAAATTATGGAAGATATTTATTTGATCTTGTTACTCGATTTTGTTCTTAAATGTGTATGGATTTATACCTTGTTTGGTTGTATTGGTAATTGGCATAAGAAGTTAGACAAAAGTTTAAATTTGAATATGCAAGGTTAAAGTAGAATTATTCTTATAAATGAAAAATTAGTATTGATATTTGGTATCTTGTTTAGGTTTGGTAAATAAGAATATGAGCATATTCGGTCATTGAAGAATGCGTTACCAAAATGATTAGTAATAAGACTATTCGATGAAAAATACTTCTTTGTAATTGTGGGTAAATGAAATACTATATGTATATTAATATTTAAGCATGCTATGAAAGTATACTACCCTTGCTGTATTCAATCATGTTTATTGAACCGATAATAATTGATAAGATTTGTACTATGCATGGTAATGCCTTATATCCCTAATCCAATGACGGATACAGGTTAAGGGTGTTACAATAGTTTATGTGAATGAAATGGTTTATAAATGTTCTATATGATAAGTTTATTTGTATATGGCTTACTAAGCTTTTGAAAGCTTATGAAAGCTCGGGGATCGTCGAGGATCATCACCACACTGTCAAACTATATTTGGTACCTTTTGAAAATGTATATGTTGAAGTATGGCATGTAGAGGCTAGAGAACTTAGGTTATGTTTTGAAATATGTATATATATAGTCATGTGATATTGTTTGTCAATTAATTTGAATATGCATTAATCTAGTCCATGTTATGTGATGAAAAGGTTAGTAAGTTTTTTTTTTTTGAGAGGTTGGTATATTGAAATTGATATGTTTGGGTTGTTTTGGGTCATAAAATGATGCTTATTTGATGCTTGTAGATATGACCCTTAATGGGTGGCAATTTGGCCTTGCAAATGGCCTATAATTGCCCACACAGTTGAGCACACGGGCATGTGTCCTGACTGTGTCCTTCACTCTCTTAATCTAATACAAATTAGACTTGCACACGGGCCAGTCACATGGACGTGTGATAGGCCATGTGACTTTAGTTAGTTTTGTACACGGGCTGAGACACGGGCCTTGGCATGACCGTGTGAGGCACACAGCATAGCCACACAGGTGTGTGCCCTATTTAGGAAGAAAAATTTTTTAAACTTCGTAAAGTTACAATAAGAGATCGGTTTAGTCCTGAACCTTTCTCTAAAGCATTTTAAGGTTTCATATACCTTATAAAAGGACTAAATGAATATGAATTATCTTTGAATTGATGATGTTTTCATTGGTGTTGTGAAATGAATGCAAAATGTTCTTATATATCTTGTAATGCCTCCTAACCCTAATCTGGCGATGAATATGAGTTAGGGGTGTTACATTTTGTTGGTATCAGAGCTACAGTTTAAACGATTCTAGGACAAACGTAGCATGTGAGAGTCTAGCTATCCATGCTCTATATATACGAACTGTGATAGTGTGATGAATCATGATAGATTAAATGTATTTTTTGTATAGTAAATAGATCCCGAATGAGCCGTAGCAGATGATGTAAAAAGTAATACGCCTACTCCCGCTCAAAGGACAATGCTGTCTAATTCTAGACCGATTACGAGCGGTCAGAAAGGAAAGGCTAAACCAACCTTCTTCCAAATGATGAATGAGTGGTTCACTCAGTATATTAGAACAAATTCGACTGTTCCTCAACCTTCGCCACTACCTAATCCCCCTTAGACTTCTATTGTACCTTAGGTTATGAATCCAAATTTGTTTAATAAGCCTCTGGTTGACAAAATTTGTAAATATGGGGCCGAAGAGTTTAGGGCTACCAATGATGATGATGCTGAGAGAGTTGAGTTTTGGCTTGAGAATACAATTTGAGTATTTGATGAGATGTCATGTACCCCGGACGAATGTGTGAAATGTTTCTTTTTTTGTTGAGAGATGCAGCTTATCAATGGTGGAAAACTTTAATTTTCGTTGTTCCAGAAGAATGAACTACTTGGGATTTCTTTCAATCTAAATTTCGGAAGAAATATATTAGTCAGAGATTCATTGATCAAAAATGAATAGAGTTTCTTCAATTGAAACAAGGCCGTACGTTTGTTATAGAATACGAGCGAGAATTTGTGAGACTAAGTCAGTATGCATGATAATGTGTCTCGATAGAAGTAATAATATGTAAAAGGTTCGAAGACAACTTGAATGAAGATATCTATTTATTAGTCGAAATTCTAGAAATAAAAGAGTTTATTGTGCTTGTTGATCGAGCATGTAAAGATGAAGAAGTCGGAAAGAGAAAAGAAAAGCTTAGTCAGAGGCTAGAGATGTGAAAAAGAGATCCTCAATTAAACCATTTCAGTCTGCAACAAAGAAATTTTAAGATGAATACAGTCGTTCAAAGGCCAATGTGGGACATTCGAATAGAGATTGTGCTAGATTGCATTCGAGCTTTAGAGCTCTAGCTACTTCGATAGCTAGTGTTGGGATTGTTAGGTTTGAGTGACCCAAGTGTAAATATTATGGTAAAAGACATCCGAGCAATTGTCGATTAAATGATCGAGCTTGTTTCAAATATGGATCTTTAGATCATTTTATCTGAGACTATCCTGAGTCTGTTGAACAAGAGATTGTATAGAATCTGAAGTCGAATAACGCTTCAGCTAGGGGTAGACATTCCAGAAATAAGAGAAATGTGAGTGGTAGCTAGAGAGCTACGAAAGATACAGTTGTGAGATCTGAAGCAAGAGCACCTGCCGGGCTTATGCTATTAGAGCTCGTGAGGAAACTTCATCTCCAAACATCATTACTGGTACTTTTACTCTTTATGATACTTCAGTGATTGCATTGATTGACCCAGGATCTACTCATTCATATATATGCATGAATTTAGTATCCAGTAAGACTATGCCGATAGAGTCTACTGAATTTGTAATTAGAGTATCGAACCCCATAGGCAAGTGTGTTTTGGTTGATAAAGTGTGCAAGAATTATCCGTTGATGTTTCGAGATATTTGTTTTCTAGCTGATTTGATGCTATTACCCTTTGTTGAGTTTGATATAATTCTGGGTATGGACTAGCTAACATTGCATGATGTTGTTGTGAATTGTAAAAGGAATACTATTGATTTGAGATGTCAGAATGATGAGATAATACAGATTGAGTCTAGTGTTTTGAATGGGTTACCGGCTGTGATATCAGTGATGAAAGCTCAAAGTTATGTGAAAAGGGTTACGAAGCCTATTTTGCCTATGTGATTGATACGAAAGTGACAGAAAAGAAAGTTGAATCAGTGCCAGTTGTTTGTGAGCTCCTTGATGTGTTTCCTAAAGAATTACCGAGATTACCTCCAATTCGAGAAGTTGAGTTTGGCATTGAATTAGTGCCTAGAACTACACTGATTTCAATAGCTCCGTATAGAATGGATCCGACAGAATTGAAAGACAGAGGTTTCGCATGACCGAGTTTTTCACCTTGGGGTGCTCCTATTTTATTTGTGAAAAAGAAAGACAGTACGATGAGAATGTGTATTGATTATCGTCAGTTAAACAAAGTGACAATTAAGAATAAATATCCTCTACCCAGAATCGATGATTTGTTTGATCAGTTGAAAGGAGCCTCTGTGTTTTCAAAGATAGATTTGAGATCAGGATACTATCAGTTGTGAGTAAAAGATTCAACTATTCCAAAAACTGCCTTTCAAACGAGATATGGGCACTATGAGTTTTTAGATATGCCTTTCAGACTAACAAATGCTCTTGTTGTTTTTATGGAGTTGATGAACATAATTTTTAGACCATACTTAGACTGTTTTGTTGTTGTATTCATTGACGACATATTGATATATTTTCGTAATGAAATTGAGAATGCTGAACATCTGAGAATTGTGCTACAAACTCAGTGTGAAAAGTAATTGTATGCAAAGTTTAGTAAATGTGAGTCTTGGTTGCGTGAAGTTGGCTTTTGGGGCATATTGTGTCAACATTAGGTATATGAGTCAATCCGAACAAGATATCAGCTATCTTAGAGTGGAAGCCTCCGAAAAATGTGTCTGAAGTTCGTAGTTTTTTGGGACTTTCCGGTTATTACAGACGGTTCGTAAAATGGATTTTTCGTGATTGCAACTCTATTCACGAGATTGCTTTAGAAAGATGTGAAATTTGAGTGGTCTAAAAAGTGTCAGAAAAGCTTTGATCAGTTGAAAACTCGATTGACTGAAGCTCTAGTGCTAGTACAACCAGAATCCGATAAATAATTTGTGTTATATAGTGATGCTTCATTGAATGGTCTGGGATGTGTTTTGATGCAAGAAGGCAAAGTTATATCTTATGCCTTGAGATAATTGAAACCGCATGAAAAGAATTATCTGACACATGACCTAGAGTTAGCTACGATTGTGTTTGTGTTGAAAATTTGGCGCCACTATCTTTTTGGTGAAACATGTCATGTGTTTTCAGATCATAAAAGTCTGAAGTATTTGATGACTCAGAAAAACCTAAATCTGCACAGAGAAGATAGTCAGAACTATTAAAGGACTACAAGCTTGTGATAGGTTATCATCGGGAAGAGCAAACGTCGTTGCTGATGCTGTGAGTCAAAAATCACTGTTTGTGCTACGTGCAATAAAAGCTCATTTGGTTTTGTCTGATAATGGTTTGATTTTAGAAGAATTGAGAGCGAGACAGATGTTTTTATAGTAGATTTGTTGTAACATTCTGATTTAAACCCTAGTCAAAATAGCGATTTTGAGACCACAAATCCGAGTCAGAAAATATTTTAATATTTTTTTGTGCCTATGGTATGTGATTAAACATGTATGAAAGTTTTGTGAATTAATTTGTTGTCTGTGTGCTTAGTTAAAGAAAAAGACTAAATCACATAAAATCTAAAAGTAGCCTTCTATTTGAATAATGGTCAAATTGATGTGTCTTTATAAAGAAAAAGTCCTTAAGATGAAATTTAGCCACATTATTAGTTAGTGGACGGTAAAGGTCATTAAAAATATATGTTTTATATGTTAGATTAAAAGGTTAATATTGTAAATTGATTAATAATGATAATTAAATAAAACAAATCATTAGAAATGGCCATTTATCATCTCGTTGTGATGAAATTAAAAGAGAAAGAAAATAAGAAAACCAAGCTAGGTATTCGACCCCTTTTCAAGCGAATTAAGGTATGTTTTGGTTTTATTTGTGATAATTTCTATGTTTTTATAATCGTTGATTCGTGTTCTTCAAAACCCATGCTTAAATTTTGTGAATTGGTGATGATTTTGAAATGTGCCATTGATGAAATCATAAGTTTTATGATGTTTGAAGATGAATTATGAAATATATATGATAGATTAACATAGTTTGCTTTGAATTTCTGATGAATTTGAGTAATTTGAACTAAATTTAGAAAATAATATTTTGAGGGACTAAAATGTGAAATAAATGAAATGTATGGACTTGTATGATCAGTGAATGTTCGGCTAAGCATGGGTATATAGAGATTTTGTGTATTTTGTGATTTTGTGAAATAAGGATTAAAATGTTAAAATGTGAAAATATGGGGGCTAATTTGTAATTTTCCCTAAATATGTGTTTTTGGATTGAATTGAATAATTTGGTGAATAAATGGGATAAATTTGAATACGTATAGATCAAGAACCGAAGAAAAAATTTAGATCGAGGAAAGTCGAAAGTAATTGAATAGCCGAATCCGTTCGTTTACTCAAATCCGAGGTAAGTTGATATACAAATAAATGCAATTGAATTGAGTTATTTATGCATCTATGGAATTTAAATTGCGATGAATATGCTCGAGATGTTATGTATATGAAATTCGAGGAAGTATCGACAAGGTATCAATGTCCGAGAAGTCCCGTACGAACCTAGGAATAGATAGGATTACATATGTCAAGACATAGGTTTTTGATATGTATTATCGTTGAAGACCACGTCTAAGACGTTTCCATCGATTTGAGATTTATGTGTAAGACCATGTTTGGGACATTGGCCTCATATTTGATTTGTCTAAGAACCTGTCTGGGACAGTGGCATTGATATCTAAGTACATGTAAGACCACATTTGGGACGTTGACATTGTATGACTATTTTGAGCATTCTGAGTATCCTATTTGATTTTGAACAGTTCAACAGGCAATTCTGAGAAAACGAAAGGCTATATGAAATGTATAGCTGAATCAGGTACTTTTGATATGTACACTATGTAAGTGTATGAAAGGTAAGTATATATATGACCTTACCTAGATGAGATATGTGTATAGATTTGATGAAATAAATGTGATAAATGAATGAATGTGCTATGGTCTAATGAATTATGTGGTGATATGTATGTTGGTAAACAAATGGCTAAATAAATGAGCCAAGAAAAAATGATGAATGTGCAAATGGGCTATTAGTAATATTATATTTGATATGAATAATAAATGCTTATATGTTAATTTTATTTGTATATGGCTTACTAAGCTTTTGGAAGCTTACTTTGTGTGTGTTGCTTAGTTTTATAGATTGTCAAAGCTATTGAGGGCTCGGGGATTTTCAAGGATCGTCATCACACTACTCAAATCACATTTTGGTACCTTTTGAATATGTATATATTAAGTATCGCATGTATAGTCTAGTTGATATGGTTATGTTTTGAAAAGGTGTATAGATAGCCATGTGATATGGCTAGATAATGACATTATATGGATGAGAAGTTATGTTATATGATGCTAAGTTTTGGTATGGTTTGATGGCTAGTGAAATGGTCAAAATCATGGTAAGCTTATTGATGCAAAGTAAGCATATACTTGATGTATGAATGTTAAAATGAAATGGTAAGTTGTGGATGAATTATGCTTGGATTTACTTGTGATTTAGTTGGGCTATTTGGCATACAAGATGTTGTGATGAAATGTTTTTGAATGAGTAAAATATATGGTCAATTTGGTATGTTTTTGGTTGCCAAAAGTGTTGGATTGATTCTTGTATGTGCTTGTAGGGATGACCCAAAGTGTGGGTGGAATTTTGGCCTTGAAAATGTCCTATTGCCCATAAGGTTGAGGACACGGACGTGTGGATTGACCGGTCCCTCATGGATGCATTTTAAAACAAGTCAAACTCGACCACGGGCTAGACACATGGGTGTGTGACTGGCCGTGTGGTGCAAGTCAGTAGCGACCACGGGGAGGCACACGGGCGTGTCCTCGACAGTGTGGACAAGTCAGTATGTATGCCCTGTTTTGACACGGCTTAGACACACGGGCGTGTCTGAGGCCATGGAAGGCACACGGCCTGCCCACACGGGCTTGTGACCTCTGTAATTTAGAAAAAATTAAAATTTTTGAGATTTTTTGTATGTGTTTGGTTTAGTCCCACCCTATTATAAAGCATGTTTAAGGTATTGTTGTCCTATTCCAAGGACACTTGGATTGGATGCTTTGAATTAAATTATGAAATGTTTGTTTAAGGTTTCGATTTGTCCGGTAATGCCTTTAACCCTAGAGTGGCAATGGTTATGGGTTAGGGGTGTTACATTTGACTGGTATTAGAGCTACGGTTTAATCGATTCTTGGACTAATGTAGCGTATGAGAGTCTAGCTATACATGCCATATATATAAAATGTTATAGTGTGATGAATCCAGACATGTAAAATGTGTTTTCGTATAGTAAATGGATCCTAAAAGAACCATAGCTGACAATGTTGAAAGTAACACACCTGCTCCAGCTCAAGGGATAGCACAATCTGATTCGAGACTGGTTAGTAGCGGTCAAGAGGGAGAGGTTAAACAAGCCTTCTTACCAATGATGAACGAGTGGTTCACTTAGTATGTAAGAACTAATCCGGCTGTTTGCAACCTTCACCCCCGCCTAATCCTCCTCAGACTTCTTATCCCTCCGTTTATGAGCTTAAATCATTGAATAGACCTCTGGTTGATAAAATCCGTAAATATGGGGCTAAAGAGTTCAGTGCCACTAGTGATGATGATGCCGAGAAAGTTGAGTTTTAGATAGAGAACACTGTCCGAGTATTTTATGAAATGTCACTGACTCTTGAAGAATGCATAAAATGTGTTGTTTCTTTGTTACAAGACGCAGCCTATCAGTGGTGGAAAACTTTGATTTTTGTGGTTCTAAAGGAATGGGTTACATGGGGTTTCTTTCAGTCTGAGTTTCGGAAGAAATATATCAATCAGAGATTTACAGATCAAAAACGAAAAGAGTTTCTAAATTGAAATAGGAAAGCATGTCTGTTATCGAGTATGAATGAGAGCTCGTAAGATTAAGTCAATACGCTCAAGAATGTGTATCTACCGAGGCAATAATGTGCAAAAGATTTGAAGACGGCCTAAATGAAGATATATGTTTGCTAGTTAGGATTCTGGAAAAAAAGAGTTTGTTGTCCTTGTTGATCGAGCGTGTAAAGTTGAGGCACTCGGAAAGGAAAAAAAAGTAGAAACAGAAGCTAGAGATGCTAGAAAGAGATTTTCGAATAAAACATTTCAGTCTGCTTCAAAGAAATTTAGAGATGAACATAGCCGTTCTAAAGCTAATATGGGACATTCGAATAGAGATCGTGCTAGTCACAGTTGAATTCCAAAGCTCTAGCAACTTTGATGGCTAGTGTTGAAAATGTTTGATCTGAAAGACCTGAATGTAAACATTGTGCTAAAAGACATTCGGGAAGTTGTAGGTTGAATGATCGAGCCTGTTTTAGATGTGGATCATTCGATCATTTCATCCAAGACTGCCAGAGTCTATTGAGCAAGAGATTGTTCAGAATCTGAGATCTGATAATGTTTTAGCTAGAGGTAGATCTTCTCGAAATATAAGGAATGTCAGTGGTAGTCAGAGAACTACGAAAGACATTGTTGCGGGATCTGAAGCTAGAGCACCTGCCAGAGCGTATGCCATCCGAGCTTGTGAGGAAGCTTCATCTCCAGATGTTATAACGGGTACATTTACTCTTTATGATACTTTTATGATTATATTAATAGACCCTGGATCTACACATTCTTATGTATGCATGAACCTAACATCCAGTAAGACTTTGCCTGTAGAGTCTACTGAATTTTTTATTAGAGTATCGAACCCCTTAGGTAAAAGTGTTCTAGTTGATAAAGTATGCAATAACTGTCCGTTGATGTTTTGAGATGTTTGTTTTTCGGCCTATCTGATGCTATTACAATTTGATGAGTTCGATATAATTTTGGGTATGACTGGTTGACGTTGCATGATGCTATTGTAAATTGCAAAAGAAAGATTATTGATTTGAGATGTCAGAATGATGAAATAATTCGTATTGAGTCTAATGATTTGAATAGGTTACCTACTGTGATATCTATGTTAAAAGCTCAGAATTATGTGAAAAAGGGTTGTGAAGCTTATTTTGCCTATGTAATTAACTCAAAAGTGACTGAAAAGAAAGTAGAATTAGTGCCAATTGTTTGTGAATTCCCTGATGTATTTCCTGAAGAATTATCGGGATTACCTCCGATATGTGAAGTTGAATTTGGTATTAATTTGTTGCTGAGAACGACTCCTATTTCGATAGCTCCATATAGAATGGAACCAACAGAGTTGAAAGAGTTGAAGTCTCGGTTGCAAGAGTTGACTGATAAAGGGTTTCAAGACCGAGTTTCTCACCTTGGGGTGCTCCTGTTCTTTTTGTGAAAAAGAAAGATAGCATGATGAGAATGTGCATTGATTACCGTCGGTTGAACAAAGTGATTATAAAGAATAAATATCCTTTGCCTAGAATTGATGATTTGTTTGATCAGCTAAAAGGAGCCACTGTGTTTTGAAAGATAGATATGATATCGGGATATTATTAGTTGAGGGTAAAAGATTTAGATATTCTAAAAACTGCTTTCAGAACGAGGTACAGCCATTATGAGTTTTTAGTTATGCCTTTCGGACTAACAAATGCTCCCGCTATCTTTATGGATTTTATGAATAGAATTTTCAGACTGTATTTAGATCGATTTGTTGCTGTATTCATTGACGACATTTTGATTTATTCATGTGATGAGATTGAGCATGTCGAGCATCTGAGAATTGTGCTACAACCTCTACTAGAAAAGAAAGCTGTATGCGAAATTTAGCAAATGTGAGTCCTGGTTGCGTGAAATTGGTTTTCTGGGACATATTTTATCAACATCTGGTATACGGGTTGATCCGAGGAAGATTTCAGCTATTTTAGAGTGGAAGCCTTTGAGAAATATGTCTAAAGCCTGTAGTTTTTTCGGACTAGTTGGTTATTATCAATGGTTTGTAAAAGATTTTTCGATGATAGCTACTCCGTTGACTAGATTGCTTCAGAAAGATGTGAGATTTGAATGGTCCGATAAATGCCAGAAAAGCTTTGATCAGTTGAATGCCCTTTTAACTAAATCTCCAGTTTTGGTACAACCAGAATTGGGTAAAGAATTCGTGATTTATAGTGATATTTTGTTAAATGGTATTGGATGTGTTTTGATGCAGGAAGGCAAAGTTATAGCTTACGCCTCAAGACAACTAAAGCCACATGAAAATAATTATCTGACACACAACCTTGAGCTAGCTGCAATTGTGTTTGCATTAAAAATTTGGCGTCACTACCTTTTTGGTGAAAAATGTCATGTATTTTCGGATCATAAAAGTTTGAAATATTTGATGACCCAGAAAGATTTGAATCTGCGACAAAGAAGATGGTTAGAGCTTTTGAAAGACTATGAACTTGTAATAGACTATCATTCGGGTAAGGCAAACATTGTTGCTGATACATTGAGTTGGAAACCGTTATTTGCATTACGTGCGATGAATGCTCATTTAGACTTGTCTGATGATAGTTTGGTTTTAGCTGAATTGAAAGAGAAACCGTTGTTTCTACAACAAATATGTGATGCTCAGAAAATCGATAATGAATTGCTAGCGAAACGAGCTCAATGTGATTCGAACTCCAAATTTGAATTTCGAATTGATGATGATGATTACTTGAGATTTAGAGATCGAATTTGTATTTCGAGGAATCCAAAGTTGATTCAGTTAATTTTGAAAGAAGCACATAATAGTCTCTTGTCTGTTCATCCGGGAAGTAAAAGATATACCATGATTCGAAGCAACATTATAGGAGGTCTGGAATGAAAAGAGATATTTCTGATTTTGTCTCGAAATGTTTAATCTGTGAGTAAGTTAAAGCTGAACATCAGGTTCCATATGGTTTGCTACAAATAATCTTGATTCCCAAGTGGAATGGGATAGAGTGACAAAGGATTTTGTCTCATGTTTGTCTTTAACTTAGAGAAAGAAAGATGCAATTTGGGTTGTAGTTGATCGATTGACAAAATCCACCTATTTTATTCCGGTACGATCTGATTATTCATTTGATAAATTAACCGACCTGTATATTTCAGATATTGTGAGATTGCATGAGGTACCACTGTCTATTGTGTCTGATAGAGATCCGAGATTTACTTCACGATTCTGGAAAAAACTGCAAGAAGCCTTAAGTACTAAATTGCATTTCAGTACAACTTTTCACCCACAAATGGATGGTCAATCTGAATAGATCATTTGATTCTCGAGGAAATGTTGAGATGTTGCATTCTTGAGTTTAATGGTACGTGGGAAGAATATTTGCCATTGATTGAATTTTCGTACAATAATAGTTTTCAGTCGAGCATCAGAATGGCACCTTATGAGGCTTTGTACGGACGCTAATGTCAAACACCTCTGTATTGGACTGAGCTCAGTGAAAGTAAGATACATGGGGTCGATTTGATAAAAGACATTGAACAAAAAGTGAAAGTGATCCGTGATAGTCTGAAAGCAGCGTCAGATCGTCAAAAATCCTATGCATATTTGAAAAGAAAAGATATTGAGTTTGATATCAGTGACAAGGTGTTCTTGAAAGTATCTGATAAACCATAAAAGTAACATATTTTAACCCCATATTTAGTATGCTTTTAGGATGATTTAGCCCTAATTTATGTAAAAAGGTGCTTTTAATCCTTTCTTTTCATATTTCTACTCTGGAAAGCACCCGAGGATGAAAAGAACAAGAAACGGGCTTAAAACAGGCCAATTTGGGCCAAAGAAGAAAATGGACACGGCCTGGACTTCAAGCCACACGGTCGTGCTTCGAAAATTAACTAAGACACGGCCATGCCACGATTTACACGACCGTTCCCCAATCGACAGAATCGAGACATAGCCCAACCATGATTTACACGGGCGTGTGCCATGGCCATGCCCCTATTACGGGAGATAGCAATTTCACTCGAATTTGGATACTTAGAGCCAAAAAAACACTTTCCAAAGCTTATTCAAATACCGAGTAAGAAGCAGACTTAAATTAGGACACTTAGAAGCCAAGTACAACATTCCAAGAGCCTATATAAACACCCTAAGTCTATCCTGGAAGGGGGTGGTGAGCTAGGCCAAGGAGCCAAGCTAGAAGGATCTAATTTGTGGGAATCACTCGAAGATAGCCAGAAGATCCATTTCGAAGAGCCGAAAATCTACTCAAGACGGTGAATTTCTCATTCAATTCCTCTAGGGGGTTTTAGGGATTTCTTATGTTTTGTTTTATCTTTTCTCTTGAGATGTTTTTATTCATTATGAACTAAACCCTTGAGATACCAAGGGATGACACCTAGATGAATTTTGTTATTATTTTCTGAATTATATGATAAATACTTAGTTTGTTCTTAATTATGTTACTTAATCCAAATCTGATGTGTTTAGGTGGAGGAGGAATAGACCCTGCTTAAGAGTAGATCTAGCATAATTAAGCGGAGTTGATCAAATGCCTAGAGATAGGGTTACGAGATTTTGCCGAATTAGGGTGAAACCTAATATGGGAATCCATTGATCGATTTACTACTATTCTAGGGGGTTATTATAAGCAAACGAGAGTTCCACTAATTAACCTAGGTTCGACGTTACTCGCCTCGAGAGACGGTTTAATATAGGTTAGAGAGTCCTAAGAATCAAGCTAAGTAAAGAAATCATATGATTCAGTAATAAGCAACATGTAACACCCTTAACCCGTATCCGTCGCCAGATCAGGGTTACAAGGCGTTATTAGTCATAATACAGTTCACACAGATATTCATTACATTTCATAACTCAAAAGTCTAATCACTTCAACATTTGAAACCTAAACAAATATCAAGTCTTTAAATTAAAAGAAACATAACTTTCATAATTAAACCATACTCTAGCGTCTATTAAACCATATTGTTATGTAACCTTAAAACGGGTACAAATTTAAACATCAAATGATCCACATTCACTATTAAAATTCCACTCATTTAAACGATATTGGTGATATAAAACATAACCAAACTAACTTTAGTTGCCAATATACCATTCGCATATTTTCCTAAAGTCAAAGCCATATCTAACATAATTACAGAATCCATACCAACTCATTCCCTTAATCAATCATTGATTATAACAATTCACATGCTATACGCATTAATATAAGATAGATTAACCACATTACATATTAACCATACGTAACTCACATGCTATACGCATTAATATAAGATAGATTAACCACATTACATATTAACCATGCACATATACACACTTAATCAAGCATCATTTCAGCATTTAATAACTTCATCTTTTAATGCAAATATATATACATACAACCATAACGATTTGAACCATTTCAATTTGACAAATAACCATAATATAGCATAGTTAATACATATTGATTCAACCAAATCCATTATTAGCAATTATCTATGTAATTAAACCACTATGGCCGAACCCCATTTTATATAAAAGTCTATTATCTATATTTACAAATTAAGTTAATGCATGACTAAAGAATCATTATCATAGCATCATTAACGATACACAGCTAAAGCTTAACCATGCTACCAACACAAGCATACTTACTCTACAAAAAATTATTACCATAATGAGCAAGCACCAAGACCGAATACACTTAAGACTAAAATACCATAATCTAGCCATTTTTGTATGGCTATATCTATATACAAGGACATCAGTCATCAATTCAGACATAATCTAGCCTATACATGCCTTTAATTCAAAACCAAACTCAAAAAGGTACCAAAATAGATTGATAGTGTGGATGACTTCGTTGACGATCCCCTGAGCTTGTAGCTTGATCAAAATATATAAAATAGAACAATGAACACACAGAGAGTAAGCTTACTAGCTTAGTAAGTCTTAAGCAAATTTTAGCATGGCATTCAAACTTTCAAGCATTATAAACAATTTGTTTATAACATTGAATACAATTTATTTAACTCAAAAGCTCTTTATGGCCGAATGTCATTACCATACTTACCATAGTAATTATCATTTTCTTACCTTAAGCAATTAAAAGTGATTTGATTTAACACTCAAACACTTTAGATCATATACTTAATAACAATTAAACTTTAACAAAACACATATGATATCTCATTACTAGAACTTCAATACCTTATATAATTTAACATTTTCCTTATCTTACCTTCAACATTAACTCACTATCTCAGTTCAAGATTCAAATGGTAAATATCAATTTCCAACTATACACTCACTTCATATACACTTCATTCATTAGAATCATATACAAGAACATATATATGTATACACATATCCTATAACCTTTATAACTCCAAATATTCAATATCCACATAATGATAATATGATCACATAACTAAAAAGGCCGAATATACCTATACATTCATGTATCACCTTCTTGTCCAACAAAGCTCACATATATGCTTTCATAATTGATCGATCATAGAAACTCTATTAAATAGTTCATAGGCACTTACCTGTATGGCCAAGTAGATTAATTCATATGAATAAACCTTAGTTGGTTCTTTTGTCACCATAACTCCAGCATTTTATATGCATAAGCTCGTTTTAAAAATCACCGGCATTAAGCCTGCTAGACCGAGGTCTGAATTTTAATCATCGGCATTAAGCCTGCTAGACCGAGGACTGAATTTTAATCACCAAAATTTAGCCTGCTAGGCAATAAGCCCGATACGCTTCACCCAAGACGAGGCTGCTGCTGGGCAATAAGCCCGTCGTTTCAAACACGATGCACGCTGGGCAATAAGCCCGATACATTTCACCAAGACACGAGGCCTGCTAGGCAATAAGCCCGATACATTTCACAGGCACGAGGCCTGCTAGGCTTGAAGCCTGAATATTCATATTATCAAACCATCTCACACACATTACATATTATAAATATCACATGTAACACACATAATTCATATCACTTTAACATATCAAACTCAATTTCATTTAGCAACATTTCATTATTATCATCACCTATTACATTCGGGTTTGACCAATTTCATATTCAATAATCAAAATTCAGCATGTAAATTTGGTTATGAGCAATATTTATGGTATTAACTTGCTTAAAGACTTACCTCGGATACTTTTGGACGTCAATAACCGGCTATTCGTTAACTTTTGCCTTTCCCCGATTCAAGTACATTTTTCTTTGTTCTTGATCTAAATACATTCAATTTGAGCTCATTCAAACACATTTCATTTCAATTTAATCCAAAAAAAAAGCTTAAATGGGCAAATTACCATTTTGCCCCTAATGTTTCACATTTTTACAAATTAGTCCTATTTGAACAAAACACAAAATATACAAAATCTCCCAACATTATAGCTAGGCCGAATCTTCCACATAGCCATATAAGTCCATGCATTTCATTTATTTTGCATTTTAACCCTCAAAATTTATTTTCACAATTTAGTCCAAATTACTCAAAATTATCCAAAATCCAAAGACAAAACATGTTAATCTAACACATATATTTCATAATTCATCATCAAATATCATAAAACTCATAAGCTCATCAATGGCAAAACACAAAATCATCATCAAATTCAAAAATTAAGTCATGGGCTTTGAAGATAACTTAGCAAAGATCACAAAACGTAAAAATTATCGAAAATCGATTAAAAACTAACCTTTAATTTAGCTTGTAAATAGTCAGAATGTACAAAGGTCCTTTTCTTTTCTTTGTGTTATTCGTGGAAGAAAGAATGAATAAAATCCCACTTTCATGTTGGTTTTATTATAATATAATTATAAATTATAAAATAAATATAATATAACCTTTAACATATAAAATAATGCATAAAAACATGTTATATCACCATGTTGCCGTCCACTTTAACTTAAAATGGGAATATTGCCCTTTAAGGACTTCACTAAAATAAAGCCACATCAATTTAGCCCTAAATCAAATAAAAGGTCACTTTACCACTTATGCGATTTAGTCCTTTTTGACTAATTGAGCACACAAACAGTTAAATTTTTATACAAAACTTTTACACATATTAATTCACATATCATAAACATAGAAAATAATATTTAAATTTTTTTATTTTTTTAGACTCGGATTCATGGTTTCGAAACCACCGTTCCGATTATGGTCAAGTTCGGACTGTTACAACTCTCCCCCCTTAGGGATTTTCGTCCCCGAAAATCTTACCGCTGAACAAATTTAGATATTGTTGTCTTATTGAATCTTCAGACTCTCATGTTGCCTGTTCTATTCCGTGTCGATTCCATAATACTTTCATTAACGAATTTTTTTTTCTTATTTCAAATGGGGCAATCACATGTGACGGATCGAATTGATATCTACGGAACATTGAAATATGAAATACTTTGTCGTCGATCTTAAATTCTATATCTTTTCATTTCAAGTCTGCATAGGAATTCGGATGATCGATGTCTTTGCTTTCAAGAAATGTCGGGTTAATTTCACTTTCAGTTCTGTATCCTTTATCAAATCAACCCGTGTAATCTCACAACCTCAAGAATATAAAACTCATCTAATCTCTCTAGATAGAAATCGATCTTACCGAATAAAATGGATGATTTAGTTAATCAGTTAACTATGACCGCAAATCGCATCTTTCTTTCTCAGAGTCAGGGGCAAACAAGAAATAAAGTCCATCATCACTCTATCCCATCTCCACTCAGGAATTAGAATCGGATGTAGTAATCCAGACGAAACTTGATGTTTAGATTTCACTTGTTGACAACTAAACATTTCAAAACAAAGTCAGAAATGTCTCGTTTCATACCAGACCACCAGTAGTGTTGCTTCAAATCATTGTACATTTTGTACTTCCGGATGAAGAGATAAACGACTATTATGTGCTTCATTCAAATCAATTGAATCAACCCTAGATTTCTCGGAACACGATCGATCCTATATTTCAAACAATCATCTACAATTTGAAATTGATTCAAAACTCATTTCACACTGAGCTCATTTCATTAGCAATTCATTAGCAGACTTCTGAGCTTCACATATCTGTTGTAAAAACAATGGTTTTGGTCTCAATTCCTCTATTACAGAACTATCATTAGACAAGTCTAACTGAGCATTCAAAGCATGTAATGCAAATAATGACTTTCTACTTAGCGCATCAGCAACAACGTTTACTTTACCCGTATAATAATCTAACACTAGCTCATAGTCTTTTAATAACTCAAGCCATCTTCTCTGACGCAGGTTCAAATCTTTTTGAATCATCAAATATTTCAAACTTTTATGATCTGAAAATATGTGACATTTCTCAACGTACAGATAATGACACTAAATCTTAAGTGTAAACACAATTGCAATTAATTCAAGGTCGTGTGTCGGATAATTCTTTTCATGAGGCTTCAACTGTCTCGAGGCGTAAGCTACCATTTTACCTTCCTGCATTAAAACACATCCCAGACCATTTAATGAAGCATCACTGTATACCATAAATTCTTTACCCGATTCTGATAGTATTAACGTTAGAGCTTCTGTTAACAGAGTTTTCAAGTGATTAAAACTTTTCTAACATTTATCCGACTATTCAAATCTGACATCTTTCTAAAGCAGTCTAGTCAATGGAGTAACTATCACTGAAAATCCTTTTACAAATCTGTAGTAATAACCAGCTAAGCCCAGAAAACTACAAACTTTAGACACATTCTTCAGAGGTTTCCAACTCAAAATAGTAGAAATATTACTCGGATCTATTCAGATCCTAGAAGCTGACACAATATATCCCAGAGAACTAACTTTATGCACCCAGAATTTACACTTGCTGAATTTCGCGTATAATTGTTTTTCTCTCAAAGTTTGCAACAAAATTCTCAAATGTTCAGCATGCTCCTTTTCATCACGTGAATAAATCAGGATGTCATCTACAAATACCACAACAACTTGATAACAAATTCAACTTTATGAATCAGAGGCAAACCTGGTAACTCTTTAGGGAATACATTAGAAAACTCATAAACAATAGGCACTGATTCAACTTTCTTCTCATATATTCTTGAATCAATCACATAAGCAAAATATGCTTCGCAACCCCCTTTTTTTTTCCATATAATTCTTAGCTTTCAATACTGTTATTACAACAGGAAATCTATTCAAATCATCTGACTCAATACTTACAATCTCATTATTCAGACATCTCAAATCTATCACCTTTCTTTTGCAATTCACAACTGCATCATGCACAAAAATAACCAATCCATATCCATAATAATATAGAATTCATCAAATGGAAAGAGCATCAGATCAGCAGGGAAACAAATATCTCAAAACATTAACAGACAGTTCCTGCATATTTTATCAACCAAGACAATTTTACCTAAGGAGTTTGATACTTTTATGGTAAACTCAGTAGACTCTACAGGCAAAGTCTTATGAATACTAAGTTCATGCATATGTATGAATGCGTAAAACCAGGGTCTATTAAAGCAACATAGAAGTACCGTAAAGAGTAAAAGTACCAGTTATTACATCAAGTGATGAAGCTTCCTCTCAAACTTAGATAACATACTTTTTGACAAGCGCTCTAGTTTCGTATCTGACAACATTGTCTCACATAGTTCTCTGACTACCACTAACGTTTCTTACATTCTTTAAAGATCTACCTCTCATAAGTGCACTATTAGGTCTCAGGTTCTGAACAGTCTTTGGCTTAACAGACTCAGGACAACCTCAGATAAAATGATCACGCGATCCACATCTGAAGCAAGCTTTGTCGTTAAATCTAGAACTTCCCGGATGCCTCAGCTTGCAAGCTCGGTCAACGAGTACAACGAGCTCTTTTATTTCTAAAATCTCAACTAGCAAACGAATATCTTTATTAAGGTCATCTTTGAATCTTTTGCAAGTTATAGCTTCAGAGGATACACATTTTCAAACATACTGACTCAGTCTCACGAACTCTAGTTCATACTCAGAAACAGTCATTCAACCCTGTTTTAATTTCTTTACGTTTTTTTTTTTTTATCAATGAATCTCTAACTGATATATTTCTTATGGAACTTAATCTGGAAGATTTCCAAAATCACTTTCTCTTTCGGGTCCACCGATACTAGTGTTTTCTACTAGTGATATGTAGTGTCTCGCAATAATGATATAACATATTTTAAGCATTCATCTGGAGTATATGATAGCTCACAGATAGTATTATCAAGTCACAACTCAGCTCATTCCGCATCATTATCATCATCATTAGCTTTAAACTCTTCGGCCCCATGTTTCCTGATTTTATCTACAGGAAACCTGCTAAATCTCATCAGATCTAACACCGAGGTATCATATGTATCGGAGATGGATTATCGGGGGTAAAGGTTGTTACACAGTTGAATTAGTCCAGATATATTGAATAAACTTTTCGTTCATCAACTGGTAGGCTTGCTTAGCCTCCCCCATGGCTACCCGAGATAGGTCGAGATTCTATCAAGACTTTGCCCATACGCGGGATTAGGCGCCACGCTCTAGACATCATCATCTATAACTCTATTGAGGTCCATTTACAAAATAAAACACAATCCAGATGTTAGAAGTCACCACACTATCACATTATAATTTAAGGCATGTATAGCTAGACTCACACGCGCTACGGTAGTCCTAGAATCGACTAAATCGTAAGCTCGATACCAAATCAAATGTAACACCCTTAACCCATATCCGCCGCATGATTAGAGTTACGAGGCATTATTAGTCATAATCTGATTCACACAGATATTCATTACATTTCATAACTCAAAAGTCTAATCACTTCAACATTTGAAACCTAAACAAATATCAAGTCTTTAAATTAAAAGAAACATGACTTTTATAATTAAACCATACTCCAAATCTATTAAACCATATTGTTATGTAACCTTAAAAGAGTACAAATTTAAACATCAAATGATCCACATTCACTATTAAAATTCCACTCATTTAAATGATATTGGTGATATAAAACATAACCAAACTAACTTTAGTTGCCAATATACCATTCACATATTTTCCTAAAGTCAAAGCCATATCTAACATAATTAGAATCCATACCAACTCATTCCCTTAATCAATCATTTATTATAACAATTCACATGCTATACGCATTAATATAAGATAGATTAACCACATTACATACTAACCATACGTAACTCACATGCTATACGCATTAATATAAGATAGATTAACCACATTACATTTTAACCATACGTATATACACACTTAATCAAGCATCATTTCAGATTTTATAACTTCATCTTTTAATGCAAATATATATACATACGACCATAACGATTTGAACCATTTCAATTTGACAAATAACCATAATATAGCATAGTTAATACATATTGATTCAACCAAATCCATTATTAGCAATTATCTATGTAATTAAACCACTATGGTGAACCCCATTTTATATAAAAGTCTATTATCTATATTTACAAATTAAGTTAATGCATGATTAAAGAATCATTATCATAGCATCATTAACGATACACAACTAAAGCTTAACCATGCTACCAACACAAGCATACCTACTCTATCAAAATTATTACCATAATGAGCAAGCACCAAGACCGAATACACTTAAGACTAAAATACCATAATCTAGCCATTTTCGCATGGCTATATATATATACAAGGACATCGGTCATTAATTGAGACATAATCTAGCCTATACATGCCTTCAATTCAAAACCAAACTCAAAAGGTACCAAAATAGATTGATAGTGTGGATGACTTCGTTGCGATCCCCGAGCTTGTAGCTTGATCAAAATCTATAAAATAGAACAATGAACATACAGAGAGTAAGCTTACTAGCTTAGTAAGTCTTAAGCAAATTTTAGCATGGCATTCAAACTTTCAAGCATTATAAACAATTTGTTTATAACATTGAATACAATTTATTTAACTCAAAAGCTCTTTATGGCGAATTTCATTACCATACTTACCATAGTAATTATCATTTTCTTACCTTAAGCAATTAAAAGTGATTCGATTTAACACTCAAACACTTTAGATCATATACTTAATAACAATTAAACTTTAACAAAACACATATGATATCTCATTAGAACTTCAATACCTTATATAATTTAACATTTTCCTTATTTTACCTTCAACATTAACTCACTATCTCAGTTCAAGATTCAAATGGTAAATATCAATTTCCAACTATACACTCACTTCATATACACTTCATTCATTAGAATCATATACAAGAACATATATATGTATACACATATCCATATAACCTTTTATAACTCCAAATATTCAATATCCACATAATGATAATATGATCACATAACTAAAAAGGTGAATATACCTATACAATCATGTATCACCTTCTTGTCCAACAAAGCTCACATATATGCTTTCATAATTGATCGATCATAGAAACTCAATTAAATAGTTCATAGGCACTTACCTGTATGGCCAAGTAGATTAATTCATATGAATAAACCTTAGTTGGTTCTTTTGTCACCATAACTCCAACATTTTATATGCATAAGCTCATATTAAAAATCACCGGCATTAAGCACGCTAGACCAGGTCTGAATTTTAATCACCGGCATTAAGCCCGCTAGACCAAGGTCTAAATTTTAATCATCGACATTTAGCACGCTAGGCAATAAGCCCAACACGCTTCACCAACACGAGGCACGCTGGGCAATAAGCGTCGTTTCATCGGCACGATGCACGCTAGGCAATAAGCCCGTCGTTTCACCGCACGAGGCACGCTGGGCAATAAGCCCGATACATTTCACCGCACGAGGGCTGCTAGGCTCAAGCCGAATATTCATATTATCAAACCATCTCACACATTACATATTATCAATATCACATGTAACACACATAATTCATATCACTTTAACATATCAAACTCAATTTCATTTAGCAACATTTCATTATTAACATCACCTATTACATTTGGCTTTGACCAATTTCATATTCAATAATCAAAATTCAGCATGTAAATTTGGTTATGAGCAATATTCTAGTATTAACTTGCTTAAAGACTTACCTCGGATACTTTTGGACGTCAATAACCTAATTATTCATTAACTTTTGCCTTTCCCGATTCAAGTACATTTTCTTTGTTCTTGATCTAAATACATTCAATTTGAGCTCATTCAAACACATTTCATTTCAATTTAATCCAAAAAAAGCTTAAATGGGCAAATTACCATTTTGCCTCTAATGTTTCACATTTTTACAAATTAGTCCTATTTGCACAAAACACAAAATATACAAAATCTCCCAACATTATAGCTAGGCCGAATCTTCCACATAGCCATATAAGTCCATGCATTTCATTTATTTTGCATTTTAACCCTCAAAATTTATTTTCACAATTTAGTCCAAATTACTCAAAATTATCCAAAATCCAAAGACAAAACATGTTAATCTAACATATATATTTCATAATTCATCATCAAATATCATAAAACTCATAAGCTCATCAATGGAAAAACACAAAATCATCATCAAATTCAAAAATTAAGACATGGGCTTTGAAGATAACTTAACAACGATCACAAAAACGTAAAAATTATCGAAAAAGATTAAAAACTAACCTTTAATTTAGCTTGTAAATAGCGAATGTACAAAGCTCCAAAACCTTTTCTTTTCTTTGTGTTATTCGGTGGAAGAAAGAATGAATAAAATCCCACTTTCATGTTGGTTTTATTATAATATAATTATAAATTATAAAATAAATATAATATAACCTTTAACATATAAAATAATGCATAAAAACATGTTATATCACCATGTTGCCATCCACTATAGCTTAAAATGGGCATATTTCCCTTTAAGGTCTTCACTAAAATAAAGCCACATCAATTTAGCCCTAAATCAAATCAAAGGTCACTTTTACCAGTTATGCGATTTAGTCCTTTTTGACTAATTGAGCACACAAACAGTTAAATTTTTATACGAAACTTTTACACATATTAATTCACATATCATAAACATAGAAAATAATATTTAAATATTTTTATTTTTTTAGACTCGATTCGTGGTCCCGAAACCACCGTTTCGATTATGGTCAAGTTCGGACTGTTACATAACAAGTCAAGTCTAGGTGGATTCTTCCTAACGGTATCGTTGTAATTAATTGAGTTTCTTCAAGTTATTTCCCAATTCATTCTTTTTGTCTTTGCGTCTTTAGCTTAGTAGTCGTTAAACTAGATTAAATCAACTAATCACTCCATATTTTAGGCTAAATAATAAAAAGAAAGTGAGTATTAGTACTTTTAGTTCCTTTGGGTTCGATAATCTGGTCTTGCCTAAGCTATACTACTATTTGATAGGTACACTTGCCTTTAAGTCATTGTCAGAGTTAGTTTCTAGGTTTGATCATTCTATTTATAAATTTTAAAGCTCTGATTTCAGCTATCAGTATCTCCGTGGAAGAAAGTACTCTGATTTGAATGAAAAGGCAAATTAAGTCCGAGGTTCTTTGGGCCATATGAGATCATTGAACGTATTGGACCTATTAGGTACAGATTGTTGTTTCCACTAGAGCTAGAAAAGATTCATAATGTGTTTCATGTATCCATGCTTAATCGATACAGATCTGACCCATCACATGTGATTTCTCCATCTGAGATTGAAATCCAATCCGATATGACTTATGAGGAAGAACCAATTCGTATCTTAGCTCGTGAAGTGAAAGAATTGAAAAATAAGAAAATCTCATTAGTAAAAGTGATGTGGCATCGACACGGAGTTGAAGAGGGTACGTGGGAGCCTGAAGATTCTATGAGACAACAATATTTGAATCTATTTAACAGTAAGATTTTCGGGGACGAAAATCCTAATGGGGGAGAATTGTAACAGTCCAGTTTAGACCCTAGTCAGAATAATGGTTTCAAGACCACAAATTCGAGTCAAAAAAATATTTTATTATTATTTTCTGTGCCTATGGTATGTGATTAAGCATGTGTGAAAGTTTTGTGAATTAATTTTGTTGTCTATGTGCTAAATTAAAGAAAAGGACTAAATCGCATAAAATCTAAAAGTAGCCTTCTATTTGAATAATGGTTGAATTGTTGTGTCTTTATAACCTTAAGATGAAATTTAGCCACTTTATTAGTTAGTGGACGGTAAAGGTCATTGAAAATATATGTTTTATATGTTATATTAAAAGGTTAATATTTTAAATTGATTAATAATGATAATTAAATAAAACAAATCATTAGAAATGGCCATTTATCATCTTGTTGTGCGAAATTAAAAGAGAAAGAAAATAATAATACCAAGCTAGGTATTTGGCCCTTGTTCAAGCAAATTAAGGTATGTTTTGGTTTCAGTTTTTGATAATTTTTACATTTTGTAATTGTTGCTTTGTGTTCCTCAAAACCCATGCTTCAATTTGTTTGAATTGATGATGATTTTGAAATGTGCCATTGATGAAATCATAAGTTTTGTGATGTTTGAAGAAGAATTATGAAAGATATGTGATAGATTAACATAGTTTGTCTTTGAATTTTTGATGAATTTGAGTAATTTAGACTAAATTGAGAAAATAATATTTTGAGGGACTAAAATGTAAAATAAATGAAATGTATGGACTTGTTTGATCATGGTGAATGTTCGACTAAGCATGGATATATAGAGATTTTGTGTATTTTGTGATTTTGTGAAATAAGGACTAAAATGTCAAAATGTGAAAATATGGGGGCTAATTTGTAAATTTCCCTAAATATGCGTTTTTGGATTGAGTTAAATGGTTTGGTGAATAAATGGGTTAAATTTTAATATGTATAGATCAAGAACCAAAGAAAATAGATTTAGATCGAGGAAAGTCGAAAGTAATTGAATAGCTGAATCCGTTCGTTTACTCAAATTTGCGGTAAGTTGATATACAAATAAATGCATTTGAATTGAGTTATTTATGCATCTATGAAATTTAGATTTCGATGAATATGCTCGAGATGTTATGTACATGAAATCCGAGGAAGTATCGACAAGGTATCAATGTCCGAGAAGTCTCGTACGAACCTAGGAATAGATAGGATTACATATGTCATGACATAGGTTTCTAATATGTATTATCGTGTAAGACCACATCTGGGACGTTGGCATCGGTTTGAGATTTACGTGTAAGACCATGTCTGGGACATTGGCCTCATATTTGATTCGTGTAAGCCCCTATCTGGGATAGTGAAATCGATATCTGAGTACATGTAAGACCACATCTGGGACGTTGGCATTGTACGGCTATTTTCTGAGTATCCTATTTGATTTTGAATGGTTCAACGGGAAATTTTGAGAAAACTAAAGGCTATGTGAAATGTATAACTGAATCAGGTATGTGTGATATGTACATTATGTAAGTCTATGAAAGTTAAGTATATATATATGAACTTACCTAGATGAGATATGTGTATAGATTTGATAAAGTAAAATGTGATATATGAATGAATGAGCTATGATCTAATGAAGTACGTGGTGATATGTATGTTGGTAAGCAAATGGCTAAATAAATGAGCCAAGAAAAAAAATGATGCATGTGCAAATGAGCTATTGGTAATCTTATATTTGATATAAATAATGAATGCTTATATCTTAAGTTTATTTGTATATGGCTTACTAAGCTTTTGAAAGCTTACTTTGTATGTGTTTGCTTTGTTTTATAGATTGTCAAAGCTACTGAGGGCTCGGGGATTGTCGAGGATCATTTTTACACTACTCAAATTACATTTTGGTACCTTTTGAATATGTATATATATTAAGTATGACATGTATAGCCTTGTTGATATGGTTATGTTTTGAAAAGGTGTATAGATAGCCATGTGATATGGCTAGATAATGACATTATATGGATGAGAAGTTATGTTTTATGATGCTAAGTTTTGGTATGGTTTGATGATTAGTGAAATGGTCAAAATCATGGTAAGCTTATTGATGCAAAGTAAGCATATACTTGATGTATGAATGTTAAAATGAAATGGTAAGTTATGGATGAATTATGCTTGGATTTACTTGTGATTTAGTTGGGCTATTTGGCATACAAGATGTTGTTATGAAATGTTTTTGAATGAGTAAAATATATGGTCAATTTGGTATGTTTTTGGTTGCCAAAAGTGTTGGATTGATGCTTGTATGTGCTTGTAGGGATGACCCAAAGTGTGGGTGGAATTTTAGCCTTGAAAATGGCCTATAATTGCCTACATGGTTTAGCACATGGGCATGTGACTCAACTGTGTCCCTCGTGGTTGCATTTCAAAAC
This sequence comes from Gossypium rotundifolium, assembly GCA_025506655.1. NCBI lineage: Eukaryota > Viridiplantae > Streptophyta > Magnoliopsida > Malvales > Malvaceae > Gossypium > Gossypium rotundifolium. The sequence continues at coordinate 131,921,689 of CP106722.1, forward strand.
AAGTCAGACTCGACCACGGGCTAGACACACAGGTGTGTGACTGGTTGTGTGGTGCAAGTCAGTAGCGACCACGGGTGAGGCACACGGGCGTGTCCACGGATGTGTGGACAAGTCAATATGTATGCCTTGTTTTAACATGGCTTAGACACACGGGGGTGTCTGAGACAGTGGGGGGCACACGGCTTGCCCACACGGGCGTGTGACCTCTGTAACTTAGAAAAAATTTTAAATTTTTGAGAATTTTTGTATGTGTTCGGTTTAGTCCCGGCCCTATTCTAAAGCATGTTTAAGGTCTCGTTAACCTATTCCAGGGACACTTCGATTGGATTCTTTTAATTAAATTCTGAAATGCCTATTTAAGGTTTCGATTTGTCCGGTAATGCCTTTAACCCTAGACTGACGATGGTTACGAGTTAGAGGTGTTACATTTGTGATGCCCAAAAATTGACAACAAAATGTTAGCGAATCGAGCTCAGTGTGATTTGAACCCTGATTCTGAATTTTGAGTTGATATTGATGATTGTCTGAAATTCCAAGATCGGATTTGTGTTCTGAGAAATCCAGAGCTGATTCAATTTATTTTGAAAGAAGCAAATAGTAGTTGATTATCTATTCATCCGGGAAGTACAAAGATGTATAATGATTTGAAACAACTTTATTGGTGGCCTGGAATGAAAAGAGATATATCTAGTTTTGTTTCAAAATGTTTGATTTTTAGGAAGTTAAAGCTGAACATCAGGTGCCATCCGGTTTGTTACAATCGATTATGATTCCTGAGTGGAAATGGGATAGAGTGACGATGGATTTTTTTCAAGTTTGCCTTTAACTCCGAGAAAGAAAGATGCAATCTAGGTTGTAGTTGACAGATTAACGAAATTAGCCCATTTTATTCGGTGTGATTTGATTACTCACTTGATAAATTAGATGAGCTATATATTTATGATATTGTGAGGTTGCACGGAGTGCCATTATCTATTTTTTTCTGACAAAGATCCAAGATTTACTTCAAGATTTTGGAAGAAACTGCAAGAAGCTTTAGGTGCGAAATTACACTTCAGTACTGCTTTTCATCCACAAATGGATGGTCAATCCGAGCAACTTATTCAGATACTTGAGGACATGTTGAGATGTTGACTTCTTGAGTTTGAAGGTACGTGGGAACAGTATTTGCCATTGATTGAATTCGCTATAATAATAGTTTACAATCGAGCATTAAAATGGCACCGTATGAAGCCTTGTATGGTAGAAAATGCCGAACACCATTCTATTGGACTAACCTAGGTGAGAATAGATACATGGGGTTAACTTGATAAAAGAGACGAAGAAAGTGTAACACCCCAAACCCGGTCTATGCGTTGAGACTAGATTTGGTTTGATATTATGTTGGGCTTGAGCCCAATCCGAATTCAACAATATAACATGAATTTAAAATAATTAATAATGCATGAAAATGAAATTCCCAACCCAAACCTAATAACCATCCGCTAACACCCGTACCAACCATCACACTGTGGGGATCAAGTCAACCCACCCCGCCATCACACCAATCGTAGGCATTAAGCCTTTTATAATTGTGGCATAGCCACCGAACTAGAGGCAATAAGTCGATATTGTGGCAAAGCCACCGAACTAGAGGCAATAAGATATATTGTGTGAAAGCCACCGAACTAGAGGCAATAAGCCGATATTGTGGCGAAGCCACCGAACTAGAGCAATAAGCGATATTGTGGCAATCGGCCATTCTTCTCTTCATAAATCCCACCCATGCAATTATACATGTACTTTAAAAATATAAAATTTATTATCAATACATAACATGGTGGGTTTTATCATTGACATTTCATTTGGCCCATAATTATAGCAATTTATCCATTTAGCAATTTAGTGGGCTTTGGCCCATTTACCAAACTAGAGCGTTTTGGCTAAATTTTAACGAACTAGAGTATTTATGGCCCAATTTATCGAACTAGAGTATTACGGCCCATTTTCACGAACTAGAGTATTACGGCCCATTTTCACGAACTAGAGTATTTACGGCCCATTTTCACGAACTAGAGTATTTACGGCCCATTTTCACGAACTAGAGTATTTACTGGCCCATTTTCACGAACTAGAGTATTTACTACCATTTTCACGAACTAGAGTATTTACGGCCCATTTTCACGAACTAGAGTATTTACGGCCCATTTTCACGAACTAGAGTATTTACGGCCCATTTTCACGAACTAGAGTATTTACGGCCCATTTTCACGAACTAGAGTATTTCGGCCCATTTTCACGAACTAGAGTATTTACGGCCCATTTTCACGAACTAGAGTATTTGGCCCATTTTCACGAACTAGAGTATTTACGGCCCATTTTCACGAAACATCAAATTTTCATAATATCAATTAATTTCTTGAGGCGTTTTGAAATTTTCACGATTTAGTCGCTTTTACGTATTTCGTCAAAATATCAATTTTGTGCTTTTACCGATCTAGTCGTTTTTACGATTTTTCTACCATACGAAATTTGACATACAACCCTAAAATAATGAGGGTGAAATTACACACCTCGATACCGTGAGTATTATCCCTTCTCGCCTCGGCACCTAAAATATATTTCGATTCGTTAGACAACTAATTCGCATAAAATAATCTTATTTGTTAATGGATCCAAAATCTTACCCTCTTGATTTTGAATCACTTGATTTTCGGTTTTCCTTCGCTTATCGATTCACTAGTCACGAGAATCCACCAACGATAATGACTCGAGGTTCGTACTACTTCAAATAATGGACTTCTTTGGAAGATGGCCCACAACCAGTGGAAAATCCGACCGCAGAAACGCTCTTCGTTTGAATGGGGATTTACAGATCCACCCTCTTACGATAACTAAACCGCCCTTTTCTTCCCTATCTTGACGGTCTTCAAGATCCAAAAGAATTTAGTTAGTTCTAAAATAATATCAATAATACTAGAGATTTAAAAGTAGGATTTCCTTACAAAATGAAACGTTTCCAACGTTTCCACGATTCTCCGATCACTTGAATTCCAATCTCGTTATTGCACTAAATAATAACGAAATAAACGTTATTAGTATGAATGCTATATCAATCCAAAAGACTCTCAAAATCCTATGATATTCGCCATAATATCACTAATCAATAAATCAAAAATGGAGAAACCCTTACCTACTTCCCACCAGACGAAAAGCAAGATTAAGAATGATGTTTAATTGATGGAAGATTCGCTATAAATGATTAAGAATGGAAAAATAATTTTTGGCTTATAGGCACAATAACATTCGCCAAGAGAGTGAAGATGGAGAGAATTTTCGATTGAAAAGAAATAGTATAAGAACGAAAGGATGATGGTGATGATGTTTTGATTTCAAGGAGATTAGAAGAAAAGAAAAGAAAAATAAGAACTTTAGGTCTTGGTATATTCGGCCATGGCAAAGAAAAAGAAAAGAAATTGATTTTGGTATAGGTGATTTTGACAAGAAGAAGGAGGCACAAGAATTGGTTATCAAGATAAGAAAAGGAATGACCAAATGGTCACAAAACTTTAGCTTAACCAAGTGCAAAAATTCGCCAAATAGGGATATTGAAAGGAGAGGAATAAAATTTCGCACAAAGTGCAAAGGTTAACCAAAGAGAAAAGAATGAGATTTTGCCAACTAACAAAATTTTGGCTCTCCTCCCCTACCAATATTGCCGTCCGACCTATGGTCAATTGGCCATTATTTCTTTCCAAATTTTCCCTAGATAAGTGCCTTATGTCCCCCTATCTTTCCTTAAACTTTTGATTCCATACCATATGTTAGTTGTTACCTTAATCTCTTGATACACTAACCAAAAATACATGGTCAACACCTTCCTTATATGTCCCTTGCCGACACTTCATAGCCATGAGCGAAAATTAAAACAAAATTTTATCTAGGTGCTATACAAGGGATTCAACCTCTTCCCTCTTACTTGAACCCATCGCCATTCTCCACCATGCCATATGCTCATTTTATGACACTTTAAGCACATAATTTAGCTTAAGTCTTAATCACCTTTGTTTCACTTCAATAAATTCCCAATAATAAATTTTATTCTTCTCAATTTATGCTTTACCCTCTCTAGGACTTTAATAAACACTAAAATAAAAGAAAAAAAAATTTTCCTTTAACATCTAAACACCAAAATCATGCCAATTTAAATACTCGGATTTTTAGGTGTTACAACTCTACCCTCCTTAAAGAAAATTTCGTCCTCGAAATTTACCCGTTGAAAAAGGTGAGGGTATTGTTGCTTGAATTGCATCCTCTGGCTCCCACGTAGCTTCTTCCACTCGTGGTTACGCCATAGAACTTTAACTAACGGCACGGTTTTCTTCCTTAGTACCTTGACATCTCGGTCTAGGATTTCCACCGGTTCTTCTTCAAAGGACAAATCAATTCACTCCAATTCTTCTAGGTATAATGTGCAAAGGATCCAGACCTATAACGCCTCAACATGGAAACATGAAAGACATTGTGAATTTGATTTAACTCGGAGGTAACTCAATCGATATGCCATGGACCAACACGCTTCAAAGACACGATAAGGTCCAATATATCTAGGACTTAGCTTGCCCTTCCTTAGAATCAAGATCTTTTCCAAGGAGATACCTTCAAGAAAACCCGATCTCCACACTATACTCGATGTCCCTCCGCTTCGGATCTGCGTCGACTTACATCTATCTCGAGGCTTCTTTCAACCGTGTTTCGAATAACTTTTACCTTATCCTCGGTCTCGGATATCATCTCGGGACCTAACATCATCTTTTCGCCCAACTCGGTCCAACAAATAGGAGAGCGACACTTACGACCATACAATGCCTCGTAAGGTGCCATCTGAATGCTAGGCGATAGGCATTGTTATACGCAATTTCGCCAATGGTAGATAATCCTCCCAACTACCCTCAAGTCGATTACACATCCTCTTAACATATCTTCCAATATCTGAATTACTCTTTCCGATGACCATCGGTCGAGGATGAAAAGCCGTCTTGAAATTCAACTTTGTTCCCAAGGCTTCATGCGAGCTTTCGAATCGTGATGTAAACCTAGGGTCCCTATCCGATATAATAGATCTGGTACCCATGTAACCTCACAATTTCGGATACGTAAAGTTTCGCCAACTTCGCAAAGAATAATCCGCATTAACCGGCAAGAAATGAGCGGTCTTAGTCAACCGATCAACAATTACCCAAACGGAATTTTTCTTAGTAGGTGTTAACGGTAACCCACTAACAAAATCCATAGTTATCCTCTCCCATTTCCAAAGAGGAATCTTTATCGGTTGTAACAATCCAGACGGTAATTGGTGTTACGCCTTCACTTGCGACAAGTCAAACATTTTCCCACAAACTCGTAATCTCACGCTTCAACCTCGCCACCAATATCACATTCACGGAGATCTCGATACATCTTATTTCCTCCGGGATGCATAGCATAAGGGCTACTATGCGCCTCCGTAGAATCGATTGCCTCAAATCTAGATCCTTAGGCATGCATACTCTCCTCGAAAGCACAACACACCTCGGTGTTTATTCCAAAATCTTCAATTTCACCATTTTCAACTTGTCAAGTAAAGGTCCCAACTTCTCATCGATGTCATTTTTCCTTGATTTGTTCCGACCACGGAGGCTTCACGTAGATTACGCTAACAAAGCGCCATCCTCGTCTGAGACTCAAATGGGCAAATAGAGCTCTTAATTGAGATCACGCCCCGACTTAACGCGTCGGCTACCACGTTAGCCTTTCCAAGATGGTATTCGATGGAGAAATCATAATCTTTTAACAATTCTACCCATCTTCTTTGTCTTAAATTCAACTCCTTACGGGTAAGGAGGTATTTAAGACTCTTGTGATCCGTGTAGATTATGGACTTCTCACCATAGAGATAGTGCCTCCAAATCTTTAAAGCAAAGACAACGGCTAACTCCAAATCATGAGTAGGGTAGTTTACTTCGTGTGGCCTCAATTGACGAGAAGCATAAGCCACCACCTTTCCATTTTGCATCAACACACAACCTGGACCGTGTGAGACGATCACAATAAGCAGTGAATTCTTTTTAGGCCTCATTTGAATCAAAGCTGGAGCTTCATGGGATCTTCTTCAATTTCTCGAAACTCTCCTGCTGCTTTAGGTCCGGATATACTGGAACTCCTTTACGCAACAATTTAGTTAGGGTGCAGCAATCAGCGAAAACCCTCTACAAAGCGTCTATAGTATCCACCAAGCCTAAGAAACTCAATTTGACTATTGATGTTGGTGGTTTCCAATCCGAATAGCCTCAATTTTCCGAGGATCTACCCTTATTCCTTGGTGATACTACATGACCAAGAAAAGTCACCTCCTTTAGCCAAAATTCGCATTTACCAAATTTGGCATACAATTGCTTATCACGAAGTAGTTGTAATACTATCCGCAAATCTTTGGTCATGTTCCTCCTCATTTCTCGAATAAACCAATATATCATCTATGAACACTACCACAAACCGGTCTAAATATGGTTGGAAGACTCGGTTCATCATGTCCATAAATGCAATTGGTGCATTGGTTAATCAAACGGCATCACTACAAACTCATAGTGTCCGTAAATAGCGTGTCCAAATCTTGTCTTATAGATGTCCTTCTTTCACCTTAAAGTGGTGATAACCCGACCTTAAATCAATTTTGGAAAATCAAGCTCCCTTCAATTGATCGAGCAGTCGTCAATTCTGCAGAGGATACCGATTCTTGATCGTCAATTTATTCAATGCACGTAGTCAATGCACATACGCATCGATCCATCCTTCTTCTTGACGAACAAAGCTGGTGCTCCCGGAGACACACTTGGTCGAATGAATCCCGATCCAGCAATTCTTGAATTTGAGCTTTGAGCTCACCAACTCCTTGATTGCCATTCTATAGGGAGCAATGGACCTTTGAGCCAGTCCTGCAAAAGCTCAATGCCAAATTCTACTTCTCGATCCGAGGTATACGGGAAGTTCTTCAGAAATACATCGGAAATTCCTTCACCGTCCTCACATCATTCACGGATAATTCTTTGGCATCCAAAGCACGATAAAGGCTAGGAATGCCCGTACCCTTTCGCACCAACTTCTCCGCTTTTAATGCAGATACCACATTTGCCGGATAGTTCTTTCGTTCACCAATCATTATGATTTCCTTATCATCAGGGGTCCTTCTTGACATTCGTTTTCAGCACAATCCAATTCGCCGATGGTTAACCAACCGTCCATGCCCGAATGAGATCGAACTCGCGAAAGGTAGTTCCATCAAATTTGCTAAGAATACTTCCTCTTGGATTTTTAAAGTGCGTCTTTAAATATTTTATTAACGATTCTTGGTGTCTAAGGGGATTGACATGTCATCTCATTTCGATAATTTGATTCTAAATTGATTTCCAGATATGGCACTAGATACATATGAATGAGTAGAGCCAATATCTATTAAGGCAATAACGGTACATCAAAATGAAGAACGTGCAGTTATCACATCAGTGCATTGCCGTCCTCATGGCGTCTAAGCGCATAGACCGAGACCAGTGTCTTGCATACGCATTTCCTCTATTACCATTGCCTCGACCGGTGCACCTTGACCACGACCAGCCCCATTACCACCACGACACGGTCCACGACCTCTCGGTGGGCTGCGATTACCCTGGCCGGTGTGCATCATTATTACGGACTTCTTGAGTCGTATCCATTCGTCGAGGACAACTTTTGTCTTGATGTTCCATTGAACCGCATTTGTAGCATGCACCGTTTTCCTCCGCATTCCCCAAAATGCCTTTTCCCACACTCATTACAATCTCGACCGATTATTTGCTCTGGGGTTACGCCTTGGCTGATTCATCATTTGGGGTTTCTTACGGAATCTCTTGGAAGAACAGATGTTGTCTCTCTCTTGTTTGGGATCTTTCTCGGTTCGCTGTTCGAGTTCTTAGCCTCTTGGCTATTTTGGCCTTCTCCACAAGAGTGAAAAATTTCTAACTTGTCATGAGCAATCGAACCCTCGGCTCATCATTAAGTCCATCCTCGAAAGCGTACTAACGTTCATGATCTGTTGCTACAATTGTCCCGGGCATAACGGCTCGGACGTAAAAACTCGACTTCATATCCGCCACGGTCTTACTTCCTTGGACAAGATTGAAATTCCTTCCTTCGGGCATCTACATAGCTCGTTCGACGTATTTTCCTTGAAAGGCGACTTTAAAGAATTCCCGATTAATCGGTGCGGCCGGTGCCCTCTCGAGCGGTGAGCCACCACCGACATCGCCTCATCTCTCAATAAGGATCTGACCCTCTCGGTTTTGCTCGGTAGTGCATTCCATATCATCCATAATCCGTTCCACGACTTGAGCGAAGATTCGCCACATTTGGAGCTACACCGAGACTCCTCGAAAACTTCGCATTATTCGCCTTAAGTCGCTCTGAAATTGACCCACGAGTTGTTGGCCCAATTCTAGTTCAGTGACCTTTCCAAGACTCGTAGCATTGCTTGAGTCAATGCATGATCTTCTTCCATGTGATCGCGTGATCCGGTCTCACTTTCTATTGACGCAGTCGCCCACAGCATATGATTTGGTGCTTCACAGTAGCACCTCGGCCTCTACCACGCCACGTCTACGCGTCCACGACCACGTCCTCTTGTACTCATGATTGCTTGTTCGTTTATCGATTACAAGTTTTATGAATCAATTTTGTTTGGTGTTTATTAACGATATTTTATGAGATTTGAGATATAAAGTTGTTTTTCGCAGCGTGTCCTATAGTCTCAATCTCTGCTTTTTCACATCTAAAACTAGAAGTTCTAGAGTATTCCTATGATCATATCATAGTAATCATTTAAGCGAGATATACTTACTTGACTTGTTGCGGATGCTTGTGGTGCCATCTTGATCTTTAAAATACCATTGAGCATTTTCATACAAAATTATTTTGAACCCAAACCACAGTAGAGTTTTTGAAGCGGCTCGATACCACTAAATGTAACACCCCAAACCCGGTCTATGCGTTGAGACTAGATTTGGTTTGTTACATGATTCGAACTATTCTTAAATCCTTAATGAGTTGAAAAACTACAATATTGTTACGGAGTTTAAAATTTGTAGAGTATTAGATTTTGATAAATATTTAAAATCATTAGTTGAAAATCATTGTATTATCTAAAACCGTTAGGAAATTTGTTAAAGAGTTAGCAAGAAAAAGAATTATTTATAAAAGAATTCCTTATACTTTGAAAACCCAAGTTCATTTTAGTAAAGCATCATAAATCACAGCCCATGATTTAAAAGCCCAAATAAAGTTTAAATTCCAACACACATAAAATCCATAAGTTATTTATAGAGGCCATTTATTACAACATCCCAAAATAGTAAAAATAATAATTAAAAGTTCGAATTTAAATAACCCTTATTTAGCAAGTATGGCCTCCACGAAGTCATCCTCACCCAAGTCCACATCGGTTTCCATTACGAGATGGAAAGAAATTAAAGGGTGAGTTACTTAGAACTCGATGTGTAACTCACTTACCACCATTATTGGGCAGATTGTCAAGATATTATGTTGGGCTTGAGCCCAATCCAATTCAACAATATAACATGAATTTAAAATAATTAATAATGCATGAAAATGAAATTCCCAACCCAAACCTAATAACCATCCGCTAACACCCTTGCACCAACCATCACACTGTGGGGATCAAGTCAACCCACCCCGCCATCACACCAATCGTAGGCATTAAGCCTTTTATAATTGTGGCATAGCCACCGAACTAGAGGCAATAAGCCGATATTGTGGCAAAGCCACGAACTAGAGGCAATAAGCCGATATTGTGGCGAAGCCACGAACTAGAGGCAATAAGCCGATATTGTGGCGAAGCCACCGAACTAGAGGCAATAAGCGATATTGTGGCAATCGGCCATTCTTCTCTTCATAAATCCCACCCATGCAATTATACATGTACTTTAAAAATATAAAATTTATTATCAATACATAACATGGTGGGTTTTATCATTGACATTTCATTTGGCCCATAATTATAGCAATTTATCCATTTAGCAATTTAGTGGGCTTTGGCCCATTTACCAAACTAGAGCGTTTTGGCTAAATTTTAACGAACTAGAGTATTTATGGCCCAATTTATCGAACTAGAGTATTCTGCCCATTTTCACGAACTAGAGTATTTACGCCCATTTTCACGAACTAGAGTATTTACGGCCCATTTTCACTTAACTAGAGTATTTACGCCCATTTTCACGAACTAGAGTATTTACGGCCCATTTTCACGAACTAGAGTATTTACGGCCCATTTTCACGAACTAGAGTATTTACGGCCCATTTTCACGAACTAGAGTATTTACGGCCCATTTTCACGAACTAGAGTATTTACTACCATTTTCACGAACTAGAGTATTTACTGCCCATTTTCACGAACTAGAGTATTTACGGCCCATTTTCACGAACTAGAGTATTTGACCCATTTTCACGAACTAGAGTATTTTCTACCATTTTCACGAACTAGAGTATTTACGGCCCATTTTCACTTAAACATCAAATTTTCATAATATCAATTAATTTCTTGAGGCGTTTTGAAATTTTCACGATTTAGTCGCTTTTCGTATTTAAATCAAAATATCAATTTTGTGCTTTTACCGATCTAGTCGTTTTACGATTTTTCTACCATACCGAAATTTGACATACAACCCTAAAATAATGAGGGTGAAATTACACACCTCGATACCGTGAGTATTATCCTCTCGCTCTCAAGACCTAAAATATATTTCGATTCGTTAGACAACTAATTACATAAAAATAATCTTATTTGTTAATGGATCCAAAATCTTACCCTCTTGATTTTGAATCACTTGATTTTCGGTTTTCCTTCGTTTATCGATTCACTAGCACGAGAATCCACCAACGATAACTGACTCGAGGTTCGTACTACTTCAAATAATGGACTTCTTTGGAAGATGGCCCACAACCCTGGAAAATCCCTTGACCGCAGAAACCGCTCTTCGCTTGAATGGGGATTTACAGATCCACCCTCTTACGATAACTAAACACCGCCTTTTCTTCCCTATCTTGACGGTCTTCAAGATCCAAAAGAATTTAGTTAGTTCTAAAATAATATCAATAATACTAGAGATTTAAAAGTAGGATTTCCTTACCAAAATGAAACGTTTCCAACGCTTCCACGATTCTCCGATCACTTGAATTCCAATCTCGTTATTGCACTAAATAATAACGAAATAAACGTTATTAGTATGAATGCTATATCAATCCAAAAGACTCTCAAAAATCCTATGATATTTACCATAATATCACTAATCAATAAATCAAAAAATGGAGAGAAACCTCACCTACTTCCTACAGACGAAAAGCAAGATTAAGAATGATGTTTAATTGATGGAAGATTCGCTATAAATGATTAAGAATGGAAAAATAATTTTGGCTTATAGGCACAATAACATTCGACCAAGAGAGTGAAGATGAGAGAATTTTCGATTGAAAAGAAATAGTATAAGAACGAAAGGATGATGGTGATGATGTTTTGATTTCAAGGAGATTAGAAGAAAAGAAAAGAAAAATAAGAACTTTAGGTGTGGTATATTCGACCATGGCAAAGAAAAAGAAAAGAAATTGATTTTGGTATAGGTGATTTACTACAAGAAGAAGGAGGCACAAGAATTGGTTATCAAGATAAGAAAAGGAATGACCAAATGGTCACAAAACTTTGGCTTAACCAAGTGCAAAAATTGGCCAAATAGGGATATTGAAAGGAGAGGAATAAAATTTCGCACAAAGTGCAAAGGTTAACCAAAGAGAAAAGAATGAGATTTTTGCCAACCATATGCTCAAGTGAAAGTGATCCGTGATAATTTTAAAGTAGCGCTTGATCGTTAGAAATCTTACGCAGATTAGAAATGAAAAGATATTGAATTTGAGATCGGTGATAAAGTATTTTTGAAAGTGTCTCCGTGAAAGAAAATACTCCGATTCGGCAGAAAAGGCAAGTTGAGTCTGAGATTCATAGGGCCGTATGAGATAATTGAACATATTGGACCTGTTGCATATAGATTGTCGCTACCACATGAGCTAGAAAGGATTTACAATGTATTTCATGTATCGATGCTTCAACGATACAGATCATATCCTTCGCATGTAATTTCTCCATATGAGATAGAGATTCAGTTTGATATGACTTATAAAGGAGAATCGATCCATATTTTAGCTCGTGAGGTTAAAGAATTGAGAAATAAGAGAATTTCGTTAGTAAAAGTATTGTGGCATCGACACAGTGTTGAAGAGGATATGTGGGAGCCCGAATATACTATGAGACAACAATATCTGAAATTGTTCAACGGTAAGATTTTTGGGGACGAAAATCCCTAAGGGGGAGAGTTATAATAGTCCGGTTTAGACCCTAGTTGAAACATTAGCTTCGGGACCACAAATCTGAGTCAAAAAATATTTTAATGTTATTTTTCATGTTTACAGTATGTGATTAAGCATGTGTGAAAATTCTGTGATTTAATTTGATCGTTTGTGTGCTTAATTTGCAAAATGGATTAAATCACATAAAAGGTAAAAGTTATGTTCAAATTGTTAAAGTACCAAATTGCTATGTTTTTAAAATGTACGAGTCCTCATAATGGAATTAGACCATTAATGCTTTGAATGGACAAGTATGGACATGAGATAGTGGATTTTTAATGTTATTATTAAGCTTAAATATGGTATTTGTTAATTAAGTTAATGTTTAATAAGACAAAATTTAAATTAATGCTCCATTCATCTTGTTTTAACCGATTAAAGGAAAGAAAATGAGGGTTTAGAAGCTTTCTCATATTCAACCATTACTAAGCTTGATTAAGGCATGTTATTTGTTTGATTTTTGATAATTTTTACGTTTTTGTGATTGTTGCTTCTTGTTATCTTAAGCCCATGTCTCAATTTCTGAATTTGATGAAGATTGTGAGTTATGCCATTGATGATTTTGTGAGCTTTGTGATGTTAAATGGTGAAATATGAAAGCTTGATGTTAGATTAATATGCTTTGTCTTTTGATTTTTGATGAATTTGACTATTTTGGGCTAAATTGTGAAAATGAGAAATTGAAGGACTAAAATGTGAAATAAATGTATACATGGACTTATATGGACTAATAGAGTTTTCGGTCAAGCATGTGTAAAATGAAATTATGTGCAATTGGTGATTTTATGAAATAAGGACTTAAATGTTAAAATGTGAAAATGTGAGGGCTAATTTGTAAAATGTCGTAAATGTGTGTTTATAGATTGAAATGAATGAATTGTGTTATTAAATAAATAAATTTGAATTTATATAGATCAAGAACAAAAGAAACCGAAATTAAATCGGGGGAAATCGAAAGTGGTCGAGTAGTCGATTCCATTCTTCATATCTGTACGAGGTAAGTATATATACAAATAAATGTGTTTGAGTTGATTTATTCATGTTTAAATGAAATTGAATTGTGATGAATGATTATGGAAGATGCACATGTGAAATCCAGGAAAGTTTCAACAATGTGTCAATGTCTGAAAAGCCTTGTATGAACTATAGGAATAGTTAGGATACATATGTCATGACATAGGGTCCGATATGTGTTATCGTATAAGACCACGTCTGGGACGTTGGCATCGATTTGTTATTTACATGTAAGACCATGTCTAGGACATTGGCATCATATATGATTTCGTGTAAGACACTGTCTAGGATAGTAGCATCAATATTTGATTACATGTAAGACCACATCTGGGATGATGGCATTGTACTAGCTCTTAGAAATATTCGAGTACCCTTATATATTCGAACGGTTCAACATGCATTCCGAGAAATGAATGATTATGTGAAATGTGCATCCGATGTAGGTACGTTTGAAAAGCATACAAAGTGTGAGAATGAAAAGGAAGTATATGTAAAAATGTGGATTTGAGAAATATGTATGAGAACATTGAAATAAGTTGTGTTATATACAAATGTGCTATGATCAAATGAGCTATATGGAATGTGATATGTTTGTAAGCAAGTGGTTAGAAGTACTTGAGCCAAAGGAGAAATATGAATTTGCTATTATGTCATGCCATAGTTTATGTGAATGAAATGGTTTATAAATGTTCTATATGATAAGTTTATTTGTATATGGTTTATAAATGTCCGATACAAATCAGACTTTCACACGGGCCAGTCATGTAACATCCTTAAATAGGGGTTATTGTGTTTGAACTTTTTTGCATGTGTGTTGTTGCTGTTTGAGGTGCTCTAGAGGCTAGTTATAAGCCAAAGGTAGGCCCGAGCTGTATGAAAAATTTTGTTTTTAAGTGTTAGTTAGGGGAGCTGAAGGAGCTAGGGGTTAAGTATATTTCGTGGGGAAGTTAAGCATAAGAACTACCTTGGTGAAGCGGCAAAGGAGGCGACACTAAGGTGTCTAGAGAATGACGCCACAAGCAGGTGGGAGAACTCAGGTTGAGCGTGAAATTCCATTTTCTACTTGCCATTTTGATGCCAAGGGGGGACGAGTTGTGCTCAGCACAAACTCTATCATATAAGATGGAGAAGAGGGGATTTAGGAGTTTGATTAATTCAAACTCATTTGAATGGTTGGCCAGGAGTGATTCAGGGAGTTTTGCCAAAATCTGAACTCTTGATGGAAGAGGAGTAAACAGTTGGGAAGCTGAGTAAGGGGGTGCCAAAATTTGTTAGTTAGCTAGGTGATATTTTCAGCAAGCTTAGAAGGCTCTCATTCTTTGTTTTGTGTCAAAGCCGAAACCACCATAGGCTCTTGTCATTTTTTCCCCTCTAAAACATCTAGCCGAACCTACACAAGGACCATTTGGAAACTCTCTTTTTCTCCTTTGAAACCAAAACCTCATTTGATATTTTCTTTGCTCTTCTCTTTTTCGGCAATTTAGGAGCTTGGCCGAATCTCCTTCTCTCCCATCTCTCTCTCTCTCTTTCTTTCTCTCAAAGCTGAAAGCAATCCTATTCCCTTCTATCTCTTTCTTTTCTCTTCATTCTCTCTTGTGCCGAATCTCCTTTATTGCCCTCGACCATTGTCGAAAGTTCTCAAGCTCTTCATTCCTCACTGTTGGCCGAATATCAATCAAGCCTTGATCTTCTTTGGTTTCTTCTTCAATCGATTTTGAAAGGGTAAGTGGTGGCCGAAACTCTATTCTCACTTCCTCTTTTTCTCTGTCGACATGTGTAGACAAAAGTCAAATTTTGGCATTTGTCTTGGCTTTTAATCAACCATGCGATTAGTTTCTTGTAGGATCTCCTGGATTTTTAAGCTATAGATCTAAGCCCTCTATTCTATGTCAATCAAATTCGATAAGTCAGTGGTAAGGGTTATGCCAATTTAATCTTTCCATTAGATGTTTGAAAAGCTGAAGGCTATTGAGACTAAGTTGTGATGATTAGCCGATTGTAGGGGGAGGAACAATCTCACATATCTTGTGTTGGGATTAGCATTCGTAAGGCAGAAAGGTAAGGATTGTGTTAGTTATGTGTTATCACATCCTTCGGGATTTATGGGTATAGCCGAATGGTCTTTGGTAATAACCTATGTGTTGGCCGAATGTAGGATAAAGGGGATCTAGTGCAGTAGATTGGGTCTTCGGGATTCAGTGGTTGCGTTAGTAACAGATGTGTAACTTACACACTTTATAACCTAGTAAATATGTTAATAACCTAAATGTGATAAAAGCGAAAAACTGTATAGATCTTGACATGATGCCTTGATGGGTATGAGCAGGGATTCGGGTAAGTCCGTTTCGATATGATTTTGTTATATGTGATGCTTGAAACTATGGCCTATGTTCCAATCGATATATGTTATTATTAAAGCATGTTGGCGTGATTTGTACATGTATTGTATTGTTATGGGTATAATGAGAGGAGGGGGAAGATTTGATATCCGTGTCTTTGGGACACCAGTGGTTTGGTACCACAGTTGATTTCGTGACTTTGGGTCACCAGAGGTTTGGCACCTCATAGCGACTCGTCCCAGTGGCTTAGCACCACAGTGGGTTGGCCCCACATTTGATATTACGGGATTGTCGCCCGTGATTTGGTATCACAACGTGGGTTGGCTCCACAGATGGATTAATCGTGACTTTGGGTCACCAGTGGTTTGGCACCACATTATTATTGGATATCGTGACTTTGGGTCACCAGTGGTTTGGCACCACCAGTGGTTTGGTACCACACGAGGTAGAAACAGAGTTATGGATGGCTAGGTTTGGGTGCATGATATATTGCTTGCTTATGACTTGTGTGTAAGCATGTTGCATTAACCGGGAGAGGGATTATGCACTGAGTCTTGGTGACTCACCTTCTCCGTTATCTTTTCAGGTGATTCATAGATCGTGGATGAGGAGCCGGATGGACTCGAGGTGGCCATGCATTAAACACATTCGATTTTACATGGACTTTGTTTTGGGTATTATTTTAAATTTTGAATTTTATTTGGGCTTGTAATAAGGCCTTTAAATTATGTTTTGGATTATTTTGCATGCTTTAGATATATCTTCAAATATGACAAAGTAAATTACTTGTTTTGTTTTAACAACCTGATAACCAAAGTTTTCCAATATTTACCTCGTTTGAGTTTTCCAATAGTTACCATCGAGTAACAGCATTCATGAAATGATAACAATGATACTTTAGATGATTTCCAAACTCAGGGTTCTTCTCAATTTCAAATGCACACGGTTTTTAAATAATTAAAAATAATACATTCGGGTTCTAACAAACATGGACATTTTCTATCAAACTGAACGGCAAATGAGTTTTCAAACCGTTTTCCTCTGTAACATGCCAGATTCGGTCATGGTGAGTTAACCGGGTTTGGGGTGTTACAAATTTGGTATCAGAGCCAAGTTCAAAGGATCGAATGTGGGCTCGAGGCCCAAAATGTTTTAAAGTGTGGTTCTAAAATGTTCTTGTTTGGAAATATATGGTTTGAGAAGCATGGCACCTAGTCTCCGGCACCAATCCGCCCAGGTAAGTACTTCTGACTGTTGTGTGAATTATATGTGGGGAAATGGGTATTTCGGGATCGTAGATTAGTAGAATAGGAATTATTGAACCCTAGGAATAGCTTACTCCAACACAAATTGCATAAGACTTAATGATCCACTAA
This sequence comes from Gossypium rotundifolium, assembly GCA_025506655.1. NCBI lineage: Eukaryota > Viridiplantae > Streptophyta > Magnoliopsida > Malvales > Malvaceae > Gossypium > Gossypium rotundifolium. The sequence continues at coordinate 131,938,877 of CP106722.1, forward strand.
ACAAACCTGTGAGTATGTCACTGAGCTAACGGTGTGGCAACCATTATGCGCATGTCTAGGAGTGGATTTAGGGGGGAGCTTGGTATTTAAGCTGTCCTAGTGACTCACCTCCTCTTCACCCGAATCCCACTTGGTGCGTAGTGACGGTTCATCCTAGCTGAGACGACTTATTCACAGGCTAAATTTAATAACTAAAACCCGAAATGGACCAACCATTTTGTTTCGAAACACTTTAAACCTTAGTTTTAAAATTACCACAGTACCCCTGATTTGGAAAAAGACCAAAATATCTCTGATTTGAGAAATGACCAAATTACCCCTAGCTTGCAAAATTACCAAAATACCCTTAGTATGGAAAATTGCTGAAGTACCCTCGAAGCGAAAATTTTCAAAACACCCTTATTTTGTAAAATCACCTGAAACCATATTTTTTTAAAAAAAGAAAAAAAAGAAAAAATATTTTACGAAAATACCCCTGGTTCATGAAATTACCAAAATACCCCCGATTTCTGGAATTTTTTTAGAATATCTATAATTTGTAAAAGTTTTCGAATTAACCCTATTTTATTACTAAAATACCCCGATAGGTTAAATTACGAAAATACCCCAGGTAGTGAAATGACGAGAATACCCCTACACATGGAATAAGGGTAGGAAATTGAAATGAAAACTTTGTGATGACCGAAAGAACCACTGCCAAATTACTTCGCATAAATCTTATTCGTGGGTAATCAGTGAAACAGAAGCTAATTCATAAAAATCTATTAAACAGATAAATCGCGACTATAGATATAAGTACTAGGAGACGTGGTCGGAATGTGCGAGGATGCAGTAGAGGCAGAATGATTGTATCGGAACCCGTTAGGTCTAGTCAAGGGTCCGAGAATGAGATACCACCACCACCAGCTGTTGGTGTTGAGTATCAAGATCAAGCGGGAGGATGCGTTGTCGCATGCGATCTTTGCGAATCTTGGAAAGAGTGGTGGACCGGTGGGGGTGCGAGCTCGAAAATCCATATCTGAGTGACTCGAGCCAATGGAGCTAAGGTATTTTGAGGTGTTTCTGGTGTGGCTCCCAATACGGCTGAGTATTGGTTAGAGGCGACGGAGCGAATTATGGATGACTTGGATCTGACTGCTGAGGAAAAACTGAAAAGGATAGTGTCACTTCTCCGGGATAAGTCATACTAGTGGTGGCTCACGGTTCGGGATAGTGCAGCAGCGGATAATCTCACTTGGGATTATTTCAAGGCAGCATATCTGAAGAAGTATGTAGGGACCAATTATATTGATGCGCAGAGGAAGGTGTTTCTAAGGTTTGGTTCGGGGAGTAAGTGCAGATCGAGTCTGAGGCATAATTTTTAAGGTTGAGCCGGTATGCTAGGGGCATCGTGGCTACAGAACATGAACGATGTGTCAGGTTTGAGGATGGGTTGAGAGATGAGCTGAGATTGCTGATCGCTCCACATCAGGAGCGAGAGTTTGCTATGCTAGTGGAAAAGGCTAAGGTAGCTGAAGGGGTAAAGGAGTCTGTAAGACAGAATCTGGATAGGAATAGACACAAGAGAGGTTTTGGATCATTGGAATCAATCTAAAAGGCCTACTGCTACTAGTCAAGGACCGGTGCAGTGTAATCGATATGGGAAATCTCATTGGGGAGGATGTTGGACTGGTGGAAAGGGATGTTTTGAGTGTGGTTCACTGGATCATCATGTGAGGGACTGTCCACGTAAGTTAGCTAGGATTCAGTCTGAGGGTAAGGGTCGTGCTTAGTTCAGAAATGAGGGACAATCACCGCAAAGGGGTCGTGGTACTGGTAGAGGAGGTAATGGCTCTGGTAGAGGCCGTGGAGCACCAGGCGGAGGTGGAGGCAACACTGAAGCAAGATAGCCTGGGTTGGTATATGCAGCGAGACGTCGAGAGGAGGTCGACGCACCAGACGTCATAACCGGTACGTTCTTAATCTTTGGATTACCGTGTATTACTTTGATTGATGTGGGTTTGACGTATTTTCTGTTGCTAGTAGCATAGTAGAGACCATGAACCTAGACTTTGAAACTACTTCTAGGGAGATGATAGTAATTAGTCCTTTAGGTCACTCTGTAGAGTAAATAAGCTATATAGGGATGTAACCCTAGAACTCCAAGGGGTAGTATTTGTAGTTGATCTGATGGAACTACCGTTTGAGGAGTTCGATCTGATTCTTGGGATGGATTGGCTGGTGAAGTACCAGGCTAGTTTGGATTTGCGACTAAGCGCATGGTTTTGAGAATAGCTGAGGGTGAAGAATTGGTAATGATAGGTAATAGAAGAGATTATCTATCCAACGTGGTATCTACGTTGAAAGCTGAGAAGATGGTCAGGAAACGTTGTGAGGCAATTTTGGTTCGTGTATGTGCTTTGAAGGTTAAAGAGTCTACTGTTGGGAATGTTCGAACAGTAAAGGATTTTGCTGACGTATTTCCAGAGGAACTTCTGGGTCTTCCTCCGGATCGAGAAGTTGAATTTGGTATAGATTTGTTACCCAAAACTACACCAGTGTCTATTACCCCGTATAGAATGGCACCGAAGGAATTGGTAGAGCTAAAGGCTCAGATTCAGGAGTTGTTGGATCGAGGTTTTATCCGGCCAAGTGTTTCACCTTGAGGAGCGCCGGTACTCTTTGTCAAAAAGAAAGATGGTACAATGCGGATGTGTATAGACTACCGCCAGTTGAACAAGCTGACGATCAAAACAAGTATCCGTTGCCGAGGATAGATGACTTGTTCGATCAGCTTAATGGGGCATCAATTTTCTCAAAGATTGATTTAAGGTCTGGGTATTATTAGCTAAAGGTGAAAGACGTTGATATCCATAAGACGGCGTTTCGTAGTCAGTATGGGCTTTACGAGTTTTTGGTGATGCCGTTCTGGTTAACCAATGCACCGATGACATTCATGGACTTGATGAATTGGGTGTTTCAGCAGTACTTGGACCAATTTGTTGTAGTATTTATAGACGATATATTGGTATACTCAAGGACTGAAGAAGACCATGATACGCACCTGCGGGTGGCTTTGCAAATTCTGAAGGAGAAGCAGTTATTCACCAAGTTCAGTAAGTGCGAGTTCTGGCTTTGGGAAGTGACTTTCTTAGGTCACGTAGTGTCCGCTGAAGGGATTAGAGTGGACCCTCGCAAGATTGAGGCGGTGTTGGATTGGAAATCGCCTAGGTCGATTGCAGAAATTTAGAGTTTCTTAGGTCTGAAAGGGTACAACTGGAGATTTGTGGAAGGATTTTCTTTGATCGTGGCACCATTGACCAAGCTATTGAGGAAGGGAGTTCCATCTGTGTGGTTGGAGAAACAGCAGGAAAGTTTTGACAAGTTGAGGAAGATTTTGATGGAAGCTCCGATTTTGGTACAGCCTGAGGTAGGGAAGGTATTCACGGTCTATTGTGATGCATCACATACTGGATTGGGATGTGTGCTGATGCAGGGAGGGAAAGTAGTGGCATACGCATCTCGATAGCTGAGACCGTATGAGGGTAACTACCCGACGCATGACTTGGAGTTAGGCTGCGGTGGTTTTTACCTTGAAAATTTGGAGGCATTATCTATGCGGAGAAAAGTCGATAGTCTACATGGACCACAAGAGTCTGAAGTATCTTTTGACGTAGAAGGATTTAAATTTGAGATAGTGAAGGTGGATTGAGTTCTTGAAAGACTACTACTGCTCGATTGAGCATCATCCGGGCAAGGCTAACATAGTGGCAGACGCGTTGAGCCGTAAGGTGGTAGCGGACTTAAAACGATGTTTACTTGTCTTAGCTTGTATGATGATGGGAGTCTTTTGGCGGAATTGCAGGTTAAGCCGACTTGGGTTGAGCAGATCAAGGAGAAATAGTTAGGGGATGAGGGCTTGAATGCTCGGAGGTTGCAAGTTCAGAATGGTGGTTTAGAGGATTACAGCTTGTCCAGTAATGGAGTATTGTGTTTCCAAGGGAGAGTGTGAATGCCAAAGGATGTTGAGTTAAGTCAGAGGATTCTTCAGGACATACATAGCAGCCCATACGCTATGCATCCTAGAGGTATCAAGATGTACCAGGATTTACGAAAGCAGTTCTGGTGGCTAGGGTTGAAGCGGGAAGTGACTGTGTTTGTGGGTAAGTGTCTGACGTGTCAGCAGGTCAAAACTGAGCATCAACTACCGTCATGTTTACTTTAGCTGGTAAAGATTCCTCAATGGAAGTGGGGAAGGATTACCATGGACTTTGTCAGTGGGCTACCCCTCACGCCTAGCAAGAAAGACTCAGTCTGGGTGATTGTGGATCGTTTGACTAAGTCAGCTCATTTCATACCAGTGAGGGTTGACTATTTGCTTCAGAAGTTAGCTAAGCTATATGTGGCGAGATACTAAGGTTGCATGGTGTGCCAGTATCAATTATCTTGGATAGGGATCCAAGGTTCACGTTGAGGTTTTAGAGAGCTCTACATTAGGCTTTGGGAACGAGGTTGGATTTTAGCACGACTTTTCACTGCGATCGGCAGGCGATGTAAAGGGTTATACAAATTTTAAAGGATATCTTTGAGGGTTGTGTTTTGGACTTGAGGCGGTGGGAAGAATTTCTACCATTAGATGAGTTTGCATACAATAATAGTAATTAGGCAAGCATTAAGATGGCACCATATGAGGTATTGTATGGTAGGAAGTGTTGCACACCTATATGTTGGACGGAGTTGGGTGAGCATCAGATGTTGGGACCAGAGTTGGTGGCAGAGACTGAGGCTAAGGTTAAGTTGATTCAGGCTCGTCTAAAGGAAGCTTCGGATAGGAAAAAGTCATATGCTGATCTTAAGCGGAGAGATATAGAGTTCGTCGTGGGTGATAAGGTCTTTTTAAAGGTCTCGCCTTGGAAGAAAGTGTTGAGATTTGGAAGGAAAGGCAAGTTAAGTCCAAGATTTATTGGGCCATATAAGGTGTTAAAATAAGTGGGGCCAGTAGCTTATCAGCTCGAGTTGCCAGCAGAGCTGAGTCAGATTCACGATGTGTTCCATGTCTCCATGCTCAGGCGCTATTGTTCATATCCATCGCATGTCGTAGCAGTGGAGGAAATAGAGGTGAATCCAGATTTGACTATGGAAGAGGAACCTGTGCAGATCTTGGATCGAGATGTGAAGGTTTTGCGCAAGAAGTCAATTCCATTAGTAAACGTGCTATGGCGGAACCATGGCGTGGAAGAAGCTACGTGGGAACGAGAGGATGTGATGAGACAAACAATACCCTCAACTCTTTTGACCGAGGTAATTTTGAGGCGAAATTATTTTTAAGGGGTAGAAGCAGTAACATCCTTAAATAGGGGTTATTGTGTTTGAACTTTTTGCATGTGTGTTGTTCTTTGTTTGAGGTGCTCTAGAGGCTAGTTATAAGCCAAAGGTAGGCCCGAGTTTGTATGAAAAATTTTATTTTTAAGTGTTAGTTAGGGAGTGAAGGAGCTAGGGGTTAAGTATATTTAGTGGGAAGTTAAGCATAAGAACTACCTTGGTGAAGCGGCAAAGGAGGCGCCACTAAGGTGTCTAGAGAATGACGCCACAAGCAGGTGGGAGAACTCAGGTTTGAGCAGCAGAAATTCCATTTTCTACTTGCCATTTTGATGCCAAGGGGGGACGAGTTGTGCTCAGCACAAACTCTATCATATAAGATGGAGAAGAGGGGATTTAGGAGTTTGATTAATTCAAACTCATTTGAATGGTTGGCCAGGAGTGATTCAGGGAGTTTTGCCAAAATCTGAACTCTTGATGGAAGAGGAGTAAACTGTTGGGAAGCTGAGTAAGGTGGTGCCAAAATTTGTTAGTTAGCTAGGTGATATTTTCAGCAAGCTTGGAAGGCTCTCATTCTTTGTTTTGTGTCAAAGCCGAAACCACCATAGGCTCTTGTCATTTTTTCCCCTCTAAAACATCTAGCCGAACCTACACAATGACCATTTGAAAACTCTTTTTTTCTCCTTTGAAATCGAAACCTCATTTGACATTTTCTTTGCTCTTCTCTTTTTCGGCAATTTAGGAGCTTGGCCCAATCTCCGTCTCTCCCATCTCTCTCTCTCTCTTTCTTTCTCTCAAAGCCGAAAGCAATCCTATTCCCTTCCATCTCTTTCTTTTCTCTTCATTCTCTCTTGCGCCGAATCTCCTTTGTTGCCCTCCACCATTGTCGAAAGTTCTCAAGCTCTTCATTCCTCACTGTTGGCCGAATATCAATCAAGCCTTGATCTTATTTGGTTTCTTCTTCAATCGGTTTTGAAAAGGGTAAGTGGTCTTGGCTGAAACTCTGTTCTCACTTCCTCTTTTTCTCTGTCGACATGTGTAGACAAAAGTCAAATTTTGGCATTTGTCTTGGCTTTTAATCAACCATGCGATTGGTTTCTTGTAGGATCTCTGGGATTTTTAAGCTATAGATCTAAGCCCTCTATTCTATGTTAATCAAATTCGATAAGTCAGTGGTAAGGGTTATGCCGATTTAATCTTTCCATTAGATGTTTGAAAAGCTGAAGGCTATTGAGACTAAGTTGTGATGATTGGCCGATTGTAGGGGGAGGAGCAATCTCACATATCTTGTGTTGGGATTAGCATTCGTAAGGCGTAAAGGTAAGGATTGTGTTAGTTATGTGTTATCACATCCTTGGGATTTATGGGTATAGCGAATGGTCTTTGGTAATAACCTAAGTGTTGGCGAATGTAGGATAAAGGGATCTAGTGCGAGAGATCGGGTCTTGAGGATTCGATGGTTACGTTAGTAACGTATGTGTAACTTACACACTTTATAATCTAGTAAATATATTAATAACCTAAATGTGATAAAAGCCAAAAGCGATAGATCTTGACATGATACCTTGATGGGTATGAGCAAGGATTCGGTAAGTTCGTTTCGATATGATTTTGTTATATATGATGCTTGAAACTATGGCCTATGTTCCAATCGATATATGTTATTATTAAAGCATGTTGGCGTGATTTGTACATGTATTGCATTGTTATGGGTATAATGAGAGGAGGAGGAAGATTTGATATCCGTGTCTTTGGGACACGGTGGTTTGGTACCACGTTGATTTCGTGACTTTGGGTCACCGAGGTTTGGCACCTCATAGCGACTCGTCCAGTTGGCTTAGCACCACAATGGGTTGGCCCCACATTTGATATTACGGATTGTCACGGTGATTTGGTATCGAATGTGGGTTGGCCCCACAGATGGATTAATCGTGACTTTGGGTCACCGGTGGTTTGGCACCACATTATTATTGGATATCGTGACTTTGGGTCACCAGTGGTTTGGCACCACCAGTGGTTTGGTAACACACGGGGTAGAAACGGAGTTATGGATGGCTAGGTTTGGGTGCATGATATATTGCTTGGTTATGACTTGTGTGTAAGCATGTTGCATTAACCGGGAGAGGGATTATGCACTAAGTCTTGGTGACTCACCTTTTCCCTTATCTTTTAGGTGATTTGTAGATCGCGGATGAGGAGCCAGATGGGCTCGAGGTGGCCATGCATTAAACACATTCGGTTTTACATGGACTTTGTTTTGGGTATTATTTTAAATTTCAAATTTTATTTGGGTTTGTAATAAGGCCTTTAAATTATGTTTTTGGATTATTTTGCATGCTTTAGATATATCTTCAAATATGACAAAGTAAATTACTTGTTTTGTTTTAACAACCTGATAACCAAAGTTTTCCAATATTTACCTCGTTTCGAGTTTTCCAATCATTACCATCAAGTAATAGCATTCATGAAATGATAACAAAGATACTTTAGATGATTTCCAAACTCAGGGTTCTTCTCAATTTCAAATGCACACGATTTTTAAATAATTAAATATAATACATTCGAGTTCTAACAAACATGGATATTTTCTATCAAACTGAACGGCAAATGAGTTTTCAAACCGTTTTCCTCTATAACATGCCAGATTCGATCATGGTGAGTTGACCGGGTTTGGGGTGTTACAAGTCACACGGACATGTGACAGGCCATGTGATTTTAGTCAATTTTGTACACGGGCTGAGACACGGGCCATGGCACGACTGTGTGAGGCACACGGCCTAGCCACATGGGCGTGTGCTCTGTTTAGGAAGAAAAATTTTCTAAACTTCATAAATTTTTCGTAAGAGATCGGTTTAATCCCGAACCTTCTCTAAAGCATGTTTAAGGCCTCATAAACCTTCTAAAGGGACTAAATGGATATGAATTATCATTGGATTGATGATGTATTTATTGATGTTGTGAAATGAATGTAAAATGTTCTGATATTTCTCGTAATGCCTCTTAACCCTAATTCGGCAATGGATACGGGTTAGGGGTGTTACAGTCTCAGCTATGTGTGACATACGGTTATGTACACAACCATGTGTCCTCTAGTGTTGAATTAGAAACCAAGCCAGTATGCTCCACAAGGCCTCATACACGAGCATGTGACTTGGTCGTGTGGCATAAGTCAATATAGCCTACAGGTTTGGCATGGCTTAGTACATGACCTACTATGTAACAGCCCATTTTCGGTGAGATCAGAACAGTGGTTTCGGGACCACAAATTTGAGCCCAAAAATAAAATTTTATTTTATTTTATTTTATGATTGGTATTATGATAGGAAGGTCACATGAAAATTTTGATATGAAAATTTTATCGATTGTGTGGTTAATTAGGTAAAGGACTAAATTGCATAAAATGCCAAAGTTGAATTCTAGTAGCTATAAGGATTAAATAGCTATGGAATTCAAAGCTAGAGGTCCATAAATGGCAATTAGACCATTAAGAAAAGTATGTAGATTTTTCTTGGTGACTCATCCATGGAAAAATTAGAAATGACTAGGGATTAAATTGAAAATCAATAAAATTAAAAGATGATAGAAAAATAAAAAGAAATTATCATCTTTTCTATTCATCTTCTTCCCCAAATTTTCTATGGAAACCTTAGGAGAGAGGAAGGTAACTTTTCAAGCTTAAAATGGTATGAAATCAAGTCCCATTTTTAATGATTTTTATATTTTTAGAATCGGGATAGCCTAATCTTTCTATTTATGAGATTTATTTGAAAAGATAACAAAGTGTAGAAAGTTTTATGGAAAATGCTGGAAATTTGAAATTTATGGTAGAAAATGAAAGATAGTTGATATATAAACAACTTTTACAAAATAATTTTTCATGAAAACTTGATTTAGGGACTAAAATGAAAAAATGGTGAAACCCAAGGAAAATTCTAAAGTTTGTGAAATGTATGTGCTGCAAAAAAAATTATTAAATTTTGGTTAGGCTTGCAAATAGGACTAGATTGCATGAATTTCATTTTTCGAGCCTTGGGACGAAATTGGAAATTTTGAAAAGAGTGGGGGCAAAATAGTAATTTTACCTAAGATGTGGTAGAATGAAAATGTATGTAAAATGTGATGAGTTAATAATTAAATTTGCTTATATAGACCCAGAAAGACCGTCTACGAAATTAAATCGAATGAATCAAAAATTTCGAATTAGTTGGAATTCAAACTCGAACAATTGTCAAGGTAAGCTCGTGTAACTTAAACATGTATGTTAAATGCTTTAATTGAATTTTATGATTGTGTTGATATGTATGAGATGATATACATAATGAAATAATCATAAGTTGTGAAATGTGGACAAATTGTCATGTTCCGATTGAACGTTGAGATTCGACGGAGTAAGGTAATATTCTCAGGCGAGAATAACATTACACATGTTGTATAAAGGAATTAGCCCAGACAGGTTATCCTAATGTAAGCCCTCTTGAGCATATACTATAGATTGGTTTAGCCCAGACGGCTAATCTAAATTAATCTCTCTAGAGCATATGCTACGGATGGGATTTAACCTAGACTAGTAATCTTGTTGCAAATATGTGGCTCATCTATGTCTACTTGATATTCTTATGAGATTATGTGACTAACTTGTTTCAATAAGTGTATGTGCTTAGGTAACTTACCCAAAATTGATGGATTGTGTTTTGTTTATACTTGTATTAATAAATATAATCGGTAAGTTTATTTCCCATTATACGAACTTCCTAAGCATGAAAATGCTTACTCCGTTTAATTTTCCCTTATTTTATAGTGCTCGTAAGCTCATGAAGGTTGGAGGATCGGTCGGAGCATAATCACACTATCCACTATCTCTTTTTGGTATACTTAGAAATCTCATTTTGGTATAATGGCATATATAAACTTATTTAGCCTAATGATGACTTGTAACTGATGTTTGTAATCTAGCCATTGGAATGGCTAGTAATGATTTAATTTGGTATGTTATAAGTTATCTCATGTTCAATGCTTATGTGTTAAATGTGGATGAATAGAGTATGGTTATCTTGAATATGCACTAAAATTATGATTATAAACATGAATTGCATGTGATATTATGCCATGATATATGTTAGTTTAGGCTTGGTTTTAATGCTTGATTTGGCTGGCATATACATGCAAGTATTGGTGTAGGTTGTGGGCAAAATTGGGTGAGAAAATGAAGCTAAGAAATGGCTTCATTTTATCCATACGGGGTAGACACACGGGCATGTGTCTAGGCTGTGTGTGACACACAACTGAGTACATGGACGTGTAACTAGGCTGTGTGTGACACACGGCTAAGTAAATGGACGTGTAACTAGGCCGTGTGTTCCCTGCACCTTAAATTTTAGAAAATAGAATGCTCAGAATTGAGCACATGGACAGAGACATGGGAATGTGTCTCAGCCGTGTGGGAGACACGGCCTAGAACACAGGCGTGTGTCTTGGCCATGTGAAACCTGCACCTTATTTGAATTAAATTAATTATCCACACGGCCTAGCACACAAGCGTGTGGCATAGCCATGTGGCACAAGTTAGAGGGCACCCTAAATCGAACATAGCCTGTAACACATGCATGTCCCAAGGTCACACGGGCGTGTCCCTTGGACCACACGACGTGTGAGCCCTACACCTTAGAAAAATTTTGTAATTTTGAGAAAAATTCTTAGAGATTGCGATTAAGTCCCGATTCGATTCTAATACTCGTTTTGGGCCTTGAGGACCCATTCAAGGGACAATAAGGAAAATTTTTAGTATGAATGGTATTTTAATACAAATTGCATGCAAATGTTCTGTGAACCCCGATAGTACACCGTGACCCTATTCCGGCGACGGATAAGGGTTAGGAGTATAACGTCCTAAAATTTGGAATTTTATGTGTTGCATTATTTTTGGTGCTAAGCTAGTTAAATTATTAATTTTGTATGTCTAAGGGAGGTCCTAAGAAGACTTGGCGTCTATTTGGACCTAGTAAAAATTTGGCATTTAACACTTTAAAGAGATAGAGTAAGTGACCTTAAAGCTTATGGAAATAAATGAGTAGATTACTAGCATAAATGAGCATATGGCATGGAGGTTATGACCTCAAGTGAAGTACCTTGAGGGAAGAGGTTTAAATCCCATTGTGTGCAATTTTTGACTTTTATTTTTTCATTCTTTCCTTAAGTGTCGGCCAAGCATGTAAATAAGGTAAGGTGGACTTTTTATTTTTGGCAAGATGGCTATGGAGAATAGGAAAGAGTGAAGGTGAGGAAAGAAATCAAGAGAAAAGGGAAAGTAAGGGGAGCAAGTGGCTTTTTTCAAGGGAAGTGTTATGGAAAGTGTGGTTGGCCAATTTTAACCATTATGGTCATGTATGTGGACGGTTTTGCGGGTAAGAGAGGTAGCCAAATTTTTTGGAATTTTGGTAAAGCTTTAGTGCTTGGTTGGTCAAATTCCTCTAGCATCAAGTGTGCCATTTTTTCTCCAAAATACTATTCTCTTAGTCGAATTTTGTCTTTGGCAATTGGTAAAAGTTTTGGTGTTGTTTTGGCCAAATTCCTATTTGCAACTTTGGTGTCTTTTTCTTTTCTCTACAAAATTTCCTTCTCTTCCTTGTCGAAATTACAAACTTTGAGGGTGCATATTCTCTTCCTTTCTTTCTTCTTGCCGAATGTACACAAACATTGAGACCAAAAATTTGTTCACTCATCTTTCTTGAAAATCAAAGCTAGTCAAACATTCTCCTTCTTCTTTCTTTTCTTTTTCACAAAATCCTTCAAGCATGTCTTCTTTACTAATTCTTTTCACCATAGCCGAATATTTTTCCCATTATTCCTCTATAGCTGAAACCTTTCATCTCTTCATTAATCTTTCTTTTTCATTCGAGTTGTCATTCACCACTTGATCAATTGGTATGTGTTCTTCTCAACTTTTTATTTTCTTTCTCCTATTGCTGAATCTATGTTTTGGTTTGGGTGGTCACTTTGACTGAGACCAACACCTTATTCTCTCTCAAACAAGATCTTTTTCTTCTCCGTAGTGATGTAGTGGAAGGCCGAAACCTTGATTCTTCTGAAGTCATCGTATAATCATTGGGAATCGATCCTAAAAATCTTCAAGGTAAGGAGTTATTAAAGGATTCTATAAATCACTCTTTATTAGTTAAGATGCCATTGGAATGGCGATGATTAACCGATTATAGTTATAGGGATTAAATCGTTTGATCTATCCAACTGTTGATCACTCGGAATTAGTGGTGAGCCGATCTTTACCCTTTTGATAATCCATATTTTATCATAATATCAATCTATATAAGATCTAACCTAATGGAGGCTTGTGGTACCGATTCAAATGGAAAGTCCAGTGGGGATCTCAAAAGGAGCGGATTAGCAATCCCTACTACCAAATTCAAGCGAATGGCAGTTTCGGTGATTCGGGACCTTCCACCGGGTTGTGGACCCTCATCCGGTGAGAATCAACTATTCGAGGTCATTCATAATTTTGAGGCATCAGCTATTCGAGATTTTCCACCGGGTTGTGGACCGTCAACCGGGGAAAACTGATAAATCGTAGTCGTTCACGATCGCGAGGGTAAAATTTTAGATCGTTTGTTTTAAAGTAGATTTATTAAATCTCGTACGTTGACTAATCGAGCATTATAAAATTTTAGGTGTCGATGATCTCAAAAGCTTAGCGCTTACCGTAATCAGGTGTGTAATCTCAAACCGTTTTCCATGGGTTAAAGATTTATATCATATTGGTAGTAAATCGCTTTATTAAAATCATGTTATGGTGGAACCAAGAAAATTGGCTTAAATCTCACTATTTTGATAAATTTGACAAAATCAGTAATAACACCGTGAAAGATTACAAAAATGCACATAATGGGCCAAATCGAAATAATTTGCTATAAGGGCCGATCTAATAATTTGTTATATGGGCCGATCTAATAATTTGTTATATGGGCTGATCTGATAATTTGCTATATGGGCCAATCTGATAATTTGCTATATAGGCCAATCTGATATTTTGCTAAATGGGCCAATCTAATATTTGCTTAATGGGCATATCAGATAAATTGTTATAATGAGCCATAATTTTGTAATAAATATCTGAATAAATTACTGTTGTTATATTGCGATTTGTTATGCATTATATACATCATTTTGCATGGGATGGTATAATATTGAAGAGAAGTTCTGGTTGCTTTGCCACATAATTTTGGTGGCTCTGCCACAAATCTGTATAGAGGCAATGGCACGTAAATTCTGTTATTCTAGTGGCTTGTTCACAATTAAATTTGTTATAAATGGCTTAATGCCTGCGATTGGTGTATTGGCGGGGTGGGTTGACTTGATCCCCACAGGGGTGTTGGTTGGTACGGGTGGTGTGTAGCGGATGGATTACTAGGTTTGGTTTGGGAATTGCATTTCATACACTTGTCATAATTGATGCATTATTATTTTTTTAAATGGGCTTAGGCCCAAATTATTGCTTAATGGGATTTTGGCCCAGTGGACAACGGTAATGGGGTTATCCACTGAGTTCTAATAACTCACCTCATTTTTCCTTACCCTTTTTAGGTAATGATCAGTGATGGAGACTTGGGCCATGGATGAATCGGAGGAGGCCATACTATAAAAATGGTTTAAATTGGAGTTTGGATTTCTTTTCAATACTTTTAATTACTTCGCTATTTTGAGTTAAGGTTGTAATAAGGCCTCTGGATTATTTTTTTTTGTTTTGTTTTATGTTTGACGAATTTATTAATTGCTCTAATTATTTCAAATTGAGATTTTTTAAAAACTAAAATAATTGTTTTATTAAAATGGATAAACAAAAAAGGGTTTCATAATAAAGTTTTATAAAAATATTTTTAACTCAAAATTTCTCTTAAAATTTTCATCATCACTTTTCAAAATTGTTTTCAAATTCTTCTTTAACCATTAATAATATTTTCAAAGTCACGATTTATAAGATTTTCATATCTCAAATTTATCGAATTATCAATCAATCTTTTATTCAATAATACTTTCTCAAAAATTTTTAAATGGGAGTTGTTTTAATTGATCTATTTATGAAAAAGGACTTAGTAGTATTTTCTCATATGACATGTCAGATCTGGCCTTAATGTATGGGTCAGGTTTGGAGTGTTAAATTTTATAGTATCAGAGCCAGGTTCAAAACTCTGTTGTGGTTTAGGTTCAAAAATATTTTTCAAAACTATTTTGAAATGTAAAAAAAAAAATTAGAATGCATGTTTTTAAAGGGAGTATGGCACCACGGGTATCCGCACCAAGTCAAGTAAGTGTATGTTATTATTGTATGATTATAATTATTATGATTTGACTGTAGGAATACTCTAGAACTTCTAGTTTTAGGTATTGAAACTATAGAGATTGAGACTATAGGATGTGATTATGAAAATGACTTTACTTCTTATGTTTCATAAAACATTGTGTAATAAACACCAAATAGTATACTAATTCAAAAGACTTTTAATCAGATTAAATCGAATTACCCAATATGAGTGCTAGAGGAGGTGGATGCGGTAGACGTGGTTGTCGTAGAGGCCGAGATGCTAGAGTTGCGTCTGAAGCATCGGGACATATCCCTAAAATGGATACACCTGCGTCACCCGTAACAGAAATTGGATCACATGACTGTATGAGGGAGGACATCGCTCTGTCCCAAGCAATGTTATGAGTCTTGGAAAAGGTTGCTGTGGCTAGAACTGGGCCAGCAGCTTGTTGGTCAATTTTAGAGCGACTCAGATCAAATGGTGCTGAGGTTTCTAGGTGTATCTTGGGTGTAGCCCCAAATGTCGCGGAGTACTGGCTTGAGGCTGTGGAGCGGATCATGGATGATCTAGAATGCACCACTGAGCAGAAACTGAGGGGACTTGTGTCCTTGTTGAGAGATGAGGCATATCAATGGTGGCTCACTGTTCGGGAAGGCACTCATGTTGGTCGTGTTACTTGGGATTTCTTCAAAACTGTATTCCAAGGAAAGTATGTAGGGGCTAGCTATGTAGATGCTCGAAGGAAGGAATTCCTAAATCTGGTCCAATGAGGTAAGACTGTGGTAGCTTATGAGGCAAAGTTTCTACGTCTAAGCCATTTTGCCCGGGGTATAGTGCCAACTGACTATGAACGTTTTGTGCGTTTTGAGGACGAGTTGAGTGATGAGTTACGGGTACTGATAGCCATACAACAAGAAAGGAATTTTGCCATACTTGTTGAGAAAGCCAAGATAGCTGAAGAGGCTAAGCACTCGGAGCGGCAAAACCGAGAAAAAGATAAAGGCAAGAGTAAGAGGAACTTTAAGTACCCAGGTCCTGCTAGAAGGTTTCAGAAGAGGCTCAGGAATGATGAGCCAGCTCGAGCTAGTGTACCAACTGCTACCAATCAGATACAACCATGTGCAGACTGTGGAAAACGACACCCGAGTGAATGCTAGAAGAGAACCGGTGGTTGTTTCAAATGTGGTTCTAAGGACCATCAACTCAAAAATTGTCCTCGACAGACTGCTCAGACTCAAGATGCACGCAACTATGATGCACGTCCAGCTAGAGGCACTCAGCAGCCACCGAGAGGCCGTGGGCCAGGTCGAGGTGGTAATGGCAGAAGATGAGGTTAGGGTGCACCAGGTAGGGGTACTGGTTTCAGGGGTAACGCGGATGTGAGGTAGCCAGGGTTGGTTTATGCGGTCAGACACCGAGAGGATGACGATGCACCTGATGTGATAACCAGTACATTTTTCATATCTGATGTACCTGTTACTGCTCTGATAGATATTGGATCCACCCATTCGTATGTTGCTAATGTTGTATCTAGAAATCTGAACATTAGATTTGAGATTACAGCTAGAGATGATGGGAATTACTCTTTTAGGGCATTTAGTGATAGTAAATAAATTGTTTAGAGATGTACCCTTAAAAGTTCAGGGAGAAACATTTTTAACGGATTTGATGGAACTACCATTCGATGAGTTTGACCTTTTTTTGGGGCATGGATTGGTTGGTGAAACACCGTGTAAACTTGGATTGTGCTGCAAAGCGGATGACACTAAGAACTTTGGAAGATAAGGAAGTGGTGATGATAGGTGAGAGGAGAAACTATCTATCAAATGTGGTATCTGCCTTAAAGGCAAAAAGTTGGTGCAAAAAGGGTGTGGAGCATTCCTAGCCTTCATTAGTGCGTTGAATGCCAAGGAATTTTCGGTGGAAGGTGTTAGAACGGTGAAAGAGTTTTCAAACATCTTTCTCAAGGAACTTCCTGGATTGCCTCTAGATCGAAAGGTAGAGTTTGGCATTGAGTTATTGCCAGAACGGCTCCGGTGTCCATTACTCTTTATAGAATGGTGCCGAAGGAGTTAAAGGAGCTTAAAGCTCAAATTCAGGAGTTATTGTATTGGGGATTCATTCGACCGAGTGTGTCACTGTGGGGAGCACTGGTCTTGTTCATTAAAAAGAAGGATGGGTCGATGCGTATGTGCATCGATTATAGGCAGTTGAATAAGTTGACAAAAAAGAATAGGAATCCATTGTTGAGAATTGATGACCTGTTCGATCAATTGCGATGAGCTTCAATTTTCTCAAAGATAGACTTGAGATCTAGTTATCACCAACTTAAGGTCAAGGAGGTGGACATTCATAAGACTGCGTTTCGAACTCGTTATGGGCATTATGAGTTCTTGGTGATGCCGTTTGGGTTGGCTAACGCACCAGCCGCATTTATGGACATGATGAATCGAGTTTTCCAACCTATTTAGACCAATTTGTAGTGGTGTTCATAGATGACATCTTGGTATACTCGAAGAATAAAGAAGAGCACGATTCGCATCTACGGGTGGTATTGCGGATATTACGGGAAAGGTAACTTTATGCCAAATTCAGTAAGTGTGAATTTTTGCTGAAGGAAGTGACCTTCTTGGGGCATGTTGTGTCAGCCGAAGGAATTAGAGTTGATCCTCGGAAGGTAGAGGCTGTGTTGGATTGGAAACCACCAAAGTCAGTGGCTGAAATTCAAAGTTTCCTAGGGTTAGCTGGTTATTATAGGCATTTTGTTGAGGGGTTTTCGTTGATTGCTGCATCCCTAACTAAACTATTGCGCAAGAGAGTACCATTTGTGTAGTCAGATCAGTAGCAAGAAAGCTTTGAGAAATTGTAGAAGATTCTGACAGAAGCACTAGTTCTAATTCAACCTGAGGCTGGAAAAGTGTTTATTGTTTACTGCGATGCGTCACACATGGGCTTGGGATGTGTGTCAATGCAAGGTGGAAAAGTGGTGGCTTATGCATCTCGTCATCTAAGGCCGCACGAGGTGAATTATCCCACTCATGATTTGGAGTTAGCTGTAGTGGTGTTTACTTTGAAGATTTGGAGACACTACCTGTACGGAGAGAAGTCGATCATCTATATGGATCATAAGAGTCCAAAGTACATCCTTACCCAAAAGGAGTTGAACTTAAGACAGCAAGGTGGATAGAACTGTTGAAGGATTATGACTTCTCAATCGAGTATCATCCCGGAAAGGCTAACATGGTGGAAGACGCGTTGAGTCATAAGGTGATATTAGACTTGAGAGAGATGTTCGCTCATCTCAGCTTGTGTGAAGATGGTAGTCTACTAGCCGAACTTCAGGTGAACCCTGCGTGGGTAAGCCAGATTAAGGAAAAGCAATTATTAGATGAAAGGTTGGGTTCCTTAGTTCAGCAAGTGGAAGGTGGTGTAATAGGGGATTTTGGATTGAATAGTGATGGAGTATTGTGTTTCCGTGGAAGAATTTGCATGCCCAAATATTTGAAATTGAGACAAATGATTCTGCGCGAGGCTCATAGTAGCCCATATGCTATGCACCCCGGGGGAAATAAAATGTATCGACACCTCCGTGAGCAGTATTGGTGGCCAGGGTTGAAATGGGAGGTTATTGATTTTGTGAGTAGGTGCTTAACATGTCAACAAGTTAAGGCGAAACATCAATTACCATCGGGATTGCTACAACCGATAAAGATTCCATTATGGAAATGGGAACGGATAACGATGGACTTTGTTAGTGGGTTACCCTTAACGCCTACTAAGAAAGATTCCATTTGGGTAATAGTGGATCGGTTGACGAAGACTGCCTATTTCCTACCTGTTCGTACGGATTGCTCATTGGAGAAGTTGGCCAAGTTGTATGTAGTAGAGATCGTGAGGTTACATGGGGTACCAATGTCTATTATATCGGATAGGGACCCTAGGTTTACATCACGATTTTGGAAAGCCTTACATGAAGCTTTGGGAACCAAGCTTAATTTCAAGACAAGATTTCATTCTCGCATGATGGTCAATCGAGAGAGTAATTCAGATTTTGGAAGACATGTTAAGGGGCTGTGTGATTGATTTTAGGGGTAGTTGGGAGGATTTCCTACCGTTGGTAGAGTTTGCATATAATAATATCTATCAATCCATCATTCATATGGCACCCTATGAGGCGTTGTATGGTCATAGGTGTCATACTCTTACTTGTTGGACTGAATTAGGGGAGCGACAGTTATTGGGTCCTGAACTAATATCGGAGATTGAGGAAAAAGTAAAGGTAATTCAGGCACGGTTAAAGGGGGCTTCGGATAGATAAAAATCATATGCGGATATGAAGCGTAAGGATATTGAGTTTGCGATGGGAGATTAAGTCTTTCTAAAGGTCTCACCTTGGAAGAAGATTTTTAGATTTGGAAGGAAGGGCAAGTTGAGCCCTAGGTTCATCGGACCATATTGTAACGCCCCAAACCCGGCCTAAAACACTACGGTCGAATTCGGAATACTACTGAAAAAAAAACTTTAGGTTGAAAAAAAACCTTTAATAAGTCTTTAAGATATGAAACTGTCATAACTTGAAACTTTGTATGCAACTAATAATCCAGGTCTAGTCTAACATAACTACATTGAAACCCAAAATAATTAAATGGCCTTATTACATCAAAACATTCCATATAAACTGAAATTAAAATATAAGTTTCTAAACCTAAAACCGCGTCTGCATGGCCATCTCGAATCCCATCCAACTCGGTCCAACATCACGATCCACCTGCATTGTTTGGTAAAAATTGGGTGAGTCAACAGACTCAATGTGTAATTAGTCCACAGATTTCCACATATGGGCTTGGCCCAAAACCACACCAATCCATCAATCAGATAATAATGCAAAATGCACCCAACCCAGCCTAGGGTCCATCATCTACACACCCCCGTACCCAACCACTACACAACAGGGGATTACTAAATCGACCCTCCAACCTCTACACACCAATTCGGCAAATTATGCCATCCACCAAGTGGTCGAGCCACTGGTCCACGTGATCAAATCACAAAATAATCCACAACGTGACCGTAGTCAACGTCAATCCATGTGAGGCTCGTAGCCATCACTAATCCACGTACATAAATGTACACCCTGTCCTTCTTTCAGATATACAAATCCCGCCCCATGATTATGCAACATACAATAGTGATGTGATGAAATAATGCATGTTCAAATTATTCAAACATACCACACATATATACAGCAATAACCACAATTTTATCAGCTTTTACCACTGACCTGATTATCATCATACCCACTAAGGGTAACCATCCCATTATTACCACTGCACTAATCATCATATTTATAACACACACAATAATTGAGACATACTCAAAAAATTGCATAGTAACTACACACCTAATAACCCGAAGGCTCTTTTGCTTTACTCTCCACTTGCAAAATTACCCCTAAAAGATCATAATCAGAATCGGCTAATCACTAACACTTACTATGGCATTGGCCGAATATTAATGCCCTCTTACCTTGCGGATCTTAATCCAAAAATCGTCACTTGCTTTATGAAGATGTCAAAATCCTACGTGGTACATGTTAGGGTTAGCCTATTGGACAAGATCTATGATAATGGCCCTTGGCTGAATACTACACATGGCTTACCTTGGATTGTGAAATCCCGAAGATCTCCTCCTTGTAGTCAACAATAACAAAATCCCAAAATTCCTCTTCAAATATTCGGCCAAAGAGAGGGAAAGGAATTAGTTCCTAGATTTCGGCCAATCTAAAAGAAAGAGGAAGGAAAATCGAATAACATTTGATCTTACCCCTAATGATGAAATCGACTGCACCCTTGTCTAACCCCACAGAGATTCGACTATATAGGCTAGATGTTGATCAATAGGTTTTAACTTTTGGGGTTTAATGAACAATCGGCTAGGGGTTATTTGTGTATTCGACTTTTGATGGATTTGTGAAAAGAAGAAGAGAGTAAGGGTCAACAAGGTTCGGCTATGGCTCTCCAATGGTGATGGGATATTCAGCCATAAAAGAAAAAGGTATAAGCTTAAGGTTGAGAAAAGAAAAGGAGACTTAGAAGAAGGCTATTAGTATTTTGGCACACACACCCTCTACCAAAGCCTCAAAACCGATTATGCACCCCTTAGAGTCCCATATTCACCGACTCATCTCTCACTCCCTTATCCCTTGATCCCCTCCATCTTAACCTAATCCTCAAGCTCTCCCACCCCATCTATACCTCCTCCTTCCTAGAGTCCACTTGCCGCCCAACTCCCTTCCTCCTTGACGAAAAAAACAACTCCATAAGTGCTCCCCTTGCTGCTCGAACCTAGGCCCCCTTTGCACTGCTTGTGGCGTCACTTTTTAAGGCTTTAAGTGGCGCCTCCTTACCACTTGAACAAGCCCATTTTTATGTCCAATTCCCCTACAAATTTTCTTAAGGCCTCCTTTGCCTAGCTTCCCCTTTAAAACTAAAAATATAATATTTTCTAAGGCATTCTCTTACACTCTAGAGTTCCCAAAGTCTCCTAAACACATTCAAAACACACATAGGCATATTACCACATGCAATTAAGCAAAAATGCACAAGCCCTAATTCCCGGATATTACACGTATCATGTGTTGAGGCATGTTGGGCCAGTAGCTTATCAGCTTGAGTTACATCCAAATTGAGTCAGATACATAGTGTATTTCATGTCTCAATGTTAAGGCATTACCAATCGGATCCATCTCATATAGTACTGGTAGAAGAAGTTGAGATAAGACCTGACTTGTCTTTCGAAGAGGAGCTAGTGCAAATTTTAGATCTAGACGTCAAGGTGCTGAGAAGGAAGTTAGTATCATTAGTCAAGGTATTATGGCACAATCACAGAGCAAAGGAAGCTACGTGGGAGCCTGAGGACACGAGTCGGCAGCAATACCCTCATCTCTTTTAATCAGGTAAATTTCGAGGATGAAATTTTCTTTAAGGGGGTAGAATTGTAACGTCCAAAAATTTGGAATTTTATGTGTTGCATTATTTTTTGTGCTAAGCTAGTTAAATTATTAATTTTGTATGTCTAAGGGAGGTCCTAAGAAGACTTGGTGTCTATTTGGACCTAGTAAAAATTTGGCATTTAGCACTTTAAGGAGATAGAGTTGGTGACCTTAAAGCTTATGGAAATAAATGAGTAAATTGCTAGCATAAATAAGCATATGGCAAGGAGGTTATGACATCAAGTGAAGTACCTTGAGGAAAGAGGTTTGAATCTCATTGTGTGTAATTTTTTACTTTTATTTTTGCATTCTTTTATTAAGTGTCGGCCAAGCATGTAAATAAGGTAAGGTGAACTTTTTATTTTTGGCAAGATGGCTAAGGAGAATAGGAAAGAATAAAGGTGAGGAAAGAAATCAAGAGAAAGGGGAAGTAAGGGGAACAAGTGGCTTTTTTCAAGGGAAGTGTTATGGAAAGTGTGGTTGGCCAATTTTGACCATTGTGGTCATGTATGTGGACAGTTTTGTGGGTAAGAGAGGTAGTCGAAATTTTGGCAAAGCTTTAGTGCTTGGTTGGTCAAATTCCATTAGCATCAAGTGTGCCATTTTTCTCCAAAATACTATTCTCTTAGCCGAATTTTGTCTTTGGCAATTGGTAAAAGTTTTGGTGTTGTTTTGGCCAAATTCCTATTTGCAACTTTGGTGTCATTTTTCTTTTCTCTCCAAATTTTCCTTCTCCTCTTGCTGCAATTACAAACTTTTAGGGTGCATATTCTCTTCCATTCTTTCTTCTTGCCAAATGTACACAAAAATTGAGACTAAAAATTTGTTCACTCATCTTTCTTGAAAACTGAAGCTAGTCAAACATTCTTCTTCTTCTTTCTTTTTTTTTCACAAAATCCTTCAAGCATCTCTTCTTTTCTAATCATTTTCACCATAGCCGAATATTTTTCCCATTATTCCTCCATAGTCGAAACCTTTCGTCTTTTCATTAATCTTTCATTTTCATTCGAGTTGTCATTCACCCCTTGATCAATTGGTAAGTGTTCTTTTAACTTTTTATTTTCTTTCTCTTATTGTTGAATCTATGTTTTGGTTTGGGATGGTCATTTTGACCGAGACCAACACCTTATTCTCTTTCAACAAGATCTTTTTCTTCTCCGTACTGATATAGTGGAAGGCCGAAACCTTGATTCTTCTGAAGTCATCATATAATCATTGGGAATCGGTCCTAAAAATCTTCAAGGTAAGGAGTTATTAAAGGATTATATAAATCGTTATTTATTAGTTAAGATGCTATTGGAATGGTGATGCTTGGCGATTATAATTATAGGGATTAAATCGCTGATCTATCCAACCGTTGATCACTCGTAATTAGTGGTGTCGATCTTTACCCTTTTGATAATCCATATTTTATCATAATATCGATCTATATAAGATCTAACCGAATAGAGGCTTGTGGTACCGATTCGAATGGAAAGTCAGTGGGGATCTCAAAAGGCGGATTAGCGATCCCTAGTCCTAAATTCAAGCAAAGGCGGTTTTGGCGATTTAGGACTTTCCATCGGGTTGTGGACCCTCATCCGGTGAGAATCGACTATTCGAGGTCATTCACAATTTTGAGGAATCAGCGATTCAAGATTTTCCACCGGGTTGTGGACCGTCAACCGGTAAAACTGACAAATCGTAGTCGTTCACGATCCTGATGGTAAAATTTTAGATCTTTTGTTTTAAAGTAGATTTATTAAATCGCTTACGTTGACTAATCGAGTGTTATAATATTTTAGGTGTTGACGATCAAGAAAGCTTAGTGCTTACCATAATCAGGTGTGTAATCTCACACCGTTTTTCGTGGGTTAAAGATTTATATCATATTGGTAGTAAATCACTTGATTAAAATCATGTTATGGTAGAACCGAGAAAATTGGCTTAGATCTCACTATTTTGATAAAATTGACAAAATCGGTATTAACACCGTGAATGATTACGAAAATGCCTCTAATGGGCCAAATCGAAATAATTTTCTATGAGGGTCGATCTAATAATTTGTTATATGGGCTGATCTAATAATTTGTTATATGGTCCGATTTGATAATTTGCTATGTGGGCCAATCTGATAATTTGCTATATGGGCCAATACGATATTTTGCTAAATGGGTCAATCTGATATTTTACTTAATGGGCATATTAGATAAATTGTTATTAATGGGCCATAATTTTGTAATAAATATCCGAATAAATTACTGTTGTTATATTGTGATTTCTTATGCATTATATACATGATTTTGCATGGGATGGGATAATATTGAAGAGAAGTTCGGGTGGCTCTGCCACATAATTTTGGTGGCTCTGCCACAAATCTGTATAGTGGCAATGTCACTTAAATTCTGTTATTCTGGTGGCTTGTCCACAATTAAATTTGTTATAAATGCCTTAATGCCTGCGATTGGTGTGTTGGCGGGGTGAGTTGACTTGATCCCCACAGGTGTGTTGGTTGGTACGGGTGGTTTGTAGCGGATGGATTACTAGGTTTGTTTTTGGGAATTGCATTTCATACACATGTTATAATTGATACATTATTATTTTTGTAAATAGGCTTAGGCCCAAATTATTGCTTAATGGGATTTTGGCCCAGTGGACAACGGTAAGAGGGTTATACACTGAGTTCTAGTAACTCATCCCGTTTTCCTTACCCTTTTTCAGGTAATGATAAGTGATGGAGACTTGGGCCATGAATGACTCAGAGGAGGCCATACTACAAAAAAGGTTTAAATTGGAGTTTGGATTTCTTTTTAGTACTTTTAATTACTTTGCTATTTTGAGTTAAGGTTGTAATAAGGCCTTTAGATTTTTTTTTTTTTTTTGTTTTGTTTTATGTTTGACTTAATTTATAAATTGCTCTATGTATTTCAAATTGAGATTTTTCCAAAAACTAAAATAATCATTTTCTTAAAATGAATAAACAAAAAAGGGTTTCATAATAAACTTTTATAAACATATTTTTAACTCGAAATTTCTCTTCAAATTTTCATCATCACTTTTTGAAAATTATTTTCAAATTCTTCTCAAACCATTAACGATATTTTCAAAGTCACGATTTATAAGATTTTCATATCTCAAATTTATCAAATTATCAATCAATCTTTTATTCAATAATACTTTATCAAAAAATTTTAAATGGGAGATGTTTTAATTGATCTATTTATGAAAAAGGACTTAGTAGTATTTTCTCATGTGACATGTCAGATCTTGGCCGGGTTTGGGGTGTTACAAGGAGTGTTACATGGTACACGGGCGTGTAAGGCCATTTTTAGGGCACACGGGCTAGTCACATGGGCATGTGTGTTGGCCGTGTGACCCAAGTCAAAGAGTTACATGGGGTCGGACACGGGCTGGAACATGGCCATATGATTTCATTTTGAATGTCCACACGACCTGTGACAGGCATGTCTTGGGCAGTGTGAGACACATAGCCAGGCCACACGGGCGTGTGTACCCTATAATATGGAAAAATTTTCTAAGTTTTTTAAAAGTTTCTTGAGCTATCGGTTTAGTCTCGAACCTTCCCAAATGCATGTTTTTGGCCCCATAGGCTCGTGTTAGGGATGGTGTGAATGATTTTGATTGATGATTAATTGAATTTGAGAATTGTATGTGAAATGTATGGTTATTGTGCCGTATGTCTGGTAATACTCCGTAACCCTATTCCGGCATTGAATACGAGTGAGGGATGTTACATATAAGGTGTTACAGCATATTCCCGCAACATCCTTTGATCCATTGGGACTTTTTCCCACATATTCGCTTGTTGCTCTTGTGGATCATCAAATAATGGATCCTTCTACGGTAGATTAATTGCCACGTGTGGATTGGTATTCATCAACCGACGATTCCATCTAATTATCTTCTTGGAATCTAGAAATGATTTGATTGGGGTGCTTCTGGTTCAGGGCATAAGCAACCAACAAATTAAAAATAAATTAAAAAAATAAAAATAGATAAACAAGAATTAAAAATATCGTATCTATAGTCTTTAACTTTCCTATTTATCTTATAAATTGTAAAGATATTTTCTAGATTTACTGTCGAAACCTCCTGGGAAATTACGTCAACAATCATTGCCAAACGTTCGAATGTTTGATTGTAAAATATTACATAAAAAATATAAAAAATTAAAGCAATGGTGTCCGCAAGTATACTGGTCAAATTGTAATATAGTAATGTGTTGCAACAAAACACAATGAAGTGTGTAAGGATCGTACCCAAGGAAGGATGAATTAAATCTATTAAAAACCTCTTTACAATAATCAATCTAAATAGTAATAATTAAATGTTATATAACGAAAAACCATAAAAGAGAGAAATATCATAAATTAAATAATTAAAGTAAATAAATAGAAATAAAACACAAATGGCTAAACTGATTAAATCAATCAGGAAGATTAACACGTTTCAGGGGTTGTAATTAACTTTGGATTCAGTTTTATGGGAATTAGCTAGTAACTAACCAATCATTACCTCTCAACCTCTAACTGATTAATTAATTGGTTGATACTCATTTATCTCCTAACCTATTTTAACATATGATTACTTCCTAGGGTTGTCAAACCTAGGATTTAAGAACGCGTAATTTATACCTACTATTCATTTGATAAACCATTAATCATCCGTTAATCACTTCGGCATTCACTCGTTAATCTTCCTTAAGGGAATTAGCTATTCATGGTATTCATAATCTCGAACTCAATTGATATAAACATGTAAAAAACACGATTAAATCTAAAGAGAACATAGTTTTAGAATAATCTTTATTTGTATCGATTAAGAGCAAAATAACAAATCTCTTGACTACGATAATGAATCTTGTCACTTGCAAAGGAAAATAAACTGAATAATTTTGATTTTATAAAAGAAACTTTGGATTGAGATCAATTCTAAGAGAGAAGAATAGAGCGTTTTAGAAAAATAAAGGAAAATTAAACCTAAATCCTACTCCAAAACTACGGGGGGTTTTGGATGCGTCTAAGGAAACTTAGTTACATCAAACCCTAAGGTTTTTATTTATAGGAGTGTTAGCAGCCCCAATTAGGTCTTCAGCATGTCCTAGGTCTTACTATAAATTTTATTTCACGGACGAAAACAACCTCAAAATACTCGTGCTCCACGTCGATCTTATATCGCACCATACACAAGCTATGGCATGACACAACATGCATTTTGTAGGCTTGGAAGTTCTTGTTGTGATTTCAAAGTTTGAGAAGCTTGTGCATCACTTGTCCCAAGTCCCTACATTCATTGGGCCCTAAATTAGGCATCCTACACACTCAAATTAACTTATTAAAACTACCTGAGACCTATTTTGGCCTAATAGGTCACTAACACTTAAAATTGTCTAAAAATACTTATTTTATTAATTATTTAAAAATACCTAATAAATATAAAAATACAATAATAATTACTAAAAATAGCTATAAAATAAGCTCCTTAAATGTCGAAACGTATCTAAACTACTACTACATGTAACAGCTTGTTTTTGGGTCAAATCAGAACAGGGGTTTTGGGACCAAAAATTCAAAGTAGAAATATTGATTTTATTATTTTTTAAGGTCTACAGTATGATTGAATGATTGTGTGAAAATTTCGATAAGAAGTTTTATCGATAGAGTGTCCAATTTGACTAATAGGACTAAATTGCAAATGGTGCAAAATGTCTATTGTAGAAGCTAATGGTGTTTAATTGCTATGAAATTTTAAATTTGAGGTCCTTAAATGAGAATTAGACCATTATACTTCATAGTGGATAAAAATGGACATGGTTAGGTGAATTTCCAAAGTTTGGCATTAAAGGAATTTTGGTAAACTAGTAAATAAAGACAAAATTAAGTGAAATAAAAGTGCCTATCTTCTCAAATTAGTGCCCCCTTGTGTTGAAAATTTGAAGGAAGCCATAGCTAGGGTTTTGGCCACTTTCAAGCTCGATTGGAAGCCCATTCTTGTCACGTTTTTGATGATTTTTATGTTTTTGAAGTTGTCTTAACCTAATCTAGGTATTTCAAGGACTAATTTGAAAATATGTCAAATTCTAAAATTTTACCCATGTAGAACATGTACGTATTTTGATATTTAATGGTAGAAAATACATATTTGTTGTTAGTTAAACAACATTTACAAAGTGATTTTTGATGAAAATGTCAAAAAGGGACCTATTTGTAAAAGGTTGTAAAATGTGAATAAATGAATAATGTGGGCTATTATGAGTATGAATAAGTTTTAGCTAGGCTTGGGTTTTAAAAAATTGAATGAAATTTATTTTAAGAGCCTAGGGACTAAAATATAAAATGTTAAAAGTTTAGGGGTAAAAATGTAATTTTACCATAAGGTTTTTTGGGCTAAATTGAATAATGTGATAATTAAATGAGATGAATTTGATATTATACATCAAGAAAGACAAGGTTCTGACCTAAATCGGGGGAAAAACAAAGTATTTGACGATTAGGTCCATTTTTCCATTTTGTACCAAGGTAAGTTCGTATGTTAAAAAATAAGCTTTAAAATAATTGAATTTAAATGCTTTAATATTACATAAATTTTAAGTTCGATTATGTGGATGAGTATAACTCTATGGATGAGTTTGACCATGATTTGACAGGCAAGAAATCCATTTTGAACCTTAAGAATAGGTTAGGATACAAGTGACATGTACTAGGGTTACTATACGTTATGTGATTATGTGACCGGGGTGCTGGTCCTGTACGTCCTATCGGTGGCTGAATATACCGACATATGTTGTGGTTACTTGACAGCTTGTGTGAGTAGCATTGTATAGCTACGTCTGGACTGACAGCTTGTGTGAGCAGGCCTGTCGATAGCTCGAGAGCGACCGATTATGTGATATGAGACTTAGGTAGGTTGGGCTACATATGTGGCACTTAGTGTGAAAAATTCTAGTATCCGACATTGTTATTCCGAGTGATTCATGGGTATGTCAAAGACGAGAATATGTGTAATTTCATTTCGAAATGGTACAGGTATGTACATAAAACTTATGTTTATTGAATTTTGAGAAATGAGGAATTTAAGGTAAGGTTGTGAAGGAATAAATTATAAATGCTAAACTTATGGTAATTTATATCATCTTATGTTATATCTCTTAAATGTTGATCACATGGTAGGGTTTGCTTATTTCTTGCATACGAGCTTACTAAGCTATATAGCTTACTCCATTTATTTTCAATGTTTTTATAGTGTCGCCAAGCTAGCTCGGATTGGAGATCGTGAAAGATTAACCTTACACTATCAAGACTACAATTTTGGGTATTGATGACATTTAGCATTTTGAGTATATGGCATATATAAGGACTTGGTCATTTTGTTATATGTGTCCTTATGATTTGGCCATATGTGTTGGCTTGTAATTGTTAATGTTTCATTTTGAGTATAGCCATGAAAGTTGGCTAATGTTGATTATGAGTATATTCATACGTTAATGCCTTTATGAATGTGTGAGTTGCATGACTTAATTTGGTAAAGTATGATGTCATAAGCTTGTTAAATGTTGGCAGGTGAATGTCATGTTATTGCCTTGGTTGTGGTGGTTTTGGTTGCATCTATATGCTTGGATTTGTGCCATGTGATGTTGTGTAGGTATGTGAAAGTGAGGGTGGCAAAATGGCTTGGTAAATAGCCTTATTTTTGTTCACACGGGTAGACACACGGGTGTATGCCTGTCCTATGGGCATGTGTTTTGGTCGTGTGTCCTCTGCACATTAATTTTTAGTAACAGAATGCTCAGATTTGAGCACACGGCCAGAGACATGGGCGTGTGTCTCAGTCGTATGGATAGCATGGCCTCGAACACGGGCGTGTGCCCTGGCCATGTGAAGTTTGCACCCATTTTTATGAAAATTAATTTTCCATGCGGCCTAGCACACAGTCGTGTGACTCCAATTTGTTCATGAGTTACAAGCCAGAGAGTGACACGGGTTAGAGACAAGGGTGTGTGTGGCTACATGACCTACCCACATGAGCGTGTGACCCCTGTTCTAGCAAAAATCTTCTAAGTTTTATAAGAATTCCCTGAGTTCTTGGTGTGGTCCCAGGCCACTAGCAAAGCATGTATTGGGCCTTGTAAGCGCGTATTAGGGAATCTATGATTGAATATGAATGGTTTTAATTTGGATGCAAAATTTATGACTTGATTTGTATGATTATTATGATGAAACTTCAGTAATTCCTCGAGCCCTATTCCAGTATTGAATATAGGTAAGGGGTGTTACACTACAATTAGCGACAAGTCAATCCGCAAGTAAAAATCCACAAGGATTTCCTCTCAAGAAGGTAGATGCACTTGGGTTCACAATGGCAACTTCTGAAGATACAATTCGTAGGGATAATCCGCCATAAGGTCAAACATTTATCTACATTATCATATTACATCAATGAAACCTCTCAGTGGAAGCTTTATGTGTACAAGGCTTTGTATATTCAAATATGAAATTTTCTATTTTCAAATCGTTAGTTGTAGATCAAATGTAACACCCTTAACCCGTAACCATCACCGGTCTAGGGTTAAAGGCATTACCGGACAAAACGGTATCTTTTACAGATATTTCATAATATTATTCAATGAATCAAATCACAGTGTCCATTAAATAGGTCTTTGAGACCTTAAACATGCTTTAGAAAAGGGTCGGGACTAAATTGAACACATACAAAAATTCTCAAAAATTTAAAACTTTTTCTAAGTTACAGAGGCCACATGCCTGTGTGCCTCCCACAGCCTCAGACACGCCCGTGTGTCTAAGTTATGTCAAAACATGGCATACATACTAACTTGTCCACACTGCCGTGAACACGCCCGTGTGCCCCACCACGGTCGCTACTAACTTGCACCACACGGCCAGTCACACGTCCGTGTGTCCAGCCCGTGGTCGAGTTTGACTTGTTTTGAAATGCAACCATGAGGGACACGGTCAAGAAACACGCCCGTGTGCTCAACCGTGTGGGTAAATATAGGCCATTTACAAGGCCAAAATGCCACCAACACTTTGGGTCATCCCTACAAACACAATTAAGCATCAATCCAAGCATCAAAGGCAACCAAAACATACCAAAATGTTCATCATTTCTAACCACTTATGAGCTTAACAATCACACCAACTTATATGCCATTTAACTCAATCCAATCACAACATTTCTAAGTAATATACTTCCACACACTTACCATTTCATTATAACAACCATTCATCAATTATATGATTGCTTTGCATCAATAAGCTTACCATTATTTTGTCCATTTCACTACCCATCAAACCATACCAAAACTAAGCATCATAAGACATGACTATTCATTCATATAATGTCATTATCTAGCCTTATCACATGGCTAACTATACACCCTTTCAAAACATAACCATATCAACTAGACTATACTTGCCATACTTATAACCATATCAACTAGACTATACTTGCCATACTTAATGTATACATATGCAAAGTGTACCAAAATGTGATTTGAGTAGTGTGATGACGATCCTCGACAATCCCCGAGCCCTCAGTAGCTTTGACGATCTATAAAACAAAACAAACACATACAAAATAAGCTTTCAAAAGCTTAGTAAGCCATATACAAATAAACGTAACATATAAGTCTTCATTATTCATATCAAATATAAGATTATTAATAGCTCATTTGCACATTCATAGTTCTTCTTGGCTCATTTGTTTAACCATTTGCTTACCAACATATATATCACTATGTACTACATTAGATCATAGCTCATCCATTCTTATATTACATTTTACTTCATCAATTCTGTACACATATCTCATCTAGGTAAGTTCATATATATACTTACCTTTCATACACTTACATAGTGTACATATCATATGTACCTGATTTAGTTATACATTTCACATAACCTTTCATTTTCTCAGAAATTCCTGTTGAACCATTCGAAATCAAATAGGATACTCAGAATGCTCGGAATAGTCGTACAATGCTAATGTCCCAGATGTTGTCTTAAATGTACTCAGATATTGATGCCGCTATCCCAGACAGGGTCATACACGAATCAAATATGATGCCAATGTCCCAAACATGGTCTTATACGTAAATCTCAAATCGATGCCAATGTCCCAGACGTGGTCTTACACGATATCACATATCGAAAACCTATGTCATAACATATTTAATCCTATCTATTCCTAGGCTCATACGGGACTTATCATACTTTGATACATTGTTGATACTTCCTCGGATTTCATATATTTATCTTCTCGTACACATTCATCACAATGAAATTTCATATGAACATACATAAATCAACACAATTACAATTATTTGTATATAGACTTGCCTCGGATTTGAAAAGAACGAAAACGAACAACTATTCAATTACTTTCGACTTTCCTCGATCTAAATCCGTTTTCTTCGGACTCAATTTTCCTTTACGACTGAATTTGAGTATTTTCTTCCACGGTGAGACTTTCAAAAAAGCTTTGTCTCTGATCTGAAACTCTATATCTTTTTTTTTCAGGTCTGCATACGATTTCTGACTATTCGATGTTTTTTTTAGACTATCGCGAATCACTTTCACTTTCTATTTAGTGTCTTTTAATAAATCGATCCCGTGTATCTTACTTTCACAAAGCTCAGTCCAATACAGATGTGTTCGACATTTGTGTTCATACAAAGCCTCATAAGGTGCCATTCTGATGCTCTACTGAAAACTATTATTGTATGCAAATTCAATCAATAGAAAATATTGTTCCCACGTACCATTAAACTCAAGAATGAAACATCTCAACATATCCTCGAGAATTGAATGATATGTTCAGATTGACCATCCGTTCGTGGGTGAAAAGTTGTACTGAAATGCAATTTAGTACCTAAGGCTTCTTGCAGTTTATTCGAGAATCGTGAAGTAAACCTCAGATCTCTGTCAGACACAATAGAAAGTGGCACTCTTTGCAATCTCACAATATTTGAAATATAAAGCTCAGCTAACTTATCAAGTGAATCAGATCATACCGGAATAAAATGGGCGGGTTTCGTCAATCGATCAACTAGGACCCAAATTGCATCTTTCTTTCTCAGAGTCAAAGGTAAACCTGAGACAAAATCCATTGTCACTCTATCCCATTTCCATTCAGGAATTAGAATTGGTTGCAACAAACTAGATGGAACCTGATGTTCAGTTGTAACTTGCTGACAGACTAAACATTTCGAGACAAAGTCAGAGATATCCTTTTCATACCAGACCACCAATAGTGTTTCTTCAAATCATGGTACATCTTTGTACTTCCCGGATGAATAGATAGGCAACTATTATGAGCTTCATTCAAAATTAACTGTAATAACTCTGGATTTCTCAAAATACAAATTTGATCTCAAAATCTCAAACAATCATCACCATCAACTATAAATTCAGAATCGGAGTTCGAATCACACTGACCTCGTTTCACTAACATTTCATTATCAACTTTCTGAGCATCATATATTTGTTGTAAGAACAACATTTTTGCTTTCAATTCAACTAAAAATGAACCTTCATTAGATAGGTATAAATGAGCATTCATTGCACGTAATACAAATAATGATTTCTGACTCAGTGCATCAACACCAACATTTGCCTTACCCAAATGATAGTTTATCACAAGCTCGTAGTCTTTCAAAAGCTTTAACCATATTCTCTATCATAGATTCAAATCTTTCTAGGTCATTAAATATTACAAACTTTAATGATCTAAAAATACATGGCATTTCTCACTGAAAAGATAACGGCGCCAAATCTTTAATGCAAAAACAATTACAGCTAGCTCAAGATTGTGTGTTAGATAGTTCTTTTCATGCGGCTTTAGTTATCTCAAGGCATAAGCTATAACTTTTCCTTCCTGCATCAAAACACATCCCAGACCATTCAATGAAGAATCACTATAAATCACGAACTCTTTACTGATAAATCGTAAAAGTAACATATTTTAATCCCACATTTAGTATGCTTTTGGATGATTTATCCCTGATTTATGTAAAAAGGTGCTCTTAATCCTTTCTTTTCATATCTTATGCTCAAGAAAGCAACTAAGGATAAAAAGAACATAAAACGATCTTAAAATGGACCAAATTGGGCCAACCAAGAAATCGACATGGCCTAGACTTCAAGCCACGCGGTCGTGCCTTGCCATTTACTTCACACGGCCATGCCACGATTTACACGGTCGTGCCCCAATCGACAAAATTGAGAGACGGCCTGAAGACGACTTACACGGGCGTGTGCCATGGGTGTGCCCCTACCGCAGGAAATAGCAATTTCATTTGGATGCTTGGAGGCAAAGAAAGAAACACATTCCTAAGTCTACTTAAACATCCTAGGAGGAATTCTACTTGAATTAGGATACTTAAGAGCCAAGTAAAGCATCTCAAAGCCAATATAAACACCCAAGGTAGCAACTAAAAGGAAGTTTGGTAGAAGCCAAAATAGGGAGCTTTTTGGCAGAGGCTTTTAGGCCGAAGCATTCATCTTTTAGGGAGTCACTTGAAGATAGCCAGTTGATCCATCTTAAGAAGTCAGAATTCCATTCAAGATGGAGGATCTCTCCTTCAATTCCTTCAGAGGGATTTAGGGAGTTCATATGTTTTGTTTATTCTTTACTCTTGAGATGTTTTCATATTTAGTTATGCACTAAACCCCTCAGATACCTGAAGGGGATGAAACCTATGATGGATTTTGTTATTTGATTTCTAAATTTACATGATAAGTACTTGATTTGTTCTTACTTATGTTGCTTAATTTAATCTGATGTGCTTAGGTGGAGGAGGAATAGACCCCGCTTAAGAGTAGATCGAGTGTAATTAAGCGGAGTTGATCGGGAGCCTAGAGATAGGGTTACGAGATTTTGCCAGATTAGGGAGAAACCTAATATGGGAATCCATTGATCGATTTACTGCTTCTTTAGGGGGTTATTATAAAAGAACGAGAGTTCCACTAATTAACCTAAGGTTAGACGTTATTCTCCTCGAGAAAAGGTTTAATATAGGTTAGAGAGTCTCACGGATCAAGCTAAGTAAAGAAATCATATGGTTTGGGAATAAATAATAAGTGAAGTCATAGGTGGATTCTTCCTGAGGGTATCGTCTTTATCAACTGAGTTTTCTTAAAATCTTTCTCCAATTCATTCTTTTGTCTTTGCATTTAGTTTAAGTATTTCGTTAGTTTAATAATCCAATCACTCTATATTTTAGGTTAAATAATAGAAAAAAGTGAGTAGTAGTACTTTTAGGTTCCCTTGGGTTCGATAAGATATTCTTACCTGAGCTATACTATTGTTCGATAGGTGCACTTGCCTCTATTGTTGTCGCAATCAGTCTATAGGTTCGATCACTCTTTTATAAATATTAAAACTCAACCGTTTTGACACGATCAAGTTTTTGGTGCCGTTGCCGGGGAACACTAAAATTTAAGAAAACTCTATTTCTATTACTTTAACCAATTTTTTTAATTTATTTGCAATTTATTATTATATTATTTTTTATTATTATTTCTGTTTACTTTGCTAATTTTTTCCTCTATTTTGCTTTTCGTAGAAAATTTTAGTCTATGGAAAAGATGGCACTGAATAATTATCAGTGGCAAGATATGTGGGCAATTCCTACTAAAGCAACTAGTGTTTTCAACCTCGACGTGGTCACCAGGTTATCTAATCAGTTAGAGATGATGAATACAAAGATTAATGATTGGTATAGTCCTTCGCAGGTACATTTAGAAATACAATATGATTTGAATCTAGGAGGCGTGGGGAATCCTGAGTACCCACCCTACGGATATGGCATGGAAAATGAGCAAGCTCACTATACTGGTAACTATTCTAGATATCAAAATAGTTTTTATAGTGACACTTATAATGCAGGTTGGAAGTACCATCCTAATTTCTCTTGGAATTATCAAAATAGCCAAAGATAGGAACTTCCTCCAGATTTTCGACCACCACCTCACCCACAAGAAGAGGAGTCGAATCTTGAAGAGATGCTGACGAATTTCATGGCAGCCACAGATTCTCGTCTCCAAAAGACTGAAGCAACACTTGATGAACAACAAAAATTGATCAAAGGGATCGAGAATCAAGTTGGAGAACTTACTAGGTCAGTGGGATTTCTCGTAAAACTAATACGACCACTAGGACGTCTACCAAGTAACACCGAGGTTAGCCCAAAGGAGCAAATTCAAGCCATCTCAGCTCAAGATAGTAAGGGGTTAGATGAACCAAATTCAATACAAGAAAACAAGGTAGACAAAGGTAAGATAGAGGTAACACAAGAAAAGCAAAAATCGGTAATCAAGGAGTACCAACCTTGCATACCTTATCCCGAAGTAATGAAAAGAGACAATTCAGAGGAACATTCAGTAAGTTTCTTAAACTCTTAAAGAAATTACATATTAACTTCCCTCTCCTTGAAGCTCTTTTTCAGATGCCAGACTCGAGGAAATTTTTAAGACAGCTCTTGACCAACAAACACAAATTAGACGAAGAGCACCACGTGGAGCTAAACGTAATGTGCTCAGCAATTCTACAAAATAAACTGCCACGGAAATTAAAAGATCCATGGAGTTTTACAATTCCATGTTTAATTGGTAGTTTATCTATTGATAATGCTTTAGCGAATTTAGGGGCAAGCATCAATGTTATGCCTTACAAAATGTTTAAACAACTAGGTCTAAGGAAACCCAGACAAACTAGGATGAGCATTCAATTAACTGATAAAGCTATAAGAATTCCTAGGGGTATAATAGAAAATGTTCTAATCAAAATTGATAAAATTGTATTCTCGGTAGACTTTGTCATTTTAGACATGGACGAAGACAACACGATCCCCTTAATTTTAGGAAGACCTTTTTAGCAACTGCCAGAGCTAAAATTGATATCTGTGCAGGAGAACTCATACTTCGTGTAGGCGACGAGATAGTCACTCTTCAAGCTCTTGACTCGGCCAGAACATCAAGTGATAAAGGTAAGAAAGTAAATTCAGTTGATAACCAACTTGTTCAACCTTCATTGCAGGAAACACCACAAAGCTACAAACCTGAGCCGAATCATAGACCTCGTACTAATAAAGAAGAATTACAAGAGAAACCAAAAGCACACGAAGTGAAACCGAAGGAAACCCCAGACGAACTGATAGGAACAACAAATCACATCAAAATAGAGGATCAGGTGTTGTTGAATAAGGAAGATGCTCGAATCAGCAATTTAGAACTCAAGGCAAACGAAGAAATCACTTTTGAGGTACTTAATGTCTTCCTATATGGCACAGTCGAGGTAAGCAATCCTAAATTCAACAGTTTTGAGGTAAACATTACTCGACTTAAACTTTATATCCATAATCGAGTTGATCGAATGAGAAAGGATTTCCACCTCCTCAAACAACCATGACCATACGAATGAGAGGCAAAGTCAAGCTAAGACTATAAAAGAGCGCTTCTCGGGAGGCAACTCGAGCACTAACCCCATTTTTACATTTTTTTATTTTTTCTTTTTTTTTTCTTTTTAGCACCTAACCATAAACTAACCAAATAGTAGATTTCTAGGCCACACGGGTGTGCCCGTGGCCGTGTAGAAGCTAGGGGCTGAACCATGGGCATGCCGTTAGCTGTGCACGAACAAGGAATAAACTTCTTTCTCCAACACGGGCTGCAATACTAGTCCACGCCCGTGCCGATGCCCCGTACGAGGTTACTGACTCGTCAAGCATGGGATAAACACGACCATGCCTCCCAACTATGCCAACATTCTGACTTATCAAACACCGGACGAGCACGCCCATATTGATTGACCGTGTGAAAAAAGACACGGGGGTGCCACGACACCCACGACCATGCCCGAACACCCTGAATGCGTTCAAAATTCAAAATCCCAAAACACGGGCTACATCTCTATTTAAACCTCATTCACTATTTTTCTAGTTGTCTTTCATTTTCCTTTATTTTTTTTTTGTTTCTATTTTATTTCATCATTATTTTTTACTTTATTTTATTTCATTTTATTTTATTTTATTTTCTTATTCTTATTCTTTATGATATTTATATTTAGCTTAGGATACAATAAAACCAAGCCGGCTACTTGAGGATTCAATTTCAAAGCGGTTCGAGACGCTTCCCACGTTCACCTCCAATCTTATCCGATTTCTTTTCATAGACTTCATCCAAAATTCAAGAAGTATTACTTCTCCCTTCTCTTTTGATTTTATTATTACATAATTGTTTATCTATCTTTGTACATTGAGGGCAATGTACATCTTAAGTGTGGGGGGTAAAAGTACCTGACTTTTTGCATTATTCTCAAAATCCTGAATTTAATCTTGTTCGAAAGTATTTTTCTCATATTACTAATTAGGATGAAATTTCTTATGATGATTGATTTTTATTGATATGTTTTAGAGTAAGTCAGAGTTAATTGTGCATTGATTATTAAATCTAAAGGATACTAGAGAATCGAGCATGATAAGTCTACTTTCTAAAAATAAAAAATTAATAGGTCATTGAACTGAATTTGAGTATTACTTTGAAGTTTGAAATTTATAGGGATTGAGGTCAAAAACACCCATAATTTTTGTGAGATTTTGAGCCTTATAGAGCATATATTCTTTTTCGTGCTCACTTTATTGATTATGAGTGTGTCAACTTTGAATTGTTATTCTAGAACTTGCCTCGTTTATACACATCGAGACCACGCTTTTGATTTGATAAATAGAGATGATAAAGGCACCTAGGATTTAACCCACTTACTCCATAAAAAGCCTACCTTCACAAATTAACCCCTAGTGTACCCGTTGAATCCTAACAACCTTTTATTGATTCACCCACTAATATTAACCCAAAACCCTCGTATTTGTTATCACCCTTTCTTTTGACTACCCTTTAATCGAGGTTTGATTTGATTAAGTTACCAAATTATATTAGTTCAAGAGTTACATTTATAATTTATGATGTAATATTTTAGTTTGTTCTTAAAAAAAATAAATAAAGAAGCTTAGAGCATTTAAAAATCCAATTGTTGAAGAAAAAACTCACATTAAAGTATTATCAAATTTCAAGTGATGAAAATACTCTTTATTATAGAGTAATTATCAATAGTAAGTATTATTAATTTTCATTCAATGTAAATATTCATATTTAGTTCATTGTTTCTAGTTAGGTAAATTGTCAAGTCAGTCATGATTCTAACCTTCTAATTCAACTTTTATCCACACCTTTTAACCCAAGCCCCGTTTCAACCGTGATTAAAGACCTTTTGATTTGTGTATCATCTCACATACAGTGGTGGAGATTTGATTTTTAGGCAAGCCTATAGGATTAACTTTTCAGGTTCGACTTATGACTGCTTATTCTTGAACCTTAAACACTTCGAGTGATTTGAGTGAATCTTTTGTGAGGATGTCAATCCTTGTCGGTTTTGAATTAAAGGTAATTACTTAGATAAGGAAGACACCTATGTTTTCATACTACAAAGGTATGACTTATCGTAATTGAATCTTTAGGACTCTTTGAGTTGAATTATCCATGTATAAATTATCTATGAATTATGGTGAGACACTGTCGATAGGAATTATGAATTATGGAAAGTTCGTTTTAATTGTAAGTTGAGAATTTTGCTTGAGGACAAGCAAAAGCTTAAGTGTGGGGGTATTTGATAAACCATAAAAGTATCATATTTTAATCCCACATTTAGTATGCTTTTGGATGATTTATCCCTGATTTATGTAAAAAGGTGCTCTTAAACCTTTCTTTTCATGTCTTATGCTCAGGAAAGCACCTAAGGATAAAAAGAACATAAAACGGGCTTAAAACAAACGGGCTTAAAACAGACCAAATTGGGCCAACCCAAGAAATCGACACGACCTAGACTTCAAGCCAAACGGCCGTGCATTGCCATTTACTTCCCATGGCCATGCCACGATTTACAGTAGTACTACAATCCAATCGAGAATCGAGACACTACGAAGATGACTTACACGGGCGTGTGCCATGAGCGTGCCCCTGCCGCGGGAAAGAGCAATTTCACTCAAATTTGGATGCTTGGAGGCAAAGAAACACATTCCTAACTCTACTTAAACATCCTAGGAGGAATTGTACTTGAATTAGGATACTTAGGAGCCAAGTAAAGCATCTCAAAGCCTATATAAACACACAAGGTAGCAACTAAAAGGGGAGTTCGGCAGAAGCCGAAATAGGGAGCTTTTTGGCAGAGGCTTTTAGGCCGAAGCATTCATCTTCTAGGGAGTCACTTGAAGATAGCCAATTGATCCATCTCAAGAAGTCAGAACTCCATTCAAGACGGAGGATCTCTCCTTCAATTCCTTTAGGGGGTTTTAGGGAGTTATTATGTTTTGTTTATTCTTTACTCTTGAGATGTTATCGTATTTAGTTATGCACTAAACCCCTCAGATACCTAAAGGGGATGAAACCTATAATGGATTTTGTTATTTGATTTCTAAATTTATATGATAAGTACTTGGCTTGTTCTTAATTATGTTGCTTAATTTAATCTGATGTGCTTAGGTGAAGGGGGAATAGACCCCGCCTAAGAGTAGATCTAGCGTAATTGAGCGGAATTGATCGGGCGCATAGAGATAGGGTTATGAGATTTTACTATATTAGGGTGAAACCTAGTATATGAATCCATTGATCGATTTACTGCTTCCTTAGGGGGTTATTATAAGAGAACGAGAGTTCCACTAATTAACCTAAGGTTAGAAGTTATTTGCCTCCAAAGAAGGTTTAATATACGTTAGGGAGTCTCATAGATCAAGCTAAGTAAAGAAATCATATGGTTTGGGGAATAAATAATAAGTGAAGTCATAGGTGGATTCTTCCTGAGGGTATCGTCTTTATCAACTGAGTTTTCTTAAAGTCTTTCTCCAATTCATTCTTTTGTCTTTGCATTTAGTTTAAGTATTTCGTTAGTTTAATAATCCAATCACTCTATATTTTAGGCTAAATAATAGAAAGAAAGTGAGTAGTAGTACTTTTAGGTTCCCTTGGGTTCGATAAGATATTCTTGCTTGAGCTATACTACTATGTCGATAGGTGCACTTACCTCTATTGTTGTCACAGTCAGTCCACAAGTTCGATCACTCTTTTATAAATATTAAAACTCGACTGTTTTGACACAATCATTTACCCGATTCTAGTTGTGCCAAAACTGGAGCTTCAGTCAAAAGGGCTTTCAACTGATCAAAACTTTTCTGACATTTATCAGACCATTCAAATCTCACACCTTTTTGAAGCAATCTAGTCAACGGAGCAATAATCATTGAAAATCCTTTTACGAACCTTTGGTAATAACCAGCAAGTCACAGAAAACTTCGGACTTTAGACACATTTCTCGAAGGCTTCCACTCTAAAATAGCTGAAATCTTGCTCGGATCAACTCATATACCAGAGGCTGATACAATATGTCCAAGAAAACCAACTTCTCGCAACCAGAATTCATATTTAGTGAATTTTGCATACAATTGCTTATCTCACAAACTTTGCAACATAATTCTCAAATGTTCAGCATGTTCAGTTTTATCATGCAAATAAATCAAAATGTCGTCAATGAATACCACAACAAATCAATCTAAATACAATCTGAAAATTCTATTCATCAGATCAATAAAAACAACAGGAGCATTTGTTAGTCCGAAAGGCATAACTAAAAATTCATAATGCCCGTACCTCGTTCTGAAAATAGTTTCAGAATATCTGAATCTTTTACTCGCAATTGATAATATCTCGATCTCAGATCTATCTTTCAAAACACGGAGGCTCCTTTCAGTTGATCAAACAAATCATCAATTCTGGGCAA
This sequence comes from Gossypium rotundifolium, assembly GCA_025506655.1. Taxonomy (NCBI): domain Eukaryota; kingdom Viridiplantae; phylum Streptophyta; class Magnoliopsida; order Malvales; family Malvaceae; genus Gossypium; species Gossypium rotundifolium. The sequence continues at coordinate 131,980,319 of CP106722.1, forward strand.
AAGATATTTGTTCTTTATAGTCACTTTGTTCAACTGGCAAATAGAACAGGAGCACCCTAAGGTGAGAAACTCGATCTTGCAAACCCTTTATTTGTCAACTCTTGCAACTAAGACTTCAACTCTTTCAACTCTGTTGGTGCCATTCTATATGGAGCTATCAAAATAGGAGTCGTTCCCGACAATAAATCAATACAAAATTCAACTTCACATATCAGAAGTAATCCCAAAATTCTTTAGGAAATACATCAGGGAATTCACATACAACTGGCACTGATTCTACTTTATTTTCAGTCACTTTTGAATCAATTACATATGAAAAATAAGCTTCATAAAGGCAAAATAAGCTTCAAAACCCTTTCTCACATAATTCTGAGCTTTTAACACAGATATCATAGCAAGTAACCCATGCAAATCATTAGACTCAATCCGAATTATTTCATCATTTAGACATCTCAAATCAATAGTCTTTCTTTTGCAATTTACAACAGTATCATGCAACGTCAACCAGTCCATACCTAAAATTATATCAAACTCATCAAATGGTAATAGCATCAGATCAGTTAGAAAACAAACATTTCTAAACATCAACGAACATTTCTTGCATACTTTATCAACCAGAACACTTTTACCTAAGGGTTTCGACACTCTAATAAGAAATTCAGTAGACTCTACAAGCAAAATCTTACTGGATACTAAGTTCATGCATATATACGAATGTGTAGAACTTGGGTCTATCAATGCAATCACAAAAGTATCATAAAGAGTAAATGTACCCGTTATAACATCTGGAGATGAAGTTTCCTCACGAGCTGGGATGGCATATGCTCTGACAAGCGCTCTAGCTTCAGATCTTGCAACAGTGTATTTCGTAGTTCTTTGACTACCACTGACATTCCTTGTATTTTGAGAAGGTCTACCTCTAGCTGAAACATTATCAAATCTCGGATTCTGAACAATCTCTTTCTCAACAGACTCTAGGCAGTCTCGGATGAAATGTTGTAAGGATTCACATCTAAAGCAAGCTCGATCATTCAATCTACAACTACCTGGATTTCTTTTACCACAATGTTTACATCCATGTCGTTCAGATCAGACATTTCCTACACTGGCCATTGGAGTAACTGGAGCTTTATAATTTGACTGTGATTTAGCACGATCTCTATTCGAGTGTTCCACATTAGCCTTATAGTGGCTATATTCATCTCTAAAGTTCTTTGAAGCAGACTTAAATGTTTTACTCGGAAATCTCTTTCTCGCATCTCTAGCTTCTATCTTAGCTTTTATTTTATCTTTCCCAAGTGCCTCAGCTTTGAATGCTCGATCAACAAGCACAACAAACTCTTTTATTTCCAGAATCCCAACTAGCTAATGAATATCTTCATTTAGGCCGTCTTCAAACCGTTTACACATTATTGCTGCAATTGAAACACATTCTCGAGCGTATTGACTTAATCTTACGAACTCTCGTTCATACTCGGTAATAGACATGCGTCTCTGTTTCAGTTCAAGAAATTCTTTTCATTTCTGATCAATAAATCTCTGACTAATGTATTTCTTTCGAAACTCAGACTGAAAGAAATCTCATGTAACTCATTTTTTCAGAACAACTAAAATCAAGGTCTTTCACCATTGATAAGTTGCGTCTCGTAATAAAGATACAACATATTTTATGCATTCTTCAGGAGTCAATAAAATTTCATCAAATACTCAGTTAGTGTTCTCGAGCTAAAAATCGACTTTCTCAACATCATCATCACTGGTGGCCCTAAACTTTTCAGCCCCATACTTACAGATTTTATCAACCGAAGGTCTATTCAACTTATTCAAATTCATAACCGGAGGCACAACTAAAGTCTGAGGGGGATTAGGCGGGGTGGAGTTTACGAAACAGCCAAATTAGTTCTTATTTACTGAGTGAACCACTCATTAATCATTTGGAAGAAGTCTTGTTTAGCCTCTCCCTCTTGACCGTTAGTAGCCAGTCTTGAATCTGATTGTGCTGTCCCTTAAGTGGGAGCAGGTGCGTTACATTTAAGATCGTCAACTACGGCTCTTTTGGGATCCATTTACAATATGAAAACACATTTTACACGTTAGGATTCATCACACTTCCACATTTCATATATATGGCATGTATAGCTAGACTCTCACACGCTACGCTTGTCCGAGAATCGACTAAATTGTAGTTCTGATACCAATCAAATGTAACACCCCTAACACGTAACCATCGCTGGTCTAGGGTTAAAGGCATTACCGGACAAAACGAAACCTTTTACAGACATTTCATAATATTATTCAATGAATCAAATCAAAGTGTCCCTTAAATAGGTCTTTGAGACCTTAAACATGCTTTAGAAAAGGGCCAGGGCTAAACCAAAAACATACAAAAATTCTCAAAATTTAAAAAAATTTAAGTTATAGAGGTCACACGCTTGTCTAGGAAGGCCTTGTGCCTCTAACGGCCTCAGACACGACCGTATGTCTAAGCCGTGTCAGAATAGGGCATACATACTAACTTGTCCACACGACCATGAACACGCCCGTGTGCCCCACCCGCGGTCGCTATTGACTTGCACCACACGGCCAGTCACACGCCCGTGTGTCTAGCCCATGGTCGAGTCTGACTTATTTTGAAATGCAACCACGAGGGACACGATCGAGCCACACGCCCGTGTGCTCAATCTGTGGGCAAATATAGGCCATTTACAAAGCCAAAATGCCACCCACACTTTCGGTCATCCCTACAAACACAATTAAGCTTCAATTCAAGCATCAAAGGCAACCAAAGCATACCAAAATGGTCATGATTTCTAACCACTTATGAGCTTAACAATCAAACCAACTTATATGCCATTTAACTCAATCCAATCACAACATTTCTAAGTAATATCCATCCACACACTTACCATTTCATTATAACAACCATTCATCAATTATATGCTTGCTTTGCATAAATAAGCTTACCATTATTTTGTCCATTTCACTAGCCATCAAACCGTACCTATAACACCCCTAACCCGAGACCGTCGCCAAAATAGGGTTAAGAGGCGTTACCAAAAAAACATAATAATTCACATCCATTCCACAACACAAAGTCTATCATCAATCATACATACTCAAATACGAACATATAGTCCCTCATCTAGATCTACGAGACCTTAAACATGTGTTAGAAAAAGGTCAGGACTAAATCAAACACTGATGAAAGCTTTCAAATTTTCAAATATTCTTCAATATTGTTGAGGTCACACACCCGTGCAATCAGGCCGTATGCCTCACACGATCACCAGACACCCCCATGTGTCTAGACCATGCCAAATCAGAGCATGTATTCTGACTTCTTCACACTGCCACCAGATACACCCGTGTACTGAGGCCGTGTACTCTTAGGCAATATACTAACTTATCCACACGGCTACTAGGCATATCGGTGTATCGTGGCCGTGCATACTTGAGCTAGCTACTGCCTTTATCCCACGGCCACTAGGCACGCTCGTGTGCCATAACCATGTAAGCAAAATAGACTATTTGCAAAGCCAATTTGCCACCCATACAAGGGTTTACCAAGCTTCAAAATAATGCCAATTCATACTTTTAAATGCACTGAAACATACCATTTGATGCACTCAATAACCATCAACATTACCATCTAGTTCCATACCTAATATCTTCACCTTATGTTCATTCAAAGTAACAATGGTATATCTCAAAACATACATAAATAAAGCATTAGGTAATTAACACCATAATTCATCTTCAAACCACATCTTTCATCAACCATAAAGTCATGAAATATACCACATTCATAGCTTATTCATAAATTCTACATCATTCAACTTCTAAGCCAGCTCACATGGCAAGGATTAAACATTTCAAGACATATCTTAACTTCTAGCCTATACATGCCATATTTCAACTATATATATCTTTCAAAAGTACCAAAATAGATTACCGATAGTGTGATAGAGATGCTGACGATTCCCGAATCTGAGCTAGATTTACTGACACTGCAAAGCATAGAAACAAATCACACAGTAAGCTTTCAAAAGCTTAGTAAGTTCATAACAAAATTCATTAACCAAAACAAATCATCACATAGATTATTTCACAATCTCATATCTCATATCTTCTAAAACTAATATGTTCAATTAGCCTTCCAAAACTCATTCATAGGTTCATCAACCACATAGGTTTCGAACGTACCTTAGCCACCACCTAGTTGTCGATTACATTTGCTACTCAATACTCACCATCTCATTTCGATCAACTTTCATTCCTTTTTGATTCACTCACACACTTAGTGCCCAAATAGTTAGCCTAAGCTGAATTAGCATCGCACACATAGTGCATCTATATCAAACCGATCTTAAATCGGTATCGCACACACAGTGCTAACCACAGAGCAGGAGCTTATATTATTTCGCACACACAGTGCTAATCATCTCAGTCACATTTTCGGATACGCACACTTAGTGCCACACAACTTGAACCTTCACATAGCATTCACATTTTAACAATACCATAACATCCATCTCATAACATTAACATAGTTAAATACACGTATTATGTCCAAACTTACCTCGGACGTTGAACTATTGAAATGGTCGATTAATCGAGCACTTAATCTTTGCCTCGATCTCGATCTGAACCTCTCCTTTCTTGGTCTATACACATTCAAATTTAATCCATTCAATCACCAATTCATTCACTTTAATCCGCACACACTTATTTAGGGTATTTTACGAAATAGCCCTCACATTTTCACATTTCGACACTTTAGTCCCTATTTCGTAAAATCATCAAATTCACATAATTTCTTTTCACACAAGGCTAACCGAATTTTCCTTGTGTTCATACAAGCCCACACATTTCATTTATTTTACATTTTTGTCCTTTAATTTACACTTTTCTCAATTTAACCCAAATTACTCAATTTTATTAGAAATCCAAACACAAACTATGTTAACCCAACACCAAGTTTTCATATCTCACTATCAACTAACACATAGCTCAAACATTCATCAATGGCTCATCACAAAAACATCATCAATCACAAAATTACAACATGGGTTAACTAGAGCACAAAGAAACGTTGCAAAAATGTAGAAATTATCAATAATCGAACAAAATCTAACCTTAAATCAAGCCAACTTCTAGCCGAAAATACCAAATCTTAAAACCCCTCTTTTTCTTTCTCAAATCGGTGGAAGAAGATGAATACTTCCACTATCAATTTTCTTTTGTTTTCTTATGAATTAACATCATTAATTCATTTACAAATTTAACCTTTTTACTAAAACATTTTAAACTTATTCACTTAAGGGCATAACTATCCATGGTTATCCATCATCTTTATTAATGGGCTAATTGCCTCATAAAGCCCTCATATTTAAAAGACAATAACACTTAGGTACTTATAAATCAGCACACAGGTTTTGCATATTATGCCATTAGATATTTTTCTTAATTCGGCATACAGTCAATAATATCTTCACACAGAAATTTCACACAGGCTAAATCACATAATATTCACACAGAAAATAATATTAAATTATTATTTTCACCTCAAAATTGTGGTCTCGAAACTACTGTTCTGACTAGGGTCTAAACCGGGTGGTTACAACTCTCCCCTTAGGGATTTTTGTCCTCGAAAATCTTACTAATCGTGTCAAATAGTCGAGTTTTAATATTTATAAAGAATGATCAAACCTGTAGACTAACTATGACAACGATTGAGGCAAGTGCACCTATCAAACAATAGTATAGTTTAGGCAAGATTATTTTATCGAACCCCAAGGAACCTAAAAGTACTACTACTCACTTTCTTTCTATTATTTAGCCTAAAATATGGAGTATTGGTTTATTTATATAGTTTAACGACTACTAAGCTAAAGACAAAGACAAAAAGAACAAATTGGGAAATAAGTCGAAGAAACTCAATTGATTATGACGATACCCTCATGAAGAATCCACATAGGACTTCTATTGGTATCTAACTTTTAATTCACATGACTTTTTACTTGCTTGATCCGTGAGACTCCCTAACCTATATTAAACCCTGTCTCGAGGCGAATAACGTCTAACCTTAGGTTAATTAGCGGAACTATCGTTCACTTATAGTAACCCCCTAAGGAAGCAATAAATCGATCAGTGGACTCCCATATTAGGTTTCACCCTGATTCAAAAAAATCTCGTCACCCTATCTCTAGGCGGGCAATCAACTCCGCTTAATTATGCTAGATGTACTCTTAGGCAGGGTCTATTTCTCCTCCACCTAAGCACATCAGATTCAATTAAGCAACATAATTAAGAACAAACTAAGTACTTATCATATAATTTAAAAATCAAATAATGAAATTCGTTATAGGTTTCACCCCCTTCAGGTATCTGAAGGGTTTAGTTCATAACAAAATAAGAAAACATCTCAAGAGAAAAGATAAAACAAAACATAAGAAATCCCTAAAACCCCCTGAAGGAATTGAAGAGGAGATCCTCTGTCTTGAGTAGAACTCGACATCTTGAGATGGATCAACTGGCTATCTTTGAGTAATCCTCTGAATAAAAACTCTGGCAAAAAACTCTGCCTCAAACTCCCCCTAGAACGGCTGCCTTGGGTTGTTTATTTAGGCTCCTTAGATACTTTACTTAGCTCCTAAGTACCTCCTTCAAGTAGAATTACTATTAAGGTGTTTAAGTAGACTTAGGAGTATGTTTCTTTTGTCTCGCTTCAAGCATCCAAGGCCGAGTGGAATTGCTCATTCCTTGCTATGATGTTGTTTGGGGTTTTGGGACTTGGGCATTCCCATCAAGGAGATGGGGCATGCGCCACTTGGAGGTGTGTGTGTGGCGTCAATTGCAAGGGGAGGTAAATCGAATTCCACCCCTTTGCATCCATTTTGACGGCATGAAGGGGAGAGTTGTGGGCAATTTGAACTCTACCATGGACTTGGTCGTGTCTCGATTGGGGGAGGTTCGATTGTGGCATGTTTGGGGAGCTTGTAAATCTTGGCATAGGGGAAACAATTAAGTTTTTCTTCTTTTCTTTGTGTCAACAAGCCGATTCTTAGTTAGTCAAAAGCTTGAAAATTCTCTTCACTTGCAAAAGTAAGAATCTCACCTATTTTGTTGTGCAAGGAAACCTGTGTGTTGCCGAAACTTTGTTTTAGCCAACCAAGCACTCCATTATCATTTTTCTCCTTTTGAAAACCTTGTTAGCCAATGCCCTCCTACCTCCTTTTCTTTTTCAATTTAGTTGTCAAACCTCTAGCACCCTTATTGCCGAAAGTATACCTTGTTTCTTCCTTCTTCTCTTCATTGTGCAAAGCCGAAACTAGAGACCCTTTCTTCTCACTTCTTCTTTTTGTTTCATAAACCTTGTGCCGATTTTTCCCTTTGTTCCATACCATTTCTTTTAAACCGAAACCAGCCTTTGTTTTTCATCATCTTTGAGCCGAACCTAGCATTTTCTTTCTCTTTTTCCTGAAGGATAGTAGCCGAAACTTGTTCTTCTTCTAAACACACCTTATTCATTTCTTTCCCTTTCAAAACCGAAAGTGACCCCTCCATTCATCTATCTTTATTTTCTTGTCTTTTTCGAAACCTGTTGGCCGAATCATTCTCCTCTAGTGTTGGGTGGCTGAATATTGGGTGTTGTTAGGTGCCGGTTTCCAATCGTTTGGTAGTGGGTAAGTGTTGGCCGAATGGCCATTTCTCTTTCTCTGGTATTTTACCAATTCTTGGTATGTTAAGGGCTGATATCGGTATGGGTTAAAAGGTGTTAACTTCTTGTTTAATCTTTTCAGTATAGGGTCTTTGGACTTTGGAAATAATCAAGAGGAGTCTTCCAACTCTTTTAGCCAATTGTTAAGTGGTGGTAAGAGGAGTATTTTGTTAGTCCATTCTTTTAGCCTCGTTAAAGCAAGTCTCAATGGATTAATGGATTTTCTTTTTAGGTGGAGGCCGTTTGTAAAGAGAAACCTTTGTGGTTCGAGTTTGGTAGGAAGCCAAGCGTTTGCAAGGTAAGGACTATTTGATAAACCCTTTTGGTTTAATGCTTGTGGCGAATGGTATGATGGTTAATCCATTTGTTGGCCGATTGTAGGATTCGAGTTGTAGAAGTGATCGAGGGGCGTAAATCAATTTTAGGGATTAATACCTTCGCTAATTCGTGTGTAAACCAACACACGATCTTAACCTAATAATGTGATAACTTTGTTGTGTAAATGAAACAAGTGTGTTTGATTATTGCGATACCCATTGAGGTATGGATATGGATTCGGGTAAGTCCGTTTCACTATGAGTTATGTGATGATGATGATATCATGATTTTTAATACTTTGAGATGCCATGTTAAGCATGTGAGCATGATAGCATGATTGCGATTTTGCATCTAGTATGATCGTGATTGGGTGATATGAGAGAGGGGAATATGATATCCGTGTCTTTGGGACCTTTGTGTCTTTGGGACACCGGAGGTTTGGCACCTCCGGTGGTTTGGTACCACGTATTTTGTGACTTTGGGTCACGGAGGTTTGGCACCTCGGCGTCTCGTCCAGTGGCTTAGTACCACGATGGGTTGGCCCCACGATTGATTATCTGAGATTGACGCCTTGATTTGGTATCACACGATGGGTTGGCCCCATCATCGATTTGTGACTACGGTCACCGGTGATTTGGTATCACATTGTGTCTTTGGGACACCGGAGGTTTGGCACCTCATTGCGACTTGTCCCGTGGTTTAACACCACCGTGGGTTGGCCCCACTTTTGAGATATGGGATAAATGCGCTGGTGATTTGGTATCACACGATGGGTTGGCCCCATCATTGGATTATTTGTGACTTGGTCACGGTGGTTTGGTACCCACAGTATGGATATCGTGACTTTGGGTCACGGTGGTTTGGCACCACCGGTGGTTTGGTACCACGGGGTAGAAAAGCGATATGGTTGGTTAGGAGCAGGTGCATGATTTGCATTATTACGTTATGATATATGTGTTGGCATGTTATACTGGGAGAGGAATTATACTTTGAGTCTTGCGACTCACTCTCTCTCCTTTGACTATTTCAGGTGACACATAGACGCGGACATGGAGCCGGGATGGACTCGAGGTGCTCATGCCATACTGAAATAAAGATTTGCTTGGACTTCTTTTATAAAATTTGGTACACTAGCTGGTTTATTTCTATTTTGTTATATTTGGGTTTGTAAATGGCCTCTTAAATTATGTTTTGATATGTTATGTTTAAGTAGATTTTCAATATGCTTTAACAAACTAATTGAGTGAAATGTGCTAAAATTTGGAAAGACAACGTTTTCAAAATTACAAAGACGATGTTTTAAACTATACCATCGGGTATCATACTATAACTTGAGATAAAGTGAACTCAAAAGGTTTTCCAACTTAAATATGATTTTCTACTAAGTCATAAATGTTTTAGTAACAATTAGAAATAACTTAAGCTTCAAAGCGAAATAAACTAATTTTTCCTACACATCGGATAAATTTTCAAAACTTTCTAGGTTTTCAAGTACATCATCGATTTTTAATCAAAGCTACTTGAGTTATCCTCAAAATACAAAATTTAGCTAAGTGTTCTCACCAAATTTCTAGACTTCAACTTAAACCATCCAAAACCTTTTTCTGTAGCATACCAAATTCGATTCGTGGTGTATTGACGGGTTTGGGGTGTTACACTTATAGTCCAGGCCGTGTCGATTTATTGGGTTAGCTCAATTTGGTCCGTTTTAAGCCCGTTTTACGTTCTTTTTACCCTTAGGTGCTTTCCTGAGTATAAGACATGAAAAGAAAGGATTAAGAGCACCTTTTTACATAAATCAGGGATAAATCATCCAAAAGTATACTAAATGTGGGATTAAAATATGTTACTTTTACGGTTTATCAAATACCCCACACTTAAGCTTTTGTTTGTTCTCAAGCAAAATTCTCAACTTACAATTAAAATGAACTTTCCATAATTCATAATTCTTATCGACAATGTCTCATCATAATTCATAGATAATTTATACATAGATAATTCAACTCAAAGAGTCCTAAGCCATTCCTTTGTAGTACAAAAACATAGGTGTCTCCCTTTATTTGAATAATTACCTTTAATTCAAAATCGACAAGGATTGACATCCTCACTAAAGGTTCACTCAAATCACTCAAAGTGTTTAATGTTCAAATATAAGCACTCATAAGTCGAACTTGAAAAGTTAATCCCATAGGCTTGCCTGAAAATCAAATCTCCACCACTGTATATGAGATGATACACAGATCAAAAGGCCTTTATCAGGGTTCTAATGGGGCTAAGGTTAAAGGTGTGGATACAGGCTGGATTAGAGGGTTAGAATCGAGATCGAATTGACTAATTACCTAATCTAAAAATAATGAACTAGAAATAACTGAGTACATCAATTGAAACTTTGAAACTAATAATAATAGGAGCGTTTTTTTTTTCATTGATAATTGAAAATTAAATGCACAAGCTCACTTCTTATACTAATACCGATTATACTTTTATTTTTTGAAATTTTTTAAGAACAAACTAAATAAATACATAATAATAAAGAAAGAATTTTACCAACAGAAATAAACTAATTGGGTAACTGATCAAATCAATTCTCGATGGAAGGGCAGTCAAAAGAATGGTGATAACAAATACAAAGGGATTTTGGGTTAAATTAGTGGGTAAATCAATAAAAAGGGTTGTTAGGATTAAAAAGGGTTCACTAAGGATTAATTATGTGGGTTTAGCGGTGTGAATGGGTTAAAACCTAGGTGCCTTTATCATCTCAGTATATCAAATCAAAAGTGGTCTTAACATGTATAAATGAGGCAAGTTCTAGAATAACAGTTCAAAGTTGACACACTCATAATCAATAAAGTGAGCATGAAAAGAAATAATATATGCTCTATAAGGCTCAAAATCTCACAAAAATTATGGGTGTTTTTGACATCAATCCCTGTAAATTTCAACTTCAAAGTAATACTCAAATTCAGTTCAACGACCTATTAATTTTTAATTTTTGAAAAATAAACTTATCATGCTTGATTCTCTAGTATCCTTCAAATTTAATCATCAATGCACAATTATCAATGACTTACTCTAAAACATATCAACACAAATCATAAATCATTAGAAATTTCATCCTAATTAGTAATATGAAAAAATTTCTTATGGACAAGACAAAAATTCAGGATTTTGAGAATAATGCAAAAAGTTAGGTACTTTTACCCCCCACATTTAAGTTGTACATTGTCCTCAATGTACAAAGATAGATAAACAATAATGTAATAAAAAGAGAAGGGGAGAAGTAGCACTTCCTAAATTTTGGATGATCCTAGGAGTTGGCGTCTTTTGTGGCGGTGATGGTGTTTTCTATGGGCCCGGTGGGGTCTCTACTGATGATCTTTGTACTAGATAAAAAATTGGGTAGCCTGCAAAGATATAGCCAAGAAATCTAAAGAAACATTAATAATATACTAATATTATAATTAAAGACAAAGGAAATAAAGAGAAGTATACTAAGAAGAAAACTGAATTTGAAAGAAAAGACTAATGGACTAAGGAGTCCTTATTGTTGGATGGTTCGCGAGGTGGGTATGACCTCTAAGGTTGTGGTGTGTGATTCCCAAGCAGCCTTTAGAACCTAAAACCAAGAAACTAAATTAAAATAAACTAAACTAAGCATAATATTATTAAAGAGAAGGAAATTGAAGTAAAAGAGAAAAAGAAAATAAAAACTATATAGTCTCAAAAACCCTTGGCTTGTTGTTTGAATGAAGAGGCTAACATGAACTTATGTAGATCGGTCTCCTATAGGGAGATTATGCTTGCCTTCTTTTGCTTCTTCGGCATGGTTTTGGTGTTGCTCAAGAGTCTTAACACTTTTTCTAAAGGAAGAAATAATATTTTGAAGGAAAAAGACAGAAGAAAGAAGGAACAGAATGGGAAGAAGAGGAAGGGGTATGGGGTTTAAATAGTATTTTAAATTTGGCACGCTCCCAAGCCCGTGGTTCAAGGGTGTGTTGATTCACGTGACCGCCTCGCACGACCGTGGTGTGGAGCGTGTTGCCTTACCCATGCCCGTTCTTAATGTGCCATGCCCGTGTCTGAGTAGTCAATGTCGACCACGGTCACGTTGCACGATTGTGGATACAAGCGTGTTGAGTCTCCCACGCCCGTTTCTCAGTCACCACGCCCATTTAGAGATAGTCAGTAGCTTCACATTATTTAGGGGCACGATCGTACTGATCTGTCAGTGCCCGTAGGGAAGGGTCGTTGGGCCCGTGACGTCTGACGGTGGTTGGCCTGAGTTGCACGGCTTCTGCTCTGTCAGTGTGGTGATTGGCTGGTCCACACAGCCACGAACATGACGATGTGTAAGGCCGTGTGGCTTGGAAATCTTCACTTTTATGTTAGTTTACAACTAATTATTTAGAAAGGAAGGATGGAAAGAAAAGAAACTAAAAATAAATTTGAAAGTAAATTGAGTTACTGTTCAGGTTGCCTCCCGAGAAGCGTTCGTTTATAGTCTTAAGGTACACTGTCCTCGTATTTGAAAATTTTAGGGAGGTTTAAAGCTTTGAATATCTTTCCTCATGCTCACAGTTCTATTTTTGTGACAAAGTTGAAGTCGAGAAGCGTTTACCTTGAAATTCCTAAATATTGGATTGCTTACCTCGACTATTTTGTGGTGGAAGATATCGTGTACCTTAAGGAGAATTTCTCTCTTTGTCCTCAGGTCTGTTGAAGTGATGTGGCAATCGACTTTGTCTAATAGTACCTGGTCACCTATTTTAAAGTGATTTGATGTCCCTACGAGCTTTTCTGGCGGTTCCTCTGGTTTTACTTCATGTGGATCCGACTTTTCTTTGACTTGTATCTTCTGCTCTTCTAAATCGTCGACCTTAAGGTTTTGTTTCTTGTGTGAATCTTCTTTGTCGATTTGAGGGCTATGAGTTGGCTCAGGTTTGATGCCTTGTGATGTTTCTTGTAGTGAAGGTTGAACAATTTGATTATCTATTGAAGTGACTTTCTTACCTTCATCATTCGTTGTTCTGGCTGAGTCGAGAGCTTGAAGCTTAATCGATTCATATCCTACGCGAAGTATGAGTTCACCATTGGCAACATCAATTTTAGTTCTAGAAGTTGCTAGGAAAGGTCTTTCTAGAATTAAGGGGATTGAATTATCCTCATCCATGTCTAAAACAACAAAATCTACAGGGAAAACAAATTTATCGATTTTTACAAGAACATCTTCAATAATGCCCCTAAGAATTCTAATAGTTTTATCAGCTAGTTGAATACTCATCCTAGTTTGTTTGGGCTTCCCTAGACCTAGTCATTTAAACAATGCATAAGGCATGACATTTATACTTGCCCCTAAATCAGCTAACGCATTATCAATAGTTAAACTACCAATTAAAGATGGAATCGTAAAGCTCCCTGGATCTTTTTGTTTCTGCGGTAGTCTATTCTGTAACATTATCGAGCATGTTACGTTTAGTACCACGTGGTGCTCTTCGTCTATTTTGCATTTGTTTGTTAAGAGTTGTCTTAAAAATTTCCTCAAGTCTGGCATCTGGAAAGGAGCTTCAAGAAGGGGTAAGTTAATATGTAATTTCTTTAAAAGTTTAAGAAACTTACCGAACTGTTCCTCTGAATCATCTCTTTTCATTGCTTCGGGATAAAGTATGTGAGATTTGTATTCATTGATTATTGTTTTGGCTTTTCATGTTCTACCTCTATTTTATCTTTTTCTTCCTTAGTTTCTTGTGCTGTGGTGGGCTCGTCTACCTTTGTACCCTCTTGAGCTATGATGGCTTGGATTTGTTCTTTTGGGTTTATTTCTGTGTTGCTTGGTAGACGTCCTTGCTGATGTTCCAAAATTAGCTTTGTGAGATGTCCAACTGACCTAGTAAGTTCTCCAACTTGATTCTCGATCCCTTTGATCGATTTTTGTTGTTCATCAAGTGCTGCTTCAGTCTTTTGGAAACGAGAATATGTGGCTGCCATGAATTTTGTCAGCATCTCTTCGAGGTTTGATTTCTTCTCTTGTGGATATGGCTGATTTTGATAATTTGGAGGAGGTTGCTACCTTTGATTTCCTTGATTTCCTTATCCTCCCCACGAAAAATTTGGGTGGTTCCTCCAACCTGCATTACAAGTGTTACTATAAGGATTATTATTGGATCTGAAATTATTACCTATATAGTTTGTCTACTCATGTTTTGCTCCTAATTGGTAGGATGGGTACTCAGGATTCGCCACATTCCCACTTGCTTCGCATTGCATTACTGGATGTACCTGTGAGGAACATAAATTATCTAGCTTTTTATTCATCAACTCCACCTGTGTTGACAGCATTGTTAGTGCGTCTATATTAAAAACTCTGGTTGATTTTGTCAGTTTGGCCCTTGTAATTTACCATTGATAGGTATTCAACGACATCTCTTCAATAAAGTCGTAAGCCGCTTTAGGAGTTTTGTTATTCAAAGTTCCACCGGTTGATGAGTCAATCATTTGCCTCGTTGAAGAATTCACACCATTGTAGAAAGTTTGGACTTGAAGCCACAAAGGTAATCCGTGGTGTGGATATCTTCTCAAGAGATCCTTATATGTTTCCCATGCATCATATAATGTTTCTCCGTCATTCTGCACAAAAGAAGATATGTCATTCCTAAATTTGGCCTTTTTGGCTTTTGGAAAGTATTTTAAAAGAAATTTTTCGGTCATTTGATCCCATGTGGTGATTGACCCTCGTGGTAACGAGTTCAACCACTTCTTGGCTTTATTCCTTAATGAAAAGGGAAATAACCGAAGACGAATGGCATCATCAGAAACACCATTTATTTTGAAAGTATCACAGAACTCTAAAAAATTTTCTATATGAGTGTTCGGGTCTTCGTTCTGCAAACCATCAAATTGAACAAATTGTTGAATCATTTGTATTGGTTTAGGCTTTAATTCAAAATTATTTGCAGCTATAGCAGGCCTAACAATACTAGATTTTGCTCCTGTCAAATTAGGTTTAGCATAATCATACATAGTACGCGGAGCATTCTATTCTTACATATTTGGCGGTGGATTGTTTTCGTCCATCCCTTCAGTAGGATTGGATCTGTCTTGTTGTTCTTCTCTTTGGTAGTCTAGAGCTCGTCTAGTTTCTCTTCCCTTAGGGATTTTCTATCCTGTTGTTGTTTCGACTAGGGTCTAAACCGGGTGGTTATAACTTTCCCCCTTAGGTATTTTCGTCCTCAAAAATCTTACTAATCGTGTCAAACAGTCGAGTTTTAATATTTATAAAAAATGATCGAACCTGTAGACTAACTATGACAACAATTGAGGCAAGTGCACCTATCGAACAATAGTATAGTTTAGGCAAGATTATTTTATCGAACCCAAAGGAACCTAAAAGTACTACTACTCACTTTCTTTCTATTATTTAGCCTAAAATATAAAGTGAATGATTTATTTATCTAGTTTAACGACTACTAAGCTAAAGACAAAGATAAAAAGAACAAATTGGGAAATAACTCGAAGAAACTCAATTGATTACGACGATACCCTCAAGAAGAATCCACCTATGACTTCTCTTGTTATCTAACTTTTAATTCATATGACTTCTTTACTTAGCTTGATCCGTGAGACTCCCTAACCTATATTAAACCCTCTCTCGAGGTGAATAACGTCTAACCTTAGGTTAATTAGTGGAACTCTCGTTCTCTTATAATAACCCACTAAGGAAGCAGTAAATCAATCAATGGACTCCCATATTAGGTTTCACCCTAATCTAGCAAAATCTCGTCACCCTATCCCATATTAGGCTCCACAACACTTTCACTAAAGAAATTCTTTTATTTCTCAACTCTTTGGTCTCTCGTGCCAAAATTAGAATCGGATCCTCTCCATATGGAAAATATAACTGAATCTCAACCTGAGTAGGAGCAATCACATGAGACGGATCAGATCTATACAGTCGAAGCATCGATACATGAAACACGTTATGAATCTTTTCTAACTCAGGTGGCAACAGTAATTTATATGCAACTAGCCCAACATGCTCGATAATCTCATATGGTCCAATGAATCTTGGACTCAACTTGCCTTTTCTGCCGAATCGGAGTATTTTCAAAAACACTTTCAAAAACACTTTATCACCAATCTCAAATTCGATATCTTTCCGTTTCAAATCTGCATAAGACTTTTTTCAATTTGAGGCCGCTTTCAAAATATCACGAATCACTTTCACATTCTGCTCAATCTCTTTTATTAGATTAACCCCGTGAATCTTATTCTCACTCAGCTCAGTCCAATAGAATGGAGTTTGGCATTTTCGACCATAAAAAGCCTCACATGGTTCCATTTTAAAACTAGATTGAAAACTGTTGTTATACGCAAATTCAATCAACAGCAAATGTTTTTCCCACGTACTCTCAAACTTAAGTACACAACACCTCAACATATCTTCGAGAATTTGAATGATCCGCTCGGATTGTCCATCCGTTTGCGGATGAAATGCAGTGCTGAAATGTAATTTTGTGCCTAAAGCCTCTTGCAATTTCTTCCAAAATTGTGAGGTAAATCTCGGGTCTCTTTCAGACATAATAGATAGTGGCACCCCGTACAATCTCACAATTTTAGCAATATACAATTCAACTAATCTATCGAGTGAATAATCTATTCTTACCGGAACGAAATGAGTAGATTTAGTCAATCTATCAACTATCACCCAGATTGCGCTTTCTTTCCGGAGATAAAGGTAATCCCGACACAATGTCCATCGTAATTCTCTCCCATTTTCACTCAAGAATCATGATCGGCTGTAACAAACCGGACAGAACCTAATGTTCAGCTTTAAAATTGAACATTTCGACACAAAGTCAGAGATGTCCTGTTTCATACCATACCACCAATAAAAATGTTTTAAATCATTTTACATTTTTGTACTCCTCGGGTGAACAGTCAAACGACTATTGTGAGCTTCATTAAAAATCATCTGAATTAACTCTGAATTTCTTGGAACACAAATCCGATCTCTAAATCATAGACAATCATCACTACCAACTCAAAATTTTGAATCAACATTCATTTCACACTGGGTGTGTTTAACATTCATTTCTACATCACTTTTCTAGACTTCACAAATCAAACGTACAAACATCGGTTTTACTTTCAACTCAGCCAAAACTACACTATCATCACACAGATCTTTCTGAGCATTCATTGCTCACAAAGCACATATAGACTTTTGGCTTAAAGCATCAGCTACAACATTAGCTTTACCCGGATGATAATCGATTACAAGTTTATAGTCTTTCAACAATTCTAATCATCTTTTCTGTGACAAATTTAATTCTTTCTGAGTCATTAAATACTTCAAACTCTTATGATCGGTATAAACATGACATTTCTCACCAAATAAGTGGTGACGCCAAATCTTTAATGCAAACACAATTGCGGCTAATTCAAGGTTGTGCATTGGATAATTCTTTTCATGCGGTTGTAACTGCCTTGAAGCATAAGCAATAACTTTGCCTTCTTGCATCAGCACACAACCTAAACCATTCAATGATGCATCATTGTAGACTATGAATTCTTTGCCCGATTTAGGTTGAACTAACACTGTTGCTTCTGTCAACAACACTTTCAACTGCTCAAAACTTTGATGGCACTTTTCTGACCACTCAAATTTAACATCTTTTTGTAGCAACTTCATCAACGGAGTCGCAATCATTGAGAAGCCTTTCACAAACCGTTTATAATATCCTGCTAGTCCCAAAAAACTACAGACTTCAGAATCATTTCTCAAGGGCTGCCATTCTATTATAACAGAGATTTTTCTCGGATCAACTCGTATTCCCGCAACTGATACAATATGCCCCAGAAAACCAACCTCGTGCAATCAAAATTCACATTTTCTAAATTTAGCATACAACTGTTTCTCATGCAGAGTTTGTAACAAAATTCTAAAATGTTTGACATGCTGCGTCTTATCGCATGAGTAGATCATAATATAATCAATGAACACCACAACGAAACGACCCAAACACAGTCTGAATATCCTATTCATCAGATCCATAAACATTGCAAGAGCATTCGTTAGTCCAAAAGGTATCACTTAGAATTCATAATGTCTGTACCTCGTTTTGAAAGCAGTCTTCGGCACATCTGACTCTTTAACTCTCAACTGATAGTAGCCCGATCTCAAATCTATTGTTGAGAACATTGTAGCTCTTTCAACTGATCAAACAAATCATAAATACGAGGCAACGAATATTTATTCTTTATCATCACTTTGTTCAACTGTCGGTAGTCAATACATGTATCACCCCAAACCCAAATCCGTCGCCGAATTAGGGTTACGAGGCATTTTCAAAGAAAACATAATCACATAGAACTTATCCATAAATGCATATATATATATATACATGTATATAACATTTTACTAATTAAATATTAGTTTTAAATGATTAGTCATACCTGATATACAAATCATGTCTCACAGTTCAATTGAATTCATTTCAATTATATATCATTTATTCAGACCATTATACATATCTTAAAGTCACACAATTTGCCTTAAAATACATACTTAAATCATGAGCTTATCATTATAATGACGCATTCAAATCAAGCATATAATGTTTATTAGCGATGTACAAATGAAATCCAAACCAAATATATTTTCTACTCAATACCATGTATTGCCGAATACATAACTTATGAGATTTATTTTTTTTTTTACCTTTCACATTTAAGCAAAACATGCATATTTAATAATGGATATTACACAACTAAACACATCACGCCTATATGTCATGACTAACTTATATATATATATCCATATATGTGTATACGATATGTACCTAGATTATAATGAATATACCCACATACAATTAGAATATCCATGCATCATAATAATTTATATAAATTTAACTTATACTTGAACACTCACATGAAATCCTAACATTATTAACCTATGAACAAAACACAACTATGGTTCAATATAATCGAGTATACAATTGATTATTCATATCACATTACCCAACTCAAATGTTCACTTCACAAACATATATTTCCTTAACATATTCGATTTAAACCTTGATTGAATTTGCACAAACATTAACGATATAAATTGACAATTATATCAAAAGCATGATAAACGTACTTAACCGAAAATTTAGGCATATTCGCATGGCTATTATATACATGAACAAAAAGTTTTCAACAAAACAAAGTCAAAGTCTTTCCTATACATGCCTCTATCCAAAACCAAAATGAAAGAGTACCAAATTAGATTGATAGTGTGGTCGACTTTCTTGGCGATCCCGTTGAGCTTGTAGCTTTGTACCTAATCTATAAAGCAGGAGAACATTTCACATAAATAAGTTTACTAATTTAGTAAGTCCCAAGCTCATAATAATATAACATTCAAACACTTAAATATTTAAATCATTCAACTTATGACATTGCACATATACATTTAAATATATTGATTTCTACAGGGCCGTATACTAATAGTTCATTAACCTAAGTAATTGTACTTCATTTCCATAAACCTGTATCTCTTCGAAGCACAAAATAAGTATATTACAAGAATCACATGCTCCAAATCGTATAAGTACAACATTCATATCAACCATGTTATCGTACTAAAATTTCTTTCACTCTTAGCATTTCTATTTGAAAACCGAATCTCCATAATAGTACATTCAATCTCAAATTCAATCATATAATACTCATGCACATCAATCGTAATCTCAAATGTACATAACACTGTTCTCATAGTATTAACTCAACTTGAGTAACATTAAACATAACATACCTTACTTGCTTACTTGAGCCTTTAACTAGATACATTAGCTATGGTTTATTTTGAACAAAATTCGGTTTCTCCTTTGTAAAACACATCACCGGCATAAAGCCTTCTAGGCATTAAAGCCTAAAATAAATCACCGGCACGAAGCCTGCTAGGCATTTAAAGCCCGAAATAAATCATCGGCATGAAGCCTGCTAGGCATTAAAGCCCGAAATAAATCACCGGCACGAAGCCTGCTAGGCATTAAAGCCCGAAATAAATCACCGGTACGAAGCCTGCTAGGCATTAAAGCCCAAAATAAATATAGTTAATCTTTTATTTCACATTTCATTGTGCTAAATTCACCACCACTTATAATTCACATATTTTATCAAATAGCAAACCAAAAACACTTATTCATATCACATTGAATAAAATTTCAACCAATCCATTCTAATACTTTTACATTCGGCTAACACAAGATTCTATACTCAAAATTATCGAATATTATCATTTAATACGTTCATAAATAATTCTGTAACATATTCTTGCTTAAGGACTTACCTCGGTTGTCGATAGACCGTGCAAATCGGCTATTCGAGAACCTTCGTCTTTCCCCGATCTAAATCCGTTTTCTTTGCTCTTGATCTAAAACACATTAAAATTTAGCTCATTCAAGTACATTTCATCTCAATTTAGTCCCTAAGCACATAAATGGGCAAATTACTATTTTACCCCTAATATTTCATAACTTTGTAATTTAGTCCTATTTGCATAACACACAAAATACAACAAATTAGCTAAGACTATACAAGGGCTGAATATTCCTAAGGACTTTACAAGCCCTCACATTTCACTTATTTTGCAAATAAAACCCCTAAAATTTCATTTTTACAATTTGGCCCTAAAAATAAAAATTCTTCAAAACTTCCCTTGCATAATATACTAATTTTTAACTTATCTTTTATCTAACATCATCAAACATCAAAAACCATATAAACCTATCAATATTCAAACATCAAGCATGCTTAGATTCAAAAATTTTAACATGGGTCAGCTACGGTTCGAAGCAAGGATCTCAAAAACGTAAAATTTATCGAAAACTAACTAAAACTCACCTTGAATTTTGGCTTCAAAGTACCGAAATTTCAAAGAATCTAAAGCTTATTTTCTTCCTCCACATTCGACCATGGATGAGTAAAAAGGTGATGGCTTTCTTTTCTTGGTTGTTTTAACATATAATAAATAATTACCAAATTACTAAACTAACCTTATAATTAAAAATAACTAAAGATTTTAACTTAAGGAAAAACTTGTCCATGGCCGGCCACTAACTCTTAAAATGGGTTATTTACCCTTTCAATACTTCCTATTAAAAAGCCATGCTCAAATTAGAACATTACACTTTAGTATGCCACTTTAACCTTTTACGCGATTAAGTCCTTTTTATTAAATTCAATACTTAAACGATAAAATTTTTCTCTGAAACTTTCACATATAAATTCATATGTAATAAACACTAAATATAATATTTAAATATTTCTTGAGCTTGGATTCGTGGTCCCGAAACCACCGTTCCGATTAGGGTCGATTCGATTACATTACAACTCTCCCCTTAAAAATTTTCGTCCCCGAAAATCTTCTTCGTTAAATAACGTCGAGATATTGTTGCCTCATTGAATCCTCGGGCTCCCATGTAGCCTCTTCAACTCCGTGCGATTCCATAGTACTTTCACTAAGGAAATCCTTTTGTTTCTTAACTCTTTCATTTCCGAGCTAAAATATGGATCGGTTTTTCCTCATCGTCATATCGGGTTGGATATCAATTTTAGGCGGAGCAATCACATGTGACGGATCGATCTGTTCACTGAGCATAGAAACATGAAATACATCATGTATCATTTCTAATTAGAGGGTAGCTTCAACCTATAAGCAAGCAGCCCAACGCGTTCAATGATTTCATACGGTCCGATGAACCTCGGGCTCAACTTGCCTTTCCACCAAAGCGAGTACTTTCTTCCACGGAGAAACCTTTAAAATACTCGATCTCGACTTGAAATTCAATGTCTTTACGTTTCAAATTAGCATAAGACTTTTGACGATCCGGCGACTTTCAAATTGTCTCTAATAATAGCTACTTTCTGTTCAGTTTCTTTAATCAAATCAACCCCATGTATCTTATTCTCGCTGAGCTCAGTCTAGTATAATGGTGTTCGACACTTTCGCCCATACAAGGCTTCATAGGGTGCCATTTTGATACTAGATTGAAAACTGTCGTTATAGGCAAATTCAATCAGAGGTAAATATCTTTCCCACGCGCCTTCAAACTCGAGAACGCAACATCTCAACATGTCCTCAAGTATCTCGAATAGTTCGCTCGGTGACCGATCATCATTCATGGATGAAAGGTCATACTAAAATGCGATTTAGTACCTAAGGCATCTTGCAACTTCTTCCAAAATCACGATGTAAATCTTGGGTCTCATGCGAAACAATGAAACTCGGTACACCATGCAATCTCACAATCTGCGATACATACAATTCATCAAGTTTATCGAGTGAAAAGTGCATGCGAAATGCACAAAATGAGTGATTTAGTCGATCTATCAACTATAACCAGACGGCATCTTTCTTACTCGGTGTCATAGGAAGACCGGATACAAAATCCATGGTAATTCTATCCCATTTCCATTCAGGTATCATGATTGGCTAAAGTAGTCCGGATGGCACTTGATGTTCAGCTTTTACTTGCTGACAAATTAAGCATTTCGAAACAAATTCAGATATATCCCATTTCATGCCCGACCACCAATAGAAGCTGTTTAAATCATTATACATCTTTGTGCTACCGAATGTATTGATAATCGACCACTATGGGCCTCACTCAGAATCATCTGTATCAAATCTGAGTTTTTCGGAACACACATTTGGCTTTTAAAATTCAAACAGTCATTTGCATCAATCGAAAATCGATTACGCACCTTTTTCACATTAAATTCGACTAGCAATCAAATCCTTGTCAACTTTTCATGCATCATAAATTTCTTTGGATAAACATCGGTCTTGCTTGTAATTCGGCTATGATCGAACCATCACCGGACATAGCTATCGTGCGTTCATTGCACGAAGAGCAAACAATGAATTTTGACTTAACGCATCTGCAACAACGTTAGCTTTTCCCGGATGGTAGTCAATCACCAACTCATAGTCTTTCAACAATTCTAACCATTTGCGTTGACTCAAATTTAGATCTTTCTATGTCATTAAATACTATAAACTTTTATGATCTGAATAAATGAGACATTTGTCGCCAAATAAATAATGACGCCAAATTTTCAAAGCGAAAACAATGGCTGCAAGTTCTAAGTCATGCGTCGGTAATTTCTTTCATGCGGCTTCAATTGTCTTGAAGCGTAGGCTACAACTTTGCCTTCCTACATCAAAATGCAGCCCAAACCATTTAAAGAAGCATCAGAATAAACAACAAATTCTTTACCCGATTCAAAATTTGAACTAACACTGGAGCTTACATCAAAAGGGCTTTCGGTGATCAAAACTTTTCGACACTTTTCGACCACTCGAACGACATCTTTACGCAATAACTTGGTCAACGGGGTAGCTATCATAGAAAAACCTTTCACAAATCGTCGATAGTAACCCGCAAGTCCCAGAAAGCTTTGAATCTCTAAAACATTTTTCGGTGGCTTCCAATCAAGCATAGCCGAGATTTTATTCCGATCGACTCGAATGCACGATCTTTGAAACAACATGTCCCAAAAAGTTGACCTCTTTCATCCAGAACTCACACTTACTAAACTTCACATACAACTGCTGATTTCTCAAAGTTTGTAGCACTAATCTCAAATGCTCAGCATGCTCAATTTCATCTTTGGAGTAGATCAATATATCATCAATAAACACTACCACAAATCGATCCAAAAACTGTCTAAAAACCTGATTCATCAAATCCATAAAAATAGCAGGTGCATTTGTAAGCCCAAAGGGCATAACCAAAAACTCAAAATGTCCGTACCTCGTCCGGAATGCAATCTTCGGCACATCTGTATCTTCGACTCAAGCGATAATAACCCGATCTCGGATCTATCTTCAAAATCTGAAGCCCTTTCAACCGATCAAACAAATCATCAATCCGAGGTAACGGTACTTATTCTTTATAGTTACCTTATTCAGGTTGTCGATAATCAATACACATTCGCATCGTTCCATCTTTCTTTCTCACAAAAAGAATGGTGCACCCAAAGAGAGAAACTTGGTCGTGCAAAGCCCCTATCTGTTAACTTTTGCAACTGTGCTTTCAACTCTTTTAGCTCGATGGGTGCCATTCGATATGGAGCTATTGAGATCGGAGTTGTTTCGGTGCTAATTCAATGCCAAACTCAATCTCTCGATTGAGGGTAAACCGGTAGTTCTTCGAGGAACACATCCGGGTATTCACATACAATCGATGCTGATTCAATCTATTTTTCGGATAATTTATTATCCAATACATAAGCCAAATAAGCTTCGCACCCTTTTCTCACATACTCCCGGGCTAACATCGAGGATATAAGCTGTAGAAACCCACTTAAATCACTAGATTCAATTCTAATGATCTCACCGTTCGATGTCTCAAATCAATATGCTTTCTTTTGCAATTCACCATTGCATCATGCGGTTAACATCCATCCCTAAAATTATATCAAACTCATCAAAAGGCATGACATTAAATTGATGGGAAGCAAAATCCCGAATCATCAATGGGCAACCTTTACACACTTTATTAACAAACACACATCTACCCAAAGGGTTGGATACGGAATCACAAACTCGATGAGACTTAAGCTGGTAGAGTCTTCTTGAATACGAGTTTCACATACATATGAATTGGTCGAACCAGGATCAATCAATGCAATTACAGTTGTATGATAAAGGGTGAAAGTACCGGTAATGACATATGGAGAAGTAGCATCCTCTCTAGCTCGAGTAACATAAGCTCTAGCTGGAGCTCTAGCCTCAGATCGAACTGCCGTGTTCTTAGTCCCTCTCTGACTACCACCTACATTGCCAGAATGCCTGGGTGGTCTGCCCCGTCTTGATGCCTTTGCTTTCGATCTAGAGTTCTGTGCCATATTTTACTCAACTAACATCGGGCACTCTCGAATAAAATGGTCTGAGGATCCACATTTAAAGCAGGACCGATCACGAACTCTACAACTCTCAGAATGCCATTTTCCACAATGTTTGCATTCAACTCGATTCGATGGAACGTTATCAACACTGGCCATCGAGGTAGCTCGGGAGCCCACTGAAGGTCGATCATGTCTAGGTGAATCTGAAGTAGCTTTATATCGGCTGAAGTCATCTCTAAACTTCTTAGATGTGGAATGGAAATTCTTACCCGACGGTCTTTTACGAGTGCCTCTAGCTTCTGTCTCAGCCTTTCTTTTCTCCTTCCCAAGCTCTTCAGCTTTGCAAGCTCGGTCGACTAATGTCACAAACTCTTTGGTCTCAAGAATGCCAACAAGCAACTTTAAATCTTCATTCAAACCATCTTCAAACCTTTTGCACATAATGGCTTGGTTGATACACACTCCGAGCATATCGGCTCAATCGACAAATTTTCACTCATATTGATCCACGGTCATTTTCCCTGTTTGATTCAAGAAATTCTTTTCGTTTACGGTCGATGAACCTTTGGTGATATATTTCTTTGAATTCATTCGGAAGAAATCCCATGTCACTTTTCTTTTGGAACCACTGATACTAGTGTATTCCACGGTGATAAGCGGTGTCCGAAGTAAAGATATAGCACATTTCAAACATTAAATGCAGAGTGCGGATAGCTCATCAAGTATCCGAATAGTGTTATCAAGCCACATTTCAGCTCATTCGCATCATCATCATCATTAGCCTTGAATTCCTCGACCCCAAATTTCTGATTTTATCAGCAGGAGGCCTACTAGATCTTATTGGATCATCATCATCGAAGTCTTGAAGGTACGAGTTGGATTATTCGGGGGTGGAGGTTTTTGTACAGCCGGATTATTCTGAACAAACTGGGTAAACCATTCATTCATCATTTGGTAGAAGGCTTGTTTAGCCTCTCCCTCGTGGTTACCCGTAATTGGTTGAGAGTCTAATGGCGCTGATCCATGTGCGAGACCAAAGCAACACTCTCCACATCATCAGCTACGGCTCTATCGGGATTGGAATCCATTTACTATATAAAATACAATTGAAATTGTCAGAAGTCACCACACTATCACATATAAAATTCAAAGGCATGTATAGCTAGACTCTTACGTACTACGGTAGTCCTAGAATTGACTAAACCGTAGCTCTGATACTAATAAAATGTAACACCCCTAACCCAAATCCGTCGCCGAATTAGGGTTACGAGGCATTTTCAAAGAAAATATTGCTTTCATACATTCACATAATCACATAAAACTTATCCATAAATGCATATATATATATATATACATGTATATAACATTTTACTAATTAAATATTAGTTTTAAATGATTAGTCATACGATATACAAATCATGTCTCACAGTTCAATTGAATTCATTTCAATTATATATCATTTATTAGAACCATTATACATATCTTAAAGTCACACAATTTGCCTTAAAATACATACTTAAATCATGAGCTTATCATTATAATGGCGAATTCAAATCAAGCATATAATGTTTATTAGCCATGTACAAATGAAATCAAACCAAATATATTTTCTACTCAATACCATGTATTGCCGAATACATAACTTATGAGATTTATTTTTTTACCTTTCACATTTAAGCAAAACATGCATATTTAATAATGGATATTACACAACTAAACACATCATGCCTATATGTCATGACTAACTTATATATATATATATATCCATATATGTGTATATGATATGTACCTAGATTATAATGAATATACCCACATACAATTGAGAATATCCATGCATCATAATAATTTATATAAATTTAACTTATACTTGAACACTCACATGAAATCCTAACATTATTAACCTATGAACAAAACATAACTATGGTTCAATATAATCGAGTATACAATTGATTATTCATACCACATTACCCAACTCAAATGTTCACTTCACAAACATATATTTCCTTACCATATTGATTTAAACCTTGATTGAATTTGCACAAACATTAACGATATAAACCGACAATTATATCAAAAGCATGATAAACGTACTTAGCGAAAATTTAGGCATATTCGCATGGCTATTATATATATGAACAAAAGTTTTCAACAAAACAAAGTCAAAGTCTTTCCTATACATGCCTCTATCCAAAACCAAAATGAAAGAGTACCAAATTAGATTGATAGTGTGGTCGACTTTCTTGATGATCCCGTTAAGCTTGTAGCCTATACCTAATCTATAAAACAAAGGAGAACATTTCACACAAATAAGTTTACTAATTTAGTAAGTCCCAAGCTCATAATAATATAACATTCAAACACTTAAATATTTAAATCATTCAACTTATGACATTGCACATATACATTTAAATATATTGATTTCTCCGAGGCCGTATACTAATAGTTCATTAACCTAAGTAATTGTACTTCATTTCCATAAACACTGTATCTCTTGAAGCACAAAATAAGTATATTACAAGAATCACATGCTCCAAATCGTATAAGTCTGACATTCATATCAACCATGTTATCGTACTAAAATTTCTTTCCTCTTAGCATTTCTATTTGAAAACCGAATCTCCATAATAGTACATTCAATCTCAAATTCAATCATATAATACTCATGCACATCAATCGTAATCTCAAATGTACATAACACTGTTCTCATAGTATTAACTCAACTTGAGTAACATTAAACATAACATACCTTACTTGCTTACTTGAGCCTTTAACTAGATACATTAGCTATGGTTTACTTTGAACAAAATTCGGTTTCTCCTTTGTAAAACGCATCACCGGCATAAAGCCTGCTAGGCATTAAAGCCTGAAATAAATCACAGCATGAAGCACGCTAGGCATTTAAAGCCGAAATAAATCAAGCACGAAGCTCGCTAGCATTAAAGTTCGAAATAAATCAAACACGAAGCACGCTAGGCATTAAAGCCCGAAATAAATCACCGGCACGAAGCCTACTAGACATTAAAGCCCGAAATAAATATAGTTAATCTTTTATTTCACATTTCATTGTGCTAAATTCACCACCACTTATAATTCACATATTTTATCAAATAGCAAACCAAAAACACTTATTCATATCACATTGAATAAAATTTCAACCAATCCATTCTAATACTTTTACATTCGGCTAACACAAGATTCTATACTCAAAATTATTATCATTTAATACGTTCATAAATAATTCTATAACATATACTTGCTTAAGGGCTTACCTCGGTTGTCGATAGACCGTGCAAATCGGCTATTCGAGAACCTTCGTCTTTCCCCGATCTAAATCTATTTTTCTTTGCTCTTGATCTAAAACACATTAAAATTTAGCTCATTCAAGTACATTTCATCTCAGTTTAGTCCCTAAGCACATAAATGGCAAATTACTATTTTACCCCTAATATTTCATAACTTTGTAATTTAGTCCTATTTGCATAACACACAAAATACACCAAATTAGCTAAGACTATACAAGGGTCGAATATTCCTAAGGACTTTACAAGCCCTCACATTTCACTTATTTTGTAAATAAACCCCCTAAAATTTCATTTTTACAATTTGGCCCTAAAAACAAAAATTCTTCAAAACTTCCCATACATAATATACTAATTTTTAACTTATCTTTTATCTAACATCATCAAACATCAAAAACCATATAAACCTATCAATAGTCGAACATCAAGCATGCTTAGATACAAAAATTTTAACATGGGTCAGCTACGGTTCGAAGCAACGATCTCAAAAACGTAAAATTTATCGAAAACTAACTAAAACTCACCTTGAATTTTGGCTTCAAAGTGCTGAAATTTCAAAGAATCTAAAGCTTATTTTCTTCCTCCACATTCAGCCATGGATGAGTAAAAAGGTGATGGCTTTCTTTTCTTGGTTATTTTAACACATAATAAATAATTACCAAATTACTAAACTAACCTTATAATTAAAAATAACTAAACATTTTAACTTAAGGACAAACTTGTCCATGGCCGGTCACTAACTCTTAAAATGGGTTATTTACCCTTTCAATACTTCCTATTAAAAAGCCATGCTCAAATTAGCACATTACACTTTAGTATGCCAATTTTACCTTTTACGCGATTAAGTCCTTTTTATCAAATTCAATACTTAAACGATAAAATTTTTCTACGAAACTTTCACACATATAAATTCATATATAATAAACAATAAATATAATATTTAAATATTTTTCAGGCTTGGATTCGTGGTTCCAAAACCACCGTTCCAATTAGGGTCAGATTCGGTCTGTTACAATACACATCCTCATAGTGCCGTCTTTCTTTTTCATGAACAACACAAGAGCACCCCAGGGCGAGAAACTTGGTCGTGCAAATCCTCTATCAAGTAACTCTTGCAACTGAGACTTCAACTCTTTAAATTCTGTTGGTGCCATTCTATACGGGGCTATTGAGATAAGAGTAGTCCCCGGTACTAATTTAATTCCAAATTCAACTTCTCGTATTAGAGGTAATCCCGGTAACACTTCAGGAAACACATCTAGAAACTCACAAACCACATGTACCGATTCAACTTTCTTCTCAGTCACTTTCGTGTCAATCACATAAGTCGAATAGGCTTCGCAACCCTTTCTCACATAGTTCATAGCTTTCATCGCAGATACAATAGCTAGTAACCCTTTCATATCACTGGATTCAATTCGAACTATCTCACCATTCTGACTTCTCAATTCAATACTCTTTCTTTTACAATTCATAATAGCATTATGCAAAGTGAGCCAATCCATACCCGAATAATATCAAATTCATAGAATGGTAACAACATCATATCAGTCAGAAAACATATATCTCGAAACATCAATGGGCAGTTCTTGCACACTTTATCCACCAAGACACACTTGCCTAAAGGGTTGGATACTCTAACCAAAAATTCAGTAGACTCAACAGATAGAGTCTTACTCGATACTAAATTCACACACACATATGAATGAGTAGATCCTAGATCTATCAGTGCAATCACATCAGTATCAAATAGAGTAAAAGTACCAGTAATGACATCTGGCGATGACGCTTCCTCTCACGAACGTATAGCATAAGCTCGAGTAGGTGCTCTCGCCTCTGATCTCACGGTCTTATCAGTAATTCCTCTTTGATTCTCACTCGCATTTCTAGTGTTCTGGGTGGTCTACCCCTAGCAGCCATATTACTCGATCTCACATCCTGAACATTTTCTTCCTCAGCCATTTTTGGACAGTCTCGAATAAAGTGATCTCATGATCCACATTCATAGCAAACCCTATTATTATACTTGCCCCAGGATTCTCCCATATGTCATCTTCCACACTGTCTACACTCAAGTTTGTTATTTTTGGCACTATCAACACTTGATTCTATTAGAGCTTCAATACTCGGACTAACAATTAGTCTTGTCCGGTCTCTATTCAGATTTCCAAATGAAGTATTTGATCGGTGGCTTGTATCTCTAAATATCTTCTTCGAAGGTTGAGAAAAATTACTCATCAATCTTTTTCTTTCATCACAGGCTTTAGAATCAACTTTCTTCTTTTCTTTACTAAGCTCATCGGCTTTGCATGCTCTTTCGACAAACACAACAAATTCATTTATATCAAATATCCCAACCAACAACTTAATGTCTTCATTCAACCCTTCTATGAAGCATTTACACATAGTAGCTTCGGTCGAAACACATTCCCTAGCATACTGGCTAAATCTTACAAATTCTTACTCGTACTCAGTAACTGACAAACGGCCCTATTTTAGCTCTAAAAACTCTTTACATTTCTGATCAATGAATCGTTGACTGATATACTTTTTTCTGAACTCAACTTGAAAGAAATCCCAGGTGATTTTCTCTCTCTTTGAACCGTATATGTTAATGTCTTCCACCAATTATAAGTTGTATCTATCAACAAAGAAACTGCACACTTGATACACTCATCCGGAGTCAATGACATCTCATCGAATACCCAAATTGTATTCTTGAGCCAGAACTCAGCTCACTCAGCATCGTCATCACCGTGGCCCTAAATTTTTTAGCCCCATACTTTCAAATCTTATCCACAGGAGGTTTATTCAGTCGAATCGGATCTGTCACTTATGGCATTACAGGTACTTGTGGGGGTGAAGGTTGTGGAGCAGCCGAATTCATTCGAACGAACTCCGAAAACCACTCACTCATCATATGGAAAAAGGCTTGCTTAGCCTCTCCTCCTTCACTACTTTTATTTGGCCTATATGTGGTCGGCACTATCCCTTGAACGAGAGCAGGCACATTATTCTCTACATCATCAGCAACTGCTCGATCGGGATCCATTTGCTATACGAAGACACATTTTCAACTATTAAAATTCATCACACTATCACAATTTCATATATGGCATGTATAGATAGACTTATACACGCTACGTTAGTCAGAGAATCGACTAAACCATAGCTCTGATACCAATAAAATATAACACCTTTAACCCGAGACCGTCGTCAAAATAGGGTTAAGAGGAATTACCGAACAAACATAATAATTCACATCCATTCCACGACATAAAGTCTATCATCAATCATACATACTCAAATACGAACATACAATCCCTCATCTAGATCTACAAGACCTTAAACATGTGTTAGAAAAGGGTGAAGACTAAACCGAACACTAATGAAAGTTTTCAAAATTTCTAATATTCTTCAATACTGTTGAGGTCACACGCCCGTGCAATCAGGCCATGTGCCTCACACGATCACCAAACACCCCCATGTGTCCAAACCGTGCCAAAGTAGAGCATGTATTTTGACTTTTTTACACGGCCACCAGACACGCCCGTGTGCTTAGGCCATGTACTCTTAGGCAATATACTAACTTATCCACACGGTTACTAGGCACGTCCGTGTACCGTGGCCATTCATACTTGAGCTAGTTACTGACTTTATCCTACGGTCACTACGCACGCGTCAATGTGCCATATTCGTGCAAGCAAAATAGGCTATTTACAAAGCCAATTTGCCACCCACATAAGGGTTTACCAACAAGCTTTAAAACAATGCCAATTCATACATTTTAATGCACTCAAACATACCATTTCATGCACTCAATAACCATCAACATTACCATCTATTTCCATACCTAATATGATCACCTTAAGTTCATTCAAAGTAATAATGGTATATCTCAAAACATGCATAAATCAAACATTTGGTAATTAATGCCATAATTCATCTTCAAACCACATCTTTCATCAACCACAAAGTCATGAAATATATCACATTCATAGCTCATTCATAAATTCTACATCATTCAACTTCTAAGCCAACTCACATGGCAAGGATTAAACATTTCAAGACATATCTTAACTTTTAGCCTATACATGCCATATTTGAACTATATATATCTTTCAAAAGTACCAAAATAGATTGCAGATAGTGTGATAGAGATGCTGACAATTCTCGAATCTGAGCTAGCTTTACTGACACTACAAAGCAAAGAAACAAATCATGTAGTAAGCTTTCAAAAGCTTAGTAAGTGAGTAACAAAATACATTAACCAAAACAAATCATCACATAGATTATTTCACAATCTCATATCTCATATCATCCAAAACTAATATGTCCAATTAGCCTTCCATAACTCTTTCATAGGTTCATCAACCACATAGGTTCCAAATGTACCTTAGCTAACACTTAGTTGTCGATTACATTTGCTACTCAATACTCACCATTTCATTTCGATCAACTTTCATTCCTTCTTCGATTCAATCACACACTTAGTGCCCAAATAGTTAGCTAAAGCTTAATTAGCATCACACACATAGTGCATCTATATCAAACAGATCTTAAATAGGTATCTCGCACACAGTGCCAACCACAGAGCTAGGAGCTTATATTATTTCACACACACAGTGGTAATCATCTCAGTCACATTTTGGATACGCACACTTAGTGCCACATAACTTGAACCTTGACATAGCATTCACATTTCAACAATATCATAACATTCATCTCATAACATTAACATAGTTAAATACACATATTATGTCTGAACTTACATCGGATGTTGAACTATAAAAATGGTTGATTAATCGAGCACTTTATCTTTGCTTTGATCTCGATCCAAACCTCTCATTTCTTGGTCTATACACATTCAAATTTAATCCATTCAATCACCAACTCATTTAATTTAATCCACACACACTTATTTAGGGCATTTTACAAAATAGCCCTCATATTTTCACATTTCAACACTTTAGTCCCTATTTCACAAAATCATCAAATTCACATAATTTCTTTTAACACAAGGCTAACCAAATTTTCCTTGTGCTCATACAAGCCCACACATTTCATTTATTTCACATTTTAGTCCTTCCATTTACACTTTTCTCAATTTAACCCAAATTACTCAATTTCATTAAAAATCCAAACACAAATTATGTTAACCCAACACCAAGTTTTCATATCTCACTATCAACTAACACATAGCTCAAACATTCATCAATGGCTCATCTCAAAAACATCATCAGTTCACAAAATTACAACATGGGTTAGCTAGAGCACGAAGAAACGATTGCAAAAACGTAGAAATT
This sequence comes from Gossypium rotundifolium, assembly GCA_025506655.1. Lineage (NCBI taxonomy): Eukaryota > Viridiplantae > Streptophyta > Magnoliopsida > Malvales > Malvaceae > Gossypium > Gossypium rotundifolium. Next base: position 132,013,861 of record CP106722.1, read on the forward strand.
ATCAATAACTGAACAAAATCTAACCTTAAATCAAGCCAACTTCTAGCCGAAAATACCAAATCTTAAAACCCCTCTTTTTCTTTCTCAAATCGATGGAAGAAGATGAATACTTCCACTATCAATTTTCTTTTGTTTTATTATGAATTAACATCATTAATTCATTTACAAATTTAACTTTTCTACTAAAACATTTTAAACTTTTTAACTTAAGGGCATAATAGTCCATGGTTATCCATCATCTTTATTAATGGGGTAATTGCCTCATAAAGCCGTCATATTTAAAAGACAACAACACTTAGGTACTTATAAATTAGCACACAGCTTTTGTATCTTATGCGATTAGATCCTTTTTCTTAATTCGACACACATTCAATAAAATCTTCACACAAAAATTTCACACATGCTATGTAACACCCCAAACCCAGCGTAGAAGTTAGGACCCAGATCCGGCGTGCCACATTGAAGTGTTTTTGCGAAAACCTTGTTTTCATTGAAAAACCTTTTAGAGAAATGTTAAGTAAAATCCAATTTCCTTTCAAAACGAGGTGTAGCCAAAAACCTTTTCCTTGTTACTATGTAAAAATTTCTTTTGATAAGGGAAACTCGTTCTTAAAAAATAATTATTTTCAAAATCTTGAAATATACTTCAAAGAAATAAATCTAGGTTCCGTTTCAAAATTACAATGCATAGTGGAAGTAATGGAATAATAACTAGAGGGAAACCTTATTACAATCGAAATAAAATTACTTAAAATCTAGAATTTAGATATTAAGAAAAACATGTCTAATTGTCTTTCTAGTTGGCAACCTCTGAGTCCCTCCATCCGTCGAATTGCCTACTGAGGATCACTTGAGAAAAGTAAGAGGGAGTGAGTTTTTGAAAACTCAGTGTGTACGACCCTCATCTAACAATTAACATGCATATCATATTATTAACATAATAATATCATACATGCAATGAATTGCAAACCCTTCCCAAATAATCCATCTGGTACATATCATTTCTGTCTCGCTGAAACACATCTGTGGGGATTTTTAAATTGACCCACGCACCCAATAGACATCAAGGGTAGCCCAGTTGCAGTACTACCTAACGTTGTAGCAAAGCTGCTGATCATATAATGTGCTTAAAAAGCCATCTGTGGATCCACAGTTATCAAGCAACCATGCGATCCTCATATACTTCCTCCGTTCCATAATTCAATCGGGCTGTGAAGTGGGCCTTATTACTTAGGTTTTTAAAAAAACTATTTTTGGATTAGATCGAAATGTTTAGGAAATTCTTGTGATGTGGCACACCGAGTCTCTGACGTCGAACCAAGTAAGTTCTCTTGATACTTAGTTATTTTGAACTGTTATACTGCAAATAGTTGGCTACTTTTAGAAATGTCTAGAGTAAAACTAAAGCCCATAGAGAACTGAGTCTGTAGAGGATTTACGACTGTGAAAATAATCTCTTTACTTAATACTATCATAAAACATCAGCTTAATTACTAAAACTAACTAAAATTTCATAAAATTCCTAATTCAGATAATACAAGAATCAATGATGAGTGCTAGAAGAGGTGCAATGGGTCACGATAGAGGCTGTGGAAGTGTTAGGGTTGAATCGTCGGCATCAGGCCATATGCCCAACGTTGAAGTAGGAGAGGCTCTAGCTTCACTCGAGGCTGAGATTTGACCATATGATTGGGCCGCGGGGGATGACGCATTGTCACAGGCAATGCTAAAGATTTTGGAAAGGGTTGCTGGGCCCAATAATGGTATGAGTAGTCATAGGTCAGTTTCGGAGTGACTACGATCTAATGGGCCTGAGGTCTTTAAGGGTATTGCTGGCGTGGCTCCTAACTTGGTCAAATACTGGATGGAGGCCACAAAAAGGATAATGGATGACTTGGACTGCACACCAAAGTAAAAATTGAAAGGGGTAGTGTCACTGCTTAGGGAATAAGCCTATCAGTGGTGGTTGACGGTGAAGGAGGGCACCCAACCTGAGCATATTACTTGGGAGTTTTTAAAAACTTCATTTCAAAGGAAGTACATGGGTGCAAGCTATGTTGATGCTAGGAGGAAGGAGTTCTTGAACTTGACCCAGGGGAACAAATCTGTAGCGGAATATGAGGCAGAGTTTCTACGCCTTAGTAGGTATGAAAGGGCTATTGTGGCAACGGACTATGAGCCTTGTGTTAGGTTCAAGGATGGTCTTAGAGATAGCCACATAGTATTGATAGCTCCACAGAGGGAGCGAGTTTTCTCAGAGTTTGTGGAGAACATAAATATTGTAACACCCCTTACTCGTATACTACACTGAAACCGGGTACGAGGCATTACCAGACTTAACAATACATTCTACCAAATCTCGAGCCACTAAATTTCACTTATAATTTAAACTTTAACAAATACATGCATACACAAGCATTATAACTCCATGACCAATATGAGCCACAACTCGTGGCTAAATACAGAATAATCCTTATTACCATTATGAAGCAATACATTTAATCAAATTAATCAACACATATACAAAATGACTTAGTCAAGCCCCTATACATGCCCTAACTTAAATCATTTATAAATAAAGAAACCCATAGATAGCTTGATAGTGTGAAGCGATCTCTGATGACTTTCAACCCGAGCTTGTTTAATAAGAATCTAAAACATGGGAAAGAAAAGGGGGTAAGCTAATAAAGCTTAGTAAGTTCACATGTAAAAATAATAAGCATTAGCAATGAATTTAGCTTACTACTAAGTTGTCATAACTTGCATAAATTGTAATAGTCTGAATTTGACCCTAATTGGAACGGTGGTTTCGAGACCATGAATTTGATTCTAAAATATATTTAAATATTATATTTTATGTTTATTATATGTGAATTAATATGTGTGAAAGTTTCGTAGAAAAATTTGATCGTTTGTGTGTTCAATTTAACAAGAAGGATTAAATTGCATAAAATGTAAAAGTTGCATACCATAGTGTAAAGTGCTAGAATGATGATGGCTTTTTAATATGAGGTATTAAAAGGGAAAATAGCCCATTTTTAAGTTAGTGGGTGGTATATGTCAAAATTAACCTTAAGTTATATTTTGTTTTTATTTTTAATTAAAGGATAAAATGGTAAATCATTAAAATGTTAATATATGTTAAATGAAATAAAAAAAGAAGCCATATGTTCATCATTTTGGCTGAAACTTAGTAAGGGAGAAGGAATAAAAACCCTTATGCACATTCGGCATTGTTCAAGCTCAATTAGGTATGAATTTTAGTTCGGTTTTTGATAATTTCTACGTTTTTGTTATCGTTGCTTCGTATACTATCCGACCCATGCTAAAATTTTTTAGATTAGTATGCATATGACATTCAGCCATTGATGTGTTCTTGAGGTTTTTGATGTTTGATGATTTTAAATTAAAGCTATGTTAAAGTTTAGTATGTTTTGTATTAAAAATTTTAGTGAATTTGAGTATTTTGGGCTAAATTGCAAAAATGAAATTTTGAGGGGACTAAAATAAAAAATTAAATGAAAGAAAAGGACTTGTATGGTCCTTGTGAACATTCGGCCCTAAAGTGTTGTAGTGAAATTTTGTGTATTTTGTGTTTTGTGCAAATAGGACTAAATTTTAAAAATGTGAAACCCTAGGGGTAAAATGGTAATTTGCCTATTTATGTGTTTAGGGACCAAATTGAAATGAAATGTACTTGAATGAGCTGAATTTTATTGTGTTTAGATCAAGAACAAAGAAAAACAAATTTGGATCGGGGAAAGACGAAGGTTATTGAATAGTCGGTCTACGCGGTCCGTCGACAGTCGAGGAAAGTCCTTAAGCAAATGTATGCCAAAGAATTAATTATGAGTATAATATACGATAAAATTTGGAAATTTCAAAGTACTAAAATATGTGTTGGCCGAATATGGGGTATAATATTGTATTGAATTTATTTTTGTTAAATGTGATGTGAATGAGCATGTTCGGTTTAATATGTGAAAATAATATGTTGTATACGAGATGGTTGTGATCTTAGCACTAAGTAAATTGTGTTGGAATGTTGAAAATGTTGAAATTTTGGGCTTCAAGCCTAGCAGGCCTTGTGCCGGTGATTTATTTCAAGCTTAATGCCTAGCAGGCCTTGTGCCGATGATTTATTCGGGCTTCGAGCCTAGCAGGCCTTGTGCTGGTGATTTATTTTGGGCTTCGAGCCTAGTAGGCCTTGTACCGATGATTTATTTTAGGCTTAATGCCTAGCAAGCCTTGTGCCGGTGAATGTATTGGGCTTAATGCCTAGCAGGTTAAATGCCGGTGTTTTAAATCTCAGATTTCAAGTCTAGCAGGCAAGGTGCCGGTGTATGCGATTCGAACTAGTGCATAGCTTGTTATATGCTGGTGAGTTTTCAAATTTTCGAACTTTAGCTACGAAATGGTAAATGTATGAAACAAACCATGGAAGTTTACGTTTATGGAAGTGAAATTGTGAGTTGACTATAAGGTATGTATTAAGCATAATTTAAGGTTATGTTTATATGCTATGATGATAATTAAATGAATTGATGAAAGATAGTGATATACATATGATATATGGAATTTGATTATATGTGTTCTATGAGTGAATTGATTATGGAAAAGCTTGAAGGAAATAAGTAATTGTACCAGTATAACGTTATGCATAAGTGAGTCATTATTTATTTGGTACAAAATAAGTTATGGTAAAGAGGTGAAAGTTGATGTATGTATATACAATGAAAAGGGATATTCGGTTTGGTACAATAAATATTAAGTCATGAATGTTTGATGTTAAGAAATGTTTATTTAAATACTTGTTGAAACACCCCAAACCCGCCCACAAGTCCTGACTGGATCTAGCATGCTTCTTGAGTAAAACGAAGTTAAGTCTCATATGACATTTTGAAAATCGTGGTGATTTCGAAGAAAATAGATTTGGGTTGTTCTCAAGTTAAAAATTGAGTTGCAACTTAGTTTTGTACTAAATCGTTAATTTCTTACTTCAAAAGTTACAGGTTAAAGAAATACCGACTTTTAGAGTTTAATATTTTTGTATCTTGAAAAAAAAACTATAGGTGTTTGAGTTTCAAAACGATTGATGTTATTCGTAACATAATGGAAATTTAAAATGCAAAGAAAATAAAACAGTTAAGTAATAATGGCCTTATTACATCAAACATAACCCAAAATAATTCAAAATAGACTTAAATAGAAAAACCGAAAAAACTGAGCTGTGCATGGCCACCACTAAGTTCCTACTGACCCGGTCCATCTACTGAGTGCCATCTGTAAAAAGTTAGCCCACGAAGGGTGAGTCAAAAGACTCAATGTGTAACTACCATCACAGATTCCCAAATCATACAAGGCATAATAAATCACATAAAATAATTGTAAACTGTGATGCAACCAAAACCACCTAGATCCAACCTCTACACATCACCCGTACCTACCGATCACACCGTGGGGATTACTAAATTGACCCTCCATCCGCTACACACCATCGAAGGCAGTCGCTGTAGTCAAGTGCACATCGCCCTTATAATTGTGGCATAGCTACCAGATATTGTGACAGAGTCACCAGATTCATAATGTATGACGTAGTCACCAGATATTGTGGTAGGAACCACCAGATCACTTCCCCTTTCACATAATCACCCATATGCTCATGCAACACACAAGTCATGCTATTTTTCATGCAATTCACCTTACCCCAAAATCATAACAGAATTTCACATACTTTCACATCAATGTTATTAAACATTATTTACAAGCGCTAAGGGATAACGTACCTGAATGCACTCGTACCATTGAATGGTACCCTTAGCTATATTTTCATATTTACATTAGCACATATCTAATATTATCAACCTAAGGGGGAATTAGTGTAGGGCTACACACCTGATTATTCATAGATCTAATCGAAATCCCGAAGATCCCGATCTAACGCACTATACCCCTTTTTCCTACATTTGGCCAACACTAGGCATATTAGCAAAAAGCCATTTGGCTAAATAGTCAAATCCCGAAGGGTTAACGAGACCAAAACCCTTACCTTGCTGCCGATTTGGTTACCAACCAAATCCCAAAACTTCGTAATGATCGTCCCTTGCAATTGGCTAGGCACTAGTACACTCAACGGTTAGTTTTTCAGCTTTTGAATGAATAAGGAATAGATCTGAAACACTAGAACACTTACTATATTCTTTAGCCAAATCCGAAGATCTGTCGAAGACTTCCTAAAACACCATAGTTAGAATCGGCATAGCCTTTGAACAAGTAAAAGTGGCTCTTGGCTGAATGGTAAGCCTTGCTTACCTTGGATCTTAAATCCCGAAAAGATCACCTTAAATCGTCGGCTACTAGAGGACCCCGAAATCACCTTCATGGTTTCGACCAAAGAAACATAGAGGATTAGAGTCCTTTATTTTGGCTAACCAAAAGAAAAAGGAAAAGAAAAATGAATAACTATTGATCCTTACCCCTAATGTTGAAATCGATTGCACTCTTGCTTAGAACCACAGAGGAATTCGACTATTATAGAAAAGTGATTGACTTTGAAGGAGAAATAGATGAAGAAATTGGCTGGATGGTGTATGTTTCGGCTTTAAGGATTTGTGAAAAAGAAGAAAAGAGAATAAGGGATGCAAGATTCGGCTAATACTCCCAAATAGAGATGGGATATTCGGCACCAAAAGAGTAGGTATAAACTTGCGGTTGAGAGAAAGAAAAGAAGGTTAAGAGAATTCGGCAATGGTGAGATTGAGAAGGGAATGCACAAATGGTTTCAGCTTTTGGTCAATAGAGAAAAAAAAAGTGCCTATGTATATTCGGCTTCCTCCCCCCTTCAATATGATCGAAATTGACACCAAAGAAATCCCTTGGCCGGCGAACTCTCCCTCTCTCCACTCAATCCCCCTTTTCACTCTTACTTAGGCGAATCCTTAAGCTTTTAACTCAATCTACACTTCATCTGTGAAGTGTCCTTGTGCCGTCCAACACTGCCTCTCCTTGCTGCAAAATAAGACTCCAAAATGTTTCCTTTGCTACTCAAACCTAGGCCCCCTCTACACTCCCTGTGGCGTCACCTTACAAGGCCCTAAGTGGCGCCTCCTTGCCACCTTACCAGGATAATTCTTGGGTCCTAAGTCACACAATAAACTCTTTAAGGCCTAGCTCCCTTAGTTCCCCCTTTTTAGGCTTAAAAATCGATAACTTCCAAGACTCCTACCTACATCCCGAGGTTCCTGAAGCCCTCAAATCACATTCAAATCATACTCAGGCATGCAATCACATATATTCAAGTAAAAATGCATAACCCCTAACTCCGGATGTTACACTTGTATACTCGAATGTTACATTGAAGTTGCTTAAGACTTACTAAGCTAGCAAGCTTACCTTGTGTGTACTCTTTGTTTGTTTTATAGATCTCGTTCAAGCTACGAGCTCAGAGGATCGTCAGAAGAATCATCCATACTATCACCCCTTTTGGTATTTTTCAAGCTAGTTATATAGAATCAAAGGCATGTATAGGCTAGCCAAGTGTGTGTGAATGATGTTTTGTTTATATATAATATAGCCATGCGAAAATGGCTTAAACATCCGTTATAAGTTCGATTTTATTTGTTCTTGTCTACGAGACTAAAGTGTTTGGTTTTCAACTATTCGGTTATGGGTTGTTTTTTATTTCAAGCTTATGCATTATGTGTTCTATATGAGTGCTTGTTTGTAATGCCAATGTTTGTGTTAAATTAGCTAAGTTTTTCGATATTTAAGTAGATTTTTGCATATATATATATATATTCAAGGTAGGTATGTGTTAGTTGAGCATCATTCGGAACTTATGTATGTGTGATAACTTTAGTTGATTTACGAGGTACGAATTATATTCAATAATGCATGTATGTGTATTCAGCCAAATCTAGGTGATATTTGCAAATGTATTTAACATGTTTAAAGAAATTTAGGCTCATAGTCGAATATGGAAAATGTGCATAACTATGATGTATACAATTATATTTACATAGTTGGCTTGTGAGATTGCTTGATTTAATTGAGTGCATGAAACTACCAAATTCGATTTGTGCTAGGTAACGAACATGAAATGTTATAAATGAGACTTTGTATATTCGGCCAAATACATAAGTATGTATGCGATGTGTAATAAGTTGCATGTATTCGCTTATGTGGAAATAGGTTTCATGCTCTGTGAAATTGGTCTTTATAGGAAGTTATCATGTTTTGACATTTGAATTATGCCTATTTAATTAATTAGTTGAAAATAGTTTATTTGTTTATAAACTTCATAAATCAAGATTGTTTTGATAAATAAGGCATATGGAATTTGTATTGTTATTTGATATTGTCGTAATATACATTGCATGGTCAATTTGTGTTCATCGATGATTATATTGTATACGACTTGGATTAATGTATCAAGTATGTATTACACATGTGTGCTTTGTCGGTTTATGATTAAATTATTTGGTAAAGGTGATTAACTAAAATTTAATTGATTGAACAGAAGTTCTGACTTACATGGTAATACCCGTAACCCTAATCCGACGACAGACACGGGTTAAGGGTGTTACATAAATAATGCTAAGTTCTTACTTTCTCAACTTACTCATTTGTAGCCTTACCAAAGCCTCAATGAGACAAATCCTCACAACAAGCTCTCAAATTGATACAACCATTAAATCACATGCTTATACCTTATTACTTATGTTCACATTAATCTATCTACTTGATTTGCTATCACTAAATTATTTATTTCTTGAACTACAGAGCTTGTAATTACAAACCGCTAATTTTCTCTAAAACTAAACCCATATATCTTCATACCATAAAATTTATAGAATTTTTAGTCTTTCCAATTAGTACAGTTTATTCATTAAAATTTCCCCTCTTTCACTATTCAACTATTCGACCTCTCTTCACTACGAATCAATTATCTCCTTGTATAGAATTAAGATGACCTTATTGTTTAATTTATTTGAAACTAAACTCATTTAAAATTTCAATAATATAAATTATATCACATAATTATTTTTTACAATTTTCAATGATTTTTCCAAGACAGAATAGGGGATCACATAATCATTCTGAACCAGTCTCAGAAAAATCTAAATATCTCAAAATACAGAATTTCTTTGCTTTATCTATTTCTTTCATATGAAAATAGACTCAATAATATTTAATTTCATATCTCACTCAACTACTGATTCCATTTCTACCATTTTTGGTGATTTTTCGAAGTTACTCTACTGCTACTCTCCAAAATAGTTTTATTTGTAATTTTTGCTCTCACTCACTTTAGTTGTACTCATTACTTACATATAACAATCTTTCCAATTTCTGATTACATATCGAGCATATTGCCCAAACGTTACAGATGCATATACCTACACTTATCACTACAAGCAACACATAATTTCACTTAATCGATTTTCTCGGTGAACTCATCGGTAACCTTACCAAAGGCTCGAATACAAAGGGCACCTTACTTAATAGCTTACTTACATACCTGCAACATCTCGCTTAACACATGAGTACTCTTTCATAATATGGGCATATTACCAATCATGTCATAAACTGTCACAAGTATAACTGAAAACTCATCACTTACTTAATATTTGATAATATCAATTACATATAATCTCAATATTAAATAAGCCTTAAATGCATACATGTACTCTTTCTTCATGTTCTCACCTTGTCATTTCTTTGACTTACTCTTTGGATTACTCGGGAACCTTTTCCTTTTTGAATTTACCATTGCCATGTCTTGACATGGTCTTATGTGGTATCCTTACCTTATGAACTCGCCAATGCCATGCCTTGGCATGGTCTTACATGGGACCTTTGCCTTATAGTAACTCATCAATGCCATGTCTTGACATGGTCTTACATGATTTCCTTGCCTTATAGAACTTATCAATGCCATGCCTTGGCATGGTCTTACATGATATCCTTATCTTACCAAATGCCATGCTCCAAACATGGTCTTACATGGTATCCTTGTCTTATTGCCAATGCCACATCTTGATGTGGTCTTACATGGAGTCCTTAATCAATGTCGATGCCATGTCTTGACATGGTTTTACAACGGGATCCTTGTCTTACCAATGCTATGTCTTGACATGGTCTTACATGGTATCCTTAACCATCAATTGCTCCTAAAATGCCATGTTATGAACATGGACTTTTCCGTCAATTCTTCCTTAATTTCCATGGTATAGCCATGGACTTTGAGATATCAATGCCTTGTCAAGTCATAGTTGAAACATACTTGCTTAAATTCTCAAGGTTAGTCGAATAACTCAAAAAATAACATTACTAATAACAATAATTGCATAATAATAAAATGCTACTCAACTTACATACTTACATTCTAAATCTCATCATATCATCAACTCAACTTATTCTCATCAAACTATGCTAGTCAATACTTTCTTGTTATCATACAAAGCCATAATACAAAATATGGCCAAAATATCAAATTATTATCGAACATTAATCATTATATCTGAAACACAATACTAAATTATTTATGGCCAAAATATCAATTTATCATTCAAATATGCATAATTAAATGCTTATTAAACATATGAACTTACCTCGATACCAAAGCGGTCATTTTACCAACATTCTTAATTTTTAATTTTCTCTCGTTCTAGGTCCAAATCTTGTTTTTCGGAGTCTAAGACATCACATTTCACTTATTTAATTAATGAACTACTCAAAAAAGTGCCTAACTCAAACTTTGGCAAAATTATAATTTTGCCCCTAAACTTTTGCATAATTATGATTTTTCCCCTAGGCTCAAAAATTAAACTTCATCCCTTATTCTTATGTTTTATAACATGCTGATCATTTTTTCCCTTCTATGGCAACATCAAATTCTTGCTCTAACATGCACTTATGTACATTAGGTATTTTTGTCGATTATGTCGTTTTACTTGTTTTCACTTAAAATCACTTAGTAAAAATTGTTTAACATAATTCTAAGCTTCATATTCTGCCATAAAACATCAAAATAAACACATTTCACCTATGAGTATTTTTCCAAATATGAACCCTAGGTTAAATTATTGCTAGAATAAGCTAAATCAAGTTACCGGGACTCCAAAAGCGTAAAGAACATGAAAAGCGGGGCTAGAATGGACTTACCATGAAGCTTGGAAAGCTTGAAAACCCTATCCATGTTTTCCCACATGTTAAATTCGGCCTAAGCTTGAAGATGGACAAATTTGGCATTTAAATTTTTTTAATTCATTTAATTCACTAAATTACCAAAATGCCCCTTAAAAAATCTTTTGAAACATACACATCAATGTCCATTTTTTTCACCAACTTAACCAATGGCCTAATTATCATTTAAGGACCTCCAATTTAAAATTTCATAACAATTGGACACCTCTAACACATAGAACTCAACATTTGCACTTTTTACAATTTAGTTCTTTTGACTAAATTTAGTGCCCAAACGTCAAAATTTTCGAATGAGATTTTCACGAAATTGTAGACCATAAAAATATAAATAAAATAAATTTATCAACATCAGATTTGTGGTACCGAAACCACTATTTCGACTAAGCCCAAAATCGGGCTATTACACCTCTTCCCCCTTTAGGGATTTTTGTCCTCGAAAATCTCACCAGTTAATGGATTTAGGTCTAATTTCACAAGTCACTTTGGGCTTCCCATATAGTCTCGGCATCTTCAACATCTTACTTCTTAAATAAATAGATAATTATCATTGTGCTAGACATCATAACATTCTATCTTTAACTCCATGATATATGTATCAAGATCATTTGAAAAATGAAAACCAATACACAGGTCTAAGTTGAACTTCCTATCATTCACACTTTGCCAACTTCAATTTCTTCTCAAATTTAGAGAAAGATTAAACTTATAATAGAATTTACTTCAACTGTTACTCCTCGAAGCACTTAACTATATCGATGCCACAATACTCATACAGTTTAAAAATCATAGTACCATAACAAGACTAACTTCTCAATTATTTTAGTAGATAATGTCCCGGCTGAAAACAAAACATCTCGATCATCTGAGAAATTTAAACACAAATTTCCATAACAACCAATACAAAAGCATAATCTTTACAACTCTGGTAATTGTATCAAAGTACTCTCGCCATCAAGTCAAAACTTAAAATCATCATAAGCATTTTAATAATAAGAAGAAACCATTTTCATCAATGGAACATTTCCTACTGATATCTCATGGCTGATACTTTGGACAATAATTTATTAAGGAAACAGAAATAACAAAATCTCAGAACATAGAGCTACACATAAAATACTCATAAGTACTGAAAATAATCTAAACAAAAGCCACACAATCTTACTTTATTTTCATTAAGCAATAGCTAGTAAAACGGGACGCTAACATCTTACAGACCCTACCGTCAACTTTCTATCTGTGCATGATGTAGAAAACCAGAAAAGATAGAGCAATTTCGATCATAGCTCAAATAGACTACTGTAACATCCTAAAATTTGAGTATTGATATGATGCATGTTTTGGTGCTTAACTTGTGCATAATTAAATTTTTCATGATTAGTATAGTCTTGAGAAGACTTGAGAATATTTCTGTAACACCCCAAACCCGGACAAGACACCACGTCCGAATCTGGTATGTTACGGGGGAAACATGTTTGTGAGAGGTTAAATTTTTCGCTAAAAGCCGAGTGAAACACAGTGTATTTTGAAGACAATTTGAGTAGACTTGTTTGAAATCAGATGGTGTATGTGAAACCAGGAGATTTTTGAAATCTTAACAGATTGTGTGGCTAAATGAGTTTAAACCATTTAAACCTTAATAGTTTCTTAGTGTTACTTAAAACCTTATTAGACTTAGGAGTAATACAAGTTTGATTTGAAAATCACTTGAATTTGCTTACTATAAAGACATAGTGTGATACCGATGGTATGGTTTAAAAACACATTGCGTTATAATTTTGAAATCATTATCTTTCCAAGTTTTAGTAAAATTCATACCAACTTGTTTTGTTAAGGCTTATTAAAATCTAATTAAAACATAAACATCACCAAAACATAAATTAAAGGCCTTTTACAAATCCAATATAAAACCCAAATAAAGTAAATAAGCTAAAGTACCCAAATTCAATAGTCCTTTATTAAAGCATGGCATGTGCACCCCGAGTCCATCCCGGCTCCATGTCCGCGTCTACGAGTCACCTGAAATGTCAAAGAAGAGGGTGAGTCGAGTGACTCAGTGTGTAAACCCCTCTCCCAAAAACAACATGCTAACACACATCATACAAAGCAACATAATTAATGCAACCCGATCCTAACCATCCATATTGCCTTTTCTACCCCGTGTGGTACCAAACCACTGGTGGTGCCAAACCACTGGTGACATATAGTCACAATGTGTTACCAAAACACCGTGTCCCAAAGACACAATATCCGTCAATGTGGTACCAAACCACTTTGGTGTCCCAAAGACACAATTGTGCTACTAAAGCACCGGTGACCGAAGTCACAAACCGATGATGGGGCCAACCCATCGTGTGATACCAAATCACTAGCAAAGCGATCCCATATCTCATGTGGGGCCAACCCACGGTGGTTAAACCACAGGACAAGTCGCAATGAGGTGCCAAACCTCCGTGACCCAAAGTCACAAAGTGTGCTACCAAAGCACGGTGCTCGTCAAGACAAAATATCACCGCTCCCTCCACTCGTATCACCCATCAACATACCATACTCATGTAATCATGCATATCATATAATCATGCATATCATGCTATTATGTCTAACCTCATCTCCCATGTCACATATAGCCACGACCATGGTATCACATAGATCATCAAGAACCTCATAATAATAATCTTGACTTACCGAGTCCGTAATCATACCCATTAGGGTATCATATCAATCATCAATTGTTTCATTAATCATCACACGGGTTATTAATCATATTACTAAATAGAAGTGTGTTAGTTTACACACACAATTAACGGAGGTTTTAATACTAAGGACTGGTCTAAGACCTCGACCACCTTGACAACTTTGATCCTAAGATAAACCAACCAAAGGGTTAGCACACATACCATTCGCCATAACTAAAGAAATCAAAGGGTATATCGGCTCACCCTTACCTTATCCTGGATTTGGTTTCCTACCAAATCCGAACCCAACAGTGGTTCTTTCTGAAACCGCCTTCAACAATGGTGTCTCCTTACACAATCAAGCACACCCTAGGCTACAATTAAGCCCCTAAAACACCGAAATAGCAACACAAAGACACTAAACACATGCAATAACATGCAAAGCAACAAAATAGCCCCTTAACCCGGATATTACGGTTCTACCCCTTAAAAATAATTTCGACCTCGAAATTACACGATCAAAAGAGTTGCGGGTATTTTTGTCTCATCATATCCTCGGGTTCCCACGCCGCTTCTTCCACTCCATGATTCCGCCAAGAACCTTAACCAACAGCACGGACTTCTGCAGAACCTTCACATCCCGATCTAAAATCGCACGTGCTCTTCCTCCATGGTCATATCCGGGTTTACCTCGATCTCTTCATCGCCATCACATGTGACGGATCCGAGCAGTAACGCCAAGCATCGACACGTGAAAATGTCGTGAATCGACTAAGCTCCGGCAACTCAAGTCGATACGCCACTTGGTCCCACACGTCTCAAGATCTTATACGCCCAATAAACCTCGGACTAAGCTTGCCTTTCTTCCCGAACCTTAATACTTTCTTCCACGGTGAGACCTTCAGAAAACCCGATCTCCCACACAAACTCAATATCTCTCGCTTAAGATCGGCATAGGACTTCGCTTATCGATGCTTCCTTGAGGCGAGACCGAATCACTTTGACTTTGTCTTGATCTCTCGCTACCATTTCGGGCCCAACACTGTCGTTCACCCAACTCCGCCCAACACGTCGGAGTTCGGCATTTTCGTCCATCTGATGCTTCAGATGGTGCCATCTCGAATACTCGCTTGGTAGCATTGTTGTTGTAGGCGAACTCAGCCAACGGTAGATACTCCTCCCAACTACCCCTGAAGTCCAATACACAACCTCGAAGCATGTCCTCCAAGATCAGATAACCCTTTTCACCGCCCGTCGATCTGCGGATGAAATGCCATCTTTGAAATCTAACTGTACCAGAGCTCGATGCAAAGCCTTCGTAACCTTGACGTGAATCTGGGGTCCCTATCCGAGATGATCGACACGGGCACCCGTGCGATCTCACAATCTCGACACATACAACCGCCAACCTCAAGTGAGTAATCCACCTCACCGGAATAAAGTGGCGGATTTAGTCACCGATCCACCACTACCCAAATCGAATCCTTCTTGCTCGGTGTAGCGGTAATCCACC
The DNA here is from genome assembly GCA_025506655.1 of Gossypium rotundifolium. NCBI lineage: Eukaryota > Viridiplantae > Streptophyta > Magnoliopsida > Malvales > Malvaceae > Gossypium > Gossypium rotundifolium. The sequence goes on from CP106722.1 coordinate 132,029,254, forward strand.
GACGAAATTCATAGTGATCCTCTCCCATTTCCATTGAGGAATCTTTACGGTTGAAGTAGCCCGATGGTAGCGGTGTTCACCTTAAACTCACGACACGTCAAACACTTCCCTACAATTCCGTTATCTCACGCTTCAACCCGCCACAGGCTGTTTCGTAGGTCTCCATACATCTTGCTACCTCCGGGATGCATAGCGTATGGGCTACTATGAGCATCATGGAGAATCTTCCGCTGCAGATAGTGATCTACCGAGATTTGGAGACTTGAGACTTTTAGGAGCCACGTGTGATTTTGGGGTTTATTCAACTGTGCTAATCAGGTGCGTAATTATCGCACTGTTTCTCCTGTTATTTGTGTATTGATGTATATACTTGTGTATGATGTGTGGTAGCCGACAATAAAGGCTAAAGTGGTGGATACCCATGTTTGGGGTAATCGGTTATGAGTTAGTAAATTGTGATATTAAATTATTTATGGTGCTGTTTGATATGGTAATGAGCATGTGATTATACTCACTCTATATGTTGATTTGACATGATACATTGACATATGTGCATGGGGATTGGTTTTGATCAAGGAAGGACTGGTGTACATATTATGTACGTGGTCTAATGTTAGCCTCGTGCTACATTAGCGCTTGATGATTAGTGTGTGCTTCATCAAGGGAGATGTTGGCTAGGTGCCCATCTCGGCGGTTGATAGTGAGTGCATCACCGTAGAGACGGATTATTGTTGGGATCACTTACGTGATCGGTGGCTTTCGCCACTGCCTTGTGCAGCACAGTCGCCAAGGTAGGATTTGAGGATCACGATGTGATCGGTGGCTCACCACGGCCTTGTCAGCAGGTCCGCCAAGGTAGGATATGGGATCACTTTCGGTTGTGATCGGTGGATTAGCCACGACCTTAGGCGGGGAGTCGCTAAGGTTGGTGTAACGGATGGACTTAGGATTGGGGTGGGATACATTTTGCATATCTATTGGTATGGATCGTATGGGTATGGGTTAAGCCCATACGTGTGGAAACATGTGTAATGATTATGCATCGAGTCTGTGGACTCACCCAAATTTTCTCAACCATTTCAGGTGATTCATGAGCTTGGACCGGGTTGGAGTGGATATAAGGTGGCCATGCAAAAGAAGAGATTTTGATTATTTTATGCATTTTTGAAATTAAGTATTTTGTTTAAATATTGGGTTGTAATAAGGGCCTTGTTGTTATTTTTGGTATTATTTTATTATGGGCTTGATTTAATTAAATTACTATGTGAAGATGATTTTATTTTTAGCCACCTATTTACTCAAAGCATATACATTAAAGCTTTAATTTGGACATTTTATAATAACAAAGTTTAAGTATAATTTTAAATGGACATGGTTTTTCAAAAGTTAACAAATTTACATGTTTTATTCTAAAGTCAAAAAGATTTTCAACCGTTCTTCCGCAGTAACATACCAGGTCCGGTCAGGACTTATGGTCCGGGTTTGGGGGTGTTACAATTTGAGAATTAAAATAAGTTTTTTTCGTAATGAGTTCTTAATTGAAGTGGATCAAGTGACTTTGAGGTTTAAGTAAATTTAAGTGTCAAAAACTAGCATAATATGAGCTAGTAGCAAGGTGGTGTTGGCGCATGTATGTTTGCTTGAGAGGAGAGGTTCGAATCTCCTAGCACACATTTTGAAAGCTTTTATTTTTGCTTTTGCTTAGCATGTGTCAGTCATGGATAAGGATTAGGATGAGTTGGATTAAATTTTTATGGCAAGAAGGCCATGGGAAAAAGGCAAGTGTTAAATTAGGGAAAGGAATCATATGGAAAAGGCATGTAAGGGTGACATAAGGCTTAAAACAAGGGGAGATGTTTTGGAAAGTTTGGGGTGACTAAAGTTTGACCATTTGACTAATGTACTTGGACGGTTTAAGGGTTAGGGGAGATAGCCAAAATTTTGTTGGCAATTGGTATGGTTTGGGTGTTGGTTTTAGTCACATTCTCATTTTAGTGTAGCAACATATCTCTCTCCAAAACTTTTCTCCCTAGCGAATGTGCCTTGTGTAATAGGTAAAATTTTGCTTTGGTTTTGGTTATTTATTTTAGACCAAATTGTTATCATCTTCCATACTCCCCCAAGTTCTTTTCCTCATTGTACCGAAACCATACCATCTTGAAAGGTCATATTCTTTTTCTTCCTTTTGGCCGAATATACACCAACCCCAAGACCTTTCTTTGTTCATCTTCCATCCATGGAAATCGACACATAAACACTCTCTCTTTATTCTTTTTTTTCTCTCCTTTCTTTCTTCTTGTAAAGAACACTCAAACATCACTATTTTTCCAAAATCTTTCATCATGGCCAAATGTTGATGGTAAAATCTTTTGCCAAATCATTTTTCTTTTCTTTGTTTATTCATAGCCGAATCTTCTCTTATACATAAGTATTCTTTTCAATCTTTTCTTTTCCTTCTTTGAAGCCTTGGACAATAGTGTGATAGTGGAGGGTCGAAACTCAAGTGTTCGTAAACGTCGTAAATCGTTGGAATCGAATTAAGGTGTTAAGGTAAGGGATTATTAAGGATTTTCATATTACTCGACATATGGTTATAAATTGTTATTTAATCAATTTTGTTTTAGGGAACGTTATCGCTCGATTGTCATATTGTGGAACGAGGATATTTGTGAGACAATCAAGATAGGGACAAAAAAGGGTAGTAAATAGTGTTCAGAAGAGTGGTGGTTTCGCTATTCCCCCTAAGTTTAAGAGAAGGACTGTTTCGGGAATCGAGACTTTCCACCGAGTTGTGGACCCTCATCCGGTGAAAATCAATTGTTCAAAGTCGTATGTACCCCCAAACCATTGTTTACTCGTAGTTCTGAACCTTTGATCGGAGAGAAATCACAAATAGTGGTTGTTCAAAATTCGAGGGTAAGATCTAGATCACTTAACATTAGAATAATTTAATATTAAATATTAGTGTTTTAATCTATCATGATGTGTGTTTAGATATCGACGAGTGGGAAAGTGTAGTTCTCATCGTAATCAGGTGTGTAATCTCACACCGTATCTCATGGGTTAGATGACTATATTGCATTAATCGTTGGATGAAATCACAAGTTAGTGAAATCGGGAAGAATAACATAGTTATCACCTTAATGATAAAATTTTGAAATTGGTATTAAGATCATGAAAATTTTGAAAATGTCCTTAACGGGCTAATTCGATTGAAGTGAAAATTGGGCCATATGTGATATTTGATAAGTGGGCCATATGTGATATTTGATAATTGGGCCATATGTGATATTTGATAATTGGGCCATATGTGATATTTGATAAGTGGGCCATATGTGATATTTGACAATTGGGCCATATGTGATATTTGATAATTGGGCCATATGTGATATTTGATAAGTGGGCCATATGTGATATTTGATAATTGGGCCATATGTGATATTTGATAATTGGGCCATATGTGATATTGATAATTGGGCCATTTATGATAATTGATAAATGGGTTATATGTGATATGAGATTTCGTGGGCTAAAATGTGAAATGGGCCAGATTGTAATAACTTTTATAATGGGCCTTATGTTGGAATAATTATATGAATGGATTGCCATGCATATTATATACATGATTGCATGGGTTGGGCTATTTGACGAAGAGAAGTTCTGGTAGCTTTGCTACAAAATTTTGGTGGCTCTGCCACAATTCTGAAAAATGGAAAATGCCATGTAAACTCTGTAAATCTGGTGGCTTGTCCACGAAATTTGATATACGGCTTAATGCCTACTTCGGTGTGTTGGCGGGGTGGGTGACTAAAGCTCCCCACAGGTGTGCTGGTTGGTATGGGTGGTGTGTAGCGGATGGAAATCTAGGCTTGGTTTTGGGAATTGCATATCACTTGCATGTCTACATGCTAAATTATTATATTTGTAATGGGCTTAGACCCAAATAAATGCTTAAATGGTTTTGGCCCAGTGGACTAAGGTAAGTGAGTTACACACTGAGTTCTAAGTAACTCACCCCTTTTTTTTAACCCCTCTCAGGTAATAATAATTGATGGAGACTTGGATCGGAGATGACTTCGTGTGGAGGCTATACTACAAATGGTGGTTTATAAAACTTTAAGACTTCTTTAATAATTTTTATTAAGTACTATTTTTATGGCGATGTAATAAGGCCTCTTTAATTATGGATTTTATTATGTGGATAGAATTTATTTTGTTTTAGTTTTTCTAAGTTGGATTGGTTTAGTTTTTTATAAATATTTTCTATAACTCTCATATAAAATAAATATTTTTCTTAAATATTACTAAAATTTAGGAAAGTCTTTTAAAACTTTTTGATGAAATATCTCAACTAAATAAATCCAAAGATTTAATCAATTACTACTCTATAGATCAAATGATAAATTCTTGTATTTTTAATTATGGTTTTCAATGAACTTGATTTTCAATAAAAGTCTTTCTCTTAATCGTTTTGGAATTTGATTCCTACATCGTTAAATGATTTGAATGTACGTTTAATTTATGTGGCATGCCAAAATCGAGCTTAATGCATAGGCCGGGTTCGGGTTGTTACAACTACAATGCTTTCATCTACCTGTAAATTTAGCTGACATTCCCACACTATAGGAATTTCATTCGAACTCTTGCATAAATATACCTCTGAGAGTTAATGGAAACATATAATAGTCGGAAGAGATTGCTGTAATTTCTCATCCATAAACACTGCATTCAGTCATTAATACATCTCGATCATGATTGCACTATCTAATTCTGTCATTATTAATTTGAAATTATTCCAATTGCAAATAGAAATAAATTCAGAATAAATTCCAGCAATTACATACTTTAGGCCTCATACATGGATAAGTTAATTAGTTGAGCCTGGCCTTTCTTCAACTATAACATTTCAGAATCTGATGATTTTCATATTAATTTGACATCTTTTCTGCAACTGTGTTCATTTACTAAACCATTCTCAACTGTGATGACGTTGTCAATTAATCTACAATTCAACTCTTTAGTCTTCCACTTGTAAAGACATTTGGTTTGAATTTCATGAAATTTCTTTATAACATACCTTATTGGAAGGGGGTGAGGTTGTAAAGCCTCTGACTTGCCTCTTATATACTCATGCATATAACTTAACACTCATCAATATATATATTTTGTTTCAAGTAACTTAACATGCATACTCATTTTACACAACCTTCCTATCATCTTATACAAACAAGTGCACTTATACTTTCATTCATAAATCTCGAGTAAAAGTACTCATAATATTCACTTAATTTCACAAGTTATACTCATAGCATCATACAAATGCCAATCAAACATGAACACTTATCATAGTATAAACTTCCCTTTCATCTCATCTTTCATATTTCCTGAGAAATTCCCATCTACAATTTATTCATCATCACATAAACATCATAAACTACTATTCTTACTATTTACGATTCTCAATTCATCATAAACACACTGTTTGCACTATCAAATTTAGCTTGGTTGAAGTGCACATCTGTCTAATAAAAAATTTACATCAGGGCTGGGAGTTGTCACACTATCACAGTTCAAAATGGCATGTATGGCTAGACTCTCACACTCACTATGGTAGTCCGAGAACCGACTAAACCATAGCTCTGATACCACTAAATGTAACACCCCTTACCCGTATACTACGCCGAAACCAGGTGCGAGGCATTACCAGACTTAACAATACATTATACCAAATCCTGAACCACAAAATTTCACTTATAATTTAAACTTTAACAAAACATGCATACACAAGCATTATAACTCCATGACCAATATGAGCCCCAACTCGTGGCTAAATACAGAATAATCCTTATTACTGTTATGAAGCAATACATTTAATCAAATTAATTAACACACATTCAAAATGACTTAGTCAATCCCCTACACATGCCATAACTTAAATCATTTATAAATAAAGATACCCATAGATAGCTTGATAGTGTGAAGCGATCTCCGACGACCTTTAGCCCAAGCTTGTTTAATAAGACTCTAAAACATGGGAAAGAAAGAGGGTAAGCTTATAAAGCTTAGTAAGTTAACATGTAAAAATAATAAGCATTAGCACTGAATTTAGCTTACTACTAAGCTGCCATAACTTGCATAAATAATGCTAAGTTCTTACTTTCTCAACGTACTCATTTGTAGCCTTACCAAAGCATCAACAAGATAGATCCTCACAACAAGTTCTCAAATTGATACAATCATTAAATCACATGCTTATACCTTATTACTCATGTTCACATTAATCTATCTACTTGATCGTTGTCACTAAATTATTTATTTATTGAACTGCAGAGCTCAAAATTACAAACCGCTAATTTTCTCTAAAACTGGACTCACATATCTTCATACCATAAAATTTCTAGAATTTTAGTTTGTCCAATTAGTACATTTTATTTATTGAAATTTCCCCTCTTTCACCGTTCAACTATTCTGACCTCTCTTCACTACAAATCAATTATCTCCTCCTATATAATTTAGATGACCTTATTGTTTTGTTTATTTAAAACTAGATTCATTCAAAATTTTAGGAATATAAATTATATCACATAATTATTTCTGTACAATTTCTAATGATTTTTCCAAGACAGAACAGGGGATCACGTAATCATTCTAAACCAGTCACATATTCTAAATATCTCAAAATACAGAATTTCTTTGCTTTATCTGCTTCTTTCATATGAAAATAGACTCAGTAAGCTTTAATTTCATATCTCACTCAACTACTGATTCCATTTCTACCATTTTTGGTGATTTTTTGAAGTTACTCTACTATTGCTCTCCAAAATAGTTTTATTTGTAAATTTTTGCTCTCACTCACTTTAGTTGTATTCATTACTTACCTATAACAATGTTTCCAATTTCCTATTACATATAGAGCATATTTCTCAAACGTTACACATGTATATACCTACACTTATCACTACAAGCCACACAAAATTTCACTTAATCGATTTTCTCGATGAACTCATCGATAACCTTACCAAAGGCTCAGAATACAAAGGGCACCTTACTTAATAGCTTGCTTACATACCTGCAACATCTCGCTTAACACATGAGTACTCTTTCATAGTATAGGCATATTGCCAATCATGTCATAAACTATCACAAGCATAACTGAAAACTCGTCACTTACTTAATATTTGATAATCTTAATTACTTGCAATCTCAATATTAAATAAGCCTTAAATGCATACATGTACTCTTTCTTCATGTTCTCACCTTGTCATTTCATTGACTTACTTTTTGGATTACTCGGGAACCTTTTCCTTTTTGAACTTACCATTGCCATGTCTTGACATGGTCTGGTATCCTTGCCTTAAGAACTCACTAATGCCATGCCTTGGCATGGCCTTACATGGGACTTTTGTCTTATAGTAACTCATCAATGTCATGTCTTGACATGGTCTTACATGATTTCCTTGCCTTATAGAACTTATCAATGCCATGCCTTGACATGGTCTTATGTGATATCCTTATCTTACCAAATGCCATGCTCCAAACATGGTCTTACATGGTATCCTTGTCTTATTGCCAACGCCACATCTTGATGTGGTCTTACACGGAGTCCTTAATCAATGCCGATACCATGTCTTGACATGGTCTTACACGAGATCCTTGCCTTACCAATGCCATGTCTTAACATGGTATTACATGGTATCCTTAACCGTCAATTCCTCCTAAAATGTCATGTTATGAACATGGACTTTTCCGTCAATTCTTCCTTAATTGCCATGGTATAGCCATGGACTTTGAGATATCAATGCCTTGTCAAGTCATAGCTGAAACATACTTGCTCAAATTCTCAAGGTTAGTCGCATAACTCAATAATAACATTCCTAATAACAATAATTGCATAATAATAAAATGCTACTCAACTTTCATACTTACATTCTAAATCTTATCATATCATCAACTTAACTTATTATCACCAAACTATGCTAGTAAATACTTTCTTGTTATCATACAAAGCTATAATACAAAATATGGTCTTCCATATAAATTATACAAGTTCTCTTTCCAATATCGAATTATTATCGAACATCAATCATTATATTTGAAACTCAATACTAAAGTATTTATGGCCAAAATATCAATTTATCATTCAAATATGCATAATTAAATGCTTATTAAACATATGAACTTACCTCGATACCAAAACGGTTATTTTACCAACTATAACACCCTTAACCCTTGTCCGTCGCCGGATTGGGTTGTAAGGCGTTACCGAACAAAACACAAGTAGCCATAAACAATTACTGTTCACATAGTCTCATCCGAAAGCAAATTAAACAACACAAATATGCTTAGATAATAACATACAAAAAAAATTTAATCCCTTTAATGAAATTCACAAATAACTCATCAATATAATTAACAATGAATATTGTCCACTTGATCTTTTAAACTACATTAGTCGAATATACACATGCTTGTAATGGCTTTTCAAAAAAATAAATAGAAATCACTAAACATGTATAGTTGCATGGTATCTTGTTCAATCATATTCAAAAAAACTAAATAAACTCATCTCAGCAAAGTACGTCTCAATTTATTTATAAGAACATAACCGAATATGCAAATTTCGTTATAATACTATCTTCTCAATTCATGTTTCATTTAATCACTTCACAGTGAATCCTCATCAATCATTTCCCAACTTCAACCTTATTGTTTCAAATTACATAAATATAACCAACTACTACATAATGAACTTTCCATTCATGATTTATCAAACATGCATAATAGAACCATATTTGTCAACCACCTCAACATTTCGGTCAAGTCATATGAACATCCAACACACACGTGATATACAATAAGATATATTTCTAAGGTGAGCTAAATACTTGATCCTATTCCTGACATGTATAACATAAATCAATGCTATTGTCACACGCACAATCTCGTTATGAAATACACTACCATGGTGCTTAAATGCCATGGCCGAAAGCAATAAAGACCAAAATACCATAATTCAGCCATTAAATTAAAAGAAACATTAAAACAGAAACAACATCTCATTATACACCTAAGTCGCATGTACATATTAGTATACCTGAACTTCATATCATATTCTTTTAACTATCCATTACAACTAATCAGAACATACTTGCCATATCCATCATATACATATATCAACTCATGCACCACATTATTTACGAAATATAGCAATCATATACCACATAAAATTAATTCATAATCAAATTGATATAACAAAACACATTAAACACTCAATCACGAACTCATAAAGCCAAGTCTAATTCTAATGATCCAAGTGAAGCCATTTTCGCATGGCTAATATATACAATAACAAATTCATAGCTCAAAACTTAGTCTAGCCTATACATGCCTTTAGTTTAAAATCCAAACTCAAAAGTACCAAAATAGGTTGATAGTGTGGATGACTTTGATGATGATCCCCTGAGCTCTTAGCTTGATCAAAATCTATAAAACAGAACGATGAACACACGGAGTAAGCTAATTTAGCTTAGTAAGTCTTAAGCAATTATAATATACCAATTGGACATTCTAACATACTAAAACAATCAAGTAATAACATTGAATCAAACAGCTTAACTCGAAAGTCCTTCAAAACCGAATGCTTTTATCTCACTTAACATAACACTTATCATTTCCTTACCATTAGTATACAACTTACCAACTTAGCCTCAAATTCAAAATATAAAACATCCTTTCTTTATAATATATTCATAATGCACATACATGAAACTCAATAAGTTCACATAAATATTCGAACAAGTAAAGGGCTGTGTACATCCGAATTACCTCTTTAATTACAAAAACACATGTTCATTTAAACTCTCATATATCCAAGCATCTAATATCAATATTTCAAAGCTTAGTACTTAAATGATCTACTAATGTCGAATGCTAAAGCTCATTTAGCTTAACCATCATTACTATTTTACCTTTAGACTTCAATTTATAATCTCATCATAAAATTCACATATAGATTAAATACTCTTTTCCAACTACTCATATTTTCAATACACATAATTCAATAGGATCACATATATATGTATATACAATAAGTATATAATTTACACTTAGTAATTTCACATAAAAGGAAATATATTCACATATTTATATATATATCCATTTGACATTTCATACATTCGTATACATGGCATCAAAGTAATCCCAATATGTCACGTAAACATAAGCATAAGGTTTGAATATACATGATCAATTAGTATCATTCATATCAATATACTTATATGAATACCTTTAACCACTTTATGCTTTCATATAACCAATTTCTTTATTGCATAGTTTATACACAATTTACATCTACCAATTGTATATCACATTTCCTTCACCAATTCATTTACTTATTATCATCACATATATATATGTATAATACATGAATATGAATAGCACATACCTTGTAGCCGAATTAACAAATTCAATTTCAAAAGCTTAGGCTCACTTGATTCATTTCATGGCTTTACTAGTACATAATCTAAGCTTGGAATTTCAACTCACCGGTATAAAACCTACTAGGCATTTGCCCGAATCTCACATACTGGCACTAGACCTGCTAGACTCAAGGTCCGAAGTTTGAACACGGCATTTAGCTTGCTAGGCAATAAGTCCAATATAATTCACTGGCACGAGGCCTGCTAGGCATTAAGCTCGATAAAGATCACCGACACAAGGCCTACTAGGCTCGAAGCCCGATATAAATCACCAGCACAAGGCCTGCTAGGCAATAAGCCTGATAATCTTTCACCGGCACAAGGCCTACTAGGCTCGAAGCCCGAACATTCATATTATTGAGTCATCTCATTCACACCACATACTATCAATATCACATATTTCATATAATTTAATATCACTTTCACATAACAACTGAGCATATCTATTACACATTACTTTCAACAATTAAAACTCAATCCAATATCATATCCCTACATTCGGCCATTTGATATATTTATGCTTAAAATATTCAAATTTCATCATTTATTATATCCACAAATAATTCTTTGACTTATATTTGCTTAAAGACTTACCTCGACTGTCAACGGACAACAGATAATCTTCGCCTTTCCTTGATCCAAATCTGTTTTTCTTTGTTCTTGATCTAAACACATTAAAATTTAGCTCATTCAAGTACATTTCATTTAAATTTAGTCCCAAAACACATAAATAGTCAAATTACCATTTTACCCCTACTATTTCACATTTTTACAATTTGGTCCTATTTGCACAAAACACAAAATACACAAAATTTCACAATAGTACTTTAGGGCCGAATGTTCACAAGGACCATACAAGTCCATTTCTTTCATTTATGTTTCATTTTAGTCCCCTCAAAAATTCATTTTTGCAATTTAGCCCAAATACTCAAATTTTCCAAAAATTCAAAGACAAAACATATTAATCTAACATATATCTTTCATAATTCATCAACTATCATCATAAAACTCATAAACTCATCAATGGAACATTTCAAAATATTCACCAAAATCAAAAATTCAAGCATGGGTCTTAAAGTATTCGAAGCAACGATCACAAAAACATAAAAATTATCGAAAACCGAAATCAAACTAACCTTGAATTTTAGCTCACAAGTGCCAAATTTTGGAAGCTTAAAAACCTATATTTCTTCTTCATACATTCATCTTTCATGCATAAAAAAAAGATGATATGCTTTTTCTTTTGTTTTATTAACATATATTATGGCATTTAATCATTTACTTATATAACCTTATTATATAAAATTATATAATATAAAACTTAAGGTTAATCTTGTCATATGCCACCCACTAACTTAAAAATGGGCTATTTACCCATTTAGTACCTCATATTAAAAATCCATTATCACTTTAGCACTTTTCACTATAGTATGCAACTTTTACACTTTACGCGATTAAGTCCTTTTTGTCAAATTAAACACTCAAATGATAAAATTTTCTTACGAAAATTTCATACACATTAATACACATATAACAAACACCGAAAATAATATCTAAAAATTTTTCGGAGTCAGATTCGTGGTCCCGAAACCACCGTTCGATTAGGGTCAAATTCAGGCTGTTACACCAACTTTCGATTTTCGATTTTCGATTTTCTTTCCGTTCTAGGTCTAAATCTTGTTTTTCGGGGTCTAAGACATCACATTTCACTTATTTAATTAATGTACTACTCAAAATAGTCCCTAACTCAAACTTTGGCAAAATTATAATTTTGCCTCTAAACTTTTGCATAATTATGATTTTACCCCAAGGCTCAAAAATTAAACTTCATCCCTTATTCTTAAGTTTTATAACATGCTGATCATTTTCCCTTCTATGGCAACATCAAATTATTGCTCTAACATGCACTTATGTGCATTAGGCATTTTTGCCGATTATGTCATTTTACTCATTTTCACTTAAAATCGCTTAGTAAAAGTTGTTTAACATAATTCTAAGCTTCATATTCTACCATAAAACATCAAAATAAACACATTTCACCTATGGGTATTTTTCCAAATATGAACCCTAGGTTAAATTCTTGCTATAATAAGCTAAATCAAGTTACTGGGACTCCAAAAACGTAAAAAAACATGAAAAACGGCGCTAGAATGGACTTACCATGAAGCTTGGAAATCTTGAAAACCCTATCCGTGTCTTCCCAAATGTTAAATTCGGCCTAAGCTTGAAGATGGACAAATTTGGCATTTAAATATTGTTTTTATTTCATTAAATTCACTAAATTACCAAAATGCCCCTTAAAAAAAATCTTTTGAAACATACCCATCCATGTCCATTTTGTCCACCAACTTAACCAATGGACTAATTATCATTTAAGGACCTCCAATTTAAAATTTCATAACAATTGGACACCTCTAACATGTAGAACTCAACTTTTGCACTTTTTACAATTTAGTCCTTTTGACAAAAGTGAGTGCCCAAACGTTAAAATTTTCGAATGAGATTTTCACGAAATCATTTCGTGAAATTGTAGACCATAAAAATATAAATAAAATAAATTTCTCAACATCAGATTCGTGGTCCCGGAGCCACTATTCGACTAAGCCCAAAATCGGGCTGTTATAACTCTTCCCCGCTTTAGGGATTTTTGTCCCCAAAAATCTCATCAGTTAATGGATTTAGGTCTAATTTCACAAGTCACTTTGAGCTCCTCATATAGTCTCGGCATCATCAACATCTTACTTCTTCAATAAACAGATAATTAGCACTGTGCTAGACATCATAACATTGTATCTTTAACTCGCTGATATATGTATCAAGATCATTTGAAAAATGAAAACCAATACACAGGCCTAAGTTGAACTTCCTATCATTCACACTTTGCCAACTTCAATTTCTTCTCAAATCTAGAGAAAGATTAAACTTATAATAGAATTTACTTCAACTGTTACTCGTCTAAGCACTTAACTATACCGAAGCCACAATACTCATACAACTTAAAAATCATAGTACCATAACAAGACTAACTTCAATTACTTTAGTAGATAATGGCCCGGCTAAAAACAAAACGTCTCGACCATCGGATAAATTTAAACACAAATTTCCATAACAACTAATACAAAAGCACAATCTTTATACCTCTGGTAACTGTATCAAAGTACTCTCGCCATCAAGTCAAAACTTAAAATCATCATAAGCATTTTAATAATAAGAAGAAACCATTTTCATCAATGGAACATTTACTACTGATATCTCATTGCTGATACTTTGAACAATAATTTATTACGGAAACAGAAATAACAAAATCTTAGAACATAGAGCTACACTGAAAATACTCATAAGTATTGAAAATAATCTTAATAAAAGCCACACAATCTTCCTTTGTTTTCATTGAGCAATAGCTAGTAACACGGGACGCTAACATCATACAGACCCTACCGTCAACTTTCTATCTGTGCATGATGCAGAAAACCATAAAAGATAGAGCAATTTCGATCATAGCTCAAAGAGACTACAATGCTTTCATCTACGTGTAAATTTAGTTGACATTCTCACACTATAGGAATTTCATTCGAAATCTTCTATATATATATATCTCGAGAGTAAATGGAAACATATAATAGTCGAAAGAGATTGCTGTAATTTCTCAACCATAAACACTACATTCAGTCATTAATACATCTCGATCATGATTGCACTATCTAATTCTGTCATTACTAATCTGATATTTTCCAATTGCAAACAGGAATAAATTCAGAATAAATTCCAGCAATTACATACTTTAGGCCTCATACCTGGATAAGTTAATTAGCTAAGCCTGACCTTTCTTGAACTATAACATTTCAAAATCTAAATGATTTTCATATTAATCTGACATCTTTTCTACAACTGTGTTCATTTACTAAACCATTCTCAACTGTGATCACGTTGTCAATTAACCTACAATTCAACTCTTTAGTCTTCCACTTGTAAAGCCATCCGGTCTGAATTTCATGAAATTTCTTTAGAACATACCTTATTGGAAGGGGGTGAGGTTGTAACGCCTCTGACTTGCCTCTTATATACTCATGCTTATAACTTAACACTCATCAATATATATATTTTGTTTCAAGTAACTTAACATGCATACTCATTTTACGCAACCTTCCTATCATCTTATACAAACAAGTGCACTTATACTTTCATTCATAAATCTTGAGTAAAATTGCTCATAACATTCACTTAATTTCACAAGTTATACTCATAACATCATACAAATGCCAACCAAACATGAACACTTATCATAGTATAAACTTTCCTTTCATCTCATCTTTCATATTTCAAGAGAAATTCCCATCCATAATTTATTCATCAGCACATAAACATCATAAACTACTATTCTTACTTTTTACGAGTCTCAACTCATCATAAACACACTATTTCCACAATCAGATTTAGCTTGGTTGAAGTGCGCATCTGACTAATAAAACAATTTACATCAGGAACGGGAGTCGTCACACTATCACAGTTCAATATGGCATGTATAGCTTGACTCTCACACTCACTATGGTAGTCCGAGAACCGACTAAACCATAGCTCTGATACCACTAAATGTAACACCCCTTACCCATATACTACGCCAAACTGGGTATGAGGCATTTCCAGACTTAACAATACATTCTACCAAATCCTGAGCCACAAAATTTCACTTAAAATTTAAACTTTAACAGACACATGCATACACAAGCATTATAACTCCATGACCAATATGTGCCACAACTCGTGGCCAAATACAGAATAATCCTTATTACCGTTATGAAGCAATACATTTAATACAATTAATTAACACATATACAAAATGACTTAGTCAAGGCCCTATACATGCCATAACTTAAATCATTTATAAATAAAGATACCCATAGATAGCTTGATAGTGTGAAGCGATCTCCGACGACCTTCAGCCCAAGCTTGTTCAATAGGACTCTAAAAATGGGAAAGAAAAGTGGATAAGCTTATAATGCTTAGTAAGTTAGCATGTAAAAATTATAAGCATTAGAAATGAATTTAGCTTACTACTAAGCTGTCATAACTTGCATAAATAATGCTAAGTTCTTACTTTCTCAACTTACTCATTTGTAGCCTTACCAAAGCCTGAATGAGATAAATCCTCACAACAAGTTCTCAAAATGATACAATCATTAAATCGCATGCTTATACCTTATTACTCATGTTCACATTAATCTATCTACTTGAATCACTGTCACTAAATTATTTATTTCTTGAACTACAGAACTCAGAATTACAAACCGATAATTTTCACTGAAACTAGACTCACATATCTTCATATCACAAAATTTTTAGAATTTTTAGTCTTTCCAATTAGTACAGTTTATTCATTAAAATTTCCCCTCTTTCATTGTTTGACTATTCTGAGCTTTCTTCACTACTAATCAATTATCTCCTCGTATAGAATTTAGATAACCTTACTGTTTGTTTATTTGAAAATAGACTCATTCATAATTTCGTGAATATAAATTATATCACATAATTATTTTTGTAAAATTTTAATGATTTTTCTAAGAAAGAATAGGGATCACGTAATCATTCTAAACCAGTCTCACAAAATTCTAAATATCTCAAAATACAGAATTTCTTTGCTTTATCTTTTTCTTTCATATGAAAATAAACTCAATAAGATTTAATTTCATATCTCACTCAACTACTGATTCCATTTCTACCATTTTTGGTGATTTTTCGAATTTACTCCACTACTGCTCTCCAAAACAGTTTTATTTGTAAATATTTGCTCTCACTCACTTTAGTTGTATTCATTACTTACCTATAACAATCTTTCAAATTTCCGATTACATATCGAGCATATTGCTCATACGGTACACATGCATATACCTACACTTATCACTACAAGCTAGGCATAATCCAACTTAATCGATTTTCTCGGTGAACTCATCGGTAACCTTACCAAAGGCTCAGAATACAAAGCGCACCTTACTTAATAGCTTGCTTACATACCTACAACATCTCACTTAACACATGAGTACTCTTTCATAATATAGGTATATTGCCAATCATGTCATAAAGTGCCACAAGCATAACTAAAAACTCATCAGTTACTTAATATTTGATAATCTCAATTATTTACAATCTCAATATTAAATAAGCCTTAAATGCATACCTGTGCTCTTTCTTCATGTTCTCACCTTGTTATTTCTTTGGCATATTCTTTGGATTACTCAGGAACCTTTTCCTTTTTGAACTTACCATTGCCATGTCTTGACATGGTCTTACGTGGTATCCTTGCCTTATGAACTCACCAATGCCATGCCTTGGCATGGTCTTACATGGGACCTTTTCCTTATAGTAACTTATTAATGTCATGTCTTGACATGGTCTTACATGATTTCCTTGCCTGATAGAACTTATTAATGCTATGCCTTGGCATGGTCTTACATGATATCATTATCTTACCAAATGCCATGCTCCAAACATGGTCTTACATGGTATCCTTATCTTATTGGCAATGCCACATCTTGATGTGGTCTTACATGGAGTCCTTCATCAATGTCGATGCCATGTCTTGACATGATCTTACAACGGGATCCTTGCCTTACCAACGCCATGTCTTGACATGGTCTTACATGGTATCCCTAACCGTCAATTCCTCCTAAAATGCCATGTTATGAACATGGACTTTTCCGTCAATTCTTCCTTAATTGCCATGGTATAGCCATGGAATTTAAGATATCAATACCTTGTCAAGTCATAGATGAAACATACTTGCTCAAATTCTCAAGGTTAGTTGCATAACTCAATAATAACATTACTAATAACAATAATTGCATAATAATAAAATGCTGCTCAACTTACATACTTACATTCTAAATCTCATCATATCATCAACTTAACTTATCCTCATCAAACTATGCTAGTCAATACTTTCTTGTTATCATACAAAGCCATAATACAAAATATGGTCTAACATATAAATTATACAAGTTCTCTTTCCAATATCGAATTATTATCGAACATTAATCATTATATCTAAAACTCAATACTAAAGTATTTATGTCCAAAATATCAATTTATCATTCAAATATGCATAATTAAATGCTTATTAAACATATGAACTTACCTCAATACAAAAACGGTCATTTTACCAACTTTTTTATTTTCAATTTTCCTCCCATTCTAGGTCCAAATCTTATTTTTTGGGTCTAAGACATCACATTTCACTTATTTAATTAATGTACTACTCAAAACAGTCCCTAACTCAAACTTTGGCTAAATTACAATTTTGCCCCTAAACTTTTGCATAATTATGATTTTACCCCTAGGCTCGAAAATTAAACTTCACCCCTTATTCTTATGTTTTAAAACATGATGATCATTTTTCCCTTCTATGGAAACATCCTTGCTCTAACATGCACTTATGTACATTAGGTATTTTGGCCGATTATGTTGTTTTACTCGTTTTCACTTAAAATCGCTTAGTAAAAGTTGTTTAACATAATTCTAAGCTTCATATTCTTCCATAAAACATAAAAATAAGCACATTTCACCTATGGGTATTTTTCCAAATATGAACCCTAGGTTAAATTATTGCTAGAATAAGCTAAATCAAGTTACTGGGACTTTAAAAACGTAAAGAACATGAAAAACGGGGCTAGAATGGACTTACCATGAAGCTTGGAAAAGCTTGAAAACCCTATCCATGTCTTCCCACATGTTAAATTCGGCCTAAGCTTGATTATGGACAAATTTGCCATTTAAATTTTGTTTTTAATTCAATTAATTCACTAAATTACCAAAATGCCCTTAAAAAATCTTTTGAAACATACCCATCCATGTCCATTTTTTTCCACCAACTTAAACAATGGCCTAATTATCATATAAGAACCTCCAATTTAATATTTCATAACAATTGGATACCTCTAACATGTAGAACTCAACTTTTGCACTTTTTACAATTTAGTCCTTTTGACTAAATTGAGTGCCCAAACGTCAAAATTTTCGAATGAGATTTTCCCGAAATTATTTCATGAATTTGTAGAACATAAAAATATAAATAAAATAAATTTCTCAACATCAAATTTGTGGTCCCGAAACCACTATTTTGACTAAGCCCAAAATCGGGCTGTTACAAAGATAGCAGAGGATATAAGCTTGTCTAGCTTACGGATCTATAGAGCATAGGATCAGGAATTGCCTTAGAATGCTGACTCAGGTGCCAGCCATTGGCGGGGTAATGATCAACCGCCAATGGGTGATCAGCTGCTGTCAGGGGCCGTGGGCAGGCCAGGGGCGATAATGGTAATAGACGTGGACGTGGAGCATCGGGCAGAGGTGCAGGTCATTCTGAGGTGAGGCAGCCAGCTTTGGTTTATGGTACTCATCACCAAGAAGACGGGGATGCCCAAATGTGATAACGGGTATGTTTTGTGTGGATGCGATATTTTGGGTGTAGAAACTGTATGCGTGCAATGTTTATCTGCTCCAGTGGGTAGGTTTTTTCTTGAGTGAGTGTAAGAGTTCAATTAGAGTTAAAGTGTGTTAGTGTTAACTAAATTGGAGTGTGAGCATAGTGGTGTGACTTGAGCGGTGCGATTAATAGTTAGTTTGAAATTTTGATGACGAAATTTCTTTAAGGGGGTAGAGTTGTAATGCCCCAAACTTTTGGGCCTAGATGAATTGGGATTTGGGCTTTGGGTCTCATAAATTTTTTCTAAGCAAGAAAATGACAAATGACATGTTGGCTTTAAGGGTTTAATGAACTTGGAGTGTCTAGGGGTGTTGGAGAAGTTTTAGGTTAGAACTTTAAGGAGAGGGAATTTTTAATTAATTATTAAAGGAACCAGGGCGGTGAGTAGTTGGGCTTTTAAATAAAAATAGGAAAAATGTCATCAAAAAGCCTTGTGGTGGAGTGGCTAAGTGACGCCACTTAGGGTATAGGAAGGTGGCGTTATGGGCTAGCAAGGAGATCCGAGGTTTGAATCCTAGCTTAGTATTTTTTTAGGAATTTAATTTTGGCCTTCTAGAAGGTTGGAAGTGGTGTGATGATGGACTCTAAGGAGAGTGATCAGTAGAGAAAATTTAGGAAAAAGATTGGGGAGTTATCAGGGAGAAAAATAAGGAGATGAGATAGGGAAGAGTTGGATCCGATTGGGACTTGGGGGGGTAGGCAGAGTTTCGGCTTTGTGTACAAATAGGGGGTGCCGAATTCCCTCTGTGCTATTTCGACAATTGGAATTCCCTTTTTGCTATTTCAACAACTATAGTGCTTTGACGAATTCTCCTTCACTTTTTTTGTTCTAAACCTCGCCTTTTCCTTATGTGTTTTCTTTTCTTCTCTCCTAAAGCCTTAAATCGAATATCATTCTCTTCTTTCTCCATTGCTTGTGCCATCCCACCTTCATATCAAATATCATTCTCTTCTTTCTCCATTTCTTATGTCATCCCACCTTCATCTCAATTGTTGGGGACTGAATATTCGTGACTTCAAAAGCCGAAAAACTTTGCTCTTGGAGCCGATTTCTTCATCGCGCCAAACCTTGTGCTGAATACTCTAGTGACCAAATCTCTGTCGTGCTGTCATCATTCCTTTGATTTTTGGTGGATCGTATCTTGGAAAAATCAGAATCAAGCTTGGGTCTACAAGTCTCTACCGAAAAGCTATCTATACGTTTCGGCTTTTGGGTAAGTGTTCTTGATTTTGGGATAAGTTGGTCGAATAGTCTATTGTAAGGGAAAAGGTGACTTAAGTGGATACAATTCACCTATTATTTTGTCCTTAACGATTAAGATTGATGCAGATTTAGGGGATATTCGTGAGTAGTAGCTAAGGAAGGGCTATTAAGACTGGTGGCACATAGTAAAGTTATGGTAAGGCTTCGATTTTTGGTAAATATTGTGTTTAAGTGTGTGATTGATTGGAGGTTGGTATTGGCTGTAGGTTCAAGGCTGAGGATAGTGTAAAACGTCTCATTTACCAGGTGTGTACATGCACTTCACACACGACAAATCGGCAAAAGCTGAAATATCAAAAAACCAGAATGCCGAAAAGTTGAAACGCCGAAAGGTTGGAGCTGGTAACCACACGAGTGTGCGAACATTTGTGTGGGAACACCGATATGACTATCGGGACCAAGAGAGAAATCTCATGGTCTCGAGCCACTATTTGGCCAATTGGGCCAAAAGGGGCTAAATGGGCATGCTGAGCTCGTGGGTCCAAATCGGCAAGAGTTGATATGTGAAATTGAATGATGGATTGATGTGGGTGGTCGTATGATTTGATTATGATCGGGCCTAATGGGCTACATATACATGATTGGGCTTAATGGGCTACATGGACATGATTGGACTTAGTGGGCCTTATGGGATCCTAGAAATGCATGCTAGGGTTTTGATGGACTCTAGGCTTAGTTCTGATGAATTGTTAAACAACATAAAACTTAATTTAATAATCAAACATGTCTGTGGACAAGTCGCTAGGGTAGAGTGTGGCAATGGACATATGCATGTCTAGGATTGGATCTAAGGAGAGCTTGGTACTTAAGAGGTCCTAGTGACCCACCTCCCCTTCTCTAGAATCCTACCCGGTGCGTAGTGTCTGTTCACTTTAACCACGAGGACTTGTTGACGGGCTAAGGTTCGTAATTAAGACCCATACTGTTAAGAATTATTGAAATACCCCTGTAGGGTAGAATTGAAATACCCTTGATTTGTGAAATGACTAAAATACCCCTATGTGTTGATTGCAAGATTTATGGATGTTACATGTAAATTTGATGCATTCATATGATATTTTGTTTAGGATGCATATGGGTGGGAATTTTGGAACAGAGGAAGCATATGAGGATCGCATGCTTGCTTGACAATTGTGGATTCACCGATGGCTTTTTAAGCCCATTATATGATCAGGAGCTTTGCTGCAATGCTAGGTAGCACCACAACCGGCTACCCTTGATGTGTATCGCATGGGTGGGTCGATTTAGAAATCCCTATAGATGTGTTTAAGCGGGACAGAGATGATGTGTACCGGATGGATTATTTGGGGGGTTTGCACTGTATTTCATGTATGATATTATTATGTTAATAATATGATATATATGCTATTTGTTTGGCGAGGGTCATACACACTGAGTTTTCAAAAACTACTCCCTCTATTACTTTTCTCAGGTGATCCTTAGTAGGGGTTCAACGATGGAGGGACTTAGAGGTGGCCAACTAGCAAGACGATTAGACTTGTTTTTCTTAATATCTAAATTCTAGATTTTAAGTTATTTTATTTCGGATTGTAATAAGGTTTCCCTCTAGTTATTATTCCATTACTTCTACTATGCATTGTAATTTTGAAACGGAACCTGGATTTATTTCTTTTAAGTATATTTCAAGTTTTTTGAAAATAATTTTATTTTAAGAACGAGCTTCATTGTCAAAGGAAATTTTTACATAGTAACAAGGAAATGGTGTTTGGCTACACCTCATTTTGAAAGCAAACTGGATTTTACATAACTTTTCTCTAGAGGGGTTTTCAATGAAAACAAGGTTTCCGCAAAAACACTTCAATGTGACACTCAGGACCCGGGCCTAACTTTTAGGTCGGGTTTGGGGTGTTATAGGCTAAATCACATAATATTCACACAGAAAATAATATTAAATTATTATTCTGACCTCAGAATTGTGGTCTCGAAACCACTGTTTCGACTAGGGTCTAAACCGAGTTGTTACAGTACCAAAACTAAGCATCATAAGACATGACTATTCATTCATATAATGTCATTATCTAGAAACTAAGGAGTCGATAGATGGAAAGGTCCGAACGGTTGGGGAATTTGTTGATGTGTTCCCGGAAGAACTTCGAGTGCGCCTCGAGATCGGAAGTCGAATTGATATAGACCTACTACCCGAACGGCGCTTCGTGTCTATAGCACCTCACCGAATGGCACCAAAGGAATTGGTGGGCCGAAGGCTCAAATTCAGAGCTCTTGGATAAAGGATTTATTCGACCTAGTATATCTCCGTGGGGAGCGCTTGTATTGTTTGTCAAGAAGAAGGACGGTTCTATGCGGATGTGCATCGATCACATCCGTTAAACAAGTTAACGATCAAAACAAGTACCCATTGCCTCGGATCGATGACTTGTTTGACCGATTGAAGGGGCATCGGTGTTTTCGAAGATAGACCTTAGGTCGGGGTTACCATCAACTTAAGGTGAAGGAGGCGATGTCCACAAGCGGCATTCGAATTCGGTATGGGCATTACGAGTTTCTAGTGATGCCATTCAGTTGACCAATGCAACCGGCGTTCATGGATTTAATGAATAGAGTATTTCAATAGTACTTGGACCAATTTGTCATAGTGTTCATAGGCGACATTTTGGTTTACTCAAAGATGGAGGAGGAGCATGATAAGCATTTGCAAATAGTTACGCAAGCACCGAGGAGAAAAGATTATATGCCAAATTCGATGAAGTGTGAATTTTGGCTAAGGGAGTGGCTTTCTTGGGTCACGTGGTGTCGGCGGAAGGATTAGGGTGGATCCCGCAAGATTGAAGCGGTGTTAGGGTGGAAACCGCCTAAGTCGGTGGCGAGATATCTGAAGTTTCACAGGTTTAGCGAGGTATTATCGGAGGTTTGTGGAAGGGTTCTCTCGATCACAAATACCGTTGACTAACTAAGGAAAGGTGTTTCATTTGTATGGTTAGAGAAGCGAGAAGAAAGTTTTGATAATAAGTTGAGGAAGATTAAGCGAAGCTCGGTTCTAGTACAACCCAAAGCGGGAAATTATCCATATCACATGGCTAACTATACACCCTTTCAAAACATAACCATATCAACTAGACTATACATGCCATACTTAATGTATACATATTCAAAAGGTACCAAAATGTGATTTGAGTAGTGTGATGACAATCCTCGATGATCCTCAAGCCCTCAGTAGCTTTGACGATCTATAAAACAAAACAAACACACAAAAAGTAAGCTTTCAAAAGCTTAGTAAGCCATAAATAAATAAACGTAACATATAAGTCTTTATTATTCATATCAAATATAAGATTATTAATAGCTCATTTGAACATTCATAATTCTTCTTGGCTCATTTGTTTAACCATTTGCTTACCAACATATATATCACCATGTACTACATTAGATCATAGTTCATTCATTTTTATATCACATTTTTCTTCATCAATTCTATACACATATCTCATCTAGGTAAGTTCATATATATACTTACCTTTCATACATTTACATAGTGTACATATCATACGTACCTGATTTAGTTATACATTTCACATAACCTTTCATTTTCTCAAAATTTCCCATTGAACCGTTCGGAATCAAATAGGATACTAAGAATGCTCAGAATAGTCATACAATACCAACGTCCCAGACACGATCTTATATGTACTCAGATATTGATGCCACTATCCCAGACAGGGTCTTACACAATGAAATACAATGCCAATGTCCCAGACATGGTCTTACACGTAAATGTCAAATCGATGCCAACGTCCCAGATGTGGTCTTACACGATATCACATGTCGAAAACTTATGTCATGACATATGTAATCCTATCTATTCCTAGGTTCGTACGAGACTTCTCGGACTTTGATACATTGTCGATACTTCCTCAGATTTCATATATTTATCTTCTCATACACATTCATCACAATGAAATTTCATATGAACATACATAAATCAATACGATTACATTTATTTGTATATAGACTTACCTCGGATTCGAAAAGAACGGAAACGAACGGCTATTCAAATACTTTCGACTTTCCTCGATCTAAATCTATTTTCTTCGGTTCTTGATCTATACGTATTCAAATTTAATCCATATATTAACCAAATCGTTCAATTCAATCCAAAAATAAATATTTAGGGCAATTTACAAATTAGCCATTATATTTTCACATTTTGACATTTTAGTCCTTATTTCACCAAATCACAAAACACTCAAAATTTCATATCACCCATGCTTGGCCGAATATCGTACATGCTCATACAAGTCCACAAATTTCATTTATTTCACAATTTATCCCTCAAAATATTATTTTCACAATTAAGTCCAAATTACTCAAATTCAAAAAAATCCAAAGACAAATCATGTTAATCTAACACTTATCTTTCATAATTCATCTTCAAACATCACAGAACTTATAATTTCATCAATGGCATATTTCACAATCATCATCAATTCACAAAATTGAAGCATGGGTTTTGAAGCACACTAAGCAACGATAACAAAAACGTAGAAATTATCAAAAACGGAACAAAACTCATACCTTAATTTGTTTGAACAAGGGCCAAATATTCAAGAGCTCTAACCTCTCTTTTTCTTTCTTATTTTGGTGATTAAGCATGCAAGATGATGACATTTTAGCTTTCATTTTATTAAATATAACATTAATAATCCATTTACTAATTTACCCTTTTTAATTAACATATAAACTTATATTATACAAGCCCATAATCGTCCACTACTATGCTTAGTTGTCAAATTTCCATTTAAGGACTTCACATAATAAGAACAATGACAATTCGGCACTTATTAAATTAATAGGCCAGTTTTACCTTTTATCCAATTTAGTCCTTTTCTCTAATTAAGCACATAAATGACCAAATTAAATCACAAAGCTTTCACACATGCTTAATCACATATCATAGGCATGGAAAATAATATTAAAATATTTTTTGAACTCGAATTTGTGGTCTCGAAACCACTATTCTGGTTAGGGTCAAAATCGGGCTATTACATCAAATGCATTCGAGTAAGAAGAATTGTTCTCCAGGATGCACAAGTGACTGCCTATAAACGTGTTATCATTTATAGTAAAAATATCACACCAAAAATATAAGAAATTAAATTGTCGATGTCTGCAAGTATATGGGTCAAATTGTAATATAGTAAATGTGTACAACGGAACACGAGAAGAATTCTGAGGATCATACCGAATAGAGGATGAAATAAACCGAATAGAGGATGAAATAAATCTAAGGAAAATCTCTTTACAATAATACGTCTAAATAGTAATAATTAAATCCTATATTATTGAAAGATCATAAAAGGGATTAATATTAAGAATCAAATAATTAAAAATAAATTAACAATAAAATTAACAAATGACCGAACAGATAAAACAATCAGGAAGATTAACTTGTTTCATGGGTTGTAGTTAACTTAGGATCAGGGTTCTAAGGTGGATTAGCTATCAATAAACCAATTATTACCTCCTAGCCTCTAACTGATTAATCAATTGGTCGATACTCACATATCTCCCGACCTCACTTTCTCAACCATGATAAACTACAATTTACTCGGCATAACTTATCTCCCGACCTCATTTAGCCTTTTATTACTTCCTAGGGTTGTCAAGCCTAAGGTGTAAGAACACATAATTTAAACCAACTAATCCTATCGAGTAACCCTAAATACTCGTTTAATCACGTCCCCATCAACTCGTTAATCTCTCCTAAGGGATTTAGCCACTCATGGTATTCTTAATCTCTAACTTAATTGAATTAAACATGTAAAGAACATGATTGAATCGAAAAAGAAAAGAGATTAGAATAATCCTGGAATTGATGTCGAATGGAGAATGGATTAGATAATCTCTAGATTGGAATAACGAATGTCGAAGCAAATAAACTAAAATACTTCAATTAAATAAAAA
The DNA here is from genome assembly GCA_025506655.1 of Gossypium rotundifolium. Lineage (NCBI taxonomy): Eukaryota > Viridiplantae > Streptophyta > Magnoliopsida > Malvales > Malvaceae > Gossypium > Gossypium rotundifolium. Next base: position 132,055,412 of record CP106722.1, read on the forward strand.
AAATTCTCAGATCGAAACTGATTTCATTAAGAAAGAACAAAGAGTTATGAAAACCTAAAGAAAACCTAATCTAATCCTACTCCTAAACTACTAGGGTTTTTGGATGCGTCTAAGATGACTTAGTTACATAAAACCCCTAAGGTTTTATTTGTAAGAGTGTTGGCAGCCCAAATTAAGTCTTCGGCACATCCTAGGTCATCCTATAAAGTTGACTGTGTGGACGAAAATAGCCTTGAAGTACTTGAGCACCACGCCAGGGCTATGTTGTGCCATACAAGGTCTATGGCGCGACACGATAAGAAAAATGTGCTTCCTTTGGTTCATTTCATGCTTTGACAGCTCGGAAAGCTTGTGCATCACTTGTCTCAAGTTCCTACTTCAATTGCACCTATAATTCTTCATCCTACACACTTAATTACACAAATTAGAACTACCTAAGGCTTGTGTTGGCCTAATAGGTCACAACACTCACAAAATGTGTTTAAAACACTTATTTTTACTAACTTTTAATACTAACTACTAAATACTCAAAATATAATAATAAATATTAAAAGTGCTAGAAAACAATTTCTTTAAGTGTAGAAATAACCCAAAACCACTACTACATTTAATGTTAGGTGAAATACCCCCAGACTTAAGTCTTTACTTGCCTTCAAGCAAACTAAACAAAAATAAAATAAAACCTAAAAATAAATTAAACTAAAAAAAGAAAAATAATGCAAGAAACAAAATGCACTTGAGCTAGCTTGATATAAGAAATTGGATAGAAATATATTAACAAGATAATGTAAATAAACATGTAACTCTAGCATGATATACAATTGACTCACAATTGCTAAAGTTAGACAAAGTTAGTTCATTAAATTACAAACCAAACAAATAAAAGATTATTAAGTATAGGTTTCCATCAATATATATATATAAATATACAATTATGATAAAATGAATATAAGTAATAAAAACATCAAAACTCGGATAACATCATCCATATCAAGTACTACCTAGGTCATATAGGACTTTTCGGCTTGCAACGTTCTACGGTTTAGGTTGTTTGGAATTCATAGAATAGGCTTGACAAAATGGCTAACCATGAAAGTAGTTTGACACATTATATTGTCCCCGATACTCCCATACTTTCACATAATCTCACCACCTTATATCCACTTCTCTCACCTTCCTTTTCTCTCCATTTACTAAGGCCTAATATATTATTCGTGAGCACAATCATTCGAGCTCGTAATATTTTTTTATTCGAGATTTTCTTAATTTGGCATTTGCCTTATTTTTCTACAAGCCCAAAAATCTTATACTCACTATACCATACAATTCCTTAGCTCACACATTTTTTTCTCTTTTGAAACCCATGTGATGTATCTACCTAATCCCTCAATATCAATTACCAAATGTATCTACCTAATCTCTCAATATCTTCAAGAATGATAAATAGAATAAGAGAAGAGAAGAGAAGAGATAAGAGAATGATCGTGAATAAATATATTGAAGGACGGATCCAGAGCAATCTCTACTCGCAAATGTCTTCACATCGGAGTAGGATCTTTTGACTACTAAAAATAAAAGAAAACTAAACTAAAGAACTGAAGAAGTGTTTGATGGATGAATTCTTGATTGATGCCCTAATTTGTGGATAGATCCTCTTATTTATAAGCTAAAATATGTGCCTTTTATGCTTGATATACCCCTAATATGCCCCCGATACTTTGGGTGCAAGTAAGATATAAAATCTTTGAGAATCTACCAAAATATGGTTGTCCACGTCATCTTTGCTTGTAGGCCACATTCAGGCTTTATGGCTCAACGCAGGTTGATGTGGCTTACCACAGAGCTACTGTGGCTCAACACAAGGTTGTGCGTTGCAACACACACAATGCATGTCAGGCCATGCAAGACATTTTGTGGCTTTGGATGTTTCCTGTGCTTTCACAGTCTAGGAAGCTTGTGCATCACCCACCCAAAGTTCCTACTTAAATTGAGCCTAAAATTAAGTCTCTTGCACACTTAAATACCCAAATTAAGTCTAATAGATCATCAATACTCAAAAATATGCTAAAAACACTTAATTTATTAACTTTTAATCCTAGGTACTGACTATAAAAAATGTAATACTTATTTATAAAAGTGCTAGAAAAAACTCATTAAGTGCGAAAATTACCTAAAATAACTACTACAAGTGATGTCAGGTCAATATGCACAAGTATGATTCAACTTACCAAAGCTAACATCATCAACCTCACTTCCATACAAGACCATATAAACATACCAAAATGGTAATTTCACAAGTTCAACATCAAGCACATATATCCATTATACCTATTACATGCCACTTATAACCGAGCCAAGATGAACCAAATATTACCAAAAGAGACGTTGAATAATGTGAGCTCTAGAAGTGATCCGATAGCCAAGTTCCCCGAAGATGCAACTACAAAAGATAGGAAAATAAAACGGGGTAAGTATTAACATGCTTAGTAAGTTCATAGGTATATAAACAATAGTCTTACCTTAGATTCACATCTAAGTAAATTGAATTAACTAGTTTAAGTTACTTTCCTATCAAGACATTTTACAACAGCAAGGTGAGTATATCACGAATTAAACCATATAATCTTCCAAAATCCATTCAATACGATACTTAACAGTATTATTCAGTCAAAATAATAAAACCTATGAATCAAGTTAATCAATTCATCATATCCATTCATAAACACATTCTTCTCAACTTATCACATAGACAATCAAATATCTTTTCCTTTTAAACATATAGCCCTGTCACTACATACCATATTTACAAAGCGAGCGTTTCATACATATAAACTACAAATTTTCCAATCATTTTGATATTGTTTCCAAAAAACTTTTAAACACATACTTATCATTCATTAATTTCATTAGCTAACATTTCAATAGTCTTACAAACATATCATTCCTAAGCAACTCATGAAGTTAATCAATATACTTTTCTTTAACAGTTAGACTAATGAATTGTAGCAAAATAATTTGCATACTCGAGTAAATACACCACACCAGGGAGCACTGTAGTGCTATCAAGGGCATCGAAGTGAAAATAGGGACCTTGAAGTGTGAGTAGGGGAGCCAAAGTGCAAACAAGGGTACCGAAGTGCAAAGTATAACCACATAAGTGCAAACCTATACAAGTGCACATTCTAACCCTATTGGCATGCCAATCGTAGCCTAATCATTTAGTACATTCAAATAGACATTTAACCAGTCATAAAATTTATAAATCAGGGGCACCCATGTTCTCAGTACAAATGTTGTAAACAAGTCACATTTATTTTGAATCCATATGAATCATGCTTTACAAATATTCATCAGTTTTCAAATAAGCCATTTCTCACATTGGTATTAGTTTATAGCAATTCAAGTTTCAAACAATATAAACAAATACAATTACACAATTAAAAACAATTAAATACATATATATACATTTCTATACCTTATTAACTTACCTAATATACTCAACTAATGAATTGGTTCGTAGGGCCTATTACGTAATTTTTCCTTTTCTTGATTTTCCTTTGTACGATTCAATCCTTGATCTATATAATAATTCATTTCACATTATCATATTTTATCACTTTAAATTGTCTAAATGCATGAATATAATATCTTTTATTCATTTTTCACAATTTACTTAATTTTTTACATTTTACTCAATTTAGTCCTTAAAACTGAAACTATTATATCTTTCAAAATCAAGCTTTAATTTTCGATCCCATTACAATTTCATCACTATATTGCCCACTAAAAATGTAACACCCCAAACCCAGCCTAGACGTTACGACCAAATCTAACATGTCACATCGAAGTGTATTTCGAAAATAGGCTTGTGGAGAGAAATCCGTTTTTAAACGATAGCCATGTTTGTTACTGCTGGTTTCTTAGTTGGTTAAAAACCCGCAGAAGCTACTCTAATTAATATCATTTTGAAGTTTGAAAATATGTGTTTGTCTTTTTAAAGCCATTATTAACTTTGAAAACTTATTTGTATCAGTTTGGCAGTTTCAAATTAAGGATTTAAAATCCAAATAAGAGAAAATAAAATCACTAGATGCCTTATTACATAATTATCAAACCAAGATAAAAATTAAATGACTAAGTCTCAAATTAAATAATAGCGACCGTGTGGCCACCTCCGAGTACCTCGTAGCTCCAAATCATCTAAGGCTGGGGATTACCTGTACAGTTAAGCAGAAAGGGTGAGTTACAAGAACTCAGTGTGTAATCCCCTATCATACAGTAACAGTCTGAGCCTCAGCCCTTATTCACTAACAATATAGTGTGAGCCTTAGCCCAATACAGTAACAGTGTGCGCCTAAGCCCGATACAATATCAGTATGGTGTAAGTATGTGAACCCACCCCAATCGAATCAGCACACCACCCATACCAACCCAACACACCATGTGGGGACAAAGTCGACCCACCCAGCCTTCACACCAATATTGCAGCTGGAACGCTGGAATTGTGAAAGTGTACACAATCGTAACAAGTAATAAAGTGACAAGTAAATGTCGAGTTATCATACCCACAGGGACTATAAAAGAATTATTTATGAAAATGATTTCAAACACTTTGGTGACGAAAAAATAGTTGGTTTTGAGAAATATTTAAAAACGAAAAGAAAAACAAAGTAAAAATAAAATCAAAACAAAGTTCTAGTGCATGATTTCAAAAACTGATTTTGATCAAGATGATATAATTGTGTTGGATTAATAACATTTCTTACTTTAGAATTATTAAGCTTGTGTTTATACTCGTTAAAATATGGCAACTCGTAATCTGCTAACTTATGATCATACTTACAAATAAAAATCCGTTCATCTCTTGTACATATTCCTATGTCAATTCGAATAGATAAAAGCATTTATAAAAGTAAACATGTTATAGCACATACATACTTATTAAATTAAACAAATTCTCACATATTCCTATGTCAATTCAAACGATTAATTCAACCTAATAAGCATATAAAAGATCATGTGAAGTAACAAAGTATTTTTACCTTGAAACAATTTAATCACAAAAATCCCGCAAGTTATGCAAGGCATACATATCGTCAAATACAATGCTAATTGTAACATCCTGAATTAATGGGCCTTTGCGATAATGTATGGTTAAGTTTAATGTGAGTGTTAGGGGTCCAAAATCAGCTTAGGGTTGGGCTGAGGCCTTAATCAAATTTTCTGTTTGGACATTCTAGTGGAAAGCCGGATAAGATAGGGCTTAAAAGATGTATCTGTGTTTTAAGATACAAAATGGGGCTTGTGGCCCAGTGGCAAAGTGAAACACCCCAATCCCAGCCCACAAGCCCTGATCGAATCTGGTATGTTCCTCGAGTAAAAAGTTTAAATAAATCTTGTTTTATTAAATAATATGTTGGTTCAGTAGAAAATAAGTCTATTTAGAGATCGCGTTGTAAATGGTGTTTAATTATGTTGATGTTTCATTAAAAGCGTTATCTTTATGAGAAAGATTATAAGTTAAAAGTTAATCAAATTTAAAACTTATTATTATTGTGAAAACCAAAGGTATTTAGGTGTCAAAACAATTTAAGTTGTTTTTCGAAATCATTTAATTATTTAGTAAACATTTGATCGTAGCAGAATAAAAATCTAAAACGTAAAAATTTAAACAGTTTATAGCGGCCTTATTACAAAAACATAGCCCAAAAATAAATCTGAAAATGTTAAATGGAAAATGTAGTAAGTTTAATTAAAAGGAAACCGAAATACTGAGTTGAGCAATGGCCACCACATAGTCCTCGCTGACCCGATCTATCACATTAAGCGTCACCTAAAAATATATCCCATAAAGGGTGAGTCAACAGACTCAATGTGAAACATTACGCTAAAAGCCCAATCGATCATAGCAATAAAGCCCATTTAAATAGCATTTAGCCATAAGCCCATTATATAGCAAATCAGATAATAATCGATTAAATCACATGTACATATAAAATGAGATGCAATCCGAGCCCACCTAAATATCCATCCACTACACACCACCCGTACCTACCAATCACACCATGGGGATTACTAAATCGACCCTCCATCCGCTACACACCATCGAAGGCGATCATTGCGAGTCAATCGCACATCGCCTTATAAATTGTGGCATAGCCACGGATAATTTTGACAGAGTCATCAGTTTATAATATGTGACCAAGTCACCGGATTCATAATATTGTGACCGAAGTCACCAGATAATGTGGTAAAAACCACCGGAACACTTCCCCTTTATCAAAATCACCCATATGGCCATGCAATAAACATACTATTTTGATATTACGCCATATACCCCCAAAATCATAACGAAATCATACATATTTCATATTCATGCTTATAGCATTATTAACAAAGTATTAGGGGGTAAACATACCTGATTATCATGTACCACTGAATGGTACCCGCAACCATTATCATACATATTTTCTTAACACATGCAAATCATTAATATTATCGATCTATTAGAAATTTAGCGTAGTGTTACACACCTTATAACAGTGAGAACTATACTTTCCCGCTCGTCGATACCTAAATATTTATCACGCTTGATTAGAACACTAATACTTATAAAACTATATAATTGATAAGTATTCTAAATCCTTACCCTCGGAATCTCGAACAACAATTATATGCGATTTCTCTCCGATAGGTGGTTCATAACCCGATGAAAAACCACGAACAAATAATGGCTCGGGTGTACGCACTACTTCAAATAATCGATCTTCGTTGGCAAAGGGTCCACAACATAGTGGAAAGTCTTGGATCCCTGATACAGCCCTTCGTTTGAAATTTGAGGGTATAGCAGAACCACCCCTCTTCCAAACACTCCTTACTGCTCTTTTCGAACCTATTTTGTTTGCCCCAAAATCTTACGTTCATGGAAAAATAATAATCGAACGATAGAGTCCCCTAAAATGAAATCGATTAGTAGTCTATCTAAAACAATATAACAAGTAAGATAAAAATCCTTTACCTTGAATATTTAAATCCCGATGGATCTCTCCTTAATCGTTGGCTACAAAACGAATTCTGAAATCCTCCTTTAAGGTTTCGGCCAAAGAGGATAAAAGGAATAGAGTCCTAAAATCGGCTAATCCAAAAGAAGAAAAAGGAAGAAAAGCAATAGACAGTTAAACTTTACCATTAACGCTAAAATTGATTGCACCCTTGCTTGATATTACAAAGAGATTCAGCTATATAGGAGAATGATTGACTTTGAAGAAGAAAGATAAGAGAATGGGGTGTGATGTGATTAGGCTTGATGACAAGAAAAAGATTCGGCCTTTTCAAAAGAGAATAGAGATGGGAGGTACTAGGTGTTATAGCTATGGTGAAAATGGAAAGAAGGTTTCGGCTATTACAAGAGAAAGAAGAAGAAAAGAAATAGATGAAAAATGACCCTAGTGCTATGATGATTTCGGCATTAGAGAGGAAGAAAAGAAAAGAGAAAATGTCTTCAAGGCTTTTGGTGTTTTCGGCAATAGGGGAAAAGAAACTTGAGAGAATAGGAAAATTAAACCAAAATGGTCAAAATGGAATGACCAATAGAAAAGAGAAAAAGAATAAAAGATGTTTACCTATTGCTAAGAATGCATTCGGCTAGGAGAGGAAAGGTGGAGAGAAAGAAAATTTGCTTTAGAGAAAGTGCAAAATAACTCAATTGCCAAAGTGACCAATTAGCTAGAAACCTACCAAAACCCTCATCAAAATTCGGTCAACCCCCCTAGGCTCCCAAACTGTCCACATCCATGGTCAAAATGACCATGAAAAATTTCAAAAACATCACCCATTCATCAAGCCTTATGTCCCCATATCCTTCCATAACACCTTGATTCCATACCTTAACTAATAACTTGCCTTTTTCCTTTGGTCTACTATTTAAAAATGAAAGAAAATCCATCCATACCAAAAATAGAGCTTGACCGACACAATAGGAAAGAGAACAAAAATAAAAATCCTTCCAAATGCTAACTAAAGGATTCCAACCTCTCCCCTCATGCATTCACCCATGCGCCAACACCACTTTGCCAATTGACTTGCTGTGATTAAAACCTCATACCAATTTTTCTTAAGGCCTATCTTGCTTAGCTCCATCTTAAGACTTAAAAATCTAATATTTTTCTAAGGCATTCTTCTACATACTGAAGTCCCTAAAACTCGCAAAGTACACTCAAACCACACATAGGCATGCTACTACATAAGTTAAAATGCATAACCCCTATATTCCAGATATTACAGTTCTACCCCCTTAACTGATGCTTCCTTTAACCGAGTCCAGATTACCTTAACCTTTTCTTCGGATTCTACCACAATCTCTGGACCCAAAACATGACGTTTCCCTAATTTTGTCTAACACGTAGGAGTGCGACACTTCCGTCCATATAGTGCTTCATACAGTGCCATCCGAATACTGGCTTGGTAACTGTTGTTGTACGCAAATTTCGCTAAAGGTAAGAACTCCTCCCAGCTTCCTCTAAAATCTATCACACATCCCTTTAACATATCCTCTAAATCTTGGATTACTCGCTCAGACTGGCCGTCTGACTGTGGATGAAATGCCGTACTGAAGTCCAATCTGGTGCCCAAAGCCTGGTGTAATGCTTTCCAAAATAGAGATGTAAACCTCGGATCCCTATCCGAAATAATCAACACCGGCACTCCATGCAATCTCACAATCTCAGCCACATACAACTTCACCAATTTTTGCAAAGTGTAATCAATCCTCATTGGTATGGAATGTGTAGACTTCGTCAATCGATCCACTATCACCCATACCGAGTCTTTCTTAGTAGGCGTAAGGGGAAGCCCACTAACAAAGTCCATGGTGATTCTCTCCCACTTCCACTGCGGAATCTTTATCGACTGAAGCAATCCCGAAGGCACTTGATGTTCGGCCTTGACTTGCTGACACGTTAAGCACTTCCCTACGAATTCTGTAACTTCTCGCTTAAGACCAGGCCACCAAAACTGATCCCGTAAATCTCGGTATAACTTACTTCTTCCAGGATGCATAGCATAAAGGCTACCATGCAACTCCTGAAGAATCCTTTGCCTCAACTCCTGATCCTTCAGCATACAGACTTTACCCTTGAAACACAATACTCCATCACTGTTAACACCAAAATCTTTTAGCTCCCCATTCTGCACATGCCGTAGCTTAGCACTCAAATCATCGTCTACCAACTGTCTTTCTTTCACCTGACTCAGCCATGTCGGCTTTACCTGTAACTCTGCAACAAACTTCCGTCGTCATAAAGACTAAGATGTGCAAACATCGCCCTTAGATCTGACACCACTTTCTGACTTAAAGTGTCTGCCACCACATTCGCCTTGCCCGGGTGGTACTCTATAGAACAGTCGTAGTCTTTCAACAACTCTACCCATCTTCGCTGTCTCAAATTCAGCTCCTTCTGAGCCAGTAGATATTTCAGACTCTTGTGGTCTGTATATATCACTAACTTTTCTCCATATAAATAATGCCTCCAAACTTTAAGAGCAAAGACTACCGCTGCTAACTCCAAGTCATGCGTCAGATAGTTAACCTCGTGTGGCCTTAATTGTCGAAAAGCATACGCAACTACCTTTCCATCTTGCATCAGAACACATCCTAATCCTGTGTGAGAAGCATCCCAATACACTACGAAATCCTTCCCTACCTCAGGCTGAATCAAAATCGGAGCTTCAGTCAAAACCCTCTTAAGCTTATCAAAGCTCTCTTGCTGCTTAACTGCCCATACGAGAGGTACCTCATTTCTCAACAATTTTGTTAAAGGTGCCGCTATCGATGAAAATCCTTCGATGAATCTTTTGTAGTAGCCTGCTAATCCCAAGAAACTACGAACCTCAGTTACGGACTTAGGTGGTTTCCAATCAAATACTGCCTCAATCTTTCAAGGATCCACCTTTATCCCTTCTACAGACACCACATAGCCTAAAAACACAACTTCTTTCAGCCAAAATTCACACTTGCTGAATTTGGCATAAAGCTTCTTCTCCCTTAACACTTGCAACACGATCCAGAGATACTCATCATGCTCTATCTCAGATTTGGAATATACTAGGATGTCGTCTATAAACAAAATGATAAACTGATCCAAGTAGGGTTAGAAAACCCGATTCATCATATCCATGAACGCAATTGGGCGTTCATCAATCGAAGCAACATTACTAAAACTCATAATGCCCATACCTTGTCCGGAAAGCTGTCTTATGGATATCCACTTCCTTCACCTTAAGATGATGATATCCCGACCGTAGATCTATCTTTGAAAATACCGTAGCTCCCTTAAGCTGATTGAACAAGTCGTCGATCCTCGGTAACGGATACTTGTGCTTGATGGTCAGCTTATTCAACTGCCAGTAATCTATGCACATACGCATAGTCCCATCCTTCTTCTTGATGAACAAGACCGGTGCTCCCCATAGAGACACACTGGGTCAGATAAACCCACGATCAAGCAACTCCTGGATCTGAGCCTTAAGCTCAACCAACTCTTTCGGTGCCATCCTATACGGAGCGATAGATACTAGCACCGTACCAGGCAACAAGTCAATCCCAAATTCCACCTCCTGATCCAGAGGCAAACCTGGAAGTTCTTCCAAAAAGACATCCACGAATTCTTTTACAGTCCTGACTCCTTCAACAGTTGCTTCCTTAACCTCCAAGGCACTAACCAACATCAGAAAAGCTACACATCCCTTCCTTACCATCTTCTCTGCCTTAAGAGCAGATACCACATTTGTTAAATAGTTCCGTCTCTCGCCCATCACCACAACTTCCTTATCGTCAATAGTTCTTAGTGACATCCACTTAATAGCACAATCCACATTTGCACGGTACTTCACTAGCCAATCCATGTCTAAGATCAGGTCAAATTCCCCGAATGGCAACTCCATTAAGTCAATCGAAAACTACGTCCCTTGCACTTCTAAAGGGACTTCCTTAAAGAGCTTATCTACTACTACAGTCTGTCCTAAAGGACTAAGTACAGTCATCTTCCTAGGTACAGTCTCAAAAGTCACATGCAGAGTTCCATATACTTCACTAGCAATGTATGAATGAGTTGACCCTATATCTATCAAAGCAATAAAGGGCAACCCAGAAATAAAGAACGTACCCGTTATAACATCAGGTGCATCACTATCCTCTGCGATGAACGCATATACTAGACCTAATTTGTTTTGCCTCAGTCGCCATCGCCTCACTGGGTCCGCGACCTCTACCAGAACCATTACGTCTACCATTCTATCCACGACCCCTCATCATCTGCTGACCACCTCTGCCAACTTGATTAAAACCCTGACCTACTGGACGATTCCTATCTGTATCCATCGGACAATCCTTAATCATATGGTCCTTGGACCCGCATTTAAAACATCCCCCTATTTTTTTCCAACATTCTCTTGGGTGCATTTTTCCACACTGAGCACAATTACGATATTGTCCTCCTAGAGCAACCTCACCGACCTCATGCCCATCAACTCTAGGTCTTTTTTGAAAGTTCCTAGATGACCCTGAAGACCCATAGTTCCTCTTATTCTTATTTTGACCTCGGTCCCGGTTCTGTCTCTCAATCCGCTTAACTTCTTCAGCTATCCATGCCCTATCCACTAAGATTGCAAAGTCTTTTTCCCGGTGCGGAGCAATCAACACTGGCAGCTCATCTCTTAGTCCATCATCGAATCTGATACTCCGTTCATAATCAGTAGCTACTATCCCTCTGGCATACCGAATAAGCCGTAAAAACTCCGCTTCATACTCAGCTACCGACTTATTTCCTTGTACTAAATTCAGAAATGCCTTTCTTTGAGAGTCGATTTAGCTCGCTCCAACGTATTTCCCTTCAAACTTAACCTTAAAATACCTCCAATCCACTCGATCTGTAGGAATACTCTCCTTAACAGTGAGCCACCATTGGTAGGCCTCATCTCGAAGCAGCGAAATAGCACCTTTCAGCTTTTCCTCAATAGTGTAGTCCAAATCATCCATGATCCTCTCGACTGCCTCTAACCAGTACTCGGCTACATTCGGAGCTACCCTAGATACTCCCCTAAAAACCTTGGCTCCATTCGATCTAAGTCTCTCAGCTACTAACTTTCGAGCCCCATTACCCATACTAGCTCCTGCTACTCGCTCTAAAACTCGTAGCATAGCCTGCGATACTGCGTCATCTCCTCCAGCTTGCTCTTGAAATTCCACCCCAATAGCCGATGGCGGTGCTTCATTTTTGGAACCCTGGCCAGACCTAACTGGTTCCGACACAGCCATTCTACCTCTACCGCGTCCACGACGACCACGTCCCCTAGAACTCATATCTACTTCGCGTCTTCTCTGTTTTTACGAAAATTTTATGCATTAGAGTCTTTTCACTTTCTTGTTTAAAGAAAATTTTATGCAAATGAGTTTTAATCGATGGTTTTCCGTAGAAGTACACATATACCTAGGGTCCATGTCTCTAAAGTATAGTTTCCTTAGGCTTATCAACTAAAGTATCATACATTAACATACTCATATCAATTTATCAACAAAAGAACTTACAGCGGACTGGCCGAGAACTAGGGTGCCATGCTTCCATAAAAACCAGTTTAACTAAAAAAAATTTCAAAAAGTCATTTGGGCCTAATTTTGAAAACGTTGTGGGCTTCAAAACCCAAGGCCGAGTGTTTAAAACTGGGCTCTGATACCAAGTTGAAACACCCCAAACCCGGCCCACACGCCCTAACCGGATCTGATATGTTCCTCGAGTAAAAAGTTCAAATAAATATTGTTTTTATTAAATAATATGTTGGTTCTGTAGAAAATAAGTCTATTCAGAGATCACGTTGTAAATGGTGTTTAATTAAGTTGATGTTTCATTAAAACGTTATCTTGTGAGAAAGATTATAAGTTAAAAGTTAACCAAATTTAAAACTTATTATTATTGTGAAAACCATAGGTATTTAGGTGTCAAAACAATTTAAGTCGTTTTCAAAATCATTTAATTATTTTGTAAACATTTGATAAATAGTAGAATAAAAATCTAAAACGTAAAAATTTAAACAGTTTATAATGGCCTTATTACAAAAACATAGCCCAAAAATAAATCCGAAAATGTTAAATGGAAAATGTAGTAAGTTTAATTAAAAGGAAACTGAAATACTGAGTTGAGCAATGGCCACCACATAGTCCTCGTTGACCCGATCTATCACATTAAGCGTCACATGAAAATATATCCCAGAAAAGGTGAGTCAACAGACTCAATGTGAAACATTACGCTAAAAGCCCAATCGATCATAGCAATAAAGCCCATTTAAATAGCATTTAGCCATAAGCCCATTATATAGCAAATCAGATAATAATCGATTAAATCACATGTACATATAAAATGAGATGCAATCCCGAGCCCACCTAAATGTAACATCCTAAAACTGGGGCTATTTGTGATTAAATGTTTTTCTATGTGTTTGAATTGTTATGGTATTATTTATGGAGTGATAAGATTTAATTAAGGGTCTTAAGTTGGCTCGAGATAGTAGAAATTTTATTTGGAAGCTTTCAAGGTAGGGAGCCTTAGCAAGTAGGGTTACAAGAATTAATAAGGGATAATTTGACATAAAAATCAGCTTGGTAAAGTGGCAAAGGAGGCTACTTGGGAGTTACATGTGGCGCCACAAGGGATAAGGGAGAGCCTTGGTTGAGTCACGAAATTCTCTCTTTTGCTCTTGGAATGGACGGCATAGGAAGGAGAGATTTTCTCTTTAAACTCTTTTATTATTTATTTAGATAATAAGATAATAAAGGATAAATAAGGATATTATTTGGATATCAAGGATTATTAATGGATTATTTGGGATTAATTCAAATTAATTTGAGTTAATTCAAATAGGTGGCTAGGAATGAATTGGGGAGTTGGCTAGAGTTTGAACTCCTTGTTGAAAGCGATGGACAGACAAGCATTAGGGGAGGGGTGCCGAATGCCTATAAAAACCTCAACCTACCACCTTGTTTTCTTTTTTTAACTATTAGCGAAATTCTAACCTCTTCCCTCTTTGTTTTCTTTTTTTTTTTTAATTCTCTCAAGACCTTGGCCGAAACTCCTCCCATACTTCTTATTCATTCCCTTTTTTTCCACTCAAGAGCAAGCCTTGGTCAATATTGAAATCAACCTTAGCCAAACCTACACCTTACCCTTTGCAAATCCCTTTTCTCCTGTTAAACTCTCTCTAGCCGAACCTACTCCCTAGGCATAACCGAATTTTCCTCCTCCATATTTTGAAGTCTTGGCGAATATTAAAGCAAGGGTAAGTATGTGAAACTCCTCTCCCATACCCTTCTCTCGTCGACTTGATTAAATGGAAAATTGAATTATTTCAATGGCTAATCGATGATGAAATCGATTACATTAGGTGTCGGGATCTTAAGGTATACGATCCAAGCCCATTCCCCGTCAAGTGATTTTGGTAAGGATCTATATTTATTTATTATTCGTTTAAGTCAAGGCTAATAACTCTAGTGATGGCCAAATGTAGGAGTGAAGCAGAATCGCATATCAAATGCAAGTGAGTACTCAAGGGGTGATAGGTAAGGATTCGGGATCACAAATGACCCTTTGGATTAATTGGGTTGGCGAATAGGCCATAATACTAACCCATGTATTTGGCGAATATAGGGACAAGTAGATCTAGGGTGGCGACTTCTCTTTCGGGATTTAAACTTCTCGTTGGTGACGGTGTGTACATACACACATTATGACTTATTAATTGTGTTAAATGTTGTGAATGCTAACTCGGTTTATGTAGCATTGGATTTAATACCGTATTTGTATAAGTGACGATTAGGTAAGTACACATTAATATGTGTTGCTATTTAATGCTTTTGGGAAGCATGGCATGAATTTAGTTGCAACTTAAATATCGATGGCTTGAGATTTGTTACACAATGATTTGATATGGGTTGATGAGTGGAGGCGGTTACATTGTGTCGGCGGACACCGGTGTTTTGGTAACACACTTGTGACTACGGTCACCGGAGGTTTGGTACCTCCAGGAGGTTTGGCACCTCATAGCGCCTCGTCCAGTGGCTTAGTACCACGATGGGTTGGCCCCACGATGATAATACTGGGATTGACGCCGGTGATTTGGTATCACGTAATGGGTTGGCCCCATCAACCGATTTGTGTCTTGGACACCGAGGTTTGGCACCTCGGTGATTTGGTATCACATCTGTGACTATCGTCACCGAGTGGTTTGGCACCACCGGTGGTTTGGTACCACAAAGGGTAGATGAGGCGTTTGGTTGGCTAGGTTGGGTACATGACTTAATGCATGTTAATTTGTTATAAATTGTGTATGATGTGGTATTTACCCGGGGGAAGGGTTACATACTGAGTCTTGGTGACTCACCTTCTCCTTTATTTTTTTTTCCGGTGACACGTGGTTCGCAGATATGGAGCCGAGGGACTTGAGGTGGCCATGTAGTGGGATTTTAATTTAATAGACTTTGAATTTCGGTTCATTTATATTTTTTTATTGTTGGTTGATTTTAATTGGGTTGTAATAAGGCCTCCTAAAATTATTTTATTATTGTTACATGTTTAGAATATTTTGTTTAAATTATTTAATGATGTTAAAAGCGGGTTCACATGTTTTCCCAAAATCAACGTGAAATGTTTTAAGTGTCATCCGCACATTCAAATCAGTAAACAACCCGACTTAATAAATATTTCTAAATAACACTGAGTATGGTTTTTAAAAAGAGACTTGAAAACACAAGGTTTTCGACAAAACTTATGACGGTTTTAAAAAGTTTTTTTTAAAAAATATTTTCTCGGTAGCAAACCAAATTCGGTCGTAATGTTTGGGCCGGGTTTGGGGTGTTACAAAATTGGTATCAGAGCCCAGTTCAAAGCTCGACTGTGGGGGCCCAAGGCCCAAAAATGTTTGGTAGACCTTTTGAATTGTTTTTGGGTTTTTGAACAGCATGGCACCGAGTCTCCGGCACCTATCCGCCCAGGTAAGTACTTCTGAACCTCTTTGTGAATTATTTTCTGTAGAAGGGTAGGAAGCATGGAGCGTAGAATAGACTTATAGGAACTTGAACCCTAGGATTAGATTACTCAAACACACAAACAGAACATAAGCCTTAATGAACTAAACCAACCTATGGCAAAATCGTTGAGCTGGGGTGTGGTAACCCCTGTACGCATGTCTAGGATTGGATCCGGAAGAGCTTGGTACTTAAGCAGTCCTAGTGACTCACCTCCTCTTCGCAGGTATCCTACCTGGTGCGTAGCTTCAGTTCACCCTAACTCGGAGGGCTCGGTGGTGTGGCAACCTCATGCGCATGTCTAGAAAGGTTTCGGTGGGAGCTTGGAACTTAAGCATCCAGCGTGACTCACCTCCTCTCACTCGAATCTCGCCTGTGCGTAGCTTTGTTCACCGACCAAGAGGGCTCGGTCATAGGCTAAATATAATGACTAAAACCGAAGGGAGCTAGCCATGTTTTTGAAAAAGAAAACAACAAAACCCTAATTTCTTCAAAACTTTTAAAATCACTCTTTCAAATATGAGAACAACCATTTTTTTATGTTTTTCCCAAAAAAATTGATTTGTGAAAATTACAGAAATGCCCTTATGGGTAAAATTACCAAAATGCCCTTGACTCATAAAATATTAATTCAATGGTGTTGCCCAAAAATTTTATTATTTTAGAAATATCCAAACACTATACTTTGCAAATCATCAATAAAATACTTTGGTTTTGGAAAATTTGAAAATGCCTCAACTTGTAAAATTACCAAAATGACCTCGAATTCAAAATTTTTGCAACATCATCGTTTAAAAGAGAGAAACTACTTAAAAGGAACCTCAAAGTTTTACAACTATTAAAATACCCGAATTTGTTAAAATTACAAAATTACCACGATTGACAAAATTACCAAAATACCCCAGGTTTAAAATGATGCCATAACTTCAAATTTCACAAATTCTAGGAATGCTCTTCGCTTTTGGGAATTTCAAGTGACACCTTTATTAAATTTTGAAATCTCTCAGATTCTATTACAAAAATACCCTCTTAGGAAATGACAAAAATACCTCAGGTTAAAGCAGATGTAAATGTCAGGAGTGAATAGGTATGGAAAGTATTAGGGAATGAATGTGGCCTTTTGTGTGAACTAGGGTAGAAGACTTAAAACATTGTTTGATCAAAAGAATCCTTATTAAACTTTTCATAAAATTCTTGGCGGATAGCCAAGCGGAACAAATTACTAATCCATAAAATTTTTCTTAATCGATTAAAAGCGTGTTAGATAGAATGAGTTCTAGAGGGCGTGGACGCCGAGGACGCAGTAGGGTAGGATGATCAGATCTGAACCCGTCAGTCGGGTCAAGGTTCTAAAAATAAGGTACCACCGCCACCACCACCCCCAACTTTTGGAGCCGAGGAGCAGGATCGCATGGGGGTGAGGCGATGTCAAGTCGTGGTGTTGGGTTCTCGAGTTGGTGGTGTGGTGGTGGAAATCTGGGAGCTCAAAAATCTGCTCCCGAGTGAATTCGGTCCAACGGGTCGAGGTGTTTGGGGCATGTCGGGAGTGGCACCTAGTGCGTGAGAATCTTGGTTGGAGTCGTGAAAAGGATCATGGACGATCTTGACTGACTAATAAGGAGAAGTTGAAAGGAGCCGTGTCGCTCAAGGATAAAGCATATCGCTGGTGGCTCACCATTCGAGATTTAAATTCTAAATACTTAAAGTAAAATAGTCCAAATAAAAGCCCGAACTTCACATGGCCACCACAAGTTCTACCGTCCGGTCCATTCTCGCTCATCACCAAACATGTTCCCACAACGGGTGAGTCGATAGACTCAATGTGTAACCAACACCAAAACATAATAGAAATAGGCACACCATACATATCATATTCATATAAAATTCAAGATAATGATGCAAACCGAACCCAAACCTATATGCCATCCGCTACACACCACCATCATCATCCTCGCACACCGTGGGGACTACTAAGTCAACCCTCCATCCGCTACACACCATCGAAGGCGTCATTGCAATGACGTGCTCATCGCCCACTTATAATATTGTGGCATAGCCACCACTTTCGATAATGTAACCGGGTTACCACATTCACTTAATGTGACCAAGTCACCGCATTCACTTAGTGAGCCAAGTCATCACGTTTCACTTAGTGAGACCAAGTAAATCACGTTTCACTTAGTGAGACCAAGTCATCACATTCACTTCCCTTTCTCAATTAACCCGAATGCCCCAAATTATACATATCATGCATATCATATTTAATTTCACTTTCACATCACTTTTCACATGTTAAATAAAACTTATTTTATTTGCTTCTTATGTGACTCGAACTCAAGCCCAACACCATTGCATGTGGGCCATTTCCTGAGGCCTTAAGTGGCATCTTCAGGCCACTTTTCCAAGTCCGTTAATGGGTCAAATTTCACATACTTTATATTTTAGGGTCATCTGGCCCTAAGTTCCCCTTTGAACTTTAAAATTCGACATTTCGAGGTCATTTTTAAGTTTCCAAAATTTTTCGCGCGGCTCTGTAAACTTGACATTTCCTAGGTTTCCAAAATGTTTAGTTTCCTCTTTTAGCATAGTTTCCAAAATGTTTACTTTCCTCTTTTGGCTTAGTTTCCAAAATGTTTACTTTCCTCTTTTGGCTTAGTTTCCAAAATGTTCATTTTCCTCTTTTGGCTTAGTTTCCAAAATGTTCACTTTCCTAATTTACTTAGGTTTCCAAAATGTTCACTTTCCTAATTTGCTTAGGTTTCCAGAAATGGTCATTTTCCTACTTTCAACGTAACATTTCCATACATTCTCAGGTTTCCAAAATTATTCCAAATTTATTCCAAAACACAAAACATGTCTTTTCGCACAATTTGGCCAAAATGCATAGGCCCTTTTCAGGATGTTACACAAGGTGAGTATATCACGAATTAAACCATATAATCTTCCAAAATCCATTCAATACGATACTTAACAGTATTATTCAGTCAAAACAATAAATCCTATGAATCAAGTTAATCAATTCATCATATCCATTCATAAACACATTCTTCTCAACTCATCACATAGACAATCAAATATCTTTTCCTTTTAAACATATAGCCCTGTCACTACATACCATATTTACAAAGTGAGCGTTTCATACATATAAACTACAAATTTTCTAATCATTTTGATATTGTTTCCAAAAAACTTTTAAACACATACTTATCATTCATTAATTTCATCAGCTAACATTTCAATAGTATTACAAACATATCATTCCTAAGCAACTCATGAAGTTAATCAATATACTTTTCTTTAACAGTTAGACTAATGAATTGTAGCAAAATAATTTGCATACTCGAGTAAATACACCACACCAAGGAGCACTGTAGTGCTATCAAGGGCACCGAAGTGAAAATAGGGACCTCGAAGTGTGAGTAGGGGAGCCAAAGTGCAAACAAGGGTACCGAAGTGCAAAGTATAACCACATAAGTGCAAACCTATACAAGTGCACATTCTAACCCTATTGGCATGCCAATTGTAGCCTAATCATTTAGTACATTCAAATAGACATTTAACCAGTCATAAAATTTATAAATCAGGGGCACTTCCATGTTCTCAGTACAAATGTTGTAAACAAGTCACATTTATTTTGAATCCATATGAATCATGTTTTACAAATATTCATCAGGTTTTCAAATAGGCCATTTCTCACATTGGTATTAGTTTATAGCAATTCAAGTTTCAAACAATATAAACAAATACAATTACACAATTAAAAACAATTAAATACATATATATACATTTCTATACCTTATTAAGTTACCTAATATACTCAACTAATGAATTGGTTCGTAGGGCCTATTCTCGTAATTTTCCCTTTTTCTTGATTTTCCTTTATGCGATTCAATCCTTGATCTATATAATAATTCATTTCACATTATCATATTTTATCACTTTAAATTATCTAAATGCATGAATATAATATCTTTTATTCATTTTCACAATTTACCTAATTTTTTTCATTTTATTCAATTTAGTCCGTAAAACTGAAACTATTATTTCTTTCAAAAACAAGCTTTAATTTTCGATCCCATTACAATTTCATCACTATATTGCCCACTAAAAATGTAACACCCCAAACCCAGCCTAGACGTTACGACCAAATCTAACATGTCACATTGAAGTGTATTTCGAAAATAGGCTTGTGGAGAGAAATCCGTTTTTAAACGATAGCCATGTTTGTTGATGTTGGTTTCTTAGTTGGTTAAAAACCCCCAGAAGCTACTCTAATTAATATCATTTTGAAGTTTGAAAATATGTGTTTGTCTTTTAAAGCCATTATTAACTTTGAAAACTTATTTGTATCGGTTTAAGGCGGTTTCAAATTAAGGATTTAAAATCCAAATAAGAGAAAATAAAATCACTAGAGGCCTTATTACATAATTATCAAACCAAGATAAAAATTAAATGACTAAGTCTCAAATTAAATAATAGCGACCGTGTGGCCACCTCCGAGTACCTCGTAGCTCCAAATCATCTAAGGCTTGGGATTACCTGTACAGTTAAGCAGAAAGGGTGAGTTACGAGAACTCAGTGTGTAATCCCCTATCATACGAAGAATACCGAGCCTCAGCCCTTATTCACTAACAATATAGTGTGAGCCTTAGCCCAATACAGTAACAGTGTGCGCCTAAGCCCGATACAATATCAGTATGGTGTAAGTATGTGAACCCACCCCAATCGAATCAGCACACCACCCATACCAACCCAACACACCATGTGGGGACAAAGTCGACCCACCCAGCCTTCACACCAATATTGTAGCTGGAACGATGGAAATGTGAAAGTGTACACAATCGTAACAAGTAATAAATTGACAAGTAAATGTCGAGTTATCATACCCACAGGGACTATAAAAGAATTATTTATGAAAATGATTTCAAACACTTTGGTGACGAAAAAATAGTTGGTTTTGAGAAATATTTAAAAAAAAAAAGAAAAACAAAGTAAAAATAAAATCAAAACAAAGTTCTAGTGCATGATTTCAAAAATTGATTTTGATCAAGATGATATAATTGTGTTGGATTAATAACATTTCTGAAACACCCCACACCCGGCCCACGAGCCTGAACCGGATCTGGTATGTTCCTAAAGTAAACCGATTTCGAAACATTTGCGATACTTAGAGAAAATCGTAAATTTTTAGAAAAGCTATTATTTTGAGTTGGGCTTAGATTGGAAACCCATTTATTTGATTTTGTAAGCCCATTTAATTAAATACATCCAATGTAGTTCTTAGCATGAAACTTAACAGTAAGCAAACATAAAGTATAATCCATTGGGCCTTAAGGCCTTATTACATCAAGTAAAACCCAAAATAGAATAAAAGTAACTAAAAATAAAATTAAGTCCAAACTAAATGAAATTTTTAGCATGTAGCATGGCCACCTCATGGTCCACCGGCCCGGTCCGTCACTGCTCATCACCTGGAAAAAATAATTCCCACAATGGGGTGAGTCAATGCAGACTCAATGTGCACACAATACTATCATTCAATAAACCAGCATTCATGTTCAAATCATTAAGTCCATACAATAATGAAATTATGATGCAACCCAAACCCAATCCTAATTAGCCATCCACTACACTCCCCGTACCAACCTGTACACCGTGGGGACTACTAAGTCAACCCTCCATCCGCTACTCTCCATCAAAGGCATTCGCCCATATACGTTGTGTCATTAGACACTATAATCAAATTATACGTTGTGTCATTAGACACTATTGTAACCGGTTACCAAAATTTCGCAATGTGACCATAGTCAACATATTTAGTTGGTGAGACCGTCAACACCTTCGTTGGTGAGACCAAGTCAACACCATTCTCCCCTTTCACATAAATCCCGAATGCCCCAAAAATATATATATTGTGCATAAATAATTTCATGTTCATATACATATATTCGCATGTTATAAAATAACATTTTCACAATCCTATCGTAAGTAGGAAACGCACAGGTACTTTTTGCCACATTTGTGGTACATAGCCACATTCACATTATTATTCATATCATATATTAAAATATTTAGCCATAAAATATCGAAGGATAGTAAGGGTACACACCTTATTCACTTAAATAAAGTTCCTTGAGATCTCGAAAATCTCGATCTAATCTTTAGATCTAATAATTCCTATATTCGGCCCACCAAATAAAACACATTAATAAACCCTTTTGTCTTAAAACAAAACCAAATCCTAGTAGGATTTGTAAAAAGACTCACCTTTGCCGATTGGGTGTTTATACAAATCCCGAAAGTTTGGTTTTTCCTCTACTTGATATTTGGCCAACCTTGTATTTCAATATGGGTTAGTTTTTCGGCTTTTCACAAATTAAGGAATTGATCTAGATAATCTTACAACCATTGGCCGAATATTTTAGAGGCTTACCTTACAGATTCCAAATCCCGAAAGTTTCCTTTATCTTGAATATCATCAAAAATCCTAGTATTTGAAGTTAGATCTGATCTAATTTTAATAAGTAGTAATTGGCCTTTGGCCGAATGTGTCTCACTTACCTTGGATCCTTGACCCCTTTTATTTGATGATGGTAGAAACCTAAGAGATCATGGTAGGTTCGGCCATGAACAAGGTTAGGGATTAGTACCTGAATTTTTTGTAAAAGGAAAGAATAGAAGTTGATTGACCACAGATCTTACCCTTTTTGATGTTGTAATTGATCGCTCCTTTACTTAGAATCGTGAGGATTGGCTTTGATAGAAGAAACAGAGGAGAAAAGAGAAGAAAGAGGATGTTTTTGTTCAAAGAAAATTCGACAAAGGGGAGAAGAGAGCTATGAAAATTTCGGCACCACTTAGGAAAGATGAGAGAATGGCCTTAATTCTCCTCTTTTAACCGAAATTGCTATGCCAAGAGTCCTTGACTTGCCACCACTCCCCACAAGTGATAATATTATCATTTAATTATCACTTTAATTAAATTAGGAGTATTTTTCCATCCTTTATCTCCTTATTTATTTTATTAAAAGAAATTCCTTTACTTAACACTTAATTAAACAAGTTTTAATCAAGTAAAACTCCTCTAATCCAAGATGCTTGTGCCGTCCCACCTCTTAGCCTAGGAAGCAAAATAAAGCCTTCATTATTTGATTCCTGGATGACTCAAACTCAGGCCCAAAACCTCTTGTATTTGGGCCATTTCCTAAAGCCTTAGGTGGCATCTTCAGCCACATTTCCAAGTCCGTTATTGGGTCGATTTCATGTACTTTATATTTTTAGGTCACTTGGCCCTAAGTTCCCATTGGGCTCTTAAATTCAACATTCCGGTCAATTTTAAGTTTCCTAAAATTTTCAGCAGCTGCTCAGTATTTTCGTGTTTCCAAAATGTTTAGGTTTCCAAAATGTTCAAGTTTCCAAAATGTTCGGGTTTCCAAAATGTTCAGTTTCCCAAAATGTCTAAGTTTCCAAAATGTCTAAGTTTCCAAAATGTCTAAGTTTCCAAAATGTCCATTTCCATTTCCATTTCCATTTTCATTTCCATTTCCATCCATTTCTAGGTTTCCAAAAGTATCAAAATTTATTCATAGTACTTGAAACTTGTCATTTCATACAATTGATCCGAAATGCATAGGCCCTATTCGAGGATGTTACAGTTCTACCCCTTAAAATAATTTCGTCCTCGAAATTACTTACTATCGCTCATCCGTATAGTCTAACTCACTACACTACGCTATTATCACAAGACTCGATCTCAAAGAACTATCATACTTTCTAGGCACATTCTCTAAGTTCATAATAAAGGTTCCATACACTTCACAAGAACGAACCGATCTTATAGCGGGCAAAGTAATGGAGGATAATCTAGAAATAAGAAACTTACCCGTTGTCTCATCCGGCGATCACTATCCTCGCGATGACCGATCGTGCATAAACCAACCTTGGTCGCTTTACATCCGAACCTTCAAGACTCCGCTTGGTGCTCCACGTCCTCGACCAAAACCATTACCTCATTATTCGAATCACGACCTCGTTGAGGATGTTGTCCTCCTACTACCACTCGATTAACATCTTTGAGTTCTTGGCTATTTGCCATCCGATATTTTTGGACGATCCTTGAACATATGGTCCTTGGACCCACACCTAAGACATGCTCCTATCTTTTTCCAACACTCCCCTAGATGCCTCTTTCCACAATGCTCACAAGGATGATATCGCCTTTGGTATCAACTTGCCGATCCTTTGGCCCATCGGTTCTAGGCCTCTTATTCCCCGATGATCCGCATAATCCAAAACCTCTTTCCGCCTATTTCGATCGGTGTTACGCTTGATAGAATCCTTAATTCCCTCG
The DNA here is from genome assembly GCA_025506655.1 of Gossypium rotundifolium. Classification (NCBI taxonomy): domain Eukaryota; kingdom Viridiplantae; phylum Streptophyta; class Magnoliopsida; order Malvales; family Malvaceae; genus Gossypium; species Gossypium rotundifolium. Next base: position 132,079,831 of record CP106722.1, read on the forward strand.
ACCACTTTAGCCTTATCCACCAAAGCGAGAGAATTCCGCTCCGATGCGGTGCTATTAATGACCTCGGGTCATCTCTCATCCGTCCTCAAATCGAACATACGCGTTCATGCTCGACCGCCACTACCCTCGAGCATAGCGGCTCAATCTCAAAATTTAGCCTCATATTCTCATGATGATTTGCTCCCTTGTACCAACCCTAGAAAAGCCTTCCTCCGCTCATCTATATACCGGTTCCTACATACTTCTTCCGAAAGGCCTCTTTAACATACTCCGTGTCAAATTTTCATTGTGGTAATGCAATCACGAATAGTCAACCACCATCGATACGCTTCATCGCGTAACAACGCCACCATCCCTTTCAACTTTTCCTCCGAGTCGATCAAGCTCATCCATGATACGCTCGTTGTTTCTAACCAAGACTCACCAGACTGGTGCCACATTGGATACTCCTCGAAACATTTCGCTCTATTAGCTCAGAGCCGTTCAGTGCTGACTTTCGATTTCCTCCATTTCCTCCTGCACGGCCACCAATTCCAAAACTCAGAGCGACTGCGACTGACCTTCTTCCCGTCTGAGCTTCTTCGCTCAACATTACAATTTGGGGTGGTGGTGGTGGTGGCATCTCATTGTCGGACCCTTGACCCGACCTAACGGGTTCAAACACGGTCATCCTTCCTCCGCCCGACCACGACGACCACGCCCTCTAGAGCTCATTTTCTAGCGTCGGGATCTGATTAAGAAATTTTATGGATTAGTTATTGTTCCACTTATTTATCAGCGAATGAGTCTTATGAAAAGGGATTTAAGAGTGGTTCTTTCGTATCATACAAACACACAGTCTTTTCCATTCTTCCATTCATTCACAAACAAGTATGAACTTCCGTTCATTCAGAGAAACATTGTAGTTTTTGTTGTTTGTTGTTGTTTTCCACTACCCGAGGGTATTTTCATAATTTTTTGTCCCACAGGCATTTTCGTAAAAAAATCATTTCTTGGGGTTTTGTCAAAAATTATTCTTGAAAATTTTGAAGTCTAGGGTGATTTGAAAATTTTGAAATCCGGGGTATTTTGGTAATTTTTCACAAATCGAGTAAATTTGTAAAATTTTATAGATTTAGCGTATTTCAAAAGTTGTAAAACTTTGAGGGTTCTTTTCAAAAGTGTTTCTTCAAAATGGGGATGTTGCAAAAATTTTGAAAATTAGGGTCATTTTGGTAATTTTGTAAGTTAGGGAAATTTTGTAATTTTCCCAAAATCACTGATATTTTGGTATTTCACAAATTAGGGTTTTGAATGTTTATGAAATCATGAAATTTTGATAAAGTTGTTGAGCGCTTGAATATTTTATAAACCAAGTATGCGTTTTGGTAATTTCACCCTAAGGGCATTTTTGTAATTTTCGCAAATTAGGAGTTTTTCAGAAAATGTTGTAAAAATAATTTTCTCGATTTTTAAAAGGAAGTTTTAAAAGTTTGGAAAAACTAGGGTTTGTTGTTTTGTTCTCTCTTTTTTTTTTAAAACATGGCTAGTTCCCTTTGGGTTTTAGTCATTATGTTTAGCCTATGACCGAGCCCTCTTGGTCGTGGTGAACCAAAGCTACGCACAGGCGTGATTCGTGTGGAGAGGAGGTGAGTCACGCGGATTGCTTAAATACCAAGCTCCCACCAAACCATTCCTAGACATGCGCATGTGAGGTTGCCACACCATTGAGCCCTCCGAGTTATGGTGAACCGGGTTACGCACTGTAGGATTCTGCGAAGAGGAGGTGAGTCACTAGGACTGCTTAAATACCAAGCTTAGGATCCACTCCTAGACAAAGTACATGGGTTACCACACCACTAGCTCTGACTTAGCCATAGGTTGGTTTAGTGCATTAAGTCTTATGTGTTACGTTTGAGTAGTCTAATCCTAGGGTTCAAGTTCCTATTATTCTATTCTACGTTCCATGCCTTTTCTACCCTTATATAAATCACAGAATCACACTTAAAGTTAGGGGTACTTACCTGGTGGACTGCGGGTCGGAGACTTAGGGGCCATGCAAAAAGCCTGCTTATGTTCAAAGAAAATCATTTGGCTCGCTTTGAAAACGTTTGGGCCTTAGCCCACGTGCCGAGAGTTTAAAAGCTGGCTCGATATCAAATGAAACACCCACACCTTACCACGAGCCCTGAACAGGATCCGGTATGTTCCTAAAGTAAACCGATTTCAAACATTTGCGATACTTAGAGAAAATCGTAAATTTTTAGAAAAGCTATTATTTTGAGTTGGGCTTAGATTGAAACCCATTTATTTCATTTTGTAAGCCCATTTAATTAAATATATCCAATGTAGTTCTTAGCATGAAACTTAACAAAGAAGCAAACATAAAGTATAATCCTTTGGGCCTTAAGGCCTTATTACATCAAGTAAAACCCAAAATAGAATAAAAGTAACTAAAAATAAAATTAAGTCCAAACTAAATGAAATTTTTAGCATGTAGCATGGCCACCTCATGGTCCAACGGCCGGTCAATAACGCTCATCACCAAAAAATAATTCCCACAATGGGGTGAGTCAATGCAGACTCAATGTGCACACAATACTATCATTCAATAAGTCGCATTCATGTTCAAATCATTAAGTCCATACAATAATGAAATTATGATGCAACCCAAACCCAATCCTAATTAGCCATCCACTACACTCCCCGTACCAACCTCAGTACGCTGTGGGGACTACTAAGTCAACCCTCCATCCGCTACTCTCCATCAAAGGCATTCGCCCATATCGTTGTGTCATTAGACACTATAATCAAATTTATACGTTGTGTCATTAGACACTATTGTAACCGGTTACCAAAATTTAGCAATGTGGCAGTAGTCAACATATTTAGTTGGTGAGACCAAGTCAACACCTTCGTTGGTGAGACCAAGTCAACACCGTTTCTCCCCTTTCACATAAATCCCGAATGCCCCAAAATATATATATTGTGCATAAATAATTTCATGTTCATATACATATATTCGCATGTTATAAAATAACATTTTTCACAATCCTATCGAAGTAGGAAACGCACAGGTACTTTTGCCACATTTGTGGTACATAGCCACATTCACATTATTATTCATATCATATATTAAAATATTTAGCCATAAAATATCGAAGGATAGTAAGGGTACACACCTTATTCACTTAAATAAAAGTTCCTTGAGATCTCGAAAATCGATCTAATCTTTAGATCTAATAATTCCTATATTCGCCCACCATATAAAACACATTAATAAACCCTTTTGTCTTAAAACAAAACCAAATCCTAGTAGGATTTGTAAAAGACTCACCTTTGCCGATTGGGTGTTTATACAAATCCGAAAGTTTGGTTTTTCCTCTACCGATATTTGGCCAACCTTGTATTTCAATATGGGTTAGTTTTTCGCTTTTCACAAATTAAAGAATTGATCTAGATAATCTTACAACCATTGGCGAATATTTTGAGGCTTACTTCTGATTCCAAATCCGAAAGTTTCCTTTATCTTGAATATCGTCGAAAATCCTAGTATTTAGAAGTTAGATCGATCTAATTTTAATAAGTAGTAATTGGCCTTTGGCGAATGTGTCTCACTTACCTTGGATCCTTGACCCTTCTATTTGATGATGGTAGAAACCTAAAATATCATGGTAGGTTCGACCATGAACAAGGTTAGGATTAGTACCTGAATTTTTTGTAAAAGGAAAGAATAGAAGTTGATTGACCACAGATCTTACCCTTTTTGATGTTGTAATTGATCGCTTCTTTACTTAGAATCGATGAGGATTCGGCTTTGATAGAAGAAAGCAGAGGAGAAAAGAGAAGAAAAGAGGATGTTTTTGTTCAAAGAAAATTTGACAAGGGGGGAGAAGAGAGCTATGAAAATTTCGGCACCACTTAGGAAAGATGAGAGAATGGCCTTAATTCTCCTCTTTTAACTGAAATTGCTATGCCAAGAGTCCTTGACTTGCCACCACTCCCCACAAGTGATAATATTATCATTTAATTATCACTTTAATTAAATTAGAGCATTTTATCCATCCTTTATCTCCTTATTTATTTTATTAAAAGAAATTCCTTTACTTAACACTTAATTAAACAAGTTTTAACCAAAGTAAAACTACTCTAATTCAAGAAGCTTGTGCCGTCCCACCTCTTAGCCTAGGAAGCAAAATAAAGCCTTCATTATTTGCTTCTGGATGACTCAAACTCAGTGCCCAAAACCTCTTGTATTTGGGCCATTTCCTAAAGCCTTAGGTGGCATCTTCAGGCCACATTTCCAAGTCCGTTATTGGGTCAGATTTCATGTACTTTATATTTTTAGGGTCACTTGGCCCTAAGTTCCCCTTTGGGCTCTTAAATTCAACATTAAGGGTCAATTTTAAGTTTCCTAAAATTTTCGCTGACTCAGATTTTCTGGTTTCCAAAATGTTTAGGTTTCCAAAATGTTCAAGTTTCCAAAATGTTCAAGTTTCCAAAATGTTCAAGTTTCCAAAATGTTCAGGTTTCCAAAATGTTCAGGTTTCCCAAAATGTCTAAGTTTCCAAAAATGTCTAAGTTTCCAAAAATGTCCATTTCCATTTCCATTTTCATTTTCATTTCCATTTCCATGCATTTCTAGGTTTCCAAAAGTATCAAAAATTTATTCATAGTACTTGAAACTTGTCATTTCATACAATTGATCTGGAAATGCATAGGCCCTATTCAGGATGTTACAATTTCTTACCTTAGAATTATTAAGCTTGTGTTTATACTCGTTAAAATATGGCAACTCGATAATCTGCTAACTTATGATCATACTTACAAAAAAAAATCCGTTCATCTCTTGTACATATTCCTATGTCAATTCGACCGGTAAAACAGATTTATAAAAGTAAACATGTTATAGCACATACATTCTTATTAAATTAAACAATCTCTCACATATTCCTATGTCAATTCAAACGATTAATTCAACCTAATAAGCATATAAAAGATCATGTGAAGTAACAAAGTATTTTTACCTTGAAACAATTTAATCACAAAAATCCTGCAAGTTATGCGAGGCATACATATCGTCAAATACAATGCTAATTGTAACATCCTGAATTAATGGGCCTTTGCGATAATGTATGGTTAAGTTTAATGTGAGTGTTAGGTGTCCAAAATCGGCTTAGGGTTGGGCTGAGGCCTTAATCAAATTTTCTGTTTGGACATTCTAGTGGAAAGCCGGATAAGATAGGGCTTAAAAGATGTTATCTGTGTTTTAAGATACAAAATGGGGCTTGTGGCCCAGTGGCAAAGTGAAACACCCCAATCCCGGCCCACAAGCCCTGACCGGATCTGGTATGTTCCTCGAGTAAAAAGTTTAAATAAATCTTGTTTTTAATAAGTAATATGTTGGTTCTGTAGAAAATAAGTCTATTTAGAGATCGCGTTGTAAATGGTGTTTAATTAAGTTGATGTTTCATTAAAACGTTATCTTTATGAGAAAGATTATAAGTTAAAAGTTAATCAAATTTAAAACTTATTATTATTGTGAAAACCATAGGTATTTAGGTGTCAAAACAATTTAAGTTGTGTTTCAAATCATTTAATTATTTAGTAAACATTTGATCATAGCGAATAAAAATCTAAAACGTAAAAATTTAAGCAGGTTTATAGCGGCCTTATTACAAAAACATAGCCCAAAATAAATCAAGAAAATGTTAAATGGAAAATGTAGTAAGTTTAATTAAAAGGAAACCGAAATACTGAGTTGAGCAATGGCCACCACATAGTCCTCGCTGACCCGATCTATCACATTAAGCGTCACTTGAAAATATATCCCATAAAGGGTGAGTCAACAGACTCAATGTGAAACATTACGCTAAAAGCCCAATCGATCATAGCAATAAAGCCCATTTAAATAGCATTTAGCCATAAGCCCATTATATAGCAAATCAGATAATAATCGATTAAATCACATGTACATATAAAATAAGATGCAATCCCGAGCCCACCTAAATATCCATCCACTACACACCACCCGTACCTACCAATCACACCGTGGGGATTACTAAATCGACCTCCATCCGCTACACACCATCGAAGGCGTCATTGTAGTCAACGCACATCGCCTTATAAATTGTGGCATAGCCACCGGATAATTTGACAGAGTCACGGATTTATAATATGTGTGAAGTCACCGGATTCATAATATTGTGACCGAAGTCACCGATAATGTGGTAAAAACCACCGAACACTTCCCCTTTATCAAAATCACCCATATGGCCATGCAATAAACATACTATTTCGATATTACGCCATATACCCCCAAAATCATAACGGAATCATACACATTTCATATTCATGCTTATAGCATTATTAACAAAGTATTAGGGGGTAAACATACCTAAATATCATGTACCACTGAATGGTACCCGCAACCATTATCATACATATTTTCTTAACACGTGCAAATCATTAATATTATCGATCTATTAGAAATTTAGCGTAGTATTACACACCTTATAACAGTGAGAACTATACTTTCCCGCTCGTCGATACCTAAATATTTATCACGCTTGATTAGAACACTAATACTTATAAAACTATATAATTGATAAGTATTCTAAATCCTTACCCTCGGAATCTCGAACAACAATTATATGCGATTTCTCTCCGATAGGTGGTTCATAACCCGATGAAAAACCACAAACAAATAATGGCTCGGGTGTACGCACTACTTCAAACAATCGATCTTCATTGGCAAAGGGTCCACAACCTAGTGGAAAGTCTCGGATCCCTGATACAGCCCTTCGTTTGAAATTTGAGGGTATAGCAGAATCACCCCTCTTCCAAACACTCCTTACCGCTCTTTTCGAACCTATTTTGTTTGCCCCAAAATCTTATGTTCATGGAAAAATAATAATCGAACGATAGAGTCCCCTAAAATGAATTCGATTAGTAGTCTATCTAAAACAATATAACAAGTAAGATAAAAATCCTTTACCTTGAATATTTAAATCCCGATGGATCTCTCCTTAATCGTTGGCTACAAAACGAATTCTGAAATCCTCCTTTAAGGTTTCGGCCAAAGAGGATAAAAGGATTAGAGTCCTAAAATCAGCTAATCCAAAAGAAGAAAAAGGAAGAAAAGCAATAGACAGTTAAACTTTACCATTAACGCTAAAATCGATTGCACCCTTACTTGATATTACAAAGAGATTCGGCTATATAGGAGAATGATTGACTTTGAAGAAGAAAGAGAAGAGAATGGGGTGTGATGTGATTAGGCTTGATGACAAGAAAAAGATTCGGCCTTTTCAAAAGAGAATAGAGATGGGAGGTACTAGGTGTTATGGCTATGGTGAAAATGGAAGGAAGGTTTCGGCTATTACAAGAGAAAGAAGAAGAAAAGAAATAGATGAAAAATGACCCTAGTGCTATGATGATTTGACATTAGAGAGGAAGAAAAGAAAGAGAAAATGTCTTCAAGGCTTTTGGTGTTTTCGGCAATAGGGGAAAAGAAACTTGAGAGAATAGGCAAATTAAACCAAAATGGTCAAAATGGAATGACCAATAGAAAAGAGAAAAAGTATAAAAGATGTTTACCTATTGCTAAGAATGCATTCGGCTAGGAGAGGAAAGGTGGAGAGAAAGAAAATTTGCTTTAGAGAAAGTGCAAAATAACTTAATTGCCAAAGTGATCAATTAGCTAGTAACCTACCAAAACCCTCATCAAAATTCGGTCAACCCCTTAGGCTCCCAAGCGTGTCACATCCATGGTCAAAATGACCATGAAAAATTTCAAAACATCACCCATTCATCAAGCCTTATGTCCCCATATCCTTCCATAACACCTTGATTCCATACCTTAACTAATAACTTGCCTTTTTCCTTTGGTCTACTATTTAAAAATGAAAGAAAATCCATCCATACCAAAAATAGAGCTTGACCGACACAATAGGAAAGAGAACAAAAATAAAAATCCTTCCAAATGCTAACCAAGGGATTCCAACCTCTCCCCTCATGCATTCACCCATGCGCCAACACCACTTTGCCAATTGACTTGCTGTGATTAAAACCTCATACCAATTTTTCTTAAGGCCTATCTTGCTTAGCTCCATCTTAAGACTTAAAAATCTAATATTTTTCTAAGGCATTCTCCTACATACTGAAGTCCCTAAAACTCCCAAAGCACACTCAAACCACACATAGGCATGCTACTACATAAGTTAAAATGCATAACCCCTATATTCCGGATATTACAGTTCTACCCCCTTAACCGATGCTTCCTTTAACTGAGTCTGGATTACCTTAACCTTTTCTTCGGATTCTGCCACAATCTCTGGACCCAAAACATGACGTTTCCCCAATTCTGTCTAACACGTAGGAGTGCGACACTTCTGTCCATATAGTGCTTCATACGGTGCCATCCGAATACTGGCTTGGTAACTGTTGTTGTACGCAAATTCCGCTAAAGGTAAGAACTCCTCCCAGCTTCCTCTAAAATCTATCACACATCCCCTTAACATATCCTCTAAAACTTGGATTACTCGCTCAGACTGGCCGTCTGACTGTGGTTGAAATGTCGTACTGAAGTCCAATCTGGTGCCCAAAGCCTGATGTAATGCTTTCCAAAATCGAGATGTAAACCTTGGATCCCTATCCGAAATAATCGACACCGGCACTCCATGCAATCTCACAATCTCAGCCACATACAACTTCACCAATTTTTGCAAAGTGTAATCAATCATCACTGGTATGAAATGTGTAGACTTCGTCAATCGATCCACTATCACCCATACCGAGTCTTTCTTAGTAGGCGTAAGGGGAAGCCCACTAACAATGTCCATGGTGATTCTCTCCCACTTCCACTGCGAAATCTTTATCGGCTGAAGTAATCCCGAAGGCACTTGATGTTCGGCCTTGACTTGCTGACACGTTAAGCACTTCCCTACGAATTCTGTAACTTCCCGCTTAAGACCAGGCCACCAAAACTGATCCTGTAAATCTCGGTATAACTTACTTCTTCCAGGATGCATAGCATAAAGGCTACCATGCGACTCCTGAAGAATCCTTTGCCTCAACTCCTGATCCTTCAGTATACAGACTTTACCCTTGAAACACAATACTCCATCACTGTTAACACCAAAATCTTCTAGCTCCCCATTCTGCACATGCCGTAGCTTAGCACTCAAATCATCGTCTGCCAACTGTCTTTCTTTCATCTGACTCAACCATGTCGGCTTTACCTGTAACTCTGCTAACAAACTTCCATCGTCATAAAGACTAAGATGTGCAAACATCGCCCTTAGATCTGACACCACTTTCTGACTTAAAGTGTCTACCACCACATTCGCCTTGCCTGGGTGGTACTCTATAGAACAGTCGTAGTCTTTCAACAACTCTACCCATCTTCGCTGTCTCAAATTCAGCTCCTTCTGAGCCAGCAGATATTTCAGACTCTTGTGGTCCATATATATCACTAACTTTTCTCCATATAAATAATGCCTCCAAACTTTAAGAGCAAAGACTACCGCTGCTAACTCCAAGCCATGCGTCAGATAGTTAACCTCGTGTGGCCTTAATTACCGAGAAGCATAAGCAACTACCTTTCCATCTTGCATCAGAACACATCCTAATCCTGTGTGAGAAGCATCCCAATACACTACGAAATCCTTCCCTGCCTCAGGCTGAATCAAAATTGGAGCTTCAGTCAAAACCCTCTTAAGCTTCTCAAAGCTCTCTTGCTGCTTAATTGCCCATACGAGAGGTACCTCATTTCTCAACAATTTTGTTAAAGGTGCTGCTATCGATGAAAATCCTTCGATGAATCTTTTGTAGTAGCCTACTAATCCCAAGAAACTGCGAACCTCAGTTACGGACTTAGGTGGTTTCCAATCAAATACTGCCTCAATCTTTTGAGGATCCACCTTTATCCCTTCTACAGACACCACATGGCCTAAAAACGCAACTTCTTTCAGCCAAAATTCACACTTGCTGAATTTGGCATAAAGCTTCTTCTCCCTTAACACTTGCAACACTATCCGGAGATGCTCATCATGCTTTATCTCAAATTTGGAATAGACTAGGATGTCGTCTATAAACACAACGCATTTAACCGATCCAAGTAGGGTTGGAAAACCCGATTCATCATATCCATGAACGCAGTGGGGCGTTCGTTAATCCGAACAGCATTACTAAAACTCATAATGCCCATACCTTGTTTGGAAAGTCATCTTATGGATATCCACTTCCTTCACCTTAAGATGATGATATCCCGACCGTAGATCTATCTTTGAGAATACCGTAGCTCCCTTAAGCTGATCGAACAAGTCGTCGATCCTCGATAAGGGATACTTGTGCTTGATGGTCAGCTTATTCAACTGTCGGTAATCTATGCACATACGCATAGTCCCATCATTCTTCTTGACGAATAAGACCGGTGCTCCCCATGAAGACACACTGGGTCGGATAAACCCACGATCAAGCAACTCCTGGATCTGAGCCTTAAGCTCAACCAACTCTTTCGGTGCCATCCTGTACGCCGTACCAGGCAACAAGTCAATCCCAAATTCCACCTCCCGATCCAGAGGCAAACCTAGAAGTTCTTCCGAAAAAACATCCACGAATTCTTTTACAGTCTGACTCCTTCAACAGTTGCTTCCTTAACCTCCAAGGCACTAACCAACATCAGAAAAGCTACACATCCCTTCCTTACCATCTTCTCTGCCTTAAGAGCAGATACCACATTTGTTAAATAGCTCCGTCTCTCGCCCACCACCACAACTTCCTTATCGTCAATAGTTCTTAGTGACATCCGCTTAATAGCACAATCCACATTTGCACGGTACTTCACTAGCCAATCCATGCCTAAGATCAGGTCAAATTCCCCGAATGGCAACTCCATTAAGTCAACTGTAAAGCTGCGTCCTTGCACTTCTAAAGGGACTTCTTAAAGAGCTTATCTACTACTACAATCATCTAAAGGACTAAATCAGATCATCTTCCTAGGTACAGCCTCAAGTCACATGCGAGTTCCGGATACTTCACTAGCAATGTATGAATGAGTTGACCCTATATCTATCAAAGCAATAAAGGGCAACCCGAAATAAGGAACGCAGTTATAACATCGTGTATCACTATCCTCTCTGCGATTTAAGCGCATATACTAGACTGGTCGTCTCGCCTTAGTGTCGCCATCGCGCCTCCGCTCGGGTCCCGCGACCTCTACCGTAACCATTACCTCTACCATTACGCCCACGACCCTCATCATCTGCGACCACCTCTGTCAACTTGATTAAAACCACGACCCTCTGGATTTATTCCTATCTCAGATCCATCGGACAATCCTTAATCATATGGTCCTTGGACCCGCATTTAAAACATCCTCCTATTTTTTTCCAACATTCTCCCGAGTGCATTTTTCCACACTGAGCACAATTATGATATTGTCCTCCCGTAGCAACCTGCTGACCTCGCGACCCATCAACTCTAGGTCTTTTTTGAAAGTTCCCAGATGACCCTGAAGACCCATAGTTCCTCTTATTCTTATTCTGACCTCGATCCCGGTTCTGTCTCTCAGTTCGCTTAACTTCTTCATCTATCCATTCCCTATCCACTAAGATTGCAAAGTCTTTTTCCCGGTGCGAAGCAATCAACACTGGCAGCTCATCTCTCAGTCCATCATCGAATCTGATACTCCGTTCATAATTAGTAGCTACTATCCCTCTGGCATACCAACTAAGCCGCAAAAAATCCGCTTCATACTCAGCTACCGACTTATTTCCTTGTACTAAATTCAGAAACGCCTTTCTTTGAGAGTCAATTTAGCTCGTTCCAACGTATTTCCCTTCAAACTTAACCTTAAAATACCTCCAATCCACTCGATCTGCAGGAATACTCTCCTTAACAGTAAGCCACCATTGGTAGGCCTCATCTCGAAGCAGTGAAATAGTACCTTTCAGCTTTTCCTCAACAGTGCAGTCCAAATCATCCATGATCCTCTCGATTGCCTCTAACAAGTACTCGGCTACATTCGGAGCTACCCTAGATACTCCCCTAAAAACCTCGGCTCCATTCGATCTAAGTCTCTCAGCTACTAACTTTCGAGCCCCATTACCCATACTAGCTCCTGCTACTCGCTCTAAAACTCGCAAAGATAGCTCGCGATCATCAAGCATCATCTCCTCCGGCTTGCTCTTGAAATTCCACCCAATAGCCAATGGCGGTGCTTCATTTCAAACCCCGACTGCACCTAATCTGGTTCCGACACGACCATTCTCGCCTCTACGCGCCCACGACAACCACGCCCCCTAGAACTCATGTCTACTTCAAGGCGTCTTCTCTTTTTACTTAAAATTTTATGCATTAGAGTCTTTTCACTTTCTTGTTTAAAGAAAATTTTATGCAATGTAGTTTTAATCGCTGGTTTTTCCGTAGAAGTACACATATACCTAGGGTCCATGTCTCTAAAGTATAGAAAATCACCCATATGCCCATGTAATAAACATATTATTTCGATATTATGCCATATACCCCAAAATCATAACGGAATCATACATATTTCATATTCATGCTTATAGCATTATTAATAAAGTATTAGGGGTAAACATAGACCGAATATCATGTACCACCGAATGGTACCTCAACCATTATCATACATATTTTCTTAACACATGCAAATCATTAATATTATCGATCTATTAGAAATTTAGCGTAGTGTTACACACCTTATAACAAAGGAGAACTATACTTTCCGCTCGTCGATACCTAAATATTTATCACGCTTGATTAGAACACTAATACTTATAAAACTATATAATTGATAAATATTCTAAATCCTTACCCTCTAATCTCGAACAACAATTATATACGATTTCTCTCCGATAGGTGGTTCATAACCCGATGAAAAACCACGAACAAATAATGGCTCGGGTGTACGCATGACTTCAAATAATAGATCTTCATTGGCAAGGGTCCACAACCCGGTGGAAAGTCTCGGATCCCCGATACAGCCCTTCGTTTGAAATTTGAGGGTATAGCGGAACCACCCCTCTTCCAAACACTCCTTACCTCTCTTTTCAAACCTATTTTGTTTGCCCCAAAATCTTACGTTCACGGAAAAATAATAATCGAACGATAGAGTCCCCTAAAACGAAATCGATTAGTAGTCTATCTAAAACAATATAACAAGTAATATAAAAATCCTTTACCTTGAATATTTAAATCCCGATGGATTTCTCCTTAATCGTTGGCTAGAAAAAGAATTTCGAAATCCTCCTTTAAGGTTTTGGCCAAAGAGGATAAAAGGATTAGAGTCCTAAAATTGGCTAATCCAAAAGAAGAAAAAGGAAGAAAAGTAATAGACAGTTAAACCTTACCATTAACGCTAAAATCGATTGCACCCTTAATTGATATTACAAAGAGATTCGGCTATATAGGAGAATGATTGACTTTGAAGAAGAAAGAGAAGTGAATGGGGTGTGTTGTGATTCGACTTGATGACAAGAAAAAGATTCAGTCTTTTCAAAAGAGAATAGAGATGAGAGGTTTTAGGTGTTATGGCTATGGTGAAAATGGAAGGAAGGTTTCGGCTATTACAAGAGAAAGAAGAAGAAAAGAAAGAGATGAAAAATGACCTTAGTGTTATGATGATTTTGGCATTAGAGAGGAAGAAAAGAAAAGAGAAAATGCCTTCAAGGCTTTTGGTGTTTTCGACAATATGGGAAAAGAAACTTGAGAGAATAGGCAAATTAAACCAAAATGGTCAAAATGGAATGACCAATAGAAAAGAGAAAAGAATAAAAGATGTTTACCTATTGCTAAGAATGCATTCTGGCTAGAGAGGAAAGGTGGAGAGAAAGAAAATTTGCTTTAGAGAAAGTACAAAATAACTCAATTGCCAAAGTGACCAATTAGATACTAACCTACCAAAACCCTCATCAAAATTCGGTCACCCCCTAGGCTCCCAAATCGTCACATTCATGGTCAAAATGACCATGAAAAATTTCCAAAACATCACCCATTCATCAAGCCTTATGTCTCCTTATCCTTCCATAACACTTTGATTCCATACCTTAACTAATAACTTGCCTTTTTCCTTTGGTCTACTATCCAAAATGAAAGAAAATCCATCCATACCAAAAATAGAGCTTGGTGACACAATAGAAAAGGAACAAAATAAAAATCCTTTCGATTGCTAACCAAGGATTCGAACCTCTCCCTCATGCATTCACCCATGCGCCAACACAACTTTACCAATTGACTTGTTGTGATTAAAACCTCATACCAATTTTTCTTAAGGCCTATCTTGCTTAGCTCCATCTTAAGACTTAAAAATCTAATATTTATCTAAGGCATTCTCCTACATACTGAAGTTCCTAAAACTCCCAAAGCACACTCAAATCACACATAGGCATGCTACTACATACAATTAAGTTAAAATGCATAACCCCTATATTCTGGATATTACACAAAGTGGCGCCACTTAAAGAGCAGAGAAGTGACGTCAACTGAGGAGGCCTAAATTCAAGTTACATGAAGCCCAATTCTTTTAATTAAATTTAGTTAATTTTCAACATTTAAGTGGGTAGAGTGGGACGACAATGAGGCTTAGAAATAGGGGGATTTATGTGAGTGGATAATGTGGATAATTTAGCAGATAAAAAGGAGAAAGAGGTGGTGTTATCTAGGCCACTTGTGAAGGTATGATCGGATATGGATAAGGGAGAAAGTTTAGGAATTATCTATTGATCACAGTAGTGGCCGAATTTCCAACTCTGGGGGAAAGAGAAATCGGCTTTGATGAGGCTAAAGGGGAATTACTAAAGAGGGCAATTCTGACTTTTGGTTAGTGTGTGTACCAAAAATTTGATTAGAAAATAGGGTACTTCTTAATTTCGGCATTTATTCTCATTCTCTTCTCTTAGTTGTTTCTTTTCTCAAAAAGCTGAAAACTCCTAAAGTTCCATCTTCTTCTTCATTCTCTACTAAAGCCGAAACCTCATATCCTTTCTCTGCACCTTTTTTTGATTTCTTCTATAAGCCGAAACCCTTAAGTATTCTTTCTCTTTACTCTCTTATACCATAGCTGAATGCCCTAGTGTCCATTCTCTTTTTCTTCCCAATCGATTTCTTCATTAAAAAGCTGAATCTCCATATATTCTTTGAATCATCTTCTCTTTTTGATTTCAGCAAAAAGCCAAAATCTTCTAGGAGTAGTTGAATCTCTTGTGATAGGGTAAGTGCCGATCTTCTTCTCTTCACTTTTCTTTCAGTTTTTGGAAGCTAAAGCCGAAAGGCTAATGGGCTTGGTAAGGTTGACATTTGATAAATGGTTTGATGTTTTTTGTTGGGTGATGTCGAATTGAAGTAGATCATTTAGATCTAAAAACTAAAAGCTACTAGTCCATGAGTCTCAATCTCTTTTGGGATTTCAAGGTAAGGGGTTCTCTTTAGATTTTCGTTAAGTTCATTCATCGTGTTTATAATTTTAACCATATGTTGTGCTGGTAGCAACTGATAAGGTCTTTTGATGGAATCAAATGTCAATCAGGCGAAGGAGGGGATTGGATCCAGAAACCAATCCCTAAGTTTAAGAAATGAGTAATGTCAGCAGTTCGAGATTGGCCGTCGGGTTATGGACCGCTTCAAGCAAAACCTTAGGCAATTAGCAATGATTCACATCGTGAAGGTCGACATAGAAAGTATCGTCTTGATCGTAATCGTGTGTGGATCTCTATCACACTAGTTAATCTGCACTATATATATGTTATGGGCTAAAAGCCGAAAAAGGTCAGATGAATAAATGTGTTACCCGAAAAGGGTAGGCAAAGGATGCAGTGTACGTAATCATAGAAACTTCTATGTGTATCGAAGGATGTGGTAGTCTGTGATCTTTTTAGATAGTATATTGTTTTGATTCTGCATGTATGTATGCATAGGATGGGATTGATATGACGAAGGGGAAGAGCATGCTAATAGGTCACTCAATGATCGGTGGTTAATCCACAACATGTTATTTAGGTCGCATGGCGATCGGTGGCTCTGCGACATAGGTCACATAGTGATCGGCCTTTATGATATGCAGCACAGCTGTCGAAATGGTGTGTAGTGGATGGAGCGTTGATTGTAGAAATCCCCAAGGTGTGATGGTTGGTACGGGCTGGTGTGTAGAGGATGGATTATAGGATTGGGTTGGGCCATGTAGCATGTATATTTATTCTGTTGCCATTGTGTATGGGCCAAGGCCTATAATGTGTTTATGGGCCTCACCCTTTTATGTGTTCTCGGGATTTGCACACTGAGTCTTGGTGACTCACCCTTTTATTTCCCAGACTTTTCAGATGAGCAATAGATCGTGGACATGGGAGCCGAGGCGGACTCGAGGGGCCATCAAGTTTTTATTTCCATAAACTATTTCGGTTTTCCTTTAAGTTTTAATTTTGGGATTATTTATGTAATAAGGCCTCCATAGCTTAGGTTATCAATTTCCATTTATTAATGTTTATATTCTACAAACTTATGTTCAAGGACTTCATTATAAGAAGGAAAAAAAAAAGAGATTTTCAAATAAGATAAAAAAAAAACTACAAAGTCTTTCTACAAATATCACTTATTTAAAAAATACCTGCATAAACAAACTGAGATTTTCAAAACCCTCCAAAGTAAAGTTTTTAACATTTAACTCGTAGCATACCAGATCTGGTCGTGATGTTTTGGGCCGGGTTTGGGGTGTTACACTAATTTAATATTCAGCTACCTTAGAAGAATTAAATATGCACAGATTAAGCATTGTGTCCATTAATTACAATTTCAATGCCTTTAAATAATTAACTCATAAGCTATCTAAATAATTATAATGTCAGATAACTTAACATGATTTTACTTAATCAAACATTTCACCGAGGCCTTTAACAGCATAAACACAATTTTAATAGTCTAAGAGGGCGAAATGAAATCAACCCAACACAAATTAAATTCAAGCTAAATTGATCAAATTAAACATTTCAAAAGCATGAATGTTCAAAAGCATGTTTGTCAAAACAACAACAAATAATTTAAAGTGATAGGAAACAAGAAACAAACTGTGGCACTCGTAGCTTGTCCGATTGATCCTTCTTCATTCTTCGTTGTCCTCGGCCATCAAGGGGCTTATGAACACTTCAATTTTTGCTTGAATGGCTGGAAAACACCTCTTTTCGAAGAGGGGAAATCGGCACAAGAACACCAAAAAGGGAGAAGGCAAAATGGAAATGAGAGAAAGTGAGAGAGGAGAATGTTGGATGCTTGAGGTGTGTTTAGAATGAGCAGCTAGGGGCTGTATTTATAGGTCATCAAGGCTGCTAAAAAAAGAAAATATCAGCAGCAAAAGAGGCTCCCTTGGCGGCCATCCCATGTGGCAAAGTTGAAAGATTCAACTTTGCTAAATATAGCATGGGCAAATCTTTAAAGCCTTGAATTTTGGAGGGGTTTGAATGGGGATTTGAAAGATCTTCAAGGACTCCATTGCAAGCTGATTAATCAGCCAATAAGCTGATTTGGGCCTTCATTCTGGACGGTTTGGGCTGCCCAAGTGATGGCTGGTTCGATTCAGTCGGTTCGGTTCAACTGATGCGATTCAACTGGCCCCTTTTCCATAATTAATTAAAAATAATTTATTTAGCCCAAATTAAATTGGGAATAAATTAAAATTAATTATATTATGATTAAATATTCATAATTGGACCGTCTTGGGCTGGAAATAAGTTTTCCTTGACTCTTCAAATTGCTCCTCGGTTTTGTTCTTCGAGCAGTGTCTACTGAGCTGATTTTTGCCCTTTGTGCGAATCTATCGAAAATAGTCAAAATTAAAAAAAATTAACTATAAAATTAATTAAAATTCATCATGTTCATATTTTTAACACAATTTAATTATTTTATAATATTTAGTTATTTTTCGACAAGAATTTACTCGAAACTACATGAATTTGGGTCAAAAAGGGCATGAAAAAAGTATATAAATTTTCGTGTTTCCACACCCCCAAACTTAATTCATTGCTTGTCCCGAGTAATGCACAAATTTGAAAAGGATTTTCTCGAAAAAACCTTTGAAAAATTCCTTCAAAACAACTTTTTTCTCAAAATTATGAATTTTGTATACTTAGGCTCAAAGATAAGAAACTTGATAGTTATGCTACTTAAGCATTCACATCGTTCAAATTACCTCCAACAATTATTATACAAGAAAAATTAGACTGAATGTTTCTTAATAAAGACATGTTGTTCGCTACCAATTTGTTTTTAACTCCTTATTCAAAAAGTAAACTGCAATCATTAAGCTTAACTAATGTCTTCATATGTTGAACAGAGCAATTTCTCTCCACTAATGTAGGTAACATTGGAATTTTGAATCAATAGGTCCTTAATAAGGTTGTAACGTGGCTGGGTTTAGGGGTAGGTAAAAGATAGACAATTTTTGGCTAAAAAAAACCCTAGACTCAGCTTAACTTCGAACCTTCAGAAATTTTACCCTTGATACCCAACTTATGCTCAATCACTTATTTCATTTTGAGTACATGTTTTTTTTTTCAAGCTCAAACTCGAGCACTTGCTTCATGTACTATAGTTTTTCGAGCAATTGATACTTCTTTTCAACTCCCCCAAACTTATTTTCAAATGATCTTCTGAATAGTACTAAGTCTAGTGTTTGGGACAATTTTGGAAGTAATGAAGAGAAAGTGATGGCTAAATATTGCATATGTCCGAATAAAATTAGGCCATATAGTCTCAAAATTGGGTTTCAAAGGACAATTTTATCAGGGTCAGCTTGAAAGGCTCAAACGGTCCAAACAATAGTTGCCTAAATCATTTTCAAAATTCCATGCTTCCTAGGATTTCACCTCAAGAAATTACTAAGTCAATTCTAAAGACTTAAGCTTTCATGCATGCCTAATTTTTTCATAGGGAATTAAAAATTTTATTGTAAGAATTTACATGCTTTATTAAAATTACATTCATATCTTTATTAAGCTAACATAATAATTTATTGAAATAATAGAACTTTATTAACACTAAAGTTTAGCATAATTAACACAATTTCAAATTATTGAACAAAAATATATCCTAATCATAATTAAAAGAAAATTTTATTTTGAGTAGAATCAATTTCAAATTTTCAGTCCCCCTACTTAAAGTGAACAATGTCCTCATTGTTTAAAGTGAATAGATACTATACACCGGGTAGGATACTTAGAAAAGAGGAGGTGAGTTAAATTGACTACTTAAGTATCAATCTCTTTCTAAAATCCAATCCTAGACATGTATATATCTATTGCCACACTTTATCCTTTGAGACTTGTTTAGATTTTATTCATGCTTCCTATCTCTTATTTTATTGTGCAGAAATAAAAATTCCTAATTAACCTAATCCTAAAATACTTAAGAAAGAAATAAACGAAAGTTGAAGTCCTCCCCTTTTTTATTTGTTCGTCGATCCTTCCGAATTTGACTTATCCTTTGCTCCATTAGTATTATCTTTGCATGAATAGCCTTGATCCCTCTTCGATGATGACACCAAAGGTTTAAATATGAAATCTGGAAACTTAGGCACAAAAATAAATGGGTCATTATAAATTTTCTTGAGGGCACTCCTCATCGAGTCATCTCTTATTTTCATATATCTTCAGTAGGCTTGTTGCTGCCATTGCATGTGTTGCATTAAGTCCATTAGCTTCGACAGCTCATCACGACGATCTGGGCTAGGTGGTGGAGCTCTAAACATTAAGGGCTCGATGTCAGGTTCAGCTTCAAGTTCCATTGGATTTGCCTCATTTGATTGCTCTGGTGGGATTTCTGTGGGTTTATCTTCTGCTTCGTCAGGATCCTCGCTTTCTTCAATTCGTTGCTGAAGAATAGAATATCTGGCCACTCGGTAGAGATCCCAATCGGTGATTGTGCCTTGACTATACTCTGTCTTCTTTACGTCCGTAAGAGGTTTTGCTTTTAAGCACAAAATTGTGATCGTAAAGGGAAAATAGGCGGGCGTAATGTCTAACAGCACAATTCTTCGCAAGTGGTGTCAAATACTCTCTTCGACATGTTTGGGTTCCTTGCTTTGACACAGTCCACTTGGAACCTAGAACTGTGAGTTCCTTGAGAATTTCTTGAAGATTTTCAGGCTTAATATTGCTCAACATAGATGATATTCATCGTTGTCGAAATCAGGTAATTCAAAGAGCTCATTAATAGCATTAGAATTTATTGGTACCTTTATTCCGCGGATTGGAACTTCAGTCAATTCGCTTGAAGTTAAGTTTAAGTAGAATTCACAAACTAATTCCTCATCCACACTTGGTCTCTTTTCACAAAACAATTCCCAATTGTGGGCTTCAGCAACTTGACTAATACGCGCCATAAAATCTCTGTAGTTGCTTTCCTTCGATGTAAAGCCTTTCTCTGGATGCATCTGTTGATTTTTTAAGATACTTTCGTACCTTACTTTAGCTTCTTCACAGTGAATTTTCTTTGTGCTTTGTCAATTTGAGCGGAGGCACAAGTTCTCTTGCGAGTCATAATTAACCACCTTCCTTGTAGATTTTAAGAACTCCTAATGTAAAAATATCTACTGAATTAAAAGATGGAAATTTAAAGGAGGATTGGCTTAGGTTGGATGAAGGAGGAAGGTGCGCCTAGGCACAAAACAGCAAGGTGCAGTACAAAGCAGGCCACGGCTGGTTAGCGTGGGGTGATGGTATCCAGCAGGCACACGGGGCAGAGGCAGTAGCGCGAGGCCCCGACCTGGGCAGAAGCTGGTGGTGCGCAAGTGTGCTAGAGCAGACTGCTTGTGCGGCGTGTGCTAGAGCAGCTGCTGGCCAAATGGTGTGTGGCATCTGCTGGACGCTACTGCTGGCCGAATGGAGCTATGGCTAGGGCTTTGCGGAACTTGGTGCTTTGGTGGATGGGAGTTTGAGTGATGAGTGAATGGGGTG
Organism: Gossypium rotundifolium; assembly: GCA_025506655.1. Taxonomy (NCBI): domain Eukaryota; kingdom Viridiplantae; phylum Streptophyta; class Magnoliopsida; order Malvales; family Malvaceae; genus Gossypium; species Gossypium rotundifolium. Next base: position 132,100,770 of record CP106722.1, read on the forward strand.
CATCAATGGTGCAATTTATAGAGGGAAGAGTATGAACTAGATTAGAACTCTTAGAATAATTAAGGATTAAAAATAATAGTCCCCTTCTAATTTTACTCATGATAAACAATAATTAATAATTAAATAAACACATGTAAATTATCAATTGCTATTTAATTATTAAGATAAATGTAAAATAAAATTAACTCTAATTTAAGCTAAGTTGATAAAAGTTAATATATAAATTATAATGAATATAATTATATATTAAAGTTTATCAATAATTTATAAGTATGAAATTAAATAAAAGATTTATTTTAGATGCCCAAAAAATATTTGCAAGAAGAGGTACTAGTTTTTATTATTTACTAAAATAGCAACCAACTTTTGAAAATAATTCAATTAAGTCCTTAGACTTAATGAAAATTTGAAATTGAGTTGCAATTTAAGACTTGGGTCAAAATTGACCTTTTATTTGAAAAACTAAAATTTATTTTGCTATTTAGGGCTAATTCTTTGAAAATTATGCAAAATCAATTCCTGTGAAAGATTGGAGGGTCATAAGCGGTCCCGCTTAAGTTCCAATCTCCTAGACAGAATTTATTTGAGCATAATAAACCTGAAAATATTCACTAAGTAACTTATTGGAAGCGATAAAAACTAAGGGTTAGATAAACTGAATGAGATTTTATACCGTTTAGGGTTTTCTCCGTAATAATGTTTCAAACGCTGAGCATTGACCTGAAAATTACCTCTCTTACTTTGGAGTTCAATAACTTCGTATGGATAGACGCGATGAATTGTAAATGGACCGAACCAATGTGACTTCAACTTACCAGGAAATAATTTTAATCTGGAATTAAATAACAAGACTTGCTGACCTGCTTCAAATTCTCGAACTCAGATATGCTTGTCATGCCATTTCTTGAGTCTTTCTTTGAGTAATTTGGCATTTTCATATGAGAACATTTGAAATTCCTCTAGCTCGTTGAGTTGGAGCATTCGTTTCTCTTTAGTAGGCTTGAGATCCAAATTGAGTTGTCGACGAGCCCAGTAAGCTCTATGCTCTAACTCCAGAGGTAGATGACATGCTTTCCCAAAGACCAACCTGTATGGTGACATTCCTAAGGGTGTCTTATATGCTGTTCTGTAAGCCCATAAAGCATCATCTTGTCTCTTGGACCAATCTCGTCGGTTCGGGCAAACTACCTTCTCAAGTATGCCTTTAATCTCTTTATTTGCTAGCTCAGCTTGCCCATTTGTTTGTGGATGGTAAGCTGTAGCAACCCTGTGTTTCACTCCATGTTTATCTAGCAACCATTTTAACCACTTGTTCACAAAGTGGGTCCCTTCATCGCTGATAATAGCTCTAGGGGTTCCAAACCTTCTGAACACGTGTTTCTGCAAGAATTTCATCACAACCTTGGCATCATTTGTTGGATACGCTTTAGCCTCGACCCATTTGGACACATAGTCTACTGCTACCAATATGTACTTGTGGCCAAAAGACGGAGAGAAAGGACCAAGAAAGTCAACACCCCAAACATCGAACAATTCTACCTCAATGATATTTGTTCGAGGCATCTCATTTCTATTAGTGACATTTCCAACACTCTGACATCGATCACAACTCTTCACGTAGGCATATGCATCATAGAATATTGTTGGCCAAAGGAATCCAGCTTGTAATACTTTGGTTGCTGTACGAGTACCTCCAAAGTGTCCCCCACTAGGAGTTGAGTGATAGTGGTATAAAATCTTCAGTATTTCATCATCGGCTACACATCTTCTAATCATTTGATCTGTACACCTTTTGAACAAATATGGCTCCTCCCAAAAATAGTACTTCACATCGTGAAGAAACTTTTTTCTTTGCTGATATGTTTTATCAACCAACATCAAACCACAAGCTAAATAGTTAGCAAAATTAGCAAACCAAAAAGTATTGTAGGCATGATTTACCTTCAGTATGTGTTCATCTGGAAATGTCTCTTAGATCAGTAAAAGCGGGAGTTTTCCTCTTGCGGCTCCAATCTGGACAAGTGATCTACTACTTGGTTTTCTACTCCCCTTCGATCTTGAATTTCTATATTGAACTCTTGAAATAAAAGTACCCACCAAATCAATCTTGGCTTAGCATCTTTCTTGGTTAATAAATACTTAATCGCAGAGCGGTCCATATAGACGATCACTTTGGTACCTACAAGATAAGATCGAAACTTGTCGAAAGCAAACACAATAGCAAGTAACTCTTTTTCTGTTACTATATAGTTCAGTTGAGTTCTGGTTAGAGTTCTACTTGCGTAGTAGATAGGATGAAAAACTTTGTTCATTTACTGGCCCATGACAGCTCCAATGGCAAAGTCACTTGTGTCACACATTAATATGAATGGTGAATCCTAGTCTAGTGTGACGATTATGGGTGCCGTGACTAATCGACTCTTCAGATTGTTGAAGGCTTTTAAGATTCCTCATTAAACTTGAATATTGAGTCTTTCTCCAAGAGCTTGCATAAGGGTTTAGCCACTTTGGAGAAGTCTTTGATAAATTTTCGATAAAAACTGGCGTGACCCAAAAAGCTCCTACATCTTTTACAGATGTTGGAGGTGGGAGTTTCTGGATAACATCTACTTTTGCTTTGTCTACCTCGATCCCATGTCTCGTTATCCGATGACCTAGAACAATTCCTTCTTGTACTATAAAATGGCATTTTTCCCAGTTGAGTACAAGATTCGTTTCTTCGCATCGCCTTAGTACCTTCACTAGATTGGCTAAGCAATCCTTGTAAGTATCTCTAAATACTGAGAAATCGTCCATGAAAACTTCCAAATACTTCTCAACCATGTTAGTAAAAGTAAACATCATACATCTTTGAAATGTAGCTGGTGCATTACATAAACCAAATGCCATGCGTCTAAATGCAAGTGTGTCGTACGGATAGGTGAATGTCATTTTGTGTTGATCTTCTAGTGCTACTGTAATCTGATTATACTCTAAGTATCCATTGAGAAAATAGTAGTAATCTCGTCCTGCAAGTCTATCCAGCATTTAGTCCAAAAATGGCAGAGGAAAGTGATCTTTCCTAGTCGCCTTGTTTAGCTACCGATAATCGATGCAGATTCTCCATCCCGTAACTGTCCTAGTTGGTACCAACTGATTGTTCTCATTCTCCACGACCGTGATACCTCCTTTCTTTATCACGCACTGGACTGGACTCACCCATGAACTATCTGAGATGGGATAAATTATACCCGCATCCAACCACTTGATAATTTCTTTTTTTACTACATCTTTCATGATGGGGTTCAGTCTCCGTTGTCCATCAATTGTTCCTCTCTCACCATCTTCTAATATGATCTTATGCATGCATATAGATAGGTTAATACCATGAATATCGGCTATGGTCCATCCGATAGCCTTCTTGAATTGTTTCAACACTATAATAAGTTTCTCTTCTTGTTCCGTAGTTAATTCTACTGAAACAATGACATGCAGAGTAGAGGTGTTACCTAAATAAATATATTTTAAGTGTGAAGGTAATACCTTGAGTTCTAATTTAGGTGGCTCCTCGATTGATGCTTTTGGCTGCATGTAATCTCTTTTCTCCAACTCCAGAGATTCAAAACAGGATTGTGGATTAAATCCCTTTTGATTAGCTTCTAGGAAAGATGAGTATTCATCCTCCTCTTCCGCATTTAGGGGATCTGACGTCAGAATTCTTTCTAACGGGTCCTCAATGCAGTTAAGTTCCTTCTCTACTATTAGTTCCTTTAAATCAGCTACTGTAGAACAATCATCCATTGTGTCAGGAAATTGCATTGACTTAAAAACATTAAATGTTACCTGATCATCTTGAACATGCATAGTCAGCTCGCCTTTCTGCACATCAATAAGGGTCCTTCTAGTTGCTAAGAATGGTGTTCCTAGAATGATTGGCACTTTTTTGTCTGCTTCAAAATCTAGAATTACAAAGTCAGCAGGGAAGATAAACTTATCTACACGTACCAATACATCCTCAATTTTTCCTTTTGGATGAGCTAAAGATCAATCTACTAGTTGAAGTGTAACCATAGTTGGTCTAACTTCTCCTATCCCCAACTTCCTAAATATTGACATAGGCATCAAGTTGATACTTGCACCTAAGTCACATAATACTTTACCACAATTAGTTGATCCAATGTTGCATGGTATGGTGAAACATCCAGGATCCTTCAACTTTGGGGGTAGTTTATTCTGAAGATATGCACTGCATTCCTTCGTCAGAGCTACCATCTTAAATTCTCCAAGTCTTCATTTCTTTGACAAGATATCCTTCATGAACTTGACGTAGTTCGGCATTCAATCAAGTGCTTCGACCAATGGGATGTTGATGTGTAGTTGCTTGAGTACGTCAAGGAACTTCCTGAATTGAATCTCTTGCTTCAGCTTCTGAAGTCTTTGAGGGTAGGGTGGTGGTGGTTTCATTACTGGAACTGGTTCTGGTTGATTCTCCTTTGGTGGTAATTCTGCACCTAACGACGTTATTGGTTGATCAGAATTGACTGGTCCTAAGGTTACTTTGCATGGTTTTGTAGTTATCGATTCTGGTGAAACTGGGGTTTCAACACTTGGTTGAACTTCTGAGTCTTGAACATCAACTTGTTCCTTTTCAACTTCGACAGTGTTGGGCTCTACTATCTTTCTGCTCCTCAATTGTGACACTTTGCAATGTTCCTTCCCCGAATTTCTCAAAGTTTTCGTGTCACTAGGTAAAACACCTTGTGGTCGGTTCCTAAGTTCAGTTGCAAGCTGGCCCACTTGGTTCTCCAAATTCTTTAATATAGCTTCTTGGCTCTGGATTAAAGTATCAATCTTTGCTAGATATGTCTTTAGCAAACTTTCTAGGCTATTAGATGCTTCAGCTTGAACTGGTTTCTAAACTTGTTATGAAAAATTAGGTGGCTGGGTCAGTCTGTGTTGGGTGTAAGTGGTACTGGTTCCAGCCCCTTGGTTACTCCAAGAAAAATTTGGGTGGTTCCTCCACGATGGGTTATAAAAATTTGATTGCAGCCCTTGCTTTCCTTGATTTTGGTCCTGATTACCTATGTAGTACACAGATTCTGGGTTCGACAGACATTCTTCAAACAAATGTCCCTCCCCACAATACACACAGGCTATATTCTCAAATTGATTAGGCGGCTGTGCTACAAAACTAGTAGACCCATTAGTAGTAAGATTTTTAAGCATTGAGGATATCGATGATACCTGAGATGCGGGTGAAGTAAGAGCATCTACCTCATGAATTCCAGCGACTCATCTTCCTAACGCTGCTCGACTGGTTGGCCATTGATAGTTGTTGCTGGCAATCCTCTCGATAATTTCATAAGCCTCATTATAAGACTTAGAAAAGAGAGCACCATTAGTAGAGGTGTCTAGTGACCATCCTTGTGTGAGCATTGGGACCATTATAGAATGTCTCAAGTTGAATGCAATGAGGAATTCCATGATTAGGGCATTTTCGTAATAACTCTTTAAATCTTTCCCATGCCTCATACAAGGACCCATCATCCATTTGGTGGAAAGCAGTGATCTCGTTCCTCAGCTTAGCATTTTTGCTAGGCGGAAAATACATCATGAGGAATCTCTTAGCTAACTCTTGCCATGTAGAAATGGACTTCGGTGGCAATGAATTCAACCAGGCAGGAGCTCTGTCCCTTAACGAATATGGGAACAACTTTAATCGTAAGGCATCTTCGAAAACTCTGGCTAACTTGAAAGAATCGCTTACTTCCATGGATAGTCTTAAGCGAAGATGAGGATCTTCAGTAGGCATTCCGCTGAATTGCCCCTATCTCAAGCATCCGAACATGGTCGGCTTTTCAATTATTGTGCCTCGATTTTGGGTCTCCTAATACCCGCATTAAGATCGTTAAATACTGGCACAACATATTGTCTTAAGGCTCTATCCCTATCATCAGCAATAAGGATAGGATTACGGCGTGGTTTGCTTCGTTTTCTTGGTTCATATTCTCAAAATTCATCTCTTCGGTCCTTCTCTAGTTCGCTTGTCTCCTTCGTTGTCGAAAGGTTCATTCTATTTCAGGATCCATAGAGAGTAAGTCAATAATCTGGTCAATACTCATAAACACCTGAAATAATCACAAAAAAGTTGAGTAAGTAAAAATTTCAATAAAAATAAATAAACCAAAATGTAAAAAAATTCACAACTAATGGCTTTGAAAACAGTCCCCGGCAACGGCGCCAAAAACTTGGAATGGTGGAAATGTGCAAGTGTACACAATCTTAACAAGTAATAAAGTGACAAGTAAATGTCGAATTATCGTATCTATTGTGGACCGTAAAAGAATTATTTATGAAAATGATTTCAAACACTTTGGTGACGAAAAAATAGTTGGTCTTGAGAAATATTTAAAAATGAAAAGAAAAACAAAGTGAAAATAAAATAAAACAAAGTTCTAGTGCACAATTTCAAAAACTGATTTTAATCAAGATATAATTGTGTTGGATTAATAACATTTCTTACCTTAGAATTATTAAGCTTGTTTTTATACTTGTTAAAATATGGCAACTCGATAATCTGCTAACTTATGAACATACTTACAAATAAAAATTCGGCCATCTCTTGTACATATTCCTATGTCAATTCGACCGATAAAACAGATTTATAAAAGTAAACATGTTATTGCACATACATACTTATTAAATTAAACAATATATCTTTTATTCCTATGTCAATTCAAACGATTAATTCAACCTAATAAGCATATAAAAGATCATGTGAAGTAACAAAGTATTTTTACCTTGAAACAATTTAATCACAAAAATCCTACAAGTTATGCAAGGCATACATATCGTCAAATACAATGCTAATTTAATCTTCAGCTACCTTATAAGAATTAAACATGCACAGATTAAGTATTGTGTCCATTAATTACAATTTCAATGCGTTTAAATAATTAACTCATAAGCTATCTAAACAATTATAATGCCAGAGAACTTAACATGATTTTACTTAATCAAACATTTCACCGAGGCCTTTAACAGCATAAACACAATTTTAATAGTCTAAGAGGGTGAAATGAAATCAACCCAACACGAATTAAATTCAAGCTAAATTGATCAAATTAAACATTTCAAAATCATGAATATTTATAAGCATGTTTTTGAAAACAACAACAAATAATTTGAAATGATAAGAAACAAGAAACAAATCTGGTGGCTCTCCGTGGCTTGTCTGATTGATCCCTTCTTCGTTCTTTGTTGTCCTCGGCTATCAAGGGGGCTTATGAACACTTCAATTTTTGCTTTGAATGGATGGAAAACACCTCATTTCGAAGAGGGGAAATCGGCACAAGAACACCAAAAAAGGGAGAAGGGAAAATGGAATTGAGAGAAAGTGAGAGAGGAGAATGTTGGATGCTTGAGTTGTGTTTAGAATGACCAGATAGGGGCTGTATTTATAGGTCATCAAGGCTGCTAAAAATAGAAAATATCAGCAGCAAAAGAGTCTCCCTTGGCCGGCCATCCCATGTGGCAAAGTTGAAAGATTCAACTTTGCTAAATATAGCATGAGCAAATCTTTAAACCCTTGAATTTTGGAGGGGTTTGAATGGAATTTTGAAAGATCTTCAACGACTCCTTTGCAAGCTTAATTAATCAGCTAATAAGCTGATTTGGGCCTTCATTCTGGATGGTTTGGGATGCCCAATTGATGGGTGGTTCGGTTCGGTTCAACTGATGCGGTTTAACTGGCCCCTTTTCCATAATTAATTAAAATAATTTATTTAGCCCAAATTAAATTGGGAATAAATTAAAATTAATTATATTATGATTGAATCTTCATAATTGGACCGTCTTGGGCTGGAAATAAGTTTGCCTTGACTCTTCAAATTGCTCCTCGGTTTTGTTCTTCAAGCAGTGTCTGCCGAGCTAATTTTCGCCCTTTGTGCGAATCTGTTGAAAATAGTCAAAATTAAACAAAATTAACTATAAAATTAATTAAAATTCATAATGTTCATATTTTTAACACAATTTAATTATTTTATAATATTTAGTTATTTTCTGACAAGATTTTACTCGAAACTACATGAATTTGGGTCAAAAAGGGCATGAAAAAATATATAAATTTTGTGTTTCAAGAAAGATAGCCGCCAAGAATAATAACGTGAAGAAAGATGCAAGATATATTGCATGTACCACCAATATCGAAGAATTGTGGCGAGCCATCAATATCGATTCGTGATGAGCCACCAAGAAAAGATTTCCTCCATAATAGAATCCCAACCCCATGCAATATGCCATGTCATCAATATTTCGTGTATGCAACATGCCCTACTCAGTACAGTCATACATTACATATTTTTATTTGTCAATCTACCTCTAGGGGTAAAATAGTCATTTTCATGTATTAAGGGTAAAACAGTAATTTTGCCCTTTAGGGATATTTTGGTCATTTTACTCAATAGGGATATTTTAGTCATTTTACTCCCTAAGGGTCTCAGTAGAATTAATGATGTTTTTAATGGCCTACAGTTGCCTCGAGCGATAGATAATCCATTTGGTCGAAACAGTGTAAATGGGCTCAAATCCCAATATTCGGTCGAAATGGGCCCACATGCTCTGTGGCCCATTTGGCCCAAATTCAATCACGGCTATGTGATCTACATAGCCCACACCAATTTCTGTCACTTTTCGTGAATTTTATCCATGTGTGGCCCATGAGCCCATTGGGCCCACACGACCTATTTTGACCCAACGAGGCCCATAACGGCCCAAGTACACGAGAACACTCGTAGTGGCCTCTTCAATCTATCGCCCTCGATTGTGGGCTCATTTTTTCTACACGAGTGATCGCACACTCGTGAGGCCTCAAATGCCAAAGTTTTGGCTTTTCGACTTTTGCCGATTCTTTGCGGAGATAGTTGATTACACACACTTTTTTGGCTTTACAACAGTAATGATTTACAGTGTACAATTACAAACATGTTAAGGAGTTGTGGCCGTGATGCTTCTGAATTTTAGAGCCTATAGTTAAAACACAACCCTTTATTAGTCCAAAACCATCGTTAATCTATAATCATAATATTGGAACGTTTAATCAAATCATAACTGCTTACCAAACAACCAATCGTAGTACCCCTCTTATTCCAAAACCATGTATTCTCTCAAATGCTTTCCCTTCACACGAAACCGTTAATTGATTCATAAGAATCTACAGTCGCACATGAATAGACCTAAGACTTAAAGCACTTACCAAAAAAAGTAGATATCTTTTGTAGGGGATAAGTAGTCGACCTAACACCTTGTTATGAACTTGAGTCCCTAGCATCATTCGTACAAAAAGAAGTGTTAAAGGAATATTTTCCATGGTGGAAAAGAGGAGACACAAACGATCAGCAGAGATACATAAGTCAAACCTTTGAGAGGAGAACCTAATAAGGTTCGGCTAGGGAGAACAAACCGTAACACTTACCAATAGATCAAGGGGTTTTTTGTAGACCATCAGCAAGAAATGGCCAAGGATCAGAAAAGAAGAGAAGAAAAGGTTCGGCAAAATTAAGAAGGACAAAAGAGTTGAGAGAAGAAGAGGAGAAGAAGGTATGAGTCGATCCACAAGTATGGCTAGCAACCGAAAAGGGTTTATGAAAGGAAAGACAAGTGCTCCTTGGCCAAAGAGGGGAATACCAATTGAATAAAAGGGAATGAAGGGCAAAAATTGGTGGACTAAAGGGCTAGAGAGAAGAGTAGAAAAGGAACTCCACATCTTTAGAAACAAAGATGAAAAAGAACCAAAATGTCAAAACCTAAAATAAATAGTAAGAGGAGCTCCCAAAACTTTCAAGCCAAATTTCCTGTGGTCAGAGTACCTATTCGGCTGCAACTCCTCTCCCTTTCAAACTCCTCTTTTTCCTCCCTTCATCTCTCCCAACATCCCTCCACAAATCTCTCCACAAATCACTCAACCATCCAATTTGAACTTCATTCAAATTCCTCCATAATACTCTCCACAACCTTCTCATTGACCAATACAAATTCCAACTTTGCAGAGTTCTATTCGACTTCTACTTCTCACATGGCAAGAGAGCAAAATAAATACTCTTTCTACCTTGCCATGGCTTGAACCTTAGACCTTTGGAGAACTCTACACACCACCTTGCCACTAAACCACAAGCTCTTTTTGTGTCATAATTACAACACAATTTCCTTTAAAGCCTACAGTCCAGAGTTAAGGTTTACTTAAGAGGGAAAAATAAATTTTTTCTGGAGTTAAGACTTGAACCCAGGCTTTTCAAATACTCCCATACACACCCAAATCACTTAGCCATTAAAGCGAACAAGCAATTTTGTTAGAACATAAAAATTGAAAGACTTTATATTTTTGAGGCGTTACAATTCTACCCCCTAAAAGAAATTTTTGCCTCAAAATTTACCTAGTCAAAATAGGTGTGGGTATTGTTGTTGCATCGCCTCCTCAGGCTCCCACATAGCTTCCTTGGCACCATGATTCCGCCAAAGCACTTTAACTAGTGGGACCAACTTCTTCCTTAGTACCTTAACCTCACAGTCCAATATCTACACTGGTTCCTCCTCGAAATTAGATCTGGCCTAACTTCGATTTCCTCGACTGGTACTAAATGTGTGGGATCAGAGCGGTAATGCCTCAGCATGGAGACATGGAACACATCGTGAATCTGATCTAATTTCGAAGGCAACTCAAGTTGATAGGTGACTGGTCCCACACGTTTTAGTATCCAGTAAGGCCCAATGAACCTAGTGCTAAGCTTACCCTTTCTCTCAAACCTCAGTATCTTTTTCCATGGTGAGACCTTAAGAAATACCAAGTCTCCCACATAATATTCAATCTCTTAGCATTTAAGATCTGTGTAAGACTTCTGCTTATTAGACGCTTCCTTCAACTGGTCTCGAATCAAATTTACCTTTTTTGGTATCAGAAACTAACTCTAGCCCCAAAACTCACCGCTTGCCCAGCTCAGTCCAATAGGTAGGGGTACGACACCTACGACCATATAATGCCTCGTACGGTGCCATTTGAATACTAGATTGATAGCTGTTGTTATACGCAAACTCTGCCAGTGGCAGATAGTCTTCCCAGCTACCTCAAAAATCAATAACACAACTTCTTAACATGTCCTCCGGTATCTGAATCACCCTCTCTGACTGACCATCTGTATGAGGATGAAATGTAGTACTGAAGTCCAACTTAGTACCCAAAGCCTCGTGTAATTTCTTCTAGAATCGAGACGTGTATCGAGGGTCTCTGTCAGATATGATGGAAACTGGTACCCATGCAATCTCACAATCTCAGCCACATACAACTTTGCCAACTTCTGCAACGAATAATCCGTACGAACTGGTATAAAATGGGCAGATTTAGTCAGTTGGTCTACAATAACCCATACCAAATCCTTTTTAGTAGGCGTTAAGGGCAGGCCACTCACAAAATTCATGGTTACTCTCTCCCACTTCCAAAGTGGAATTTTAACTGGCTGCAGTAGCCCTGAAGGTAGTTGATGCTCAGCTTTGACTTGCTGGCACGTTAAGCACTTACTCACAAGATCATTAACTTGCGTTTCAGTCCTGGCCACTAGTATAACTCACGAAGATCTCGGTATAACTTGTTTCCACCAAGATGCATAGCGTATGTACTACTATGCGCCTCTCGCAGTATAGACTACCTTAGCTCAGAGTCCTTTGATACATAGACTCTCCCACTGAAACATAGTACTCCCTCACCATTCAACCCAAAATCTGTAGTCTCTCCATTCTCAACTTGTTGAAAACAGGAAACCAGTGACTCATCCACCAACTATTTACCCTTAATTTGTTCAGTCCACGACGGTCTCACTTAAAGATCAGCTAGCAAGCTACCATCATCATACAAGCTGAGACGATCAAACATTGCTCTCAAATTAGATACAGCCCTATGGCTCAGTGCGTCAGCTACCACGTTAACCTTACCAGGGTGATACTCAATCAAGCAGTCGTAATCCTTAAGTAGCTCAACCCATCTTCGCTACCTAAGATTCAGCTCCTTCTAACTAAGGAAGTACTTGAGGCTCTTGTGATTTATGTAGATAATACACTTCTCACCGTATAACAAATGCCTCCAAATTTTCAGTACGAATATCACCGCGGCTAATTCCAACTCATGAGTTGGGTAATTTGCCTCGTGAGGCTTAAGTTGACGGACACATAAGCAACCACCTTACCCTCCTACATCAGCACACAACCCAATCCAATGAGTGATGCATCACTGTAGATAGTAAATTCCTTCCCAGACTCTGGTTATATCAACACAGGGGCTTCAGTCAGAACCTTCTTCAGTTTCTCAAAACTTTCTTACTGCTTATCAATCCAATTGAACGATACCTCTTTACGCAGCAACTTAGTCAGAGGTGCAGCAATTAAATTAAGGAAAACCCCTCAACAAAACGTCTGTAATGCCAAACCTAGAAAGCTTCGAATTTCAGATACAATCTTAGGTGGTTTCTAGTCTAGTAAGGGTTCAATTTTTCGAGGGTCCACCCTGATCCCCTCGGCAGACACCACGTGACTATGAAATGTCACTTCTTGCAGCCAGAACTCACACTTGCTAAACTTAGCATACAATTTCTTGTCTCTTAAAATTTGCAAAAAAAATTCAGAGATATGCATCATGATCATCCTCGATTCTCAAATACCGGTTCATTAGGTCCATAAAAGCAGCTGGTGCATTCTTCGGCCCAAACGACATCGCTAAGAACTTGTAATGACCATACCGAGTCCTAAATGTAGTCTTATACACATTAGCCTCCTTAACTCTACGCTAATGGTACCCAGAGCGAAGATCTACCTTGGAGAAAACTAAAGCTCCTCGTAATTGACCAAAAAGATCGTCAATTCTTGGCAGGGGATATTTGTTCTTGATAGTCAGTTTGTTTAACTGCCTATAGTCGATGCACATGCGCATGGATTCATCCTTTTTCTTCACGAACAAAACAGGTGCTCTCCACAGACACACACTTGGTCAAATGAATCCTCGGTCTAGAAGCTCTTGAATTTGAGCCTTTAACTCCACTAGATCCTTCGGTGCCATCCTGTATAGGGTGATGGACACCGGAGCTGTTCCAGGTAAGAGCTCAATACAAAATTCAACCTTGCGGTTCAGAGGCAACCTAGGGAGCTCATTAGGAAATACATCTGAAAAATCCTTAATAGTTCTAATATCTCCTACAGAAGGGCCTTCAAAATAAAAAATACTAACATAGGCTAAAAACGCCTCACTACCCTTACGAATTAGTTTCTCGGCCCTTAATTCTGAGATCACGTTAGACAAATAATTCCTTCGCTCCCCAATCACAGCCACCTCCTCATCCTTAGGATTCTTCAACACCATACGCTTAGTAGCACCGTCCAAACTAGCTTGATGTTTCACCAACCAATCCATACCCAAGATAAGGTCAAATTCACCAAACGGCAGTTTCATCAAATCCGCTAAAAAAATTACTCCTTGGACCTCAAGGGGCATATTTTGAATAACTTATTTACCCTAACCGACTGACCCAGTGGACTTATCATAATCATCTCACTAACAGTTTTTCAATGAATACCCAAAGTTCCAAACACAGTGCATGCAACGTATGAATTTGTAGACCCAATATCAATTAGAGCAGTGTAGGGTACATTGTAAATTAGAACGTATCGATTATGACATCAAGGGCGTCACCATCCTCTTGGGGATGAGCAAAGATATACCGTAGTGGCTACCTCGCTCGCTGGCTACTCTACCCTTGACTCCACGACTCGCCCCATACCGCTTCCACCTTCTATCCATGGGCAGCTGGTGGTCAGACCTTTCACTAGCTAAACATGACCCCCTATAGTTTGCATCCACCTCGCCTGCGGATAATCTTTAACCCGATAATCCATGGACCCACATCTAAAGCATGCCCCAGTCCTCTTCCAGCACTCACCCTGGTGAGATCTCCCACAATCAGTGCAAGGCTATGGTCTATTAATAGTAATAGGGACTCAAGTCTGAACCGACCCATCAAACCTAGCCTTCTTAATAGGCCTCCCAAAGAACTTGAGGGCCAAAAATCCTTCTCATTTCTATCATTATCTTTTTCATGGTTTTGGCACTCCGAGTGCTTCACCTCTTCAGTAATCTTTTCCTTTTCAACAAGAGCAGCAAAATCTCGTTCCATCTGTGGAGCTATCAATACCCTGAACTCATCCCAAAGGCCATCCTTAAATCACACACAACATTCATACTCAGTTGCTACAATCCCTCGAGCATATCGACTCAACCACAAAAATTCTGCCAGTATCTTACTCCCCTAGTTCAGGCTTAGAAATTCCTTTCGTCAGGTGTCCACATAACTTGCGCCCATGTACTTTCCTTGAAATGCCACCTTAAATAAATCCCACATCACACGATCGGCCTGTGTACCCTCTCTCACGGTGAGCCACCATTGGTAAGCCTCGTCTCGCAATAAGGGCACTACTTCTTTTAATTTTTGCTCTATAGTGCAGTCAAGGTCATCTATTATTCGTTTAGTCGCCTCTAACCAGTACTTCGCTACATTTGGAGCTACTCTAGAAATACCTTTGAAAATTTCACTCCATTAGATCAGAGTCGTTCTAAAATAGACCACCGACCCACTGTCCTAGTACTAGCTCCTGCAATCCTCTCTAACATGTGGAGCATCACTTGAGAGCTCGATCATACGACCCCATCTCAGTTACTGGTGAGGCTGGTGCTTCCCCAGCAGGCATATGGCCCTATCCCGATGATCCGCCCGAGCACTTCCTCGACTTCTACTGTGGCCCCGTGTACCCCTTCTGCGAGTACCTCTTGTGCTCATTTCGATATGCGCTTTATCTAATTAAAAAGTCTTATGTATCAACTTATAATTTTAGTAATTATTAAAAATTTTATTATGGAAGGTAGTTATTAGGGGTTTATTTTTTGCGGATCGAGGTCTCCCTACAGCTTACACTCTAATACGGTTTCAGTTTTCTCAATCTAGAGTTTCATAGTATATCAGTAATCTGTTAGAGAACCAACGGATTTGGCGCCGAAGACTCAGTATGCCACACTTGTACATCTTTCAAAAACATTTCAAATCTATAAAATCTACTTTGTGAAAAACTTTTCAAACCTATTCCACAGCTGAGTTTTACAACTTGGCTCTGATACAAATAAATGTAACACCCCAAACTGGCCTAGACGTTACGACCGAATCTGACGTGTCACAACAAAAATGTTTTTTGAAAACAGGCTTGTGGAGAGAATTCTATTTTTAAACGATAGCCATTAAAAACCCACGGAAGCTACTCTAATTAATATCATTTTGAAGTTTGAAAATATGTGTTTTTCTTTTTAAAACCGTTATTAGCTTTGAAAACTTATTTGTATCAGTTTGGCAGCTTCAAATTAAGAATTTAAAATCCAAATAAGAGAAAATAAAATCACCAGAGGCTTTATTACATAATCATCAAACCAATATAAAAATTAAATGACTAAGTCTAAAATTAAATAATAGTGAATGTGTGGCACCTCCGAGTACCTCGTAGCTCCAAATCATCTAAGGCTGGGTATTAGCTGTACAGTTAAACAGAAAGGGTGAGTTATGAGAACTCAGTGTGTAATCCCCTATCATACATTAACAGTTTGGGCCTCAGCCCTATTCAGTAACAGTACAGTGTGGGCATAAGCCCGATACAATATCAATATGGTGCAAGTATGTAAACCCACCCCAATCCAGCCAGCACACCATTCGTACCAACCCAACACACCATGTGGGAAAAAGTTGACCCACCCAAATTTCACACCAATATTAAAAGATAGTCGCCAAGAATGATAACACAACAGAGCTGCCAGTATAGTATATGTGGCACAGCCACTAATATCAGTAATTGTGGCAGAGCCACTAGTGTCGTGATGTGTGGCATCACCAAGAATGTGATGCTTCCTCCATAATGTAATCCCAACCCCACGCAATATGCCATGTCATCAATATTTCATGTATGCAACATGTCTTACTCAATATAGTCATAGGGTACATACTTTTATTTGTTAATCTACCTCTAGGGGTAAAATAGTCATTTTTATGTATTAGGGTAAAAGGTAATTTTACCCTTTTGGGGTATTTTGGTCATTTCACTCACTAGGGATATTTTAGTCATTGTACTCATTAGGGGTATTTTAATCATTTTACTCATTAGGAATATTTCAGTCATTTTATTCCCTAAGGATCTCGATACAATTAACGACCTTTTCGAAGGCTTACAGTCGCCTCGAGCGACACAGATAATCCATTTGGTCGAAACAGTGTAAATGAACTCAAAACTCAATATTCGGCCCAAATAGGCCCACACACTCGTGTGGCCCATTAGGCTCAATTCAATCACGACTATGTGATCTACATAGCCCAATCCAGTTTTTGCCACTTTTCGTAATTTTATTCGTGTGTGGCCCACGAGCCCATTGGCTCACACGGCCCATTTTATCCCAAGGAGGCCATAACGGCCCAAGTGCATGATAACACTCGTAATGGCCTCTTTAGTCTACCACCCTCGGTTGTCTACTTAGTTTTCCCACACTAACGATCGCACACTCGTGAGACCTCAAATACCAAAGTTTCGGCTTTTTGACTTTTTTCGATTCTTTGCGGAGATAGTGTGATTACACACACTTTTTTGGCTTTACGATAGTAATGATTTACGGTGTACAATTATACACCTGTTAAGGAGTTGTGGCCAAGATGCTTCTGAATTTGAGAGCTTATAGTTAAAACACAACCCTTTATTAGTCCAAAACCATCGTTAATACATAATTATAATATTGGAACGTTTAATCAAACCATAACTACTTACCAAACAACCAATCGCAATGCCCCTCTTGTTCCAAAACCACGTATTCTCTCCAATGCTTTCCTTTCACACGAGACCGTAAATCGATTCATAAGAATCTACAATCCCACATGAATATATCTAAGACTTAAAGCACTTACCAATAAAAGAGATATCCCTTGTAGGGGATAAGTAGTTGGCCTAACACCTTGTTATGAACTTGAGTCCCTAGCATCATTCGTACAAAAAAAGTGTTAAAGGAATATTTCCCCACGGTGGAAAAGAGGAGACACAAACGATCGACCTAAGAGATACATAAGCTGAACCTTTGAGAGGAGAACCTAATAAAGTTTGGCTAGGGAGAACAAAGCGTAACACTTACCAATAGATCAAGGGGTTTTTGACAGACCTTCAGTAAGAAACGGCTAAGGATCAGAAAAGGAGAGAAAAAAAGATTTGGCCAAAACAAGAAGCATAGAAGAGTTGAGAGAGGAAGAGGAGAAGAAGGTATGAGTCGATCTACAAGTATGGCTAGCAACTGAAAAGGGTTTATGAAAGGAAAGACAAGTGCTCCCTGGCCAAAGAGGGGAATACCAATTGAATAAAAGGTAATAAAGGGCAAAAATCGGTGGACTAGAGGGCTAGAGAAAATAGTAGAAAATGAACTCTACAAATTTAGAAACAAAGATGAAAAAAAACCAAAATGCCAAAACCTAAAATGAATTGCAAGAGGAGTTCTCAAAACTCCCAAGCCGAATTCCCTGTGGTCAGAGTACCTATTCGGCTACAACTCCTCTCCCTTTCAAACTCCTCTTTTTCCTCCATTCATCTCTCCCAACATTCCTCTACAAATCTCTCCAAAAACCACTCAACCATCTAATTTGAACTTCATTCAAATTCCTCCATAATTCTCTCCACAACCTCCTCCTTGACCAATTCAAATTCCAACTTTGCAGAGTTCTAGTTGACTTCTGCTTTTCACATGGCAAGAGAGCAAAATAAATACTCTTTTTACCATGCCAAAACTTGAACCTTAGACCTCTAGAGAATTCTACACGCCACATTGCCACTAGACCATAAGCTCTTTTTGTGTCATAATTACAACACAATTTCCCTTAAAGCCTACAGTCCAGAGTCAATGTTTACTTAAGAGGAAAAACTAAAATTTTGCTAAAGTCAAAACTTGAACCCAGGCTTCTCAAATACTTCCATACACACCCAAATCATTTAGCCATTAAAGCAAACAAGCAATTTTGTTAGAACATAAAAATTTAAAGTCCCTTTATTTTTGGGGCGTTACAACATAATTTTCAAAAATTTCATGAAAAATTTTATATTTTTACAATTTGGTCCTTATACACAAAACTACAAAAAGTTCTTAACAAATTAGTCCTATTTCATTTTTAAGCTTCAAAATCTACCATAAATATTCTAAAACTTCAATTAACATTAATGGAAACTTTAGAAATCTTTAACAGTTTTGAAAACTAAGATATGGGTTAGCTAAACCTAGTTGTAATAATCTCAAAAACATAAAAATTATAAGAAACGAGTTTGATTTGCATACCATGCATGAGAAAGAAAGCTTGAATTAAAACTACAATGTTTGGATATAGTGGTTTCGATGGAAGAAAAGAAAGATGAGAAAGATGACTAATTTATTATGTTTTATCATATTTTAATTTTTAATTAATTACCAAAATAAGCTTAAAACCAAATTATATTTTCCACCAAAAACATGCATAAACCATCCATGCTTGTTAGAATGTGGCTATTTTCCACATAAATCCTTAAACATGCATTCATTAAGAACTTTAACTAATTAAAATCAACATCGATTAACTTTTACATTTTTTATGATTTAGTC
This sequence comes from Gossypium rotundifolium, assembly GCA_025506655.1. Lineage (NCBI taxonomy): Eukaryota > Viridiplantae > Streptophyta > Magnoliopsida > Malvales > Malvaceae > Gossypium > Gossypium rotundifolium. Next base: position 132,119,473 of record CP106722.1, read on the forward strand.
CTTTTTCCTTAATTAACTATCAAATCATCAAAATTTTCTGACCAAACTTCAACCCAATAAAAATATTTACGAGCTCAGTTTATGAAAATGAGGTCCTGATACCTCAATTTTCAAAATCACTCAATTTCAATATGCACCACTTGTACTTTGACTAACTAACCAATTAATAAAATCTATCTAATCAAAATTCACCACAATACTATATTTAAATCATAAATATTAATTACTAATGTTTATGAACTCACTCGTCGAAATTGTGATCCCAAAATCATTGTTTCCAACGCCACTGAAAAACGAGCTGTTACAGATGCCATTACAAGCCATTAGGGGTTAAATCGAATAAGACATACCACACCTCTCTAACTAATCCTTCAGTTTGGGAGTCATGGACACACTTGAGCCCTTCTATCTCGCCATCGATTTTCATAATTAGCTCATTTCTTTCGAGATCAATTGTCGATTTGGAAGTGGTCAGAAATGGCCTACCCAACAGAATGGGAATTTCTCGATCTTTCTCAATGTGATGGACTACAAACACGACAAGGATTATGAATCCCTATACCTCGACTAATACATCTCCGATTACTCCTTTTGGGTGTACCAAGGATCTATCGGCTAATTGTAGTATTATTGATGTATTTTTAAGATCCCCATGTTCGAGATTTCGATAAATCAATAGGGGCATTAAGTTTATGCTAGCCCCTAAATGGCAAAGGGATTTGCAAAAATGTCAATCCCCTATCTCGATTGGAATCGTAAAACTATCTATAACTTTTAACTTTGGGGTTGTCTTTTTAGCAATTAGCGCACTACATAAGGCATCAATGTCAATTTGCTTGCCCTTTTTCATTTTTATGTCGTGCCATCATTTCTCTTAGGTACTTGTCATATTTCAAAATTTTATCGATAAATTCCAAGAGTGGCAAACTGAAATTATGGGATTTAAATAAATTAAGAATATTTATAAAATCTACCTGGTCCCTCTTTTTATTGTCCTCTAACCTCTTTGGGAATGGTACTTTCTTCGTGCTTGAATTTTTTATTATTGGCTCAGACATTGATTCAGCTATCTCCTCGATAAGCTCATTGTGCTCGGGTTCCTCAATGGGTTCATCAATATCTTCAAAAACCTCCTTCTTTTCATAGATGGGCTTGCTAGGTGTTTGTAATTCATTTCTCGATCACAAAGTGATCACTTTTACATGCTCCTTCCCATCTCTCCGAGGGATGTTCTCCGTGTTACTTGGAATAATTTAACCATTTTGCTTTCGAAACATTGTCATTAATTGGCTTATTTAGGCATAAAGGTTGTCCAATCCAAATTTGAGTCGTCCATATTGACTTGGACTTGTTGAATGTCCGTCTTTATCATTTGTCTCTCCCCTTCTAGTTGATCGAATCTTTGACCACATGTAGCATGGCCATTACTCACGGTTCTTTGTTGTAATAGTGGAGGTTGGTAAGGAGGGTTTTGTCGGGTTTGGGTTTGAATTGCTCCTCCTTGGTTTCCTCCCCATATGAGGTTTGAATGATCCCTCCAACAAAGATTGTAGGTATTTGAATAGGGATGTCGACCCCTATTACCTATGTAACTCTCTTCCTTAGATTGCTTTTCAAAGTATGGCTCAGCTCTTGTCGGCTTGACAGTCATATCCAAATGGTTAAGCTTCTCTAAGATTCATTGGTATCAATCGTCTTCGTTGTCTTCATTTATAGCTTTTATTGTTGGAGGCTTTGATTTGTACGCAAATATTTTATTGTGTAATATGAACGAATTCATAGCCAACTTTGTAGGCTCCTTCGTAAGTGTGGAACATGGAGATCCTTCGGTTGCTCTCCGTCTAGGCTAGATCTAATGTTATTGTCAACACTGTTATAAAATATTTGGATTTGGAGCCACAATTGCAATCCATGGTGTAGGCACTTTCTTAGCATTGTCTTGAAATGTTCCCATGCTTCGTACAGAGATTTACCTTCATATTGTTCAAAATTGGCAATTTCTCACCTGAGCTGAATGATTTTACTAATAGAGAAAATTTTATAAAGAAATGTTCCCACTAAATCATTCCACTTTGTAATGGAACCTGGTTCTAACAAATCTAACCAATTAGCTGTGTTATCACACAATGAAAACGGAATAACTGGAGATGCACAATATTATCGGATATCTCATTGTACCTAAAGGTGTCACAGAGTTGTAAGAACTGCTTTAAGTGTTGGTTTGGATCTTCCGCCATGTTTCCCTTGAATTGTAGCGTATTCTAAATCATTTTAATTGTGGTCATCTTTATCTTGAAATTATTGACGTTAATTGTTGGCCTATTTACGCTACTGTGCACCGCATCGAGTGTAGGTAAGGCATACTCGCACATCATCATTTTCTAAATTAGGACTTATTCATGGATATTCGCTTGCCTCTCTCGTGGATCTTCAAATAACGGACTTTCCTCGGGTAAGTTAATTACCATAGGTGAATTCGTGTCTATTAATTGATGATTTAGCTTGAATATCTGTTATGGATATGGATATAGCTCGATTGGGGTGCTGGAGCTTCGAGTCACAAACAACCTAAAAAATTAAAAAGAAATTGAACAAAAAAATTAAAATTAAATAAATAAATTTTAAAATATCATATCTATTGGTTTTAACATTCCTATTTATCTTATTAAGTGTAAAGATATTTTTAAGACTCAATGTCGAAACCTCCCTTGCACCAACACCAACAACTTGACCACCTATAAACGTGTTATCGTTTATAATAAAAATATCACACATAAAATATAAGAAATTAAATCGGCAGTTTCTGCAAGTATATGTGTGAAACGGAACATAAGAAGTACTCCAAGGATTGTACTTAAGGGAGGATGAAATAAATCTAAGGAAAATCTCTTTACAATAATAAGTCTAAATAGTAATAATTAAATATATTACAACAAATCATGAAAGGTATTAATATTAACAATCAAATAACTAAAATAAATGAATAATAAAATTAACAAACAACTAAATAGATAAAACCAATTAGAAAGATTAACTCGTTTTAAAGGTTGTAGTTAACTTTGGATTAGGTTTTTAGGGTGGATTAGCTATCAATTAACCAATTATTACCTCACGGCCTCTAATTAATTAATCAATTAGTTGATACTCGCTTATCTACCGACCTCACTTTCTCAACTAGGATAAACTACGATTTACTCGGTAAAACTTATTTATCGACCTCGTTTAGCCTATGAGTACTTCCTAGCGTTGTCAAACCTAAGGTTTAAAAATAGTAATTTAAATCAACTAATCTTATCGAGAAACCCTAAATCCTCGATTAATCGTGTCCCTTCTACTCGTTAGTCTTCTTTATGGGATTTAGCCACTCATGGTATTCATAACCTCTAACTCAAATGAATTAAACATGAAAAGAACACGATTCAATCGAAAGAGAAAAGAGATTAGAATAATCCTGAATTTGATGTCGAATGGAGAACAGAGTTATGAAATTCGAAAGAAAACTTACTCTAAAATAAACTAAAATAGTTCAATTAAATAAAATAACAAAAGTTATTAAAACCAAAAGAAAACTTAATCTAATCCTACTTCTAAATTACTAGGGTTTCTGGATGCGTCTAAAACAACTTAGTTACATCAAACCCCTATGGTTTTATTTATAGGAGTATTGGCAACCTGAATTAGGTCTTCGACATGTCCTAGGTTGTAATACCCGGGATTCGGGGGTCATGCATTTTAAATTGTATCTGTGTGTTGGTGTGCTTTGTATGCTATTTGGCTGTGTTTGGGGGCTTCGGAAAACCTTGAGGTGTGGGTAGAGGCATTGGAAAAATAATTATTTTTAAGCTGATAGGGGAGAGTTAGGGGAACTAGGTCTTAAAGGAATTTTTATGTGGGTTATGACACAAGAATCCAGTTGGTAAAGTGGTTAGGAGGCGCCACTTAGAGTACTTGTGGTTGACGCATCAAGGAGTGAGAAGGGCCTTGGTTGAGCAAACTCTAGCGAGATTTTGGCATTTATTTTGTGTCAAGGGGAGTGAAGAGTTGGGCGGCAATCAGACTCTGAAGGGATGAGGATGAGACTTGGTTAAGGTGTTTGAAATGGTGGCTAGGAGAAAAGATGGGAGTTTGACTCATTCAAACTCATTCTAATGAGAGGAGGGGAGGAAAAAGTGGAGAGAAAATTGGGGGGTGAGAGTTGGCCGAATGTAGGACTTTGGGAGGGGAGTTGCATATTCAGTGGGAAAGCATGGGTGTGCCGAAATTTAGAGTTGTCAAAGTGCCATTTAGTTACTTTCCTCTAGCCGAAATTTAACTCATTTCTCTTTTTGTGCTTATTCTTTTCTTTAGTACCAAAACTACATAGAATTCAGCCCTTTTTCTCATTTGTTTGTCTTGGCCGAAACCTCAAAGACCCTTAAGGTCATCCTTTGTGTTCATCTTCTCTTCTTCTCCACTCTCTTCACAAGGCCGAACCTATCTCTTCCACTCTACTCTTCTTTTCTTTTCATTTTGGTGACAAAGCCCTTACATTCTCTTCATTTTAAAAGCCGTTCTTCCCTATACTCTACCGCTTGTGGCTAAATGCTCTACTTTCTTTTGGGGTCTTAGCTGAAGCATACCACCATTTCACTCATTTCTCTTTTCGTGTTATCAAACTTTGTGGAGGCTAAAGAATGAAGTGGTGGCCGAATCTCTTTACCTCTGTGGTATTTCAAAACCAATCTTCCTTGGTCAGATCTTTTAGTTGACTGCTAGTAAGTGAGGTAAGGATTCTTTTGTGTCCAAACTTTATCTCTTTCCTTCTGGGATTGTTGAAATTAAGAAGTCTAATCCAATTTACCCATTTGACTGAAATCATGAGGGTAGGTTTCGGGATTCTTTGGAGCCAACGTTAAGAGGAAGGGCTTTCGGATTTGATCGATAAGGTAAGAAGATAGTGCCATTCGGCCAAAGGCTACATCTTTTAAGTGTTAGCCGATTCTAACTATGGTGTGACAGGAAGGGTTCAACAAAGGTATAGGAGAAGTCTTCAAGATTCGGATCTATTTCGGTAAGGGTATTCAGTTAAATTATGGATATGATTCGTTTAGATTTTACGTATCGATTAACCAGGTTTTCTGATTAAGTGCTATTCAATGGATGCGAGTACCAGTGGAGGAGAGAAAGGGGTAGTCCCTACCCCTAGATTCAAGAAACGTTCAGTTTTTGCGGTTCGGGATTGGCCATCAGGGTGTAGGCCAGCTTCTGAAAGAGACAAGCAGATCATTATAGTCTCTTTGAGTGAGGACGCTAGGGAAACCGAGAGTCTAGTGCTTCAGGTTATCAGATGTATGGTTAATTCGCTGTTTCTATGTTTAGTCAATTGATTATATGTGTTATGTGTGTGATAACCATTACAGTGGTTGTGGTGGATTTGTTACCCTTAATTGTGTATCACAGTAACCAGGTTAGTACTTTATCTATGGTGTGGATGGTTGATTATTATGGATATTTTGAGCATGTTGAATGCCTACCTAATATGTCCATGCATTATTCTATCATATCATTATAGCATGTTGCATATGCATGAGATCGGGATATATATGTTAAATGAAGGATCGGGTGTACATTTATGTACGTGTGGTGATTGGCTATATGCCAAATCACGACTTGGTGTCGACTATGTGCCACATCAAGGGATTGATGCTTACTTTGTGCTTCATCGGGTTTGATGATGACCATGGGTCACATCGTGGATATCGAGATTTGGTCACATAGGTGATCGGTGGCTAAGCCACGTTATATTTGGTCACAAGGTGATCGGTGGCTATGCCACGACTTTGGGCAGCTTGACTGCCAATGAGGTGTGTAGCGGTTGGAGGGTCAATTTAGTAATCCCCTAGTGTGTTATGGTTGGTACAGGGGTGTGTAGAGGATGGACTTTAGGTTGGGTTGGGTAACATATTTGCATCATCATGTGTGGTATGTGGATTGTGTGATTTGGGCCAAGCCCATTTGGGAAACATGTGAAATAATCACACACTGAGTCTGTTCGACTCACTCTATTTTCTTTAACAATGTAGGTGATGTATGATACATGGCCGGGCTGGAGTAGATTCGTGGTGGCCATGTAGAAGTTGTTTTATTGTTTTATGCACTTAAATTCTTAGTTACTTTTGGGTTAATTTTCTTTTGAATGTAATAAGGCCATTTAAATGTTTGGGGATTTTTGTTTTATTGTGAGTCAGTCGGGTTATCGATTAAAAACTAAGAACAATTTTGGAAACAATTTACAACTTAAAGATTAAGCTTGAGTTTTTAACCTGAATATTTTAAATATCTCGATTTCTCTTGAAACTTCCAAACGTACAACATTTTAGACTACACCCGACCTTCAAAATTTTTGTTCTTTTACAAACTAAAGAAAATATCTAAAATTTAAAATGTGTTTTCACCCATTAAATCAAATTCTTTTAGACATATTTCTTCGTAGCATTTCAAATTCGGCCATAGCATTTTGGGCGATTTTGGGTGTTACAGTTTGGTATCACAGCCTGATTCAAAACTCAGCTTTGAGGTCTTTTGGGCCCAAAACGTCTTTCGAAAGTGACTTTTACTAAAACTTGTATTTTCACAAGATGTTCAGGTTTTCTAGCATGGCACTTGAGTCTCCAGCCCGATGTCCACCAGGTAAGTACTTCAAACCGTTGCATGATTTGTATGTAAGGTGAAGGGTGATATGGGATCGTAGATTAGTAAGTTAGGAACCATTAAACCTTAGGATTAGCTTACTCCAACATTAAATTTCATAAGACTTAACTCATTTCACCAAACCCGAGATTAAGTCACAGAGTTCAGGTGTGGTAACAAGCGTGCGCATGTCTAGGCATGGATTCCGAATGAGCTTGGTATTTAAGCAGTCCTAGCGACTCACCTCCCCCTTTTTGGAATTCTACTTGGTGCGTAGTGATTGTTCGCCTTAACCGTGAAGACTCGTTAACGAGCCAAATCTATAAATAAAACCCGAAAGGGACCAAACACCCGTTTTGGAAAACAATCCAATTACCCCGATTTATAAAATTATCGAAGTAACCCGATTTGTGAAAATTACTAAAATACCTTCCAGTTTATAAAATTACCATACTACCCTCAATTTTTACCAAAATACCCCTATTTTGTAAAAATACCAAAATACCCTTATTTTGCAAAATTATAAGATACCACTGATTTTGAAAATTACCAAAATACCCTTATAGGACAAATTACGAAAATACCCATGGGTTAAGAATGGACGAAAATGTTCAAAGTGGTGAACACGTGTAGTGGATAGTATTGATGAATGAATAAGATTTTCTGAGTTAGGGTGGAGGACTTGAGACAAAACATTGAATGACCAAAAGAACTACTATTAAATATCTTTACATAAAATTACGTGTGGATAATCAGTGGAGCAATAAGTTAATGCATAAAATTTCTTAAACAGATTAAAACGCTACGATAGACATGAGTTCTAAGGGGCGAGGTCATAGTACGCGTGGACGTGGTAGGGGCAGAATGTTAATATCGGAACCGGTTGGTCTAGTCATGGATCAGGGAATGAAACGACACCGCTTGTGGTAGAAGCGGAGTTTCAAGATCAGACGGGTGGAGACGACGTAGTATCTCAGGCAATGCTACGAGTCTTGGAAAGAGTTACGGGCGCGAATGTAGTCTGGGGTTCGGAAGTCCGTTTTTGAGAGACTTTGGGCGAATGCAGCTTTTATATTTAGAGGTGTCTCGGGGGTGGCTCCAAATGCGGCGGAGTATTGGTTGGAGGCAGTCGAGAGGATCATGGATGATTTGGACTGTACTGCTGAGGAAAAGCTGAAGGGCGCTGTATCTATACTACGGGATGAGGCCTATCAGTGGTGGCTTACCGTCAAGAAGGGTACTCCAGCGGACCGAGTAGATTAGAGTTACTTCAAGGTGAAGTTTGAGGGGAAGTACTTGGGAGCTAGCTACGTGAACACACAGAGGAAGGCGTTTTTGAATCTGGTGCAAGGGGGTAAGTCAGTAGCGGAATATGAGGCAGAATTCTTAAGGTTAAGTCGGTATGCGGAGGATTGTTGCTACGACACTAACGCCGTGAAGTTTGAGGATGGGCTCTGATATGAACTGCGGGTGTTGATAGCTCCTCAGCGTGAGAGGGACTTTGCCACATTGGTGGAGAAATCTTGGATCATAGAGGAAGTTAAGCGAGCTGAAAGGCAGAATAGAGATAGAGACAGAGGCCGAAATAAGAGAGGTTTTGGATCGTCAAGGTCTTCGGGGGGTTTCTAGAAAAAGCCTAGGGTGGACAATCCTACTCATGCTGTTATGCCGGCTGCTGGGAATCAAGTCCGTCCATGTGCTCAGTGTGGGAGGATGCATGTAGGCGAGTGCTGGGGAAGGATTAGAGAATGTTTCAGGTGTGGGTCTAAGACTCACTTTGTGAGGAATTGTCCTCAGAATGCGGATAGGGCTCAGTCAGTGGGTCAAGGGTATGTGCAGTCAGGAAGGGATGGTTCACAGGTGACGAGAGGTCGTGGAGCACCGGGTAGGGGTGTTGGGAGCTCAGAAGCAAGGCAGTCAGGGTTAGTGTATGCAGCCAGATGTTATCACGGGTACGTTCCTTATTTATGGATTACACTTTACTACTTTAATTGATGTTGGGTCAACGCATTCGTATGTTGCTAGCATGGTGTCTGGAACCTTGAATGTGAACTCTAAGACTGTCCCTAGGAAGATGACTGTACTTAGTCCTTTAGGGAAATCTGTGGTAGTAGAGAACCTCTTTAGAGACGTACCTTTAGAGGTTCAGGGGGTGGTATTCCCAGCTGACTTGATGTAGCTGCCGTTCGGGGAATTTGACCTGATCCTAGGGATGGATTGGTTAGTAAGATACCGTGCGAATCTGGACTGTGCTACTAAGCTCATGTTAATAAGGACTCCGAGAAATATGAGGTTGCAATGATAGGTGAGAGGAGGGACTACCTGTCTAACGTAGTGTCTGCTCTTAAGGCGATGAAGATGGTGAATAAGGGGTGCTCGGCTTTTCTGATGTTGGTTAGTACCTTGGATGCTAAGGAGGTAGCTATGGGGGAGGTCAAGACGGTGAAGAAGTTTGCAGATGTTTTTCCAAAAGAACTTTCAGGGTTACCTCCGGATCGGGAGGTGGAGTTTGAAATTGACCTGTTGCCAGGAATAGCGCCAGTGTCCATCGCTCCTTATAGGATGGCACCAAATGAATTGGTTGAACTGAAGGCCCAAATCTAGGAGTTGCTAGATCGCGGGTTTATTCAACCCAGTATGTCTCCGTGGGGAGCACCGGTGTTGTTCATAAAGAAGAAAGACGGGTCTATGCATATGTACATAGATTACCGCCAGTTGAATAAACTGACGATCAAGAACAAGTACCCGCTGCTGAGGATAGACGACTTGTTTGACCAACTCAAGTGAGGTGCAGTCTTTTCGAAGATAGATTTGAGGTTGGGATATCACCAGCTTAGGGTGAAGGAGGCTGATATCCATAAGATGGCGTTTCAGACTCGATATGGGCACTACGAATTCCTGGTAATGCCGTTTGGGTTGACCAATGCACCAGCTGCGTTTATGGACATGATGAATCGACTTTTCCAACCTTACCTGGATCAATTTATTTTAGTGTTCATTGACGACATCCTGGTATATTCAAAGTTGGAGAAAGAACATGATACACATCTACGAGTGGTGTTGCAAATTTTAAGGGAAAAGAAGTTGTACGCCAAGTTTAGCAAGTGCGAATTTTGGTTGAGTGAAGTTGCTTTTCTGGGTCACGTGGTATCCGGAAGGAATATGGATGGATCCCGGAAGGTTGAGGCAGTACTGGAGTGGAAACCACCTAAGTCGGTAGTAAAATTCACAGTTTCTTGGGGCTAGTAGGGTACTATAAGAGGTTTGTTGAAGGGTTCTCTTCTATAGCGGTACCTTTGACTAAGCTGTTGAGGAAGGAGGTACCTTTTGTATGGTCAGATAAGCAACATGAGAGTTTCGAGAAGCTAAAAAGAGTTTTGACTGAGGCCCCGATTTTGATCCAGTCGGTGACGGGGAAAGACTTTGTGGTGTATTGTGATGCTTCTCACACGGGGTTAGGTTGTGTACTGATACAAGAAGGGAAGGTGGTTGCTTATGCGTCCTGACAGCTGAGACCGCATGAAGTTAACTACCCGATGCATGATCTGGAGTTAGCAACAGTAGTTTTTACTTTGAAAGTGTGGAGGCATTATCTGTACTGAGAGAAGTCGGTGATCTACACGGACCACAAGAGCATGAAGTATCTGTTGACTCAGAAGGAGCTGACCTTGAGGCAACGAAGGTGGGTAGAGCTATTAAAGGATTACGACTGTTCGATTAAGTATCACCCAGGTAAAGCAAATGTGGTGGCTGATGCATTAAGTCAGAAAGTGGTGTCGAATCTGAGGGCTATGTTCGCTCATCTTAGTTTCTACGATGACGGGAGTTTGTTAGCAGAATTGTAGGTGAAATCGACGTGGTTTAAGTCAGGTAAGAGAAAATAGTTGGTGGATGAGGTTCTGAGTACTCGACTTCAGCAAGTTTAGAGCGGGGAGTTAGAGGATTATAGTGTAAACGGTGACGAAGTCCTGTGTCTCAGTGGTAGGGTGTGTATGCCGGAGGATGTAGAACTGAGGCAGAAGATTATTCGGGATTCACATAGTAGCCCTTACGCTATGCATCCTGGAGGAAGTAAGTTGTATAAAGACCTACAGGAACAGTTTTGGTGGCCTGGATTGAAGCGTGAAGTTACAGAATTTATGGGGAAGTGCTTGACGTGTCAGCAGGTCAAGGCTGAACATCAGGTACCTTTGAGGTTACTTCAACCAGTGAAGATTTCGCAATGGAAGTGGGAAAGGATCACAATGGATTTCGTAAGTGGGCTTCCTCTTACGCCTACTAAGAAGGACTCGGTTTGGGTGATTGTGGATTGGTTGACAAAGTCAGCGCATTTCATACCTGTTCGGGTTGATTACCCTCCGCAAAGATTATCGAAGTTGTATATAGTAGAAATTGTGAGACTGCATGGAGTGCCGGTGTCGATCATATCAGATAGGGATCCTAGATTTACGTTGAGGTTTTTGGAGGGCGTTGCATCAAGCCTTGGGTACCAGGTTGGACTTCAGTACGGCATTTCATCCACAGTCGGACGAGGCCAGTCTGAAAGGGTAATTCAGGTATTAGAAGATATGTTGAGAGGTTACGTTATCGACTTCAGGGGTAGCTGAGAGGAATTCTTGCCTTTGGCGGATTTTGCATACAACAACAGTTACCAAGCAAGTATTCGAATGGCGCCGTATGAAGCACTGTATGGGCGGAAGTGTCGGACTCCTACGTGTTGGACAAAATTAAGTGAACACCATGTCTTGGGTCTAGAGATAGTGGCATAATCAGAGCAAAAGGTTAAGGTAATACGAGTACAGTTGAAAGAGGCATCTAACAGACAGAAGTCGTATGTGGATCTTAAGCGGGAAGAGATAAAATTTGCTATGGGTGATAGTGTGTTCCTGAAAGTTTCGCGATGGAAGAAGGTGATGAGATTTGGACGCAAGGGTAAACTGAGTCCCAGGTTTATAGGGCCTTATAGGGTTTTGAAGCGAGTGGGGCCAGTGGCTTACCAGTTGGAATTGCGTCGGAATTGAAGCAGATGCATGATGTGTTTCATGTGTCAATGTTACGTCGATATCGATCGGATCCATCTCACGTAGTACCAGTTGAGGAAGTTGAGTTGAACCAGAGTTGTCCTACGAAGAAGAACCGATTCAGATTCTTGAACGAGATGTGAAAGTGCTTCGAAAGAAATCAGTTCCTCTAGTTAAAGTATTATGGCGTAATCACGGGGTAGAAGAATCTTCGTGGGAGTCGAAAAAAGCGATGCGACAGTAATACCCTTATTTATTTTAATCAGGTAATTTTGAGGCCGAAATTATTTTTTTAAGAGGGTAGAACTGTAATACCCGAGATTTGGAGGTCATGCATTTTAAATTGTATCTGTGTGTTGGTGTGCTTTGTATGATGTTTGGCTGTGTTTGGGGGCTTCGGGAAAACCTTGAGGTGTGGGTAGAGGCCTTGGAAAAATAATTATTTTTAAGCTGATAGGGGAGAGTTAGGGGAACTAGGTCTTAAAGGAATTTTTGAGTGGATTACGACACAAAAATCTAGTTGGTAAAATGGCTAGGAGGCGCCACTTAGAGTACTTGTGGTTGACGCATCAGGGAGTGAGAAGGGCCTTGGTTCGAGCAGCTCTAGTAGCATTTTGGCATTTATTTTGCGTCAAGGGGAGTGAAGAGTTGGGAGACTCTGAAGGGATGGGGATGAGACTTGGTCAAGGTGTTTGAAATGGTGGCTAGGAGAAAAGATGGGAGTTTGACTCATTCAAACTCATTCTAATGAGAGGAGGGGAGGAAAAAGTGGATAGAAAATTGGGGGGTGAGAGTTGGCCGAACGTAGGACTTTGGGAGGGGAGTTGCATATTCGGTGGGAAAGCTTGGGTGTGCCAAAATTTAGAGTTGTCAAAGTGCCATTTAGTTACTTTCCTCTAGCCAAAATTTAACTCATTTCTCTCTTTGTGCTTATTCTTTTCTTTCGTACCAAAACTACATAGAATTCAACCCTTTTTCTCATTTGTTTCTCTTGGCCGAAACCTCAAAGACCCTTAAGGTCATCCTTTGTGTTCATCTTCTCTTCTTCTCCACTCTCTTCACAAGGCCGAACCTATCTCTTCCACTCTACTATTCTTTTCTTTTCGTTTTGGTGACAAAGCCCTTACCTTCTCTTCATTTTAGAAGCCGTTCTTCCCTATACTCTACCCCTTGTGGCCGAATGCTCTACTTTCTTTTGGGGTCTTAGCCAAAGCATACCACCATTTCACTCATTTCTCTTTTCGTGTTATCAAACTTTGTGGAGGCCGAAGAATCAAGTGGTGGCCGAATCTCTTTACCTCTGTGGTATTTTGAAACCAATCTTCCTTGGTGAGATCTTTCAGTCGACTGCTAGTAAGTGAGGTAAGGATTCTTTTGTGTCCAAACTTTATCTCTTTCCTTCTGGGATTGTCGAAATCAAGAACTCTAATCCCATTTACCCATTTGACCGAAACCATGAGGGTAGGTTTCGGGATTCTTTGGAGCCAACGTTAAGAGGAAGGGCTTTCGGGATTTGATCGATAAGGTAAGAAGATAGTGCCATTCGGCCAAAGGCCATATCTTTTAAGTGTTAGTCGATTCTAACTATGGTGTGGCAGGAAGGGTTCAACAAAGGTATAGGAGGAGTCTTCGGGATTCGGATCTATTTGGTAAGGGTATTGATTAAATTATAGGTATGATTCATTTAGATTTTACGTATCGATTAATCAGGTTTTCTGATTAAGTGATATTCAATGGATGCGAGTACCAGTGGAGGAGAGAAAGGGGTAGTCCATACCCCTAGATTCAAGAAACGTTTGGTTTCTGCGATTCGGGATTGGCCTAGGGGTGTGGGCGACTTACGAAAGAGACAAGCGAGATCATTGTAGTCTCTTGAGTGAGGACGCTAGAAATCGAGTTTAGTGCTTGAGTTATCGGTGTGTGGTTAATTCACTGTTTCTATGTTTAGTCAATTCATTATATGTTTTATGCGTGTGATAACCATTACAGTGGTTGTGGTGGATTTGTTACCCTTAATTGGGTATCACAGTAACCAGGTTAGTATTTTATCTAAGGTGTGGATGGTTGATTATTGTGGATATTTTGAGCATGTTGAATGCCTACATAATATGTCCATGCATTATTCTATCATATCATTATAGCATGTTGCATATGCATGGGATCGGGATATATATGTTAAATGAAGGATCGGTGTACATTTATGTCTTGTGGTGATTGGCTATGTGCCAAATCACGACTTAGTGTCGACTATGTGCCACATCGAGGATTGATGCTTACTTTGTGCTTCATCATTGTTTGATGATGACCATGGGTCACATCGTGGATATCGAGATTTGGTCACATAGGTGATCGGTGGCTAAGCCACGTTATATTTGGTCACAAGGTGATCGGTGGCAATGCCACGACTTTGGGCAGCTTAACTGCCAAAGAGGTGTGTAGCGGTTGGAGGGTCGATTTAGTAATCCCCTGGTGTGTTATGGTTGGTACGAGGGTGTGTAGAGGATGGACTCTAGGTTGGGTTGGGTAACATATTTGCATCATCATGTGTGGTATGTGGATTGTGTGATTTGGGCCAAGCCCATTTGGGAAACATGTGAAATAATCGCACACCTGAGTGCATTCGACTCACCCTATTTTCTTAAACAATGCGGTGATGTATGATACATGGACCAAATTTGGAGTAGTTTCGTGGTGGCCATGCGAAGTTGTTTTAATGTTTTATGCAATTAAATTCTTAGTTACTTTTGGGTTAATTTTCTTTTGAATGTAATAAGGCCATTTAAATGTTTGGGGATTTTTATTTTATTGTGAGTCAGTCGGATTATCAATTAAAAACTAAGAACAATTTTGGAAACAATTTACAACTTAAAGATCAAACTTGAGTTTTTAACCTGAATATTTTAAATATCTCGATTTCTCTTGAAACTTCCAAATGTACAACGTTTTAGACTACACCCGACCTTCAAAGTTTTTGTTCTTTTACAAACTAAAGAAAATATCTAAAATTCAAAACGTGTTTTCACCCATTAAATCAAATTCTTTTCAGACATATTTCCTCGTAGCATTCTAAATTCGGCTATAGCGTTTTGGGCTGGGTTTGGGGTGTTACATAGGTTTTCGTATAAATTTGATTATGGGGACGAAAATAGCATTGAGTACTTGCACACCACGTCATGGATATGTCTCACCATAGAAGGTCTATGCACGACACAACAAGTAGAATGTGCCTCATTTTGTTCATTTCATCCTTTGACTGCTCGAGAAGCTTGTGCATAACTCATCCCTTACTCCTACGTCAATTAGGCCTATACTTCATCATCCTACACACTCAATTACACAAATTAGAACTACCTAAGGCCCGTGCCGGCCTAATAGGTCACAACACTCATAAAATGTGATAAAACACTTATTTTTACTAACTTTTAGCACTAACTACTAAATACTGAAAATGTAATAATTAATACTAAAAGTGCTAGAAAATAAGCTATTTAAGTGCATAAATAATCTGAAATTTTACTACTGACGTCAAGTCAGCAAGTAGAAAAGCATTGGTGTCATTGAGGATAATGAACCAAGTACAAGTGAGCCAATTCATGTGGTGTAAATACTATGGAAATGAGATCGTTGAACCATCCTAATACAAACAAGACAAATATGAATGTTGAGCCATGAAGTAAAAGTTGGTTAACGTTGTGCTGATACAAGTTATAAAAACTTACTAAGTTCATTTAAACTTACACATATGTTATTATGCATCGCAAGTAATAAAAGAAGTTCGAGAGTTTGTGGAGGGACCAGGCTAGAATCCACCGTTCTCAAGCAGATTTACTTCTTCATGGTAATATGTTTACAGTGGGGCGACCCAGAGGCGAAGTCTCAAGGTTAGAGTCGTACTTGTAATTAGCTATGATAAGAATATTATTTTCAAACCAAGCAAATATTCAACATGCTTAAGCTACCTTATAAAATATTTTGTACTTATATTAAAGTCCAATAATCGAAATGAATTATAGTATGTGGCGAAATAAAATATTTTCAGTTCTCTTTAATTTTGTTTTTCGTGAAAAAAATACAACTTAAAGATCAAACATTAAGAAAACTCAATAAATAATCTTTATCAATTAACCACAACCCAAGTTCTCTATCTCTCCTAAGCTTGACAATCTTGCCTGCAATTCCATTTTCTTCTCTTGGAATATGTTGAAGATTTCAATGACTTAGTTGCTTCAATATCAAAAGAATTCTCGTAACTAAAGTAGAGTTAGAACCCTCACGAACTCCTTCATAGATGAGATTAACCGCTTCAAAATTGTCTGTCCGAATGAGAACTTTTTGAAAGCCACGATCCAAGGCAATTTGCAACCCATGGAGAATGCCCCATGAAAGTTCTCTTTAATTTTAGTTGTTAAAGTCTTTTCTTGTAATGATAATATTATCCAATTTGATGAATTTTTAATTATCTTAAATTAGGGTAATTAAATGCTAACAAAATTACACTCATTTTTTTTAAACGAATGCAATTCAAAATTAAATCACTAATTTGGTGTGGTACCAAATATCCAAGAAATGGGCTTACCTTTGCAAATTTCAGCATCAGGGCATACAAAGTAGAATCAAAATTTAATATAAACTTTTCACAGAAGTAGTTGGCATTACAATAACAAATTTGACTTCGATCTCAATAAAAATTTTATTTATTCTTTCAATTAAAAGGTGTAAAAACAACAACAAAAAAAGAAATTGATTAAAATGGAAAATTTTATTTCTCCCCAAAAAGATGTTAATTGTTATTATTTGAATCGCAATCAAAGGAATCATGGGTGTCACCGGCAGCTGGTTTAGCACACCTTGGAGTAGTGTAGAAAAAGGTGCCGAGTTGATATTCAACCAAATCACGATATAGAACAGTAGGCCTGACCGGGAGATTGACGCCGGTGATTCCTCCTGCGAAGTTTGTCGGAATGTTGCAACTAAGATGTGGGGAAGACACTAACCTAACCAAGCATGATTTTGGTTGCAATTCTTTCCCATTTATGTATTTGTTGACAGCCATATTGAAATTCCCTTCTTCATCGCTTTCATCACTTGCATAATATATGATTCTACTTCTATCATCCTTGCACGTCACTGATACTTTACCGCCTGCAAATCAGTAATTTGAAATTTTCAAAAATAGAGATTACATCCTTATTTCTTGTGAAATTATGATTTTCATTCATGTGTTATATTCAACTTGGATTTAATTTTTCATAGGTCATTAGTAATGTTGCTTTAATCCAAGTCATTTTGTTAAAGAATTTTGTTAGTCAGCTTACGTGAATTTTTTTTTTAAATTATGAAGCTTGAAATTTTTTGTTATTTAAAAGATGAAGTTGTGCCGACTTAATCTTAACTCGATCGACATTATCATTATTATCAGTGCAATAAAATATAGGTTTATGTGTATTGAAATGTTTTTATCTTTTTGTTTAAGAGTCCAAAGGATTATGGTAGTTCTAAAAAAAAACATAAAGTTATGATAATTAAAATAATTTTCATTTTTAAAAGAAATTCAATTTATCCTCACAATTTAAATTTAAAAAAAATCATATTGATTAAGTACCAAAATTTTAATGTTATTAGTGATTTCAACTTACGAATAACATTAATAATAATATTACTAAAATATGCCAAATTCTTAAAGCATGTGTTCTAAATCTCCATTTTCAGTAAAGTGCACGGTAAACCAATCATTTGGAGCCTAATTCTAAAAGAAAAAAAAAATCATACCGAGATCTAAATTTGACCATGCTCGACTTCACTATCCATTTTCACTATTCATATATTATGAAATATTTCAAAAGATTATACTAATATATAAATACATTATAATTAAAATATTGTATTATTTAATTTGAACTCAACCTTCCAGAGGTAAAATTTATTTTATCCAAGCTTATTTGGGCTATAGGGACTCGGATCAAGCAATAGAGGTTTAGTATTTGGATAGAAGAAATCAAACTTTGCCAAATTTGTTTTTGAAATTAGAAAGAAAAAAACAAATTATAATGTAATATGAAGTTTAAGAAATGAAAGAACCTTTGATGGGTTGAGAGCCATGAGTCCATTCTCCATAGCTTTTGGTGCAGTCTTGGCACATGACTTTCCCACCCAGATGTATAACTTGGACACCAGCAACCACCGTGCCTACTGCTTCATTAAAGCTGCATCCCATTAAAAGTGAGGCCGCAATTAACATCATCAACACCTTCCTTGCCATCTTAATTTCTGTCTCCACTCTTCTTTTTCTTTCTTTTGAACGTACTTCCTTTATATATATATATATATATATATATAGTTTAAGAGTAGGAATGGAACGGCACTACTTGAGAACGTGCAATCCATTTTCCATTAGATTATTTTGGGTTGTTTATATATAATATATTGAGCCAACATCATGATTGAATTTTTTTAATTCATTACATATATTATACCACGGTTAGTCAAGTGCTTTTGATAGGAAACAATGTCGCAACAATTCGAAGATATATATATATATATATATATATATATATATTTATTTATATATATTTATATATATATATATATATATATATATACGTCAAGTGGCGCACTTAATTTTTATTTTTTCCTTTTTTATCATATTTTTATAATCAATTTAAATTTACAAAATTATATGGAAATCCTATTTTGCAAATAACAATTATCCCAACATAAAAAAAAAATTGTCTCAATAAAATTGATTGTATCTCAAAATTTAAATTGCTAGATGAATCGAACTTTTTTTTTTTAATTTTTCTTATCACTAGAGTTTTGTATTAATATACAAAACTGACGCATGTATTATTTACACAAATAAACAGTAAAAAATTAGTAAATATTTTCAATTACCACAGTCACGACATTAATTCAAAGATTATATAATTCCCACTCTATAAATAAGTACATATTGTCAAATTAAAAAGAAAAACAAAGCACTCCGTCACAAATCACAAATGCAATATTTGTTTCTACTTATTTTAAGATTTTCTATTCAATATTTAATATTCAACCATCCTTGTTTAATTTTTTCTTCAATCTTTTCTATTAAATTTCAGCATAATTTTTCAAAATTAAAAGCGAGAACTTTGAACAAATTATCAAACTTGAACCAAGGTTTGCCTTATTTTTTAATACATTACATTATTTTGATGTCTTGTATGTTCTTTTCAATATGATTCTTATTAAAGTTGTGTGATCTAAATTCCTATTAGATAAAATAAGAGATTGCTTGCAAGTTAAGTTAAACAAAATATATTTTCTTTTTAAAAGATTTAGTGTTTATTAGTATAATATATTTAGTATTTATTAGCATTATTTATTTTACCTATAAATTTAGCCTATAAATAAATTCTTTTACAACATTAGAAAAACACCTATTAAAAAATTAGGACTCATAAAATTTGGGAAGAATTTTGTTTTTACGTTTTGAGGTTCTTTGTTTTCGGGTTTCGGGTTTAGTTTTATTTCCATCTTTTGTACTCTTCATTCTTTTGCCATTATAGTAAAATTATATTTGTCTACGGTTTTTTCTCCTCTTTGGAGAGGTTTTTTCACGTTAAATTTTTGTGTTCAATTTCTCAATTTTTTCTGCTATTTTTACTTGTTCGTTGCTTAACAAGGTCGGTCCCAACAAGTGGTATCAAAGGTAGTTCAAATTTCGTAGGTCAGCCCGTTCTGATATGGTAGCAACAAGGTTTGACATGAGAAGTTCGATGTTGTCAAAAATTTCAATTTGTGGCAAGTTCAGATGATGGCAATTCTAGTTCATACCAGCTTGAAAAAGGTCGTTACTGAGAAAAAAAAGGGGAATCTAGATTAGACAAAATGGAAAGAGCTTAATGAAAAGGCTCTATTTGCAATCTAGTTGTGCCTCACGAATAGGGTATTGTTGGAGATATTGATGGAAAAAACCACATCCACCTTGTGGAAAAGGTTAGAAACTCTTTATGCGACCAAGTCTCTGGCTAACTGTTTAGTGTTGAAACAATGTCTATTTACATTTCGCATGAACAAAAGTGAATTTCTTAGAGATCACATCAGTCAATTTATTACTCTTTTGAATGATTTAAAGAATGTTGAGGTTAATATTGACGATGAAGATCAGGTTCTGCTATTAACTGTGCTCTTTACGCTTTTCATATAAGTTTTACAGGGAAACCCTGATTTATGGTAAAGACAAACTCTAGTTCAAGGATGTAAATGGTCATTTATTGAATAAAGACAAACTCGACAATGAGTTTGGTTCAGATAGCAAGGTAGATAGGCAAGCTTCGATTTTGGTATCATCAAAGAAACGAGACAAAATGTGTCGCTATTGTAAGAAATTAGGTTACATCAAAGAAGATTGTTATAAAATGCGAAAAAAAAGAGGTGCTGAGAGTAACGAGGAAGATGTAGTTGGTGCTAATTTGGCCGACGAAAGCGGTGATGATTTCTTGCTAGTGTCAACAAGCATTAGCTCTAAGCTTACGTCCGAGTGGATCCTAGATTCAGGATGTTCTTTCCACATGTGTCCCAACAGAGAATGGTTCTCCACATCTAACTCGGTTGAAGGTGAGGTTGTGCGCATAGGAAATAATTCATCTAGTAAGGTAATCGGTATTGGTACTATTAAAATTAGGATGCACGATGGGAAGATTAGGAGACTCTCAAATGTCAGGTATGTATCTGATTTATGAAAGAATCTCATCTTCTTGAGTACTATAGACTCAAAAGGTTACAGAATCAACATCGAGTCAAGCGGCATTATGGTGTCTTGTGGAGCCTCATTTTGTTAAAAGGTAAAAGGGCCGGTAATCTTTATATTCTAAAAATTTCTATAGTGATAGATTGAAATCAAATGTCCCTTATTCGTTATGGAGTTGAAGTCAACTATTTGGAGCGGAGGCAACTTGATCATAGAAGGGAAAAAGTTATGACTGTTTCATTGAAGAGAGGTTCTTTTTTGGATGCAGGTTTTGAAAAGTTAGGGCATTGTGTTCTTGAAAATCAGACTCAGGTTAGTTTTGATTTGGCAGTGTAGATGTAACAACCTGTTTTTAGTTAAATCAGAATAGTGATTTTGAGACCACTAATCCAAAGTTGAAATATTTATTCATATCTATTGATGAATGATATTATGTATTTATTCATATCTATTCTTGAAAATAAAATTATTGTTGAATTATGAAATTGATTTAAATGTTCAAAACAAGTACAACGCAGGATTGAGTACAATCATTTTGTGGCAAAGGATGAATTAACGGATAAGACCATGGTTGGATCATGGCAATGTTTATATGTAAGACCATAGCTGGGCTATGGCATTTTAATTAAAAGACCATAACTGGGTTATGGCACCTTGAACGTAAGACCATAGTTGGACCATGGTAGTATTTATATGTAAGACCATAGTTGGGCTATGGCATTCTGATGATAAGACCATAACTAGGTTATGGCACTATGGATGTAAGACCATGGCAATGCATGTGTAAGACCATAATTGGACTATGGCATAAGGAAAATGATGTACTCATATCCATAAATCGTTCTTCGATTCGTAAAGACTTGGTAAGTGACATATGACATTAATATTGAAAGACTTATGGTTATTCATTAGTATTGTTATGAAGTAAGTGTATCCATCGATATTTAAATGATTCAACGGGGAAATGAAAGACGAGATTGAGTATGAGATTAATACAAGATGGTACATGTATGTACATGAACCGTATAAGATTTAAATCAAAGAAATTATGAAGTTTGCATATAATCTTTTGATTAAATATGTGAAAGGTTTGTTAGATAATATAAGCTACATATTGATATATTCAATTTGTTGAATTGTGTATTTATGATTACATTGATTTTATTTCATACGAGCTTACTAAGCTATAATGCTTACTTTGTTTATTTTACCGTGTTTTATAGTGATTTCAAAGTTAGCTCGGATTCGGGGTCGTCGGAGACTTAGTCACTCTATCCTACTATCATTTTGGTACTTTTGAGTTTATATTTTGGGTTGTATGACATGTATAGTATTAATATTGTTTTGGTTATGAGTTGATAAAGATTTTGGTAATTTGAAATGGCTTGCAAATGTTAAATGTTTAGTTTTGTATATTGCAATAGGAGTTGGTGAATTTGGTATGTTTGAATCATGAATATATATATATATATATATGCATGGCTTATATTATGAAGCTTGTCGATATAGATATCGTGGATGCTAGATGGTTGAAATTAGAGAACATATGTGTTTGTGAAATTGAGCAGAAGTGTATAATTAGTTGAATTGTATATGTGATTATGGTATAAATAGTATGGTCTATTTTATAACTTGTGTGTATTGAGAAAGGTGGTATAGAATATGCATGAATTAAGCTTGAATTGGTTGGTTTAAATGCCAAATTATGCTATGTTGTGGTGCCAATTGGGTTGATGTAGGTGTGCACAAGTATGGGTGGCAAATTGGATTGGTAAATAGCCTATTTTGTCCACACGGGAGTGTGCCTAAGCCGTGTGTGACACACAATCATGTACACGGCCGTGTGTCCCCTGGTGTTGAATTAGAAACCAAGTCAGTGTGCTCCATATGGGTGTGTGACTTGGCTGCGTGACATAAGTCAGTATACCCTACAGGTTTGGCACGGCCTGGCATACAGGCGTGTGCGGCCACTTTGAAGGGCACACGGGTTAGACACACGGGCATGTGGTTAGCCGTGTGACCCAAGTCAGTATGCTCACTAGTTTGGACACGGGGTCGGACACGGGCTGGGACACGACCATGTGCTTCCATTTCGAATGTCCACACAACCGAGCCCCATGGGCTTGTGTCCCTATTTTGAAAAAAATTTCTAAGTGTTCTAAGAGTTTACAAAGTTATCGATTTAGTCCTAAACCACTCCCAATGAGGGCCTTGTAGGATCGTATTAGGGACAAAATGATTGGTTGTGAATGAATTGTATTTGAAATGATTAATTTGTATGAGAAATGTATGTTTTAATGTGTGATAAGTTCATTAATGCTTTGTATACCTATTTCAACATTGAATACGGGTGAGGGGTGCTATATTTATTGGTATCAGAGCTACGGTTTAGTCGATTCTAGAACTAAAGTAGCGCATGTGAGAGTCTAGCTATACATGCCATATATGACCTGTGATAGTGTGATGACTTTTGACAATTTAAATTGTGTTTTCGTATAGTAAATGGATCCAAATTGAGCTACAGTTGATGATGTTGAGAGTAATACGCCAGCTCTCGCTTAAGGGACAGCGCCATCTGAATCTAGAAATGTATCGAGTAGTCGTGGACGAGAGGCTAAAGAAGCCTTTTTCCAAATGATGAATGAGTGGTTTACAGAATTTGTTCAAATAAATTTGGCTACTCAGCAACCTCCACCCCCACCTATTTCCCAACCAGTCCCCTTAGGTCCTTCAATTTGGCTAGAGATTCAAGAAAGAGGTTAATGAATAAATCATCTCATCTTCCTCAAAGAAATTGAAGGATTTTCATAATCATTCTAGAGGTTTAGTGGGATATTCTGCTAAGGATCGTAGTAAACAACACATGAACTCAAAAGTTCAAGCCACTTCAGTAGCAAGTGTTGGTAGTGTCAAGGCAAATAAATCTGTGTGTAAATAGTGTGGTAGACGACATCTTGGAGAATGTTGGATGAGTACCAGAGCTTGTTTTAAATGTGGTTCACAGGAACATTTCATTCAAGATTTTCTGAATTACCTGAGAAGGATAAACTGCAGATTTCTCGACAGAATAATACAACTGTGTGTGAGAGATCACTTCGAAATACTGGAAAAATGAGTGGTAGTCATGGCGTTACTAGAAATTCAAGCAGTAATATCTAGAGTACGACCGCCAGCCAGAGCTTATGCTACTTGCGCTTGCGAAGACGCGTCATCACTATATGTTATCATTGGTACATTTTCTCTTTATGACACTAATGTGATTGCTTTGATTGAACCTGGATCAATTCATTCGTATATTTGTATGAATTTGGTTTCTAATAATAGTTTTCCTTTTGAGTCTATTGAGTTTGTGATTAAACTATTGAACCTCTTAGGCAAGTATGTGTTAGTTGATAAAGTTTGCAACAACTCTCTTTTAATGACTCGGGGTTACTATTTTTGACTAGTTTGATGCTATTACCGTTTGATGAGTTTGATGTAATTCTGGGTATGGATTGGTTGACTCTGCATGATGCTGTTGTGAATTGTAAACAAAAGACTATTGAATTGAAATGTCAAAACAATGAAATCCTTCGAATTGAATCAGATGAGTCGAGTGGGTTGCTTATTGTGATTTCATCTATGTTAGATCAGATATGTGTGAGGAAAGGTTGTGAAGCTTATTTTGCTTATGTTTTAGATACAAAAGTGTATTAATCTAAGTTTGAATCAGTGCCAATTGTTTGTGAGTATCCGGATGTGTTTCCAAAAGAATTAATAGGGTTACGATCGATCAGAGAAGTTGAATTTACTATTGAGTTAGTACCTGAAACTTCACCGATATCTATAGCTCCGTACAGAATGGCTCCTACAGAATTGAAAGAGTTGAAATCTCAGCTGCAAGAGTTAACAGATAGAGGTTTTGCACAACCTAGTTTTTCACCCTAGGGTGCACTAGTATTGTTCATAAAGAAGAAAGACGGGTCAATAAGAATGTGTATTGACTATAGACAACTCAACAAGGTTACAATAAAGAATAAGTATCTGTTACAAAGAATAGAGGATTTGTTTGATCAGTTGAAAGGCGCAACAATGTTTTTGAATATTGATTTGAGATTTGGCTATTATCAGTTGCGAGTGAAAGATTTAGATGTGTCGAAAACTGTGTTTAGAATGAGGTACAGACATTATGAATTTCTTGTTATGCCTTTCGGATTGACTAATGCTCCTGCAGTCTTTATGGGTTTGATTAATCTAATTTTTAGACCGTATTTAGACAGATTCGTTGTTGCGTTCTTTGATGACATTCTGATCTATTCACGAGAGAGTCTGAGCACGTCGAGCATTTGAGTATTGTGCTATAAACTTTGAGAGATAAGCAACTATTTTCTAAATTCAGTAAATGTGAATTCTGGCTCTGAGAAGTCAGATTTTTGGGACATATTATTTCAGCTGAAGGCATACGAGTTGACGCGAGCAAGATTTCTATAGTTGTTGACTGGAAACCATCGAAAATGTATCCGAAGTCAGAAGCTTTTTGGGATTGGTTGGTTATTATCGACGTTTTGTTAAAGTATTCTTGATGATTGCTACACGATGATTAGATGCTACAAAAAGATGTAAAATTCGAATGGTCAGAGAAATCTCAATAGAGTTTTGATCAGTTGAAAGCATTGTTGACTGAGGCAGTGATTTTGGTTCAACCTAAGTTAGGTAAAGAGTTTGTGATTTAGAGCGCGTCATTGAATGGTTTGAGTTGTGTTTTGATGCAATAAGGAAAAGTGGTAGCTTATGCCTCCAAACAGTTGAAGTCCCATGAAAAGAATTATCCGACGCACAATTTAGAGTTGGTCACCATTGTATTTGCATTGAAAATCTAGCGACATCATTTATACAGTGAGAAATGTCATATCTTTACAGATCACAAAAGTTTAAAGTATATAATGACTAAAAAAGACCTGAATTTGCGACAATAGAGATGGCTCGAGCTATTAAAAGATTATGAGTTAGTAATTGATTATCATCTTGGGAAAGCAAATGTAGTCGCAGATGCTTTGAGTAAAAAATCTCTATTTTCTCTTAGAGTGATGAATACAAGATTGAATTTGCCTAATGATGGTTCGATTCTAGCAGAGTTAAAAGCTAAACCGATTTTTCATCACCAAATTTGTGAAGCTCAAAAGTGTGATACCGAGTTACAAACCAAAAGAATGCAATATGAGTCGATTAGTGATTTAGATTATCAGATCGGGTTTGATGATTGCTTAATGTACCGAGGTAGAATCTGTGTACCAAAGAATTTCGAGCTCAATCAGAAAATTTTGCACGAAGCACACAGTGGTTGTTTATCTGTTCACCCGGGGAGTACGAAAATGTACAAAGATTTGAAACATTTGTATTGGTGGTCGGGTATGAAATGAGACATTTCAGAATTTGTATCGAGATGTTTTGTTTGTCAACAAGTCAAAGCTGAACATCAAGTGCCTTCAAGATTACTACAACTGTGAGGATACCAGAATGGAAATAGGATAGAGATCCGAGGTTTACATCGCGATTTTGGAAGAGATTGTAAGAAGCTCTGGGTACGATGTTGAATTTTAGTACAACATTTCATCCACAAATCGATGGTCAGCCAGAGATAGTAATACAAATTCTCAAAAATATGCTTTGTTGTTGTGTTTTAGAATTTGAAGGCAATTAGGAGAAATATTTGTCGTTGGTTGAAATTGCGTATAACAATAGTTTTCAATAGAGTATAAAGATGGTACCGTATGAAGATTTTTATGGTCGCAAATGTCAAACTCCATTATTGGCCTGAGCTGAGTGATAAAAAGATTCACGGGGTTGATTTAATTTGATAGACTGAAGAAAAAGTGAAAGTAATTCGCGATAGTCTAAAAGCAGCTTCAGATCGACAGAAATCATAAGCGGATTTGAAACGTAAAGACATTGAATTTTAGATCGGTGATAAAGTATTTCTGAAAGTTTCCCCATGGAAGAAAATCCTTCGATTTGGTCATAAAGGTAAACTAAGTCTGCGATTTATCGGGCAGTATGAGATTATTGAACGAATAGGGCCAGTGGCATATTGGCCATCTTTATCGTCAGAGTTAGAGAAAATCCACAACGTGTTTCATGTGTTGATATTGCGGCAATATAGATCAGATTCATCACATGTAGTTTCTCCAATAGAGATTTAAATTCAACCCGATATGACATACAATGAAGAACAGATCAAAATTTTAGTTCAAGAGGTTAAACAGTTGAGAAATAAAAGCATAGCTTGGGTGAAATTACTTTGGCAACGTCACGAGGTTGAAGAAGCTACGTGGCAACTTAAGGAAGCTATGAGAAAATAGTACCCTTGTAACACTCCAAACTCGGCCTAGACGTTATGGCCGAATCTGGCGGCATTACATGATAGTACTTGGAAAACTTAGCTTCGTTAAAATTATTTCTAGATATCTTCGGCTTTCATCAAAACGTGTCATTTAATAATTTATTATCCATCTTAAAGCATTATATGTTGCGGAAGCTTTTAACATAATTTGCGAGTTCGTGTATTTTTTATAAAACATTTATTTATTTTGAAAATTTCGCGTCTTATCCTACTACTAGCAATTTATAAAATAGTAATCCCGAATTTTAACCAAAAATCCGTAAAGGCCATGTTACATAAAAGTTACCCAAATATAACCAAAACCATAAATAAAATCAAAGCCAAAAAGGTCTAGAACCGTGGTCACCATCGAGTCCTCTGTCACACCGATCCATATACTGCTGGGGATTACCTGAACAGATTAAACAGAAAAGGGTGAGTTTTTGCAAACTCAATGTGTAATCACCACAAAAACATACACACACAGAAATGTCAGATAACATACATCAATCCATAATTCGAGTCTGAGCCCATTACAGAAATGGTATGGACCTTAGCCCACTCAGATACAGAATCAGACATATTCTTGGGCTATAGCCCATTTCAGACATAATATGCAGATCAGAACAGAATAGCAGAATCCTACCCACCAGCCTCTACACACCAACTCCATCCAACCCTACACATCATGTGGGGATAAAATTGACCCACCCAACCCTACACACCAGGTTGTACTGAAAGTGGCACATAATCAGAAATTTGCAGTTGAGCTACAAAATAACAAGCTTAAAAGCCTTTCAGATACTTCCTCTGAATATCATCAATCTCACCCCGTTGCAATGCAACATACATAAAATGCCATGCTAATATGCAGATAGTAGTTCATACATTCAGATCAGCATACATGCTTAGTACAAAAATCAAACAGTTAGATCAATCATTTATTTAAGGGTCTAAGCATTGCTTACCGACCCTACGGTAGGTCCACAGTTGACTTGGGTGACCCATACAACCTTACAGAGTTTTTCAGAAAGATGGGCTCACATGCCCATGTGGCCTGCCCGTGTGCACCCACACGCCTGTGTGGCCATGGCTGTGTGGATCATATGGCCTGGCCCAGAATCCCACACGCCAGTGTGGTTCACCCGTGTGGGCCCACACTCTAGTATGGCCCACACAGCCCAATTAGTTGAGCTCGTGTGTCGCACACGGCCTTACCCAGCCATCACACAGCCGTGTCACTCGCGAATGGACTGGCTCGTTGATCACAGGGATGTGTGGTGACTTATAGTCTTGTACATGGCCTACCACACAGGTGACCACACGCCCGTGTGGCATCAACAGAATGGTTTTCGACTTTCACTAAAACCTCATTTTCTGTGCGTTCGGGTACACACCTAGTATCGGTTCGATGCTAACACAATCCTGAACAACTTGACCCTATAATTGACATAATAACACTCTTATTCAATAACATCTTATAAACTTTAATAGAAAAATTCCACGAGTGAAATCTCATAATAGTTAACAACATTATCGGAACTTACCGAAGATGATTAGAAATTCTAACACGTAACTCACAATAACATGTCCCACCAAAACTTGATCTCCCCCTAATCGAAAGAACTGAAACCATCCCATTTTAGCAAACTAACATGAAAGAGAAGGTAACAGTAAAATAGTTACTTACCGGCCAGTGTGAAACAGTTGAACAATTTGCAAACTATTGCTAAAATCGAGAACGGAAAATAGAGTAAAAATTTCGGTTGAGGGGAGAGCCCAACGTAAAAAAGTTTTTGGGGACGAGAGGGTTTTTGCATAAGAAAAGGAACCAAAATCTGATAACCCTCAAATCCCTTAGTTTTTTTCACCCCCTACTCCACTACTCAGTTTTTGAACCCAACTCAAACTCTCTAAATCGTGACAAAAAAATAATGCTCATGTCGCAACTCGAACACAAGATCCGAACACTCCCCTTAACCACCAGAACAGTAGGCCCATTCTGATAAGTTCTCACAAATAAATACTTATACGCCTACTGACAACAGTTTGGGCTTTATTCCTAAAAATACTAAAACTCAACCAAGTTAAAACTTGAACTTGGGACCTCTCAAACACTCCCATACACTCCCAAATCACTTAGACAATAGAGAAAACAAGAAATTTGTGTCTTGAAACTACATAATCCAAAAATAATGGAAAACTGGGGCGTTACAACCTTAACCTATTCACTGGTAAGATTTTCGAGGACGAAAATCCCTAAGGGGGAGAGTTGTAACAGCCCGTTTTTAGTCAAATCAAAACTATGGTTTTGAGACCATAAATACGAAGTCAAAATATTTAATTTATTATTATTTTAATGTCTACAGACATGAAAGTATAATTGTGTGAAATTTTTGTTAAGAAATTTTATCATTTGAGTGCTTAATTTGATAAAAAGGACTAAATCGCGTAAAGTGTAAAGCTTGAGTTCTAATAGCTATAGAAACTTAAATTTAAGGTCCTTATGTGGTAAATAGACCATTAATTAGATAGTGGATGATAATGGCTTGGCATAATTGAAATTTTGAATTAATAATAAGGTTAATTTTGTCATTTAGTAATTAAAGGTTAATTAAATAAAACAAAAGCCATTATTTTCATTCATCTTCTTCCTTAGCTGTTTCTAACATTAAGAATAGCCATTTTTAGGGCTTGATATTTGGCCAAGCTTTGTATGTTTAACTAGGTACGATTTTCGTTCTGTTTTTAATAATTTCTATGTTTTTGAGATCGTTGCAACTTAGTCTAGCTAGCTCAGGGACTATTTTGCAAAAATGTTAAAGGTTTAGGATGTTTCCATTAATGAATTCATGTGTTTTTTGATGTTCGATGATTGATTATGAATGTTTGTTGTGAATTATACAAGTTTTGTTAAGTGATTTTTAGTGAAAATGCAAAATAGGGATTAAATTGTAAAATATGGAAACTTTGTTGTTAAAATATGAAATAAATGAAAAATATGGGCTTCTAGGGACCTATTTTTAATTCAACTAGCATGGGTTGTGGTTATATTGCATTAATTTGTGTTTCTATGAAATAAGCACTAAATTGTAAAAGTTGTGAAATACTTGGGGCAAAAGTGTAAATGAGTTTTAATAAGTGTTTGGATTAAATTGAATAGTGAGGTAATTAAATAAGTTAAATTTGATATCGTATAGATCAAGAAAAGTGAAATACCGACTTAGATCGAGGAAAGAACAATGTTTTGGATTAATCGACTCGTTTCGCCATTTTTGCGTCCGATGTAAGTTCATATAGTTAAACTTTCATGTTTATTTATTAAATTGATGAATGGTATTATGTATTTATTCATATCTATTGTTGAAAATAAAATTATTGTTGAATTATGAAATTGAATTAAATGTTCAAAACAAGTACAACGCAGGATTGAGTACAATCGTTTTGTGGCAATGGATGAATTAACGGATAAGACCATGGTTGGACCATGTCAATGTTTATATGTAAGACCATAGTTGGGCTATGGCATTTTAATTAAAATAATATAAATGGGTTATGGCACCTTGAACGTAAGACCATGGTTGGACCATGGTAGTATTTATATGTAAGACCATAGCTGGGCTATGGCATTCTGATGATAAGACCATAGCTAGGTTATGGCACTGTGAATGTAAGACCATGGCAGGGCCATGGCAATGCATGTGTAAGACCATAGTTGGACTATGGCATAAGGAAAACGATGTTCTCATATCCATAAGTCGTTCTCTTATTTGTAAAGACTTGGTAAGTGACATATGAAATTAATATTTAAATACTTATGGTTATTATTAGTATTGATCTGAAATAAGTGTATCCATAGATATTTTAATGGTTCAACGGGTAAATGAAAGACGTGGTTGAGTATGAGATTGATACGAGTTGGTACAGGTATGTACATGAACCATATAAGCTTTAAATCAAAGAAATTGTGAAGTTTGCATATAATCTTATAATTAAAGATGTGAAAGGTTTGTTAGATAATATAAGCTACATATTGATATATTCAATTTTGTTGAATTGTGTATTTATGATTACATTGAGTTTATTTCATACGAGCTTACTAAGCTATAATGTTTACTTTGTTTATTTTACCGTGTTTTATAGTGACTTCAAAGCTAACTCGGATTCGGGGATCGCCGGAGACTTAGTCACACTATCCTACTATCATTTTGGTACTTTTGATTTTATATGTTGGGTTGTAACACCCCAAACCCGGTCTATGCATTGAGACTAGATTTGGTTTGTTACATGATTCGAGCTATTCTTAAATCTTTAATGAGTTGAAAACTACAATATTATTCTGAGGTTTAAAATTTGAAGAGTATTTGATTTTGATAAATATTTGAAAACATTAGTTGAAAATCATTGTATTATCAATAACCTTTAGGTAATTTGTTAAAGAGTTAACTATAATAAAATATTTATAAAAGATTTTCATATACTTGAAAACTCAAATTTATTTTAATAAAAACATCATAAAATCATAGCCCATGATTAAAAAGTCCAAAATATAGTTTAAATTCCAAACACACATAAAATCCATAAGTTATTTATAGAGGCCCTTATTACAATAATCCATAATAGTAAAAAAAAAATATACTTATTAAAAGTTCAGAGTTTAAATAACCCTCTTTCGCAGTATGGCCTCCACGAAGTCATCCTCGGCCCAAGTCCACATCAATTTCCATTACCTGAGATGGAAAAAAATTAAAGGGTGAGTTACTTAGAACTCGGTGTGTAACTCACTTACCACCATTATTGGGCGGATCATCAAGATATTATCTTTGGGCTTGAGCCCAATTCTGAAATTCAACAATATATCATGAATTAAAACAATTAAAAAATGCATGTAAAATGTAATTCCCAACCCAAACCTAATATCCATCCGCTAACACCCCGTACCAACCATCACACTGTGGGGATCAAGTCAACCCACCCGCCATCACACCAATCGTAGGCATTAAGCCTTTTTATAATTGTGGCATAGCCACCGAACTAGAGCAATAAGCCGTTATTGTGGCGAAACCACCGAACTAGAGCAATAAGCCATTATTGTGGCGAAAGCCACCGAACTAGAGCAATAAGCCATTATCGTGGCGAGCCACCGAACTAGATTTTTGCAGCGGCCATTCTTCTCTTCATATATCCCACCCATGCAATTAGGCGTGTATAATAAAGTATAAATTTCTTAATAATGCATAACATGGTGGGTTTATCGATAATCATTTCATTTGGCCCATAAACATAATATAGCAATTTGTCTATTTAGCGGTTTAGTGGGCTTTGGCCCATTACCGAACTAGAGTGTTTTGGCCCAATTTTAACGAACTAGAGTATTTTGGCCAAATTTTAACGAACTAGAGTATTTTGGCCCAATTTATCGAACTAGAGTATTTTGGCCAAATTTTAACGAACTAGAGTATTTTGGCCCAAATTATCGAACTAGAGTATTTTGACCCATTTTCACGAAACATCCAATTTACATAATAACAAATAATTTCTCGAGGGCATTTTTAGTAATTTTCACGATTTAGTCATTTTACGTATTTTCGTCAAAATATCGGTTTTACGTTTTTACCGATCTAGTCGTCTTTACGATTTTACTTCCATACCGAAATTTGACATCCAAGCAGAAAATAATGAGTGTGAAATTACACACCTCGTTCTGAGAGTACTAATCCTTCTCGCTCCTCGGCACCTAAAACATATTTTGATCCGTTAGACAACTAATTCGTAAAAATAATCTTAATCGATAATAGATCCAAAATCTTACCCTCTTGATTTTGAATCACTTGATTTTCGGCTTTTCCTCGTTTATTGATTAGTTAGCGTAGAGAATCCACCAGCGATATAACGGCTCGGAAGTTCGTACCACTTGAATAATGGACTTCCTTCGGAAGATGGCCCGCAACCCGGTGGAAAATCCCGGACTGCCGAAACCGCTCTTCGTTTGAATGGGGGATTTATGGATCCGCCCCTCTTAACGTGACTAACCACCGCCCTTTTCTTCCCTATTTTGAAAGTCTTCAAAATCCAAAGGGATAATAGTTAGATCTAAATAATATCAAACAGTACTAAGGGCTTTAAAAAGATGTGATTTCCTTACCACAATAAAAGCGTTTCCAACGTTTCTACAATTCTCCGATCACTTGAGTTCGATCTCGTTATTGCACTAAATAATAACGAAAAGCGTTATTAGAATGAGCGTTATATCGATCCAAAAGGCCCTCATAAAACCAATGATATTCGGCCATGACACTAATAATAAATCGAAAATGGAAAGAACCCTTACCTAATTCCCACGATTGAAAGGAAAGGATTGAGAATGTTGTTTAATTGATGAAAGATTCGGCTATGTATGATCAAGGAAAAGAAAATAAATTTGGCTTATAGGCACATTAGCATTCGGCTATGAGAGTGTAGATGGAAGAATTTCGATTGAAAAGAAATAAAATAAAAGAAAAGATGGTGATGATGTTGCTTTGATTTCAAAGAGATTAGGAGAAAAGAAAAGAAAAGACAAGCTTTAAGAGAGATGTATATTCAGCAATGGCAAAAAGAAAAGAAAAAGATTGGCTTTTGGTATAGGTGATTTTCGGCATTCAAAGAAAAGGTACAAACAAGTACTAAAGCAATAAACAAAAATGACCAAATGGTCAAAATAATCAAGGCTTACCAAAGCACAATTCGGCCAAGGGAGAGATAGGTTGAGAGAATTTGCAAAATTATGCACAAAACTAAAGAAAATGACCAAAACAAAAGACTAAATTTCCTAGCAAACTATCACCAAAATTTGGCTTCCCCCTAGCCATAATGCCGTCCATATGCATGGTCCATTGCCATGATTTTGTTTCCAAAATTCTCCCTTGATATGTGCCTTATGTCCCCCCTATCTTTCCTTAAGTCTTTGATTCCATGCCATAAGTTAGTTGTTTCCTTAATCCATTGATACACTAACCAAAAATAACATGGTCAACACCTTCCTTATATGTTCTTGGCGACACTTCCTATCCATGCAGAAAATTAAAAACAAAAATTCATTTAGGTGCTATACAAGGGATTGAACCTCTTCCCTCTTGCTAGAACCCATCGCCAACTCCACCTTACCATGTACTCACTTATGACACTCTTTAACACATAATTTAGCTTAAGTCTTAATCACCTTTGTTTCACTTCAATAAATTCTCAATTAATAAATTTTATTCCTTCTCCAAATTATGCTTTACCCTCTCTAGGACTTCAATAAGCACTAAAATAAAAATAAAAGATTGTTCCTTTAAAAAAATCTAAACACCAATTCATGCAATTTAAATACTCGGATTTTTAGGGTGTTACAACTCTACCCTCCTTAAAGAAAATTTAGTCCTCGAAATTTACAGTTGAAAAAGGTGAGGTATTGTTGCGAATTGCATCCTCTGGCTCCCACGTAGCTTCTTCCACTCGTGGTTCGCCATAGAACTTTGACCAACGGCACGGTTTTCTTCCTTAGTACCTTGACATCTCGGTCTAGGATTTCCTTTGGTTCTTCTTCAAAGACAAATCTGGATTCAACTCCAATTCTTCTACTGGGTATAATGTGCGAAGGATCCGATCTATAACGTCTCAACATGGAAACATGAAAAACATTATGAATTTGATCCAACTCAGGAGGTAACTCAATCGATATGCCTTTGGACCAACACGCTTCAACACACGATAAGGTCCAATGTATCTAGGACTTAGCTTGCCCTTCCTTCCAAACACGAAGATCTTTTTCCAAGGAGAGACCCTCGAAAACTGATCCCCACACTATACTCGATGTCCCTTCGCCCGGATCTGCGTCGACTTACATCTATCGAGGCTTCTTTCAACCGTGCTCGAATAACTTTTACCTTATCCTCATCTCGGATATCATCTCGGGACCTAACATCATCTTTCGCCCAATTCGGTCCAACAAATAGGTGAGCGACACTTACGACCATACAATGCCTCGTAAGGTGCCATCGAATGCTAGGCGATAAATTTGTTGTTATCTGTGAATTACGCCAATGGTAGATAATCCTCCCAACTACCTCGAAGTCAATTACACATCCCTTAACATATCTTCCAATATCTGAATTACTCTCTCGTGACCATCGGTGAGGATGAAAAGCCGTCTTGAAATTCAACTTTGTCCCCAAGGCTTCATGCGAGCTTTCGAATCGTGATGTAAACCTAGGGTCCCTATCCGATATAATGAATCTGGTACCCCATGCAACCTCACAATTTTGGATCGTATAGTTTCGCCAACACGCAATGAATAATCCGTCTGTTGGCGAGGAAATGGCGGTCTTCGTCAACCGATCAACAATTACCCAAGCGAAATTTTTCTTAGTAGGGTTAACGGTAACCCACTAACAAAATCCATAGTTATCCTCTCCCATTTCCAAGAGGAATCTTTATCGGTTGTAACAACCCGGACGGTAATTGATGTTACGCCTTCACTTGCGACAAGTCAAACATTTGCCCACAAATTACGAAATCTCACGCTTCAACCACAGCCACCAATCATTCACGGAGATCTCGATACATCTTATTTCCTCCGGGATGCATAGCATAAGGGCTACTATCGCCTCCGTAGAATCGGTTGCCTTAGATCGAGTCCTTAGGTATGCATACTCTTCCTCGAAAGCACAACACACCCTCGTGTTTATTCCAAAATCTTCAATTTCACCATTTTCAACTTGCAAGTAAAGGTCCCAACTTCTCATCGATGTCATTTTTCCTTGATTTGTTCCGACCACGGAGGTTTCACGAAGTTACGCTAACAAGCGCCATCCTCGTCTGAGACTCAAATGGGCAAACAATGCTCTTAAATCGAATCTTGCCTTACGACTTAACGCGTCGGCTACCACGTTAGCCTTTCGAGGATGGTATTCGATCGAAATCGTAATCCTTTAACAATTCTACCCATCTTCTTTGTCTCAAATTTAACTCCTTACGGGTAAGGAGGTATTTAAGACTCTTGTGATCCGTGTAGATTATAGATTTCTCACCATAGAGATAGTGCCTCCAAATCTTTAGAGCAAAGACAACGGACTAACTCCAAATCATGGGTAGGGTAGTTTACTTCGTGTGGTCTCAATTGACGAGAAGCATAGGCCACCACCTTTCCATTTTGCATCAACACACAACCCGGACCGTGTGAGATGCATCACAATAAATAGTAAATTCTTTTAGGCCTCATTTGAATTAAAGCTGGAGCTTCATCGGGATCTTCTTCAATTTCTCGAAACTCTCTTGTTGCTTTTCGGTCCAAATATCGGAGCTCCTTTACGCAACAATTTAGTTAGGGTGCGACAATCAGCGAAAACCCTCTACAAAGCGTCTATAGTATCCGGTAAACCAAGAAACTCGAATTTCACTCACGATGTTGGTGGTTTCCAATCCGAATAGCCTCAATTTTCGAGGATCCACCCTTATTCCTTGGTGATACTACATGACCAAGGAAAGTCACTTCCTTTAGCCAAAATTCGCATTTACTAAATTTGGCATACAATTGCTTATCACGAAGTAGGTTGTAATACTATCATAAATCTTTGGTCATGTTCCTCCTCATTTCTCGAATAAACCAATATGTCATCTATGAAC
Organism: Gossypium rotundifolium; assembly: GCA_025506655.1. NCBI lineage: Eukaryota > Viridiplantae > Streptophyta > Magnoliopsida > Malvales > Malvaceae > Gossypium > Gossypium rotundifolium. The sequence continues at coordinate 132,155,897 of CP106722.1, forward strand.
ACTACCACAAACCGGTCTAAATATGGTTGAAAGACTCGGTTCATCATGTCCATAAATGCAATTTGGTGCATTGGTTAGTCAAGCGGCATCACTACAAACTCATAGTGTAAAGTAGCATGTCCGAAATGCCGTCTTATAAATGTCCGCTTCTTTCACCTTGAATTTGGTGATAACCGACCTTAAATCAATTTTGGAGAAAGCTGAAGCTCCTTTTAATTGATCAAGCAGTCGTCAATTCTTGGCGAGAGGATCCGATTCTTGATCGTCAATTTATTCAAGCTATCGTAGTCAATGCACATACGCATCGATCCATCCTTCTTCTTGACGAACAAAGCTGGTGCTCCCACGGAGACACACTTGGTCGAATAAATCCCGATCCGGCAATTCTTGAATTTGAGCTTTAAGCTCGACCAACTCCTTGGTGCCATTCTATAAGGAGCAATGGACACGGAGTATCGAGCAAAAGCTCAATGCCAAATTCTACTTCCGATCCGGAGGTATACCGGGAAGTTCTTGAGAAATACATCGGAAATTCCTTCACCGTCCTCACATCATTCACAGATAATTCTTTGGCATCCAAAGCACGAGATAAAGGCTAGGAATGCTCCGTATCCTTTCCGCACCAACTTCTCGACTTTTAATGTAGATACCACATTTGCGGATAGTTCTTTCGTTCACCAATCATTATGACTTCCTTATCATCAAGGGTTCTTCTTGACATTTGTTTTCGGCACAATCCAATTCGCCCGATGTTTGACCAGCCAATCCATGCCCGAATGAGATCGAACTCACGAAAGGTAGTTCCATCAAGTTTGCTAAGAATACCTCCTCTTGGATTTTCAAAGGCACGTCTTTAAATATTTTATTAACAATTACCGTGTCTAAAGGACTAATCAACATCATCTCATTTTCGGTAATTTTGGATTCTAAATTCGGGTTTCGGATATGGCACTAGCTACATATGAATGGGTAGAGCCAATATCTATTAAAGCAATAACGGTACATCAAAATGAAGAACGTGCAGTTATCACATCAGTGCATTCCGTCCTCGCGGCGTCTAGCTGCATAAACTAGTCCGGTGTCTTGCATCGCATTTCCCCTAGGACCATTGCCTCGACCCGGTGCACCTTGACCACAACCAGCCCCATTACCACCACGACCTGGTCCACGACCTCTCGGTGGTGCTGATTACCTGACCGGTGTGCATCATTATTACGGACTTCTTGAGTCGTATCCATTAAATCGAGGATAGCTTTTGTCTTGATGTTCCATTGAACCGCATTTGTAGCATCGCCCGTTTTCCTCAACATTCTCCAAAATGTCTTTTCCCACACTCGGTGCAATCTCGACTCGATTATTTGTTCTGGGGTTCTACCTTGGCGATTCATCATTCGAGGTTTCTTCGGAATCTCTTGGAAGAACAGATTCTTTGTGTCTCTCTCTTGTTTGGGATCTTTCTCGATTACGCGATTCGAGTTCTTAGCCTCTTGGCTATTTTGGCCTTCTCCACAAGAGTCGAAAAATTTCTAACTTCTTGTGGAGCAATCAGAACCCTCGGCTCATCATTAAGTCCATCCTCGAAGCGTACACAGCGTTCGTGATCATTGCTACAATTGTTCGGGCATAACGGCTCGGACGTAAAACTTCGACTTCATATCTTGCCACGGTCTTACTTCCTTGGACAAGATTCAGAAATTCCTTCCTTGACGTCTACATAGCTCGTTCAGACGTATTTTCCTTGGAAGGCGGCTTTAAAGAATTCCCAATTAATCGGTGCGGCCGGTGCCTTCTCGAGCAGTGAGCCACCAGCGTCGCCTCATCCCTTAACAAGGATCTGCTCCTCTCAATTTTTGCTCGATAGTACATTCCATATCATCCATAATCCGTTCCACGACTTGAGCGATATTCACCACATTGAACTACACGAGACTCCTCTGAAAACTTACGCATTATTTGCCTTAAGTCGCTCTGAAATTGACCCACGAGTTGTTGGCCCAATTCTAGTTCAGTGACCCTTTCCAAGACTCGTAGCATTGCTTGAGTCAATGCATGATCTTCTTCCATGTGATTGCGTGATCCGTCTCACTTTCAATTGATGCGGTCGTCCACTTACGGCATATGATTTGGTGCTTGGTAGTAGCACCTCGGCCTCTACCACGGCCACGTCTACGCGTCCACGACCACGTCCTCTTGTACTCATGATAGTTTGTTCGTTTATCGATTACAAGTTTTATGAATCGAAATTTTGTTTGGTGTTTATTAACGATATTTTATGAGATTTGAGATATAAAGTTGTTTTTCGCAACATATCCTATAGTCTCAATCTCTACGATTTTCATATCTAAAACTAGAAGTTCTAGAGTGTTCCTATGATCATATCATAGTAATCATTAAGCAATAAATACTTACTTGACTTGTTCTTGGGATGCTTGTGGTGCCATCTTGATCTTTAAAATATCATTGAGCGTTTTCATCTGAAATTATTTTGAACCCAAACCACGGTAGAGTTTTTGAAGCGGGCTCGATACCACTAAATGTAACACCCCAAACCCGGTCTATGCATTGAGACTAGATTTGGTTTGTTACATGATTCGAGCTATTCTTAAATCTTTAATGAGTTGAAAACTACAATATTATTCTGAGGTTTAAAATTTGAAGAGTATTTGATTTTGATAAATATTTGAAAACATTAGTTGAAAATCATTGTATTATCAATAACCTTTAGGTAATTTGTTAAAGAGTTAACTATAATAAAATATTTATAAAAGATTTTCATATACTTGAAAACTCAAATTTATTTTAATAAAAACATCATAAAATCATAGCCCATGATTAAAAAGTCCAAAATATAGTTTAAATTCCAAACACACATAAAATCCATAAGTTATTTATAGAGGCCCTTATTACAATAATCCATAATAGTAAAAAAAATATACTTATTAAAAGTTCAGAGTTTAAATAACCCTCTTTCGCAATATGGCCTCCACGAAGTCATCCTCGGCCCAAGTCCACATCAATTTCCATTACCTGAGATGGAAAAAAATTAAAGGGTGAGTTACTTAGAACTCGATGTGTAACTCACTTACCACCATTATTGGGCGGATCATCAAGATATTATCTTTGGGCTTGAGCCCAATTCTGAAATTCAACAATATATCATGAATTAAAACAATTAAAAATGCATGTAAAATGTAATTCCCAACCCAAACCTAATATCCATCCGCTAACACCCCGTACCAACCATCACACCTGTGGGGATCAAGTCAACCCACCCGCCATCACACCAATCGTAGGCATTAAGCCTTTTTATAATTGTGGCATAGCCACGAACTAGAGCAATAAGCGTTAATGTGGCGAAACCACCGAACTAGAGCAATAAGCCATTATTGTGGCGAAGCCACCGAACTAGAGCAATAAGCCATTATCGTGGCGAAACCACCGAACTAGATTTTTGGCAGCGGCCATTCTTCTCTTCATATATCCCACCCCATGCAATTAGGCGTGTATAATAAAGTATAAATTTCTTAATAATGCATAACATGGTGGGTTTATCGATAATCATTTCATTTGGCCCATAAACATAATATAGCAATTTGTCTATTTAGCGGTTTAGTGGGCTTTGGCCCATTATCGAACTAGAGTGTTTTGGCCCAATTTTAACGAACTAGAGTATTTTGGCCAAATTTTAACGAACTAGAGTATTTTGGCCCAATTTATCGAACTAGAGTATTTTATTTTAACGAACTAGAATATTTTGGCCCAAATTATCGAACTAGAGTATTTCTGCCCATTTTCACGAAACATCAATTTACATAATAACAAATAATTTCTCGAGGCGTTTTTAGTAATTTTCACGATTTAGTCATTTTCGTATTTTCGTCAAAATATCGGTTTTACGTTTTACCGATCTAGTCGTCTTTACGATTTTACTTCCATACCGAAATTTGACATCCAGCAGAAAATAATGAGTGTGAAATTACACACCTCGTTCTGAGAGTACTAATCCTTCTCGCTCCTCGGCACCTAAAACATATTTTGATCCGTTAGACAACTAATTCGTAAAAATAATCTTAATCGATAATAGATCCAAAATCTTACCCTCTTGATTTTGAATCACTTGATTTTCGGCTTTTCCTCGTTTATTGATTCGTTGGCGAGAATCCACCAGCGATATAACGGCTCGGAAGTTCGTACCACTTGAATAATGGACTTCCTTGGAAGATGGCCCATAACCGGTGGAAAATCCGGATTGTCGAAATCGCTCTTCGTTTGAATGGGGATTCTGGATCCACCCTCTTAACGTGACTAACCACGCCCTTTTCTTCCCTATTTTGAAAGTCTTCAAAATCCAAAGGGATAATAGTTAGATCTAAATAATATCAAAGCGATACTAAGGGCTTTAAAAGATGTGATTTCCTTACCACAATAAAAGCGTTTCCAACGTTTCTACAATTCTCCGATCACTTGAGTTCGATCTCGTTATTGCACTAAATAATAACGAAAAGCGTTATTAGAATGAGCGTTATATCGATCCAAAAGGCCTCATAAAACCAATGATATTCGGCCATGACACTAATAATAAATCGAAAATGGAAAAGAACCCTTACCTAATTCCCACGATTGAAAGGAAAGGATTGAGAATGTTGTTTAATTGATGAAAGATTGACTATGTATGATCAAGGAAAAGAAAATAAATTTGGCTTATAGGCACATTAGCATTCGGCTATGAGAGTGTAGATGGAAGAATTTGATTGAAAAGAAATAAAATAAAAGAAAAGATGGTGATGATGTTGCTTTGATTTCAAAGAGATTAGGAGAAAAAGAAAAGAAAAAGACAAGCTTTAAGAGAGATGTATATTCGGCAATGGCAAAAAGAAAAGAAAAAGATTGGCTTTTGGTATAGGTGATTTTCGGCATTCAAAGAAAAGGTACAAACAAGTACTAAAGCAATAAACAAAAATGACCAAATGGTCAAAATAATCAAGGCTTACCAAAGCACAATTCGGCCAAGGGAGAGATAGGTTGAGAGAATTTGCAAAATTATGCACAAAACTAAAGAAAATGACCAAAACAAAAGACTAAATTTCCTAGCAAACTATCACCAAAATTAAACTTCCCCCTAGCCATAATGCCGTCCATATGCATGGTCCATTGCCATGATTTTGTTTCCAAAATTCTCCTTGATATGTGCCTTATGTCCCCTATCTTTCCTTAAGTCTTTGATTCCATGCCATAAGTTAGTTGTTTCCTTAATCCATTGATACACTAACCAAAAATAACATGGTCAACACCTTCCTTATATGTTCTTGGCCGACACTTCCTATCCATGAGCAGAAAATTAAAACAAAAATTCATTTAGGTGCTATACAAGGGATTGAACCTCTTCCCTCTTGCTAGAACCCATCGCCAACTCCACCTTACCATGTACTCACTTATGACACTCTTTAACACATAATTTAGCTTAAGTCTTAATCACCTTTGTTTCACTTCAATAAATTCTCAATTAATAAATTTTATTCCTTCTCCAAATTATGCTTTACCCTCTCTAGGACTTCAATAAGCACTAAAATAAAAATAAAAGATTTTTCCTTTAAAATCTAAACACCAATTCATGCAATTTAAATACTCGAATTTTAGGGTGTTACATGTGGATGCTAAATGGTTGAAATTAGAGAACATATGTGTTTGTGAAATTGAGCACATTGATGCATATTTGGAAGTGTATAATTAGTTGAATTATATATGTGATTTTGGTATAAATAGTATGATCTATTTTGTGACTTGTGTGTATAGAGAAATGTGGTATATAATATGCATGAATTAGGCTTGAATTGGTTGGTTTAAATGCTAAATTATGCTATGTTGTGGTGCCAATTGGGTTGATGTAGGTGTGCACAAGTATGGGTGGAAAATTGGCTTGGTAAATAGCCTATTTTGTCTATATGGGCAGATACACAGGTGTGTGCCTCAGTTGTGTGTGACACACGGTTGTGTACTTGTTGAATTAGAAACCAAGTCAGTATGCTCCACATGGCCTTACACACGGGCATGTTACTTGGCTGTGTGACATAAGTCAGTGTACCTTACAAGTTTGGCATGGCCTAGCACACGGCCTGGCACACAGGCGTGTGTGGCCACTTCGAAGGGCACACAGGCTAGACACACGGGCGTATGGTTGGCCGTGTGACACCTAACAGCCCGTTTAGACCTTAGTCAGAATAGTGGTTTCGAGACCACAAATCGAGGTCAAAAAAATATTTTAAGATTATTTTTGGTGTTCATATTATGTGATTAAGTATGTGTGAAAATTTAGTGTGAAAATTTTATTGATTGTGTGCTTAATTAGCAAAAAGAACTAAATCACATAAAATGTAAAAGTTGTGTGCTGATTGTTAAAGTGTTTATTTGTCATGGTTTTCTAAATGAGAAGTCCTTATGTTGTTATTAAACCATTGATTAATGGGATGGACAAAAATGGGCTTATATTAGTGGAATTTTAATGTTTTAATTAAAGGTTAAAATAGTTATTGAGTTATTAAGTCATTATAATTAAATAAAACAAATTAGATGGCCATTTCTCATCTTTCTTCCACTGAAAATAGAATAGAAGAATAGCCATTGAAGCTTTGTGATTTTTGGCTAGGGCTTAGCTTGATTGAGGTATGTTTTGAGTTTGATTTTTGATAATTTTTAAGTTTTGTGATCGTTGCTTTGTACTCTACAAAACATATGCTTAAATTTTGTGAATTGATGATGAATTTGAAATGTACCATGGATGAATTCATGAGTTTTGTGAAGTTTGGTGATGAATAATGAAAGTTATGAGATAGATTAACATAGTTTGTCTTTGGATTTTTGGTGATTTTGAGTAAATTAGACTAAATTGTGAAAATAAGAAATTTGAGGACTAAAATGACAAATAAATGAAATGTGTGGACTTGTATGAATATAGGGAGAATTCGGCTAGGAGTGGGTGAAGTGAGATTTTGTGTATTTTGTGATTTTGTGAAATAAGTACTAAAGTGTCAAAATGTGAAAGTATGAGGGCTATTTTGTAAAATGCCCTAAATATATGTGCTTGGACTAAATTGAATGAATTGGTGGTTGAATGATTTAAATTTGAATGTGTTTAGACCAAGAAAGGAGAGGTTCGGATCGAGATCGAGGCAAAGATAAAGTACTCGATTGATCAGCTAGTTCCGGTATTTTGACGTTTGAGGTAAGTTTGGATATAATATGTGTTCTTAATTTATGTTTAAATGCAATGAAATGAATAATTTTGTGATTATCAAATTAAATGCTATGTGTGGAATTGAGTTAAATGGCACTAAGTGTGCGTAATTGGAATCGAGATAGAGATTAATGGCACTATGTGTGCGATGTATTGGAAGCTTCAGCTTTATTGATTGGCATTGTGTGTATGATACCAAGATTTATTCGGTTCTAGGTAAAGGCACTAAGTGTGCAATGATAATTAAGTCTCGGCTATGAAATTTTCACTAAGTGTGTGATTGTATCGAAGAAATATTAAAGATTGATCGAAAGGTTGGATCGAGTATTAAGTATCAAAAATTGGATATAATTTAGGTGTTGGCAAAGGTATGAATGAACCTATGTGGTTGATGAACTTGTAGATGATGATTGAATAGAGATGTGAACATATGGTTATAGTTGAGATTGTGTATTCATGAAAATCAATCTATGTGATGGTTTATTTTATACATTGATTTGAATTGTTGAGTTAAATGTATAGTATTACGAACTTACTAAGCTTTTATGCTTACTGTGTAATATGTTTCTCTATTTTACAGTGTCAGTAAAGCTAGATCAGATCCGGGGATCGTTAGCTGCTCTATCACACTATCGACAATCTATTTTGGTACTTTTGAAAGATGTACATATTTAGTATATGGCATGTATAGGCTAGAAGTCATGATATGTTTTGTAATTTTGGATCTTGTCATGTAATGTGGCTAGAAAGTTGAATGTTGGTGGTTCATATGAAAGGCAATGAAAATGATGAAAGTGGTATGAAATAGTGAGGTTGGAAATGGTATTTTTCATGCTTGAATTAATTGAAGGAAATGGTGTTTTATGTGTGAATTTTTGGCTTGATTAAATGATGTTTTGCTAATATGATTTAGGATGTGAAATTTGTATTTTAGTTCGACTTATTTGAGATGAGATTGAGCATGGCTATAGATGGTATGGTAAATGATGGATTAGTGTTTGGATTAGCATGTTTGGTTGCATTTTGAGGCATGAGTTGGTATTTATTTGAGGCTTGTAGGTGATTCAAGGTGTGGGAGGCAAGTTTGGCCTTGAAAATGGCCTATAATTGCCCACACGATTGAGCACACAGGCGTGTGGCTCGACCGTGTTATTTAAGTTTGCCAAGTGAAACAAGTCAGACTCGACCATGGGCTGGACACATGGGTGTGTGACTGGCCATGTGGTGCAAGTCACGGGCGAGGCACATGGGCGTGTCTCAGGCTGTGTGGACAAGTTAGTAGGTATGCCCTGTTTTGCCATGCTTGGACACATGGGCATGTCCGAGGTCGTGTGAGGCACACGGCCTACCCACACGGGCGTGTGACCTCTGTAGTTTTAAAAAATGTTTGAATTTTGAAAATTTTTGTATGTGTTCAGTTTAGTCCCGGCCTTTTCTAACATGTGTTTATGGTCTCGTAGACCTCATTAAGGGACTATATGATTATATTTGAACATGATTGAATGATAAATGACTTTGTGTTGTGGAATGGATAGGAAATGTTCTGATTGTTCAAAAATGCCTCTTAACTCTATTCCGGCGATGGCTACGGGTTAGGGTGTTACATGACCCAAGTCAATATGCTCACTAGTTTGGACACGGGGTCGAACACGAGCTAGGACACGACCATGTGCTTCCATCTCGAATGTCCACACGGCCTGTGACATGGGCGTGTCTTTGGCCGTGTGAGACACAGTCTGGCCACAAGGGCATGTGTCCACTACTTTTGAGAAAATTTTTTAAGTGTTCTAAGAGTTTCAAAGTTATCGATTTAGTCCTGAACGACTCCCAATGCATGTTTAGGGTCTTGTAGGCTCGTATTAGGGACAAAATGATTGGTTGTGAATGAATTGTGTTTGAAATGATTAATTTGTATGAGAAATGTATGTTTTAATATGTGATAAGTATGGTAATGCTCCGTATCTCTATTCCAGCATTGAATACAGGTGAGGGGTGTTACAGCAGAAGTAGAAGGTTAGAAGTCTTCCAGCTCTAAGTACAGATTCGACTCAGTTAATTCCCTACATTGGTCAAGATAGGCCCGTGGATGGCTTTGGTAAAGATGGCATTGTGAGAATTAGTGTGAAGGTGGAGATTGTTAGAGCTGTGTGACCCAAATTCCTATTAAATAAAATAAGGGATTGCTTGCAAGTCAAATTAAACAAAATATATTTTCTTTCTAGAAGATTTAGTATTTATTAGTATAATATATTTAGCATTTATTAGCATAATTTATTAGTATAATATATTCTTCTCATGTCAAGAGTTTTACCCGTTGAATCTATTTGGAATATAGATGGATACACCAGTAGTACACTCGAGGTATACAAATCAGAATCCGTCAATTCATACTTAGTACCTTGTAGGCACACTCTCAAGCCACGTATCATACAATAGAATTACCAGTCCAGGCTAAATTCTAGCTGTAACATATACTCTAAGGGCTTTGTCGGATTACCGGTCGAGGTAAATCCTTTCTATGACAAAGAATTTCCTGGATAGAGCTAAATCCGATCAATTAGGATTACCGGTCCGAAGCTAAATCCTAATTGAAACATATATTCGAGAGGCTTATTTCAGATTACCCGTCCGGGCTAAATCCTTTCTGCAACACATTCTGTTTTATAAGGGAAATCACATTTATCCATCGACTTCCATTTATTCAAATGGGATTTAACATTTATCAGGAAATTGTCGGGTATATGTTCAATCTCATAAATTTATGCATTCATACAATTCAAGTGTTCACATTCAACTCAAGTCTAAAATTTACATTTTTATCATTTATCGAGCATTATTGTTGATCGGGCACATTTCATTTATCAAACTTTGATGAATATGTGATCATTTCACAAAATTAAGGCATTTATACAATTCACAAGTAAAACTTTTAATTCAATCATAAAAATATATACAATTTAGTTACACGAACTTACCTCGACAAAGGTTCGTGTACAAACATCTACTAATCCGACATTTTCCTCTTTTTCCTCATTCTAACTCCGAATTTGGTCTATCCAGATCCAATTTGGCCATGAAAGTTTCTTCTCTCCCTCCTAAGGTTTCCATGTTTTATTTTGGGGAAGATGATAAGAAAATAAGATTATATCTAATTTATCATCTTTTAATTAATTAAAATTTTCACTTTTCAATTTTGTCCTTACCCTTTTTCTATATTTCCATGGATGAGTCACCAAGAAAAATCTACATACTTTTCTTAGTGGTCTAATTACCATATAAGGACTTTAAGTTTTGAATCCCATAGCTATTTAATCCTTATAGCTACGAGAATTCAACTTTCGCATTTTATGCGATTTAGTCATTCTCGTAATTAAGCACTCAATCGATAAAATTTTCGTACCAAAATTTTAACATGTCATATCTATCATAATACGGACCATATAATAAAATAAAAATAAAATTTGCTTTCGAATCAAAATTGTGGTCTCGAAACCACTATTCCGATTTCATCAAAATTTGGGCTGTTACACCAAATTATTTTTAAGGATGCAAAAAATATTAAATATCAAATTTCTCTTCATTTACACAATTATTGCTCTTTCAAAAACCAACATCTCCAACAAAATTCTCAAACGTTCTAATCTATAAATAAACACAAACCAACATCTTCATCGATTATGGATTTCTCTAACTACATAATAAAATATCTAACGTAAACATGGTTTTCTAACTGATAAATTCACCATCTTCTTCTTTCCTCTCCTTTATCTGCCAAAAGAACAAAAAATAATCCTAACTTTGGGGGGAGGCGGCAAAATGCTTTTTTTAAGAGGGTAGTTGCTTTCATCTCATTCATATTTTGTTTCACAGTAGAATATTGTGTAACACCTAGATATTTGGTATTAAGTTAGTGATTTTGAAGTCCTTTTAAGGATGATGTTATTCTTATATTATTTTGTGAAGACTATTGTAACACCCCTGTCTCATATCTGTCGCTGAAATAAAGTTACAGATCATTACTGGAGTTTACAATTCAAATGGATAGAAATTTCAAACATTTTATATCATAATAATAAGCATATTAAACCTAATTAAAAACATATATAATGTCCCTTAAAATAGCCCTCGAGGCCCTAAATATATGTTAGAAACAAGTCGGGACTAAATCGAAAACTCAGATAATCTTCCAGGAAATAAGGAAAATTTTCAACACTGCAGGGTCACACGGCCAAAAGACACACCCTTCTCTCTGGCCGTGTGGGCATTCGAAGTAGGGACACATGGTTGTGTTCTAGCCCTTGTTCGTGCATGTATAACTCATTGACTTGGGTCACACGGCCAAGCCACACGCTTGTGTGCCAGGCTATGTACCCTTCAAAATAACCTCATACACCTGTGTGCCGAGCCATGTGCTATGCTGTGTAATAGCCTGATTTGCAACCCTTTAAAAGCTACAAGGGACACACGACCGTGTGTCACACATGGCTGAGACTCAAGCCCGTGTGGATGAAAATAGGTCATTTTACAAGCCACTTTTCTCACCCAATTTAGCATGTACCTACACACAACATTGCACATACTTACAAGCCATAACTAGGCATCCAAATCAAGCATAAACAAGTCATTTACATATGGTATAAATTCATACAACCAATATGACCTTAGGCACCTCAAATGACTACATGTAAACATGTATAATCATGTACTCATTTTGGTCAAAATGATCAACTAACTTCCAACTAGATTTGCATCAATTCATGCCATTTAGTTTACTTACCAAAACTTCTTAGTTGGTACCAAATATGTTGTAACACCCCAAACCGGCCCATTCACTATGATCGAATTTGAAATGCCACTGCGGAAAAACGTTTGAAAATATTCTTACTTAAAAGTAAAAAAAAAAACCGTTAAAAATTTGTTGCCTTTGATAAAACATTTTCGTAATTTAAAACATTCTAAGTAAAAATTAAGTTGTTATAAAATACGGATTCAAAACTATATATATATATATATATTAGAATGTAAGTTGCTAAAAATAAAACTTTTCTAGATAATAATATAATTGACAATCCAACTTAAAACATAATAATCCGTAAATACTTTAAAAGGCCCTTATTACATCAAATAAATTCCTAAAATACTGATAATATAAAATATTTAAAACATGTAAAACATCTTCGCATGGGCCACCTCGTATCCACTCCAACTCGATCCGAGCATCATGCATCACATAAGGTTTAATAAAATATTGGGTGAGTCAAGCAGGACTCGGTGCATAGTTATTTCACATGTCTCCATATATGGGCTTGGCCCATATCCACACGATCCACATACAAAATTATGCAATTATGAAGCCCAACCCATCCTAATGTCCATCCGTCACACCTACCTCATGGACACTGCTTTGCCCAAGGCCGTGGCTAATCCACCGATCAACCAAGTGATCCCACATATCCTACCCTGGCAGACCTGCCGCACAAGATCGTGGCTAAGCCACCGATCACATAAGTGATCCCACATATCAATCAGTCCATGGTGATGCACACAGCTATCAACCGCCGAGATGTGGCACCTAGCCAACACCTCCCTTGATGAAGCACATAGCTAACATCAAGCGCCAATGTAGCACAAGGCTAACATTAGACCACGTACATAATGTACACCCTTCCCTTTGATATTCATGTCCCAAATCCCATGCATATATATGTGTCATGACAGATTAACACTTAGAGTAAATATACATCACATGCTTATTACCATTTCTCATATTCATCAATAATCATTTAATATCGTAAATCACTGACCTAATTATTCGATCACCCACCGCGGGTATTCACAATCTTAGCCTTTATTTCGTCTATCATTCACATCATATATATATATAAACATGCACACAACAACAGAACAGTGCGATAACTACGCACCTGTTTGGTACAGTCTATCTAATCTCGAATCCCACGTCTAAATGTTTTGCACCCTTGCGATCGTTGAACTCCCTCCTACACAACCTAAGTCAAAATCGGCTAACATGGCATACCAAATGTGGCCTATGGCCAAATACCACTACTACCTTACCTAGCTTATTTAAATCTCGAAAAAACTACTCCTTGCTTCTTGAACAGTTGAAATCCCTTGATCATGCAAATCCCCAAAGACCTCCCTTAATGCTCCTTGATGTCAGCTACAAACAAAAGGTACACATACATGGCTTAATGTACATTCGACCCTCCTATAAAAACCAAGACCAAATACTTGGTTTCGGCTACCAAACGAAACGAGTCAAAAATCGATTGCCAAAGGAGAGGATACTTACCACCAACGATCAGCTTCCAAAAAAACACTTCCCTAGGTTCGGCCACAATAGGGAAATAAAGTCAGATCTTTGTCTTTCGGCAAACAAGAGAAATAGAAGAAAACGATTTAAAGGAAGTTCCTTACCCCCTTTTTTGAGAAACGATTGAAGCAACTTGCTAACAATGGCAATTTCAGCTTTGAAAAAAATAAGTAAATAAAAGTGGAGAGGTTCGATTGAGGTTCGGCTAAATACAAGGTGTATTAGGCTACAAGGGAAAGGTGTAGAATCGGGTTTTGCAAGAAAGAAAAAGAGATGAAGAGAAAGACTAGAGGAATTCGGCCACACACACCTTAATGCATAAAATATTCAAATGACTTACCTATCACCCTCTTGGCCGAAACTTGGAGAAAAAGGAGTAAAACAAAACTACTAACTTATGAATTTTCGGCACACTACCCCTAGCAAAACCCCAAAACTGATTATGCACTCTAAGAGCTCTACATTCAGCCATTAGCTCCATCCCTTATCAAATCCCACATTTTCCTCCTTTATCACTTCCTTTAAAATAATAAATATTATCCATCATTAATCCCTTATCCATCATTAATTCCTTATCAATCTTTTATATTATCTCTTTACTCACTATAAATAAATATAATAAACATCACTTATCCCTTACCTTTACAAAGTCCCATGCCGTTCCACTCTCTTTCCCTCTTTTAAAATAAATAAAATACAAACACCTTTATCACATATCCCAGCCAAAATAAAATAAAACAAGCCTTATCCCATCCACTAAAGTCCATGTGCCGTCCAACCTTATCCATGTGTCGTCCAACCTTTTCTCCTTTCCCTTAACGTCACATGCAAAATAAAATAAAAGCCACCCATTTGCTGCCCACATGGTTCGAACCTGAGACCTGTTGGAGCCCTTGACGCAAGCTACAGGTAACGCCACAAGCCACTTTGCCAAGGCACTTTTTGTGTCATAAACTCCCCATAATTTTTGTTAAAGCCTCCTTAGCCCAGTTTCCCTTCTTGACGTAAAAATAAATGCTCCTTCCTGCTTCCTTCGCAACTCGAACCAAGGCCCTTCCCTACTGTTCCTGGCGTCATTCTCCAAGGCCTTAGGTGGCACCTTGCAGCCACTTTACCAAGGTGATTCTTATGTACAAGAACTCCCAAAATTTCCCTTAAGGCTTCCCTGGCCTTGCTCCCCTTACTAACTCAAAATCCAAAAATTTTCCAATGCATTCCCTTTTTATCCTAGAGTTTTAAGAACCCCTAAAACACATCCAACCCACTCACTGAGCCTATTAACTCATGAATTATACACCAAATGCATAACCCCTAATCTAGGATATTACAGTTCTACCCCCTTTAAAAATAATTTCGTCCTCAAAATTACTTACTAACGAACAATCGTACAATCTAACTTCGCCACATTACGATATTGCTGCGCACTCTGATCTTAATAAAACTAACACATTTCCTATGCACAATTCCAAAGTTCACATCCAAGGTTTCATACCCTTCACTAGCAATACAAGAATGAACTAGCTCTATAATAAACAAGGCAATAAAGGCATTAGAAAATAAGAAACTTACCGTTGTCACATCGGCATATCACTCTCCTCGCATGACGGATTGCATAAACCAACCTTGGCGCCTTGCATCCGAACCTTCAACACCTCCGCTTGGTGCTCCACGACCTCGGTGAAACCATTTCCTCCATGGTTCGGACCACGACCCCTGTCGCCTCTCGACCATTCCTACCCATTGCTCATAACCTTGGCCTACTGTCCGAGCCCTATTCGGATCCAGGGACGATCTTTAATCAGATGAGACTTAGACTTACACCTAAAACACTCTCGCTCCTGATTCCAGCACTCGCCAGCATGGTATCTTCTACACTGAGCACACGAACGGTCCAGATTTCCCGTAGCTGGCTTAGTAACACGAATAAAATTCTCAACCCTCGGTATTTTCTGAAAGTTCTCAGACGATTCTGACGGTCCAAAACTCCTCTTATCCCGGTTCCTATTCCTATCTCTGTTCTGCCTCACAGAGTCCTTAATCCATTCGGCTACCTTAGCCTTCTCTACTAACACAGCGAACTCCCGCTCCTGCTGTGGAGCTATCAACAATCTCAGATAGTCCCTTAATCCGTCTTCAAATCGGACACATCACTCATGCTCTGTCACCACTACTCTTCAAGCATACCGGCTCAACTTTAAAAATTTAGCCTCGTACTCCTCTACGGACTTATTCCCTTAAACCAGCCCCAGAAAAGCCTTCCTTTGCGCATCAATGTAATGGGTACCAATATACTTCTTCTGGTACGCCGCCTTAATATAATCCCAAGTAAGATCCTCAGCTGTGGCACCATCCCGAACTGTGAGCCACCACCGATACGCTTCATCGCATAGCAGCGCCACCATTCCTTTAACCTTCTCTACAGCTGTCAGATCCAACTCATCCATAATTTGCTCGGTTGCCTCCAACAAGATTCAAAAGATCTTGGGTGCCACACCAGATACTCCACGAAACACTTTAGCTCCATTGGCTCGGAGTCTTTCAGGTACAGACTTCCTAGCTCTCATATATCCACCTGCTCCAGCCACCATCTCAAGAACTCACAGCCTGCTTTGCGATGATATCATCCCCGTCTGGTCATGCTACTCAACACCAAAAGCTGGTGGTGGTGGTACCTCATTCTCGAGATCCTTGTCCCAATCTAATGGGTTCCGATATGACCATTCTTCCTCTACCGCGTCCATGATGACCTCGTCCTCTAGAACTCATATCTAATGTCATGATTTAATCTAATTAAAAAGTTTTATGCATTAGAAATTTTGTTTCACTGTTAATCCACGAGCAAATTTTATGAAAAGAAGTTTCCAGAAGTAGTTCTTTCAATCAACCAAAGTTTCAGTTCAAGTTCACTATTCTAATTCAGAGAATCACATTCACATTCACATTCATCCACAACATTCACTTCACTAGTTTGGGCATTTCTGATCATTCCCTACCCTAGGGGTAATTACGTTATTTTTCCTATAGGGGTATTTCGGTAATAAATTGGGGTCAATTTGAAAATCACAAAAGTCATTTCAAAATTTTCCAAACTCATGGATATTTTGAAAGAAAGATTTTCCAAATCAAGGTATTGCAGAAATTTCAAAAATCGGGGTTATTTTGCTAAATTTCCAAATCAGGGTATCTTGAATTTTCACAAAATAGGATTTTTGGGCACTTTTGCAAAGTAAGAAAATTTTATTAAAATCGAGGGTAGTATGGTGATAAAAATTTTCCAAACCAGGGGCATTTTAGTAATTTTACAACCAGGGGAAATTTTGTAATTTTTTAAATCAGAGATGTTTTGGAAAAATTTTCACAAAAATCTTTTGCTACAATTTAAAGGGTAATTTAGGGATTTTAAGACTAGGGTTTCCATAAAAATACGGCTAGTCCCTTTCGGGTTTTAGTTAGGAGTTTAGCCCGTGAATAAGTCCCATTGGTTAGGGTGAACCATTACTACGCACCAGGTAGGATTCGAGTGAAGAGGACGTGAGTCGCTAGGACTGCTTAAATACCAAGCTCTTACCGAATCCACTCCTAGACATGCGCACAATGGTTGCCATACCTTAACTCAACGACTTACTTCACAGGTTTGTTCAATTAGGCTTTTAAGTCTTATGCATGTGTTTGAGTGCACTAGTCCTAGGGTTCAATAGATCCTAGTTCAATAATCTACGTTCCTATAATGCCCATATAATTCACATACAAATCACTTCAATGGTTCGATGTACTTACCTGGTGGACTTCGGGTCGGAGATACAGGTGCCATGCCAGAATAACCCTGAAAAATTTCACGAAAATCCATATTTTTGAAAAAGCCCATTTTGAAAAAGTGTTTTTGGGCCCAAATCCCTCAAAGCCGAGTTTTGAACCGGGCTCTGATACCAAACTGTAACACCCCAAACCCAGCCTATTCACTACGACCGAATTTGAAATGCCACTGCGGAAAAACGTTTGAAAATATTCTTACTTAAAAGTAAAAAAAAACCGTTAAAAATTTGTTGCCTTTGATAAAACATTTTCGTAATTTAAAATATTCTAAGTAAAAATTATGTTGTTATAAAACACCGGATTCAAAACTTATATATATATATTTTAGAATGTAAGTTGCTAAAAATAAAACATTTCCAGATAATAATATAATTGACAATCCAACTTAAAACATAATAATCCGTAAATACTTTAAAAGGCCCTTATTACATCAAATAAATTCCCAAAATCTTGATAATATAAAATATTTAAAACATGTAAAACATCTTAGTATGGGCCACCTCGTATCCACTCCAACCCGGTCAGAGCATCATGCATCACTGTAAGGTTTAATAAAATATTGGGTGAGTCAAACAGACTCAGTGCATAGTTATTTCACATGTCTCCATATATGGGCTTGGCCCATATCCACACAGTCCACATACAAAATTATGAAATTATGAAGCCCAACCCATCCTAATTTCCATCAGTCACACCTACCTCGACAGACCTGCTGCCCAAGGCCGTGGCTAATCCACAGATCAACCAAGTGATCCCACATATCCTACCTTGGCGGACACAAGACAAGGCCATGGCTAAGCCACCGATCACATAAGTGATCCCACATATCAATCGATCCACGGTGATGCACACAACTATCAACCGCCGAGATGTGGCACCTAGCCAACACCTCCTTGATGAAGCACATAGCTAACATCAAGCGCCAATGTAGCACATGGCTAACATTAGACCACGTACATAATGTACACCCTTCCTTCGATATTCATGTCCCAAATCCCATGTATACATATGTATCATGATGATTAACACTTAGAGTAAATATACATCACATGCTTATTACCATTTCTCATATTCATCAATAATCATTTAATATCGTAAATCATCGACCGATTATTCGATGCCCACCATGGTATTCACAATCTTAGCCCTTATTTCAGCTATCATTCACATCATATATATATATATAACACATGCACACAACAAGAGAACAGTACGATAACTATGCACCTGTTTGGTACAGTCTATCCAATCTCGAATCCTACGTCTAAACGTTTTGCACCCTTGCGATCGTTGAACTCCCTCCTACACAACTTAAGTCAGAATCGGCTAACATGGCATACCAAATGTGGCCTATGGATGAATACCACTACTACCTTACCTAGCTTATTTAAATCCCGAAAAAACTACTCCTTGTTTCTTGAACAGTCGAAATCCATTGATCACGCAAATCCCGAAAGACCTCCCTTAATGCTCCTTGATGTCGGCTACAAACAAAAGGTACACATACATGGCTTAATGTACATTCGGCCCTCCTATAAAAACCAAGACCAAATACTTGGTTTCGGCTACCAAAGGAAATGAGTCAAAAATCGATTGCCAAAGGAGAGGTTACTTACCACCAACGATCAGCTTCCAAAAAACCACTTCCCTAGGTTCGGCCACAATAGGGAAATAAAGTCAGATCTTTGCCTTTCAATAAATAAGAGAAATAGAAGAAAACGATTTAAAGAAGTCCCTTACCCCCTTTTTTTGAGAAACGATTGAAGCAACTTGCTAACAATGGAAATTTCGGCTTTGAAGAAAATAAGTGAATAAAAGTGGAGAGGTTCGATTGAGGTTCGGCTAAATACAAGAGGTATTCACTACAAGGGAAAGGTGTAGAATCGGGTTTTGCAAGAAAGAAAAAGAGATGAAGAGAAGGACTAGAGGAATTTAGCCACACACACCTTAATGCATAAAATATTCAAATGACTTACCTATCACCCTCTTGGCCGAAACTTGGAGAAAAAGGAGTAAAACAAAACTACTAACTTATGAATTTTCGGCACACTACCCCTAGCAAAACCCCAAAACTGATTATGCACTCTAAGAGCCCCACATTCGGCCATTAGCTCCATCCCTTATCAAATCCCACATTTTCCTCCTTTATCACTTCCTTTAAAATAATAAATATTATCCATCATTAATCCCTTATCAATCTTTTATATTATCTCTTTACTCACTATAAATAAATATAATAAGCATCACTTATCTCTTACCTTTACAAAGTCCCATGCCGTCCCACTCTCTTTCCCTCTTTTAAAATAAATAAAATATAAACACCTTTATCACATATCCCAGCCAAAATAAAATAAAACAAGCCTTATCCCATCCACTAAAGTCCATGTGCTGTCCAACCTCATCCATGTGCCGTCCAACCTATTCTCCCTTCCCTTAACGTCACATGCAAAATAAAATAAAAGCCACCCATTTGCTGCCCACATGGTTCGAACCTGAGACCTATTGGAGCCCTTGACGCAAGCTGCAGGTAATGCCCCAAGCCACTTTGCCAAGGCACTTTTTGTGTCATAAACTCCCCATAATTTCTCTTAAAGCCTCCTTAGCCCAGTTTCCCTTCTTGACGTAAAAATAAATGCTCCTTCCTGCTTCCTTCGCAACTCGAACCAAGGCCCTTCCCTACTGCTCCTGGCGTCATTTTCCAAGGCCTTAAGTGGCGCCTTGCAGCCACTTTGCCAAGGTGATTCTTATGTCCAAGAACTCCCAAAGTTTCCCTTAAGGCTTCCCTGGCCTTGCTCCCCTTACTAACTTAAAATCCAAAAATTTTCCAATGCATTCCCTTTTTATCCTAGAGTTTTAAGAACCCCTAAAACACATCCAACCCACTCACTGAGCCTATTAACTCATGAATTATACACCAAATGCATAACCCCTAATCTAGGATATTACATATGTCATTCTAAACTAGCACCAAATCACCATATAAGTCATGTATACTATAGTACCAAATCACCACAAATTCATAATATCATAAAACACATTTAACTATCATTTTACCTTTCATTATTCAATCACAAGACAAGCCAAACATCAACCATGTTAATGCTACTTATATACATACAAAAATATGTTAATACATAAGCCAAAACAAATGGCCATATTCACAATAAAACATATAGGCTTACATTAGCCAAAATACCTATACATACCATTATAACCAAAATTAAACAACCAAATGTACTAAAAGAGCTGATGGATAGTGTGATATAGCTCCAACAAGCTTCCAACCTGAATAAGCTTCGATTCACTATAAAACATGGAAAATAACACGTAGTAAGCATTTAAGCTTAGTAAGTTCGTATAACATAGAATTTAAATTACCATTTAGTCATAAAATAGGTAAGTAAAAAAGCATATGCCAAGACAATTTGGCCAAATGCCTAAGGACATATACACCAACCACGTTAGCCATGTAATTACATATATAAGACAATAAACATGGTTGAATACATCAATTGATCAAGTTTCAAATACATGTATTAACCAATTCAAGTTTCCATATACCATGTAACAACATTTTCATATAATTCATGTGTATACCTATAATAGTTTGTATCAAACTCGTATCATTTCGTATCGGATCGTTGTCCGTTGAACCATTTAGAATACCATTGGATACCCGGGATAGCTCACACATAGTGTGCTAGCTCATATAAATGTAATCCATCAATCCATGTACATGTATGCTCATATGAGATGTGAATCGGTATGCTCACTCGAGATATAGATTTGTATGCTCCCACGAGCTATAAATCGATATGCTTACACAAGCTGCGGTGTATCCACAATAGATGCAGGACCTTAGCCATTGGTAGGACGTTCAGGACCAAGACCCAAATCAAGTAAACCCTAATGATATGTTATTTGTGTCCTATGGATTCCTAAGGTTCAAACAAGGCTCGATAATCATCGTACATTGTTGGATATGCAATCAACAATTATATATGACAATTCATAACATATATGTAATAGCCCGATTTTGACCCTAAACGGAATAGTGGTTTTGAGACCACAAATCTGAGTCCAAAAATATTTTAAAATTATATTCTGTGTTTATTTTATGTGAATTTGCTTGTGTGAAATTTTGGTGTTTTAATTTCGTCGTTTGAGTGTCCGATTTAATAAAAGGGTTTAATCGCGTAAATTGAAAATTTGAGGGTTAAATATGAAAGTACCTAATTGTTGTTGTCTTTATAATTTGGAGACTTTAGGAAGCAATTAGGCCACTATTAAGGTTAGTGGGAGGAAAATGACAAAATAACCTTAATGTTTATATATTTTATATGTTTAATAAAAGGTTAAATAAGTAAAATAATAAATAATATATGTTATAATAAAACAAAACATTAAAAGCGATCATTTTTTGTTCATCTTATGACCAAAAAAAAAAGAAAAGAAAAAGAAATAAGAAAGCTTAGGTATTTGGCCTTTGTTCAAGCAAATTAAGATCAAGAATGAAAGAAAACAAAATTATATTGGGGGAAATCAAAAGTAGATGAATAGTCGATTAAACCGTTCGAAAACATCTGAGGTAAGTTTATAAGCATTTAAATGTTGTTAAACTTGAGATTATATAAATGTTATGTGATGAAATGAATTATTCGATTATATATGTGTTGACTGAATGTGAATTGAGATAGGGAACTATGTTTCGAGCTCGTTTTGATCAAAATTCAATGTCTGAAAGTCCTATACGAACCCTAGGAATAGATAGGATACATATGTCATGACATAGGATTCTGATATGTATTTTCATGTAAAACTACGTCTGGGATGTTGGCATCGACTTGTGTTTATGTGTAAGACCATGTCTGGGACATTAGCATCGTATTTGATTCGTGTAAGACCCTGTCTGGGATAGTGGCATCGATATGTGATTACACGTAAGACCACGTCTGGGACATTGGCATTGTACGGGCTTCCAACTATCCGCGTATCCTTTTTAATTTCGAATGGTTCAACAGGAAATGTGAAGTAAAGACCGAATGTGAAATTGAATTACAGGATCAGGTATGTCTTAGTTAAATGTTTTTAAAGAGACAAGGTAAGTTGGTTACTTGTATTGATATTATGTTATGTGAATATGAATTATGTGTTAACATATTTGAACATATAAGTGATTTGGCCATATGATATATGTATGTGAGGTTTAAATGTGAAATAGTAGTAAATGATAACTTGTATTCTATATTATGCAAATTTGGCCTTGTTTACGAATTGTTAATATGTAATTGTTGTTATATATATGTTTTTGCTTTTGACTTACTAAGCTCAAGTAGCTTCACTCTGTGTGTGTTCTTGTTTACCTCTATTTTATAGATTTTAGAGTCACGTTATGAGCTCGGGGATCATCAGCAAAGCCTATCACACTATCACTATTTCTTTCAGTATTTTACTAAGTTAAATTTGGGCATATGGCATGTATAGGATAGATGGAATGTTTGATTTTGGAACATGTATATGTATATAGCCATGCGAAAATGGCTAAATATGATGTTTAAGTTTATTGAGATTTGGTCATGATATATATATAAGTGTGATATGCTTGGTATGTATTGCTATGGTGATTTGATATAATTTGATTCAAGAGAATTAGGTATAGATAAAGAAGGAGTTTTATGTATAATGCTATGTGATAAGGCTAGAAAAATGGTTGTGATATGAATGAATAGTTATGTTTTAGGATGCTTAGTTTTGGTATGATTTGATGGCTAGTCATATGGTCAAAATTATGGAAAGTTTATTGACGCAAAGTATGCATATATATATTTGATGAATGGATGTTATAATGAGATGGTAACTTGTAGATGAATTATGCTTAGATTTACATGGTGATTTAGTTAGGTTAAATGGTGTACAAGATGTTGATATGAAATGTTCTTGAATGAGTAAAACAGATGGTCAATTTGGTATCTTTTTGGTTGCCAAAAGTGTTGGATTGATGCTTGTATGTTCATGTAGGGTTGACCCAAACTGTGGGTGGCATTTTGGCATTTCAAATGGCCTATAATTTCCCACACGGTTGAGCACACAGGCGTGTGGCTCGACCGTGTCACTCGTGGTTGTATTTCAAAATAGGTCAGACTCGACCACGGGCTGGACACACGAGTGTGTGACTGGCGTGTGGTGCAAGTCAGTGTCGACCACGGGTGAGGCACACGGCCGTGTGTGTCAAGTCCCGAAATTGGGCCTAGTAGGATTGGGCCTTGAGTTTTAGGAAATTAGAATAGTTTTAGTATGGTTTATTTAATAAAGTGGATTAAGTGAGCTTGACACTTAAGTTAATTTAAGTGTTCATTTAAAGCATAAGAGGAGTAAGTGGCAAGTTGGTTAAGGAGCTTGAAAGGTGGCTTGAGGTTAGAAGATTTGATTTATTGCATGTTTAGCATGTTGAAGTTTTTATTTTGAATCCTTTTAACCCTATTATGGTGCAGTTGGTTAGGGTGTTACAATACATATATTTCAATTAAAACTTATAAACACGATTTAATTACACAAACCTACCTCGATTTAATATACATAGATACAAAGGCAATTAATCCAAGATTTTCTCTTTTCCACGATCTAAAGGGATACGAGGCTGTCTTGATTTATACTGAATAAATTTAACTCAATTTAATATATAATTCATTCAATTTAGCCCATTACCATTTTGTTTAGTCTCTAGCTCATAAAATGGAAATTCATGAAATTCAACCACAACCCATTATAGCCAAATATTAATTAGGTCCCTAGCAAGCCCTATATTTCATTTATTTTACAATTTAACCATGTAAAATTTATATTTTCAATTAAATTCCTAATTGATAATTTCAACAAAAATCACTTAATAGAAGTTGTTTATCTAACAACAACCATCCACTTTCCATCATCAAACATAAAAATCATGTATATTAAACAATGGAAAAGCCCTAATAGTTTGAGTTTCACAAACTAGTAGCTAGCTAGATTAAACTACAACGATCCCAAAACATAAAAATAATTAAAAAGGGACAAAATGTTTTCCTCAAGCCTTAATGGTTGAATGTGCTTCAACAATGGATTCTTTTGAATGTTGCTTCAAAATGGATTCTTTCTCTTCTAATGGTTGAAGATAGAAATGAAAGATGAAAGCTTAATTTTGTTTTATTTATTTTATCATTTAATAACCTATTTACTTATTTAACCTTTAAATTAATCAAATCTATACAAATGGGGAGGATATTTCTACTATCAACTTTGGCATTTGGGCACCATTTGGCATATTTTCTTTTATCTACTCTCAAGCAAATTTTCCTCTTTGGTCGAGCATGTAAGGCATTTCTGTGCAAAATTTTTTTGGATTTTAGCCTCATTTTGTTGAATCAAATATCATTTCTTTTTGACTTCAAATTTTTCCTTTTTACATTTCAAAACTGGGTTGTTTATTTATGTGCATTTTCTTTTGGGAAAACAAGGTGTTGGCGAATCTCAATTCTCCCATCTCTCTCTTTTCTTCCTTTGATTTGTGCTCAAACACAAATTCCTTTTCATTTCATTTGGTAGAACCTCTTTCTTTTAACCCTAAATCCTCTTTTCTTCTCTCTCTTCCATTGTTGATTAACTACCGAATCCTCATCCTCTCATTTTATTCTCTTTTCTACTTACATATTTCCTTGAAACCCACTTTTATTAATATTTCATATTTTCTCCTTTCATAACTAAACAATGGAAACTTCCCATTTCCTCTTAGTATTGTTGAAGTGAATATTGAAGGTTGGTAAGTCAAATTTGGGTAGGATTTATTTTAAGGGATTATTCTTTTGATTATCCTAAAGTGAAGGCTAATAACCTTAATGATGATGGTTGATTGTAGGGAAGTGAGGCCGATTCACATTTAGGAGTGTGTTGGCTAGTGTTGAAGGCATTTGGGTAGGTTTGAGGTTCACAAGGAACCCTTCTCAATTATTTTGGTTTGGCGAATAGGCCATGGCACTAACCTAGTGTTTGGCGAATATAGGGGCAAGGAAAACTTGTGTGGCCGATTTGTCTATTGGGATTTAGGACTCTTGTAAATATCGGTGTGTACATACATCTTATAACTATTTAATATGCTAAGTATTATATGTATGTTTAATCGGATTGTGTAGATACAATTTAATACTGTCATGGTATAAACAAGGATTGAGTAAGTCCTTGTTGCTATGAGATTACTATTTGATGCTTTTGGGAAGCATGATACATTTGGTATATGGCTCATGATAGATCTGTTGAATATTGATTAATAAATCCATTGGCATGACAATTATTAATTTAATATTATTGATTCATGTGGGATCTAATGAGTGGAGAGGCGGTGATATTCGTGTCGACGGACACGGTGTTTTGGTAACACATTGTGACTATGGTCACCAGAGGTTTGGTACCTCGGAGGTTTGGCACCTCATAGCGTCTCGTCCACGTGGCTTAGCACCACCGTGGGTTGGCCCCACTTTGAGATGTGGGATTGGCGCGGTGATTTGGTATCACAAGATGGGTTGGCCCCATCATTCGATTTGTGTCCTCGGACACGGAGATTTAGTATCTCCGGTGATTTGGCATCACATTTGTGACTATCGTCATCGGTGGTTTGGCACCACCGGTGGTTTGGTACCACAGGGGTAGAAAAGCGTTTGGATGGTTAGGATGGGTGCATCTTAAGCGTATGCATATTAATTGGTTATGATTTGTGTATGTTGTTGCACTAAATCGAGGAAGGGTTACACATTGAGTCTTGGTGACTCACCTTCTCCTTTAATTTTTCGGTGACTCGTAGATCGCGGATAAGGAGGAAGAACTCGAGGTGGCCATCGGTGAACATTTGGATTAAATGATTTATGAACTACTTTTATTTTATTGTTGGTTATTTTGCTTAAATTGTAATAAGGCCAACTAGGATTATATTTTGGTTATTTTATCATTTTGAATAATTTGTTTAATAACTTAATGACTTGAAAAATGGATACACATGTTTTCTCAAATTAATCAAAAAAAAAATGTTTTATTGTGCCATCAATTTTACACTTGAATCTGTAACAACTGACCTAATAAATTATTAAACCAAAACAATATCTTTTATCAAAAACTTAAAAGCGGCTTAAAGGATTTTTTAAAATGTTTTCTCTGTAGCATACCAAATTCGGTCATAACGTTTGGTAGGGTTTGGGGTGTTCTGATGTGGTCAAGTCGATGGGTATGCTCTATTTTGACACGGCTTAGACACACGTGCATGTCTAAGGCCATGGGAGGCACACGGCCTGGTCACACGGGTGTGTGACCTCTGTACATTTGAAAAAATTTAAATTTCAAGAATTTTCATATGTGTTCGGTTTAGTCCCGACCTCTTTTTTAAGCATGTTTGAGGTCTCGTAGACCTATTTAAGGGACACTTTGATTTGATTTATTGAATTATGATATGAAATGTCTGTGAATGTTTTTGTTTGTCCAGAAATACCTTTTAACCCTTTTATGGTGACGGTTACAGGTTAGGGGTGTTACAATACATATATTTCAATTAAAAACTTATAAACACGATTTAATTACACAAACCTACCTCGACGAATATACATAGATACAAAGGCAATTAATCCAAGATTTTCTCTTTTCCCTGATCTAAAGCCGTACGAGGCCTGTCTTGATCTATACGAATAAATTTAACTCAATTTAATATATAATTCATTCAATTTAGCCCATTACCATTTTGCTCCTATACTTTTAATTCCTTTACAATTTAGTCCCTAGCTCATAAAAATGGAAATTCATGAAATTCAACCACAACCCATTATAGCCAAATATTAATTAGGTCCCTAGCAAGCCCTATATTTCATTTATTTCACAATTTAACCATGTAAAATTTATATTTTTCAATTAAATTCCTAATTGATAATTTCAACAAAAATCACTTAATAGAAGTTGTTTATCTAACAACAACCATCCACTTTCCATCATCAAACATAAAAAATCATGTATATTAAACAATGGAAAAGCCCTAATAGTTTAACAGTTTCACAAACTAGTCCCCGAGCTAGCTAGATTAAACTACAACGATCCCGAAAACATAAAAATAATTAAAAAAGGGACAAAATGCATACCTAATCAAGCAAATAAGGTGGTTTAATGTTAAGCTTCAACAATGGATTCTTTTGAATGTTAAGCTTCAACAATGGATTCTTTCTCTTCTAATTTCGGTTGAAGATAGAAAATGAAAGATGAAAGCTTAATTTTGTTTTATTTATTTTATCATTTAATAACCTAATTACTTATTTAACCTTTAAATTAATCAAATTTATACAAATGCCAAGCCATCATATTCCACTATCATATTTATGGTTTAATTACCATATAAGGACTCTTACTTTAAGATTCTATAGCTATTTAATACTTTTATCTACTAGAACTCAACTTTTGCACTTTACGCGATTTAGTCCTTTTTTAATCAAATTGAGCATGTAAACGGTAAAATTTCTTAACAAAATTTTTATACGGTATTACTATCATGCTGTAGGAAATTAAATAATAATAAAATAAGTTTTTTGACTTCAAATTTATGGTCCCGAAACTACTGTTCCGATTTCATTGAAAATGGGTTGTTACAACTATAATAAAATACGATTATCTCTAATGCGTACCAAAGAAGCCAGTACCAAATAGCAAAATTGCTTCCACTACAATCAAATTTCTGAGCAAATACCAACTGATTTCCAGTGGATACAAAAAATATTAACCAAATACCAAATTCAATTTCATTTACACAATTGTTATTCTTGTGAACACTAACATCTCCAACAAAATTCTTAAAACTTTTAACCTATAAAAAAAAACATACTAACATATGCATTGGTTACCAATTTCTCTAATCGCATAATAAAATATCTAGCGAAAATTTGATTTTCTAACTAATAAATTCTTCTTCTTTCCTCACTTGAATATGCCAAAAGAACAAAAAGAATAATCCCAACATTTTTTAGTGGGGCAGAATGCTTTTGAAAATATGGCGTGTACGCAACTCGATAAATTTGAAACCCACAAAAATTTGGAATTTCCATGTAATATTTCAAAATTATTCAAACACTAATATCTCAACATGCAACCCTAAACAATGAATATTTCGGTCATAGTGTTGGAGATTTCCATCAATCAATAGGTGAAAAACCATTTCCAAAGGTGAAGGTCCATCTCACTCAAATCTTGTTACAAGTTAGAATATTGTGTATCCCTTAGATATTTGGTTATTGCTTTAGGTATTTTGGATGCCTTTACGTATATTATTATTCCATATAACAAAATACAATAATCTCTAATAAGTACCAAAAAGGTGTATACCAGAAAAGTTACTCTCCTGTAACCAAATCTATGATCAAATACCAACTAATTTCAAATTTGTACAAAAAAATTTAATCGAATATCAAATTCCATTTTGTTTGCACAATTGTTGTTCTTGCAGAAACCACTCCAACAAAATTCCAAAGCATCTAACCTATAAATAAAATGTGTAACAACTTGTTTTCAAAGATGTCAAAAATAGTGGTTTCAGAAAACAATTTCGATGTGTGAGTCCATAAATATTATTTATTTAATATTTATTTCATATTTACAAGGTCATTAGAGTGTCATATTAAAGTTTAGTCTGGTAATTTTGATGTTTGAATGATTAATTAATGAAAATAACTAAATCATAAAAGCGCAAAAGTTAATTACTTATTAATTCATAAGTTCTAATTGAGAATAAAAACATAATTGAATGTTTTATATGGAAATTTAGCCATAGTTATGTTAGTGGATAGTATATATGTGTGTTTTAGAATTAAAATGTGCAATTAAGGGTATTATGATAATTAAACAAAAAGGTTTAACATTAGTAAAAAGAAAATAAATCATAATCTTTTTCATTTCTTCTTGGATTCAACCAAAATAACCATTTTTAAAGGTGTCGAAACTTCAGTCAAGCTTCCAACCATGTATGTTGGTTAAATTGAGGTTCGTTTTTTGAAAATTTTATATTTTTGAAATCGTTGTAGCTTATCTAGCTGCCCTAGAGACTATTTTGTAATACTGTCAAAGTTTTGAAAAGTTACCATTGTTGTTTTTAAAGCTATTTGGTTGATAATGGTTGAGCTTAAAGCTTTGTTATGAAATTGGACTATTTTGTAAAGTGAATTTAGTGAGTTTTGAGTTTATGGACTAAAATGATATTATGTTCAAAGTGACATGAAATTCTTGTAAATTTAGTTACTTTAGAGATGTTAAGAAATGATAATGATTTCGGCTCAAAGTTTTGGGTTTAATTGTGAAGAATAAGCATTACGATTTTGAGACTAAATTGAATAAAAATAAAAATTTTAAGGAAACTATGAAAATTATATGCATTAAATAAAATATTATAAGGCATTTAGAACTGATAATTTGAAATGAATTATTGTATAGATCAAGAAAATGATCAACGGTAGATAACTATGGAAAAGGAAAAATTATAGATTAGCCACAATACTTATATTATTGTTATTTCCTAGTAAGTTCATATAGTGTAAATCTTTATATTTTTGTAATAGTTTTGTTTGAATTGTATATTTGGTATGTTTTAATTTAAACTTAAATGTGGCAATCGATACAAAGGTGAGAAAAAAGATTTGATTGAAAAGTTATATATTGTTACATGTCTTGAGTCCGAATGAACATGAGATAGGATACAATTGGCATTCTAGTAGGGTTATTTTATGTGTTGTATATGTAACATCCTAGAATTAAGGGTTCTGCGATTTATGTTTTTCAGGGTGCTTGGCTTGTTTGCTTGTTATTTAGATGTGCTTGAGGGTCTTAGGAAGGCTCAGGTTCAAGCCAGAGCCTTGGTAAAATTTTGGTTTTTTGGGCATAAGGGGGGAGAGCTAGAGGAAGTAGGCCTTAAGGATATTCTTTTGCGTTTGATGACACAAGGTGAGTAGGAGGTGGAGTGGTTGTGGCATCACTGGCAGAGTAACGGGGAAAGGAGTTTGAATCCCATTTGTTGCATTGTGGAGCCTTATTTTTTGTGCTTAAGGAGAGGAGGAGGTGGCATTCGACTGGGACTCTTCTAGGAGGAGTTGGACGAGTCAAATCAGTTGAAATGGATAGATGAGAGGTGCTTGAGGAGTTGAAGTGGTCAAATTGGTTTGAATGGGTGATGGGGAGCAAATTGTGTAGTAAAATAAGGAGTGGATCGTGGGACTCAGGTTGATAGAGGTGTTGGCTAAATGTGGGGGTCTTTGAGGGGGAGAATTTCAGCCATAAAAGTGGCCTTTTGTGAGGGTTTTAAGCTAGTGTGGGAGGTGTACCATTCTTTCTTTTGGTTCCTTTAGGCATATTTATTTTCAACTTTCGGTCATAAAGAAAGGGGGTGTGCTATTTTTGCCATTTGGGAAATAATAAAAATCGAAAATCAAATAGTAGTCTTTTCTTTCTTTTGCATTGGAGTTGCCATTCACTTCTTTTTTTTACCAAAATCGTAGCACATTTTCTCCCTTCTTTCTATTCTTGTTTTTGGTATTGGCCGAACCTCTCTTTCATCTCCTACGATTTGTTTCTTCACCTTAACCGAACCTTTTCTCCTTAATTTCTCTACATTATTCACTAAATCGAAACTCTCTTTCTCTTCTACACTGATTCTAATTTCTTCACTTTTTTTTTGTCTCCCTTGTTCTTCTCTTGAGTCGAAACCTTGTTCATATTTGCTGCTTGTGCTGAATCTTCTTAGACTCCATCCGGCTTCTCTCTGTTAAAGGCAAAGAACTTTTCCTTTATTCTTATTTTCTCCTTACTTCTTCTAAGGAAACCAAATGGGTTTCTTTTCCGAAGTTTATTACTCCATCTCTTATAACCCTTTTTCTTTCATCATTTGTTATTTAGCCGAACCCTAAGAACCAAAGGGCTAGTTGGTTGTCGAAGGTCTCCTCTTCAATTGGGTTCTGTTTGTGCAAGGTATTGGAGACTCTTTCGTTTCTTTCTCTACTTTTTGGTTTTGTGTGGTCATAGCCGAATGGCTATTTTGTTCTTGATGTCAGTTCGCGGCTAATCTCTTCTATTATCCTCTTATCGTGGCATGTTCGCAACGGTTTAGAATCTATAGCCAAGTCTATCTATGTTAGGTTCATTCTTTGATCAAGCCAGTCTAAAGAGGGGAGTGGACCCATAGTCTCTGCTCCTAAGTTTAAATAGCGTGCTGTGTCAGCGGTTCGAGGCTTTTCACCAAGGTTACGGTAAAGAGCGACACTTCTTGGGATAGGCAAGTCGCGGTTATTCCCGCTAGTGAGAGTGTCAACAATCTAGAGTGTTTAGTTCTATGCGTAATCAGGTGTGTAGTGCTCACATTTTCCTTTATTATCTTGCATTAATGACTGTGTTGGCTGAAAGCCGAAACGACTGTATCGACAGTTGAGATACCCTTGTGGGTAAGGTTGGAGATGCCAGGTAAGTACCTTTATGATTCTGTCTTTCGAACAACATCGCCTAAACATATGTATGATTTTATTATCTATTGTACATTAGAAATATGTTTGCATGCATCACAATATGATAATATGTTGCATGGGCTTTGGGATATGATTGAAAGGGGAAGTGTAATTCAGTGACTCTGTCACAGTGGTTTTGTACCACTTTTTTTTTTTTTGGTGCCACAGGTGTTTGGCTGGTTCAGGTGATGTAGAGGATGGAATACTAGGTTTGGTTGGGTTGCATTGCATACACTTTTTAGTATGCCATATTGTGAGGGCTAAGGCTCAATATGCATTTGTGGGCTTAAGTCCAGATAGCGTTCGTTAGGGGAATTACACACTGAGTCTTGGTGACTCACCCCTTTTCTTAATTTTGCAGGTAACCCCTAGTTGCGAATCTGGAGCTGATGTGGACTTTGAGGTGGCCATGCTTTATTTCTTCCGTAAATTTTGTTTCCTTCTTTTAAACTTATTCTTAATTTGGGATTTTGTTATGTAATAATGCCTCCATAATTTTAATTTGGGTTTTTATTTTAACGCGATTATTATTATATTATGAAATGTTAAACACAGAGTTTTTCCTAAAAATATAATAAACATTTTCCAAAATATTAACAAGCAAATAACTAGCAAAATAATAATCAAACTCGAAATTTTTCTAAAACTATACCAACTATTTATTTTAATGTCACATTTATAAAATCCCCTAATTTCAGCTTTCGTATCACAAAACCCGTATTCAAATATTAGTTCTTTTAAATAAAAGTTGGTAAGGAAACCCTTAAAACTAAATTTTAATGATGGAAACACAAAACAAAAAGTTTTCTAAATTGCGATATTTTCACTAAAATTTCAAAATTATTCTCTCCATTTGACATACCAGATTCGATCGTAACGTTTAGACCGGGTTTGAGGTGTTACAATTATGGTATTAAAGCCTAGTTACAAAACTCGACTGTGGAATGGGTTCGAAAATGATTTCCAAAAATATGTTTGAAACATGGTTTAAAATATATGTTTTATTTCTGAAGTATGGCACCTGAGTCTCCAACACCAAATCTATACGGTAAGTCTTCTGACTATTGATTGATTTGTATGCAAAGATTATATTATGTTGTGATTGATGGTTTAAAGAGATTCAATTCTAGAGATTGAGACCTTTAGATATAGGTTTGCAAAAAGCTACTTCTAATTCTATCTTCATAAGCTATTCGTTAATAAACAGTGGAAGATATACTAATTCATAAAATTTTTTTATCAGAATAAGTCAATTCCGTAATCATTAGTACTAGAGGACGTGGACGTGGTATACGCGGCCGTGGTAGAGGGCGGGGCATTGAGGCTGGACCCTCGAAATTAGGGCATGGGCTGGAAGGCAAAATGCTAGCATCACCAGTAGCAGAAACAGGGTCTCAGGACCGATCTGGGGGGACGATACTTTGTCCCAAGCTATGTTGCGTGTTCTAGAGTGGGTTACTGGAGCAAGCACGGGATCGATAGCTTGGAAATTTATTCCTGAGCAACTTCCAGCAAATGGGGCGAGATATTTAGAGGTATTTTTGGTGTGGTTCCAAACGTAGTGGAGTATTGGTTGGAAGCAGTCGAGCGGATTATGGATGATTTGGACTGTATGATAGAGGAGAAGTTGAAGGGAGTAGTATCCCTCCTTCGAGATGAGGCATACCAGTGGTGGCTCACGGTAAAGGATGGTACACCAGCGGATCATGTTACTTGGGATTACTTTAAGATAGCATTCTAGAGAAAGTATGTTGGGGCGAGTTAGGTGGATGAATTTTTAAACTTGGTCCAGGGAATAAGTCGGTGGCTGAGTATGAGGCAGAGTTTTTGCATTTAAGCCGCTATGCTCGGGGTATCGTCGCAATTGATTATGAGCATTGTGTTTGGTTTGATGATGGTTTGAGGGATGAGCTGCGGGTATTGATAGCTCTGCAGCGGGAAAGAGAGTTTGCCATTCTGGTTGAGGAGGCAAAAATAGCTGAAAAGGTGAAGCGGTCTGAGAGGTAGAATCGGGATAAGGATAGATGTAGGAATAAGAGGAATTTTGGGTCGTCAGGATCTATTGGGGTTTCAAAAGAGGCCTATGTTTGATGGGCCGGGTTGAGTTGCAATGCATGTTGCTGTTGGTCGGTCTCAACCGTGTGCTCGATGTGGGAATTTTCATTCGGGGGAGTGTTAGGCAAGAAATAGAGGATGCTTTAGGTGTGGATCTATGGATTATCGGGTAAAGGGTATTCATAGGAGCAGCGCAGGCCTGACCCGATAGGTCGAGGTTATACGGTCGGAAGAGGTGGCGATGTACCAGAGAGGTCGTGGTCCAGCCAGAGGAGGAAATGGATTTGGTCAAGGGTATGGAGCACCGGGCAGAGGTGCTGAGAGTATAGATGCAAGATAGCCTTGACTGGTTTATGCAGTTAGACGTCGAGAGATGGTGATGCACCGGACGTTATAACCGATACGTTCCTTATTTTTTGTTTGCCTTTTTAGCTTTGATAGATATTGGGTCTACACATTCATATGTTGCTAGCACTGTGTCTTGGACTTTGAGTATAGAATCTGAGGTTGCTTCCAGAGAGATGATTGTGATTATCCCTTTAGGACAATCTATAGTGGCGAACAAACTATTTAGGAGTGTGCCATTAGAAGTGCAAGGGGTTGTTTTCCCGACTAACTTGATGGAATTGCCGTTTGGGGAGTTCGACTTGATTTTAGGCATGGAGTGGTTAGTTAGGTATTGAGCAAACTTGGATTGTGCGGCTAAGCGCATGTTATTGAAGACTCTCGAGGATAAGGAGGTGCTGGTGATTGGTGAGAGAAGGAATTACCTGTCCAGTGTGGTGTCTGCACTAAAGGCTGAAAGGATGGTGTGAAAGGGATGCGAGGCATTCCTAGTTTTCATCAATGCTTTGGAGGCCAAAGAATTGTCTGTAAGAGATGTTAGAATGGTGAAAGAGTTCTCGGACGTCTTTCCAGAAGAGCTTCTAGGGTTACCTCTGGATCGCGAGGTGGAGTTCGGCATTGATCTACTTCTGGGAATAGCTCGGTGTCTATTGCCCCATATAGAATGGCACCGAAGTAGTTGGTAGAACTTAAAGCACATATTTAGTAATTGTTGGACCATGGTTTTATCCGACTAAGTGTGTCACCATGGGGACACCAGTGCTGTTTGTTAAGAAAAAGGGTAGGTCAATGCGGATGTACATTGACTACAGGAAATTGAACAAGTTGAAAATTAAGAAAAAAAGACCTTTTGCTAAGGATTGACGACCTGTTCGATCAGCTGTAAGGCACTTCAGTCTTCTCGAAGATAGACTTGAGATCAGGGTATCATCAGCTTAAGGTCAAGGAGGTGGATATTCATAAGACTAATTTTTGAACTCGTTATGGTCACTACGAGTTCTTAGTGATGCCGTTCGGGTTGACGAATGCACTAGTTGCATTTATGGATATGATGAACTGGGTATTCCAACCCTACCTAGATCGGTTTGTCATAGTGTTCATAGATGATATATTAGTATATTCAAGGACGAAAGAGGAGCATGATTTGCATCTTCGAATAGCTCTACAGATTTTGAGAGAGAAGCAGTTGTACGCCAAATTTAGTAAGTGTGAATTTCGGTTGAAGGAAGTGACCTTTTTGGGGCATGTTATTTCTACCGAAGGGATTAGAGTTGATCCCCAAAAGATTAAAGCTATTTTGGATTGGAAACCACCGAGGTCAGTAGCAGAAATTTGAAGTTTCTTGGGTTTGGCTGGGTACTATAGAAGGTTTTTGAGGGATTCTCGTTGATCACTGCACCTTTAACCAAGTTGTTACGAAAAGGGGTACCATTTGTGTGGGCTGATAAGCAGTAGGAATGCTTTGAGAAGTTAAAGAGGATCTTGACTGAGGCTCCAGTGTTGATTCTTCCTGAGGCTGGAAAGAAGTTTGTCGTCTATTGTGATGCGTCGCACACAGGGTTAGGATATGTGTTAATGCAGGAGGGGAAGGTGATAGCGTATGCATCTCGGTAATTAAGACCACATGAAGGGAATCATCCCACTCATGATTTGGAGTTAGCTGTGGTAGTGTTCACTTTGAAGATTTGGAGACACTACTTGTATTGAGAAAAGTTAATTATCTACACCGATCATAAGATTTTGAAATATCTCCTTACCTAGAAGGAGTTTAATTTAAGGCAGTAGAGGTGGATTGAATTGTTGAAAGATTATGACTGCTCGATTGAGTATCACCCTAGTAAAGCTAATGTAGTGGCGGGTACGTTGAGCCATAAGGTAATATCGAATTTGAGGGCAATGTTTGCTCATCTCAGTTTCTATGAAGATGGAAGCTTGTTAGCCGAACTCCAAGTGAAGCCTTCATGGGTAGGTCAGATTAAGGAGAAACAGTTGTCAGATGAATTGTTAAGTCTTGACTTTAGCAAGTAGAAGGTGGTGAGACAGAAGATTTTGGTCTAAACAGTGATGGACTAGTATGCTTTCGTGGAGAGGTTTGTATATCAAAGGATTCTGAGTTGAGACAGAGGATTCCGTGAGAGGCGCATAGTAGCCCATACGATATGCATCCTGGTGGGAGTAAGATGTATCAAGATTTGCGTTAGCAGTTTTGGTGGCCAGGTTTGAAGTAAGAAGTTACCAAGTTTGTGAGTAAGTGTTTAACGTATCAAAAAGTGAAGGCGGAACACCAGTTGCCTTCGGGATTACTATAGCCACTGAAGATTCCACTTTGGAAGTATGAGAGGATATGTAACATCCTAAATTAGGGGCTATGCATTTGTGTGTTTGTGTGTGAATGCTATGTTTGTCATGTTAGTTTAAGGTGCTTTGGGGTTTAGGAATGACTTAGGGGTAAGAGCCTTAGTAAAAATTTTTCTTTTAGGTACTTTAGGGGAGAGCTGAATGGGATAGGACTTAAGGGTTGGTGTTTGTGTGTTTTGACACAAGAAGTTTATTAGTGAAGTGGCAAATAGGCGCCACTTCAAGCTATGGAAGGTGACGCCTCAGGAAAGCCGGTAGGGAGCAGGTTCGAGCTGCGTAGATCCCCTTTGAGGGATTTCTTTTTAACGCCAAGGTGGGGGAGACTTGCTCTCAGCTTGGACTCTGGTGGATGAGTGTTGAATGGGTCAACACATTTAAATGAGAGGAGGAGAGCAATTCAAGGAGGAAGAAGGGGTCAATAAGTTTGAATGGAGAGTGGACAGTGATCGGTGGAGAGAATCATGGGATTGGAAGAGAGAGAGTGATTGGGTAAATTTGGGAAGTGTGTGTGTGTGTGTGTGTGTGGGCTCGGTTTGGTGTTGTTAAGGGGGTGGCTGAATGTGAGATGATGGCATTAGGGTGTTGAGAATTTCGGCTAGCTAGAGAAACCAAGAGCATTTTTGTTCAACTCTTTTTGTCAAAACCAAAACATTATACCACTTTGTGCATTTTTCACTTTTTGTCAAATACCAAAACGCTTTCACACTTTTTGTTTTGCATTTTCTTTTCTCCCATTCACCAAAGCTGAAACACCTCCCAATACTCTTCATATTTTCTTCTTCTCTTGTGCTTGGCCGAAACTTACATTACCATCCACTCTCTACTCTCATTTCATTTTTTTGCCATAAACACCAAAGCCAAAACCCTTTGAAGCCTCATCTCCTACCGACACTCCGGCATTTTCTTCTATTTTCTCTCAAACATCATAGCTGAATCTCCTTTGGTAGATAACACCTTTTTCTCCATCTTATTCTTTGTAAGAGCAAAACATTTTGGTATTCGGTAAGTTCTTTTGGTTTAGCCGAATCTCTCTAAACATCTACTCACTCGTTTTCTCCTCTTGTTTTCTTTGAAAGGAAGCCGAATTCCTCTGACATTCATATCCTTTTCTTTCGATTTTGGTTCCAGTAGATTGTCGTTACCTGTTCTTCACCACTCCCAATCGGTTTCTCTAGTGTTATGGTAAGTGTTTTCATTTTGGTCCAATCATCTCTTTTCTTGGTGGAGTGTCGAAGGCAGTAGTCGTACTCTTCAACTCTTGGCTAATTTTAGGGGTTCATCTTCGCGTTCTTTCGACATTTGGATTGCAATTTAAGAGTGTTAAGGGACAATAGATTCTAGTCCATTTAGATTCTTAATCTCCGGGATTTGTCGATCTGGGTAAGGACCCTTAGCTTTGAGTGTCTATTCCTTTTTATTCAATTTCGCTGCTTTAATCCGATTTAGTGACCAAGGTTGTTCATGGAATCAAATGTCAACCAAGCGAAAGGAGGGGTTGGACCTACTGTCCTAGCCCCTAAGTTCAAGAAGCGCGCGGTATCCGCTGCTTCGGGATTGGCCACCAGGTTATGGGCGGCTTTTGAGCAGAATAAGTGGCAGACAGCAGTAGTCTCTGATAGTGATAGTATCGACATATATAGCATAGTGCTGTGCGTATCCAGGTGTGTAAGATTTACATACTTTAATATTATTATTATGTGTTATTAATTTCTTTGGCGCTGAAAAGCCACAATGGCTAGATGAATAAGCGTTATGCCATTATTGGCATGGCTGATGTACAAGGTAAGTATCCTGATGTTTATGTATATGTAAGTAAAAGTATGCCATGATAATATTTTGCTTTTAACAATATGTTGCATTCGGTTGACATTTGTTTGCATGGGTTGGTTATGATATGAAAGGGGAAGTGTAAGACTGTCAGTAGTGGTTTGGTACCACACGTGGGTTGGCCCCAAATTCTTGATTCGTGACTAAGTCTCAGTGGTTTGGAACCACCAGTGGTTTGGTACCACAAATTGATGATTTTGTGGCTCGTCCCAATGGTTTGGTACCACAGTGGGTTGGCCCCACATATATTTTTATTCGGGATTGTCACTTGTGGTTTGGTACCACAAGTGGGTTGGCCCCACATATGATATTTTGTGACTATGTCACCAGTGGCTTGGTACCACATATGGCGTGTAGCGGATGGATGGTTGATTGTAGAAATCCCCACAGAGTGATCGGTTGGTACGGGTGGTGTGTAGAGGATGGAAATCTATGATTGGGCCGGGTACATTGCATCCATTCTTGTACATGCTATTTTTGAGTGGGCTAAGGCCCAATATGTGGTTGTGGGCTTGAGGCCATTTATGATGTTTTAAGGGGGAACTTACACTTTGAGTCTTGGTGACTCACCCTCCGCTTAATCTTGCGGTGATCGATGAAGCGTGGACTTGGGAGCCAAGAGACTTGAGGAGGCCATAGCTTGATAATTTCAGTAAACTTAGTTTCTTTTTAAGACGTTTTAATTTGGGACTTTAATTGTTGCAATAAGGACTTTCTAAATTGCTATTTGGTTTTTCATTTTAAATTCCAATTTGATACAACATTATTTTACGACTTAAGCTTAATTGTTAAAAAGAAGTTTTCTGAATAATTACAACCTAAATATCTATTTTTCTCACAAGTGCTAACATAGATAGTAAATGAGTGGTTAATCCAACCTGGAAATTTTTCATAGCGGCAAACCACTGCTTTCAAAACATTACCTGAAATAAAGAGTTTCAAACTTCAGTTTCCATCAATATCCCTAACGTTTCTTTTCAACCTTTACCCTATGACATACCAGATCTGGTCGTGATGTCAAGACCGAGTTTAGGATGTTACAATTTTGGTATCAGAGCCTAGGTTGCAAAACTCGGGCTGTAAAAATGGGCTTAACAATGTTTTATTAAGCTAATCTAAATGATTTTTGGAAGGAATGGTTTGGTTGGAGCATGGCATCCAAGTCCGACAACACCCAGTCCATCCAGGTAAGTGGTTTAAAATTTTCGGTAGGGTATGCAAGGAGCGATTGTTAATATGGTTGTATGCTTTAGGAGACTCAGATTAGAGAGACTAAAACTTTGATATGTGTTGTGGAAACTACTCCTTGAGACTATTCCTCCATAAAATTCTTCGGTATTAAAAGTGAAAGAAATAACAAACTCATAAAACTTTTTAATCAGATTAATCGCAAACGTTAGTCATGAGCACTCGAGGTCGTGGACGTAATGTATGAGGTCGTGGAAGGGGCAAGACTACTGTATCAGAACCAGTAGGATCTGGTCATGGGTCAAAATGTGAGATACCAGTGCCGCTAGCAGTGGAAGCAGAATTTCAGGACCAAACAGGCGGGGATGACGCAGTGTCGCAGGTAATGTTGCGGGTCCTGGAGAGAGTGGCTGGGGCAGGCATGGGTACAGGAGCTCAGAAATCGGTGTCTGAGCGACTTCGAGCCAATAGAGCAGAGATGTTTAGGGGTGTTTCTGGTGTAGCCCCTAATACAGCTGAGTATTGGTTAAAAGCGAGTGAGTGTTTAATGGATGATCTAGATTCACGGAAGAGGAGAAGTTGAAAGGGGTAGTGTCTCTCCTGCAAGACGAGGCGTATCAGTGGTGGCTCACGGTTGAGGATGGTACGGTGGTTGAGCATATCACCGGGATTTCTTTAAGACTGCATTCTAGGTGAAGTACGTAGGGTCAAGTTATGTGGATGCGCAGCATAAGGCATTCCTAAATCTGGTTCAGGGGAGTAAGTTAGTGTCGAGTATGAGGCAGAATTCTTGCAGTTAAGTCGTTATGCTCGGGGTATTGTGGCCACGGATCACGAGCACTGTGTTCGATTTGAGGATGGGTTGAGAGATGATCTGTATGTGGTGATAGCCCCACAACGAGAGAGGGAATTTGCTGTTCTTGTGGAAAAGGCTAAGATAGCCGATGAGGTGAAGCGGTCCAAAAAGTAGAATCTAGAGAGGAATAGGAACAAGAGGAATTTTGGTTCATCAGGATCAGTTGGGCGATTTCGGAAGAGGCGTAGGGTTGAGGAGCCGAATCGTGTTGTGAGACCTACTACTGATAGTTGGCCTTCAAGGTGTACCCGATGTGAGAAATTTCATTTTGGTGAGTGTTGGGTTGGTAATAGAGGCTATTTCAAGTGTGGGTCTACAGAGCATCATATAAGGGACTGTCCACAAGAGAAGGGCAAAGCGCAATCAACGGGTCGAGGTTATGTTCAGTCAGGTAGAGGTGGCCAGCAACCACAGAGAGGCCGAGGCCCGGTCAGAGGAGGTAATGGTTTTGGTCGTGGTCGTGGAGCACTAGGCAGAGGTGTTGGGGGCAGTGATGCAAGGAGACCTGGGCTGGTTTATGCAATCAGGCATCGAGAGGAGGAAGATGCACCGGACATCATAACCGGTATGTTTCTTATTTATGGGTTGCCTTATACTGCTTTGATTGATATAGGATCAACGTATGTTGCTAATGGGATATCTGGAACCCTAGGAATAGACTCTGAGATTGCCTCTAGGGAGATAACTGTAGTTAGCCCGCTAGGACAATCGGTAGTGATAAACAAACTTTATAATGGTATACCTCTAGAAGTTCAAGGGATGGTTTTTTCGGCTGATCTGATGGAACTACCGTTCGGAGAGTTTGACCTGACCTTAGGCATAGATTGGCTAGGAAAGTATCGGGTGAATCTGGATTGTGTTGCTAGGAGCATGATAGTGAGAACTTTCGAGGATGAAGAAGTGGCGGTAATAGGTGAGAGGAGGAACTATTTATCTAATGTGATATCTGCTTTAAAGGGTGAGCGAATGGTGAAGAAGGGCTGTGAGGCGTTCATGGCTTTGGTTTGTGCCTTGGAGGGCAAGGATTTGTCTGTGG
Source organism: Gossypium rotundifolium (assembly GCA_025506655.1). Classification (NCBI taxonomy): domain Eukaryota; kingdom Viridiplantae; phylum Streptophyta; class Magnoliopsida; order Malvales; family Malvaceae; genus Gossypium; species Gossypium rotundifolium. The sequence goes on from CP106722.1 coordinate 132,197,474, forward strand.
AGGATGTTAGAATAGTGAAGGAGTTTTCTGATGTTTTTCCAAAAGAGCTTCCGGGTTTGCCTCCAGACCGAGAGGTGAAATTTGGTATTGATCTTTATTCGGGGACAGCACCTATTTTGATTGCCTCATATAGGTGGCGCCCAAGGAGTTGGTAGAGTTGAAAGCTCAGATTCAGTAACTGTTGGATCGAGGTTTTATCCGACAGAGTGTATCACCTTGGGGAGCGCCAGTGTTATTCGTCAAGAAGAAGGACAGATCAATGCGTATGTGCATTGACTACTGTAATTGAACAAGCTGGCCATCAAGAATAAGTACTCACTGCCAAGGACAAACGACTTGTTCGATCAACTGAAGGGGGCTTCAGTCTTTTCAAAGATAGATTTGCGGTCAAGGTATCATCAGCTTAAGGTCGGGAGGCGGACATTCATAAGACGGCATTTTGAACTCGCTATGGCCACTACAAATTCCTGGTGATGCCATTTGGTTTGACTAATGCACCTGCAGCGTTTATGGACATGATGAATCAGGTTTTCCAACCCTATCTGGATCGATTTATCGTTGTATTCATAGACAATATCTTGTTCTATTCTAGATCAGAGGAGGAGCATGACTTGCATCTTCGTGTGGTCTTACAAATTTTGAGGGAAAAGCAGTTGTTCGCCAAATTCAGTAAGTGTGAGTTTTCGCTAAAAGAGGTTACCTTTTTGGGCCATGTTGTGTCTGCTGAGGGGATTAGGGTTGATCCCCTGAAGGTCGAAGCTATGCTTCAGTGGAAACCACCTAAGACTGTGGTTGAAATCTGAAGTTTTCTTGGTCTAGCTGGGTATTATAGAAGATTCATTGAGGGTTCTCCTTGATCGCGGCTCCATTAACCAAGTTGCTACGGAAAAAGGTTTCGTTTGTTTGGTCTAATAAGCAGCAGGAAAGTTGTGAGAAGTTAAAGAGGATTCTGACGAAGCTCCGGTGTTGATTCAGCTTGAGGCTGGGAAAGAGTTCGTGGTTTACTATGATGCGTCACACACAGGTTTAGGATGTGTGTTGATGCAAGATGGAAAGGTTTTCGCGTATGCGTCTTGACAATTAAGGCCGCATGAGTTGAATTATCCCACGCACGACTTGGAGTTGGCGGCGGTGGTTTTTGCTCTGAAAATCTAGAGACATTATCTGTATGGCGAGAAGTCCGTCATTTATATAGATCATAAGAGCTTAAAGTATCTCCTTACCCAGAAGAAATTGAATTTAAGCTAGAGGCGATGGATCGAGTTGTTGAAGGATTACGATAGTTCAATCGAATACCATCCAGGTAAAGCTAATGTGGTGGCAGATGCATTGAGTCGTAGGGTAATCTCAGATTTGAGGGCGATGTTTACACATCTTAGCTTGTATGATGATGGGAGTTTGTTGGCTAAGCTTCAGGTGAAACTGACGTGGATAGATTAGATCAGAGAAAAGCAATTGTTGGATGAGGTCTTGAGTGCTAGACTACTTCAAGTTCAGAATGGTGAAGTGAAGGATTATAATATGGCCAGTGAGGGAGTTCTATGTTTCTGAGGAAGGATTTGCATGTCGAAGGATTCGGAGTTGAGGCATAAGATTTTGCTGGAAGTGCATAGCAGCCCATACGCTATGCATCCTAGAGGAAGTAAGATGTATCAAGATTTTCGGGAACAGTTTTGGTGGCCAGGTCTGAAGCGGGAAATAATCAAATTTGTGAGTAAGTGTTTGACGTGTCAGTAGGTGAAAGCAGAGCATCAGTTACCTTCGGGTTTGTTGCAACCAGTGAAGATTCTGCAGTGGAAGTGGGAAAGGATCACAATGGATTTCGTTAGTGGGCTTCCCTTTACACCTACCAAAAAGGATTCGATTTGGGTAGTGGTTGATCGTTTGACAAAGTCTGCACATTTCATATTGGTGCGAGTAGACTACTCTCTTCAGAAGTTGGCTAAATTATATATAGAAGAGATTGTAAGGTTGTATGGGGTGCTAGTGTCGATCATCTCGGACAGAGACCCTAGGTTTACATCAAGATCTTGGAAGGCAATACATCAAACATTGGGCACAAAGTTAGATTTCAGTACAGCATTTCACCCACAGTCGGACGGATAGTCAGAAAGGGTAATTCAAATCTTGGAGGATATGCTGAGAGGCTGTGTCATGGACTTCAGAGGTGGTTGGGAAGAGTTGTTACCGTTGTCAAAATTCGCGAACAATAACAACTAACAATCGAGTATCCAGATGGCACCGTATGAGGCGTTGTATGGTCGAAAGTGTTGCATTCCCACTTGTTTAATAGAGTTGGGGAACGTCAGATGTTGGGTCCAGAATTGGTCTCCAAAACGGAAGACAAGGTTAAGCTAATTAGGGCTCGGTTGAAGGAAGCTTCAGACAAATAGAAGTCCTATGCTGATCTAAAGCGTAAAGGCATAGAGTTTGAGGTGGGTGATTAGGTGTTCTTAAAGGTGTTACTGTGGAAGAAAGTGGTTAGGTTTGGACGAAAAGGTAAGCTAAGCCCAAGGTTTATCGAGCCTTATAGGATAGTGAAGCGTGTGGGGCCAGCAGCCTATCAACTCGAGTTACCTCCAGAGTTAAGTCAGATTCACGATATGTTTTACATGTCGATGCTAAGACGTTATCGTTCAGATCCATCTCACGTGGTGTCCATAGAGGAGATTGAAGTGAGGCCTGATCCATCCTTTGAGGAGGAACCAGTTCAAATTTTGGATCGAGATGTTAAAGTATTACGCAGAAAGACAGTTCCGTTGGTTAAGGTTTTGTGGCAAAATCACGGTTCTGAGAAAGCTACGTGGGAACCAGAGGAATCAATGCCACAGCAATACCCTCATCTCTTTTGACTAGGGGGTAGAACTGTAACATCCTAAATTAGGGGCTATGCATTTGTGTGTTTGTGTGTGAATGCTATGTTTGTCATGCTAGTTTAGGGTGCTTTGGGGTCTAGGAATGACTTAGGGGTAAGCCGGAGCCTTAGTAAAAATTTTGCTTTTTGGGCACTTTAGGGGAGAGCTGAATGGGATAGGACTTAAGGGTTGGTGTTTGTATGTTTTGACACAAGAAGTTTATTGGTGAAGTGGCAGGAGGCGCCACTTAAAGCTCTAGAAGGTGACGCCTCAAGGAAGCTGGCAGGGAGCAAGTTCGAGCTGCGTAGATCCCCTTTGAGGGATTTCTTTTTGACGCCAAGGTGGGGGAGACTTGCTCTCAGCTTGGACTCTGGTGGATGAGTGTTGAATGGGTCAACACATTTGAATGAGAGGAAGAGAGCAATTTAAGGAGGAAGAATAGGTCAACAAGTTTGAATGGAGAGTGGAGAGTGATCGGTGGAGAGAATCATGGGATTGGGCGAGAGGAAGAGTGATTGGCAGAATGTGGGAAGAGTGTGTGTGTGTGTGGGTTCGGTTTAGTGTTGTTAAGGGGTGGCCGAATGTGAGATGATGGCATTAGGGGTGTTGACAATTTCGTCTAGCTAGAGAAGCCAAGAGCATTTTTGTTCAACTCTTTTTGTTAAAATCGAAACATTATACCACTTTGTGCATTTTTGGCTTTTCTCTCAAATACCAAAACAATCTCACACTTTTTGTTTTGCATTTTCTTTTCTCCCATTCACCAAAGCCGAAACACCTCCCAATACTCTTCATATTTTCTTTTTGTCTTGTGCTTGGCCGAAATTCACATTACTATCAACTTTCTACTCCCATTTCATTTTCTTTGCCATAAACACCAAAGCTGAAACCCTCTGAAGCTTTATCTCCTTCCAAAACTCTGGCATTTTCTTCTCATTTCTCTCAAACATCATAGTTGAATCTCCTTTGGTAGATAGCACCTTTCTTCTCCATCTTATTCTTTGCAAGAGCAGAATATTTTCGGCACTCGATAAGTTCTTTTTGGTTTAGCCGAATCTCTCTAAACATCTACTCACTCTTTTTCTCCTCTTGTTTTCTTTGAAAGGAAGCCAAATTCTCGACATTCATATCCTTTTCTTTCAGTTTTTGTTCTAGTGGATTGTCGTTACTTGTTCTTCACCACTCCCAATCGGTTTCTCTAGTGTTGTGGTAAGTGTTTTCATTTTGGTTCAATCATCTCTTTTCTTGGTGGAGTGCCGAAGGCAGTAGTCGTACTCTTTAACTCTTTGCCAATTGTAGGGGGTTTATCTTCGCATTCTTCCGGCTTCTAGATTGCAATTTGAGTGTGTTAAGGGACAATCGGTTCTAGTCTATTTAGATTCTTAATCTCCGGGATTTGTCAATCTAGGTAAGGACCCTTAAATTTGAGTGTCTATTCGCTTTTATTCAATTTCGCTGCTTTAATCCGATTTAGTGACCAAGGTTGTTCATTGACTCAAATGTCAGCCAAGCGAAAGGAGGGGTTGGACCCATGGTCTTAACCCCTAAGTTTAAGAAGCGGCGTGTATCTCTTTGTTCGGGATTGGCCCCTGTGTTGTGGGGCGACTTTTGAAGCGAATAAGAAGCGCATGCGTGATAGTCTCCGATAGTGATAGTATCGATATAAATAGCACAGTGTTGTGCGTATCCAGGTGTGTAAGATTTACACACTTTAATATTATTATTATGTGTTATTAATTTCTTTGGGGCTGAAAAGCCATAATGGCTAGATGAATAAGCGTTATGCCATTATGGGAATGGCTGATGTACCAAGTAAGTATCCTGCTGTTTATGTATATGCTAGTAAAAGTATGCCATGATAATATTATACTTTTGACAGTATGTTGCATTCGGTTGACATTTGTATGCATGGGTTGGTTATGATATGAAAGGGGAAGTGTAAGACTGTCAGTAGTGGTTTGGTATCACACGTGGGTTGGCCCCACATTATTGATTTGTGACTAAGTCTCAGTGGTTTGGAACCACCATTGGTTTGGTACCACATATTGATGATTTCGTGACTCGTCCTAGTGGTTTGGTACCACAGTGGGTTGGCCCCACATATATTATTATTCGGGATTGTCACTAGTGGTTTGGTACCATAAGTGGGTTGGCTCTACATATGATATTTTGTGACTATGTCACCAGTGGCTAGGTGCCACATATGGAGTGTGGCGAATGGAGGGTTGATTTTAGAAATCCCCACGGAGTGATCAGATGGTACGGGTGGTGTGTAAAGGATGGAAATCTAGGATTGGGCCGGGTACATTGCATCCATTCTTGTACATGCTATTTTTTAGTGGGTTCAGACGCAATATGTGGTTGTGGGCTTGAGGCCATTTATGATGTTTTAAGAGGAACTTACACTGAGTCTTGGTGACTCACCCTCTTGCTTAATCTTGTAGGTGATCGATAAGGCGTGGACTTGGGAAGAAGAGACTTGAGGAAGCCATAGCTTGATAATTTGATAAACTTAGTTTCTTTTTAAGGCGTTTTAATTTGGGATTTTAATTGTTGTAATAAGGACTTTCTAAATTGCTATTTGGTTTTCATTTTAAATTCCACTTTGATACAACATTATTTACGACTTAAACTTAATTGTTAAAAGAAGTTTTCGAATAATCGCAACCTAAATATCTGTTTTTCTCACAAGTGCTAACATAGATAGTAAATGAGTAGTTAATCCTACCTGGAAATTTTTCATAGCGGCAAACCACTATTTTCAAAACATCATGTGAAATAAAGAGTTTCAAACATCCGATTTCCATCAATATCCCCAACGTTTCTTTTCAACCTTTATCCTGTGACATACTAGATCTGGTCGTGACGTTTAGACCGGGTTTGGGATGTTACAAAATAACGATGGATTTTATTAGTGGGCTACCTCTTACGCCTACTAGGAAAGATTCAGTGTGGGTGATTGTTGATCGGTTGATGAAATACGCTCGCTTCATATTGATTCATATCGACTACTCACTACAGAAGTTAGCCAAGATGTAGTAGAGATTGTGAGGTTACATGGGGTACCAGTGTCTATCATATCAGACAGGGACCCTAGGATTACATCGGGATTCTGAAAGACATGTTAAGGGGCTGTGTAATCGACTTCAAGGGTAGTTGGGAGGATTTTCTACTGTTGGTAGAGTTTGCATACAACAATAGTTATCAATCTAGCATTCAGATGGCACCCTACGAAGCGTTGTATGGTCGTAAGTGTCATACTTCCCCTGCTGGATAGAGTTAGGTGAGCGACAGTTGTTGGGTCCGAAATTTGTTTCTGAGACAGAGGAAAAGGTTAAGTTGATTCGGGCTTGGTTGAAGGAAGCTTTGACGGGCAAAAATCGTATGCAAATCTAAAGCGTAAAGAAATATAGTTTTCGGTTGTGATCAAGTTTTTCTGAAAGTTTCACCTTGGAAGAGAGTTTTAAGGTTTGGACGAAAGGGCAAGTTGAGCCCCAGATTCATCGGGCCTTGTCGAGTGTTGAAACGTGTTGAAATGTGTGGGACCAGTAGCTTATCAACTTGAGTCAGATACATGATGTATTCCATGTCTAAATGTTGAGGCGCTATTGTTCGGATCCATCTCACATTGCGCGGGTGGAAGAAATTGAAGTAATACCTGATCTGTCTTTTGAAGAAGAACCAGTGCAGATCTTAGATCGAGATGTTAAAGTGTTGAGAAGGAAGTCGGTTCCATTGGTCAAAGTTTTATCATGGAATCACGGTTCAGAGGAAGCCACATGGGAGCTAGAAGATGCGATGCGATAGCAATACCCTCACCTCTTTTGATCAGGTAAATTTTGAGGCCAAAATTTCTTTAAGGGGGTAGAACTGTAACATCCTAGAATTAGGGGTTCTGTGATTTATGTTTTTCTAGGTGCTTGGCTTGTTTGCTCATTATTAAGATGTGCTTGAAGGTCTTGGAAAGGCTCGGGTTCAAGCCAGACCCTTGGTAAAATTTTTGTTTTTGGGGCATAAGGGGGGAAAGCTAGGGGAAGTAGGCTTTAAGGATATTCTTTTGCGTTTGATGACACAAGGAGTGGTTGTGGTGTCGCTAAAAAAGCAAGGGGGAAAGGAGTTTGAATTCCATCTGTTGCATTGTGGAGCCTTATTTTTTGTGCTTAAAGAGAGGAGGAGGTGGCATTCGGCTGGAACTCTTCTAAGAGAAGTTGAATGAGTTAAATCATTTAAAATGGATGGTTGGGAGGTGCTTGAGGAGTTGAAGTGGTCAAATTGGTTTGAATAGGTGATGGGGAGCAAATTGTGGAGTAAAATAAAGACTGGATCATGGGACTCAGGTTGATGGAGGTGTTGGCCGAAAGTGGGGGTCTTCGAGGGAGAATTTCGGTCATGAAAGGGCCTTTTGTGAGAGTGTTTTAGTTTTGAGCTAGTGTGGGAGGTGTGTCGTTCTTTCTTTTGGTTTCTTTAGGCATCTTTGTTTTCAACTTTCGGTCACAAGGGAAGGGGGTGTACCATTTTTTTTCCATTTGGGAAATAGTAAAAATTGAAACTCAATTAGAAGCCTTTTCTTTCTTTTGCATTAAAGTTGCCATTCACTTCTTTTTTTAGCAAAACCACATCACATTTTCTCTCTTCTTTCTCTTCTTATTTTTGGTATTGGTCGAACCTCTCTTTCATCTCCTACAGTTTGTTTCTTCACCTTAACCGAAACTTTTCTCCTTCATTTCTCTACATTATTCACTAAATCAAACTCTCTTTCTCTTGTACACTGCTTCTAATTTCTCCACTTTTCTTTTTGTCTCCCATGTTCTTCTCTTGAGCCAAAAACTTGTTGACATTTTCTTCTTGTGTCGAATCTTCTTGGACTCCATTTGGCTTCTCTCTGTTAAAGGTAAAGAACTTTTCCTTTATTCTTATTTTCTCCTTACTTCTTTTAAGGAAACCGAATGGGTTTCTTTTGCGAAGTTGGTTACTCCATCTCTTATAACCATTTTCTTTCATCATTTGTTATTTAGTCAAACCCCAAGAACCAAAGGGCTAGTTGGTTGCTGAAGGTCTCCTCTTCAATTGGATTCTATTTGTGCAAGGTAGAGGAAACTCTTTCGTTTCTTTCTCTATTTTTCAATTTTGTATGGTCATAACCGAATGGCTATTTTGTTCTTGATGTCAGTTCGCGGCTAATCTCTTCTATTCTCCTCTTATCGTGGGATGTTTGCATCGGTTTAGAATCTATAGCCAAGTATATCTGTGTTTGATTCATTCATTGATCAAGCTAGACTAAGGAGGGGAGTGGACTCATAGTCTCTGCTCCTAAGTTTAAACAGCGTGCTGTGTCGGCGGTTCGAGACTTTTCAGGGTTGTGGTAGAGAGCCGACACCTACTTGGGATAGGCAAATCGTGGTTATTCTCGCTAGTGAGAGTGTTGAAGATTTAGATTATTTAGTTCTACGCGTAATCAGGTGTGTAGTGCTCACACTTTCCTTTATTATTTTGCATTAATGATAGTGTTGGCTGAAAGCCGAAATGACTGTATCGACAGTTGAAATACCCTTGTGAGTAAGGTTGGAGACACCAGGTAAGTACCTTTATGATTTTGTCTTTCGAACAACATAGCCTAAACATATGTATGATTTGATTATCTTTTGTACATTGGAAATATAATTGCATTCATCACAATATGATAATATGTTGCATGGGCTTTGGGATATGATTGAAAGGGGAAGTGTAATTCAGTGACTCTATCACAATGGTTTGGTACCACATATATATATATCAGTGACTATGTCACATTACTTCAGTGGTTTGGCACCACATATAGATATACATCAGTGACTCTGTCACAGTGGTTTGGTACCTCAGTGGCTTGGTGCCATAGGTGTTTGGCTGGTTCAGGTGATGTAGAGGATGGAATACTAGGTTGGGTTAGGTTTCATTGCATACACTTTTTAATATGCCATATTGTCAGGGCTAAGGCTCAATTTGCATCTGTGGGCTTAAGGCCAGATAGCGCTCGTTAGGGAATTACACACTAAGTCTTGGTGACTCACCCTCTGCTTAATTTTGCAGGTAACCCTTAGTTGCGAATTTGGAGCCGAGGTGGAATTTGAGGTGGCCATGCATTATTTCTTCCATAAATGTTGTTTCCTTCTTTTAAACTTATTCTTAATTTGGGATCTTGTTATGTAATAAGGCCTTTATAATTTTAATTTGGGTTTTATTTTAATGCGGTTATTATTATATTATGAAATGTTAAACACATAGTTTTTCCTAAAAATATAATAAACATATTCCAAAATATTAAAGCGAATAACTAGCAAAATAATAAAACTCAAAATTTTTCTAAAACTATACCAACTGTTTTTTTTAATGTCACGTTTATGAAATCTCCTAATTTCGGCTTTCGTATCACAAAACCTGTATTCGACTATTCGTTCTTTTAAATAAAAGTTTGTAAGGAAACCCTTAAAACTGAATTTTAATGATGGAAACACAAAATGAAAAGTTTTCTAAATTGCGATGTTTTCACTAAAATTTCAAAACTATTATTTCCATGTCACATACCAGATTCGATCGTAGCGTTTAGTCCGAGTTTAGGGTGTTACAATACGTGTTTGATGTGATATGAGATGATGACAGATAATATGTTGATATGTTCACAGAATGTATTTGGAATCCAACATTTGTTGCGGATTATTGAATTATACTTACAGTGATTCAGGCGTGTTTATGGGGGAGGATGTGTAGCCTACGGACTTGGTGCCTAATGCTGATGCAAGTCTCAAGGCCCAATTTTAAACTCATGGATATGATGGGCTCACATTGCCTAAAGGCCCAACAGTAATGTCAAAGACCAAACAAATCAAACCAATATTTGATCAAAGAAAATATGAGAGAATGAGTCTTTTCGAGGAAATGAGGAACGATACATGCACAGAATGGGTGAAATTTATTAAAGTCAATTCAACCAAGCTACCAATTTTCAAAAAGAAAAGATTAGTCAACTTGTGACGAACTTTTGGATGGGATCTAGGCATTTATGGGCTTAGATGTCTTCTTAGCGTTTGAAGATCTATCTCTTATCTTCGAAAAAAATTTGAATCACTCAATTTTAAGTTTGGGAGCTGAAATTAAACTTGTTTTAGTAAAGACTACACGAGCAAAATTCCTGGATGGGATTATTATGGACATTACGAGTTTCGGGCTTTTAATTCAAGTCTAATTCATATTAGGTTTGATTTTAGGCTTTATTTTTATTATATATGAGCTCAATATTGTATTTATTAGATTTTATTATTTTATTATTTATTGATTCTACATTTTGGATATTGTTTAAGTATGTTAAGTTCTTTTGGAGTTTTATGTTTCTTGGTCAAATAAGAAAGTTTAGTTTAAAACTACTTCTTGTTTAGATTAATTAGAGTTTTAGTATACTTTAAAGTTTTATTTGGATGTACTTAGCTAGCCTATATAAAGGCTTCTTCAATGTTCATTAACATACAATTATTTTTTTAATAAAGTTTTCAAGTTTGGGAGTTAGTTTCTTTGTGTAAGATTTCTTTCTTGTGATCTTTAGAAGTAGTTTTCTTCTCGATTTGATTCTAAGGGTCATGAGAATTCATTCTTCACCCTTCAATTTGCCAAGAATTATTTCTTGGAGGATTGATTAGAGTTAGTAATTGAATTTATTGTAATTTATATCTCAAAGGGTTCAATTGTACATTTATCCTTCTCTTCATCATATCATCGGTTTATTGTTCCATCTTCAACTTTGCTTAAATCTATCTTTTCTCTATTTAGTTATTATTTTTGAATATTTATTCTTTATTTTTAATTTTCCTTGTTCTTTTCTTTTTTTTTTTGTTTCTTCCTTTCAGGTCACATCCAAATATTTGTTTCTCAAGTCGAACAACTTGAATACGACTTTTCTTCCCCTTCATCTATCAATTCTTTATCAAGTTCCCAGGTGTGTTTCTAGAGGGATGTTAGCCTATGGGCTTGGCACACAAGGCCTAGACATGTTCTTGGATGGATTAGCTCATTGAGCATTCTGACGTGTTTTTAGTGGATAATTGAGTATCCATATTTGTTCGTATTAGTTCATCGAGCTGAATCATGGTTGTTAAAAGATTTGAAAACTACTCATCAGGTGTCTTGTAATAAAACATAGATGAATGACCTAAAAGTGTGTTTGTGTTTATTGATATGATGACTTCACATGGTATTGAATCAACTTGTAACGCCCCAAATTTTGGTGTCTAGAAGAAATGGGCTTCGCGTGCCGGAGGAATTGGAATTTAGTTGCACTTGTTAATAACATAAAAGTATGTCTGCTTTGGTGGTTAAGGGTCCTGAGAAGTATTGGAGAAGTCTTGGGTTCAAACTTGGGCTTTAGAAAAATTTGGTTTTAGGTGAATAAAACCCTAGATGTAAGTAAGTAGGCTTTAAGAATATTGTTGGGGAAATCATGACAAAAAAAAAAACCTATTTATGCAGTGGTTGTGGCGTCACAAGTGTGGCAAGGAGGTCAAGGTTTGAGACTTGGAGTAAGCTATGGATTACTTATTTTGCAGTTATGCCGCCCAGTGGTTGTGTTGGAATTGAATTCTGCTCAAGTGGTTGTGGAATTGGTCTTGAGGAAGAGATTTATAGGATATAGAATTGGAGGAGTTTGAATATGTGGGTGAGTAAAATAAGGTGGAGAGATTTTAGGAGAGGGATAAGGGGGAGGAAAAAGGGGAGTTTATTATGGAGTGAAGTTGTGCCGAATTTGGGTGTTATGCTTAGGAAAATTCGGCCAAGAGGGCTTTCCTCCCATTTGGTTGAGTGTTTGGTCACTTTTTGAGTTGGGAAAAATATCCTTTCCGTGCCGAGTTGTTTTGAACTCTAAAGTGTCGTATTAGTTCACTTTTTGTTTGCGTTTTTGTTACTGGGGTTGTCAAATTAACTATTTGCGAAAAACTGGTGGGTATTCCTGAATGTTCTTCTTCTTTTACCTTTTTTGTCTTTACACCACGATTGGCCGAATACTTATCTTTTCTTCTTCCCTGCAGTGCCATTCTTTCTTTTCGGTTTCTAGCCTAGTCGATTGCTCATTCTCTATTCCTTCCTCCCTTTTTTCTTTCTTCTACTAGGTAGACCAAAGTTACTCAACCTTCTTCTCTCCCTATCCTTGGCCGAGTATTTCTATGCTTCACTATTAGTATTGTTAATTGGTTCTGCAAGTGTTCCTGACTAAAGGGTAGGTGTTTATACTTTCTTCTTTACATTAAAATTTGATCTCTTTTAGTATTTCTCTGGAAGCCGAATGCTTCTGTTCTTTTGGACTCTAATTACTCTCTTGATTCTCTTGTGCGGTATGATGCTCGTTGGGGGCTAGTCAAATATGAGGAGTGAAGAAGTTCTAGAGTGCTCAGGCAGTCAAGGTTTTTCTCTCATCGTTCGATTAAGGTAATTTGTTATCTTACTCTTTGGGTATAGACTGATTAGGCTCTATGGGGTTGCAAAGTAAAATTTGGGTTGTAGGCTGCATCTATGATCAGTACTGCCTAACAGAGATCTATCATAGTGCAGTTTGTCCGCAAGGTGTGTGATCTATCATAGTTAGCGATCTTAGAGGACTGGAGGCACTCACTCAATCAAGGTAAGGGTGGTGAATGTTTTGGAGCTAAGTATTAAGAAGGTGGTATGTTTATGTGACTATTAAGGTTGGTTGTATCCCTATCAACATACGATTAATCATGTGTTGGGAATCGATGTAGGCCTTTTTGCTCAAGGATTATTCGTTTTCTTCGCAACAAAGGTGTGTAATAGTACCCTGTATTAGATAGTCCGCGAGAAAGCCAATAGAGTGTGTGTATTTGTATGCGGTATTCGATGATAGGCTGAGAAGCTGAAAGTATGTGTTGTTTACACTGCTATGACTATAGATCGGCAAAATGCCTAAAAGTCAGAAATATGGCGTATGATGTCACACGAGCGTGCGATCGTACGTGTGGTGAAGCGAGCCCACGAACATGGGCGTTAGTCTATAGAGGCCACCACGAGCTCTCGTGGTCTTGGACTATTCTGGGCCTCGTTGGGCTGAAATGGGTCGCATAGGCCTAATGGGCTTGTGGGCCTACACGGATAAAATGCATGTGATGTGGTAAGTGTTGTTTGACTGCGACGTTGTATAACTATGGCTGTTTCTAGGCTAAATAGGCCACACGAGTGTGTGGGCCCACTTGGGCCAAGTAATGGGCATTAGGCCCATTTGGGCCGTTGTGACTGTTTAGGTTACTTAAGTCACTCAAGGCGACGGTGGACCTTCTGTTGGGTCTTTGAGACCCCGTTTTAAAAAATTACCGAAATACCCCAGGTTTGCAAAATTATCGAAATACCCCCACTTTGCAAAATTTTTAAATACCTTTAATTTGAAAAATTACCAAAATACCCCTAGTTTGTAAAATTATCGAAATACCTTAGGTTTGCAAAATTATCAAAATACCCTCAGTTTGTAAAATTACCAAAATACCCCTGCAGGGTAGAATTATTGAAATACCCCTGTATGGTAGAGTTACCAAAATACCCTTGAAGGGTAGGATTATCGAAATACCCTTATAGGGTAAAATGACTATTTTTCTCTTGTGGGTAAATGACTGACTTAGACTATGAATTTGACTGATTGAACTCTGATCGTATGACTGTGTTTCAACTGACTTGACTATGGTCGTGTGACTAATATGCTTTTAATATATGTTTAAATGATTGTTACTGAGCATGGCCATTTTTCATACACGTGTAATGATTGAGCATGACATACACGACATATTGCATGGGGTTGGGACATTGATACGGAGGAAGTTCTGATAGGGTCACATGGGTCGCATGAGACAACTGTTGACCAATGGACGGTTTAAAGCCGCGTAATATGATTTTGGCTCTGTGCCAAACTAACTATGGCTCTGTGCCATCTTGACTATGGCTTTGTGCCAATTGTATTTACCCGTGGCTATGTGTCTAACATATATACTGATGACTCTGAATCGATCATAATTACCCGTGGCTGTGTGTCGATCATATTACCATCGCTGATGGATATGTGCCAAACTTATTACAGTTATTGATAGCTTTGTCCCATCCTGATTTTGGCTATATGCCATCCTGATTATGGTTTATAACCATTCTGTTTATGGCTTTTAGCCGTTCTGTTAACTATAGCGTTACTGCAATATTTATGGCTTTTAGCCATTCTGTTGACTTAGTGCCGCAATCGGTGCTAACCTTGGTGTGTTGGTTGGGTGGGTCAATTTTATCCCTACGTAAGTGTAGGGTTGGTACGGTTGGTGTGTTGGCTAGATAGGGGTGGGATACATCCTCATACTGTTGCATATCCGTTTATGAGATCTGTCACTGTACTAGGCTTAGGCCACTTGTTCTGTTATTGTTTGGGCTAGGCTCAATTGATTCCGTTATGGGTTGTGACCCAAATGATATTATAGTGGGCTTTGGCCCATGTATGCTCTGAACTGGACTATACTATTACTGTTAAAGGGCTTTGGCCTAGACTATTTTGGTTTCTATTTTTGTACACTGGCTGTTACTCTAATAAGGGGATTACACACTGAGTTTTCATAAACTCACCCCATTTTTTACTGTTCAGGTAATCCCCAGCGTTAGGAGGATCGGTGCTGTGAGGGACTCGGAGGTGACCACATGATGCGACTATTATGCTTTGGACTTTATATATGTTTTAAATTTTGTTTTGGGTTTTAATTTCTGTAATAAGGCCTCTCTGGATTTAATTCTGAATTTGGGATTTTGTTATGTTTTATATCTTTTAGACGTAGACGAGTTTTCAATCCAATTACTATTTTTAAAAAAACATATGTTTTAAACTTCTTTACCTTAAATTAGCTTCCGCAACTAAATGAGATTTTTATCGAAGTTAATAACATTTTTAAAAGTGATTAACTTTTTAATGAACCATGTTTTGAAATTGAACTAACACAAACTGAGACTTTAGTTTTTTAAATATCAAGCAGGGTTTTCAATGAAAACATGGTTTTCGAAAAACACTTCAATGTACATGCCAGATTTGGGCCTAACTTCTGCGCTGGGTTTGGGGTGTTACAACTTGTATAGTTGGAAGGTAACAGGGTCAAATATTTAGTAAACTATTTTTTTATTTTAAACATGGAACTTAAGGTATTTTACATTGCTTCCAACCTATGAACTTACTAAGCTCATGTAACACCCTTAACCCATTTCTATCGTCGAATTAGGGTCATGGGCATTATAATCATTCAGAACATTTAATTACATCGCAAGCAGTAGTACAGGCTAACTAATATCGTCATAACATACAAGGGAAGATCATGCCAATCTACAACTTGCATAGTAGTGCCTTCTAAGGAACAATATATGCTAATCTAATATTTCCATAATAATGTCTTATAAAATCAAATAACTAATCATGCTATGCAATGCTAAACTTGGTCTTCCACTGTCTACACTCTTATCACTATTTATTTATACATTGCTAAACTTACTCTTCCACTGTCTACACTCTTATCACTATTTATCCCTTATTGAATGCTAGAAGTCACTGTTCCAATTATTAGCATCAGAGTATTGGTCCATACTCTGACTATGATTATCTTTTCATTTTATCTTCGATAATGTTAGTAGAATGCACTTAATTTAGGTTCGCTAGTTGATCCCAATTCAGAGTAAAAGTTACTCTTATAGCCCCTATTGTGAGTCTACGGGACACTAAAAATAGTTTAAAAATAGGTTGGGACTAATTTGAAACAATTTTGGAAGCTTAGGGTTATTTTCAAAAATTCCTAAAAGCAGGGGACACACGACCTTGTGGAATGCCTCAGGCCGTGTGGCTTTTGAAGTTAGGACACACGGCCGTGTCCCAGCCTGTGTCCTTACCCGTGTAACTCACTGACTTGAGACATATGAACGTGTCTCAGCCCATGTGTGACACACGGCTGTATACACCTAAAACTACCTTAAAACTCAAATTTACCATTTCTTACTTGCTTGGACACTAAGCAACTCATTTACCAATCGTTTAGCCTACTCAAAATACAATTAAACATGCCCAAAACATACGAAATTCATCACCTAATATGCCTAATCAATGTACCCTCATTGGTACCACTTTTTTATGTTCAAATACATCAACAACACATCAAACATTAAAGACTTTCATTCATATCACATTTACCATAATTGGACTATCACTTAGCTATTTAAGCTACCAAACCTTAAACTATCACATACCAAAGTATAAACTAGGCTAACATACCAACATAACCTCAACCACAACCATATAAACATTTAACCATCATTTAACTAGTAAATAAGATAACAACACCTTATAAACAACATCAACAAAAGACTCCCTAGGTACATGCCATTACAAAATAAGATATCACCACACTTGAGCTTGAGATTCGTTGTTTGATGTTGAGTTGGCGCTACGTCAAAAAGTACATAGCCTACACAAAAAAAACAAAACCGTATGCTGAGTAAACTCAGTGGTATTTCGATAATCCGAATAATATAAACTTGATATAAGAAATTAAAATGCAATATGAAACAAATAAACTATGTTCATGTGCTTCAATTCAATAGTATAATTTTTTCTCATTCGTTATCCACATCTACTAAGATTTTCACATGTTCAAACATATATTAAAGGCATTTCATATATCATGTGCATATTACAACTCATGTAATGGCATGATTCATTTCTTTTGTAACAGTTCGGTTTAGACCCTAGTCAAAATAGTAGTTTTTGGACCACAAATTCAAGTCAAAAAATATTTTAATATTATTTTCTGTGTTTACTATATGTGATTGAGCATCTGTGAAAGTTTCGTGAATTAATTTTGTTGTTTGTGTGCTTAATTTGATAAAAGGATTTAATTGCACAAAATGCAAAACTAGCATGCTATGTGTTAAAAGTACCTATGTGCTATGTGCTATGTGTGATCGTTGCTTAGTGTTCTAGCTAGCCCATGCTTTAATTTTAGAGTTTAATGGTGATTTTGAGATATGCCATTGATGAATGCTTGAGCTTTTTTGATAGTTGATGATGAAATATGAAAGTTATGTGAAGGATGAACATATTTTGTCTTTGAATTTTTAGTGAAATTGAGTAATTTGGGCTTAATTGTGAAAATTAGAAATTAAGGGACTAAAATGTGAAATAAATGAAATTTGTGGGCTTGTATTAGCATGGGAAGAATTCAGCTAGGCATAAGTGAAGAGAAATTATGTGTATTTTGTGATTTGATGAAATAGGAACTAAAGTGTTGATATATGAAATTATGAGGGCTATTTTGTAAAATGCCCTAATTATGTGTGTTTGGATTAAATTGAATGAATTGCTGATTGAATGAGCTAAATTTAAATGTGTATAGACCAACAAAAGAGAGCTTCGGATCTAGATCGAGGCAAAGACAAAGTGCTCGATTAATCGACTATTTTGGTACTACGACGTCTGAGGTAAGTTTGAATAAAATACTAGTTGTTAAATTATATCTATGTGATGTAAATTGAATGAAAACATATAGAATTAAGAGATTAGAAATGATATGTGCGGAATTTTAATAGATACCACTAAATGTGTGAAATTAGAAACGAGATTGTGATGATTAGCATTGTGTGTGCGAAAAGATAGAAGCTTTGGCTTATTGAATTGGCACTGTGTGTGCGATACCGATATAGTTCGGTTTAACATATTGGAACTAAGTGTGCGATGAAAATTATGTTTCGATTATGAAATTGGCACTAAGTGTGTGAAACTCAAAAGAATAGTAAAAGTTGAATGAGGTGTAATATTGAGCAATTGAATGGCATGAATGGTGAGTAACTATGTGTTGATCAAGGTACGTTTGAACCTATGTGGTTGATGATAGTTTTAAAAGTTGAATGAATAGATACTTGAGCAAATGGTTGAGATTGATGATGTGCATATTTGAACAATTAATCTAAGTGATGGTTTATTTGTATATTGACATGAATTGTTGAGTTACATGTATTGTATTACGAACTTACTATGCTTTAAAAGCTTTCTGTGTGATTTGTTTTTCTTTTTTACAGTGTCAGTAAAGCTAGCTCGCATCCGGGGATCGTCAGCATCTCACACTATCGGCATCCTATTTTGTGTACTTTTGAAAGAAGTATATAGTTAGTATATGGCATGTATAGGCTAGTAGATATGGTGTATGTTTTTGATGTGTGAACCTTGCCATGTGATTCGGCTTGGAAGTTGAATGATGTTGATGCTTATGTATGACTTATGATAATGATGAATATGGCATAAGGCGGTAAGGTTGAAAATGGTATATTTCATGCTTGTGTTAGTTGATGGAAATGGTGTATTAATTGTGGTTTGTGGCTTGACTAAATAATATTTAGTTTGCATGAATTAAGTTGTGGAAATGGTACTTTGAAATGGATCTTTTTGAGTAGGAATTGAATATGTGAATAGATGGCATTGTTGATGATTAATAAGAGGTTGAAATGGTATGTTTTGGTTGCTTTTGAGGCATGAATTGGTAATTGGTTGATGCATATAGGTGATTAAATGTGTGGATGGAAAGTTTGGCCTTGAATATGGATTATAATTGCCCACACGGTTGAGCACACAGGCGTGTGGCTCTGACCGTGTTGTTTGAGTTTGCCAAGTGAAACAAGTCAGGATTGACCACGAATTTGGACACATTTGGCGTGATTTGGTCGTGGTGCAAGTCAGGATCGACCACGGGTGAGGCACACGGGCATGTCTCTGGATGTAACACCCCTAACCCGAGACCATCACCAAAATAGGGTTAAGAGGTATTACCGAACAATCAAAACATTTAACATCTAAAGTACAACACAAAGTCAATCATCAGATAGCTCATCAAATACATAACATATAGTCCCTTATTGAAGTATATAAGACCTCAAATACATGCTAGAGAAGGATCGGGACTAAATCAAAACACATACAGAAGTTCTCGAAAACATACAACTTAGCCAAAAATACAGGGGGCACACACCCGTGGGGGTAGGCCGTGCCTCACCTACGGCTAATTGACACAACCGTGTGTCCTCCCCATGGTTATATACTGCGAAGATCAATATGGCTACCAAGCACGCCCGTGTGCTAAGGCCGTGTCCTACTAAGTCATGTAATGCCATTTCTCACACGACCTTTAGGCACGCCCGTGCCATGACTGTGTACTTCTTAAGCTAGCTACTGACATTACCCCACGGTTACTAGGCACGCCCGTGTGCCATGGCCGTTTGACATTATAGGTCATTTGCAAGACCAAAATGCCACTCACTTAGGGTCATTTCTACAAGCCAATCATCAAGACATATCATACCTATTTAACAACCAAACATATACCAAATTGATCAATCAATCTATACATTCAATGCCATTCTCATTCATGCCAAAATACAAACTAATATTCATATCATCACAAGTGTTAACCATCCATTTTGTTTAGCCAAAACTTAACCATTTCATATGCATCACACCATACCAAAATTTGTATCATATAACTCATTCATTCAATCATTTAACAACTCAAAACTTACCAAAACATATGACTAAGTTCACTTCATAAACATATACACATAACTAGCCTATACATGTCATATTTCAACTATATTCATCCTTTCAAAATTACCAAAATAGAATGCCGATAGTGTGATTGAGAAGCTGACGATCCCTGATCCGAGCTAGCTTTATCGACACTATAATGCAGAGAAACAATTAACACAATAAGCTTTCCAAAGCATAGTAAGTTTGATATACCCTTAACCCGAGACCATCGCCAAAATAGGGTTAAGAGGTATTACTGAACAATCGGAACATTTAACATCTAAAGTACAACACAAAGTCAATCATCAGTGTAGCTCATCAAATACATAACATATAGTCATTTATTGAAGTATATAAGACCATAAATACATGCTAGAGAAGAATCAGGACTAAATCAAAACACATACAGAAGTTCTCGAAAACATACAACTTAACCAAAAATACAGAGGACACACACCTGTGGGGGTAGGCCATGCCTAACCCACGGCTACTTGACACACCTGTGTGTCCTCCCCTTGGTTATATACTGCCAAAATCAACACGACTACCAAGCATGCTCGTGTGCTAAGGCCGTGTCCTACTAAGTCATATACTGTCATTTCTCACACGACCATTAGGCACGCCCATGCCATGACAGTGTACTTCTTAAGCTAGCTACTGACATTACCCCACGGTTACTAGGTACGCCCGTGTGCCATGTCCATGTGACATTATAGGTCATTTGCAAGACCAAAATGCCACTCACTTAGGTCATTTCTACAAGCCAATCATCAAGACATATCATACTTATTTAATAACCAAACATATACCAAATTGACCATTCAATCTATACATTCAATGCCATTCTCATTCATGCCAAAATACAAACTAAAATTCATATCATCACAAGTGTTAACCATCCATTTTGTTTAGCCAAAACTTAACCATTTCATATGCATCACACCTTACCAAAATTTGTATCATATAACTCATCCATTCAAGCATTTAACAACTCAAAACTCACCAAAACATATGACTAAGTTCACTTCATAAACATATACACATAACTAGCCTATACATGACATATTTCAACTATATACATCCTTTCAAAAGTACCAAAATAGAATGCCGATAGTGTGATTGAGAAGCTGACGATCCTCGATCCGAGCTAGTATTACTGACACTGCAAAGCAGAGAAACAATTCACACGGTAAGCTTTCCAATGCTTAGTAAGTTCGATATACAATACAATTATCTCATCAATATAACTAATGTACATAATAAACAATCACTTAGATCACTTATCTCATATTCATATCATCTCATCTATAGCTAAAATACTCATTCATTCAATCATGGCTTGTCTATAACTCATCAACCACAAAGGTTCAACACATACCTTAGCTAACACTTAGTTATCCAACTTCCTAGCTATTCAATACTTGATATTACATTTCGATCATCCTTTGATATTCATTCAATTTAACCGCACACTTAGTGCCATATATACATTCGAAGCATAATTGTTATTGCACATTTAGTGCCTATTCTTTTAACCGACTCGTCTCGGTATCGCACACATAGTGCCAATTCAATAAGCCGAAGCTTTTATATCATCGCACACATAGTGCTATTCATTTCTATTTCGATTTCAATTTCACACAGTTAGTGCCCTCAACTAAAATCGTGCACATAGCAACTCACTTTCATACACATATACATATTCGTTTCATATTGTTAAAACACATATCAATTAAATGTATTATATCTGGACTTACCTCGGACATCGAACTATTGATACGGTCGACTAATCGAGCACTTTCTCTTTGCTCGATCTCGATCCGAACCTCTCTTCTCTTGGTCTATATACATTCAAATTCAATCCATTCAATCATCAAATCATTCATTTTAGTCAAAACACACATATTTAAGGCATTTTACAAAGTGCCCTCACATTTTCACATTTTGACACTTTAGTCCTTAATTAATCAAATCATCAAATACACAAAATTTGCTTGTACTCTAGCCTAGTCGAATTCTTACTAAGCTCATACAAGTCCATACATTTCATTTATTTCACATTTTAGTCCTTCAACTACACTTTTCTCATTTAAGCCCCAATTACTCAATTTCACTAAAAATTCAAAGACAAAACATGTTCATTCTTCACATATCTTCCCTATTTCACTATCAACTAACACATAGCTCAAACATTCATCAACGTCTCATCACAAAAACGCCATCAATTTACAAAATTGCTACATAGGTTAGCTAGAGCACGAAGCAACGATCACAAAAACGTAGAAATTATCAAAAATCGAGTCAAAACATTCCTCAATTAAGTTAATCCCTAGCCGAATTTCACAAAGCTTTCTTTCTTTCTTTTCTTCAACTTTCGGCCAAAGAAGATGATAAAAATGGCCATTTAATTCCTTTTTGTTTTATTATAATAACATTAACACATAGTTTACCATTTTGCCCTTCCATTAAACATATAAAGCAAATATAATTCAAGGCTAATTTGTCATTTAGCCATCCGCCATCTTTATTAATGGCTTAATTGCCTCTTAAGGCCATCCTATAATGAAGACAACAACACTTAAGTACTTATAAATCAGCAGATAGCTTTTACTCTTCATGCGATTAAGTCCTTTCTCTTAATTCAACACTAAAATGATCAAATCATCACACAAAATTTCACACATACAATGTCACTTACTATTCACATAGAAAACAATATTAAATTAACATTTTGACCTTGGATTCGTGGTCTCAAACCACTATTCCGACTAGAGTTTAAACTGGGCTGTTACAACTCTCCCCCTTAGGAATTTTTGTCCCTAAAAATCTTACCTGTGAGTAGTTGTGGATGTTTCTTTCTCATAATGTTCTCAATGATCCTACGTAGCCTCTTCAATTCCATGTTTGTGCCATAATACTTTCACTAGAGAAATTTTCTTATTTCTCAACTCTTTGGTCTCTCGTGCCAAAATTCGGATCGGTTCTTCACTATATGACAAGTCTTACTGAATCTCAACCTCAGTAAGAGCAATCACATGAGACGAATCTGATCTATACCGTCGAAGCATTGACACATGAAACACATTATGAATCTTCTCTAATTTCGATGGCAATCTCAATCTATAAGCAACCGACCCAACTCGTTCAATAATCTCATACCGTCCGATGAACCTAAAACTCAGTTTGCCCTTCCGGCCAAATCGAAGTATTTTCTTCCAAGGAGATACTTTCAAAAACGCTTTGTCACCAATTTCAAATTTGATATCTTTTCATTTCAAATCTGCATAAGACTTCTGACGATCTATGGCTGCTTTCAAACTGTCACAAATTACTTCACTTTCTGCTTAGTCTCTTTTATAAGATCAACCCCATGAATCTTATTCTCACTTGGCTCAGTCCAATACAATGGAGTTCGACACTTTCGACCATAGAGAGCCTCATAAGGTGCAATTTTGATACTAGATTGAAAACTATTGTTATATGCAAATTCAATCAATGATAAATGCTTTTCCCACATGCTTTCAAATTCAAGTATACAACATCTCAACATGTCTTCTAGAATCTGAATGATTCGCTCGGATTGACCATCCATTTGCGGATGAAATGCAGTACTGAAATGTAATTTTGTGCCTAAAGCCTCTTGTAATTTCTTCCAAAATCGAGAGGTAAGTCTCGGATCTCTGTCAGACATTATAGATAATGGTACTCTGTGTAATCTCACAATTTCATCGATATATAGTTAAGCTAACTTACCTAAAGAAGAAGCAGTTCTCACCGAAACGAAATGAGCTACTTTCGTCAATCTGCCCACTATCACCCAGATCGCATCTTTCTTGCTCGGAGATAAAGGCAACCCCGACACAAAGTCCATTGTAATTCTCTCCTATTTCCACTCAGGAATCAAAATTGGTTGTAATAGACGAAACTTGTTGTTCAGTCTTAACTTGCTGAAAAACTGAACACTTCGACATGTAGTCAGAAATGTCTCTTTTCATACCATGCCACCAATAGAACTATTTCAGATCATTTTACATTTTCGTACTCCCTAGATGTACAGTCAAATGACTATTGTGAGCTTTATTCAAAATCATTTGAATCAGCTCTGAATTTCTCAGAACACAAATCTGATCTCTGAATCTCAAACAATCATCATTATAAACTCGTAATTCTGATTTAGCATTCGAATTACATTGTACTCTTTTTTTAACAACTCATTATCAATCTTTTGAGCCTCACATAACTGTTGTAAAAATAATGATTTTACTTTCAATTCAGCTACAACCACATCATCTTTACATAGATATATCTGATTACTCAAAGCTCCCAAAGCATATAATGATTTATGACTTAAGGCACCCGCTACAACATTTGCTTTACCTGGGTGGTAATCTATCACAAGTTCATAATATTTCAACAATTCTAACCATCTTCTCTGACGCAAGTTCAAATCCCTGTGAGTCATCAGATAATTTAAACTTTTATGATCAGTATAGATATGACATTTCTCTGCAAATAGATAGTGACGCCAAATCTTCAATGCAAACACAATCGCAGCCAATATAAGATTATGTGTTGGGTAGATCTTTTCATGCAGTTTTAACTATCTCGAAGCGTAGGCAATGACTTTCCCTTCTTGCATCAGCACACAGCCCAAATCATTCAACGATGCATCACTGTAAACTATGAGTTCTTTTCCTGATTCAGGTTGAATCAATACTGGTGCTTCCATTAACAACACTTTCAACTGTTTAAAACTCTGTTGACACTTTTCTGACCACTCGAATCTAACATCCTTCTTAACAACATTGTCAATGGGGTCACAATCATTGAGAAGCCTTTCACAAATCGTCTATAATATCCCGTTAATCCCAGAAAACTAAGAACTTTAGACACATTTCTCAGAGGCTTCCATTCCAAAATAGTAGATATTTTATGCGGATCAACTTGTATCCCAGCAGCTGATACAATATGCCCTAGAAAATCGACCTCATGCAACCAAAATTCACACTTACTGAACTTTGCATACAAATGTTTCTCACATAGAGTTTGAAGCACAATTCTCAAATGCTCGGCATGTTGCGTCTCATCACACGAATAGATCAAAATATCATCAATGAACACCACCACGAAGTGATCCAAATACAGTCTAAATATCCGATTCATCAGGTCCATAAAACTACAAGGGCATTTGTTAGTCGAAAAGGCATTACTAAGAATTCATAATGTCCATACCTCATTCGGAAGGTAGTTTTCAGTACATCGGATTCTTTAACTCTCAACTGATAGTAGCCCAATCTCAAATCTATCTTAGAAAACATAGTAGCTCATCTCAGTTGATCAAACAAATCATCGATTAGAGGTAATGGATATTTGTTCTTTATCGTCACTTTGTTCAATTATCGATAATCAATGCACATTCTTATAGTTCCATCTTTCTTTTTCACAAATAACACAAGAGCTCCCTAGGGTGAAAAACTAGGTCGTGCAAATCCTCTGTCGGTCAATTCTTGCAACTGAGATTTCAAGTCTTTCAATTTTGTTGGTGCCATTCTATACGGAGCTATCGAAATAGGAGCGGTTCCGGCACTAACTCAATACCAAATTCAACTTTCCTAATCGAAGGTAATCCTAGTAACTCTTCTGGAAACACATTTGGAAACTCACATACCATAGGCATAGATTCAATTTTCTTTTCTGACACTTTTGTATCAATCACGTACGCCAAATAAGCTTCGCAACCCTTACTCACATAGTTCATAGCTTTCATCGCATATACAACAGCTGGTTATCCTTTCATATCACTGGACACAATTCGAACTATCTCACCATTCTGACTCTTCAATTCAATACTATTTCTCTTACAATTCATGATGGTATTATGCAAAGTAAGCTAATCCATACCCAAAATTGTGACAAACTCATCGAATGGTAACAACATCAAATTAACCGAAAACATAAATCATGAAACATCAATAGGCAATTCTTGCACACCTTATCCACTAAAACACACTTGCCTAAGAGGTTTGACACTCTAACCACAAATTCAGTAGACTCAATAGGTAGAGTTTTACTCGATACTAGATTCACACACACATAGGAATGGGTTGATCTTGGATCTATCAATGCAATGACATCAGTATCAAATAATGTGAAAATACCAATGATGACGTCTGGAGATGATGCTTCCTCTCGTGCGCGTATAGCATAGGCTCGGATAGGTGCTCTTGCTTCTAATCTCACAACTGTATTAGTTGTCCCTCGCTGACTTTCGCTTATATTTCTAATGTTTCTAGGTGGTCTACCCCTAACTGTCACATTACTCGAATCGTTCATTCTGAACATTTTCTTCCTCAGCCATCTTTGGGCAATCTCAAATAAAATCATCTCGGGATCCACACTTATATCATGTTTTATTGTTGTTCTTGCCCTAGCACTCTCCCACATGTCGTCTCCCACACTGTCTACACCGGGATTGTTACTCTTAACGCTGCCAACACTTGATTCATTCGAAGCTTGAATTCGTAAACTAGTACTTTGTCTCGAACGATCTCTATTTGGATGTCCAAAGGAAGCATTTGAACAATTGCTTGCATCTCTATATCTCTTTGAACAAGGTTGAGAAAATTTATTCATCGATCTTTTTATTTCATCTCGAGCCTCAAAATCGGCTTTCTTCTTTTATTTACTGAGTTCCTTAGCTTTGCAAGCTCTTTCCACTAGTACAACGAATTCATTTATATCCAGTATCCTAACCAAAAACTCAATGTCTTCATTTAATCCCTCTATGAAACGTTTGCACATATTAGCTTCAGTAGAAACACACTATCTAGCATATTGCCTCAACCGCATTTAATTCCATTCATACTTAGTAATGCATACAAGCGTCCTGTTTAGATTCTAGAAACTCTTTACATTTCTGATCAATGAAGCGTTGACTGATATACTTCTTTCTGAACTCAGCTTAAAAGAAATCCCAGGTGATTCTCTCTCCGGAACCACATATATTAATGTCTTCCACCAGTTATAAGCCGTGTCTTTCAACAAGGAAACTGCACACTTAATGCACTCTTCAGGATTCAATGACATCCCTTCGAATACTTGAATTATATTCTCAAGCTAAAACTCGGCTCGCTCAGCATCATCATCAGCTATGGCCTTAAACTCTTTGGCCTAATACTTTCGAATATTGTCTACAGGTGGTTTATTCATTTTGTTTGGATCTACAACTTGTAACACAATAGGTACTCGTGGGGGTGGAGGTTGTGGAGCAGTCGGATTAGTTCTAGCAAATTCTGAAAACCATTCACTCATCAAATGGAAGAAGGCTTGCTTAGCCTCACCTCTCTAATTACCTTTATTCACCTAGATGTGGCCAGCGCTATCCCTTGAGCGGGAGCAGGTGCATTACTCTCACATCGTCAGCAACTGCTCGATCGGGTTCCATTACTATATTAAAACACATTTTAACTATCAGAATTCATCACACTATCGTAATTTCATATTATGGCATGTATAGCTAGTCTCACACATGCTACTTAGTCCGAGAATCGACTAAACCGTAGCTTTGATACCAATTAAAATGTAACACCCCTAACCCGAGACCATCACCAGAATAGGGTTAAGAGGTATTACCGAACCATCAGAACATTTAATGTCTAAAGTACAACACAAAGTCAATCATCAGTATAGCTCATCAAATACATAACATATAGTCCCTTATTGAAGTATATAAGACCTCAAATACATGTTAGAGAAGGATCGGGACTTAATAAAAACACATACAGAAGTTATCAGAAACATACAAGTTAACCAAAAATACAGGGGACACACGCCCGTGGGGGTAGGCCGTGCCTCACCTACGACTACTTGACACACCCGTGTGTCCTCCCCGTGGTCATATACTGCCAAAATCAACACGGCTACAAGCACGCCCATGTGCTAAGGCCGTGTCCTAGTAAGTTATATACCGCCATTTCTCACACGACCTTTAGACACGCCCATGCCATAACCGTGTACTTCTTAAGATAGCTAGTGACATTACTCCACGGTTACTAGGCGCGCCCGTGTGCCATGGCCGTGTGACATTATAAGTCCTTTGTAAGACCAAAATGCCACTCACTTAGGGTCATTTCTACAAGCCAACCATCAAGACATATCATACCTATTTAACAACAAAACATATACCAAATTGACCATTCAATCTATACATTCAATGCCATTCTCATTCATGCCAAAATACAAACTAAAATTCATATCATCACAAGTGTTAACCATCCATTTTTTTTGCCCAAAACATAACCATTTCATATGCATCACACCATACCAAAATTTGTATCATACAACTCATTCAAGCATTTAACAACTCAAAACTTACCAAAACATATGACTAAGTTCACTTCATAAACATATACAATAACTAGCCAATACATGCCATATTTCAACTATATACATCCTTTCAAAAGTACCAAAATAGAATGCCGATAGTGTGATTGGGAAGCCGACGATCCCCGATCCGAGCTAGCTTTACTAACACTGCAAGCCAAAGAAACAATTCACAGAGTAAGCTTTCCAAAGCTTAGTAAGTTTGATATACAATACAATTATCTCATTAATCTAACTAATGTACATAATAAACAATCATTTAGATCACTTATCTCATATTCATATCATCTCATCTATAGCTAAAATACTCATTCATTCAATCATGGCTTGTCTATAACTCATCAACCACAAAGGTTCAACACATACCTTAGCTAATACTTAGTTATCCAACTTCCAAGCTATTCAATACTCGATATTACATTTTGACCATCCTTTGATATCCGTTCAATTTAACTGCACACTCAGTGCCATATATACATTCGAAGCATAATTGTTATCGCACACTTAGTGCCTATTCTTTTAACTGACTCGTCTCGATATCGCAAACACAGTGCCAATTTAATAAGCTGAAGCTTTCATATCATCGCACACATAGTGCTATTCATTTCTATTTTGATTTTAATTTTCACACTTAGTGCCCTCAACTAAAATCATGCACATAACAACTCACTTTCATACACATATACATATTCGTTTCATATTGTTAAAACACATCTCAATTACATGTATTATATCCGGACTTACCTCGAACGTCGAACTATTGATACGGTCGAGTAATCGAGCACTTTCTCTTTGCCTTGATCTCGATCTGAACCTCTCTTCTCTTGGTCTATATACATTCAAATTCAATCCATTCAATCATCAAATCATTCATTTTAGTCCAAACACACATATTTAAGGCATTTTCACATTTCGACACTTTAGTCCTTAATTCATCAAATCATCAAATATACAAAATTTGCTTGTACTCTAACCTAGTTGAATTCTTACTAAGCTCATACAAGTCCACACATTTCATTTATTTTACATTTAAGTCCTTCAACTACACTTTTCTCATTTAAGCCCAAATTACTCAATTTCACTAAAAATTCAAAGACAAAACATGTTTATTCTTCACATATCTTCCCTATTTCACTATCAACTAACACATAGCTCAAACATTCATCAATGGCTCATCACAAAAACATCATCAATTCACAAAATTGCTACATGGGTTAGCTAGAGCATGAAGAAACGATCACAAAAACGTAGAAATTATCAAAAACCGAGTAAAAAACATACCTCAATTAAGCAAATCCCTAGCAGAATTTCACAAAGCTTTCTTTCTTTCTTTTGCTTCAAATTTGGGGCAAAGAAGATGAAAAAATGGCCATTTAATTCCTTTTTATTTTATTATAATAACATTAACACATAGTTTACCATTTTCCCCTTCTATTAAACATATAAAACAAATATAATTCAAGGCTAATTTGTCATTTAGCCATCCACCATCTTTATTAATGGCTTAATTGCCTCTTAAGGCCATCCTATAATGAAGACAACAACACTTAAGTACTTATAAATTAGCACATAGCTTTTACTCTTTATGCGATTAAGTCCTTTCTCTTAATTCAACATTAAAACGATCAAATCATCACACAGAATTTTCACACAAACTATGTCACATACTATTCACACAAAAAGTATTATTAAATTAACATTTCAACCATAGATTCATGGTCTCGAACCACTATGATGCTAGGGTCTAAACCGGGCTGTTACACAGGCCGTGTGGACAAGTCAGTAGGTATGCCCTATTTTTCCATGGCTTGGACACATGGGCATGTTCGAGGCCGTGTGAGGCACACAGCCTACCCACACATGCGCGTGACCTCTGTAACTTAGAAATATGTTTGAATTTTAGAAATTTTCGTAAGTGTTCGGTTTAGTCCGGGCCCTATTCTAAAGCATGTCGATGACCTCACTAAGGTACTATATGGTTATGTTTGAATATGAATGAATGATATTTGACTTGGTGTTGTGAAATGGATATGAAATGTTTTGGTTGTTTGGTAATGCCTCTTAACTCTATTTCTGCAATGGTTTCGGGTTAAGGGTATTACAATATCGACAAGGTGTCAAAGTTTAAAAAGTCCTACAAACCTTAGGAATAGATAGGATTCATATATCATGGCATAGATTTTGATATGTGATATCGTGTAAGACCACATCTGGGATGTTGGCATCGATTTGAGATTTACGTGTAATACCATGTTTGGGACATTGGCATCGTAAATGATTTCGTGTAAGACCCTGTCTGGGACAGTGGCATCGATATTTGATTACATGTAAGACCACTTCTAGGACGTTGGCATTGTATAAGTATTCCAAGTATCTGAGTGTCCTATTTGATTCCGAATGGTTCAATAGGCAATTCTAAGAAACTAAAGACAATGTGAAATGTGTAATCGATTTGGGTACATTGGAAAATGAATACTATGTTTGAGTATGAAAAGTGAGTATATGTGAACTTGCTCAAGTGAGATATGTATATAGTCTTGTTGAGACTAAATGTGATATATGTATGAATGTGTCATGAACAAAAGAGATATTTGGAGATATGATGTTTTGATAAGTAATTGCTAAACAAATAAGCCAAAGAAGAATTGTGAATTTGCATTAGAGATATATTTATGATCTTATATTTGATATGATTATGAATGTTATATGTTATGTTTATTTGTATATGGCTTACTAAGCTTTTGAAAGCTTACTTTGTGTGTGTTTACATTGTTTTATAGATCATTAAAGATACAGAAAGCTCGAGGATTGTCAAGGATCATCACCACACTATCAAACTCTATTTTGGTACCTTTTAAATGTGTTTATAGCTAAGTATGGAATGTATAATCTAGTTGAATGAAATGATGTTTTGAGTTGTATATATTTGCCATGTGATATGGCTATATAATCAATAATGTGAATAAATAGTTCATACTATATGTTGCATAATTTGGTATGGTTTGATGGCTAATAGTTGGATTAATGAAATGGCCAAATTTATGATAAGTTTTTGAATGGAATGTACTAAATAATGCTTGTGATTGGATTGAGATGATTGGCACATAAATTGATATGTATGATATGCTTTTGAATGGTTAGAATAGATGAATATTTTGGTATGATTAGGTTGCATTTTAAGGGCATCAAATGTGTTTATTTGTGTTTGTAGGTTTGACCCTAAGTGGGTGGCAAATTGGCCTTGAAAATGGCCTATATTTGCCCACATGGTTGAGCACACGGGCATGTGGCTCGACCGTGTCCCTTGAATTTGTAATTTGGTAGGCTCGCACAGAGGCTAGACAAACGGGCAAATGACTGTCCGTGTGAAACAAATCAATTTTGACCACGGATTGGACACATGGGCGTATGAATGGCCGTGTGGTGCAAGTCAGTGTCGACTTCAGGTGAGGCACACGGGCGTGTCTCAAGCCGTGTGGAAAATTCAGTATGTATGCCCTGTTTTGCCACGGTTTGGACACATAGGTGTGTCTAAGGCCGTGTGAGGCACACGGCCTGTCTACACTAACGTGTGACCTCTGTAGTTTTGAAAAATGTTTGAATTTCAAAAAAAATTTGTAGGTTCGGTTTAGTCCCGACACTTTTTTAATGCATGTTTAAGGTCATGTAGACCTCATTAAGGGACTATAAGATTCTACTTGGCTATATTATGACGATGATATACTTTATGATATGAATGGTTCGTCAAAGTTCTGAATTGTTCTGTAATACCTTTTAACCTTAAACCGGCGACGGTTACGGGTTAGAGGTGTTACATCTTTATTCAATACTTGAATTCTTTTCAAGTTCCACGTTTCATTTCATATCTCATTTATCATAACTCATTCCATATTCAAAACAATATACTATTTCATATTTCATTTCTCATCATTGCCATCTCAATATTTTCTTATCTCATTTCCATTTCTCAACCAAGTCATTTCAATATCGAACACATAAATTTTATTGTTTATTTTCCCTATTAAAATGACTCAGACTCAGACGAATACACGGATCCGACCAACACACTAGTTTGGCACCCAATGCCTCATCGAATAAATCTGAAGTAATAACTATGCCCATCGATATATAAATTGACACCCAGTGTCTCATCGGTGAAATCAAAGCAAATTGGCACCTAATGCCTCATCGACTCGAGGTCGAAGTAATCCCTGAACTATTCCCATCCTATGGAATGCCATCTATATCCGACTTAGCCCAAAAAATTAATAGGGTTTCATTTCACCTTTCAATACAACCAATGTCTCAATTTCACATATATACATATTATCACATAAAAACATATATTCAATTCAATCTTCATACTTTTAATAAATTCATAATATACCAAATCAATCCATTTCAATCAACTACAAATTCAATTCAATTTTGAAGTACAAAAGTACTCACCTCAAGTGATTACCATATGCAACAATTCAAAATGTAATAATTTATAACTTAGTTCAAATTATAGAAATACAAACCGTGAATTATGAGCTATTTGACGTCAATTTTACACTTCCCTTTTTTACTCAAGGATTATGGTACGACGTTAGCTACCGAATAAAACAATTAAATCAAATTAATATTACACATTTTAATTTCACATAAAATTTCAATTTTCACACTATGTAACAACCCAAACCCGGCCTAGACGTTACGAACGGATCTAATGTGTCACACCAAAGTGTTGTTTAGAAACCGGGCTTGTTGATGATAGTTCATTACTAAATTTTAAATCTTTTTTTTTTAAATTGCTGGGGTTGTAAACTCAAAACTGGATGTTCACTTGTTGGTCATATCATTTATTAGTCAGGATTAAATTTCGCGAAAGCTTTCCAAAACTAAATTTAAAATTTGAAAACGTGTGATTTTCTTTGAAAATAGTTATTATTTTGAAAACCCATTTTTCCTAGTCTAACAATTCAACGTGAAAAAAATTAACACTAAATATAGTTAAAAACCTTGAATGGCCTTATTACATAAAAATCTCCCCAAAATAAATAACTTAAAGAAAATCTATGCGTAAATCGAAACATTTGCAAACGTGTGGCCACCTCCGAGTCCCTCGCAGCTCCAAATCCTCTAAGGCTGGGGATTACCTGTACAGTTAAAAGAAAAGGGTGAGTTACGAGAACTCATTGTGTAATCCCATATTACAGTGACATACTGGGCCCAAGCCCTATCAGTAACAAATCAGTCTGGGCTTTAGCCATATACAGTAATAGAGCGGGTCTAAGCCAAAAATCATAACAATGCAAAATAGAGATGTAACCCAACCCAGTCCAGCCAACACACCACCCGTACCAACCAACACACAATATGGGGACCAAGTCGACTCGGCCAGCCAATACACCAATATCGCAGCATAGCTACTAATAATAATGACACAGCAAAGCTGCTAATAACAGTCTACGAGGCCAAGCCACAAAAATTGGTATACGTGGCGAAACCACTAAAACGATAAAACGTGGCAGAGCCACTAGTAGTACTTACTCCCAAATCAGATACCTAAACCCCAATGCAGAATGTCGCGTCATAAATATTTCGTGTATGCAGTATGTCACAATCATAATCAGTCATATAAATATCATACACACTACCAATAGGGGTATAATGGTCATTTCACCCATCGGAGGTATTTCGGTAATTTTTTCCCATCGAGGGTATTTCAGTAATTTTACCTATCAAGGGTATTTCGATAATTTTACCCATCGAGGGTAATTCAATAATTTTACCCATCGAGGGTATTTCAAAAATTTTACCCATCCAGGGTATTTCAGTAATTTTACCCATCGATGGTATATCGGCAATTTTACCTGTCGAGGGTATTTCAGTAATTTTACCCATCGAGTGTATTTTGGTAATTTTACCGTTAAGGGTATTTCAATAATTTTACTAATACGGCCTTTCCGAAGGCATAAAGTCGCCTCAAGCGACGCATATACCGTTTTTGGTCGAAACGGTGCAATTAGGCCCAAAGTCCATTTTTGGACCCAAGCGGGCACACATGCTCGTGTGGTCCATTCAGCCCAATTTCAGTTGTGGCTCTGCGAACTTTGTAGTCTAATCCATTATTTGACACTATCGTGAATTTTACCCACATGGGGCCCATGAGCCCAATAGCCCATTTCAGCCCAACGAGGCCTATTACGACCTAAGCCCACGAATATGTTCGTGGCAGCCTCAATGGTCTATCGCCAAAGTTTCGACTTATCGATTTTTCGGCTTTAGCTGATTCACAATCTATCCAGGGTGTGAATACACACCTTCATGCGTCATATTGGTAGAACCAAAATCAGGTGTACGATTACACACCTGTTATGGTTGTGGTTAAAGCACTTCCAAGACACCTAAGATAACAATCGCCTCATTAATTAGTCACAACTCTTGTTAATCCATTGTATTAAAATGCTAATCGAACTTACTTCACTTACCATGGAACGATAGATCTCTTGCAGTGGAAGAGTATTCAGCTTACCCCCTTGGCTAAGGGAAACGAGTCCCTAGCAACAATCGACGAGAAAGAAAATGTTAGTAATACATCTCCACGGCAACTAGGGGAACAACCTTTCAGCCCCAGAGAAACCAAATCGAAAAAAAAAAGAAAAAGCCAACCTACCTTCGCCTATAGCCACTACTTACCAACCAATGGAATAGACTCAAAAATAGTTAGAACAAAGAGAAGAAGTTACGTAAGCCCTAATAGATTCGGCTAACACAATAAGAAAGAAAGTGCTCGACTTTAATGCAAAGAAAAGGAAAGAATCACAATAGGCAAAGGAGGTTGTGTTCAGCCAAAGGGGAAAGAATGGTTCAGCAGAAGGTCAACAACAATAAAGAAAGATTAGATGAAAAGAGGAAAGAACGATAAGACCCAAATGGTAAAAGTTGCACGAGATGCCAAAAAAAAAAAATGAAACTCAAAATCTATAGAGAGGATTTCTGGTTGTTCTCCTCACACAAAGTTGTCGAAATGCTCCCCTAACTGAAATTCCTCCCTTAGCCACACTCTTCCATTTGGCCAAGACTCCTCCTCATTCCAACTCCTCAAACTCTCCACCAAATCCTCCTTGAATTGCTCCCAGTCTTCCATTCGAAATTCTTGACCAAGTCTTCAACCTCCTTTGCAAAGTTTGATCCAAACTCTACTTCTTCCACCCCCAAGACATTAAAATAAAAGTCCTCATTTGCTATTCATGGGATTCAAACCCTACTCCCCCTTGCCATCTTAGAGATGCCACAGCCACAAAGTCACAAGCTCTTTTTGTGACACATAAACACACATATTTATACATAAGCCCTACTACTAACTGCTAGCTTTACTGATGAGCAAAAATTAAAATTTTTCCAAGGTTCAGACTCGAACCCATGCTTAATAAAAACCCCCAAACACACTCAAATAACTACCCATCCAAGCACATCATGGAATTTAAGCAAATTCAGAAAAATTTTAAACCCCCCATTTTGGGGCATTACAACTCTACCCCCTTAAAAAAATTTTGGCCTCAAAATTTACTTGGTCAGAAGAGGTGAGGGTATTGTTGCATCGCCTCCTCAAGCTTCCATGTGGCTTCCTCTAAATCGTGATTATGCCAAAGCACCTTGATTAACAGAACAAATTTCCTTCTTTATGCTTTAACGTCACGATCCAGTATCTGCACTAGTTCTTCTTCAAAAGTCAGATCAGGCCTAACCTCGATCTCTTCCACCGGCACTATATGTGAGGGATCAAAATGGTATCGTCTTAGCATGGAGACGTGGAACACATCATGTATCCGGTTCAACTCAGGAGGTAACTCAAGTCAATAGGTGACCGGTCCCACACGCTTTAATATCTGGTAAGGTCCGATGAATCTAGGGCTCAGTTTGCATCTCCTTCCAAACCTCAAGATCTTCTTCCATGGTGAGACCTTCAAGAAGACATAATCCCGCACATAGTACTCTATTTCTTTACACTTTAAATAGGCATACGACTTTTGCCTATCAGATGCTTCCTTTAACCGATCTCAGATCAACTTTACTTTTTCTTCAGTTTCAAAAACTAGCTCTAGCCCCAACACTCGCCGCTCACTCAGTTATGTCCAACAAGTAGCGGTACGACGCCTACGACTATATAATGCCTCGTATGGTGCCATCTAAATACTGGATTGGTAGCTGTTGTTATATGTGAACTCTGCTAATGGTAAGTAGTTTTCCCAACTGCCTTTGAAATCAATTACACAGCTTCTCAGCATGTCCTCCAGTATCTGGATCACCCTCTTCGACCAACCATCAGTCTGAGGATGAAATGTCGTACTGAAATCCAACCTTGTACCCAAAGCTTGGTGTAACACTTTCTAGAATCGTGATGTAAATCTAGGGTATCTGTCTGAAATGATAGACACTGGTACCCCATGCAGTCTTACAATCTCAGCCACGTATAACTTAGCCAACTTCTGCAACGAATAATCAGTGCAGACTGGTATGAAGTGGGCAGATTTAGTCAGTTGATCAACAATAACCCATACCAAATCTTTCTTAGTAGGCGTCAGGGGTAGCCCACTAACAAAGTCTATGGTTACCCTCTCCCACTTCCAGAGTGGAATTTTAATGGGTTGCAGTAATCTAGAAGGCAATTGATGCTTAGCCTTAACTTGCTAGCATGTTAGAAACTTACTCATGAAATCCGTAACCTCGCGCTTGAGCCCTGGCCACCAGTACAGTTCACGTAGATATCGGTATAACTTGTTTCCGCCAGGATGCATAGCGTATGGACTACTATGTGCCTCTCACAGTATATACTGCCTTAACTCAATATCCCTCAGTACACAGACTCTCCCACAGAAGCATAATACTCCCTTACTATTCAGTCCAAAATTTGCAGTCTTCCCCTTCTCAACCAGTCGAAAACGAGGAACCAACAATTCATCCAGCAATTGCTTTTCCCTAATTTGATCAATCCAAGTCGGTATCATTTGGAGTTCAGCTAGCAGACTACCATCGTCAAACAGGCTGAGACGAGCAAACATTTCTCTCAGATCAGATACAACCCTATGGCTCAGTGCATCCGCTACTACGTTAGCTTTACCCGGATGGTACTCAATCGAGCAATCATAATCCTTAAGCAACTCTATCCATCTTTGTCTCCTAAGATTCAACTCCTTCTGAGTAAGGAGATACTTGAGGCTTTTATGGTCTGTATAAATAGTAGACTTCTCACAGTATAAATAATTTCTCAAAATCTTCAGTGCGAATATTACCATTGCTAACTCCAAGGCGTGCGTGGGGTAATTAGCCTCGTGAGGATTAAGCTCGAATAACGTGTAAGCAATCACATTACCCTCTTGCATCAACACACATCCCAATCCTGTGTGCGACGCATCACAGTAGATAACGAACTCCTTTCTAGACTCTAGCTGAATTAACACTGGGTCTTCAATCAAGACTTTCTTCAGTTTCTCAAAACTCTCTTGCTGCTTTTCAGTCCAATTAAACGGTATCCCTTTACACAGCAACTTAGTTAGAGGTTAAGCAATCAATGAAAACCCATCTACAAAACGTCTGTAATACCCGGTTAGACCCAGAAAACTTCGAATCTCAGATACCATCTTTGGTGGCTTCCAACCCAACACGACTTCAATTTTTTGAGCGTTAACCCGTATCCCCCCGCAGGCACCTCGTGACCCAGAAATGTCACTTCCCGTAGCCAGAACTCACACTTGCTAAACTTTGCATAAAGCTATTTTTCCCTTAGTATTTGCAATACAGTTCGAAGATGCAAACCATGCTCCTCCTCAATCCTTGAATTGTAACACCCCTTACCCGAGACTATGGCCGGAGTCAAGCACGAGGCATTACTAGACTTAACTTACTAGATCAGGGCATTAAAATTGAAGTTGTCCATCTGCATCATGTTCACTAAATTAACTATAACTCGAGTTACGAAACTTGAAACATAGATCCGTAAATTTTCCTTGAAACTAAACTCATATATCTTCTTACTATAATTTTTCCAGAATTTTTAGTGTGGCCAATTAGTACAGTATATTAGTTAAAGTCTCCCCATTACACAGTTCGACAGTTCTAACTTCTCTTCACTAAAAATCAAGTATCTCATAATATACAATTATTTTATCCTACATCGTTTTTTTATATAAAAATAGGCTCAATAAGCTTTAATTCTATATCTCATGCACAACCTAATTCTATTTATACTATTTTGGTGATTTTTCAAAATCACGTCCTTCTTCTTTGTCCAAATTGTTCATTGCATATAATTACATAATTTCTTAAAATAACTATCAACTAGGCATTACATAACATCCAAAACATGTTCTTAATTAACCATTTTAATAGATAATCATTACCAAACATTTACAAGCCAATATTAAGCGATATTATAAGGTCATACACACAAAATGGCTAAGTCCCTATACATGCCATAACTTAAAACATTTGAGTCACAAAATACCAATATAATCCTTTGATAGTGTGTAACGATCTCCGACGTCCTTACGATCCCCGAGTTGGCTTGTAAAACTATGAAAAGAACGAAAAGAATGGGAGTAAGCATTAAGCTTAGTAAGTTTGCATGTAAATAAATAACAACATTCTTAATGCATTATCATATTATTTTCTTACCAAAATTATTTAAGCCTTTAACTTAATATACTTAAGTCTTAAATTCTTACCTGTACCTTTTTAGCTTAAACTTGTCTAACCTTTCCTTTGGCATACTCTTTCTATTTTCTCATTGAACCACTTGGAATACTAAGGATACGTGGGTACCTTTCCTTGTGAAACTTAACCATTTCCATGTCTTGACATGGTCTTCGTGGTATCCTTGCCTTATGAACTCACCAATGCCATGCCTTGGCATGGTCTTACATGGGACCTTTGCCTTATAAATTCACCAATGGCATGCCTTGGCATGGTCTTACATGGGACCTTTGCCTTATAGTAACTTATAAATTCCATGTCTTGACATAGTCTTACATGATTTCCTTAAACCCTAATGTCATGACATTTGTATCCTACACATTCCTAAGGTTCAATCGGGGCATTCTGAGATTGCTTCTTCGTCATTTCATGCTTTAGTCTTTAAGTAATAAATTTACAAAATAAATATGTAAATGCTGGAATTTAATAGTATCAAATGTAAAATAATATAATATTGCATTTATTTACCGCAAACTTACCTCGAAACAAAATACGATAAACTATATCGATTTAGTTCACTATCTTTTTCTTTCCTCGATCTAACTTTGGATTTTGTTCTTCTTGATATATAATAGCAATTTAGCTTATTTAATACTCACATTTATCAAAACAGTCCTTAAGTCTAACTTTGGAAAAATTACAAATTTGCCCCTAAACTTTTACATATTTACACATTTCCCCCAAAGCTCGAAAATTATACTTTATCCCTTATTCATATGTTTTATGACATGCTGGTCATCTTTCCCTTCTATGACAACATCAAATTCTCACTCTTATTTTTACCGATTAACCTGTTTTACTCGTTTTCACTTAAAATCACTTAGCAAAAGTTGTTTAACATAAAACATCAAAATAAACACATTTCACCTATGGGTATTTTTCCAAATATGAATTGATAGAAGAAGGTCAACCGAGCTACCGGGGCTTCAAAAATGTAAAGAACATTAAAAATGGGGCTTGGAATCACTTACTATGGAGCATGGAACTATGGTGAACACTTGAAAATTCGGCCTAATGAAGAATATGAGCATATTTTGCCATCATTTTCCCTTTTTAATTTCTTTTTATTACCAAATGACTAAATTACCCTTCATTAAAAACTTTGGTTCTTTCTACCTATATATGTCCATTTTTGTCCATGAAAATATAATGGTCTAATTACCATTTAAGGACTCCTACTTCAAACCCCCATTTCAATCAAGTACTCTATATATTAGAATCCCTATTTAGCAACTTTTGCAAACAAGTCCTAATAGGTAATTTAGGCATGAAATCAATAACATTTCTTATCAATACTTTAACACATGTATTTAATCACTCAGTAAATCATAATAATTAATCGTAATAAACTTTTATAGCTCGAATTCGTGGTTTCACAACCACTATTCCGTTTAGGCCCTATTTTGGGATGTTACATTTCTCACCCCTTTAGGGATTTTCATCCCCGAAAATCTTACCTGTAAAGAGATTTGGGCACTATTTTCGCATAGTCTCTTTGGGCTCCCATGTAGCCTTGCTATCCCATGCCTCTTCCATAATATTTTCACAAGTGCAATACTTTTGTTCCTTAATTGCTTAACCTCCCGAGCTAGAATTTTTACTGGTTCCTCACCGTAAGTCATATCTAGTTGAATCTCAACCTCTGTTTGGGAAATCACATGTGATGGATCTGAACGATAATGACATAGCATAAATGCATGAAACACATTATGAATCTTCTCTAACTCAGTCGGCAAAGCTAACCGATATGCCAATGGCCCAACTCTCTCGATCACCTCAAACGGTCTAATAAAACGGGGACTTAATTTGCCTTTCTTGCCAAATCTAAAAACTTTCTTCCAAGGGGATACTTCCAAGAATACCCTATCACTAACTTGAAATTCAATTTCTTTTCTTTTCAAATTTGCATAGGATTTTTGTCTATCTGAAGCCGCTTTCAAGTAATCTCTGATGACTTTTACTTTCTCTTCTGTTTCTTTGATTAGATCAACCCCATAAATCTGATTTTCCTTAAGCTTTGTCCAATACAAAGGTGTGCGAAATTTACATCCATACAAAGCTTCATAAGGTGCCATCTTCAAACTCGATTGATAACTATTATTATAGGAAAACTCTATTAACGGTAAATATTTCTCTCAACTACCTTGAAATTCCAATACACAACATCTAAGTATATCTTCAAGTACCTGAATAACTCTTTCTGACTGACCATCAGTTTGAGGATGGAAAGCTATACTAAAACTCAACTTTGTACCTAAATCTTCCTGCAATTTTTTCCAAAACCGTGAAGTAAATCTCGGATCTCTATCTGAGATAATCGATAATGGTACTCTATGTAGTCTCACAATCTCTAAAATATACAACTCAGCCAACTTGTCAAGTGAATAATCCATATGAACTAGGATACAATGAGCTGACTTCGTTAGCTTATCAACCACAACCCATATTGCATCTTTCTTTCTCGGTGTCGAAGGCAATCCTGTCACAAAATCCATAGTAACTTGGTCCCATTTCCACTCGAAAACTAATACAGGCTGCAATGAACTTGAAGGTACCTAATGTTCAGCCTTTACCTGCTGACAGATCAAACATCTAGAAACAAACTCTAATATATCTCTTTTCATTCCTGTCCACTAATACATTCTCTTTAAATCATTATACATCTTTGTACTACCTGGGTGAATAGACAAAGAACTGCTATGTGCTTCATGTAAGATCTTTCGAATAAGCTCATTGTTCTTTGGTACACATACCCTGTCTCTGAACATCAAACAACCGTCAGAATCGATCTAAAAATCAAACTCTACACCTAGCTCGCACTGAACTCTTTTGGCTTG
Organism: Gossypium rotundifolium; assembly: GCA_025506655.1. Lineage (NCBI taxonomy): Eukaryota > Viridiplantae > Streptophyta > Magnoliopsida > Malvales > Malvaceae > Gossypium > Gossypium rotundifolium. The sequence continues at coordinate 132,238,888 of CP106722.1, forward strand.
CAACTCACCATCATCCTTCTGAGCTTCACAAATTTCTTCATGAAATGTCGGTTTAGCTCTCAACTAAGCTAAAATAGAACCATCATCTGATAAGGCCAAATTAGTATGCAAAGCTCTCAAGGCAAATAACGATTTTCTACTCAAAGCATCAGCAACAACGTTTGCCTTACCCGGGTGATAATCATTCACTAGCTCATAATATTTTATCAACTCTAGCCAACTTCTTTGCCTTAAGTTTAGATCTTTCTGAGTCATCAAGTATTTCAAACTTTTGTGATCAGTGAATATTCGGCACTTCCCACCATACAAGTGATGTCTCTAAATTTTTAATGCAAATACAATAGCAGCTAGCTCTAAATCATGTGTCGGATAATTTTTCTCATGTGATTTTAATTGTCTAGAGGCATAAGCAATTGCCCTTCCTTCCTACATAAGTATACAACCTAGTCCATTTAAGGATGCATCACTGTAAATCACAAACTCTTTACCATGTTTTGGTTCTACTAAAATAGGAGCTTTAATCGACAATGCCTTTAACTTGTCGAAACTCTACTGACACTTCTCAGTCCATTCAAACTTGACATCTTTCTGTAGCAATCTTGTCAATGGTGTAGCTATCATGGAAAATCCCTCTACAAATCTTCTATAATAACTGGTAAGACCAAGAAAACTTCTTACTTCTTATACATTCCTGGGAGGTTTCCAATCAACAATGGCTGAAATATTGCTTAGATCAACTTTAATACCTTCACTTGAGACAATATGTCCAATAAATCAAACTTCTCGTAACCAGAACTCACTTTTTCTAAACTTGGCATAAAGTTGATTATCTCTTAAAATTTGTAAAACTGTTCTCAAATGCTCTATATGCCCAGTCTCATCATGAGAATAAATCAAGATGTCATCAATGAACACAACTACAAACTTGTCCAAGTAAGGTCTGAAAATTCAGTTCATTAAATCCATGAAAATGGCAGGAGCATTGGTTAAGCCAAATGGCATCACAAGAATTTCATAGTGACCATACCTAGTTCGAAAATCAGTTTTCGGAACATCTGACTCTTTAACTCGCAGCTGATAGCATCCGGATCTCAAATCTATCTTAGAGAACATAGTGGCTCCTTTCAATTGATCGAACAAATCATCTATTTTAGGCAATGGATATTTTTTCCTGATGGTTTCCTTGTTAAGCTACCGGTAGTCTATGCACAATCTCATGGAAGCGTCCTTCTTTTCCACAAATAACACTGGTGCTCCTCATGGTGAATAACTAGGTCTTACAAAGCCTTTATCAGTTAATTCCTATAACTGAGCTTTCAATTGTTTCAATTCTATTGAAGCCATTCTATAAGGAGTAATAGAAATAGGTGTGGTACCTAGAATCAATTTAATACCAAACTCAACTTCTCTGATAGGAGGCAAACCTGGTAGTTCTTCTAGAAACACATCAGAAAACTCATTTACCACAGGCACTGATTCAATTTTCAACTCTAGATCTTTAGCATTCAACACAAAAGTAAGATAAGCTTCACATCCTTTCCTTAAACATTTCTGAGTAGACATAACAGAAATCATGGAAATTGAACTACTTGATTCATCTAAATTAACCCGAAGGATCTCACTATTTTCACATTTCAACTCAATGAATTTCTTTCCACAATTTACTATCACATCATGTGCAGTTAACCAATCCATACCAAGAATCACATCAAACTCATCAAATGGCAATAGCATCAGATCAGCTGGAAAATAGTAACCTCTAATCATCAAAGGGCAATTTTTGCATACTTTGTTTACTAACACATGCTGACCTAATGGATTCGATACTTTAATCACAAATTCCGTAAACTCTTTGGGCATGTTCATACTAGGTATTAATTTTATGCAAACATAGGAATGGGTTGAACCTAGATCAATCAAAGCAATAACATTAACATCATGAAGAGAAAATGTACCCGTAATTACGTCGGGGGAAGATGCCTCTTCACGAGCACGGATAGCATAAGTCCTTGTGGGTGCTCTAACATCTGATCTTATTGCTGTGTCTCTAAATGTACCTCTACCTACCCCTACCCTGGGATTTCTCTGAGATCTACCTCTAACGGGGGCACTACCTAATCTTGCACTTGGTATTACTTCTCTTTTAACCATTTTGGGACACTCTCGATTGAAATGATCCGAGTGCACCACATCGGAAACAACCAGTCTCAATTTTTGACATTGCCCTAGATGACGTCGACCACATTGAGGACACTCGGATCTATTAGGCTAAATACTACCAACACTCGCAATCAAATTGGTTTGAGCTTTTGAATCCATAAATTTTCCACCTCTATTTCGGTTAGAATACTCGACTGAAAAATTAGATCTTGTAGAGAACTCTCTAGGCCTATTGGATGTAGACTGAAATGACTTGCTCATCTGTCTTTTCTTCATGTCTTACATCTCAATTTCAGCTTTACCGTTTCTTTTTAATAACTCTTCTGCCTTACAGGCTCGTTCAGCAAAAACAACCAACTCTTTTATCTCTAATACACCAACTGACAGTCAGATATCATCATTAAGTCCATCCTCAAATCTTTTGTACATGATAGCCTCTGTAGACACACATTCTCGAGCATAATTGCTGAGTCAGACAAATTCACATTCGTAGTCAGTCACAGTCATCTTACCCTGTTTTAACTCAAGGAACTCCTTTCTTTTCTGGTCATATGTATTTCTTACGGAACTCCTCTTGAATGAAATCTCAGGTAACTCTTTCTTTCGATACTACTAACACAAGTGTCTTCCACCATTGGTAGGTTGAATCTCTAAGAAGTGACACCACACACTTAATACATTCTTCTGGTGTGCAGGATAACTCATCAAAGACTCTAATAGTGTTCTCAAGCCAAAATTTAGCTTTTTCTGCATCATCATCTTTGGTAGCCCGAAACTCTTCGGTCCCTTATTTTTTGATCTTGTCAACGGGTGGTTTCTCTCTTACGATCAGATTCAGAATCGGAGAAGCTACATAAGTGGTCTGAGGATCGTAAGGGGGTGCAGGTCTAACAGCCGAGTTCATACGAACGAACTCAGCAAACCATTCATTCATAGCTTGGAAGAAGGCTTCTCGAGCCCCTCCTTCCTGACTAACTATAACTGGAATTTCACTACTATCTGATGGCACTGTCCCTTCTGCAGGAGCGGGTACATTACTCTCTACATCATCCGCACCAGCTCGTTCGGGATCCATAACTATAAAAGAAAAACATTTTAAAATCGTCAGGAGTCGTCACACTATCAAAATATAAGTATGGTATGTATAGTTAGACTCTTACTCATACTGAATATTCCGAGAATAGACTAAAATCTCGCTCTGATACCAATAAATGTAACACCCTTTACCCGAGACCGTTGTCAGAGTCGAGCACGAGGCATTACTAGACTTAACTTACTAGATCAGGGCATAAAAATTGAAACTGTCCATTTGCATCATGTTCACTAAATTAAATATAACTCGAGTTATGAAACTATAAATATAGATCCGTAATTTTTTCTTGAAACTAGACTTATATATCTTCTTACTATAATTTTTCCAAAATTTTTGGTGTGGCCAATTAGTACAGTTTATTAGTTAAAGTCTCCCCTGTTACACAGTTTGACAGTTCTGACCTCTCTTCACTAAAAATCAATTATCTCATAATATACAATTCTTTTTTCCTACACCATTTTTTTATATAAAAATAGACTCAATAAGACTTAATTTTATATCTTACGCACAACCTAATACCATTTCTACTATTTTTGGTGATTTTTCAAAATCACATCACTGTGGCTGTCCAAACTGTTCCCCTGCATATAATTACATAATTTCTTTAAATAACTATCAACTAGGCATTACATAACATCCAAAACATATTCTTAATTAACCATTTTAATAGCTAATCATTACCAAACATTTACAAGCCAATATTAAGCCATATCATAAGGTCATACACACAAAATGACTAAGTCCCTATACATGCCATAACTTAAAACTTTCGAGTCACAAAATACCAATATAATCCTTTGATAGTGTGTAACGATCTTCGACGTCCTTACGATCCCTGAGTTGGCTTGTAAAACTATGAAAAGAAAGAAAGGAATGGGAGTAAGCATTAAGCTTAGTAAGTTTGCATGTAAATAAATAACAACATTCTTAATGCATTATTATTTTCTTTTCTTACCAAAATTATTTAAGCCTTTAACTTAATATACTTAAGTCTTAAATTCTTACCTGTACCTTTTTAGCATGAACTTGTCTTACCTTTCCTTTGGTATACTCTTGAAATTTTCCCGTTGAACCACTTGAAATACTAAGGATACACGGGTACCTTTCCCTGTAAAACTTAACCATTGCCATGACTTGACATGGTCTTACGTGGTATCCTTGCTTATGAACTCACCAATGCCATGCCTTGGCATGGTCTTACATGGGACCTTTGCCTTATAAATTCACCAATGCCATGCCTTGCCATGGTCTTACATGGGACCTTTACCTTATAGTAACTTATCAATGCTATGTCTTGACATGGTCTTACATGATTTCCTTAAACCTTAATGTCATGACATTTGTATCCTACACATCCCTAAGGTTCAACCGGGACATTCTAAGATTGCTTCTTCGTCAATTCATGCTTGAGTCTTTAAATGATAAATTGACAGAATAAATATGTAAATCTGGAATTTAATAGTATCAAATGTAAAATAATATAATATTACATTTATTTACCGCAAACTTACCTCGAAACAAAATACGATAAACTGTATCGATTTAGTCCACTATCTTTTTCTTTCCCCAATCTAACTCCAAATTTCATTCTTCTTAATCTACAATAGCAAATTTAGCTTATTTAATACTCACATTTATCAAAACAGTCCTTAAGTCTAACTTTGGCAAAATTATAATTTTTCCCCTAAACTTTTACATATTTACACATTTGCCCCAAAGCTCGGAAAATATACTTTATCCCTTATTCTTATGTTCTATGACATGTTAATCATTTTCCCCTTGTATGACAACATCAAATTCTCACTCTAACATGTACTTATGAACATTAAGTATTTTTACCGATTAAGCCTGTTTTACTCGTTTTCACTTAAAATCACTTAGCAAAAGTTGTTTAACATAATTTTAGACTTCATATTCTATCATAAAACATCAAAATAAACACATTTCATCTATAGGTATTTTTTCAAATATGAACCATAGCATGAATTATTGATAGAATAAGCTAAAACGAGTTACCGAGGCTTCAAAAATGTAAAGAACATTAAAAACGGGGCTTGGAATCACTTACTATGGAGCTTGGAAGCTTGAAACAAACCCTAGCTATGATGAACACTTGAAAATTCGGCCTAATGAAGAATATGAGCATATTTGCCATATTTTTCCCTTTTTAATTTCTTTTTATTACCAAATGACTAAATTACCCTTCATTAAAAACCTTGGTTCTTTCTACCTATATATGTCCATTTTTGTCTATGAAAATATAATGGTCTAATTACTATTTAAGGACTCCTACTTCAAACCCCCATTTCAATCAAGTACTCTATAAATTAGAACCCCTATCTAGCAACTTTTGCAAACAAGTCCTAATAGGCAACTTAAGCATGAAATCAATAAAATTTCTTATCAATACTTTAACACATGTATTTAATCACTCAGTAAATCATAATAATTAATCGTAATAAACTTTTATAGCTCAAATTTGTGGTTTCACAACCACTATTCTGTTTAGGCCCTATTTCGGGATGTTACATGAATACACCAGAATGTCATCTATAAACACCACTACGAACTGGTCTAAATAGGCTAGAATACCCGGCTCATCATATCCATGAAAGCAGCTGGTGAATTCGTCAACCCAAACGGCATGACCAGAAACTTGTAATGCCCATAACGAGTCCTGCACGCAGTCTTGTACACATCCGCCTCCTTAACCCTTAGCTGATGATACCCAGACCGAAATCTATCTTGGAGAAAATCGATGCTTCTCGCAGCTGATCGAACAGATCATCTATTTTCAGTAAAGGGTACTTGTTTTTAATCGTCAGTTTGTTCAGTTGACGATAATCGATGCACATGTGCATGGACCCATCCTTCTTCTTCACGAATAACACTGGTGCTCCCCATGGAGACACACTCGACCGAATGAATCCTCGGTCTAGTACCTCTTGAATTTGAGCCTTTAACTCTACCAGCTCCTTCGGTGCCATCCTATAAGGGGCGATGGACAGCGGAGCTGTTCCAAGTAAGAGCTCGATACTGAATTCGACCTCACGGTTTGGAGGCAACCTAAGTAGCTCTTCGGGAAATACATGCCCAAAAGATAGACCTTTAGAATTAGATATGCTGACATAAGCTAGGAACGCCTCGCAACCTTTGTGAACCAGTTTCTCGACCTTTAATGCTAATATTACATTAGACAGATAATCCCTTCACTCCCCTATCACAACCACCTCCTTATCCTCAGAAGACTTCAACACCATGCGCTTAGCAGCGCAATCCAAATTCGCACGGTGTTTAACTAGCCAATCCATGCCCAAAATAAGATCGAATTCGCCAAATGATAGTTTCATCAAATCCACCAAAAAGATAACCCCTTGGACCTCTAAGGGCACGTCTCTAAACAACTTATTCACTCTAACCAACTGTCCTAGTGGACTTAACACAGTCATCTCCCTATCAGTAATTTTGAACTGAATACCCAACGTCCCAGACACGGTGCATGTAACACATGAGTGTGTAGACCCAATATCAATTAAAGCGGTATATGGTACATTGTCAATGAGGAACGTACCAGTTATGACATTAGGAGCATCGCCATCCTCTCGGTCTGAGCACTATAGACCAACGTTGGCTGTCTCGCCTCAGTGTTACCAACACCTCTGCCTGGTGCTCCACGACCTCATCCTAAACCATTTCCCCCTCTGGCCTGATCGCGCCCTCTCGATGGCTGCTGACCACCTCTCCCTGGTGAACATAGCCCTGGCCCATAGCTTGCATCTGAATAGGCCTCTACATATAGTTCTTAACCTGATGATCCATGGACCCACATCTGAAACATGCACCAGTCCGTTTCTAGCACTCACCCTGGTGAACTCTCCTACAATCAGCGCAAGGCTACGATCTAGCAACAATAATAGGGACCCCAGCTCAGACTGGCCCATCAAATTTAGACTTCTTCTTAGGCCCACCAAAAGAACTTGAAGGCCCAAAATCCTTCTAATTTCTGCCTCTATCCTTTTCACGATTCTGGCGCTCAGAGCGCTTCACATCCTCGTAATTTTTGCTTTCTCCAGAAGAGAAGCAAAGTCTTGCTCCCTCTGCGGAGCTATTAACACCCGTAACTCATCTCAGAGACCATCCTCAAAATTTACACATCGTTCATACTCAGTCGAGACTATGCCTCGAGCATACTGGCTCAACCGTAGGAACTCTGCCTCATACTCTGCTATCGACATATTCCCCTAGACCAGGCTCAGAAATTTCTTCCTCCGGGTATCCATATAGCTTGCCCCAACAAATTTTCCTTGGAAGGCCGCCTTAAAGAATCCCATGTCAAGCGGTCGACTTGCGTATCTTCTCCCACGGTTAGCCACCATTGGTATGCCTCATCCCGTAATAAGGACGCTACTCCCTTTAGTTTCTGCTCCACAGGATAGTCAAGGTCATCTATTGTCAACTCGGTAGCCTCTAACCAATATTCTACCGTATTCGGGGCTACACCAAAATGCCCCTAAAGATTTCTGCTTCATTAGACCGGAGTCGCTCAAAAATTAACCCTCAGCCCACTGACCCAGTACTTGCTGCAGCAACCCTTTAAAGAACCCGTAACATCGATTGGGACAGAGCATCATTCCCAACGGCTCGGTCATGAGACCCCATCTCAGTTACTGGTGAGGCTAGTGCCTCCTCTGGCAGGCATATGCCCTGATGCTAAAGACCCAGCCCTAGCACCTTGGCTTCTATTGCAACCATGTGTACCCCTTCTATGACCTCTTATGCTCATGTCTATATCGCGTATCTATTTGATTTAAGAGTTTTATGCATCAGCTTATAATTCCAATAATTAATAACATATATTTTATGATAAATAGTAATTGAGAGTTGTTTTCATAGATCAAGACCTCTCTACAGTTTTCAGTCCCCTACAGTCTCAATTTACTCTAACTAAAGAGCTTCAATGCACAACAACTATCCTTATTAGTTTCTCAATAAAATCATTTCAGTATATCACAGAAAATAATGTCAGAAAACTTACAGATTTGGTGTGGAGACTCGGTGTGCCACACTTTCAGTAAGAACATTTCTTTCTAAACCAAAATTTAGGTAGATTTAGAAAATTTTCAAAAGCCCATTCCACAGTGAGTTTTGCAATCGGGCTCTAATACCACTAAATGTAACACCCAAAACCTAGCCTAGACGTTACGACCGGATCTAATGTTTCACACCAAAGTGTTGTTTAGAAACTAGGCTTGTCGATGATAGTTCCTTGCTAAATTTTAAATCTTTTTTTAAATTGTTGGGGTTGTAAACTCAAAACTAGATGTTCACTTGTTGGTCTTATCATTTATTAATCAGGATTAAATTTTGCGGAAGCTTTCCAAAAGTAAACTTTAAAATTTGAAAACGTGTGATTTTCTTTGAAAATAGTTATTATCTTGAAAACCTATTTTTCCTAGTCTAACAGGTCAACGTGAAAAAAAAAATTAACACCAAATATAGTTAAAAACCTTGAATGGCCTTATTACATAAAAATCTCCCCAAAATAAATAACTTAAAGAAAATCTATGTAAATCGAAACATTTGCAAACGTTTGGCCACCTCCGAGCGTAGCTCCAAATCCTCTAAGGTTGGGGATTACTTATACAGTTAAAAGAAAAGGGTGAGTTACGAGAACTTAATGTGTAATCCCCTATTACAGTGACAGTCTGGGCCAATGCCCTATCCAGTAATAGATCAATCTGGGCTTCATCCTTATATAGTAACAGAGTGGGTCTAAGCCCAAAATCATAACAATACAAAATAAAAATGCAACCCAACGTAGTCCAGCCAACACACCACTCGTACCAACCAACACACCATGTGGGGACCAAGTCGACCTACCCAGCTAGAACACCAATATCGCAGCATGGCTGCTAATAATAACGCAGCAAAGCTGATAATAACAGTTAACGTGGCCAAGCCACTAAAATCATACACGTGGCGAAGCCACTAAAATGATAAAACGTGGCAGAGCCACTAGTATTGTACTTCCTCCCAAATTAGATACCCAACCCCAATGCAGAATGTTGCGTCATAAATATTTCATATATGCAGTATGTCACAATCATAATTAGTCATATAAATATCATACACACTACCACTAGGGGTATAATGGTCATTTCACCCATCAAGGGTATTTCGATAATTATACCTGTCGAGGGTATTTCAGTAATTTTACTCGTCGAGGGTATTTAGATAATTTTACCTGTCAAGGGTATTTCAGTAATTTTACTAATACGTCCTTTTCAAAGACCTACAGTTACCTCGAGCGACACAAAAACCCTTTTTGGTCAAAACGGTGTAAATGGTCTCAAAGCCCAAAGTGGGCTCACACACTCGTGTGGCCCATTCAGCCCAATTTTGGTCACGGCTTTGCGAACTTCGCAGCCCAATTCATTATTTGACACTATCATGAATTTTACCCACGTGGGGCCTATAGGCCCATCTCAGCCCAACGAGGCCCATTACGACCTAAGCCCACGAGTATGTTCGTGACATCCTCAACGGTCTATCGCCAATGATTGTGTCTCGATTTATCTCTACGAGCCCTCGCACGCTTAAGGGCCCTTAGATGTAGAAGTTTGACTTATCGGCTTTTGGCTTTATCCGATTCACAATCCATCCGGGGTGTGAATACACACCTTAATGAGTCATATATGGGTTGTGGTTGAAACGCTTCCAAGACACCTAAGATAACAATCGCTTCATTAATTAGTCACAACTCTTGTTATACCATAGTATTAAAACGCTAATAAAACTTACTTCACTTACCACAGAACTATAGATCTCTTGTAGTGGAGGAGTATTTGGCCTACCCCCCTTGGCTAAGGGATACGAGTCCTAGCGACAATCGACGAGAAAGAAAATGTAAATAATACATCGCCACGGCAACTAGGGGCAGCCTTTCGGCCCCAGAGAAACCAAATCGAAAAAAAAAGAGAAAAAGCCAACCCACATTCGGCTATAGCCACCACTTACCAACCAATGGAAGAGACTCAAAAATGGTTAGAACGAAGGGAAGAGGTTACTTAGGCCCTAATAGATTCGGGTAACATAAGAAGAAAGAAAGTGCTCGGCTTTAATGCAAAGAAAAGGAAAGAATCACAATATGCAAAGAAGGTTGTGTTCGGCCAAAAAGGAAAGAATGGTTCGGCAGAAGGTCAATAGCAATAGAAAAATATTAGATGAGAAGAGGAAAGAACGATAAGACCCAAATGGTAAAAGTTGCATGACATGCCAAAAAAAAGAATGAAACCTAAAATTTGCAGAGAGGATTTCCGGTTGTTCTCCTCACACAAAGTTGCCGAAATGCCCAAATGACACCCCCTAGTCAAAATTCCTCCCTTAGCCACACTCTCCCATTCACCCAAGACTCGTCCTCACTCTAACTCCTCAAACTCTCCACCAAATCCTCCTTGAATTGCTCTCAGCCTTCTATTCAAAATTCTTGACCAAGTCTTCAACCTCCTTTGCAAAGTTTGATCCAAACTCTACTTCTTCCACCCCCAAGACATGAATTAAAAGTCCCCATTTTCTATTCATGGGATTCGAACCCCACTCCCCCTTGCCATCTCAGAGACACCACAGCCACAAAATCACAAGCTCTTTTTGTGACACATAAACACACATATTTTTACATAAGCCCTACTGCTAACTGCTAGCTTTACTTATGAGCAAAAACTAAAATTTTTCTAAGGTTCAGAATCGAACCTAGGCTTAATAAAAACCCTCCAAACACACTCAAATAACTAATCATTCAAGCACATCATGGAATTTAAGAAAATTCAACAAAATTTTAACCCCCTATTTTTGAGGCGTTACACACTATATTTTGGTTATTCATCAATTTAGTCCCTAACTCGAGACTAGTTTTTAACCTTCACATTTAAATGTATATTTTTATACTAATTTCATTCTAACTAAATTTAGCTTTCTCTTTTCAAATTCAACCCCTTAATTTCAAATTTTTCACAATTTAGTCCTTATTGCTCAAAATCAATAATTTATTCTACAATTTAGTCCCTTTCTATTTTCAACTTAAAAATCTATCTATTTAATCCCTAACACTTAAAATATTTAACAATGTCAACATCTAAAATCTTAAACAATACTAAAAATGACAACATGGGTTGGGTAGCCCTAGGTATCAAGATTCCAAAAATGTAAAAATTACAAATATAGGGACTAAATTGCACTAACTAGTTTGGATTTGAACTTCAAACCCCCTTAGGCCGTGTGCTTCTTCTCCTTTTCTTTCTTTCTTTCTTTTTTTCTTTCTTTTCTTTGTTTAAATTTGCATGCATCTCTCTTCCCACTTTCATTTCTTTTTCTTTTATTATGGTTTCAATTATTATTGTTATATATATACATTAAAGTTAACATATATATAACATATATAATATATATACATGTATTTTATTTAGCCCATGGCTTGCCACCTATGCACAAACATTAATAAATGATTTAATTGCTACTTTAGCCCCTTTAGTTTATTTTAATCTATAATTTAATTTTAAGCCCTTCTATGATTTAGTCCCTGTACCTTAATAACTCCTAATTTCACAAAAATTTCTAATCCAAATTTTAATTCACTACTAAACTAACCTCATAAATACTTAATAATAATATTTATAGGTTTGTTTTATGGGACTGGAGTCCTAAATCTCACTTTCGGACACCCCTGACTATCGGGTCGTTACAGCTCAATTGAAGCTTGCTCTATTTCATTTTCCTATTTTTTGTAGTTATCAAATTTTGGTACTTGATTATCAGATCAACTTGTGAAGATTACACTATCCAACCACCTTTTGGTAAACTTTGAAAACATTTTATTTCAACTATGTGGTGTGTAATAGGAGTTGAATTGTGTATCAATCTTTTGTAAAAGTAAAGTGTGTTTTGTGATTGCATAAAGTGTGTGTGACTATTGCCTAGATGATGTGGTTGATCATGACTTGAAATAATAATCTTGAATGTGGTATTTGAGTTTTGTATGTGATGGAATGAGATAAGTATTTGGTAAGTTAGATTATGTTATGGAATAATTGGATAGGTGAAATTTTAGTTGGTGCATATGGCACAATGGTATGATGTTGATTTGGAAGTTATAAATATGTTATTTGCATTGGTTTTTTTGGTGTCAAATGTATAGATGGATATATTGGTACATGGTTATTGATAAATGATAGAAGTTTTGGCATTTTGGTGGTTCCTATGAATTCATAGTTATGTTCTAACTTGGTATAAAATAGGACATACTTTGGCATTGATTATTACTTATGATGGTGCCTGTCACGTCCCAAAAATGGGGTTAGTAGAATCGAGTTATTAAACCTAGGGTCTGATTCAGAAACTAGAAATTAGTGTTGTAAATAAGTAATTAAAGTATTAAAATAACATAATCAAGTTTTTAATTTTTTAACTAGCATAAAATGAAACATAATTTTGAGGTTTACTATGGAAATAGTGAGTTTTAATTGAGTTAGGACGTAATTGGAAAAGGGGAGAAACACGAGTAACCAAAAGGGAAAATTACCCAATTTTTGAAATTAGTCTCCTACAAGGAGAAAACCCACCGTCTTCCCCTTCTTTTCAAAACCTAGACCTATTAAAACTTTCCCTAAATCCAAATAAGAGAGTTTTCCTCAAAATTAATTAATTCTTTCAGATTTATTAACCCCCCAAACACCAAAATAATCCCCAATTTCAAACGAAAATCGTATTTTCTTCCCAAATTCATAATTATTCTTCTTGAGTTCAAATCTCTAATTAGATTTGTAGATCATTGTTTTCATCTAATTAAGATAATATTCTGACTGTTTAGGATTAAATGATGAGTGTTGTTAATTCAAATTGAGTTTTAAATGATTATATGAGGATTTGATGTTTTTAAAGTAAGCTTGGATTCAAAAATGGAAAATCTTGTAATCTCGAGTAAACTTGTGTTTTCAAAGTAGTTTTTTATTCATTCCAAACTAATTAAAAGGTATTTCACTTCAATTTGATAGTTCATAACCGACTTCTTAAAAAGCAAACATTTTCCCCTTTTTACATTTTCTTGAGAGCTTCAATTTTTAGAAAATTTTAGAACCACAAGTTTAGGTGAAATTAATAGTTTAAATATGACATTAAATTATATTTAAGATGTTTGAACTCAAAATTGAGATTAGAAACGATATGAGAATGTCAAAACTTCAATTACAACAAAACTAACTAGTTTTCAGTAATGAGAAAAGGACAGGCTTGAATTGTGTTTTCTTTGCTATTTGGTTCTGTTCAAGGTTGTTTTTAAGGATTTTGGAATGTGTTTGTTTTGTGTGCAAAGTGCCATATCAATTGGAAGCCACTACGAACAAGTCTAAGGTAAAGAAAAACTTGTTTGAGCTATTGCCTAGTAAGCGGAAGCGTGATCGGTGAGTGTTTTGGAATCACTGTTGGTATGTGCGATTCATAGTGTTAATTGAGAGCTTAGGATTAACCTAAACCCCTATACTAAGTTCTGATAGTTATGTCTTTCCTATACTTTTCATTCCTATACTTGTTGCTTTTGTCGAAAAGTCATGCCTAAGTAAGTTGGATTGTGTTGTGTGATGCTATTACAGTAGGTAATATGTGAAAATATGGGAATGTGATATGCGATATACTATTTTTAACGAGCACATATGAGATTTGAAATATGATAGCTCAATGAGCATTATTGTGGCTTAAAGTGTAATTAAATGTGAATTCGATAAGCATGCATTGTGTAAAAGATTATGATCTGAATTGATGAATATAAATAGAGGTTATGTGCTGTATCACCCTAAAACCCGACCCAAAAGTTTCGACAAGAATTCAGAGGTTACATTGGTCATTGAAATGGCCCAAAACAAAATACTATTGAAATTACTAAATTCCTTGTACAAAATCATTTTCTTTTTAAGCTTAATAAAATTCGGTTAAAACTTATTTTACACTTCAAAAAACTGTGAGTAAATTTAGGACAAGATTAAAGTAAAACCAATTTGATGTCTCTCATTGGTTTGCAAACACTTCAAGTTTTGCTAATCGGAAATTGAAATTTCAAAATTTCTATAACAGCAGAAAATCTATCTTTTACTTTTTAACAGAAAACCATAAATGATCACTAAAAAAAACGTACATGGAAATTACGATTTTAGTTCGGAAACCAAAAACTCAAAGCTTAATGAAAGCCCAATGGAAAAATTCATACCACAATTCATATAACTTATTACAAGCTGAAATAAAAACCACTAATAATATTTTATGAAAACTTATTAAAAATCAAACCGAGATGAGAAATTTTGAGACTTCTGCTCTGCCGAGTCCAACACCTAAACACGAGGGTTACTTAAAAGGAGAAGCTAGGGGTGTGAGCTACAAAAGCTCAGTGCGAGACTTTGGTACGAGCATCTCAGTCCAATTCAAAGTTCATAATAGAGATGTGAGTAGTTTCCCTCAAGGCCCAATGACGAGATCCAAATCCAAGCAACTAAAGTCAAAACCTCAACTTATTTGTTCAAGACTTTATCACAAAAAGAACACGAAAAGAAGAGTTGAAGCTTCAAGATGATGGATTTTGGAGCAAGGACGAATTAGAAGGGATTAATTTTGTTTGTGGGCCTAAACTCTCAATCTATGATGACAAGCCCATGTGGAGAATATTAGCAAGCTTAGGCGTTGCATTACAAGCACCCTAATCAATCCCATGAGCTTAGGCATTTCATATTGAGTTAGGGTTATAGGCTTAATTTTTATTATACATGAGCCCAATATTGTATTTATTATCTCTTATTATTTTTTATTACGAATTTTTTTATAATTATTGAGTATTTTAAGTTATTTAGGAGTTTTATGCTAACAAGAAAGTTTTGTTTAAAACTACTTCTTGTTTAGATTAATTAGAGTTTTATTTGGATGTACTTAGCTAGCCCATATAAAGGGTTTTTCATTGTTCACTAAGTAGATAATTGTTTTCATTAGTAATGTTTTCAATTCTGGGAGTTTGTTTCTTGTGCAAGATTTCTTTCTTGTGGATTCTAGAAGTAGTTTTCTTTTTGATTTTCTTCAAGGAGGCATGGGAATCCATTCTTCACCCTTCAATTTGCCAAGGATTATTTCTTGTAGGGTTGATTAGAGCAATTCATTGAGTTTGTTGGGATTTATATCTCAAAGGGTTCAATTGGACATTTATCCTTATATCCAATGGTTTTTTCAATCCATCTTCTACTTTAAATTTCATCTATTTATTTATTTTTATAACTTTATTTTTATTTATTATTTGTTTCTTAAATTCCATCTTTTACTGTTTTGGACTTCTTTATTACTATATTTGTTTATTTCTTTTTTTTTAGATTAGATCCAAATATTTCCTTTTCGAGTCAAACAACCTGAATTTGATCCTTCTTCCTCTTCCTCCATTCATTCCGTAAATTTTGGTATCAGATTCAAGCATTTTAGGTGTTATTTGTGTTCTTATAAACTAATTCCTGACGAACAATGTCAAAGCAATTTGTTTCCTTTTATCCATAAAGTTTTCAAGAAAAAAATATTTTTCAGTAGGTAAACATTTTTCAAACAATTTGAAATTTTACATACTATTTCTTGTCTCTATTTTAGAGTATACAAAAATATTTTTCACAAAAAAAAGGTGATCGAGAAAATACAAAAAAAAAAAAACAAACGAAAAATATTTTAAAAATTTTGTGCTAAAATTTTGCATATCGGATCTACATTATTTGAGGAGAATCCAGTTTAAATTTCGTGATTTTTGGAAATTAGGAACACATCGAAAATGAAAAAATCCAAGTTGTTTTCCATTGATTTAGGTTTTCAATTAGGTAGTTTGTTTGTTTTTTATTATTCTAGCATTAGGTTTTCTTTTGTTTTAGCTTTTTTTTTTTAATTCTATTACAAATTCTAACACATTTTTCATTTCTTGTGTTAATTAGTACAAAAAGAGTTGTCTATCCTTTCTCCATGCAACTTACTTCCTTTGGAGTCGAGTTTTTCTTTGGCTTCTTAGAGCCTTAGGTCAACTTTGTTAGAGGGTGATCCCACATCTTTTTTATTATTATTGAGTTTGATTACGCTTTAAAAGTTACAAGTGAGAAAATCTTAATTTCTTTTCTTTGTCTCTTGGAGTTTTTTTTTTTTTTTATTGTGAGTGTATAACGGTGAGGTTTAATTTCTTTGATCTTTTTTTTTTTTGAGTGTTTTTTATCTCAGCCTATAATAATGGTATGTAGTAAGGACAAGGATCATGACCTATCGATGGTTGCCATGGACTAACTTACAACAATGCTCGACAAACTTCATCAAGAATTCAAAGAGCCGGAACAATTCTTGGAAAATAAGTTCACCATATTGGAAGCCCAAGCCCTTTTTCATGAAGTGGTCCAACAAAATTCCAGTCAAACATTAACTTGAATGGAAACTAACAATGATGATAATGATGAGCAGCCTCTTCACCATAATGATAAAATTGATGATTATGATGATGGTTATGAGTCACGATAGTCTTCTAGATGTACTAAATGTGGCTCAGTTACTCATGATGCAGCCTTCGGTACTAGTTCTCATAGCCACTTTTTGTGAATAAACCAAAATTTAGTGTTCCACCATTTAACGGCAAGCATAATCCTAACACCTATTGTGATTGGGAGAATAAAACTGATTTGTTGTTTGAATGTTGCAAATGTTCAAATGAAGAGAAGTTCCATTAGCTACCTTGGAATTTTTTGACTATGCTTTAAGTTGGTGGACTCAATTATTATGATCCCAGCGAATGTGTAACACCCCGCACCCGGCCTAGACGTTATGGCCAGATTTGGTGATGTCACATGATAGTGCTTTTGAAACCATAGCCACGTTTAAACCACTTCTCCTTTTTAATAGTGTTTCATTATTTTATGTTAATTCTAAATAGTGTCATTCATTTCCAAAACACTATCCGTGTTCCAAAACATTTATACTACACGGAAGCATTTAAAATAGTTTGCATAATCGTGCTGTTTTGGTAAAACATTTGTTTCTTTTGAAAAACCTTCACTTTCATACCTCTAGCGATAAAACCATAAAACATTTCAATTACTAAATTTAAACAAAAATCCGTAATGGCCATAATTACATAAACTTTTCCCAGATATAATCAAAACCATAAATATATATAAAAACTATGAATCTATTATGAAGCAGAAGTAGTGGTCACCGTCGAGTCCTTCGCTGCACCAATTCATCTAATGATGGGGATTACCTGAACAGATTAAACAGAAAAGGGTGATTTTCACAACTCAGTGTGTAATCCCCACAGATATCAAACGTACAGAGTAATCACCAGAAATCAAAAATTACAAATTGGGCCAAAGGTCATTATAGAAATAGTTTGGGCCTTAGCCCACTCAGATGCAAAATCAGATACAGATAACAGTGCCTTAGCCCAATCAGATACATAGTCAGAAATATATTAGGGCCTCAGCCCAATCAGATATAGAATGCATATCAGAATATCAGAATCCTACCCACCAGCCTCTACACACCATCTCCGTCCAACACTATACACCATGTGGGGATATAATCAACCTACCCATCCCTACACACAATATTGTACCGAAATGCGGCACATAAACAGAATAATGTAGCTAAGTTGTAACACCCCTAACCCGTATCCGTTGCTGGACTAGGATTAAAAGGCATTACCAGACATATCATAACATTTTACGCTTATTTCACAACATCAATCATACAACATCATTTTATAATAATTCATAATAGTCCCTTTAGAAAGTCCATGAGACCTTAAACATTCTTTAGAGAAGGTTTGAAAATAAATCGATCTCATATAGAAACTTTGCGGAACTTAGAAAATTTTTCTTTCAAAATTGGGCACACCCTCGTGTGCCTCACATGGCCATACCTTGGACCATGTCTCAACCCATGTGCAACACTAACGCCCGTGCTTCTTGCCCGTGTGGCAACATGACTTGCTTCAAATTGCAACCTTGAGAGACATGGTCGAGACACATGCCCATGTACTCAACTGTGTGGGAAAATATAGGCCATTTACAAGGCCAATTTGCCACCCAACACTAGGTCATACCTACAAGCATCAAACAAGCATCAATTCATGACACAAAGGCAACCAAAAACATACCAAATTCCATTACCACATTCATAATCAACCATCTCAAATGACCAAATACAATTTCAACCATAATATCAAATACCATAGCCTATACATGCCATACAACTAAGTCATAAAGGGTGTAAATACTGAAATGATTAACCGGATAGTGTGATGCGATCTCCACTGACTTCCAACCTGAGCGAACATCCGAATCACTATAAAACATAGAAAAAACAACACAAAGTAAGTTAAAAAGCTTAGTAAGCTCGTATCTTAATAAACTTAACATAAAAAATAATTTCAATTCAATGTCATAAGCATAATCTGCTATCTCACATGCTAGGACACAACTTATCTCAAGTTTATAACATGATTTCACATCAAATCATCACCATTCAATAATATACTTACTTACTTACTAACTTTAGCTTTCACAAGTTTATACAATTTGATCATTGTTTTGTCGAGTCTTAAAATTTATAAAGAGAAAGATCAAACCTAGAAACTAACTCTGATAATGACTTAAGGCAAGTGCACCTATCCAACAGTAGTATAGCTTAGGCAAGACCAGATTGTTGAACCCAAAGGAACTAAAAGTACTAATACTAACCTTCTTTCTATTATTTAGCCTAAATATTAAGTGATTGGTTGTTTAATCTAAAACTAACTAACTACTAAGCTAAAGACGCAAAGACAAAAAGAATGAATTGGGGAAATATTGTTTGGAAAACTCAGTTGATTAAGACAATACCCTTAGGAAGAATCCACCTAGACTTCTCTTGTTATCTAACACTGAACCAGACAATTTATTCACTTGACTTGATCCGTAGGATTCCCTAATTTATAGTAAACCCTCTCTCGAGGCGAATAACATCTAACCCTAGGTTGATTAATTGAAATCTCATTCTAATTAAAACCCCTAGAATCGCATTAACTCGATCTATGGACTCCTTATTAGGTTTCACCCTAATTCAGCAAAATCTTGTCACCCTATCTCTAGGCATGCGATCAACTCTGCTTAATTATGCTAGATCTACTATTAGATAGGGACTTTTTGTAACACCCCATACCCGAGTCCAATGCTAAGACTGGATACGAGACATTACCATGCTTGAACTCACTTAAAACATGTACTTACGGGCTATAAAATTTTGTTTCGAATTAAAAACTTCTCTTTCTTAGTCTAATCACATATTTCATGGGCCTACAAGGCCTTAAAAACATGTCTAGAAATTTTCAGAACTCAAATGAAAAATTTTCCTTAAAACAAGGGTTACACGCCCATGTGACTTGGGACACACCCGTGTACCTCTAGTGCATGCCCGTGTCTTCCACCTATGGTCGACACTGACTAATTACCTACGGCCTTGACACACCCGTGGATGTAAACCGTGTGCTATACCTTGATATAATGACTTACACACATGGTCTGGGGCACACGCCCATGTTCTGACCGTGTATCACACACGACCTAAACAAATGACCATGGGATTTGCCCGTGGACTATTCTGACTTAAAACACTAAAGTGCAGGGTACGCACGGCCTAGGCACACACCCGTGTGTCTAACTGTGTGGGCACTTAGAGGCTATTTACCAAGCCAATTGCCACCCTGAAATCAAGACCAAACTCATGCTCAATTCAATACATTTTTCATAAACATTACTACATGCTTCATTGATCTCAATAAACATACATACTTAGTCAATTTTGGCCAATCACTTAGCTATATACAAAAGAATAATAAAATTAATAGCCAACACTTTGGCTCTTCTTAGAACATGTTCTAAAAATGAAATGCTTCCTATACATGCCATACTTAGTAAAATAACTTGGCTGTACCAAAATACCGATTGATAGTGTGCTCCGAGCTCCGATGACGATGGTCCACGAGATTGACTTTGCAAAATTACAAAAAATAAAGAATAAAAGAAATAAGCATTTAGCTTAGTAAGTTTGCATAAAATGCACATAGCAACATACTTGATTTATATAAACCATTTGACATAAACTATGGTATCATAGATTTCAGCTATAAAGCTTACTTACTGACAAACCGTAAAAGTAACATATTTTAGGCCCACATTTAGTATGCTTTTGGATGATTTAGACCATGATTTATGTAAAAAGGTGCGTTTAATCCTTTCTTTTCATGTTTATACCCAGGAAAGCACCCGAGGACAAAAAGAACAAGAAACGGGCTTAAAACGGGCCAATTTGGGCCAAAGAGGAAATCGACACGGCCTGGACTTCAAGCCACATGGTCGTACCTTGTTAATTTACTTCACATAGCCTAAACCACGATTCACACGGTCGTGCCTCAATCAACATAATCAAAACACGACCTGAAGTCGATTTACACGACCGTGTGCCATGGCCGTGCCCTTGTAGTGGAAAAGAGAAACTTCACTCGGATTTGGATACTTTGAGGCAAAGAAACACTTTCCAAAGCTTATTCAAGCAGCGAGTAGGAAGTATTCTTGATTTAGGACACTTAGGGGCCAAGTAAAGCATTCCAAAATTCTATATAAACACCCTAAGCGTATTCTGAAAAGGAGGTGGTTAGCTAGGCTAAAGAGCCGAGCCGGAAGGTCAGATTTGTGGGAATTACTCGAAGATAGCCAATTGATCCATCTCAAGGAGACGAAATTCAACTCAAGACGGTGGATTTCTCCTTCAATTCCTTTAGGGGGTTTTAGGGATTTCTTATGTTTTGTTTTCTCTTTTCTCTTGAGATGTTTTTTTATTCATTATGAACTAAACCCTTCAAATACCTGAAGGGGATGAAACCTAGATGAATCTTGTTATTTTTTTTTGAATTATATGATAAATACTTAGTTTGTTCTTAATTATACGTGCTTAATCCAAATCTGATGTGCTTGGGTGGAGGAGGAATAAACCTTGCTTAAGAATAGATCCAGAATAATTAAGCAGAGTTGATCGCACTCCCAGAGATAGGGTGACGAGATTTTGTCAGATTAGGGTGAAACCTAATATGGGAGTCCATAGATTGATTTACTGCTATTCTAGGGGGTTATTATTCGAGAAAGAGATTCTGTTAATTAACTTAGGGTTAGACGTTATTCGCCTTGAGAGAGGGTTTAATATACGTTAGGGAGTCTTACGGATCAAACTAAGTGAATAAATTGTATGGTTCAGTGTTGAATAAAAAGTGAAGTCTAGGTGGATTCTTCCTGAGGGTATCGTCGTGATCAACTGAGTTTCTCTTCAAGCTATTTCCCAATTCGTTATTTTTGTCTTTGCGTCTTTAGTTTTGTAGTCGTTAATTTAAATTAAAGCAACTTCACTTATTTTAGGCTAAATGATAAAAGGAAAGTTAATATCAGTACTTTTAGTTCCTTTGGGTTTTACAATTCTATTTTACCTAAGCTATACTATTGTTCGATAGGTACACTTGCTTTTAATCATTGTCAGAGTTAGTTTCCAGGTTCGATCATTCTCTTTATAAATTTCAAAACTTGACAAAACAACAATCAAGTTTTTGGCAGTTGTTGGAGAACTAAAATAATATGAAAGCTCTATTTTTATTACTTTAGCCATTATTTGTATTTTTATTTCGCAATTTATTTTATTATTTTTTGCTAAATTTATTTCTTCCTTTTTCTAGCGAGAACCTCTAGTTTATGACTAGAAGGAACCCGACAGGACCTCTAGTATACGATAGTGATATTGAAGCTACCACTCGTAGGAATTACAGAGAAATTAGGCGAACCCCAAATTACACAGAAGAAGAGCGAGAAGGTAGATCCAATCCTACTAAAGGGATGGACGAGAATAATCCACCACGAGATGTGGTAGAAAACAATGCTCCACGTACTATGTTTGATTATGCTAAACCTTATTTAATAGGAGCTGAATCTAGTATTGTTAGGCTTGCTATAGCTGCTAATAATTTTGAATTAAAGCCTAACACAATACAAATGATTCAACAATTTGTTCAATTTGATGGTTTGCAGGACGAAGACCCGAACACTCATATAGCTAATTTTTAGAGTTCCATGATGCTTTCAAAATAAATGGCATTTATGATGATGCCATACGTCTTCAGTTATTTCCCTTTTCATTAAGGTATAAAGCCAAAAAGTGGTTAAACTCGTTACCACGAGGGTCAATCACTACATGGGAGCAAATGACTAAAAATTTTTATTAAAATATTTCCCACCGCCCAAACGGCCATTACAGAATGATATCTCTTCTTTTGTGTAGATGGATTTAGAAACATTATATGAAGCATGGGAGAGATACAAGGATCTCTTGAGAAGGTGTCCACACCATGGTCTACCCTTGTGGCTACAAGTCCAAACTTTCTATAATGGTGTAAACCCCTCAACGAGGCAACTAATCGATTCAGCCGCTGGTGGAACCTTGAATAATAGAACTCCTGAAGCAGCCTACGAGTTCATTGAAGAGATGTCACTAAATAATTGTCAGTGGCAGGTTACGAGGACAAAACCAACAAAATCGGTCGGGGTTTACAACCTCGATGTAGTGACCATGCTATCAACACAGGTAGAGATGATGAATAAAAAGCTTGTTAGTTTTTGTTCTTTGCAGGTATATCCAATCATGCAGTGCAATGCTAGTGGAACTGTGGCGAATCCTAAGTACCCACCCTACCAACCAGACGCAGAGAGCGAACAGATGAGCTGTATAGGTAATAATTTCAGATCAAATAATAATCCTTATAGTAATAACTACAATCCATGTTGGAGGAACCACCCAAATTTTTCATGGGAAGGCCAAGGAAATCAAGGAAATCAAAGACAACAACCTCCTCAAAATTTCCAAAATCAGCCATATCCGTAAGAGAAGAAGCCAAACCTCGAAGAAATGCTGACAAAATTCATGGCAAACATAGAAAATCATTTCCAAGAAACTGAAAAAAAACTTAAAAGCAACGAGAACCGAGTCAGGGAACTTACTAAGTCAATCAAGGAAGTCACTACTACAGTCGAACAACTTGCAAAGCTAATGTCAGAACAATCGCAAGGATGGCTACCAAGTAACACCGAGATTAACCCAAAAGAGCAAATTTAAGCCATCTCAACTCATGACAGTAAGGGGTTAGATGAACCCAATCCAATATAAGAAAACAAGGTAGACGAAGGTAAGGTAGAGGTAACACAAGAAAAGCCAAAATCGGTAATCAAGGAGTACCAACCTTTCATACGTTATCCCGAAGTAATGAAAAGAGACGATTTAGAGGAACAGTTAGATGATAAAACTATTAGAATTCCTATGGGCATTATCGAAGATGTTCTTGTCAAAATCGATAAATTTGTTTTCCCAGTAGATTTTGTTGTCTTAGATATGGATAAGGATAATAAAATCCCCTTAATTTTAGGAATACCCTTCCTATCAATTGGCAAGACTAAAATTGATGTTGCAACAGGAGAACTCATACATTGTGTAGGTGACGAATCAATCAGTCTTCAAGCTCTTGACTCGGCCAGAACAACAATCGATGAAGGTAAGAAAGACAATTTGGTTGATAATCAATTTGTACAACCTTTATCATAGGACCACATGAAGACAAACCTGAGCCAAATCGTAGAACCCAAACCGACAAAGAGAAGGATCAAAACCTTAAGGTCGATAGACTAGAAGAGCAAAAGCCACACGTCAAAGAAGAACCACACGAAGTAAAACCAGAGGAACACCTAGAAGAGCTCGTAGGAACATCCAATCACTTCAAAATAGGAGACCAGGTACTATTAGACAAAGAAGATCCGCACATCATTACAACAGACCTGAATCCAAAGGGAGAAATCCTTCTTAAGGTACACAATATCTTCCCACATGGAACAATCGAGGTAAGCAACCCAACATTCGACACCTCTAAGGTAAACGCTTCTCGACTTGAACTTTGTCAAGAAAATAAAACTATAAGCATGAGGAAAGATGTTCAAACCTTTAAACCTCCCTGATTTTTTTTCAATGTCGAGGAAAGTCTAGCTTAAGACTATAAACGAGCGCTTCTCGGGAGGCAACCCGAGCACTAGCCGTATTCACTTTTGCAATTTCTTTTATTTCTTTCTTTCTTTTCTGAAAATCCAATTTTAAACTAACAAAAAGTGTAGATTTTGAAGCCACACGGCCTTACACACGACCATGGCCGTGGCTGTGTGGACCACCAGAATCTCATACGGACATAGCAGAGGCAGTACGAATCAAATCTCACCTAATTCTCGACATCACGGATCTAACCACTTCCCTACGGACACTGACAATGTGGCACGGCCATGCCCCACGATCGTGTGAAGCTACTGACTTGCCAACCACAGGTAGAACACGCCCGTGTCTACCAATCGTGCCAACATAATGCCATTTCAAGAACGGACATGGCGTCTAAAAAGCGGGCGTGGGTGAACACACATGACCGTGTGATTTGACACGCCCTCGGTCTACGTGCGTAGAAACATGCCAGATTTGATATCCTATTTAAACCCCACAACCCTTCTCCTTCTCCCCTCATTCTTTCTTCCTTCTTTTTCTTTCTTTCCTTAGAAAAGGTGTCCAGACTCTTGAGCTACACTAAAACCATGTCGAAGAAGCGTAAGAAGGCAAGCATAGTCTCCTCAAGGAGACACTACACATAAGTTCATGCCGGCCGCTTCATCCAAACACCAAGCCAAGGGTCTTTGAGACTTTTTTGGTTCTAAAGGCTTCTTGGGAATCACGCCACTTTCGCCACCACCAACACCTCCACATCCTTAGAAGTCACACCCACTTCGTAAACTATCTGTCAATAAGGACTCTTTAGTCCATTGGTCTTGTCTTTTAATTTCAATTTTCTTCTTAGTCTCCTTCTCTTTATTTTATTTATCTTTAATTATATTATTAGTATATTTTTAATGTTTCTTTAGATTTCCTGGCTACATCTTTGAAGGCTCCCCAATTTCTTCATCTAGTACAGAGAATGTCGGTAGTCACCCCACTAGGCCCATAGAACACTCCACCACCACTCCTCCAAGCCCTATTTTCTACCACGGCCATAGCTAACTCCCAAAATCATCCAAAATTCAGGAAGTGTTACTTCTCCCCTTATCTTTTGATTACATTAGTAGTTATCCATCTTTGTACATTGAGGGCAATGTACATCTTAAGTGTGAGGGTAAAAGTACGTAACTTTTTGCATTATTCCAAAATCTTGAATTTTGAGGCTTGTTCCTTAGTAATTTTCTCATATTATTAATTGGGGTGAAATTTCTAATGATTTATGATTTTTATTGTTATGTTTTTAGATTAGGTCATTGATAATTGTGCATTGATGATTTAAGCTTTAAGATACTAGAGAATCAAGCATGATAAGTCTATTTTTCAAGAAAAAAATTTTCTAGGTTGTTGAACTAAATTTGAATATTACCTTGAAGTTTGAAATTTACAGGGATTGATGTCAAATACCCATAATTTTTGTGAGATTTTGAGCCTTATAAAGCATATATTCTTTTTCTTGCTCACTTTATTGATTATGAGTGTGTCAACACTGAATTGTTATTCTAGAACTTGCCTTGATTATACATGTTAAGACCACATCTATGATTTGATATACTAAGATGATAAAGGCACTTAGGTTTTAACCCATTCACAGCACTAAAAATTCTACCCACATAATTAACCCCTAGTGAACCCTTTTTAATCCTAACAACCTTTTTTATTGATTTACCCGCTAATATTAACCCAAAAACCCTTTGAATTTGTTATCATTCTTTTACCTACCCTTCTATCGAGAATTAATTTGATTATTTGCCTAATTAGTTATTTCAGTTGATAAAGTTCTTTCTTTATTATGTATTTACTTAGTTTGTTCTAAAAAAAATCAAAAATCTAAAGTATATTCAGTATTAGAAGTATATAAAGTGAGCTTGTGCATTTAAATTTCAATTATCAAAGAAAAAGCCCATATTATTAGTTTCAAAGTTTCAATTGATGTAATCCTTTATTTTCTAGTTCATTGTTTTTAGTTAGGTGATTTTCAAATCAATCTCGATTCTTAACCTTCTAATTCAGCCTTTATCCACACCTTTAACCCAAGCCCCGTTACAACCCTGTTAAAAACCTTTTGATTTGTGTATCATCTCATATTACAGTGGTGGAGATTTGATTTTTAGGCGAGCCTATGGGATTAACTTTTCAAGTTCAACTATTGAGTGCTTAATTGTGAACCTTAAACACCTTTGAGTGATTTGAGTGAATCTTTAGTGATGATGTCAATCCTTGTCGATTTTGAATCAAAAGTTGTTATTTAGAAGAGGGAGACATTTATGTTTTCGTGCTACAAATATACGACTTAAGATTGTTTGAATCTTGATGAGTCTTTGAGTTAAATTATCCATGTATGAATTATCTATGAATTATGATGAGGCATTGTCGATAAGAATTATGAATTATGGAAAGTTCATTTTAATTGTAAGTTGAGAATTTTGCTTGAGGACAATCAAAAACTTAAGCGTGGGGGTATTTGATAAACCGTAAAAGTAACATAATTTAGGCCCACGTTTAGTATACTTTTGGATGATTTAGCCCTTGATTTATGTAAAAAGGTGCTTTTAATCCTTTCTTTTCATGTTTATACCCATGAAAGCACCCGAGGATGAAAAGAACAAGAAACGGGCTTAAAATGGGCCAATTTGGGCCAAAGAGGAAATCGACACGGCCTGGACTTCAAGCCACACGACTGTGTCTCGTCAATTTACTTCACACAGCCTAAACCACAATTCACACGGCCATGCCTCAATCAACAGAATCGAAACATGGCATGAAGTCGATTTACACGGGTGCGTGCCATGGCCGTGCCCTATCGTGGAAAAGAGAAATTTCACTCGGTTTTGGATACTTTGAGGCAAAGAAACACTTTCAAAAGCTTATTCAAGCACTGAGTAGAAAGTATTCTTGATTTAGGACACTTAGGGGCCAAGTAAAGCATTCCAAAAGTCTATATAGACACCCTAAGTGTATTCTAAAAGGGGCGGTTAGCTAGGCTAAGGAGCTGAGCCAAAAGGTCAGCTTTGTGGGAATTACTCAAAGATAGCTAGTTGATCCATCTCAAAGAGTCGAAATTCTACTCAAGACGGTGGATTTCTCCTTTAATTCCTTCAGGGGGTTTTAGGGATTTCTTATGTTTTTTTTTATCTTTTCTCTTGAGATGTTTTCTTTATTCATTATGAACATAACCCTTCAGATACCTGAAGAGGATGAAACCTAGATGAATCTTGTTATTATTTTCTGAATTATATGATAAATACTTAGTTTGTTCTTAATTATGCGTGCTTAATCCAAATCTGATATGCTTAGGTGGAGGAGGAATAGACCCTGCTTAAGAATAGATCCAACATAATTAAGCGGAGTTGATCACACACCTAAAGATAGGGTGACGAGATTTTGCCAGATTAGGGTGAAACCTAATATGGGAGTCTATAGATCGATTTACTGCTATTATAGGGGGTTATTATTCGAGAAGGAGATTTTCGTTAATTAACCTAGGGTTAGACGTTATTCACCTCGAGAGGGGGTTTAATATATGTTAGGGAGTCTTATGAATCAAACTAAGTGAATAACTCATATGGTTTAGTGTTGAATAACAAGTGAAGTCTTGGTGGATTCTTCTTGAGGGTATCATCGTGATCAACTGAGTTTCTCTTCAAGTTATTTCCCAATTCATTCTTATTATCTTTGTGTCTTTAGTTTAGTAGTCGTTAATTTAGATTAAAGCAACTTCACATATTTTAGGCTAAATAATAAAAAGAAAGTTAATATTAGTACTTTTAGTTCCTTTGGGTTTGACAATCCGGTCTTGCCTAAGCTATACTACTGTTCGATAGGTACACTTGCCTTTAATCATTGTCAGAGTTAGTTTCCAAGTTCGATCATTCTCTTTATAAATTTTAAAACTCGACAAAACAACGATCACTTACTCATATTGAATCTTACATATCTCATGATACTTACTAATCTCATCCTTGTGAGATAAATATGGTACCTATATCATTTGATCACATTGATCAGTATACTTTAACATGATATTCATAAATCTTTAATTCATCATTCATAACAAGGCAGTGCTTCATTTACAATTTAATAGTAGTTTTGCTTACTTAGTTTTCTTTTTATCTCATTTAAGCTTAACTCTTTTGCTTGATGAATTTCTATGAATAACCAAGGATACTAGATCTTGACTCACACATAACTTGATGCCAAATCCATATCCTAGATAAAGTCTTACATGGAATTTCTCATCTTGGTTTTGAGGTCTTGTCTTGACGTGGACTTATACGAAGTCATTCTCATGTGTTCCCTTGTGAACTTACCATTGCCTTGTCTTGACATGGTCTTACTTGGTATTTTTGTTCATGAACTGGTTAATGTCGAGCCTTGGCTTGGACTTACATGAAATCTTCCTTGTTCTCACTAATGCCATGCCTTGGCTTGGACTTACATGGGATCTCTATCTCTTGATAGCTTTTCAATGCCAAGACTTGTCTTGGACTTACATGATAACTTTTCAATGCCATGACTTGTTTTGGACTTACATGACATCTTTGCTTGGAGACTCACCAATGCCATGCCTTGGCTTGGGCTTATATGGGTCTTTATCTCATAATAACTTGAGTAATACTTTTATTTGCCGGTAACTTTAGGGATTTTCGGGATACCAATCCCATGTACCTTCCTCTATCCCATGCCTTTGCCACAATACTTTCATTACAGCAATACTTTTATTTCTTAGCTGCTTGACTTCCCAAGCTAAAATATTGATTTGTTCTTCATCATAAGTCATGTCGGGATGAATCTCTATCTCTAACGGGGTAATTACATGTGAAGGATCTGATCAGTAGCGTCTCAACATTGACACGTGAAACACATCATGTATCTTTTCTAACTCTGATGGCAAAGCCAATCTGTAAGCTATCGTCCTAACTTTCTTGATAATCTTAAATGGTCCAATAAAACGTGGACTTAACTTGCCTTTCCGGCCAAATCTAAGAACTTTTCTCCAATGTGACACTTTCAAGAAAACTTTATCCCCGACTTGATATTCTATCTCTCTTCTCTTTCTGTAACATCCTGAAATTGGGCCTAAGAGAATTGAGCCCAATGGGCCTTAAGCGTAGTAGCGTTTAATTTTTTTGAGAATAAGAGATCGGCTTAAATGCAAGTTGGACCAATTAGATAAGTGAGTTTGGAAGGTTAGGGGGCTTCTATGAAGTCCCAAGTTCAAGTTAGGCCTTAGGAAAAATTTTGGTTTTAAGTGAAAAAAACCCTGAAGGTTGGCGGGTAGGCCTTTAAAATAAAATGTGGAGGAAAATGACACAAGTGGAGTGTGTGGTGTAGTGGCAAAGTGACGCCACTTAAGGACAAGGGAATGACGCCACCAGGAAGGAAGGAGGTCCAAAGTTCTAGTTGTAGCGTTTGCATTCCTTTTAGATTATTTTTATTAAATGAATTTAGACCTTGGCCATAGGGTTATATTTAGTTGCGCATGGTACACAAGGAGCTAGTTGGTAAAGTGGCTAGCGGCATGAATTATGCTACAGGAGAGTCTGGGTTCGAATCTCATGAGAAGTAAGGGAGTATTTATTTTACGGATTGGACAGTAAGGGTTTCAGTTGAATTTAAACTCTACTGACAGAGGGATCCCACATCGGAAAGATACAAAGAAGGAAGGTGAAGAGCTAGCTATATAAAGAGCATTTTAGGAGGAGAGTTAAGATACCTTGGTGGGCGTTTGGGCACAGGAGTGGTCGCAATGCTGCGATTTAACACCAGACTCTATCAGGTGTGTAACTCTCTCTACTCTAGCTGTAGAGCAGCAAATGTCGAAGTGTCGATCATGGCAATAGTAGCCACACGAGCGTACGAGCGCATGTGTAGGGCTTCGACACGATAGTTGAGGCCATCAGTAGTATTCTTGTGGGTTGGGGCTGTTTGGGCCGCGATGGGTTGAAGTAGGCCTAATGGACCCGTAAGCCCAATAGAATAAATTGTATGATGATGTAGTATATAGTGAACTAGTCTAGTGGAAATTATATACGTGGCTAGATTTGTGTTAAGTGGGCCACACGAACGTGTGGGCCTGAATGGGCTAAAATCGGGTTTTAGGCCCAACAGTCGGTAAAGACCGAAAATGGTAGTTGAGTCACTCAAGGTGACACTAGGCCTTCAGAAAGGCCATTCCAGGTACGAAATTACTGAAATACCCTTAGTGGGTAAATTACCAAAATACCCCTGAAAGGTAAATTACGGAAATGCCTTTGGTAGGTAAAATTACAGTTAGACCCTTAGAGGTTGATTAGCATGATTATGTTGTTTTATGTCATTCTGGTTATGATGGTAATTCATGTTATACTTATATTTGATATATGTCTAGCATACATGACATCCGCATACACAATTATTATGTCATATTGCATGGGTATAATGAGAGGAGGGAAGATGTGATATTTGTGACTTTGGGTCACCAGTGGTTTGGCACCACCAGTGGTTTGGTACCACATATATTTATCTTTGTGACTTGTCCCAGTGGTTCAGCACCACAGTGGGTTGGCCCCACATATTATATTTAAAGGGATCGTCACCAGTAGGTTGGTACTACAAAGTGGGTTGGCCCCACATAAGTTATTTGTGACTTTGGGTCACCAGTGGTTTGGTACCACATATGTTATTTGTGACTTTGGGTCACCAGTGGTTTGGCACCACCAGTGGTTTGGTACCACATATGTTATTCTTGACTTTGGGTCACCAATGGTTTGGCACCACCAGTGGTTTGGTACCACACGGGGTAGAATCGAAGTTTCGGATGGTTAGGTTTTGGGTTGCAAGACATGCATATTTTCATATGAAATTGTGTAAGGGTTTAACACCCGTTGGATGGGGATTTACACACTGAGTCTCGATGACTCACCCCTTAGTTAAATTTTGTAGGTAATCATTAGATCGCAGATTTGGGAGCTGAGGTGGACTCATGGAGGTCATACATATGTTTACTCGTAAATTCGTTTCTTTTATTTGGACTTATTTTTATTTGGGTTTTTGTTATGTAATAAGGCCTTGGGTATTTTACTTGGTTTCAGCTTTCAATTTGGTTACTGCTTATTATTAAATGATCAATATGGGATTTTCCTAAAATGATAATAAACCATTTCTTATTCAAAATTACTTAAACTAGATTTTTCACAAAAATTATAAAGAATACGAGTTTTTTTAACGAACGCACAGTTTTTAGACATTCCTTTCATGTGACATGCCAGATCCGGTCGTAACATTTAGGCCGGGTTTGGGGTGTTACACTTTCAGTCCGAATAAGGTTCCTGGCTGTCTGATGTAGCTTTTAAACACTCTAGTATCACTTTCACTTTCTCTTCAGCTTCTCTAAGAAAATCAACCCCGTGAATTTGGGTTTCTTTGAGTTCAGTCCAAAATAAAGGCATTCTGCACTTACGCCCATATAGAGCCTCATAAGGCACCGTCTTTAAGCTCGATTGAAAGCTATTATTGTAGGCAAATTCTAACAACGGAGAAACTTTTCCCAACTGCTTTGGAATTCTAGAATACAACATCTAAGCATATCCTCGAGTACTTGAATTAATCTCTCCGACTGACCGTCAGTTTCAGAATGAAAAGCTGTGCAAAAACTCAATGTTGTACCCAAGGATTCTTGTAATTTCTTCCAAAATCTAGAGGTGAATCTCGAATCTCTATCCGATATGATTGACAAAGAAACTCCATGAAGTCTTACTAATTCAGAAACATACAACTTTGCCATCTTGTCGAGTGAGTAGTTGATAAACCATAAAAGTAACACATTTTAACCCCATATTTAGTATGCTTTTGGATGATTTAGCCCTCAATTTATGTAAAAAGATTCTCTTAATCCTTTCTTTTCATGTCTTATACTTAGGAGAACAACTAAGGATAAAAAGAACATAAAACGAGCTTAATACGGGCCAAATTGGGCCAACCCAAAAAGCCAGCATGGCTTGGACTTCATGGCACATGGTGTGCCTCAATATTTAGATTGCACACAGTCACACCCTAATTTACACGACCGTACCTCGTCGACAGAAAAAGCCCAACACGGCTGACTCCGATGTACACAGTCGTGCCCCAATTGGCAGACTCAAAACACGGCCTCTACCTATATATTACACGGGCGTGTCGTAGCCGTGCCTAAATCGATAGGATGGAGACATAGGCTGGACCATGACTTACGCAGGAAAGAGCAATTTCACTTGAATTGGATGCTTGGAGCCCAAGAAATGCAATCCTATGTCCACTCAAACACTTAGGATGAATTTCACTTTAATTACGAGTACTTAAGAGCCAAGTAAAGCATTCCAAACGTCTATATAAATAATCGAAGGCAGCAATTCAAGGGCATGAGGTTTTAGCAGAGTTTTCTGTTAGAGCTTTACTTGTTTAGGGAATTACTTGAAGATAGCCAATTGATCCATCTCGAAGAGTCGAAATTCTACTCAAGATGGAGGATCTACTCTTCAATTCCTTCAGGGTTTTTTAGGATTTCCTATGTTTTGTTTTATCTTTTCTCTTGAGATGATTTCTTGTTTTATTATGAACTAAACCCCTCAGATACCTGAAGGGGATAAAACCTATGATCAATTTTGTTATTTAATTCTTTCGGTTTATATGATAAATACTTAGTTTGTTCTTAATTATGTTGCTTAAATTTATCCAATGTACTTAGATGGAGGAGGAATAGACCCTGCCTAAGAGTAGATCTAGCATAATTAAGTGGAGTTGATCGGGTGCCTAGAGATATGGTTACGAGATTTTGCCAGATTAGGGTGAAACCTAATATGGGAGTCCATTGATCGATTTATTACTTCCTTAGGGGGTTATTATAAGAGAATGAGAGTTCCACTAATTAACCTAAGGTTAGATATTATTTGCTTCAAGAGAAGGTTTAATATAGGTTAGGGAGTCTCACGGATCAAGCTAAGTAAAAAAAATCATATGATTTGGAAGTTAGATAATAAGTGAAGTCATAGGTGGATTCTTCCCGAAGGTATCGTCTTTATCAATTGAGTTTTCTTCAAAGTCCTTTCCCAAAGTTTATTCTTTTGCCTTTGCATTTAAAGTTTAGGTATTTCATTTGTTTTAGTTTAATAAACCAATCACTCTATATTTAGGCTAAATAATAGAAAGAAAGTGAGTAATAGTACTTTTAGGTTCCTTGGGTTCGATAAGATATTCTTGCCTGAGCTATACTACTATTCGATAGGAACACTTGCCTCTATCGTTTTCGCAGTTAGTCTATAGGTTCGATCACTCTTTTATAAATATTAAAACTAGACTATTTTGCAGCGATCAGTAGTCAACTCGTACAGGTAAGAAATGAGCTGACTTCGTGAGTCTATCAAGTACAACCCATATAGCATCTTTCTTGCTCGTTGATAATGGTAATCCCGTTATAAAATCCCCAGTGATACGGTCCCATTTCCACTCGGATATCATAATTGGTTGAAGCAAACTCGAAGGTACTTGGTGTTCAACCTGTACTTCCTGAGAAATCAAACATCTTGAAATGAACTCTGAAATATCTTTCTTCATTATCGGCCACCAATACAATTGCTTCAAGTCATTATACATCTTGGTACTACCCGGATTACAGATTGACATCCATTATGTGCCTCATACAAAATTCTCTAAATAAGCTCCTCTTTTCTCGGTATACAAACTCTATCTTTAAACATCAAATATCCATCAAAATTAATCCGAACGTCGGATTCAACATATAACTCACATTGAGTTGTCTTGGCTTGTAAATCTTTATCTTCTATTTGAGCTTCAGTGATCACTTGGAGGGACATTAGTCTAGCTTTTAACTCAGCTAGAATAGAACCATATGAGATAAGGTCATCCATGAATTCATTGCCCTTAATGTAAAATGGGACTTCTTGCTCAATGCATTGGCAACCACATTCACCTTTCCGGATGGTAGTCAATGACCAACTCATAGTCCTTTATCGACTCTAACCATCTACATTGCCTTAAGTTCAACTCTTTCTGTGTTATCAAGTACTTCAGACTTTTGTGATCAGTAAAAATCTGACATCTTTCACCATATAAATGGTGTCTCTAAATCTTCAAAGCGAAGACTATGGCAACCAACTCTAAGTCATGCATCGGATAATTCTTCTCATGAGGCTTCAACTATCTTGAAGCATAAGCAATCACCTTGACTTCTTGCATGAGTACACAGCCTAATCCATTTAAGGATGCATCACTGTATATCATATATTCTTTCCCTGTTTAGGGTTGTACTAAAACTGGAGCTTCTGTCAACATTGCTTTCAATTTCTCAAAACTTTGTTGGCATCTTTCTGTCCACTCAAACTTCACATTTTTCTATAACAATTTAGTCGTCGGGGTTGCGATCATAGAAAACCCCTTGACAAATCATCGGTAATAGCCGGCTAGGCCTAAGAAACTCCTAATCTCAGAGATATTACTCAGTGGTTTCCAGTCCATTATAGCTGAAATCTTGCTTGGATCCACTTAGACTCCATCTCTCGAGACAATATGTCCTAGAAATCCTACTTCCTTGAGCAAAAATTCACTTTTACTGAACTTGGCATACAAATGATTTTCTCATAGAATCTGTAAAACTGTCCGTAGGTGCTCAACATGCTCATTCTCATCCCGGGAATAAATCAATATGTCTTCAATGAAAATGACTACAAACTTGTCGAGGTAGGGTCTAAAGATGCGGTTCATTAAGTACATAAATACCGTAGAAGCATTGGTCAAACCAAAGGGCATTACTAAGAATTCATAATGCCCGTATCTTGTTCGAAAAGCTATCTTGGACACATCTGAATCCTTTACTCTTATCTGATAATACCCTGATCTCAAGTATATTTTGGAGAACACATTAGCTCCTTTCAATTTATCGAACAAATCATCGATCCTAGGCAATGGATACTTGTTCTTCACTGTCACTTTATTAAGTTGACGGTAATCTATGCACAATCTTATGGTGCCATCTTTCTTTTTCACAAATAAATCTGTCAACTCTTGTACTGTATCTTTAGCTCTTTCAACTTTGTTGGAGCCATTCTATAAGGAGTAATAGATATCGGTACAGTACCGGGAGCTAGCTCAATATTGAACTCAACCTCCATTACTGGTGGTAGTCCTGGTAATTGCTCGGGAAAAACATCCACGTACTCACATACAATCGGTACTGACTCAATCTTTGGCTCTGTTTCTTTATCATTCATCAAAAGGCAGATATGCTTCATACCCTTTTCTTAAGTATCTCTGTGCCATCATATGAGAGATCACTATCAGCGACCTACTCTGTTCATCAGATTCTATACGAGAATGTCTCCATTCTCACATCTCATCTCAATGTATTTCTTCCCACAATTAACTATTACATCATGGGTGGTCAACCATTCCATACCAAGAATGATGTTAAACTTATCAAATGGTAGCAACATAAAATTTACTTTAAAATAATGACCTCTAATCATTAGTGGACAATCTTTACATACTTTATTAACTAACACTCTCTGCCCAAAAGGATTAGACATCTTAACCGTAAATTCTGTAGAATCCATAGGCATATTCATACTGGATACTAGTTTCATACAAATATAAGAGTGTGTGGATCTGGGATCTATTAAAGCTGTAACTTTGATATCATAAAGAGAAAAGGTAACCGTGATAACATCAGGAGAAGATGCCTCTTCGTGAGCGCGAATGGCATAAGTCCTCGCAGGTGCCCTACCCTCGGGTTTTGCAGCCTGCTCTCAAGGGTTACCTCTTCCACTTGCCCCACTCCCTAGGTTTCTCTGTGGTCTGCTTCTGACCATACCCCCATATCTCGGGTTCTAAGTTCTCTCTTCTTTCTTTTCTCAAGATAATCTTTTATAAAGTGATCATGGGAACCACATTTGAAACAAGCATTTTCATACGCTCGACATTTACCGAGATGGCGTCTGCCACATTGTGGGCATTCAGGTCTATCATATCGAATGTTCCCCACACTAGCAACTGAAGTAGTCGTGCTTTATTCCCCAAATTCTACTTACTCTTGTCCTTCTTTAAAAACCTAGTGGAAGTAGCTAATCGGGTAGGGAAATCTCTTGAATTCTTGAATGAAGATTGGAATGACTTATTCCATTGTCTCTTTCTAGGGTCACGAGACTCCATTTCAAATTTTCTCTTCTCTTTTACTAATTCTTCGGCCTTACAAGCCCTCTCCACTAACACCACAAATTCTTTTAATTCGAGGACAGCAACAAATAACTTGATATCATCATTTAGTCCATCTTCAAATCTCTTACTCATGATGGCTTCAGTGGACACGCATTCTTGAGCATATTTGTTGAGTCGTATAAACTCTCCCTCATAATCAGTCACTGACATCTTGCCTTGTTTTAGTTCTAGGAATTCATTCCTTTTCTGGTCCACGAATCTTTGATTGATATACTTTTTCTTAAACTCTTCTTGGAAAAATTCCCATGTGACCTTTTCCCTCGGTACTACTGACACAAGGAGTTCCACCATTGATAGCCAGCATCTCTTAAAAAAGAAACAATACACTTTGTACATTCCTCAGGTGTGCATGACAACTCATTAAATACCCTAATAGTATTTTCTATCCAGAACTTAGCCTTTTCCGGATCATAATCTTTTCTATCTCAAATTCTTCTACCCCATGTTTCCTGATCCTATCAATTGGAGGTTTGTCTCCTCTTACGACCTCTACTACTTGAGGGACTGTGGGGATAGGTTGTGGAATAGGAGGGGGTGGAAGGGGTTGTACATTCAGGTTCGTACGAATGAATTCTGTGTACCACATATTTATCATATAGAGGAAGGCTTCTCTAGCCTCTTCTCCTCCTTCTTGACTCACCGTAGTGGGTCTATTCTCATTCTCATTAGGCACCGTCCCTTCAGCAGGAGCCGAAGTGTTACTTTCTACATCATCCACCTCAGCTCTTTCGGGATCCATTTACTATATGTATAAACATAATTTAAGTTGTCAGGAGTCGTCACACTATCATTATAAAAACATTCTTACATATGGCATGTATAGCTAGACTCGTGCTCGTGCTACGTTAGTCCTAGAACCGACTAAATCGTAGCTCTGATACCACTAAATATAACACCCCATACCGAGATTTTGCCAGATTAGGGTGAAACCTAATATGGGAGTCCATTGATCGATTTATTGCTTCCTAAGGGGGTTATTATAGGAGAACGAGGGTTCCACTAATTAACCTAAGGCTAGACATTATTCGCCTCGAGAGAGGGTTTAATATAGGTTAGGGAGTCTCACGTATCAAGCTAAGTAAAGAAGTCATATGAATTAAAAGTTAGATAACAAGAGAAGTCATAGGTGGATTCTTCCTGAGGGTAACGTCGTAATCAACTGAGTTTTTCCATAGTCTTTTCGCAAAGTTTCATTATTTTGTCTTTGCATCTAGTTTAGTTTTTCATTAGTTTAATAAACCAATCACTCCATATTTTAGGCTAAATAAGATAAAGAAAGTGAGTAGTAGTACTTTTAGGTTCCTTTGGGTTCGATAAATAATCTTGCCTAAACTTTACTATTGTTCGATAGGTGCACTTGCCTCAATTGTTGTCATAGTTAGTCTACATGTTTGATCATTCTTTATAAATATTAAAACTCGACTGTTTGACATGATCAAGTTTTTGGCACCATTGCCGGGGAGCACTAAAATATAAATAAAGCTCTATTTCTATTATTGTAGCCAATTTTTTTATTACAATTTATTTTTTTATTTTTTTCTTATTTTTATTTTTTTTTACTTTACTAATATTTCCTCTATTTTGCTTTTGGCAAAAAAAAAAATAGTCCATGGAAAAGATGGCATTGAATAATTATTAGTGGCAAGTCATGAGGACAATTCCTACTAAAACAACCAGTGTTTTCAACCTCGACGTGGTCACTAGGTTATCTAATCAGTTAGAGATGATGAATAAAAAGATTAATGATTGGTATAATCCATCGCAGGTACATCCAGAGATACAATATGATTTGAATCTAGGAGGCATGACGAATCCTGAGTACCCACCCTACGGATACGGCATGGAAAACGAGCAAGCTCACTATACAGGTACCTATTCTAGATATCAAAATAATTTTTATAGTGACACTTATAATGCAAGTTGGAAGTACCATCCCAATTTCTCGTGGGATGATCAAAATAGCTAAAGATTAGAAATTCCTCCAGATTTTCAACAACCACCTCACCAACAAGAAGGGGAGCTGAATTTCGAAAAGATGCTGACGAAATTCATGGCAGCCACAGATTCTCGTTTCCAAAAGACTAAAACAACACTTGATGAACAACAAAAATCGATCAAAGGGATCGTGAATCAAGTTGGAGAACTTACTAGGTCAGTGGGACATCTCAAAAAGCTAATTTCTGAACGTCAACAAGGACGTCTACCAAGCAACACAGAAATAAACCCAAAAGATTAAATTCAAGCCATCTCAGCCCATGCCAATAAGGGGTTAGATGAACCTAATCCAATACAAAAAGCCAAGGTAGACGAAGGTAAGGTAGAGGTAACACAAGAAAAGCCAAAACTGGTAATTAAGGAGTACAAACCTCACATACCTTATCCCGAAGTAATGAAAAGAGACGATTTAGAGGAACAGTTTGGTAAGTTTCTTAAACTCTTGAAGGAATTACATATTAACTTACCTCTTCTTGAAGTTGTTTTTTAGATACTAGACTCAAGGAAATTTTTAAGACAACTCTTGACCGACAAACGCAAATTAAACGAAGAGCACCACATGGAGCTAAACGTAATGTGCTCAGCAATTCTACAAAATAAACTGCCATGGAGATTAAAAGATCAAGGGAGTTTTACAATTTCATGTTTAATTGGTAGTTTACCTATTGATAATGCGTTAGCAGATTTAGGGGCAAGCATCAATGTTATGCCTTACAAAATGTTTAAACAACTAGGTCTAGGGAAACCCAGACAAACTAGGATTAGCATTCAATTAACTGATAAAACTATAAGAATTCCTAGGGGTATAGTAGAAAATGTTCTAATCAAAATTGATAAATTCGTATTCCCGATGAGACTTTGTCGTTTTAGACATGGATGAGGACAACACGATCCCTTAATTTTAGGAAGACCCTTTCTAGCAATTGCCAGAGCTAAAATTGATATCTATGTAGAGAACTCATATCATTATAGGCAATGAGCTAGTCACTCTTCAAGCTCTTGACTTAGCTAGGACATCGAGTAATAAATCTACGAACGTTAATTCCATTGATAACCATTTGGTTCAACCTTCTTTACAGGAAACATCACGAAATCACCTAGCTGAGCTAGATCTTAGTCCTTGTGCCAATAAAGAAGAATTATATGAGGAACAAAGCCTTAGGGTCGACAAACTAGAAGAGTAGAAAACACAATTTAAAGAAGAACCAGAACCACACGAAGTGAAACCGAAAGAAACCCGAGATGAGCTGATAGGAACAATAAATCACATCAAAATAGAGGATCAGGTATTGTTGAATAAGAAAGACCCTCGAATCACTAATTCAAAACTCTAGGAAAATGAAGAAATCACTTTTGAGGTACTTAATGTCTTCCTATACGACACAATTGAGGTAAGCAATCCTAAATTCAACACTTTTGAGGTAAACATTACTCGACTTAAACTTTATATCCATAACCAAGTTGATCGCATGAGAAAGGATTTCCACCTCCTCAAACCACCATGATTGTGCTTACAACAGGTAAGTCTAGCTCAAGACTTTATATGGCGCTTCTCGGGAGGCAACCCAAGTACTAACCGTACTAATTAGTTTGGTCTTATTTCTTTTTGCATTTAGGCATAGGTTTCCATACCCACACGGCCTTGCACACGGCTGTGGCCATGGCTGTGTGGACACCACAACTAGGCACATGAGCATGGACCTTATCTCTATTTAATTATTTACTTTTATTCATATTTTTATTTTTATTTTTATTTTTACTTCCGCTATTATTTTCTCCTTTTTCTCAATGGCATTTAGATTTAGCTTAGGATACAATAAAACCAAGCCGGCTACTTTGAGGATTCAATTTCAAGCGGTTCGAGACACTTCCCCACGTTCACCTCTAATCTTATCCGGTTTCTTTTCATAGGCTTCATCCAAAATTTCAGGAAGTGTTACTTCTCCCCTTCTCTTTTGATTTTATTATTACATAATTGTTTATCTATCTGTTTACATTGAGGGTAATGTACATCTTAAGTGTGTGGGGGTAAAAGTACCTGACTTTTTGGATTATTCTTAAATCCTGAATTTAGTCTTGTTTTAAAGTATTTTTCTCATATTACTAATTAGGATGAAATTTCTTTTGATTTATGATTTTTATTGATATGTTTTAGATTAAGTCATAGTTAATTGTGCATTGACGATTAAATTTGAGGGTTACTAGAGAACCGAGCATGATAAGTCTTCTTTCTAAAAATTAAAAATTGTCTAGGTTGTTGAACTGAATTTGAATATTACCTTGAAATTTGGAATTTATAAGGATTGATGTCAAAAACACCCATAATTTTTGTGAGATTTTGAGCCTTATAGAGTATATATCCTTTTTTCGTGCTTACTTTATTGATTATGAGTCTGTCAACTTTGAACTGTTATTCTAGAACCTGCCTCGTTTATACATGTCGAGACCACACTTTTGATTTGATATACAGAGATGATAAAGGTACATAGGATTTAACCCACTTACTTCATAAAAAGCCTACCTTCACAAATTAACCCCTAGTGAATCTGTTGAATCCTAATAACCTTTTATTGACTCACCCACTAATATTAACCCAAAACCCTTTGTATTTGTTATCACCCTTTCTTTTGACTACCCTTTAATCGAGGTTTGATTTGATTAAGTTACCAATTATATTAGTTCAAGAGTTACATTTATCATTTATGATGTAATATTTTAGTTTGTTCCTAAAAAAAGGGAAGCTTAGAGCATTTAAATTCCAATTGTTAAAGAAAAAAGCTCGTATTAAAGTATTATTAAATTTTAAGTGATGAAAATACACTTTATAATAGAGTAATTATCAATAGTGGTATTATTAGTTTTCATTCGATGTAAATGTTCATATTTAGTTCATTATTTTTAATTAGGTAACTTGTCCATTCGATCTCGATTTTAACCTTCTAATTCAGCCTTTATCCACACCTTTTAACCGAAGCCCCGTTACAACCCTGTTAAAGACCTTTTGATTTGTGTATCGTCTCATATTACAGTGGTGGAGATTTGATTTTCAGGCAAGCCTATGTGATTAACTTTTCAGGTTCAACTTTTGAGTGCTTAATTGTGAACCTTGAACACCTTTGAGTGATTTGAGTGAACCTTTAATGAGGATGTCAATCCTTGTCGATTTTGAATTAAAGGTAATTATTCAGATAAAGGGAGACACCTATGTTTTCGTACTACAAAGGTATGACTTATCATGATTGAACCTTTAGGGTTCTTTGAGTTAAATTATCCATGTATAAATTATATATGAATTATGATGAGACATTGTCGATAAGAATTATGAATTATGGAAAGTTCGTTTTAATTGTAAGTTGAGAATTTTGCTTGAGGACAAGCAAAAGCTTAAGTGTGGGGGTATTTAATAAACCGTAAAAGTAACATATTTTAACCCTATATTTAGTATGCTTTTGGATGATTTAGTCCTTGATTTATGCAAAAAGGTGCTTTTAATCCTTTCTTTTCATGCTTATACTCAAGAAAGCGCCCGAGGACGAAAAGAATGAGAAAACGGGCTTAAAACGGGCCAATTTGGGACAAAGAGAAAATCGACATGGCCTGGACTTCAAGCCACAAGGCCGTGCCTCGTCAAATTACTTCTCACGGCCATGCCATAATTTACACTGTCGTGCCCCAATCGACAGAATCGAGACACGGCCTAAAAACGATTTACATGGGCATGTGCCATGGGCGTGCCCCTACCACAGGAATGAGCAATTTCACTCGGATTTGGATGATTGAAGCCAAAGAAACATACTCCTAAGTCTACTTAAAAACCTTAATAGTAATTCTACTTGAAGGAGGTACTTAGGAGCCAAGTAGAGCATCTAAGGAGCCTATATAAACAACACAAAGCAACCGTTCTAAAAGAGAGATTTTAGGCAGAGTTTTCTACCAGAACTTTTATTCAGGGAATTACTCAAAGATAGCCAGTTGATCCATCTCAAGAAGTCAGAGTTCTACTCAAGACAGAAGATCTCCTCTTCAATCCTTCAGGGGTTTTAGGGATTTCTTACGTTTTGTTTTATCTTTTCTCTTGAGATGTTTTCTTATTTTGTTTTGGGATGAAACCTATAATGGATTTTGCTATTTGATTTCTAAATTATATGATAAGTACTTAGTTTGTTCTTAATTATGTTGCTTAATTAAATCGATGTGCTTAGGTGGAGGAGGAATAGACCGCCTAAGAGTAGATCTAGCATAATTAAGCGAGTTGATTGCACGCCTAGATAGAGAGATTTAGATTTTGCAGATTAGGGTGAAACCTAATATGGGAGTCCATTAATAGATTTATCGCTTCCTTAGGGGTTACTATAAGAGAACGAGAGTTCCACTAATTAACCTAAGGTTAGATGTTATTTGCCTCGAGAGAGGGTTTAATATAGGTTAGGGAGCCTCACAGATCAAGCTAAGTAAAGAAGTCATATGAATTAAAAGTTAGATAACAGGATAATTCATAGGTGGATTCTTCCTGAGGGTATCGTCATAATCAGCTGAGTTTTTCCACAGTCTTTTCCCAAAGTTTCATTCTTTTGTCTTTGTATCTAGTTTAGTTTTTCATTATTTTAATAAACCAATCACTCCTTTGGGTTCAATAAATAATTATGCCTAAACTATACTATTGTTCGATAGGTGCACTTACCTCAATCATTGTCATAGTTAGTCTACATGTTCGATCATTCTTTATAAATATTAAAACTCGACTGTTTGATACGATACCTAACAATCCTTTTTATTGATTTACCCACTAATATTAAACAAAAACCCCGCTCGTATTTTTTATCACCATTCCTTTGACTACCCTTCTATCGAGATTTGATTTGATCAGTTGCCTAATTACTTTATTTCAGTTGATAAAGTTATTTCTTATATTATGTATTTACTTGATTTGTTCTTAAAAAAATGAAGTATATTCATTATTAGTTCTATGTTCTAAGAGATTGTACGTTTAAATTCAACATCTTAAAAAAAAGCTCGTATTATTACTATTTTCATGTGATGTAATTATTCAGATTATTAGTTCAATTATTTTTCTAAAATTTAGGTAACTTGTCAATTAAATCTCAATTCTAAACCTTCTAATTCAAACTTTATCCACACCTTTAACCTAAGCCCCGTTACAACCCTGATAAAGACCTTTTGATTTGTGTATCATCTCATATTACAGTGGTGGAGATATGAATTTTAGGCAAGCCTATGGGATTAACTTTTCAGCTTCGACTTATGAGTACTTATTCTTGAACCTTAAACACCTCAAGTGATTTAATTGAATCTTTAGTGAGGATGTCAATCCTTGCCGATTTTGAATTAAAGGTAATTATTTAGATAAGGGGAGACACCTATGTTTTCGTGCAACAAATATATGAATTATATTGTTTGAATCTTTAGGAGTCTTTGAGTTAAATTATCAATGTATGAATTATCTATTAATTATGACGTGACATTGTTGATGAGAATTATGAATTGTGGAAAGTTCATTTTAATTGTAAGTTGAGAATTTTGCTTGAGGACAAGCAAAAGCTTAATTGTGGAGGTATTTGATAAACCGTAAAAGTAACATATTTTAACCCCATATTTAACATGATTTTGGATGATTTAGCCCTTGATTTATGTAAAAAGGTGCTCATAATCCTTTCTTTTCATGTTTAATACTCAAGAAAGCACACAAAGCCGAAAACAACAAGAAACGGGCTTAAAACGGGCTAATTTGGGCCAAAGTGGAAATCGACACGGCCTGAACTTCAAGCCACACGGCCGTGTCTCATCAAATTACCTCACATAGCCATACCATGATTTACATGGTCGTGCCTCAATTAACAAAATCGAAACACGGCCTGAAGTCGAT
This sequence comes from Gossypium rotundifolium, assembly GCA_025506655.1. Lineage (NCBI taxonomy): Eukaryota > Viridiplantae > Streptophyta > Magnoliopsida > Malvales > Malvaceae > Gossypium > Gossypium rotundifolium. The sequence goes on from CP106722.1 coordinate 132,283,446, forward strand.
TTACATGGGCGTGTGCCAATGTCATGCCTCTATCGCGAGAGAGAGCAATTTCACTCAGATTTGGATACTTTGAGGCAAAGAAAAACATTCCAAATTATATTCAAACACCGAGTAGGAAGTATACTTGAATTGGGACATTTAGAGGCCAAGTAAAGCATTCCAAAAGTCTATATAAACACCATAAGTGCAACTTGAAAGGGGTGTGGAGTGGAGGCCGAGGCATTCAAAATTGGCAGAAGTCGAACCTTTGTGGGAATCACTCGAAGATAGCCAGTTGATCCATCTCAAGAAGCCATAATTCTACTCAAGACGGCGAATCTCTCCTTCAATTCCTTTAGGGGGTTTTAGGGATTTCTTATGTTTTGTTTTATCTTTTCTCTTGAGATGTTTTCTTTATTTGTTATGAACTAAACCCTTCAAATACCTGAAGGGGATGAAGCCTAGATGAATCTTGTTATTGTTTTCTGAATTATATGATAAATACTTGATTTGTTCTTAATTATGTGTGCTTAATTCTTGTGTTAATGTTTTCGGGATATTAATTCATGTCAGATGTTCTTAGGTGGAAGAGGAATAGTCCCTTCCTAAGAATAGATCTAGCATAATTAAGCAGAGTCGTTCGCGCGCCTAGAGATAGCGTGACGAGATTTTGTCGGATTAGGTGAATCCAATATGGGAGTCCATAGTTCGATTTACTGCTATTCTAGAGGGTTATTAAGTGAGAAAGAGATTTCCGTTAGTTAACCTAGGGTTAGATGTTATTTGCCTCGAGAGAGGGTTTAATATACGTTTGGGAGTCTTACGGATCAAGTCAAGTGAATAAATCGTATGGTTCAGTGTTAGATAATAAGTGAAGTCTAGGTGGATTCTTCCTGATGGTATCATCGTGATCAACTGAGTTTCTCTTCAAGTTATTTTCCAATTCATTCTTTTTGTCTTTGCATCTTAGTTTAGTAATTAATTAGTTAATCAACCAAATCATTTAATATTTAGGCTAAATAATAGAAAGAAAGAAAGTATTGGTACTTTTAGTTCCTTTGGGTTCGATAATCCGGTCTTGCCTAAGCTATACTACTGTTCGATATGCACACTTGTCTTAAGTCATTGTCAGAGTTAGTTTCCAGGTTCAATCATTCTCTTTATAAATTTTAAAACTCGAGAATTTTACAACGATTAGTTACTACGTCGAGGTTGAAAACACTGGCGGCTTTTGTTGGCCTTGTCCTCATGACTTGCCACTGATAGTTATTCAGTGACATCTCTTTAATGAATTCATAGGCTGCCTCAGGTGTTTTGTTATTCGGGGTCTCACCGATGGTTGAATCAATCAACTGCCTTGTTGAGGGGTTCACACCATTGTAAAAAGTTTGAACCTGTAGCCATAAGGGTAATCCGTGGTGTGGGCACCTTCTCAATAGATCTTGGTATCTCTCCCATGCATCGTATAGTGTTTCTAGATCCATCTGCACAAAAGACGAGATACCATTCCTTAATTTGGCTGTTTTGCCCGGTGAAAAATATTTTAACAAAATTTTATACCATTCCTTAATTTGGCTGTTTTGGCCGGTGAAAAATATTTTAACAAAATTTTTTTATCATTTGATCACATGTAGTGATTGATCCTCGTGGAAGAGAATTCAACCATTGTTTAGCTTTACTCCTCAAAGAAAAGGGAAAAAACCAAAGACGGATGGCATCATCAGAAATGCCATTAATTTTGAAAGTATTGCAAAATTCTAGGAAATTCGCCAAGTGATTATTTGGATCTTCATCCTGCAAACCATCAAACTGAACAAACTGCTGTATTATCTGAATTGTGTTAGGTTTTAGTTCAAAATTATTTGTAGCAATAGCAGGTCTAACCATACTTGACTCAATTCATGTGAAATTAGGTTTAGCATAATCATACGTAGTTCGAGAAGCATGATTTTGGCAACCTCTTGAGGTAGCGGATTATTCTCGGCCATCTTTTCGGTAGTATTAATTTTGTCTTCTTTCTCATCTTGTATGTTGTTCAAGCTTCGCCTTATTTCTCTTCGGTTTTTGCGTACAACACCTTCAATATCACTGTAGTAAATTAAGGGTCCTGACGAGTTTCTTCTAGTCATAAACTAGAGGAGCCTGCTAGGAAAAGATAAAAAGAAAAGAAAAATTAGAAAAGTAAAAATAAAGTTTAATTACAAAAATAAAATATGGCTAAAGTAATAAAATTGAGCGTTGTTAATATTTCAGTTCCCCAGCAACAGCTCCAAAAACTTGATGGTGGTGGAAAATGTCTTAAAATTTATATAATGAATGATCGAGCCTAGAAACTAACTATCACAACAATTGAGGCAAGCGCACCTATCGAACAGTAGTATAATTTAGTGGCATGACCGGATTGTTGAACCGAAAGGAACCAAAAGTACTAATACTAACTTTCATTTTATTATTTAGCCTAAGAATTAAGGGAATTGTTGTTTAATCTAAAATTAACTAACTACTAAGCTAAAGATGCTACGACACAAAGAAGGAATTTGGGAAATACTTGTCGAAAAACCAATTGATTAAGACAAAACCCGAGAAAGAGTCCACCTAGACTTCACTTGTTATCTAACTCCAAACCGGGCGATTTATTCACTTGACTTGATTCGTAAGATTTTTTATTTTATATTAATACCTCTCTCGAGGCTACTAACGTCTAACCTAGGTTGATTAATTGAATTCTCTTTCTAATTAAAACACCTAGATTTTGTGGTGGCTGAAATTTTATTTGGCATTTGGTAAAGTCTTAGCTTTGTTTTGGCCAAAAAATCCTTTTGACAATTTTGTGTTATTTCTCTCAATTTGGCAACCCTCCTTGCCAAATCATAGTAGCACAATAGTGCATTGTTTTTCCTCTCAAATTCTTTTCTTTTCCTTTGCTTTGTGCCGAAATTACAAGCCTTGGTGACCATAGTTTCTTCTTTCTTTTTATTTTGGCCGAATTCCCCTAGCACAATTGTGCATTTTCTTGCTCTTTTGTTTGATCAAGATTTTCATCTATTGTTTATTCCCTTTGATTTCAAATTACAAGGCACTCTTCTTCCATCCAATCTCTTCTTAATCAAATCGGTAAGTAATCGTATTTTCCTCTTTTCATTTCATTTTCTTTTTCTTCCAAGCCGTATATAGGTGAAGGGGGTGTATTGTGGTGATTCCTCCTCAAGCCAAATAAGGTGTGGTTAACATTGTTTTGTGTTAATCACTTTTAAGGACTCAAGTACTTTATCGGAGGGCCAATCAACACCTATCCCTCGTAATAAGAGACTCAGATTGTTGGTAAGTGATAGATTGTTAATCAATCAAAATAATTGGTTGAAGTGGTAAATTCAGTTTTGGGATTAATTGTTGATCGATTGTATCTTTAGGTGCAGCGGAGAATTTCGTGTTACGGATTCCGAATAAGGTGTGTAATCCCGTACCCTTCCGAATATATGTTTGAAATGGTGAGTAAGTCTCACATCTCTTTGAAAGTTTACATGAAATATTCTGTGATTCGGTAGAAATACCGAATAAAACCGATAACCGGCATTCGTGATCACTCGAGAGTGCGTATATTCGTAGTGGTAATCGTATTTTGTAATAAAATAGTTTCGGTCAGAAACAGTATCTTGTATTTGAAAAATCATGAAAAATTTGATAAAAGGAATTACAAAGTGAATAAGATATCAGATTAAAGCTTACTGTGTCTATTTTAATATGGAAGAAACGGAGAAGGAAAAGGAATATTAGATTCTGAGATATGTTAATTTTAGTGAGACTGGTTTTGAATGACTTTGGGGTATTCTGTTCTGTTTTGGAAAAATCATATAAAATTGTACAAAGTGAATTAAGAGTTATAATTGATATGTATGGATTCCTTAGTGAATCTATTTTCAAAATAAATAAGTGGGAGCAGTAGATGAAAATCGTACAGTAATATATTTTAGATTAAGATAAGAGAGGTCTGAATCATTGGACAGTGAAACAAGGGAAATTTTAAGGAATAAACTGTACTAAATGGTTAATGTAAAAATTCAGGAAAACTTATAGTAGAAAGATATATGAGTCTAGTTTCAAGGAAAATTTACGGATTTAGATTTCGAGTTTTCTAACTTGAGTTATGGCTAATTTAGTCAGTGTTATGCGGTTGGACAGTTTCGTTTTTATGCCCCAAATTAGTAATTAAGCTTAGGTTGCGAATTACCATTATACCCTTAGAGGGTAAATTACTGAATTACCCTTTGTGGGCAATACGATTGCGAATTATGAAAATGCCCTTACGGGTCAAGTTACGAAAATGCCCCTAATGGGTCGAATTATGAAAATGTCCCTATGGACTAAATTATGAAAATACCCTTTATGGGTCAAATTGAAATATGTTGCTATATGGGCCTCATGTGAATAATGGGCCAAATTTTTCTAGATCGATTAATGGGCCAAAATTTTGCTAGATTGTTAAATGGGCAAAAACCCGATAAATAGTTAAATGGGCGAAAATCGCTAGATCGTTAAAAGGGCCGAAAACCACGAAAAATAGTTAAATGGGCAAATCTCTAGAGATCAATAAATGGTCCGAAATCTCTGCTAGATCGTTAAACGGGCCGAAAATATGCTAGATCGTTAATTGGGCCTAAGTTGCTAAAGTGCTAAATGGGCTAAATGTTATTTTGTGTTATGGGCCTTAATTAAAAACTTGAAATATTGATTCTCTTGTAAATTGGGCCTTTTGCTAAAATTATCATATGGATATAAATTGTTATGCATACATGTTTGCATGGGTTGGGAAAATGATGAAGAGAAGAAAGGCACATTGCCAAAATCTAGTTCGGTGGCTCGCCACAAATAATCAAATGGCTTATTGCCTCTAGTTCGGTGGCTCGCCACAAATAATCAAATGGCTTATTGCTCTAGTTCGGTGGCTCGCCACAAATATGGCTTATTGCCTCTAGTTCGGTGGCTCGCCACAAATAATCAAATGGCTTATTGCCTCTAGTTCGGTGGCTTTGCCACAAATATAAAATGGCTTAATGCCCACGACCGTGTGTTGGCGGGGTGGGTTGACTTGATCCCAGGTGTGATGGTTGGTACGGGGTGTGTAGCGGATAGAAATTAGGCTTGGTTTGGGAATTGCATATCACATGCATATTATATACATGTTATAATTGTAATTGGGCTTAGGCCCAAAATATTGCTATGTGTGTTTCGACCAAAGTGGATGATGGTAAGGGATTATACATCTGAGTTCTTGTAACTCACCCCTTTCTCTTAACCCTCAGAGGTAATGCTCCGTGAGGTGGACTTGGGCCATGGATGACTCGGTGGAGGCCATTCTTCGTAAATAGTGTTATTAAATTTTAAATTTCTATTCCGTTATTTTATTATTTTGGTTTAAGTTGTAATAAGGCCTCTAACTATTTTATTATTTGCTTTATGGTTGGTTTACTTATTATTTTGCTTAAATTGTTTTAAACGAGAATTTTCTAAGAACGTAAATAAAAGTTTTTCGAAATTTATTAATAAATGGATTTCAAGATAAACTTTTACAAATATGATTTAACTTTCGAACTTTCTTTCAATTTATTAACGACATTTTCAAAAGTCACGAATTTAAAGTTTAATTCCTTGATTTGTGATTTATCAAATTACTTGTATTTTATCTACGTTTAGAAATGTTTTCAAAATGTTGTTACAACTCTAGTTTTTGGAAATCTTTTATTTCAAATATGCCAAGAACCTAAAAGGTTTATTAAAGATAATTATGTTTTCACAAGAGGCAAATTGCTTTAGTTGTATTGGGTTTTAACAAAGAGGAATTGTGATTCTCAAACAAGTTGTTAACAATTGCAAAGATGGTTTTAAAAAACACTTCCATGTGGCACGATTAAGTAAGATGATTCGAGGCCTAACTGATTAGGAATTCGGGTTTGGGGTGTTACACCTAGAATTGCATTAACTCTATCTATGGACTTCCACGTTAGGTTTGACCCTAATTCGACAGATTTTCATCATTTTATCTCTAGGGTTGCAATCAACTCCGCTTAACTACGCTAGATCTACTCTTAAATAGGGAATATTCCTTCTCTGGCTAAGCACATCAATACTTGAATCAATATCCTGAAATATCAAAGCAAGAATTAAGAACACATAGTTAAGAACAACTCAATTATTTATAATATAGTTCAGAAAACAATAACAAGATCCGTCTTAGGTTTCATCCCCCTTAGGTATTTGAGGGGATTAGTTCATAATCATAAACAATATGTCTCAGAAGTAAATATAAAACAAAACATAAAGAAAACCCTAAAACCCCCTGAAGGAATTGAAGGAGATATCCTCAGTCTTGAGTATGACTCTGGCTTCTAGGATGAATCAACTGGCTTTCTTCGAGTGAATCCTACAATTCTAGCCCTCTGGCTTGGCTCCTTGGCCTAGCTAAATGCTCCCTTTAAGTTTGGCCTCTAGGGTGTTTATATAGGCTCTTGGAATGCCTTTCTTTTCCTCTAAGTACCCTAATCTGAATGGAACTATTCTTTGCTGCGGCAGGGAAACGTCCGTGTGGCATGCCCGTGTGATTAAGGGCCAGGCCGTGTTCGAATCTGTTAAGGAGGCATAGTCGTGTGTCTCAAGCCCAGGTCGTGTTAATTTCGTACTTTGGCCTATTTTCTCCATTTTTGGCCCATTTCTCGTTCTTTTCGTCATACAGTGCTATCCTAAGTATAAAACATGAAATTAAAGGATTAGGAGCACCAAATTCCACTAGTCAAGGAATAAATCATCCAAAATTATGCTAAATGTGGGATTAAAATATGAACATATTACGGTTTATCAACATATTTATACATAACCAATTCAATCAAACTAAGCCAACTTTTTGGCTATATAAATACAAACCAAAACATAACCATTCACAAGCCATCTCAAATGGCTAAAATCACTGCAAAATACACATCAAAATGACTAGAATCCTATACATGCCATGTGACCAAAACATAAGCTCAAAAATACCAAAGTCATGGTTGGATACTGTGACGTAGTCTCCGGCGATCCCCGAATCTGAGCTAGCTTTTAAATCACTATAAAACATGAAAAAAATAAACAAAGTATGCTTTATAGCTTAGTAAGTTCGTATGAAATAAACTCAACAAATTATATATACAAAATCATCAATTTAAACTATTTAACATGTAATTCATAATAGCAAACAAACCTTTCACATGTTTAATCATATACTTATATGCAACTTCATTACTTCTTCTTTTTAAAGCTCATACTTTCCATGTACATACTTGTACCAACTCGTAACGAACTCATACCTATTTGAAATACTATCGAATACTCAAAAACAAACACACTAAGTACCAATACATAGCCGAAGCTATTTTAATCTTGCACACTAAGTGCCATTCAGAGCCGAAGTTATCTTGATCTCGCACAATAATTGCTATACCAAGCATAAGGCAAAGATAGACTTTGAATTGAAGTAGATTACTTTGCAAAATAGTGATGAGTGGAAATTGTAGTTGCTAGGGACAGACTTAAATTTTTTTCTTATGTGGGTTCGACAACCAAGGTAAAAAATGATGGGTAAAGGTTGCGAGGCGTTTCTAGCTTATGTGTTAAAATCAATCAACAAGGAAGTAAGGGTTAAGGATATCGCACCGTAAAGGATTTTTTTTGATGTGTTTTTAGAAGAGTTACCTAGTTTGTTGCCAGATCGTGATATACGATTCGGCATTTAGCTCTTCCCTAGTACTACATTGGTGTCCGTTACGCCCTATCGCATGGCACCAAAAGAGCTTAAGGAATTGAAAATACAATTACAAAAGTTGCTGGATCGAGGTTTCATTCAACTGAGTGTATCTCTATAGGTGTGCCAATTTTGTTTGTAAAGAAGAAGAATGGTACTTTGACATTGTGTATAGATTATAGGCAGTTGAATAAGTTAACCATCAAGAACAAGTATTCCTTGCCTTAGATCGATAACTTTTTTGATCAGTTCCAAGGAGCAATTATGTTTTCAACAATTAATTTCAGGTGAGGGTATTATCAGCTAGAGGTGAAGTAGTTTAACATCTTCAAAATTATATTCATGACTCGGTATGGGCATTATGAGTTATTGGCCATGCCATTTAGTTTAACTAATGCTCTTGTCTCGTTCATGGACTTGATGAACAATGTTTTCCATTCGTATCTGATCAGTTTGTGGTGTTCTTTATAGACAACATTCTAGTGTATTCGCATTGAGGAGGATCAGGATGCATATCTGCTAGTTCTTTTACAAATATTGTGGGACAAGTAGTTGTATGCGAAGTTGAGAAAATGTGAATTCTGGCTAAAAGAGGTGATATTCTTAGGCCATGTTGTATTGGCAAATGTAATTCGTATGGATCCAAAAAAGGTTGAGGCAGCTTTTGAATATAAACCACCAAAGTGTGTTATCGATGTTCAGAGTTTAATGGGTTTAGCTAGTTATTATCGTAGGTTCATTGAAGGGTTTTCATTTATTAATGCACCTTTAACAAAGTTGCTGCAGAAAAATGTAGTCTTTAAATAGACAAATGAAAGTCATAAAAGTTTTGAACAACTTAAGGCAATTCAAACTAAGGCACCTATGTTGGTTCAACCAGAGTTCGAAAAAGATTTTATGGTTTTCAATGATACTTCATACACAAGACTCAGTTGTTTGTCGATGTAAGAGTGTAAGGTTGTGGCATATGCCTCAAGACAATTGAAGTCCTATGAGCATAATTACCCGACCCATGATTTGGAATTAGTTGTTGTATTATTTGCGCTCAAGATTTGGCACCTTTTTTGTATGGTGAAAGATGTATTATCTATATGGATCATAAGAGCCTTAAGTACCTCCTCACCCAGAAGTTAAATTTAAGGAAAAAATAGTGGATTGAACTACTAAAGGATTATAGTTGTATGATAGAATATCATCCTGGTAAACTAAATGTAGTCGTTGATACATTGAGCAAGAAGTCAAACTTGCCTCAGTAGATTAAGGAAAAGTAGTTATCGGGTGAGAATTTGGTAAATAGGATTCAATAGGTAGAACAAGGTGACAAAAGAGATTTTCTTTTTAAAGCAAATGATATATTGAACTTTCAAGGGAGACTTTATGTGCTAGATGATGTGGATTTAATGCATGAATCCTAATAGTAGTTGGTCTTCGAGAAATGTATTGCTGGCCTGGTTTGAAACGTGATGTTAAGAATTTCGTGAATAGGTGTTTGGTTTGCCAAAAGGTGAAAGCAGAGCATCAATACCCTTTGGCTTTGCTTCAATCGGTTATGATTCTGAAGTGAATATGGGAAAGAATCACCATGGACTTTGTTTCGGGTTTGCCTGTGACCCTGGAGAGTGCGCATGGACTCTATTTGGGTAACATTTGATCGATTTTTGAAGAGTGCACATTTTCTGACAGTGCGTACTAACTACTTTTTAAAAAAATTGGTAGAGTTGTACATAATTGAGATTATGCGACTCTACAGAGTTCGAGTTTCCATTATTTTCAATAGAGATCCGCATTTTATCTCCAAGTTCTAGAAGAGTTTTGCAAGAGGCTTTGGGTTCAAAACTTAATTTCAATATGGCTTATCACCCGTAGATAGATGAACAGTCGAATAGGGTGATTTAAGTTCTTGAGGATATGTTACGCAGTTGATTAACTGAATTCAATGGTAGTTGGAAGTTGTAATAGCCCTTTTTAGTCAAATCAGAACAGTGGTTTTGGGACCACAAGTTTGAGGTCGAAATAATTATTTTATTATTACTTTAGTGTTTACAACATGATTGTGTGATTGTGGAAAATTTCGTTAAGAAATTTTATACTTTGATTTCACAATTTGATAAAAAGGATTAAATCGCGTAAAGTGTAAAACTTGAGTTCTATTAGCTAAAGGTGTCTAATAGCTATAAAAACTTAATGTGGTAATTAGACCATTAATGTGTTAGTGTACATTTATGAGATAGGTTTTGTTGAAATATTATTACATTTTAAAGGTTAATCTTGGGGTTTAGTAATTAAAGTTAAAATAAATAAAACAAAACAAAATTTTCACCTATTATCATCTTCTCCAATCGAATGTTTTAAGCTTTCAAAATTCGACAACTTCTCTTTGCCAATCTGGTATGTATTTTTGTTTCGTTTTTAATGATTTCTGTGTTTTTAAGATAATTGTAGCTTGATCTAGCTAGCCCAAGGACTAATTTTCAAAACTGTTATAGGTTTAGGGTTTTCCATTGATGAATATAGGTGTATTTTGATGTTTGATGATAGAAAATATATGGTTGTTGTCAGATAAATAGCATTGGCAAAGTGATTTTTGGTAAAACTGTCAATTAGGGATTAAATTGAGAAATATAGAAATTTTGTGGTAGAAATGTGAAATAAATGAAAATTTTGGGCTGCTAGGGACTTAATTGATATTCGGTTGTGATGGATTGAAATGGAATTTCATAAATTTGTATTTTATGAGTTAAGGACTAAATTGTAAAGAAATTGAAATATTAGGGGAAAAAGTTTAAAGTTTCTAAATTGTGATTTTTTGGTTGAATTGAATAGATTGATAATTAAATAAGCTAAATTTGATTACATATAAATCAAGAAAAGAGAAGTTCGAATTTAGATCGGGGGAAAAAACAAAGTATTGGACTAGTCAATTCGTTTCGTTGTTTTTGCGATCGAGGTAAGTTCGTATGTTAATAAGCATTGATATAATTGTATTTTAAATGCTTTATTATTGAATTAATTATGAATACGACTTTACGAATACGTTTGACGAAGATTCGGCAATGAGAAATCCCGGTTGAACCTTAGGAATAGATTTGGATACAAATGACATGTCATTAGGGGTTATGTGATTTGGGGTTGGTCTATACGTCCTATCGGTGACTGAGTTATTCGGCATGTGTTGCAGATTCTCGTCAGCTTGGGTGAGCAGCACGGTCTAGCTGCATCATGGCCGTCAGCTTGTGTGAGCAGATCCGTTGATAGCTCGAGAGTGAGCATTATATGAGATATGAGAATGAGATAGCTTTGGCTATGTATTGGCACTTAGGGTGCAAGATTCCTAAGTATCCAATAGTATTCCAAATGGTTCAACGGGTATATCGAAGATAGGAAATGGTGAGATATAGATACGTATCAGTATAGGTATGTACGAAAATTATATGTGTAACATCTTAAAATTCAGGATTTTATGTTTTGCACTATTCCATGCGTTAAGCTAGTTAAATGTGTTCAATGTATGTATATGGGGGCCTGAAGAAGGACTAGGGTTGAGCTGCACCTTTGTAGAATTTTTGAGTTTAGGCACTTAAGGGGGAGAAGGTAAGTGGCGTCAAGGCTTAAGGAAATAAGTGTGTATTTTGCTAGCACAAGAGGAGCTAATAGCAAGGTGGTGAGGCGTCACAGGAAGGGGCTTAAGGGGTGGAGTTTGAATCCCACCTATTGTAATTTTTTTTTTGGATTTAATTTTTTGTGCTAATCAAGTGAAAGATGGTAAGATTCGGCCATGACTCTAAAGAAGGAAGTGAAGAATCATTCCAATTCATTTGAATGAGATGATAGAAAGGAGATTGAGGAGGGAATTAAGGAGAAATAAATGATAGTGATGAGGGGGATATGTTGGCCGAATTTTGTGAGATGTATAGGGAAAGAAATTTGGCCAACTAAGATATTTTAATTGTAAGGGGCATACGGTTTTGGTAAGGGGGATTTGGGAGCCGAATTTCTTTTGGTCTTTTTGCAAGTTTTGGGCATGAAAAGCTTTTACTCTTTTTAACATTTGTTCTTTCTTTTCCAATTTTTTTCCTTGCTTGCCGAAACACAATTTCTTCTTTTGTTCATCTCCTTCATAGTGTTAGCCAAAATTCTCTGACACTTCTCTTGTCCATCTCTTCTTTTCTTTCCTCACCATTTCTTCAACCTTTCTCTCTTTTTCTTTAATCGGTATTTCTTGGTGGCCGAATCCTCTTTATTCATTTCTCTCCAAATAGCTGAACCTTTTTACACTTTATATCTTCTTTATTTTCTTTTGCGTGTTGGGCACTCACTTCCTTGACCAAATCGGGTAGGTGGTTTCATTCTCTTCTTTTCATCTTCTTTCCTCCATGGTCGAATGTGTGCCCCTTATCATTGGATGGTTCTCTAAACCGAAACATCACTCTCTCCTACTCCCTCACATCGTGTTCTCCATTTTTTTGTCGCATTTTAGTAGGCAGGTCGAATCTCATATCTTTGTCGACTTATCCATAGCCATAAGCCCAATGATGGGAGTTAGATCTATCATCGATTAAGGGACTAAATCACTCGTTCTTCTCTACTCGTTGATCCTTCGGAGGTAGTGGTAAGTCGAAACCCTCTCATTAGACAACTACTTTCTCTCATCGTAATATTATTCTGACTGAGACTCTTCCAATGGAGGCATGTGGAAGCGATATTAAAGGAAATTCGATAGGAGGTCGAAAAGGGGTGGACTTGCAATCTCTACTACCAAGTTCAAATGTAGTGCCGTATCGGCAGTTTAGGATTTCCCACCGGGTTGTGGAAGGGAGCCAACATCCGGTGAGAATAGGCAGATTGTGGTTATTCGTGGTGGTGAGGGTGTCGACGATCAAGAAGGTTTAGTTCTTACCATAATCAGGTGTGAAATCTCACACTAAAATCTCGTAAATTCGTGATTCACCGTCATGTTGGAAAAAATAGATCGTTGTTGCTTACCAATCTAGTAACTGTAATATGACATGAATTGGGTAACTTGCTTAAACAACATTAATCCTATGAACTGCCAAAAATGGCATGAACTGGCTTAATTATCAAAATGCCCTCAAAGGGCCGATTCATTGAAATGCCTTAACAGGCCGAATTGCTTTAATTCTTTAAAAGGTTGATTCATCAAAATGCCTTCGAAGGGTCGATTTATTAAAATGCCCATTTTGGTTGAATTGCCAAACTACTTAATGGGCGATTCACCGAATTATTTCACTAGATTAATTGTTGATTTATATTTGGATGATTTACTATGTATGTTGCATCTTTACACACTGCATGGGGTGGGAAAGATTGTATGGAGAGTAGTGTACCCTGGTGGCATAACCAACCACAATACTTTTAATGAGCTTAACTATGATTTTGGTGGCATGGCCATAAAAATAATATACTTTAGCAGCTTGACTGCAATTTGGTGTGAGCAGCAGGGTGGGTTTACTTGATCCCCACAGGTGTGATTGGCTGGTCGGGGTGTGATGGATGGATAGGTTGGGTTACATTCATTTCATTTAATTATTACTTTGTAAAAGGGCTTAGGCCCAAGATGATGCTATGCGGGTTCAGGCACAGTGGATGACAGTAAGGTATTATACACTATGTTCTTGTAAATCACCCCCATTCTTTTTCATAATCCTTGCAGGTAATGCTGAATAACGAGGACTTGGGGCAATGGATGCCTCGGTGGAGGCCATACTTTAGGAATGATATATTTTCGAACTTTAGTAAATTTCTTTTCCGCTTTTTCTCCTTACTTTTACTCTTTTGAGTTTAAAGTTGTAATAAGGCCTCTGATATTTTTATTTTGCTTTAGGTTTTGATGTACTTATTATCTTCCATGAATCGTTTTAAATGGGGATTTTCTTAGATCATCAACAACGGTTTTCCAAAATTGATTAACAAACGGATTTAATAACAAATATGTACAAATAATCAAACTTGGATTTTCCTTTGAATTATCAACGTCATTTTCAAAAGTCACGATTTTAAAGTTCACTAGTTTGATTTTTGATTCAACATTGAACCTCTCGAGATTAGCAGTATTTTTACCAAATATTTATAACCAAACTTGTTTTCTTAACTATAACCAAATAAAGTCAACTTTAGAAACAATGACAAGTTCTTTATACACTTTTTCATGTGACATGCCAGATTCGGTCATACCGCATGGGCTGGGTTTAGGGTGTTACATTTTATGGTATTAGAGCTTGGTTGCAAAACTTGGCAGTGGTTTGGGTTTAAAACATTATCTAAAGTTGTTTGAAATTTGATTTATAAATACATTTTGTAGAGGAAGTATGGCACCATGAGTATTCGGTACCAAGTCAGTAAATTTTTCTATTCTTGTTTTATGATTATTGGTGTATGACTGTAGTAAGAGAATTTTTTGAGACAATAGTGCATTAAGAGTTCTAGCCTTTGGAGTTGAAATTATAGAGATTTAGACTCTAGAATATGTTTTGCGAAAACAACTTTACTTCTATACTCCATAAAAAATTGTTTAATAAACATTAAATAGCATACTGATTCTTAAGACTCTTAATCAGATTAAATCGACTTAGTAAACATGAGCACTAGAGGACGTGGACGCAGTAGACATGGCCGTAGTAGAGGACGAGGTGCTAGAGTTGCATCTGAGACATCGGGACATATGCTGGAAATGGACACACCAATTTCACCAGTGACTGAAACTGGGCCGCATGATCGAATGGGAGGGGACGACGCTCTGTCCCAATCAATGTTAGATCGAATGGGGCCAAAGTTTTTGTAACATCCTGAAATTGGGCCTAAGAGAATTGAGCCCAATGGGCCTTAGGCGTAGTAGCGTTTAAATTTTATCGGATGTACAAGAGATCGGCTTAAATGCAAGTTGGACCAATTAGATAAGTGAGTTTGGAAGGTTAGGGGTCTTCTATGAAGTCCCGGGATCAAATATTAGCTTTGGGGTGTTACAATTTTGGTATCAGAACCTAGGTTTCAAAAACTCGGCTGTGGGTTATGGGGTTCAAAAAAAAAGTTTGTTTGAAAATACATGTTGTTTGGAAGTATGGCACCTTGAGTCTCCGGCATCCAAATCCGTAAGTTCCCTTATTTTATGTTTGTTAAGACAATGTTATGACTGTATTTTTGGTATTTATTTTGTGTCTTTGGTTTGGATATAGAAATTGTATGTATAAATATCGATTTGCTTTTGTGTTTAGTTATCTAGTTATGTGAAAGAAGTTTGAGATTTGGTTTATCGGTGTTATTAGATCGAGTCTTGTGCGTGAGCGTAGTGTGGTAGGTTAGGACATGTGTGTTAGTTAGTTGGAAATTTCGAGGACGAAATTTCTTTAAGGAAGAATGATTTGTAACATCTGAAATTGGGCCTAAGAGAATTGAGCCCAATGGGCCTTAGGCGTAGTAGCGTTTAAATTTTATCGGATGTACAAGAGATGGCTTAAATGCAAGTTGGACCAATTAGATAAGTGAGTTTGGAAGGTTAGGGTATTTCGGTGTAGTCCCCAAGTGTAGTTTTAGGGGAGTACTAGCTTGAGTGGTGGGGGCGGATTATGGACGATTTGGATTATACTGGTGAGTAGAATCTGAAAGGGTGGTGTCATTACTGAGAGATGAGGCGTATCAGTGGTGGCTCATGTTTCAAGAAGGCACTCAGGCTAATCGTATTACCTGGGATTTCTTTAAGACATCATTCCAGGGAAAAATGTCGGGGCTAGCTATGTGGATGCTCGAAGAAAGGAATTTGGTCTAAGGAGGAAGATCTATGGCAGCATACGAGGCAAAGTTCCTGCATCTAAGTCAATATGCTCGGGGTATAGTGTTGACTGATTATGAACGCTGTGTGCGTTTTGAGGATGGGTTGCGCGATGAGTTACGGGTACTGATTGCCCCACAGAAGGAGAGGAATTTTGCTACATAGGTGGAAAAAGCTAAGATTGTTAAAGAAGTAAAACACTCAGAACGGTAAAATCGAGACAAGGATAGGGCAGGAATAAGAGAGACTCTGGGTATTCAGGTACTGCTAGAGGATTTCAGAAAAGGCCCAGGAATTAGAGGCCAGTTCGAGTGGGTGCTCTAGCTACTACCAATCAGTACAGCCTTGAGTGGATTATGGGAAATTTCACTCGGGTGAGTGCTGGAAGAGAACTGGCAGTTATTTCAGTTGTAGATCCAAAGACCATCGGTTTAGGGATTGCCCTCGAGAGCCTATTGCACTCGGGTAGTTCGTAATGATTCTACGCAGCAATGGGGGGGTGCTCAAGAGCTCCGAGAGGCCGTGGGCTAGGTCGAGCTGCTAATGCTGTAGGACGAGGTCATGGTGCACTGGGTAGAGGTACCGACAATAGGGGTAACATGGAGCCGAGACATCCAGGTTTGGCCTATGCGGTCAGACGATGAGAGGATGGCAATGGATCCGGACGTTATAACCAGTACGTTCTTTATATCTGATGTACCTTTTACCACTTTGATAGATATTGGATCCACCATTCGTATGTTGCATGTGATGTGTCTAGAACTTTGAATATTAGATCTGAGATTACTGTTAGAGAAACAATTGTAATTAGCCCCTTAGAATAGTCGGTGGTAGTAAATAAGTTGTTTAAGAATGTGCCCTTAGAAGTTCAGGGGGTAGTATTTCTGGCGGACTTGTTGGAACTGTCGTTCGGGGAGTTTGACCTTATATTGGGCATGGATTGGCTGGTTAAGCACCATGCGAACTTGGACTATTCTGCAAAGCGAATGGTACTAAGAACTTCAGAGGATAAGGAAGTGATGATGATAAGTGAAAGAAGAAATTATCTGTCTAATGTAGTATCTGCTTTAAAGGTAGAAAAGTTGGTACGAAAGGGGTACCTATTTGACCAGCTGCTTCGATTTTCTCAAAGATAGACTTGAGATCGGGGTATCACCAGGTAAAAGTCAAGGAGGCAGATATTCATAAGACTGTATTTCGGACTCATTATGGGCATTATGAGTTCTTGGTGATGCCGTTTGGGTTGACAAATGCACCAGCTACATTTATGGACATGATGAACTGGGTATTCCAACCCTATCTAGACCGATTTGGGGTGGTATTCATAGACGACATCTTGGTGTACTCAAAGACTGAAGAGGAGCACAATTTGTATCTACGGGTTGTATTGCAGATATTAAGGGAGAAGCAACTATTTGCCAAATTTAGTAAGTATGAATTTTTGAGGAAGTGACCTTTTTGGGGCATGTTATGTCTGCCGAGGGAATTAGAGTTGATCCCTGGAAGATCGAGGCTATATCGGATTGGAAGCCACCAAGTCAGTGGCAAAAATTTAGAGTTTTCTAGGTTTGGCTGGGTATTATAGACGATTCGTTGAGGGGTTTTTATTGATTACTGCACCCATAACTAAGTTGTTGCATAAGGGAGTACCATTTGTGTGGTTAGATAATCAGAAAGAGAGCTTTGAGAGATTGAAGAAGATTATAACAGAAGCACCAGTGTTGATTTAGCTTGAGGCCGGTAAAAAGTTTATTATTTATTGTGATGCTTCACACACGGGCCTAGGATGTGTGCTGATGCAAGAGGGGAAAGTGGTGGCTTATGCATCTCGTCAGTTAAGGCCGCATGAGGTGAACTATTCCACCCATGATTTGGAGTTTGCTGTAGTGGTGTTTGCTATGAAGTTATGGAGACACTATCTGTATAGGGAGAAGTCGATTATCTACAAGGATCATAAGAGTCTGAAGTACCTCCTTACCGAGAAGGAGTTGAATTTAAGACAGCGAAGGTGGATAGAATTATTGAAAGATTATGACTGCTCAATCGAGTATCACCCAGGCAAAGCTAATGTAGTGGCGGCTACTTTGAGTCGAAAGGTAATACCGGGTTTGAGAGCTATGTTTGCTCATATCAGTATTTATGAAGATGGTAGCCTATTAGCTGAACTTCAAGTGAAGCCTACATGGGTAAGTGAGATTAAAGAAAAACAATTGTTAGATGAAAGGTTGGGTTCTCGACTTCAGCAAGTGGAAGGTGGTGAGATAGGGGATTTTAGATTAATTAGTGATAAAGTGTTGTGTTTCCACAGAAGGTTTTGTATACCGAGGGATTCTAAATTGAGACAAATGATCCTACGTGAGGCATATAGTAGCCCATACGCTATACACCCCGGGGGAAACAAAATGTATCGAGACCTCCGTGAGTAGTATTGGTGGCCAGGGTTGAAATGGAAGGTTACCGACTTAGTGAGCAAGTGCTTGGTATGTCAGTAGGTGAAGGTGGAACATCAATTGCCTTCGAGATTGCTACAACCGGTGAAAATCCCACTATGGAAATGGGAAAGGATAACGATGGACTTTGTTAATGGGTTACCTTTAACGCCTACTAAGAAAGATTTAGTATGGGTTATAGTGGATCGGTTAATGAAGTCTGCTCATTTCCTACTTATTCATACGGATTATTCGTTGTAGAAGCTGGCCAAGTTGCATGTAGCAGAGATCGTGAGGTTGCATGGGGTACCGATGTCTATCATATCAGACAGAGATCCTAGGTTTACATCACAGTTCTGGAAGGCTTTACATGAGGCTTTGGGTACAAGGTTAGATTTTAGTACAGCATTCCATCCACAAACTGATGGTCTGTTGGAGAGAGTAATCCAGATTCTAGAAGACATGTTAAGGGGCTATGTGACCGATTTCAAAAGGAGTTGGGAAGATTTTCTACATTTGGAAGAGTTTGCAAACAACAACAGCTATCAATCCAGCATCCAGATGGAACCCTACAAGGCATTGTATGGTCGTAGGTGTCGTACTCCTACTTGTTGGACTGAGTTGGGGGACCGACAGATATTGGGTCCAGAGCTAATATTGAAAATAGAGGAAAAAGTTAAAGTACTTCGAGCTCAGTTAAAAGAAGTTTCGGACAGACAGAAATCATACGCGGATCTGAAGCATAAGGAGATTGAATTTTCAGTGAGAGATCAGATCTTTTTGAATGCCTCACCTTGGGAAAAAGGTCTTAAGATTTGGTCGGAAGGGTAACTTGAGCCTTAGGTTCATCGGGCCTTGTTGAATTTTGAAGCGTGTAGGGCCAGTGGCTTATCCGCTTGAGTTACCTTCAGAATTAAGTCAGATACATAGTGTATTCCATGTCTCGATGTTAAGGCATTATCGTTCGGATCCGTCTCATATTGTGCCAGTGGAGGAAGTTGAGATAAGACCTGACTTGTCCTTTAAAGAAGAGCCAGTGCAGATTTTAGATCAGGATATTAAGGTGCTGAGAAGGAAGTCGGTTCCATTGGTCAAAGTATTATGGCGCAATCATGGGTCAGAGGAAGCTACATGGGAGCCAAAAGACATGATTCGACAACAGTACCCTCATCTCTTTTAATCAGGTAAATTTTGAGGCCAAAATTTTTTTAGGAGGTAAAATTGTAACATCTTGAAATTTAGGATTTTATGTCTTGCATTAATCCATACGTTAAGCTAGTTAATTGTGTTTGATTTATGTATATTGGGACCCGATGAAGGCCTGGGGTTGAGCTGGACCTTCGTAGAATTTTTGAGTTTAGGCACTTAAGGGGAGAGTGGCATCAAGGCTTAAGGAAATAAGTGTGTGCTTTGCTAGCACAAGAGGAGGTAGTAGCAAGGTGGTGAGGTGTCACATGAAAGGGCTTAAGGGGTGGAGTTCGAATCCCACCTATTGCAATTTTTTTTTTTTGGATTTAATTTTTTGTGCTAATCAAGTTAAAGATGGTAAGATTCGGCCATTACTCTAAAGAAAGAAGTGAAGAATCATTCAAATGCATTTGAATGAGATGGTGGATAGAAGATTGAGGAGGGAAATAAGGAGAAATAAAGGATAGTGATGAGGGGGATATGTTGGCCAAATTTTGGGAGATATATGGGGAAAGAAATTTGGTCAACTAAGATCTTTTTGTTATAAGGGCATATGATTTTGGTAAGGGGGATTTGGGAGCCGAATTTATTTTGGTCATTTTGCAAGTTTTGTGCATGAAAAGCTTTTACTCTTTTTAACATTTTGTGCTTTCTTTTCTAATTTTTTTTCCTTGCTTGCCGAAACACAAGTCCTTCTTTTGTTCATCTCCTTCATAATGTTAGTCGAAATTCTCTGACACTTCTCTTGTCCATCTCTTCTTTTCTTTCCTCACCATTTCTTCAACCTTTCTCTCTTTTTCTTTAATCGGTATTTTTTGGTGGCCGAATCCTCTTTATTCATTTCTCTCCAAATAGCCAGAACTTTTTACACTTTATCTCTTCTTTATTTTCTTTTATGTGTTGGGTACTCTCTTCCTTGACCGAATTGGGTAAGTGGTTTGATTCTCATCTTTTCATCTTCTTTCATCCATGGCCAAATATGTGCCCCTTATCATTGGATGGTTCTCTGAACCAAAACATCACTCTCTCCTACTCCCTCACATCGTGTTTTCCATCTTTTTTGTAGCATTATAATGGCCAGGTTGAATCTCATATCTTTTTCAACTCATCTGTAGCCATAAGCCCAATCAGTGGGAGTTGGATCTATCATCGATTAAGGGACTAAATTACTCATTCTTCTCTACTCGTTGATCCTTCGGAGGTAGTGGTAAGTCGAAACCCTCTCCTTAAACAACTACTTTCTCTTATCGTAATATTATTCTGACCGAGACTCTTCCAATGGAGGCACGTGATAGTGATATTAAAGGAAAATCAATAGGAGGGTGAAAAGGGAGTGGACTTGCAATCTCTACTCCAAAGTTCAAACGTAGGGCGGTATCGGTAGTTCGAGATTTCCCACTGGGTTGTGGAAGAGAGCCAGCAACCGGTGAGAATAGGTAGATTGTGGTTATTCACGGCGGTGAGGGTGCCGACGATCAAGAAGGTTTAGTTCTTACCGTAATCAGGTGTGTAATCTGACACCAAAATCTCGTAAATTCATGATTCACCATCTTGTTGTAAAAATAAATCGTTGTTGCTTACAAATCTAATAACTGTAATATGACATGAATTGGTTAACTTGCTTAAATAACATTAATCCTAAGATTTGCCAAAAATGGTATTAACTAGCTTAATTACCAAAATGCCCTCAAAGGGCCGATTCATTGAAATGCCTTAACGGGCCAAATTGCTTTAACGCCTTAAAGGGTTGATTCATCAAAATACCTTCGAAGGGCCGATTTATTAAACTGCCCATACTGGGCTGAATTGCCAAAGTACTTTAATGGGCCGATTCACTGAATTATTTCACTAGATTAATGGTTGATTTATATTTGGATGATTTACAATGTATGTTGCATCTTTACATACTGCATGGGGTGGGAAAGATTGTATGAAGAGTAGTGTAGCCTGCTGGCATAGCCACAATACTTTTAATGAGCTTAACTATGATTTCGGTGGAATGGCCATAAAAATATTATACTTTAGCAACTTGAGTGGCTGGGTGGGTTGACTTGTTCCCCACAGATGTGATTGGCTGGTCGGGATGTGATGTATGGATGGGTTGGGTTACATTCATTTCATTTAATTATTACTTTGTAAAAGTGCTTAGGCCCAAGATGATGCTATGCGGGTTCAGGCCCAGTGGATGAATAGTAAGGGTATTATACACTGAGTTATTGTAACTCACCCCTATTCTTTTTCTTAATCCTTGCAAGTAATGCTCAGTAACGAGGACTTGGGGCCATGGATGGCTCGGTGGAGGCCATACTTTAGGAATGATATATTTTTGAACTTTAGCAAATTTCTTTTTTGCTTTATTTCGTTACTTTTACTATTTTGAGTTTAAAGTTGTAATAAGGCCTCTGATATTTTTTATGCTTTGACGTACTTATTATCTTCCATGAATTGTTTTAAACGGGGATTTTCTGATATCATAAGCAACGGTTTTCCAAAATTGATTAACAAACGGATTTAATAACAAATATGTACAAATAATCAAACTTGGATTTACCTTCAAATTATCAACATCATTTTCAAAAGTCACAGTTTTGAAAGTTCACTAGTTTGATTTTCGATTCACCATTCATCCACACGAGATTAGACATATTTTTACCGAATATTTATAACCAAACTTATTTTCTTAACTATAACCAAATAAATTTACCTTTAGAAAGAATCACAATTTCTTTATACACTTTCTTCATGTGACATGCCAGATCCGGTCATACCGTATGGGTCGGGTTTAGGGTGTTACATTTTATGGTATCAGAGTTCGGTTGCAAAACTTGGCTTTGGTTTGGGTTTAAAACATTATCTAAAGCTGTTTCAAATTTGATTTATAAATACATTTTTAGAGGAAGTATGGCACCACGAGTATCCAGCACCAAGATAGTAAGTTTTTTTATTCTCGTTTTATGATTATTGCTGTATGATTGTAGTAAAAGAATTTTTGAGACAATAGTGTATTAAGACTTCTAGCCTTAGGAGCTAAAATTATAGAGATTTAGACTCTAGAATACGTTTTTGAAAATAACTTTACTTCCTATACTCCATAAAACATTGGTTAATAAACATTAAATCGCATAATGATTTATAAGACTCTAAATCAGATTAAATCGACTTAGCAAACATGAGCACTGGAAGACATGGACGAGGTAGATATGGGTGTGGTAGAGGCCGAGGTGCTACAGTTGCATCTGAGGCACCGGGACATATGTCGGAAATGGACACACCAACTTCGCCAGTGACTAAAATTGGGTCACATGATCGAATGGACGGGGATGACGCTTTGTCCTAAGCGATGTAACGAGTACTGAAAAGGGTTGCTGGGGCAAGAACTGGATCGGTAGCTCGTGGATCGATATCTTAACGACTTAGATCAAATGGGGTCGAAGTTTTTAGGGGTATTTCAGGTGTAGCCCCAAGTGCAGCAGAGTACTAGCTTGAGGCGGTGGAGTGGATTATGGACGATTTGGATTGTACAGCTAAGCAGAAACTGAAAGGGGTGGTGTCATTGCTGAGAGACAGGGCGTATCAGTGGTGGCTCACTATTCAAGAAGGCACTCAGGCTGATCGTATTACCTGGGATTTCTTTAAGGCATCATTCTAGGGAAAATATGTTGGGGCTAGCTATGTGGATGCCTGAAGAAAGGAATTCTTGAATTTGGTCCAAGGAGGAAGATCTGTGGCAGCATATGAGGCGGAGTTCTTACGTCTGAGTTTGTATGCCCGAGGTATAGTGCCGACTGATTATGAATATTGTGTGTGTTTTGAGGACGGGTTGTGCGACGAGTAACGGGTACTAATAGCCCCACAAAAGGAGAGGAATTTTTCTACACTAGTGAAAAAAGCTAAGATTGCTGAAGAAGTAAAACACTCAGAACAGAAAAATTGAGAAAAGGATGGGGGCAAGAATAAGAGAGACTCTGGGTATTCAGGTCCTGCTAGAGGATTTCAAAAAAGGTCGAGAAATTAGGGGCCAGTTTGAGTGGGTGCTCCAGCTGCTACCAATCAGTTACAACCTTGTGTGGATTGTGGGAAACTTCACTCGGGTGAGTGCTATAAGAGAACTGGCAGTTGTTTCAGATGTGGATCCAAAGACCATGGGTTTAGGGATTGCCCTCGAGAGCCGATTTAGACTCAGGTAGTTTGCAACATCTTTGTGTAGCCAGTAGGGGGCGCTCAGTAGCCGTCGAGAGGTCGTGGGCCAAGTAGAACTGCTAATGGTGTAGGACGTGGTCATAGTGCACCGGGTAGAGGTACTGGTAATAGAGGTAACACGGAGGCGAGACATCTAGGTTTGGTCTATGCAGTCAGACGTCGAGAGGATGGCGACGGACCGAACGTCATAACTGGTACATTCTTTATACCTAATGTACCTTTTATCGCTTTGATAGATATTGGATCCACCCATTAGTATGTTGCATGTGATGTGTCTGAAACTTTAAATATTAGATCTGGGATTACTGCTAGAGAAACAATTGTGATTAGCCCTTTGGGACAGTCGGTGGTAGTAAGTAAGTTGTTTAAGGATGTGCCCTTAGAAGTTCAGGGGGTAGTATTTCTAGCAGACTTGTCGGAACTGCCGTTCGAGGAGTAAATTAGTTGCTAATTAAAGGCTTGTTGTGAATTGGTTTGATGAATACTAAATGATTGCAATTTTAGTTATGATATGCATGTGATTTTAGGTAAGAGTGTGCATCTATGAAGTTAACTAGTTAAATGAAGTGTGAATGTGAAATTGGTATGTTTTCAGTTGGAAAAATATGATGTTATGAGCCATATAGTTTTTGGTATGAAAATAACATAAATTAGGCTTGGTTGAGTTTGGTTGGAATGCTTATTTATGACATATTATATACCATTTAGTTTGTGTAGGTGATTGAAAGCTTGGGTGAGAAATATGGCCTAGTAAATAGCCTATTTTTGTCCATACAGGCAGAGACATAGGCGTGTGTGTCAACCGTGTATGACACATCCCCTGGTCTTTAATTAAAATTCAAGTCAGTATGCTTCACACGGCCCAACACACGGGCATGTGACTTGGCCATGTGGCAATAGTCAATATACCCTACAAGTTTGGCACGGCTTGGCAGATGAGCATATGAGGCCATTTTGAAGGGCATACGAGGCTGGTCACACGGGCGTGTGGTTGGCCGTGTGACCCAAATTAAGGAGTTACACAGGGACAGACATGGGCTGGGACACGTCCATGTGATCTCATTTTGAATGTCCACACAGGTGTGTCTTTATCCCTGTGAGATACACGGCCGGACCACATGGGCGTGTGTCCCCTGTATTTTATAAAATTTTCTAAGTTTTCCAAAAACATCCTGAGTTATCGCTTTAGTCCCGAACCACTCCGAATGCATGATTTGTGCCTCGTAGGCTCATATTAGGGACAATGTGATTGATTATGAATGATTTGTATTTGATATTGATAATTGTATGAGAAATGTATGTTCGATTGTGTAACAAGTTGGGCAATGCTCTGTAACCCTATTTTGATAATGAATACGAGTTAGAGGTGTTACATTTATTGGTATCAGAGCTACGGTTTAATCGATTCTAGGACTAACGTAACATTTGTGAGAGTCTAGCTAAACATGCCATTTATAACCTATGATAGTGTGATATCTCTTGAAAGTTTAAAATGTGTTTTCTTAGTAAATGGATCCTAATCAAGCAGTGGATGATGACGTTGAGAGTAATCCGCCAAGGAAGCCTTCTTCCAAATGATGACTGAATGGTTCACTGAGTTTGTCTGAACTAATCCGGCTACTCAGCAACCTCCACTCCTACCTATTCCCCAACCTGCTCCCATAGCTCCTCAAGGTTTGGAACCTTTACGATTGTGTAAGCCGCCAATTGATAAAATTTGAAAGTATGGGGCTGAAGAGTTTAGAGCTACAGTTGACGATGATTCTGAGAGAGTCGAGTTTTGGCTTAAGAATACGATCAGAGAATTTGATGAACTATCTTGCACAGAAATTGAATGTGTTAAATGCGTTGTATCACTTCTGAGAGACATTGCATATCAGTGGTGGAATACTTTGATATCCGTGGTACCGAGAGAAAGAGTCACGTGGGAAATTTTCCAGATCGAGTTCAGAAAGAAATACATAAGTTAGCGGTTTATCGACCAAAAGCGTAAAGAATTTCTAGAACTGAAACAGGGTCGAATGTCTATGACTGAGTATGAGAAGGAGTTTGTGAGACTCGATAAAAATGCTCGAGAATGTGTTTCCAATAAGGCAATTATGTGTAAAACGGGCTGAACGAAGACATTAGACTTTTAGTTGGGATTCTATAATTGAAAGAAATTGTTGTGTTAGTCGATAGAGCTTGCAAAGCTGAAGAACTTAGCAAAGAAAAGAGAAAAGCTAATTTCGAGGTTAGAGATTGATGAGTAAACCCTATCACTCTTCCTCAAAGAAATCACAGGATTTGTATAGTCGTTCGAATGCTTCAGTAGAGTATTCTAATAGAGATCGTGGAAAGCGATACGCGAGTCCTAAAGCTCAATCCACTTCACTATCGAGTGTTGGTAGTCTGAGAAACAACAAACTTGAGTGTGAACAGTGTGGAAGATGGCATTTTAGAGACTACTGGATGAATAACAAAGCTTGTTTCAAATGTGGCTCGCTAGATCACTTTATTCGGGATTGTCCTGAGTTAACCAAGATAGATAAATTTTAGAATGCAAGATCGAGTAACACAGTTGCTAGATGAAGACCACCTAGAAATATGAGAAATGTGACCAGAAGCAAAGGAACGACAAAGGACTCTACTGTGAGATCCGAGGCTAGAGTACCAGCTAGAGCTTACGCTATTCGCGCTCGCGAAGATGCGTTATCACCAGATGTTATCACCGGTATACTTTCTTTAATAGCCCGTTTTCAACCTAGTCGAAACAGTGGTTTCGGGGCCACAAATCTGACAAGGAAAATCTTATGTTTATTATATTTTTATGTTCTACGATTTCAGGAAAGGATTTCGTGAAAATTTCATTCTGAAAATTTTGACATTCAGGCACTTAATTTAGTCAAAAGGACTAAATTGTAAATAGTGTAAAAGTTGAGTTTCACATGTTAGAAGTGTCCAATTGTCATGAGATTTTAAATTAAAAGTCCTTAAGTGACTATTAGACCATTAGTTAAGTTGTGGACATATATGAACATGATAAGGTATGTTTAAAATTATTTTTAATTAAGGGTAATTTAGTCATTTGGAAAATAAAGCCAAAATAACATGAGAAAAGATATCATCTTCCTCATTTTCTCATTCCTTGGCCAAATGTAGCATGGAAGCCATGGCTAGGGTTTGTTCAAGCTTTCCAAGCTCCATAGTAAGTACCTCCTAGCCCCATTTTTAATGTTCTTCGTATTTTTGAGATCTTCGTAGCTCGATTTAGCTATTCCTAGCTATATTTTGAGCTAGACTTTATGTTCAAAAATTTACCCATGTATGACATGCATGTATTTTGATGATTTATGAAAGAATATGAAAGTTTGATGTATGATAAACATATTTTTCTAAGTGATTTTCATGAATAATGCATAAAAGGTCTAATTTGTAAAAGATATGAAAATGGTCATTCATGAGTGAATCAGTGAAAATTGGGGGCTGTTGTAGTTATGAAAATGATTCGGCTAGGCTTAAAATGCAAAGAATTGAATGAAAATCATTGTACGAGCCTAGGGCAAAAATGTGATTTTCCATAGTATGATTTTATAGTCAAAAAGAATAATGTGACTAATGAATAAGCTAAATGTGATGTTATAGATCAAAGAAAATGAGATTCAGACCTAGAACAGAAAAAAAAAAAGAAAAATTGACGATTAGGTTCCTTTTTACCTTTTTGGTATCGAGGTAAGTTCATGTGTAAATAATACAATCTTATGTGATCTATGTGACATTTCGATATTGTATGAATAGTATTTTGTCTCTATGAAATTTATTATTTACGATTTTAATGAAATGTTGAAGAACGAGAATCTTCGATTTTAATTTTAAGAGTGAATAGAATACAATTGCCAAGTTGTTAAGGTTCCGAATAAGACCATATCTGGGATATAGCCTCGGAATGAGAATTCGTATAAGACCATGTCAGGGACCGATATGATATTTCCTGTAAAACCATATCAGGGGTATGATGTTGATACAATATCGTATGTATGAGACTTCTAAGTATCTTTTAGCATTTTAAGTGATTCAATAGGTATGTCGAAAAAAAGAAAGTATGTGACTAAATTACGAGTGGTACAGGTATTTACTTAGAACTCATATGAAGTGAATTTGGTATATGATGAATCCATGGTAAGTTTGTGTGATCTAAAGGTTAGATGTGTTATTGTGTTCAAATTACTTATTATTTTGAGAAATACATGTCATTTCCATGAATTTTATGAATAATGTCTTGATGAGCAAATGAATGAGAATATGCTAAGTAAAGTCTCAGTTGAAATTTTGGAATAACGAGGATACCTATGTCACGACATGAGATAAGGACGGTCCTGTATAAGATCATGTCTGGGACATGGCATCGACACCAAATGTAGGTGCCGTATAAGACCATGTTTGGGACATGGCATTGGCACCGAATGCAGGTCCCGTATAAGACCATGTT
This sequence comes from Gossypium rotundifolium, assembly GCA_025506655.1. Lineage (NCBI taxonomy): Eukaryota > Viridiplantae > Streptophyta > Magnoliopsida > Malvales > Malvaceae > Gossypium > Gossypium rotundifolium. Next base: position 132,311,264 of record CP106722.1, read on the forward strand.
TGGGACATGTCATCGGCATTGAATGAGGAAGATCCCGTGTAAGACCATGTCTGGGACATGGCATCGACATCGAATTAGGAAGGTCCCGTGTAAGACCATGTCTGGGACATGGCTTCAGCACCAAAGGAAGATCTCGTGTAAGATCATGTCTGAGACATGGCATCGACATCTAAGTACGATCTCGTATAAGACCATGTTTGGAACGTGGCATCGACATCGAGCTAAGAGATCCCGTGTAAAACCATATATGGGATATGGAATCGGCATCAAAAGGAGATCCCATGTAAGACTATATCTGAGATATGGCATTGGCATCATGATACATGTATGATGAGATTGAGTATCCTCTGATATTCTGAGTATTTCAACGAAAAAGAGCTAAGTCTATGTTTAAGAGAAATAAAGTGCTAATGTTATGTGAAGAGGTGATATAAATACCTATAAGTAACTTACGAGAAATGAATGCAAAATATAATGTGATATGTGTTGGAATGCCGGCACCCCCATAGTGCAGCGAAATAAAATTAATCCTAGTGATCCAAACCATGAATCCATGTGTGAGGAATGAATTGGGGTAAAATAAAGGTTTTGAAGTTACCAAAATTTCAATCTGAGTTGACAGCGACGCCTCGGCAACAAGAGTTCTGATCTACTGTCGAACCAAGCCGCAACCTTTACAATGTCACCTCTACGTAATCCACTCGATTTGACTATGGATGGCAGAAATCTTCAAAAACTATTTTCAAAGGTATTATTTGCTTGACGGCTGCTAGACTTTTTCCAAGCAAATTCTTAGGGTTTTTCTTGATAAGTTTTTTTATCACTTATTTCCTTTTATAATCGATATTTCTTTTATGAATTATAAAATTAAATAAATATAATAATGTTTTAACCGAAAATTATAATTACATTAGTTATACCCAAAAGTTATAATTACATTAATTATAACATGAATTTGATAAACTATATTTATTTAAATTTATATACGAACCAAATTCATATATTAATTCTCATTATGTGTACAACATCCTTGTACATATAATATATTCAATATTTGATTGCCCAATTAAATTAATTCTTTAATTAATTTAATTCATGTGACAATCAAACACAATGCAAACTATGTTTCATTCCGTTCATTTCAACCATAGGGTGTGACCCTATAGGTTCTTGTAACGTTAGCAGTAATACTAGAACTATTCTAATGTCACAAACAATGAGTGGCATCTAGCAATGCATCATTGCTACCTAAGTTACATGAAGTCATGATTCAACATAACTTTTTGTGATTAACCTTTCATGCATTAATCCTTAAGTCCTTTATCTCTAGAATGGATACAAGTCATGGAATAGTCACACTTGTATAGTCTATCCCATGTTTCTTGATATCTTGAGTAGATTATGATATACAAATTAGTATGACATCTCATGTCAACTTATTTGAGCATGGCCATGCATTTCTAGTCTCACCCAATCAAGTGGCCTCAGACATTACTCCCATTATGTGGGAGGGGCTTATCCTATGTTGATCAACAATATCCCTCTACATAGATTGTGGTATATCCAACATCAGCCTTTATAGAACAACCAGTTATGGTGTACATTTGACTGTATCAAAATATACGACTCACGATGTTGGGATAATGATTATCTCAAGTCTAAGGATCATATACATATTAATCACTATAAGTAACGTTGTTCTCTAACACACATATTCATGCATTGATTTTGACACTCCATATCAATGACAACTCTTTATCATCAATCAACTGCATGTTAGTCTTAATGCATTATTGTTGTCCTAGTCAACAATAATACTTGACTAAGGATATTTTAAGAATAATCATATTATTCTCGTAACATTATTATAAAACAGTTTATTTGTACACACAGAAGGAAAAACTGAAATAATAATGACAACGCTTTATATTAATAAACATGGTAAATCAAGTATGTTATTACAACCATCTCATGATTAATCTTTGGGCATACTCTTACAATCTCCCACTAGCACTAAGACCAATCACTCATATACCTAATACCAAGTGACTTAGTGTGCCGATCATGCTTCTGCTGTGTTAGAGGCTTGGTCAGGGGATTAGCAATGTTATCATCTATAGGTACTCTGCATATCTCAACATCTCCTCAATCGATAGTCTCTCGAATAAGATGATAGCGCCTAAGTATACGTTTGGATCGCTGGTGAGATCTGGGTTCTTTAGCTTGTGCAATGGCTCCATTGTTATCACATCGGAGTTCTATAGCATCTAATATGCTAAGAACAACCCCTAGTCCAGTAATGAACTTCTTGATCCAAACCATTTTTTTTGCTACCTCACTAGCTGCAATATACTCGGCATCTATTGTAGAATCAGCTATTGTACTTTGCTTTGAACTATTCCAGCTCACATCACCACCATTAAGGCAAAACTCAAATCCTGATTGCGATTGAGAATTGTCCTTGTCAGTTTGGAAGTTGGCATCAGTGTAACCTTTTACACTTAACTCTTCCTCACCTCCATATATTAGGAACGTATCCTTAGTTCTTCTTATGTACTTAAGGATATTCTTGACTGTGGTCTAGTGACCTTCACTGGGATCTACTTGGTACCTGCTTGTCATACTTAAGGCATACGAGACATCTGGACGGGTACATAACATGACATACATGATAGATCTAATAGCAGAAGCATATGGAATTTTACTCATGCGTTCTCTCTCTTGTGGAGTTGAAGGACACATTTCCTTCGAGAGTGAAATACCATGTCTCATAGGTAGGAATCCTCTTTTAGATTCTTCCATACTGAACCTTTTCAGTACTTTATCTATGTATGTACTTTGGCTTAGACCAAGTAGTCGTCTTGATCTATCTCTACGGATCTTGACTCCTAAGATGTAAGTAGCTTCACCCAAGTCCTTCATAGAAAAATAACTTCCTAACCAAGTCTTAATAAACTGCAAGGTAGGTATGTCATTTCCCATGATAAGTATGTCATCCACACACAGTACCAAGAATGTGATAGTGCTCCCGCTAACTTTCTTGTAAACACATGGTTCATCTTCATTTTGATAAAACCAAACTCTTTGATTACATCGTTAAAACGAAGATTCCAACTCGAGAAGCTTGCTTTAATCCATAAATGGATCTTTGTAGCTTACAAATCTTTCTAGCATCCTTTGGATTGATAAAACCTTCAGGTTATGTCATGTACACATCCTCTTCAAGTTTCCCGTCAAGGAAAGCTATTTTGACGTCTATCTGCCAGATTTCATAATCATGAAATGCAGCTATGGCGAGCAAGATCTTGATGGATTTAAACATAACTACAGGAGAAAAGGTTTCATCATAGTCAACACCATGAATTTGGCGAAAACCTTTAGCAACTAATCGCCCCTTGTATGTTTGAACATTACCATCCATGTCAGCTTTCTTTTCGAAAACCCACTTGCACCCTATAGGTTTAACCCCTTCGGGTGGGTCAATCAAAGTCCATACTTGATTTTCATACATGGAATCCATCTCAGATCTCATGGCCTCAAGCCATTTCTCAGATTCTGGGCTCGTCACCGCTTCTTGATAAGTCCTAGGTTCATCTTGATCTATAAGAATAATGTCACCATGCGTTGTAATGAGAAATCCATATCTCTCAGGTGCATGGCGTTCTCTTAAAGATCTTCAAGGTGGTTCTGCTTCTCACAAGATTACTTGTTCCTCAATTTCTTGTGGAATTTGCTGTTGTTCTATCTATGGTTCAGTGGTATCTTGTGATTCTCGAATTTCTTCAAGTTCAATCTTTCTCCCACTTCCTTTCCTAGAAATAAATTCTCTCTCTAGGAAGACACCAGCCCGAGAAACAAACATTTTGTTCTCAATAGGATTAAAGAAATAATAACCTTTGGTTTCTTTCAGATACCCCACAAAAATACACCTTCTAGATTTGGGTTCAAGCTTAGTAGACGTCTGACGTTTAACATGTAATATCCAAGATTTAGGGTTATGCATTTTCACTTAAATGGATGTGGTAGCATGCTTGTGTGTGTTTTGAATGTGTTTTGGGGGCTTTAGGAACCTTGGGATATAGGTGGAAGCCTTAGAAAATTATTGGATTTTTTTAAGCCTAAAAAGGGAACTAGGGGAGCTTGGCCTTAAGTAGAGGTGTGTGAGGGTTATGACACAAGTAAAGCCTTGGTAAAGTGGCAAAGAGGTGCCACTTAGGGCCTTGTGAGGTGACACCACAGGGAGTGTAAGGGACCTAGGTTCGAGCAGCAAGGGAAGCATTTTGGAGCTTTTATTTTTCGGCAAGGAGGTGCAGTGGTGGACGGCACAAGGACTCTGAATGGATGAATTGTAGATTGGGTCTGACAGCTTAAAGATTCGATAAATTAGGAGTGAAAAAGGGGATTTGGATGAGGGAAGAAGATTTGGCCGAATTGAGGGGTCTTGGGGTGGTAGTTTCGGTCATGTAGGGGAGAGTGGGTGTCGAAAATCATTTGGCGTCTTTTAGTTTTTTTTCTCTCATTCTTTTCTTCCTCTTTCTCACCTTAGCCGAACCATAACTTGAGCCTCACCATCATCCTTTTCCTACTTCTTCTCATAATTTCTTCTGTCATCAAAAGCCGAAACTCCCTTAATCTCTTTTCTGTAAACCAAAGCCGAATACCATTCATCTTTCTCCCATTCCACTTTGGCCGAATATCAAGTACTTTTTCTTAAGCCATTGCCGAAATCTCTCAAACTCATCCCTTCTCAGTTTTGGCTGAATATCAACCAAGCAGAGATCTCCCTTGATTTCTTCTCTAATAGGTTTGGAATAGGTAAGTCTGTCATGACCGAATCTCCTCTATCCTCCATTACTTTTCTCTGTCGACATGTGTAGGACAAAAGCTAAATTTCGACATTTGTCTTGACTTTCAATCAACCATGCAATCGATTTCTTTTAGGATCTCCTAATTTTGAAGCGATTGATCAGAGTAATATTCTCCTATCAATCGCTTCGAAGAAGTTAGTGGTAAGGATTCATGCTGACTCAATTTGTATATCAGTTATTTGAAAAGCCGAAGGCTATTCAGAATTAAGTGTTAATGTTGGCCGATTGTAAGGGGGAGATCAGTCTCGCATATCTCGGGTTGTGGCTAGTATTCGAAAGGCGTTAAGGTAAGGATTATGATTGTGCGTTAACCTTCCGGGATTTGTTTGTGTAGCCGGATGGCCTTTTTGCTAATGATCTTAGTGTTGGCCGAATGTAGGAAAGGGGATCTAGTGCGTTAGATTGGGATTTTCGAGATTCGGTAATCGCGTTAGTAACCAGGTGTGTAACCTCACCCTAAAATCCCGATAGATTAATAGTAATAATGTTAAGCATGTGTTAATAACGTGACGAATAAACATGGCTAAGGATACCATTCAATGGTACAGTCCATTTAGGTATGTTGCCCTTAATACTCGTTCATAATAGTTATAAACATTGATATGAAAGTATGTGAAATTTCGTTATGGCCATGGGGTGAGGTATATTGCATGATATCGGAATAATATGTATGTTGCATGGGCATATGGGTGATGTTGATTAAGGGGAAGTGTTCCGGTGGTTTTTACCACATTATCCGGTGACTTATGTCACATATTATTATATGGTGACTCTGTCACATTATCTGGTGGCTATGCCACGATTATAAGGGCGATGAGCAGTTGACTGCAGCGACTACCTTCGATGGTGTGTAGCGGATGGAGGGTCGATCTAGTAATCCCCACGGTGTGATTGGTAGGTAGAGTGATGTGTAGAGGTTGGATATCTAGGCGGGTTTGGGTTGCATCATTGTCTATATTTGTTTTACATGAATTGATATGCCTTGATCGTTTGGGAGTCTGTGTTGGTTGTTACACACTGAGTCTGTTGACTCATGCTTCGTGGGCTAACATTTTACAGGTAATACCTAGTAATTGGACTGGGTCGGCAAGGACTTAGTGGTGGCCATGCTTAGCTCAGCATTTTCACGTTTTCTTATTATATTTTCGAGTTTTATTCGGGTTTTATTTTTGTTGTAATAAGGCCATTATTATTTAACTATTTTATTTATGCGTTTTAAATTTTATTTTGGTACGATCAACGTTAAACAAGTGGTTAAACAATTTTATGTAAAACAACTTCAAATGTTTTGACACCTAAGCACCTAAAATTTTCAACTTAATGATAAGCTCTAAAATTTGACATTTCTTTTAACTTGTAATTTTTGAAATATGAAGATAACGTTTAATACAAAATTCAATTACAACACGGTTTTCAACTTGAGAATAACCCAAATCTATTTTCTTCAAAACCACCAAGTATTTCAGGATGACAAAATAAGATTTAACTACGTTTTACTCAAGGAGCATGCCAGATCCGGTTAGGGCTTGTGGGCTGGGTTTGGGGTGTTTCGATTTGGTATCAGAGCTCGGTTCAAAACTCAACCTTGAGGGCTTTTGGGCCCAAAATGTTTTTTAAAAATTAAGTTTTACTAAAGGGTGAGCAGGTTTTCTAGCATGGCACCTAAGTCTCCAGCCCGAAGTCCACCAGGTAAGTACCCTTAACCATTGTGTGATTTGTATGTGGGTATTACGGGATCGTAGATTAGTAGATTAGGCGCTATTGAACCATAGTATTAGCTTACTCCAACACAGAATTACATAAAATTTAAAGCCTAATCAAACAAACCTGTGAGTGAGTCGCCGAGTTAAGGATGTGGCAACCGTTGTGCGCATGTCTAGGATTGGATTTAGGGGGAGCTTGGTATCTAACTAGTCCTAGTGACTCACCTCCTCTTCGCTCGAATCCTACCTGGTGCGTAGTGACGGCTCACCTTAACCAAGAGGACTTATTCATAGGCTAAATTCAATAATTAAAACCCGAAAGGGACTAGCTACACTGTTTTATAAAAACATTAGTTTTAAAATCACCGAATTACCCCTTTGATTTGTAAAATCTATTTTGGATTTCAAAAAAAATTTCCAAAATATCCCCGATTTACAAAATTACCGAAATACCCCTGGTTTGTAAAATCACTAAAATACCCTCAGTTTATAAAATTGCTATACTACCCTCAACTTTTATCAAAATATTCCTATTTTGTAAAAATACCCAAAACCCCTATTTTGTAAAATATCAAGATACCCTGATTTGGAAAATTTCTAAAGTACCCTTATAGGACAAATTACGAAAATACCCCTAGAATGGAACAGACGAAAATGTTCGAGTGGTGAGTGTGTATAGTAGATACTACTAAATGAATGTGATTCTCTGAATTAGGGTAGAAGATTTGAAACGAAAACCCTGAAATGATCGACAGAACTACCATTTAACTTTTTTACATAAAACTTGTTTGTGGGTAATCAGTGGAACAAAAAAAACTGGTGCATAAAACTTTTTAAAGCAGATTAAATAGCGATCGTAGGCATGAGTTCTAGGGGACGTGGTCGTAATGTGTGAGGGTGTGGTAGAGGCAGAATGACCATATCGGAACCCGTTAGGTCTGGTCAAGGGTCCGAGAATGAGATGCCACCACCACCAGCTGCTGGTGTTAAATATCAGGATCAGATGGGGGATGATGCAGTATCGCAGGCGATGCTGTGTGTTCTTGAGAGGGTGGCTGGAGCAGGTGGAGGTATGGGAGCTCAAAATCAGACCGAGCGACTCGAGCCAATGGAGCGGAGGTATTCGAGGTGTATCTGGTGTGTCGTCCAATACGGCTGAGTATTGGTTGGAGGTGGCAGAGCGAATTATGGACGATTTAGACCTGACTGCTAAGGAGAAACTGAAAGGGGTGGAGTCGCTTCTCCGTGATGAGTCATACTAGTGGTGGCTTACGGTTCGGGATGGTGCTGCAGTGGATGATCTCACTTAGGAGTATTTTAAGGTGGCATATCAGAAGAAGTAGATTGGGACTAGCTATATTGATGCACAGAGGAAGGCGTTTCTGAGGCTAGTTTAGGGGAATAAGTCCGTAGCGGAGTACGAGGTAGAATTCTTACGGTTGAGCCAGTATGCTCGAGGTATCATGGCCACGGAGCATGAACAATGTGTCAGGTTCGAGGACGGATTGAGGGATGACCTGAGATTGCTGATTGTGTAACACCCCAAACCTGCATAAGACACCACGTCCGAACTGTATGTTACGGGAAACATGTTTGTGAGAGGTTACAAATTTTCGCTAAAAGCCGAGTGAAACACAAAGGTATTTTGAAGACAATTTGAGTAGACTTGTTTGAAATCGATGAAGTATGTGAAACCGGAGATTTTTGAAATCTTAACTGGTGTGTGGCTAAACGAGTTTAAACCATTTAAACCTTAATAGTTTCTTAGTGTTACTTAAAACCTTATTAGACTTAGGAGTAATACAAGTTTGATTAGAAAATCACTTGAATTTGCTTACTATAAAGACGTAGTGTGATACCCGATGGTATGGTTTTAAAACATATTATGCTATCATTTTGAAATCATTATCTTTCCAAGTTTTAGTAAAATTCATACCAACTTGTTTTGTTAAGGCATATTAAAAATCTAATTAAAACATAAACATCACCAAAACATAAATTAAAGGCCTTTTACAAATCCAATAAAAAACCCAAATAAAGTAAATAAGCTAAAGTACCCAAATTCAATAGTCCTTTATTAAAGCATGGCATGTGCACCCCGAGTCCATCCTTACCCATGTCCGCTTCACGGGTCACTGAAATGTCAAAGGAGAGGGTGAGTCGAGTGACTCGGTGTGTAAATCCCGCTCCCAAGAACAACATGCTAACACACATCATACAAAGCAACATAATTAATGCAACCCGATCCTAACCATCCATATCGCTTTTCTACCCCTGTGGTACCAAACCACCGGTGGTGCTAAACCACCGGTGACATATAGTCACAATGTGTTACCAAAACACTGGTGTCCCAAAGACACAATATCCGCAATGTGGTACTAAACCACCGTGTCCCAAAGACACAATTGTGCTACTAAAGCACCGTGACCGAAGTCACAACCGATGATGGGGCCAACCCATCGTGTGATACCAAATCACTAGCAGATTTATCCCATATCTCATGTGGGGCCAACCCACGGTGGTTAAACCATTGTGGACAAGTCGCAATGAGGTGCTAAACCTCCGTGACCCAAAGTCACAAAGTGTGCTACTAAAGCACCGTGTGCTCACAAGACAAAATATCACCTCCCTCCACTCAGATCACCCATCAACATGCCACACTCATGTAATCATGCATATCATATAATCATGCATATCATGCTATTATGTCTAACCTCATATCCCATGTCATATATAGCCACACCATGGTATCACATAAATCATCAAGAACTCATAATAATAATAATCGACTTACCCGAGTCCGTAATCATACCCATTAGGTATCATATCAATCATCACGCTTTCATTAATCATCACACGTGTTATTAATCATATTACTAAAATAGAAGTGTGTTAGTTACACACCAATTAACGGAGATTCTAATACTAAGAACCGATCTAAGACCCTCGACCACCTCGGCAACTTTGATCTTAAAATCGACCAATCAACAAGTTAGCACACATATCATTCTACCATAACCAAATAAATCAAAGGGTATATCACCACCCTTACCTTAAACTTCTTTGGTTTCCTACCAACCCCGAACCCAATCAATGGTTCAACCAACAATCGCCCCACCCGCTTGCTTAACAGATAACAAGGCTCCTGCCCACTTCCTACAATCGGCAACCAACCAAAGATAATAGCTCGCTTAAACAAATACCAAACAATTAGACTTGTTAAAACAATCCTCACCGCCACTTACCACCGATCAAGGAACCGAGGCTATGCTTGACCGCTTGAAACTCGAATGCCTACGATAAAACGATTTCCAAATAAATGGTTACTATACTCCAATCGACGCCAAAACCAACTCTTACTTTGAAGATGCCGATAGAGAATAGGAAATAGAACACAAGTATTCTACCACCGCTACTTTTTCCAATATTTGAAAACGGAATCCCAAAATCGATCCACACCCCACCTCACAATCGGCCAAAATGGAAGAAAATTGTAAAAAGAGATTTCAAAGAAGGGATGATAGTTCTACTTAAAGAGTTCTAGAAAAGAAATCAAGATGAACAGAGGGGAATTTACTTTCGGCTTTGAAAGGAAAGAATGAAGAAGGTGTCTAGGGAAACAAGTTTTGGCTTAGCATGAATGAAGAAAAGAAGGAAGGAACAAGGTATACTTTTAAGCAATAAGGTGTTAGAGGTTTCACTTACAAAGCTTCAAGAAGAAAGAGAGGTGAAAGAGAGAGAGCATTCGCTATTGAGAGTACCAAAAGAATAATGCAAATTTCGGTATGCAACTTGGACTTTCGGTTTTCAAGAAGAAAAATGGAAGAAGCAAATGAAGTTTCGGCTACTATAGGGGTTTGGTGTTTTCAGCTTCAAGAAGTGCAAAAAGATGAGAGAAACCTTGGAAGAAAATTCGGCTAACAAAACCAAAAATGAGACTTTTTGTTTTACCAACAAAGACCGAATATGCACCCAACTGGGGAAAATGCATTTCGGCACCCCCCCAACACCACACCAAGCCGTCCACACACTCCCTCTCCCCCCAAACTCTCACCCAAAACCGGCCAACTCCCCCCATTTACTCACACACCACTAATTCAAATGGCAAGGACCAAGTCTCCCTCCTACTTTCACTCTCCATCCACCGTTTGAATATGTTGACCAAGTCCATGATAGAGTTCAAGTTGTCCACAACCTCTTCCTCCATGCCGTCCAAAATGGTTGCAAAAGGGGTGGGATTCTCGCGACTTGAACTCAAGACCTCCCCCTTGTAGATGACGCCACACCCAAGGTCTAAGTGGCGCATGCCTTGCCACTTAGCTAGCTCCTCACTTGTGCTATAATTTCACTTAATTTAAATATAAACCCCAACACCTTCTGCTTCTATCCCCTAAAGCCCAAGAACAAGAATTTCACCACCTACCCAAGCTCACACCTAGCCTACAACTAAATCCAAGAAAACACCAAAAAACATCATAACAAACAATTAAACATGCAAACAATGCCAAATCGAATAGCCCTTAACCCGGATATTACGCTTCTACCCTTAAAAGAATTTCGACTCGAAATTACCGGTCAAGAGTTATGGTATTGTTGTCTCATCATATCCTCCTGTTCCCACGTAGCTTCTTCTACGCCATGATTCCGCCTAAAGAACCTTAACCAGAGGCACAGACTTCCTGCAGAGAACCTTCACATCCCGATCTAAAATCAGACAGCTCTTCCTCTATGGACATATCTAGATTTACCTCGATCTCCTCTCATCGTTACCACATGTGATGGATCGAACGATAACGCCAAGCATCAAACGTGGAACACGCCATGAATCTAACTTAGCTCACCGGCAACTCGAGTGATATGCAATCGTCCCACTCGCCTTAGTACCTTATACGCCCAATAAACCTCGGACTAAGCTTGCCTTTCTTCCCTAACCTTAACACTTTCTTCCACGGTGAGACCTTCAGAAAACTCGATCTCCCACAAAGAAATTCAATATCTCCGCTTAAGATCAAGATAGACTTCGGCCGAAGCTTCCTTCAATCGAGCCTGAATCAACTTAACCTTGTCTTCGGCCTCAAGAATCAACTCGCCCTAACAACCGACGCTCACTTAACTCATCCAACAAGTCGGTGAACTACACTTTCTACCGCATAACGCCTCATAAGGTGCCATCTTAATGCTCGCTTGGTAGTAGTTGTTGTTGTGTTATTCGACTAACGGTAGATACTCCTCCCACCTACCCTCAAGTCCAAACACACCTCAAGCATATCCTCCAAAATCAGATAACCCTTTTCGATTGCCCGTCATCATGGATGAAATGTCAGGTCAAATCTAACTGTGTACCCAAGGCTCGATGCAAGGCCTTCCGAACCTTGACGTGAATGGGGTCCCTATCCGAGATGATCGACACGGCACCCCATGCGCCTCACTATCTCCGATACATACAATTTTGCCAACCTCAGAGTGAGTAATCCACCTCACCGAATAAAGTGAGCCGATTAGTCACCGATCCACAATTACCTGATCAATCCTTCTTACTCGGTAAGCGGTAATCCACCGATTTAAATCCATAGTTATTCTTTCCCACTTCCATCGTGGAATTTTCTTTGGTCAAGCAACCCAGATGGCAATCGATGCTCAATTTTGACTTGTCGACATGTCGCACTTCCTACAAACTCATATTTCCTTTTTCGCATCTTACCACCGTAATCGTTCTTCCGAGATCCCTATACATTTTGCTACCTCCAGATGCATAGCGTAGGGTCGCTATGAGCATCTCAAGAATCTTTTGCCTCAATTCAAAGATCTCTAAGATACAAGCCTTCCTCGAAACACAGTAACCCCATCGGACAAGTCAGAACCCTTCAAACCATCATTCGCACTCGAGTCCTCTCGCGCCAAAACCTCATCTAACAACCGCTTTCCGATCCGCTCAACCCAAGTAGGCTTAACTCGCAGATTCGCGTAATACTCCCGCCATCGCACAAACTCAAGTGGGCAAACAACGCCTTAGATCCGAAACAACCTTACGACTCAACGCGCTCGCCACGACGTTAGCCTTGCGGATGATACCAATTGAGCAATCGTAGTCTTTCAATAGCTCAATCCATCTTACTGCCTCGATTCAAGTCTTTCCGAGTCGAGGTACTTCAGACTCTTATGGTCCGTGATAGACTACCGATCTCTCTCCGCATAAGTAATGCCTCCATATCTTTAGGGCAAATACTACAACCGCAAGCTCCAAATCGCATAGGATAATTAACCTCATGTGGCCTCAAATTGCCGGATGCGTAAGCCACCACCTTCCCATCTCGCATCAAGACACAACCCAAGCTCAGATGTGATGCATCGCAAGACACCGTGAATTCCTTACCTACCTCAGTCAATCGTAACCTGAGCTTCACCAAAATCTTCTTTAACTTATCGAAGCTCTCCGCCGCTTTCACCCAAACAAACGGAACTCCTTTTCAACAATTTGGTCATCGGTCAGAATTAACGAGAAACCCTCACAAATCTTCTAGTAGTATCCTACCAACCCTGTGAAACTCCGAATCTCGCCATCGACTTAGGCGGCTTCCAATCCGTAACCGCTTCTATCTTATGGGTCCACTCTAATCCCTCACCGACACTACATGACCCAAAATGTCACCTCCCCGAGCCGTAACTCGATTTATCGAACTTCGTGATAGAAAGTTTCTCCTTAGAATCGCAATACCACCCGTAAATGAGCGCCATGCTCTTCCTCGCCCTTGAGTATACCAAGATGTCGCCGATAAAACTACCACGAATCGATCTGTAATCGGAACACCCTATTCATCGATCCATGAAAGTCACGGCGTTAGTCAACCCGAACGGCATAACTAAGAACTCAAAGTGCCCATACCGAGTAATTAAATGCCGCCTTACTGATATCCGCCTTTTTACCTTCAATCGGTGATACCTGCATCTTAGGTCGATCTTCGAGAAAATCGGCGCCTTTAGGTGATCAAACAAGTCATCTATCCGAGGCGGTGGATACTTGTTTTAATCGTCACTTATTCGGTTAGCGGTAGTCTATGCACATCCGATAGTACCGCTCTTTCTTCTTTACAAAGAGTACCTAAGACTCCCAAGGCGAAATACTTGGCCCGATAAAACCTCGGTCCAATAACTCCGGATTTGAGCCTTAAGCTCCACTAATTCTTTAGGTGCCATCTCAGACGGAGTAATGGATACGCAGCAGCCCGCAATGATCAATCCTCAACTCTACCTCCCGATCCGTGGCAAACCCTAAGCTCCTCAAGAAACACATCCACAAATTTCCTAATCGTCAAAACAGCCTCCAGAAGACTCCTTAGCCTCCAAGGCATACACATGCACCATATATGCTTCGCAAACCTTTCCCGACCATTTTCTTGCCAGCAGCAGATACCAAGTCGATGATAGTTTCTCCTATTATCGATCGTAACTACTTCATCACCCTCACCGTGTTTCAGAACCATGCGCTTAGCCGCAATTCAACTTCACCGATACTTACCAAACCGGTCCATTCCGAGAATTAGATCGAACTCCCTAATGGCGCTCCATCGATCGCCTCAAATACTACCCTTGAGTTCTAAAGGTACGCCTCTATACAGCTTTATCTACCACTACAGAGTGACCTAGAGGCTTATTACGGTCATCCGCCTGAAGATATCTCGAGTCTAAATCCATTGTCTCTACTATACCATCGGCAACATAAGAGTGTGTAGACCCCACATCAATTAAAGCAAGATAAGGAGAACCAAAATCAAAACGCATCTATGATGACGTCCGGCAAGGCCGCCTCCTCTCGGCTACCGCAAAGATATACCAATCCAGCCGTTCGGCCTCGAACTACTCGCACTCGCTCGGTGCTCCACGGCCCACCGTAATCAAGTACCTCCTCTCGCCATTACCTCGCCCCTCTGCGGCGGTCCATTATTTCAGATTGATTACTACCGATTCTCTGGATCAATTTAGCCAACTTGCGCGGACACCCTCACACGGTGGTCCAACGAGCCACACTCAAAACAACCTCGCCATCACCCAAAGCAGCCTCCCAAAGTGAGCCTTCCCACAACGGTTATAATGCGGCGGCCCGCTTAGCAAAGAATAAACCTATCCGACCGATTCGCCCACTCGGTCTAGCCTCTTCATTGACACCGATGACCCGTAAGACCCAAAACTCCTTTTATGACGGTTCCTATCCATACTCGCCTCACAGACTCTTTTAATGCCTCGGCAACCTTCGCTTTTCAACTAGAATCAAATTCACGCTCCTCGCCGGGCGCAATTATCACCTCGGTTAGTCTCGCAGCCATCCTCAAACGAACGACCTTTCCTCTTCAAGAGCCACCATACCCTCGGCATACCGACTCACCTCGTAAACTTCGGCCTCATACTCCGATACTGATTTGTTCTCGACTAACTTCGTAAATGCTTTCTCTCGCTCATTTATGTAATTAGCTCCGACGCATTTCTTCCGATAAGCACCAAAATAGTCCCAAGTCGATCTTCATTGCAAATACTATCACTGACCGTGAGCCACCATCGATATGACTCATCTCGAGAAGTGATACGATCCCTTTAATTTTTCTTCTACTGTTAGGTCCAGATCGTCCATGATCCGTTCGTGCGCTTCACCAAGATTTCAAGAAGCGCTAGAGCAACCCCTGAGACACCTTAAGAATTCAAATTTATTTGCCCAAGTCGCCAGCATGCATTTCTAGCTCCTACGCCCCACCCGCTCTAATACCTTCTAAAACCCGCAAAGATCGCTCAGGATATCTTGATCATCGCCGGTCTGTTCTCGAAATCACCATCTCCACTGGTATGAATCCCAGATCTCATTCTCTCAACCCCGCCTGTAACCCACGCTCGAAACAATCATCACTACTGACCACGCCCACGCACCACGCCCACCTCGGTACTCATGACTAAATCTCATTCGTTAAAGAATTTTATGTATCACTCATTATTCCACCGTGTTTACAAAGAAAGTTTTATGAAATTTTAAAGAAGCTTTGAGCCATGAGTCCATAGAGTCCTATTAGTTTCGGGCCTCTAGAGTAGTCTTACTAGCCATCCAATCATGTCAATCACAACAAATAGTACTGGTACTTACAGCTTAATCCGGTGCGGCATGACTCGGTGCCATGCCCTTCAAACCATACTTTAAAACAATATACTTGAAAATTTTAGTTTTAAACATTTTGGGCCTCGGGCCCACAAATGAGCTTTTGAACTTAGCTCGATATTATTAAATGTAACACCCCAAACCCGGACAAGACACCACGTCCGAATCTGTATGTTACGGGAAACATGTTTGTGAGAGGTTACAAATTTTCGCTAAAAGCCGAAAGTGAAACACAAAGTATTTTGAAGACAATTTGAGTAGACTTGTTTGAAATCGATGAAGTATGTGAAACCCGAGATTTTTGAAATCTTAACTTGGTGTGTGGCTAAACGAGTTTAAACCATTTAAACCTTAATAGTTTCTTAGTGTTACTTAAAACCTTATTAGACTTAGGAGTAATACAAGTTTGATTCGAAAATCACTTGAATTTGCTTACTATAAAGACGTAGTGTGATACCCGATGGTATAGTTTTAAAACATATTATGAATCATTTTGAAATCATTATCTTTCCAAGTTTTAGTAAAATTCATACCAACTTATTTTGTTAAGGCATATTAAAAATCTAATTAAAACATAAACATCACCAAAACATAAATTAAAGGCCTTTTACAAATCCAATAAAAAACCCAAATAAAGTAAATAAGCTAAAGTACCCAAATTCAATAGTCCTTTATTAAAGCATGGCATGTGCACCCGAGTCCATCCGGCCCATGTCCGCTTCACGTCACTGAAATGTCAAAGGAGAGGGTGAGTCGAGTGACTCATGTGTAAATCCCGCCCTCAAGAACAACATGCTAACACACATCATACAAAGCAACATAATTAATGCAACCCGATCCTAACCATCCATATCGCTTTTCTACCCCGTGTGGTACCAAACCACCGTGGTGCTAAACCACCGGTGACATATAGTCACAATGTGTTACCAAAACACCGTGTCCCAAAGACACAATATCCGCCAATGTGGTACCAAACCACCGTGTCCCAAAGACACAATTGTGCTACTAAAGCACCGTGACCAAGTCACAAACCGATGATGGGGCCAACCCATCGTGTGATACCAAATCACTAGCAGACGATCCCATATCTCATGGGGCCAACCCACTGGTTAAACCACGTGGACAAGTCGCAATGAGGTGCCAAACCTCCGTGACCCAAAGTCACAAAGTGTGCTACCAAAGCACCGGTGCTCACAAGACAAAATATCACCGCTCCCTCCACTCAGATCACCCATCAACATGCCACACTCATGTAATCATGCATATCATATAATCATGCATATCATGCTATTATGTCTAACCTCATATCCCATGTCATATATAGCCACGACCATGGTATCACATAAATCATCAAGAAACTCATAATAATAATATCGACTTACCCGAGTCCGTAATCATACCCATTAGGGTATCATATCAATCATCACTGTTTCATTAATCATCACACAAAGTTATTAATCATATTACTAAAATAGAAGTGTGTTAGTTACACACCAATTAACTGAGATTCTAATACTAAGAACCGATCTAAGACCCTCGACCACCTCGGCAACTTTGATCCTAAAATCGACCAATCAACAAGTTAGCACACATATCATTCGGCCATAACCAAATAAATCAAAGGGTATATCACCACCCTTACCTTAAACTTCTTTGGTTTCCTACCAACCTCGAACCCAATCAATGGTTCAACCAACAATCGGCCCCACCCGCTTGCTTAATGATAACAAGGCTCTGCTCCACTTCCTACAATCAGCAACCAACCAAAGATAATAGCTCTTGGCTTAAACAAATACCAAACAATTAGACTTGTTAAAACAATCCCTTACCGCCACTTACCACCGATCAAGGAACCGAGGCTATGCTTGATCGCTTTGAAACTCGAATGCCTACGATAAAACGATTTCCAAATAAATGGTTACTATACTTCCAATCGATCGCCAAAACCAACTCTTACTTTGAAGATGCCGATAGAGAATAGGAAATAGAACACAAGTATTGGCCCACCGCTACTTTTTCCAATATTTGAAAACGGAATCCCAAAACCGATCCACACCCCACCTCACAATCGCCAAAATGGAAGAAAATTGTAAAAAGAGATTTCAAAGAAGGGATGATAGTTCGCTAAAGAGTTCTAGAAAAGAAATCAAGATGAACAGAGGGGAATTTACTTTGGTTTTGAAAGGAAAGAATGAAGAAGGTGTCTAGGGAAACAAGTTTCGCTTAGCATGAATGAAGAAAAGAAGGAAGGAACAAGGTATACTTTCGGCAATAAGGTGCTAGAGGTTTCACTACAAAGCTTCAAGAAGAAAGAGAGGTGAAAGAGGAGGGAGCATTCGGCTATTGAGAGTACCAAAAGAATAAGGCAAATTTAGGATGCAACTTGGACTTTTGGTTTTCAAGAAGAAAATGGAAGAAGCAAATGAAGTTTTGGCTACTATAGGGTTTGGTGTTTTCACTTCAAGAAGTGCAAAAGATGAGAGAAACCTTGGAAGAAAATTCAGCTAACAAAACCAAAATGAGACTTTTGTTTTACCAACAAAGACCGAATATGCACCCAACTGGGAAAATGCATTTCTAAGACCCCCAACACCACACCAAGCCGCCCACACACTCCCTCTCCCCAAACTCTCACCCAAAATC
The DNA here is from genome assembly GCA_025506655.1 of Gossypium rotundifolium. Lineage (NCBI taxonomy): Eukaryota > Viridiplantae > Streptophyta > Magnoliopsida > Malvales > Malvaceae > Gossypium > Gossypium rotundifolium. The sequence goes on from CP106722.1 coordinate 132,329,614, forward strand.
GCCAACTCCCCCATTTACTCACACACCACTAATTCAAATGGCAAAGACCAAGTCTCCTCCTACTTTCACTCTCCATCCACCGCTTGAATATGTTGACCAAGTCCATGATAGAGTTCAAGTTGTCCACAACCTCTTCCTCCATGCCGCCCAAAATGGTTGCAAAGGGGTGGGATTCTCATGACTTGAACTCAAGACCTCCCCTTGTAGATGACGCCACACCCAAGGTCTAAGTGGCGCATGCCTTGCCACTTAGCTAGCTCCTCACTTGTGCTATAATTTCACTTAATTTAAATATAAACCCCAACACCTTCTCGCTTCTATCCCCTAAAGCCCAAGAACAAGAATTTCACCACCTACCTGTGCTCACACCTAGCCTACAACTAAATCCAAAACACCAAAACAACATCATAGCAAACAATTAAACATGCAAACAATGCCAAATCGAAATAGCCCTTAACCCGGATATTACAGATTGCTCCTGATGAGCTGGATTTTGCCATGTTGGTAGAGAAGGCTAAGGTAGCTGAAGGGGTTAAGGAATCTGTGAGACAGAATTCAGATAGGAATAGACAAAAGAGAGGTTTTGGATCATTAGGGTCATCCGGGAATGTTCAAAAGAGACCTAGAGTTGATGGGCTGCGAAGTCAGCAGGTTGTTACGGGAGGACAGTACCGCACTTGTGCTCAGTGTGGAAAGATGCACCTAGAAGAGTGTTGGAAAAAGACAGGGGGATGTTTTAAGTGTGGATCCAAAGATCACATGATTAGGGACTGTCCTATGAAAGCAGACGGGAGCCACCAACAAGTCGTGGTCTTAATCAGCCGAAGAGGAGGATGAGTTTCTGTGGTCACGATCCGTTGGCAAAGGTAATGGTTCTAGAAGGGGTCAGGGAACACTGGACACAGGTGTTGGTAACATAGAGGCGAGACAGCCAGGTCTGGTGTATGCACTTCATCGGATGGAGGATGGTGACGACCGGACATCATAACCAAGACATTCCTTATAGCCGACAAGCCTTACTTTACTTTAATTGATGTTGGCTTGACCCACTCATATGTTGCATGTAGAGTAGTGAAAAATTAGGTGTAGCATCTAAACCTGTCTGTTAGGGAGATGATCAGAGGAACCCGTTAGGTCAAACAAAGAGTGGTGAATAGGATATTCAAGTGTGCCTCTAGATATTCAAGGGGTGGTATTTCACGACTTGATGGAACTACCTTTTGGGAAATTTGATCTCATTCTAGGTATGGATTGGCTAGTGGAACATCGGGCTAAATTGGATTGCGCAGTGAATGTTTAATGGAGTTGAGGACAGGAGGATGATGAGATAATTATGATGGGAGAAAGAAGAAATTATTTGGCTAACGTAGTCTCCGCATTAAAGGCTGATAAGATGGTTCGGAAAGGGTGCAAGGCATTTTTGGCCTTCGTAAGTGCTTTGGATGCAAAAGAAGAAGGAGTTAGTGGAGTGAGAACAGTACGGGAATTTATGGATGTCTTTCCGAAGGAGCTGCCTGGGTTACCCCGGACAGAGAGGTGGAGTTCAAAATTGATTACTGCTGGGTATATCTCATGTGTCAATTACTCCTTATCGAATGGCACCAAAGGAGTTAGTAGAGCTTAAAGCCCAGATCCAAGAGTTACTCGATCGTGGGTTTATTCGACCTAGTGTGTCTCCATGGGGAGCACCGGTCCTATTCGTGAAGAAGAAGGATGAGACTATGCATATGTGCATAGATTACCGGTAGTTGAATAAGCTGACTATCAAGAACAAGTACCCATTACCGAGGTTAGACGACTTGTTCGATCAGCTTAAGCGGGTCGCGGTATTTTCAAAGATAGATCTACTGTCGGGATATCATTAGCTTAGGGTGAAGGAAGTAGATATCCATAAGACAGCTTTTCAGACAAGATATGGGCATTATGAGTTTTAGTAATGCCGTTCGAATTGACAAACGCCCTAGCTGCGTTCATGGATATGACAAACTGGGTTTTCCAACCCTACCTGGATCGGTTCGTCCTTGTGTTTATGGATGACATCCTAGTGTATTCCAAGTCTGAGGAAGAACATGATGAGCATCTCCGGGTTTTATTGCAAGTGTTAAGGGAAAAGAAGCTATATGCCAAGTTCAGCAAGTGCAAATTTTGGCTAAAGGAAGTTACGTTCTTAGGGCATGTGGTGTCTGTGGAAGGAATAAGGTGGACCTCGTAAGATTGAGGCAAGATAGATTGGAAACCACCTAAGTATGTGGGTGAGGTTCATAGTTTCTTGGGGTTAGCAGAGCTACTACAGGAGATTTGTTGAAGGGTTCTCATCAATAGCAAGACCTCCGACGGTTGTTAAGAAAGGAGGTACCTTTCAGATGGGCGGATAAGCGAGATGAGAGTTTTGAGAAGCTTAAAAGAGTATTAACTGAGGCTCCGATTTTGATTCAGCCGAAAGTAGGGAAAGACTTTGTGGTGTATTGTGATGCTTCCCATATAGGAGTGGGATGTGTCCTTATGCAAGATGGGAAAGTGGTCACTTATGCGTCTCGGCAGTTGAGGCCACATGAGGTTAACTATCTGACGCATGGTCTAGAGTTGGCTATAGTAGTATTCGCTTTAAAAGTATGGAGGCACTACTTGTATGGAGAAAGGTCGGTGATTTACATGGATCACAAGAGTTTGAAGTATCTACTGACTCAGAAGGAGCTGAATTTAAGACAACGAAGGTGGGTGGAGTTGTTGAAAGACTATGACTGTTAATAGAGTATCACCCGGGCAAGACAAATGTGGTGGCAGATGCCCTAAGTCGGAAAGTGGTGTCAGATCTGCGGGCGATGTTTGTACATCTTAGCTTTTATGAGGATGGAAGTTTGCTGGCAGAGTTGCAGGTGAAGCCAACATGGCTAAGTCAGGTAAAGGAGAAACAGTTGGTAGATGGTGAACTAATTGCTAAGCTACTACAGGTACAAAATGGGGAGTTGGAAGACTATGGTGTAAACGGTGATGGAGTGCTATGTTTTTGGGGCAATGTCTGTATGCCGAAGGATGAGGAGTTAAGGCAGGAAATTCTTCAGGAATCGCATAGTAGCCCTTATGCTATGCATCCTGGAGGAAGTAGGTTATTTAGGGGTCTACGGGATCAGTTTTGGTGGCCTGGTCTTAAGCGGAAAGTTATAGAATTTGTGGGGAAGTGCTTAACATGTCAGCAAGTCAAGGCTGAACACCAAGTACCATCAGGATTGCTTCAGTCGATAAAGATTCTGGAATGGATGTGGGAGAGAATTACCATGGACTTCGTTAGTGGGCTTCCCCTTACGCCTACTAAGAAGGACTCGAAATGGGTGATAGTAGATCGATTGACGAAGTCTGCATATTTCATACTAGTGCAGGTGGACTATTCTCTGCAGAGATTGGAAAAATTGTATGTAGCAGAAATCGTGAGGCTACACAGAGTGTCGGTGTCGATTATCTCGGATAGGGATCCAAGGTTTACGTCTCGATTTTGGAAAGCACTACATCAAGCATTGGGCACTAGGTTGGACTTTAGTATAGCATTCCATCTGCAGTCGAACGGCCAATCTGAGCGGGTAATTCAAGTGCTAGAAGATATGTTGAGGGGTTGCGTGATATATTTCAGAGGAAGTTGGGAGGAGTTCTTGCCTTTAGCAAAATTTACGTACAATAATAGCTATCAAGCAAGTATTTGGATGGCACCGTACGAAGCACAATGTGGAAGAAGGTGTCGCACTCCTACGTGTTGGACAGAATTGGGGGAACGTCATGTTTTAGGTCCGGAGATGGTGGCAAAAGTAGAAGAAAAGGTTAAGGTAATTCGGGCACGGTTGAAGGAGGCATCTGACAGGAAGAAGTCATATGCATATCTTAAGCGGAAGGAGATAGAATTTGCAGAAGGAGATCAAGTGTTTTTAAAAGTTTCACCATGGAAGAAGGTGATGAGATTTGGTCGCAAGGGAAAGTTAAGTCCCAAGTTTATAGGACCTTATTGGGTTTTGAAGTGGGTTGGACCAGTAGCATATTAGTTAGAGTTGCCTTCGGAGTTGGAGCAGATGCACGATGTGTTTCACGTTTTGATGCTACATCGTTACCGATCAGACCCATCTTATGTAATACTAGTTGAGGAGGTGGAGCTAAGCCCAGATTTGTACTATGAGGAAGAGCCAATTCAGATTCTGGAACGGGATGTGAAGGTGCTTCGGAGGAAATCAGTCCCTCTAGTTAAAGTGTTATGGCGTAACCATGGATCGGAGGAAGCTTCATGGGAGCCAGAGGAAGCAATGCAACAGTAATACCCTCACTTATTTTAGCCAGGTAATTTCAAGGTCAAAATTATTTTAAGGGGGTAGAACTGTAATATCCGGGATTTAGGGGTTATACATTTTCACTTAAATGTATGTGGTAGCATGCTTGTGTGTGTTTTGAATGTGTTTTGGGGGCTTCAGGAACCTTGGGATGTAAGTGGAAGCCTTAGAAAATTATTGGATTTTTTTAAGCCTAAAAAGGGAACTACGGGAGCTAGGCCTTAAGTAGAGGTGTGTGAGGGTTATGACACAAGTAAAGCCTTGGCAAAGTGGAAAAGAGGCGCCACTTAAGGCTTTGTGAGGTGACGCCACAGGGAGTGTGAAGGGACCTAGGTTCGAGCAGCAAGAGAAGCATTTTGGAGCTTTTATTTTTCGGCAAGAAGGTGAAGTGGTGGACGGCACAAGGACTCTGAATGGATGAAGTGTAGATTGGGTTTGACAGCTTAAAGATTCGGCTAAGTAGGAGTGAAAAGGGGGATTTGGATGAGGGAAGAAGAGTTGGCCGAATGGAGGGGTCTTGGGGTGGTAGTTTTGGTCATGTAGGGGAGAGTGGGTGCCGAAAATCATTTGGCATCTTTTAGTTTTTTTCTCTCATCCTTTTATTCCTCTTTCTCACCTTAACCGAACCATAACTTGAGCCTCACCATCATCCTTTTCCTTCTTCTTCTCATAATTTCTTCGGTCATCAAAAGCCAAAACTCCTTTAATCTCTTTTCTATAAACCAAAGCTGAATACCATTCATCTTTCTCCCATTCCACTTTGGCCGAATCTCAAGTGCTTTTTCTTAAGCCATTGCCGAAATCTCTCAAACTCATCCCTTCTCAGTTTTGGCTGAATATCAACCAAGCAGAGATCTCCATTGATTTCTTCTCTAATCGGTTTGGAATAGGTAAGTTTGTCATGACCGAATCTCCTCTATCCTCCATTACTTTTCTCTGTCGACGTGTGTAGGACAAAAGCTGAATTTCGGCATTTGTCTTGACTTTTAATCAACCATGTAATCGGTTTCTTTTAGGATTTTTGGGATTTTGAAGCAGTAGATCGGAGTCATCTTCTTCCTGTCAATCGTTTCCAGTAAGTTAGTGGTAAGGATTCATGCTGATTCAATTTGTCTCTTAGTTATTTGAAAAGCTGAAGGCTATTAAGAATTAAGTGTTAATGTTGGCCGATTGTAAGGGGGAGATCAGTCTCCCATATCTCGAGTTGTGGCTAGTATTCGGAAGGCGTTAAGGTAAGGATTATGGTTGTGCGTTAACCTTCCGGGATTTGTTTGTGTAGCTGAATGGCCTTTTTGCTAATGATCTTAGTGTTGGCCGAATGTAGGAAAGGGGATCTAGTGCGTTAGATCGAGATTTTGGGATTCGGTAATCGAGTTAGTAACTAGGTGTGTAACCTCACACTAAAATCCCGATAGATTAATAGTAATAATGTTAAGCATGTGTTAATAAAGTGACGAATAAACATGGCTAAGGGTACCAATGGTACAGTCCATTCAGGTATGTTACCCCTTAATACTCATTAATAATAGTTATAAACATTGATATGAAAGTATATGAAATTTTGTTATGGCCATGGGGTGAGGTATATTGCATGATATCGGAATAATATGTATGTTGCATGGGTGTATGGGTGATGTTGATTAAGGGGAAGTGTTCCAGTGGTTTTTACCACATTATCCGGTGACTTATGTCACATATTATTATCTGGTGACTCTGTCACATTATCTGATGGCTATGCCACGATTATAAGGGCGATGAGTAGTCATCGCAATGAACGCCTTCGATGGTGTGTAGCGGATGAAGGGTCGATTTAGTAATCCCCACGGTGTGATTGGCAGGTACGGGTGATGTGTAGAGGTTGGATATCTAGGCTGGTTTGGGTTGCATCATTATCTATATTTGTTTTACGTGAATTGATATGCCTTGATCATTTGGGAGTCTGTGTTGGTTGTTACACACTGAGTCTGTTGACTCACCCTTCGTGGGCAAACATTTTACTGTGTGATACTCAGTAATTGGACCGGCCTCGGCAGGACTTAGTGGTGGCCATGCTCATTTCAAGATTTTCACATTTTCTTATTATGTTTTCGGTTTTATTCGGGTTTTGTTTTTGTTGTAATAAGGCCATTATTATTTAATTATTTTATTTATGCGTTTTAAATTTTATTCTGGTACGATCAACGTTAAACAAGTGGTTAAACAATTTTACGTAAAACAACTTCAAATGTTTTGACACCTAAGCACCTAAAATTTTCAACTTAATGATAAGCTCTAAAATTTGGCATTTCTTTTAACTTGTAATTTCTAAAATATGAAGATAATGTTTAATACAAAATTCAATTACAACACGGTTTTCAACTTGAGAATAACCCAAATCTATTTTCTTCAAAACCACCAAGTATTTCAGGATGACAAAACGAGATTTAACTACGTTTTACTCAAGGAGCATGCCAGATCCGGTCAGGGCTTGTGGGCCGGGTTTGGGGTGTTTCATAACATAAGCTTCACAACCCCAAATTTTTCATAAAAGACATACTGGGACGTTTCACAGTCCACATCTCATATGGTGTCTTTTGAACCTATTTAGGTTGAACACGATTTAGTGTGAAAGCAGCTGTCTCAAGTGCATGTCCCCAAAAGGAAGTCGGGAGATCAACATGACTCATCATGGATCGAACCATGTCTAATAGAGTTTGATTTCTTCTATCAAAACTCCATTCCATTAGGGAGTAGTAGGAGGAGTAAGTTGTGAGACAATCCCACATTCCTTCAATAGATCATCAAACTCTAGGCTCAAATACTCTCCACCTCGATCAGATCGAATTGACTTGATTGTTTTGCCTAGTTGATTTTGTACTTCATTTTTGAATTCCTTGAACTTTTCAAGGGACTCAGATTCATGGCGCATGAGATAAACATACCCATATCTACTGAAATCATCAGTGAAAGTAATGAAGTATTGAAATCCACCTTTGGCCTGTGTATTTATTGGTCCACATACATCAGAATGTATTAGGCCTAATAAATCACTAGCTCGTTCACTTTCACAAGTAAAAGAAGATTTAGTCATTTTTCCCAATAAGCAAGATTCACATACTTCAAATTGTTCAAAAACAAATGAATCTAAGAAACCATCTTTATGGAGTATGGATATGCGTCTCTCACTTATGTGGCCCAGACGACAATGCCAAAGATAATTTTGATTTGAATCATTTATTTTAGATCTTTTAGTATTTATGTTGTAAAGAGGATTCATTTGATCTAAAATATAGAGGCCATTAATCAAATGTGTCGAACCATAGAAAACATTACTGAGATAAAAGGAACAATAATTATTCATGATAATTATCTCAAAACCAATTTTGTCTAAACAAGAAACTGAAATAATGTTTTTAGTCAAACTAGGCACAAAATAACAATCCTCTAAAAATAAATCAAGTCCACTAGGCAAAGATAAAGTATATGTTCCCACAGCTAATGTAGCAACCTTTGCTCCATTTCCAACTTGCAGGTCCACATCTCCTCTAACCTACGTCCTACTCCTTTGTAGTCCCTGTATAGAAGTACAAATATGAGAACCACAACCTGTATCTAATACCCAAGAAATAGTAGTTGATAAATTAACATCAATAACATAAATACCTGAAGCAGACGCTCCGCTTATTTTGGCCTTCTTGACTTCCTCAAGATAGATAGGGAAGTTTCGCTTCCAATGTCCAGTCACACCACAATGAATGCAGTTTTCTTCCTTGGACACTCCACCTTTAGGTTTCATTGCAGCCTTTCCTTTGCCAGGCTTGGGCTTACCTTTGCCCTTGGGCTTTGTCTCAACTTTGGCCTTTCCTTGCCCTTGTTGTTCTGAGCACCATCAAGATGGGCTTGGGTCCAACCTTTTCATGTTACCTTCAGAATTGTAACATCTCGAGCAACTGTGGCGTAGTCTTGTCAATTTCATTCATATTGAAATTAAGGACAAACTGGCTGTAGCTATCTGGCAATGATTGTAGAATAACATCAGTGGCCAACTCTTGGCCCAATGGAAAACCAAGCTTAGACAGACTTTCAATATAGCCAATCATCTTAAGGACATGAGGTCCTACTGGGCTTCCTTCAGCCAACTTACATCAAAATAGAGCTTTAGAGATATCGAACCTCTCTTGCCGTTCTTGGCCCTGATAAAGTTCTTTCAGGTGCTCGATCATATCATAAGCAACCATGTCCTCATGTTGCTTCTGAAGCTCAGGATTCATAGTGGCAAGCATAAGACATCCAACATCTACCATGTCATCGAGATACTTCTTGTAAGCATCTCTATCAGTTCTCGCGGCATTAACAGGTGGGTCACTAGGAAGTGGTTGTTCAATGACATACAATTTCCGTTCTTGTTTGAAGACAATCCTCAAATTACAGAACCAGTAAATTCAAACCATTCAATTTGTCCTTCTCAAGGACCGATCGCAATGAGAGTGTGCTAGTATTTGCAGCCATAATATATCTACAACAATTAAATATGCGTGTGAGTAAATTTACAAAGTTTATATCAATCATTAAAAAGACTTTATTAAATGATGATCCCACTATTTTATTTCAAAAATAATAACCATCATATTTTAATTTCGGAAAAACTTTCTCCAAAGTATTTCAAGTGGGTTAAGGATCCATATTTCACCTCCTCTTAAGTCAGCTTTGGCTTTACTCTCAAGACTATGGTTATTTAGGTAAGCAACCTTTGCTAATTACTTCATATGTAACTCCTAATATTTGGTGAACAACTCTTGTTCTAATCATCTTATGATTTATCCAATTTAATTGCCTCTAGGTTTCTAATCCTATTAGAGTAACCTAGTTAAGTCATTAACCAATTTTTAACCAGCGAATATCACTTGTTTATTCTTCATGTTTAACCAATATAAATACTAGTACTTCGCTTTGGCATAACCTACATAGTATTGATCGAGGCCTTAATGAGGACAAAATTGGAAGACCATGTTGACTTAATATTTTAATAGAGGGATTTTATTAAAGATGTTCCATCTCACCAATTATGGTCTACTTTAGTCCATTAAGTCTTTTAATTGATCTCATCAATTAATGGGGTTTATTATTAAATTTTAATATATAAAATTGGCATGCTTTAGACATCCATGGCATCTCATACATGAATAAATAAAGCAATAAATAAATGCAATAGTTATAATCCATAAACTAAGGTGATTCAACCCAAGCCAATGGGCGAACCAAAAGGAAACCTAAAGGTGTAAGCAGTTTCACAAACTATCAAACCACAATAGTTGTCCCAACTTCCTTCTCGTCTAGCCCACGACAACTCTTGTAAATTACAATATGTAGAAACTCATTTTACATACGAGGGAGTAAGATGAGAAGAGAAATACAAGAGAATAGTAGTAAGGCACGACACGCACGCCGTATTTATATATATAAAATTACAACCTTTTATCAAATGGGTTATCAGGCTATAACTATGCATTTTCAAACATCGTGTGTAACATCCTGAAAATGGGCCTATGCATTTTTGATTTAATTATACGAAATGGCATGTCTTATGTATTATGAATGTATGGTGAACATTTTTGGAAACTTGGAAATGTTAAGTTTAAAAGAGGAAGGTGAACATTTTTTGAAACTTGGAAATGTTAAGTTTAAAAGAGGAAAGTGAACATTTTTGGAAACTTGGAAATGTAAGGAAATGTTGTAGAAATGCTAAGTTTAAAAGAGGAAACTAAGGCAAGGTGGTCTTAAGAAAATTAATAGAAGAAATTTGACACAAGAACGGGCTTGGAGAAGTGGCTAGAGGCACCACTTAAAGCCCAAAGAAGTGACACCACAATCAAGGGGAAGAAGCCTAGGTTCGAGTCACGTGGGAAGCAAATAAAAGAGTTTTATTTTGCTGCAAGGAGCAAGAGAGTTAGACGGCACCAAGGCACTTGGGGAAGAGTTTAATTCTCTTTAAAATTCGGCTAAATAGATAGATAATGATGGACTATTATTATTACTATTTTTATTAAGAGATAAGAGATAAATATTGGATTAAGTTTTAAAATTGAATGGGAGATAATTAAAGTGATAAAGTTATCAAAATAGGAGTGATGGCCAAGTAAAGGATTTTAAGTTAGTAATTTCGGCTACTAGAGGAAAAGAGAGCCATTCATCATATCTTCTTTCAACTCTTCTCTCTGCCGAATTTCCTAGAGCATCTCTTCTTCTTCTTTTGTTAGCCAAAGTCGAAAACTAAAGTAAGCCTAGCGAATTTTTCATAGCTTTTGTGATATCCATTAAAACCAAATCCATAAACTCCTCAAGATACCATCATTAGCCGATTTCTTTATACCAATCAAAAGTCAAATCAAGATCCTTCTAGCCTACATAGCCGAATATTGCTAAAGGTTCAAGCAAGGATTGTCGATCTCTAAAGTAAGGGTAAGATCTCATTCAGTTTCATCCTTTTTCTTTTAAGATTTGCCAAAATGTAGGACTAACCCCATTAATATCTTGTTGAAGAAACTTTGAAGAGATCTTTCGAGATTTACTAAGTGTCGACTACAAGGAAGGAGAAATTCTTTTCCCGAAGGTACACCATAGGCGCGTGTTCCCTAGTTATTCGGTGAGTTTTGGATTTAAAATCCACAAGGTAAGTATCTATGGCATTCGGCCAAGGCCATGTTGAGTAAATAGATGTGTTTCATCAATATTTAAAAGCCAAAACTAATCTATTCAAGTAATCTAGTGATTGCCAATTTCAAGAAAGAAGGATACAAAGTTTCCAGATTTGATTAGACATCAATCGGCAAAGAAGGTAAGGATTTAAGTGTACTAATCCCATCGATTTGGTTTTATGGCGAATGGCTCTTTACTAAGTATTAAGTGATTGATCAAATGTAGAGATTTAAGATCTAAGGCATTAGATCAAGCTTTTGGGATTTGGAGTGAACTTGCTAAAGTTTAATCGTGTGTACCTACACTATCTTTTAATAAGATTTATGGATAAAATTTAATATGAGCATGTTTATAAGAATGTGAATATGGCTAAAGTACCATGCTATGGTACAAAGTACTGTGCACGCTTTCCTACTCCTACTAGGATTATGTTAGATATCTCATTACACACATATGACATTATAAGAATGTGAAATAAGAATTTGGCATGTTAACGCATGATATGTATGATATGGGGCATATGGTTTATATGAAAAGGTGAAGTGAATGTGGTGACCTAAGACCACGAATCGAATGCGGTGACCTAAGACCACGATATCTAAATGTGGTGACCTAAGACCACGATATCTGAATGTGGTGACCTAAGACCCCGAATTTTATAAGGCGATGAGCACGCCGACCGCAATGATCGCCTTCGATGGTGTGTAGCGGATGGAGGGTTGACTTAGTAGTCCCACGGTGTGCAGTGTGATGGTACGGTGATGTGTAGCGGATGGCATATAGGTTTGGGTTCGGGTTGCATCATTATTTTCTATCGTTATATGAACATGAATGATAATGTATGCCCAATTATTAAATTTTAGTGTTGGTTACACATTGAGTAGGTTTGACTCACCCTTGTGGGATTATTTTCGTGTAACGATCAAGAATGGACCGGCCGGCAGGAGCTTAAAGGTGGCCATGCAAGAAGGAATTTATTTTATTTGGACTTTTATTTCATTAAGTACTTTGAATTTTTTTTTTTTTGAGAATTATTTGATGTAATAAGGCCATAGTAGAACTACTTTACTTTGCTTTTATTTATTAAGCTTACAAACTTTTATTTATTAAAAGATTAAATAAATTTATTTTAAAACAAAGCCTAAACATTTTGTCACCTAAAGTAAAGGATTTTAATAATGAGATAAACTTGTTTTCAACTCAACCCCAACCCAAAACAAACTTTCTTTCAAAACACACAAGTTTTTCCTAAGTAACAAAAGAATTTGAAACAGTTTACACGTGGAACATACGAGATCCGATTAAGGCTCATGGGTTGGGTTTGGGGTGTTTCATTTGGTATCAAAGCCCAATTTTAAACTCTCACCTTGGGTTTAAGGCCCAAAATGTTTTCAAAGTTAAGCCCAAAAAGAATTTTTGTTAATTAAGCAGGATTTTCTGGCATGGCCCACTAAGTCTCCAACCCGAAGTCCACCAGGAAAGTACTTCGATCTTTTGTGTGATTTATATTATGATTTGTAGAAGGGTGGAAATGGAACATAGAATAAAGATTAAGTACTTGAACCCTAGGACTAGTATACCCCAACAAAAACTTAAGACTTAAATGCCTAACTAAACAAACCTGTAGTTAAGTCGCTGAGTTAGGGTGTGGTAACCATGGTGCGCATGTCTAGGATTGGTTTCGATGGGAGCTTGGTATTTAAGCAGTCCATGTGACTCACCTCCTCTCCACTCGAATCCTACCTAGTGCGTAGTAACCGTTCACCCTAACCAAGAGGACTTAGTCATCGGCTAAACCAATGATTAAAACCCGAAAGGGACTAGCCGTATTTTTATGGAAACCCTAGCTTTAAAATTTCTATATTACCCTTTTATGTGTAGAAAAAAATTATTGTGAAAATTTTTCCAAAATATTTCCTATTTGCAAAGTTACTAAAATGCCCCTAGTGGTAAGATTACCAAAATGCCCTTGGTTTATAAAATACTCATATTACCCACAGTTCTTATCAAAATTTCAATACTTAGTTCAAAAAAAAAAACCCTAAATCTACAAAATATCAAAATACCTTGATTTTGGAAAAAAAATTTATGAAATTACCCCTAACCTGCAAATTACCAAAATACCTTCAGATTTTAAAATTTCCAAAATACCCCCGGGAATGAAAAAAATTGCCAGAATACCCTTATTGACAAAATCACCAAGGAACCTTATTTTGACAAATTAGGAAAATACCCCTGTAGGATAAAATTATGAAAATACCCCTAGGATAGGAACGGACAGAAATGTCCGAAGAGTGAATGAGTAGGTGAGATACTATGGAATAGAGGTGCTTTTCTGTGAACTAAGATAGAAGACGTGAAACTTTGAATGATCAAAAGAACCCCTATTAAACTCTTTTCATAAAACTTCTCCGCGAATAATAAGTAAAACAATGGCTAATTCATAAAACTTTCTTAAATCATATTAAAGCGCATCGTTAGATATGAGTTCTAGAGGACGCGGTCGTCATAGACGCGGTAGAGGAAGAATGACTGAGTCAGAACCCGTTAGATCGGGTCAAGGGTCTGATAATGAGTTACCACCGCCACCACCACCACCACCCTCAGCTATTGGTGTCGAGCAGCAAGCTCAGACGGGGGATGATGCTGTATCGCAGGCTGTGCTGTGAGTTCTGGACATGGTGGCTGGAGCAGGCGGAAATATGGGAGCTTAGAAATCTGTACCCAAGCGACTCCGAGCCAACAGAGCTGAGGTGTTCCGTGGAGTATCTGGTGTGGCACCCAGTACAGCTGAATACTGGTTGGAGGCGACCGAGCGCATTATGGATGAGCTCGATCTGTCCTATGAGGAGAAGTTGAAAGGCATGGTGGCACTGCTACGTGATGAAGCATATCAATGGTGGTTAACAGTTCAGGATGGTACCACAGTTGAGGATCTGACCTGGGAATATGTTAAGGCGGCATATCAGAAGAAGTATGTCGGCACACGTTATATCGATGAGCAGAGGAAGGCTTTTCTAGGACTGGTTTAAGGGAACAAGCCCGTGGCAGAATATGAAGCTAAATTTTTGAGGTTGAGCCGGTATGCTCGAGGACTAGTAGCTACGAAACATGAGCGATGTGTCCAGTTTGAGGACAAACTTAGGGATGACTTGAGGTGGTTAGTTGCTCCACATCAAGAGCGGGAGTTTTCTGCTTTAGTAGAGAAAGCTAAGATAGCGGAAGGAATTAAGGAATCCGTGAGGGAGAACTCCGATCGAAATAGGCAGAAGAGAGAATTTGGATCGTCAAGGCCATCCAGGAATGAGCAAAAGAGGCCTAGTGTTGAAGGGCCGCAAGGTCGCTAAGTCTTCATTGGAGGCGAGACCTACTTGTAAACAATGTGGGAAGAAGCACTTAGGTGAATGTTGGAAAAAGACGGGAGGATGTTTTAAGTGTAGGTCAAAGGACCATATGATTAAGGGCTGTCCGATGAGACCAGATGGGAATCAACCAGTAGCTCAGAATGTTAATCAGGCTGGTAGTGGTGGATAGCAGCCTCAGCGAGGTCGTAGTCCAAACCATGGAGGAAATGGTTCCGACCGTGGTCGTGGAGCACCAAGAAAAGGTGCTGAAGGTTCAGATGCAAGGCAGCCAAGGTTGGTTTATGCAACAACCGTCATGAGGAGAGTGATGTGCCGATGTGACAACAGTAAGTTTATTATTTCCTAATGCCTTTATTGCCTTGTTTATTATAGAGCTAGTTCATTCTTGTATTGCTAGTGAATGGAATGAAACCTTGGATGTGAACTTTGGAATTGTGCATAAGAAATGTGTTAGTTTTATTAAGATTAGATGCAAAGCAATAGCGTAATGCGGTGAGTTAGATTGTACGATTGTTCGCTAGTAAGTAATTTCGAGGGAGAAATTATTTTAAGGGGTAGAACGTAACATCCTAAAATGGGCCTATGCATTTTGATTTAATTATACTGAAATGGCATGTCTTATGTATTATGAATGTATGGTGAACATTTTTGGAAACTTGGAAATGTTAAGTTTAAAAGAGGAAGGTGAACATTTTGGAAACTTGGAAATGTTAAGTTTAAAAGAGGAAAGTGAACATTTTGGAAACTTGGAAATGTAAGGAAATGTTTTAGAAATGTTAAGTTTAAAAAGGAAACTAAGGCAAGGTGGTCTTAAGAAAATTAATAGAAGAAATTTGACACAAGAACGGGCTTGGATAGTGGCTAGGAGGCACCACTTAAAGCCCAAGAAGTGATGCCACAATCAAGGGGAAGGAGCCTAGGTTCGAGTCACGTGGGAAGCAAATAAAGAGTTTCATTTTGCTGCAAGGAGCAAGGAAGTTGGATGGCACCAAGGCACTTGGGAAGAGTTTAATTCTCTTTAAAATTCAGCTAAATAGATAGATAATGATGGACTATTATTATTATTTTTTATTAAGAGATAAGAGATAAATATTGGATTAAGTTTTACTAAATTGAATGGGTGATAATTAAAGTGATAAAGTTATCAAAATAGGAGTGATGGCCAAGTAAAGGATTTTAAGTTAGTAATTTGGCTACTAGAGGAAAAGAGAGCCATTCATCATATCTTCTTTCAACTCTTCTCTCCGTCAATTTCCTAGAGCATCTCTTCTTCTTCTTTTTGTTAGCCAAAGTCGAAAACTAAAGTAAGCCTAATCAATTTTTATAGCTTTTGTGATCTCCATTAAAATCGAATCCATAAACTCCTCAAGATACCATCATTAGCCGATTTCTTTATACCAATCAAAAGTCGAAATCAAGATCCTTCTAGCCTACATAGCCGAATATTGCTAAAGGTTCAAGCAAGGATTACCGATCTCTAAAGTAAGGTAAGATCTCATTCGGCCATCCTTTTTCTTTTAAGATTTGTCAAATCTAGGACTAACCCCATTAATATCTTGTTGCGAAACTTTGAAGAGATCTTTCGGGATTTACTAAGTGTTGACTACAAGGAAGGAGAAATTCTTTTCCCAAGGTACACCATAGGTCGTGTTCCCTAGTTATTCGGTGAGTTTTGGGATTTAAAATATCTATAGCATTCGGCCAAGGCCATGTTGAGTAAATAGATGTGTTTCATCAATATTTAAAAGCCGAAACTAATCTATTCAAGTAATCTAGTGATTGCCGATTTCAAGAAAGAAGGATACAAAGTTTTCGGCATTTGATTAGACATCAATCGGCAAAGAAGGTAAGGATTTAAGTGTACTAATCCCATGGGATTTGGTTTTATGGCGAATGGCTCTTTACTAAGTATTAAGTGATTGATCAAATGTAGAGATTTAAGATCTAAGGCATTAGATCAAGCTTTTCAGGATTTGGAGTGAACTTGCTAAAGCGAATCAGGTGTGTACCCCACACTATCTTTTAATAAGATTTATGGCTAAAATTTAATATGAGCATGTTTATAAGAATGTGAATATGGCTAAAGTACCATGCTATGGTACAAAGTACTCAGGTATGTTTCCTACTCCTACTAGGATTATGTTAAATATCTGTTATGACACACATATGACATTATAAGAATGTGAAATAAGAATTTGGCATGTTAATGCATGATATGTATGATATGGGGCATATGGGTTATATGAAAAGGGAAGTGAATGTGGTGACCTAAGACCACGAATATCTGAATGTGGTGACCTAAGACCACGAATTTTATAAGGGCGATGAGCACGCCGACCGCAATGACGCCTTGATGGTGTGTAGCGGATGGAGGTTGACTTAGTATCCCAACAATTGTGTGTGATGGTACGGGTGATGTGTAGCGGATGGCATATAGGTTTGGGTTGGGTTGCATCATTATTTTCTATCTCATTATATGAACATGTATGATAATGTATGCCTGAATTATTAAATTTTAGTGTTGGTTACACATTGAGTCTATTTGACTCACCCCTTGTGCGATTATTTTTTAGGTAACGATCAAGAATGCACCGTGCCTCAGGAGATTAAAGGTGGCCATGCACAGTAAGGAATTTATTTTATTTGGACTTTTATTTCATTAAGTACTTTTAATTTATTTTTTATTTTTTAGAATTATTTGATGTAATAAGGCCATAGTAGAACTAATTTACTTTGCTTTTATTTATTAAGCTTACAAACTTTTATTTATTAAAAGATTAAATAAATTTATTTTAAAACAAAGCCTAAATATTTTGTCACCTAAAGTAAAGGATTTTTAATATGAGATAAACTTGTTTTCAACTCAAGCCCAACCCAAAACAAACTTTCTTTCAAAACACACAAGTTTTTCTAAGTAACAAAAGAATTTGAAACGGTTTACACCGGGGAACATACCAGATCCGGTTAAGGCTTGTGGGCCGGGTTTGGGGTGTTTCACCATGCATGTAAAAAAAAGCATACATAATTCAATGATTTTGATAAGGTGAATTATAAAATATCCTTTCAACCTTTTGTGGCCCATCAAGTTTATATATTTTTTTTATTAACATAACATACTGTAATAAGAAGATGGGGTCTGAGGCGGTCGGAGAAAGCAGTCAAGGTATGGATTAGAGGTGGGGCGAGCCCCGCTTACAAATCGCATACCCCAGTCAAATGAAACCTCATGATTTGATAACTTTTATCAAAAGAATCATGTTTTTAGGATTTTAATCTTTGAGGTTTCATATCAGAATAACCCTTATTCCACTAGCCAATTAACCCTTACTGAAAATTGTAAATACCACCGTCGTAATATTACAGATTTGTTAATAGTTAACAGTAATAACATAAAATCGAATAGGCAACAACACCATGATTAACATTTAATCAAATATCGAAAGGAACAGTTATCATATGCTTAAACGATTTAAACAACCGAAAACATAGTAAAATTAAAGAATGCATCTCATACAATTTCATCATCCAAGTATTTAAACCCGAGTCTGTATCACACAAGTGGCTCTGATACCACTATTGGAACACCGACACCCCCATGGCGCAGTGAAATAAAATTAATCCCAGTGATCCAAACCATGAATCCATATGTGAGGAACGAATCGGGGTGAAATAAATGTTTCGAAGTTACCGAAATTTCAATCTGTGTAGACAGCGACGCCTTGGCAACAAGAGTTTTGATCTACTGTCGAGCCAAGCCGCAACCTTTATGATGTCGGCCTCTACGTAATCCACCCGGTTTGACTATGAACGGCAAAAATCTCCAAAAACTATTTTCAGAGGTTTTATTTGCTTGACGGCTGCTAGACTTTTTCCAAGCAAATTCTTAGGGTTTTTCTTGATAAGTTTTTTTTATCACTTATTACCTTTTATAATCGGTATTTCTTTTATGAATTATAAAATTAAATAAATATAATAATATTTTAACCAAAAATTATGATTACATTAATTATACCCAAAAAGTTATAATTACATTAATTATAACATGGATTTTAGTAAACTATATTTATTTAAATTTATATACTAATCAAATTCATATATTAATTCTCATTATGTGTACAACATCCTTGTACATATAATATATTCAATATTTGATTTCCCAATTAAATTAATTCTTTAATTAATTTAATTTATGTGACAATCAAACACAATACCAACTATGTTTCATTTGCTTATTTCAACCATAGGGTGTGACCCTATAGGTTCTTGTAACGTTAGCGATAATACTAGAACAATTCTAATGTCACAAACAATGAGTGGCATCTAGCAATGCATCATTGCTACCTAAGTTACAAGAAGTCATGATTCGACATAACTTTTTGTTATTAACCTTTCATGCATTAATCCTTAAGTCCTTTATCTCTGGAATGGATACAAGTCATGGAATAGTCACACTTGTATGGTCCATCCCATGTTTCTTGATATCTTGAGTAGACTATGATATACAAATTAGTATGACATCTCATGTCAACTTATTTGAGCATGGCCATGCATTTCTAGTCTCACTCAATCAAGTGGCCTAAGATATTACTCCCATTATGTGGGAGGGACTTATCCTATATTGATCAATAATATCCCTTTACATAGATTGTGGTATATCCAACATCAGCCTTTATAGAACAACCGATTCTGATTAGTACGCTTGATGTATCAAAATATACGACTCACAATGTTGGGATAATGATTATCTCAAGTCTAAGGATCATATACATATTAATCACTATGAGTAATGTTGTGACAATTACATAATAATCCAAGAAACATACTCATAGCTTAATCACCCAATATGTTGTTCTCTAACACACATATTCATGCATTGATTTTGACACTCCATATCAATGACAACTCTTTATCATCAATCAACTACATGTTAGTCTTAATGCATTATTGTTGTCCTACTCAACAGTAATACTTGACTAAGGATATTTTAAGAATAATCATATTATTCTCAGGACATTATTATAAAATAGTTTATTTGTACACATAGAAGGAAAAACTGAAATAATACTGAGAACGCTTTATATTAATAAACATGGCATACTCTTACAATATGTGATTTGGTAAGAGAAAGCATTATGAATAATCTAGCGGTAATTATGAGCTTAAATGCAAACCACATTATAAGACCTTTGTGGTTGAGAAAAATAAAAGAATGGCAATAGTTGTTTATTACTTGCATATGAACTTACTAAGCATTGTTGCTTACTTCTCTCTCATTCTTATTTCTTATAGGTTAATTTAGATAGCTCGGGTTGGAGAATGCTGGAGATACTTTCAAACTATCAAGTTGGCACTTTCAGTATAAGTTTCAAGCTTTCTTTAAATACGACATTTATAGGAATTTTGTCTTTTGAATAATTAAGTCTTATAAATGTAGCCAAATACATTGGCCTAAATTGGTTCAAGGTTCAATTTGTAAACATTCATGAGTGACGGCTTATGTCGATTTTATAATCATGCATGTGTTAGTGCCATCTTATGAATGTGAAATTAGTATGGTTACCATACACTAAATGTGATGATTAAATATTACCAACGATGATATGAGAATGCCATGTGATGTGTGAATGTGTTTACTTTTCAGGGTGGCAATTGGCTTGGTAAATAGCCTTATAATTTTCCACACAGGTAGACAAACGGGCGTGTGTCTAGGCTGTGTGTGACACACCGCCAGCCCCATGGGTGTGTTAATAGGCTATGTGTCCCCTACATCAAATTTGTGAGATTTTAATTCGTCAAGTGGGCCGACACACGGGCCTATGACTATGTCGTGTGCCCTTAAAATTTTGTTGACGTCATAAATAGAATACCCAAGTTTTTCACACACTAGTGAGGACATGGGCGTGTCTAGGTCGTTTGAAGGATATGGGCCATAAACACGGGCATGTGTCCAGTCATGTGAAAACCCCTGTAGGTTCAAAATGAAAAATAAATTTCGCACGGGCTAGGAACATGGGCATGTGTGACCACACGGCCTGCCTACACGGGCATGTTCCATTTTCACCAGGCGTGTGGCCCTATTTTGAGTAAAAAAAATTAAGTATGAAAATGTTTCTGGTTTAGTCCTGAACCATTCTGGATGTATGTTTAGGGTCTCGTAGACCCATAGGGATGTTATGAATATGAAGGAAAAACTTTTAAGTTGGGACAAAATTTTATAGCTTGATGTTATATGTAGTGCAAGTTATGTTCGGTAACACCTCGTATCCAATTCTAACATTGAATATGGGTAAAGGGTGTTACGTTTAGTGGTCTCAGAGCTATGGTTTAGTTAGGCTAACCTAATGTATGAGAGTTTATCTATGCATACCATATTACTATTCATGATAGTGTCATATCTCCCGGCTTTAACGAAATTGTTTGTTAGGGTAGAGATGATTCCAAACCAAGCTATTTTTGATAATACTGAAAATGATAATGAGATGATTGAAATGTGCGTGTAAGGTGTCAAAATTCAAGAAAGTCTGAATATAAGTTCATGACATGTGTGTAATAAGATATGAAATGAGACAATTATAAGTTGAGAAATGTGAGAATGTGGAACGAAATGAAAGTTATTTGATGATAAATCCATCCATGTTGATTGACATGCAGAAAGTATTATGTGCCCAACATATTTGATTAAGTGAATAGAATGAGTAAACTTACCCAATGAACGAAATATGTGTGTATATACATTTGTTTGAATAATGTGTGACCAGTATGTCCACATAGTTGAACCTCAAGTTTAACTATTAAATTAGAGAATATATAATATTTTGATTTATGACTCTATTATGAAGCCACAAATATTATAATAGTATAGGAGTTAAACTGGAATATCAAATGAAGTAGAATGTAGGAGATGAGTACGATCGTTCAATAATGAATTGGCGGATAAGACCATGGTTGGACCATGGCAGTGCAAGTGATCCCATGTAAGACCATGTCTGGAACATGGCATTGGCATCGATATGAGACTTTGTGTAAAACCATAGTTGGACTATGGCATCAAGTAAACGGCGTACTCAAACCTGTAAGACGTTTTCTAATTTGATAAGTGATAGTAAGAGAAATTGGAGTTAAATGTTAGGTATTTAATTAGATACTAATATGGAGCTTGAGTAAGTAAATTCACTGTTTGAAATTATGGATAATAGGAAATGTTTCTAACATGAATAAGTCCAAAAATTTGCTTGGAGTGAGTTGTGTGATTAAGATGATATTACATTAATGATAAATGCTAAGTCATATGTGTGTAGTTATGAGATTCAAGTTAGAGGCTTTACGACCTCACCCCCTTACCAATGTTGATTTATGATGAAAATTTACGAAAATAGAGTTGAATAATTTCATAAGTGTAAGACTAAAGAGTTCAGTGGTGAAACAATTAGTAATGCATATAGAGATGAAACAGTTTGGAAAGTGAAAATAGGTTGGGAAAATATTAGAATGTTTTAAGGATTACACAGATTATGCAATGTCATGAATAAAGAAAAAAGCTAGACTTGGTTATTCGACTCAATTGAGTGTGAGGTCTAAAGTATGTATTTACCGAAATCCTCCCAAATTGATGTTCATTAGTGAATAAAATAATACGGGGTTTATGATGACAGAATTAGACAGAGAAATGATATTTAGGCTGTAAAAATATTTGAGTATGACAATCATGGTTGAATAGATTATAATGATCTTTTTTAGTATCCTGTACAAATACTCATTCATCCTTAGGGGTTATGTGATTGTCCATTTTCTGATGAAATCAAGATCATGTAAGAATGTTAGCGAACTGTAAAATTTGATGAAAGTGTTGTTTGTTTGGGTGATTCATGATTGGCATTTCTTTATCTCACTGAAATTCTATTCTAATATATTGGAATGAAGTCGAAGGTAAATATTTTATGTGAAACCATTCTTATGTTTCTACTGATCATGGATTTTGTCTTATATAAGCGGGAAGTATATTATCTCTGTTATGATGTAAGTCAGAGTCAATAAGCAGTGTTTTTCTTCTGATTTTCTCTGAGGAATTTTCAAGATCTTTATTATCTTCTTATGAGTTATGTTCTCCGACTTCTGGCTTGGTATCGTATCTTGGATATCTTTATCTCGATTTTTTCTATCATTCCCACGTCGTGAATTATTAACCATGGTTTATCTTTAAAGGGTGTTCTTCAGTTTGTGATAGTTATGTCTACTATGATTATGCTTTTAGTTCGATCATAGAAAAGTGATGATTCTAGTATTTGGATACCTCTAATTTTTGTATAATGAGTCAATATCAATAAAGGTATAAGTGGAGAAATCTCAAGTTCCAAGTTGTGCGATGGATTTTTTAGGTAAGTCAATTAAAGTCAATGCATTCAATAGAGATATCCCTGTTATTTTGAGCTAATGCGATAGTAAAGGTTTTTGATTAGCATAACAAGAGAATTTTAAGAGATTGTGTGTTTGAACTGTATCCTCAGTATGAAGAAAAGATTAAATTGATTTGCCGAGATATGATTTGAGTTATGTATATATTTAAGTATGCTCCAACTAAGAGAATAAATTCTATGTATTCACGAGTATGAAGAAGAAATTATATTCTATAAAGTATAATATAGAGATATGCCTATTGGATTATTCTAACCGAACGATGTTATTACAAGTTCGATTGGAAAAGCTATCACATTTATGAAAGTTTCAATGGTCTGTTGCATGTTGATAAAGTTGAAAACAATCGAAGGTATTATTAATTGAAAGTTCTAGTTCTGAGTTCCATTTGAATTGAGTAAGGAATTTATGATTTTCAATGATACGCTATTGAATGAATTGGAATGTGTCTTAATACAAGAATGTAAAGAGGCAGTTTGTACCTTTATACAATTAAAGTCACGTCAAAAAGAACTATTCGATTGGTAGGTTAGAGACGTCCACTTTTATGTCTGTGTTGTGTTGTGAATCCGATGATATAGTGTGTTCAATAGAAAATGTCATATGCGTCCTGAATCTTGAAGGGTTAAAGTATCTAAAGCTGCAGAAAAATCTAAATTTTAGATAGTGTTAATGGCTTGAGTTATTGCAAGAGTATGTGAAGTTATGAATTACTTTTCGAAAAGCAGATATAGTACAGATATCGGGATGGAAACTCCTCGTTTGATTAATGCAAGTTGGATACCAGATTGACCTTATTTGATAATGGTCTAATTCTAGTTATATTAAATGCTAAAGCGAGTTTTTCTTTGTGAAATTGAGAAGTTCAGAAGTGTAATAGTGAATGGTAATCTAAACGAGTTTAGAATGAATTTTCTACTGATGTTAAAATTTAGGTCGGTTATGATTCCTGTTATTATTTTTATTTCGAGATAGAGTTTGTGTATTGATGAATCCAGAACTTATGCAAAATTTGTGGTACAAGGTTCAATAGTAGAACGTTTGTTCCTTCAAGAATAATAAAATGTTCAATTATATGAGTAAGTATGCTAGTGATGGAATACATATCATGACATGTTTGAGTTTATGTTCAGAGATTTGTCGGGTAAAAGCTGAATTTCAAGAGTATTCAAGACTATTACAGTCGATGAAGGTTCTAGGATAAAGATGAGATGAAATTCCTACAGATGTAGAATCGGGATGGTCATAATCCCCAGAAAGAAGGATGTCTATTGGATGGTGGTAAATGGTTTGGCAAAGATCTGTATGATCATTTTAGTATGTATAGAGCTCTTACTTGAATATTACTGAGTATACGTGTCTTAGAGAGTGAGAGAGAGAGAGTAATTCAGATTTTAAAGATGTGCTCCAACACTGTGTACTAAAGTTTAAAGGTCACTAGAAAGAGATATACGAGGTTAAGCCGAAATGCGATTCTAGAAAATTAGTGAAAGTGTTTCATGAAAGTTGAAAGCGACTTTATCTGGTAGGATTTTTGGGGACGAAATTCTCTAAAGGGGGGAAGAGTTGTAAAAGCCTGATTTTGGGCCTAGTCGGAACAGTGGTTTTGGGGCCACAAATCCGACAAGGAAAATCTTATACTTATTATATTTTTATGTTCTACGATTTTGCGAAAACATTTCGTGAAAATTTTGTTCAGAAATTTTGACGTTCGGGCACTCAATTTAGTCAAAAGGACTAAATTTTAAATAGTGTAAAAGTTGAGTTTCACATGTTAGAAGTGTCCAATTGTCACGAGGGTTTAAATTAGAAGTCCCTAAGTGACAATTAGGCTATTAGTTAAGTTATGGACAAATATAAACATGATAAGGTATGTTTTAAATTGTTTTTCATTAAAGGTATTTTAGTCATTTGGCAAATAAAGCCAACATAACATGAGGAAAGATATCATCTTCCTCATTTTCTCATGCCTTGGCTGAATGTACCATGGAAGCCATGGCTAGGCTTTGTTGAAGCTTTCCAATGTCCATAGTAAGTACCTCCTATCCCTGTTTTTAATGTTTTTCATAGTTTTGAGATCCTCATAGCTCGATTTAGCTATTTCTAGCTATATTTTGAGCTAGGGTTTATGCTCAAAAATTTACCCATGTATGACATGCATGTATTTTGATGATTTATGAAAGGTTGATGTATGATAAACATCTTTTTCTAAGTGATTTTCATGAATAATGCATAAAAGGTCTAATTTGTAAAAGATATGAAAATGGTCATACATAAGTAAATTAGTGGAAATTAGAGGCTGTTGTAGCTATGAAAATGATTCAGTTAGGCTTAAAATGCAAATAAATTGAATGAAAATCCTTTTACGAGCCTAGGGGAAAAATGTAATTTTTCCTTAGTATGATTTTTGAGTCACAAAGAATAATGTGATTAATGAATAAGCTAAATGTGATGTTATAGATCAAAGAAAACGAGATTCAGACCTAGAACGGGAAAAGCAAGAGAGAAATTAACAATTAGGTTACTTTCTACCTTTTTGGTATCGAGGTAATTTCATGTGTAAATAATGCAATCTTATGTGATTTATTTGACGTTTCAATATTGTATGAATAGTATTTTTCTCTATGAAATTTATTATTTATGATTTTAACGAAATGTCGAAGAATGAGAATCTTCGATTTTAATTTTATGAGTGAATAGAATACAATTGCCAGGTTGTTAAGGTTCCGAATAAGACCATATCTGGGATATGGCCTCGGTAAGAGAATTCGTATAAGACCATGTCAAGGACATGGGGTCAATATGATAATTCCTGAAAGGCTATATCGGTGATTTGGCGTTGATACGATATCGTATGTATCGGACTTATGAGTATCTTTTAGCATTGTAAGTGATTCAATATGTATGTCGAAAATAAGAAAATATGTGACTAAATCACAAGTGGTACAGGTATGTACCGAGAACTCATATGAAGTGAATTCGATGTATGATGAATCCATGGTAAGTTTGTGTGAACTTAAGGTTACATGTATTATTGTGTTTAAATTACTTATTATTTTGAGAAATACATGTCATTTCCATGAAATTTATGAATAATATCTTGATGAGAAAATGAATGAGAATATGCTAAGTAAAGTCCCGATTGAAATTTCAGAATAACGAGGATACCTATGTCATGACATGAGATAAGACGGTCCCGTATAAGATCATCTTTGGGACATGGCATAGGCATCGAATGTAGGTCCCGTATAAGACCATGTCTGAGACATGGCATCGACAATGAATGTAGGTCCCATATAAGACCATGTCTGGGACATGGCATCGGCACCGAATGTATGTCCCATATAAGACCATGTCTGGGACATAGCAGTGGCACCAAATGTAGGTTCCGTATGAGACCATGTCTAGGATATGGCATCGGAATTGAATAAGGAAGATCCTGACATGGCTTCAGCATCGAATCAGGAAGGTCTCGTGTAAGACCATGTCTGGGACATGGCTTCGGAACCAAAGGAAGATCTTGTGTAAGACCATGTCTGGGACATAGCATCGACATCTAAGTACGATCTCGTATAAGACTATGTCTGGGACATGGCAAGGACATCAAGCTAGGAGATCCCGTGTAAGACCATATCTGGGATGTGGCATTGGCATCATGATACATGTATGATGAGATTGAGTATCCTCTAAGATTCTGAGTAGTTCAACGGGCAAAGAGCTAAGTCTATGTTTAAGAGAAATAAAATGCTAAAGTTATGTGATGAGGTGATACAAGTACCTATGAGTAACTTACGAGAAATGAATGCAAAATATTATGTGATATGTGATTTGGTAAGAGTAAGCATTATGAATGATTCAGCGGTAATTATGAGCTTAAATGTAAACCACATTATAATACCCTTATGGTTGAGAAAAATAAAAGAATGTCAATAATTGTGTATTACTTGCCTATGAACTTACTAAGCATTATTACTTACTCATCTCTCATTCCAATTTCTTATGGGTTAATTTAGCTAGCTTGGGTTGGAGATCGTTGGAGATGCTTTTACACTATCAAGCTGGCACTTTGTGTATAAGTATTCAAACTTTCTTGAAATATGGCATATATAGGAACTTTGTATTTTGAATAATTAAGTCTTGTAAATGTAGCCAAATGTATTGCCCTAAATTGGTTCATGGTTCAATTTGAAAACAGCCATGAGTGACGACTTATGTCGATTTTATAATCATGCATATGTTAATGCCATCTTATGAATGTGAAATTAGTATGGTTACCATAGGCTAAATGTGATGATTAAT
The DNA here is from genome assembly GCA_025506655.1 of Gossypium rotundifolium. Classification (NCBI taxonomy): domain Eukaryota; kingdom Viridiplantae; phylum Streptophyta; class Magnoliopsida; order Malvales; family Malvaceae; genus Gossypium; species Gossypium rotundifolium. The sequence continues at coordinate 132,356,672 of CP106722.1, forward strand.
TATTACCAACGCTGATATAGGAATGCCATGTGATGTTGTGTGAATGTGTTTACTTTTCAGGGTGGCAATTGGCTTGGTAAATAGCCTTACAATTGTCCACATGGGTAGACAGACGGATGTGTGTCTAACCTGTGTGATACACGACCAGCCCCATGGGTGAGTCAAGAGGCCGTGTGTCCCCTGCATCAAATTTGCGAGAATTCAATTTGTCAGATAGGCCAACACACGGGCGTGTGACTAGGCCGTGTGCCCTTAAGAGTTTGCTGATGTCATAAATAGAATACCAAGGTTTTTCACAAACGGGTGAGGACACGGGCATGTCTAGGCTGTGTGAAAACATGGGCCATAGACACGGGCGTGTGTCTGGCCGTGTGAAAACCCCTGTAGGTTTGAAATGAAAAATAAATTTAGCATGGGTTGGGAACATAGGCGTGTGTAACCACACGGCCTGCCCACACGGGCATGTTCCATTTCACACGGGCGTGTGGCCCTGCTTTGAGTAAAAAAAATTAAGTATGCAAAAGTTTCTAGTTTAGTCTCAAACCATCCCGGATGTATGTTTAAGGTCTTGTAGACCCATAATAGGGATGTTATGAATATGAAGGAAAAAGTTTTAAGTTGGGACGAAATTTTATAGCCCGATGTTATATGTAGTGCAAGTTAAGTTCGATAACGCCTCGTATCCGGTTCTGGAGTTGAATACGGGTAAGGGGTGTTACATTTTCTCTCTATGACACTAATGTAATTGCCTTGGTTGATCCTGGATCGACTCATTCATATATCTGTATGAATTTAGTGTCTAGTTAGAGTTTGCCTGTTGAGTCTACCGAATTTGTGATTAAAGTGTTGAACCCCTTAGGCAAGTACGTCCTAGTTGATAAAGTTTGCAAGAATTGTCCTTTGATGACTCCGGGTTACCATTTTCTGACTGATTTGATGCATTTACCATTTGATGAATTCGATGTGATTTTGGGTATGGATTGGTTGACCCTACATGTAATAGCTTATTTTTCAATGAAATCGAACAGTGGTTTCGGGACCACAATTCGATCCGAAAATAAATTTTTTTATTTTATTACATGGTTCGTAATATGTTAGAAATATCATGTGAAAATTCTGATAAGAAAATTTTACTGATTATGTGCTTAATTACGAGAAGGATTAAATCGCATAAAATGCAAAAGTTGAATTTTAGTAGCTATAAGGATTAAATAGCTATGGAATTCAAAACTTGAGGTCTTTATATGGTAATTAGACCATTAAAGAAAAGTATATAGATATTTTGGTGACTTATTCGTGGAAATTTAGAAAAAGGGCAAGGTCTAAATTGAAAGTTAGAAATAATTAAAGTAATTAAAAGATGATAAAAGATATCATCTTATTTTTATGTCATCTTCAACCTAAAACACATGGAAACCCTACGAGAGAGAGAAGAAACTTTCATGGCTTAATTTGGTAAGTTTCATTGTCCTGCTTTTAGTAATTTTGATTATTTTGAAACCGGGATAGCTTATTCTATCTATTTGGGGGATCAATTTGAAAAGTTATCAAAGTATGAAATTTGGGTCATGGATGAATATGATGAAATTAGAAATTTATGGTAGAAAATGAAAGGTTGTTGATAGATAAAAATTTTTTACAATGTGATTTTTTATGAAAACATGATTTAGGGACTAAAATGTAAAGTTATGAAAATTGATGAAAAATTTTGAAATTTCTAGAAAATATGTGCTGTAAATTCTATATTGAAATTTTTGTTAGGCTTGAAATAGGGAGTAAATTGCATAAATTTCATTTTCTGAGCCTAGGGACAAAATTAGAATTTATGGAAAACTTAGTGGCAAAATGGTAATTTTGCCTAGGACATAAATTGAGTCCAAATGAATATGAAATGTGTGAAATTAATGATTAAATTTCTTTATATAGATCCGGATAACACAAATTAGAGGTTAGACCGAGGAAAAGAAAAGGTTTTGGATTAGTAAATTTTATACGCAAACAAGTGTCGAGGTAAGTTCGTGTAACTTAATCGAGCATGTAATTATGTTAAATTAAATGTTGTGTTGTATGAAATGTGATAATTATTTATGTGAATTGTTTGGATGTTACGATATAAGAATGAAAACATTCTTGAAATGATTGAAAAAGGGTTAAGTTCCGTTTGAATATTGAATTCGATGACTATATGTGCTTTCCGAAATGCATGAGGTCCTGCATTTGTTGCTGACGGATTTAGCTCGGACGAGTAATCCTATTGACCTCATTATAGAAAGGATTTAGCCCGGACGGGTAATCATGATATAATACATATCGAGTATACATTACAATTAGGATTTAGCCTGGACTGGTAATCCGAATTGAGCTCTTCTGAGCATACGTTAATTAAAGGATTTAGCCTGGACTGGTAATCCTGGTATAAGATATGTGGCTCGAGAGTGTGTTCCTTGATTAAGTTCCTTAATGGGTACTCTTGAAAAATAATTGATAGGTTTTTTAATCGTACACCTCGAGTGTACCACTTGAGCATCCATCGAAACTTCAATGGTTCAACGAACAAAACTCTTGGAAAGGTGAGAGAATTATGAGATGGAATGATAATGTATTGAAACAATATGGCATGATGAGCTCATCTATGTTTACTTGATATATATGAAAATTTTGTGACTAACATGTTTGATTGAATGTTTGTATTTAGGAAATTTTGCCAAGTTGATGGAAAACATGTTATTGTATGCTTACATTTAATAAACAGGACCAGTAAGTTTAGTTTTCTGTTATACGAACTTGCTGAGCATGTAATGCTCACTCTATTTTATTTTCCCCTGTTTTATAGTGCTCGAAAGCTCGCGAAGGTTGGAGATCATTAGAGCATCATCACACTATCCACTGGCTTATTTTGGGTATATGTATAGCAAATCATTTTGGTATAATGGCATGTATAAGTTAACTTGGCCTTAATCGGTTTGATAATGATGTTTTGTATCCTAGCCATTGGAATGGCTAGTAATGGTCTATTTTTGTATTATGAAGTAGATTATTATGTTAATCATACATGTGATTTAAGTGAATGTTGATAAATATGCTAATGCCTAGATTAAATATGTAACACCCCAAACCCGGCCCATGCGTTACGAACGAATATGGTATGTCACAGGGTCAAGTAAAACCAAGTCTTAGTTAAATTTATGAAAAATCGGTGTTTTGGAAGATAACATTTTCAATTATTACGTCGGCTTTTTAAAACATGATGTTTGGTTTAATAAAACTCCAATTTAACTTAAACATTTAAACTGTCGAAGTGACGAGTTTGTTATAAATAGTAAATAATAAAATAAAATGAAATACAATCTTGAAGGACCTTATTACATAATGGAAATCCCAAATTTAAACATCTTAAAGAAATGCCGAAAAGTAAAGGAAAGAAATCAAAAACATGGCCTCCACGAGTCCGCCTCGGCTCTTGCATCCATGAGCTACTGCTCACCTAAAAGGTTAAGGAAAAAGGGGTGAGTCACCAAGACTCAGTGTGTAAAACCTCCCACATTAAATATACTGCAACTAACCCACAATCACACAATGGGCCTGAGCCCACATATCAGCAACAACATATGAATGCATTAAGCCCAACCCAAACCTAGTGATTCCATCCACTACACACTAACCCGTACCAACCAATCACATCGTGGGGATTTCTACAATCAACCCTCCATCCGTTACACTCCATCAGGAAAGTCTTGCTGCCAATTAAACACGATCAGTAGGTGACCAAATAAACACGATCACTATGTGACCAAATATATATATACACCATAGCAGAGCCACCGATCACAGTGTGACCAGAAGAAATAGTGTATGAACACAGGTATATATATATCGTGGCAAAGCCACCGATCACTACGTGACCAATTAAGCACTTACCCTTCACATCATGCCCATGCCCATGATCTACATACAAATCCTAACAATGCAACGTGCTACTCATATTATATCATCTTGTCACAAATACATTTGGCTATGAAAAGAAACGATAGGTAACGTACCTGGTAATCCTAGCCTTACCCCTAAGGGTATCACGGCTATCTATACATCCCATTTTTCAGCTTTTTCAGCCCATACAAACGTTAGCACAGTTATAATATAGTGTGTGAAAGTTTACACACCTGATAACACGTAAGATGACACTCTCTATGTCGACGCTATCACTAGCCGAAACTACGGCTATCTGCCTACTATTCTGCTCAGAAGCTGGCCCACAACCCAGTGGCCAATCTCGAATAACAGACACCGCGCGTTTCTTGAACTTTGAAGCTGGGTTTACAGATCCAACCGCTTCCTTTGATTTGCTGACATTCGAGTCCATGAATGATCTTGGTCAGAAGGTATTATAATGATTGCTTAACGAAACATTACGTTAAGGCACGAATAATGAAAAGAAACATATTGAACCACTTAGAAGAATCAAAACCCTTACCTTGAAATCCCAAAAAATAGTATGATTCGAAAGTTGTCGATTTCTATCTTAGAAACCTAAGCGACTAGATCTCCTTCAAATCTCGAAATGCCGCCCAAGGAAAACACGAGATTAGTGAAAATGTCAAACTAAAGGTGGCCCTGACCACCCACAAGCCATTCGGCTTTGACCTCAAAAGCTGAAAAAGATTACAAAAATGTTAACACAAGGCGACACTTACCTTTATAGAGGGTTTCGGCTACCACTTGCAAGGAGATTTGGCAATTAAAGAGGAAGATTAAATCGTGGAAAGCAATAAATCCAAGCCACAATCGAGATCTAGGAGTTTTCGACTTTTAAGAAAGATATGAAAAAGATGAACAAGAAGAGGCTTAGCGTTTCCGCTTTATAAGAATAGAGTTAGGAGTTTTTTGGATTTTGGCAAAAAAAGAGAAGGAGAAGAACCCTTAGTTGCCAAAACTAGGAGGAGTAAAGAAGAAGAGAAAGAAAACCGAAAGCTATGCTCTAGGAAAAGATGAAATTCGGCACACCTTAGCCATTCAACCGATTTTCCCTTGCACACAGTCCCACATTCGGCTATCACTTCCCCCACTATCCTATCCCTCCTTTTTCTCTTATCCTCATCTTCCTATCCTGTGACTCAATCCACACCCACTCATTTAGAGTCCCAGCCGAAACCACCTCTCACTCCTCAGGCATATATATATATATAAAAAAATAGTCCTTTTTGCTTAGCATGGGATTTGAACCTGCTCCCTCTAAACATGCTTGTGGCATCACTTATCTGCTCCCTTAGTGGCGCCTCCTTGCCACTTTACCAATTAAATTTTTGTGTTAACTTTCCCATTCAAGTACCCTTACGGCCCACTTCACCTAGTTCTCCCTTACAGTGTCTAAAAACAAAATTTCTACTAAGGCTCAAGCTTAACCTCAAGCCTTCCTAAAGCTCTAAACACATCAAACACACACACACAACATAGCATATACACACAACACATCACAAATGTAGAGCCCCAAATCTAGGATGTTACAATTCTACCCCTTAAAAGAATTTCGTCCTCAAAATTTCCAGCTATAGAAACAGTCGCTCATCCTAACCTACAACACTACACTCACGCTGCGCACTCTGATCTAATAACACTAATTTGCTTTCTATCTTTGAGAACACTGACGCCCCTTTCAATTGATCGAACAAGTCATCAATCCTTAGCAATGGATACTTGTTCTTGATAGTCAACTTGTTCAGCTAACGGTTGTCAATGCACATACCCATTGATCCATCCTTCTTCTTGACAAATAGCATCGACACTCCCCAAGGCAATACACTTGGTCGGATGAAACCCCGATCCAAGAATTCTTGAATCTGGGCTTTCAGTTCCACCAACTCCTTCGACACCATCCTATATGGCACAATAGATACTGGTGCCATTCTCGAAAGAAGATCAATTCCAAATTCCACCTCACGATTCGGAGGTAGTCCGGAAGTTCTTCTGGGAAAATGTTAGAAAACTCCCTCACCGTTCTAACATTCTTCACTGTTGAATCTTGAACCTCCAAAGCATTAACAAAGGCTACGAATGCCCTACACCCTTTTCTCATTATTCTTTCAGCCTTTAGAGCGGATACTACGTTAGACAAATAGTTCCTCCTTTCACCTATTACCACCACCTCATCCTCTTGACTAGTCCTTAGTACCATACGCTTGGCTGCACAATCTAGGTTCACTCAATATTTCACTAACCAATCCATACCTAAGAATAGATCGAACTCTCCAAAAGGCAGTTCCATTAAGTTCACCGAAAAGACAACCCCTTACACTTCTAGAGGTACATCCCTATACAGTCTGTTCACCACTACCGACTGACCTAGCGGGCTAATTACAGTAATTTCCCTAGAGACAATCTCAAAGTCTATTATTAAAGTTCTAGAAACTATACTAGCAACATAAGAGTATGTCGATCCAATATCAATTAATGCAGAAAAAGGCAAACTAAAAATTAAAAACGTACCGATTATGGCATCCGGTGCATCCCCCTCATCACGATGCCTAACCGTATAGACCAACCTCGGCTGTCTTGCATCAATGTTTCCTGCACCTCTGCCTTGTATTCTGTAACATCCTTAAACGAGGCCTTTGTATTTTGTGTGATTGCATGCAGATAGTATGGTTGTCATGCTAGTTCAGGGTGATTTAAGGGTCCAAGCATGAGCTAGGGGTAGGTTAGAGCCTTATCAAAAAAAAAAAATCCTTTTGAGCACTTAGAAGGGGGAACTAAATGGGTTAGAAGTTAAGGGTGGTTAGTGGTAGGTTTTGACGCAAGAGGAACCTTGGTAAAGTGGAAAGAGGGGCATCACTTAAGGCTCAGGGAAGTGACGCCTTAGGGAAGCTGTTAGGGACTTGGTTCGAGCTGCGGGAATTCCCTTTTTGTTGTTCTTTTTGACGCCAAGACCAAGAGGTGTTGCATTCAGTTTGGACTCTGGTGGATGAGTATTGAAGGGGTCAACAGATTTGGATAAGTGGAGGAGAGAAATTTTAGGAGTCTGATGAATTCAAATTTGTTTGGATGATTGGATGAGAATGAAGGAAGGAAGATAGAGGGGACGGCACAAGGGGTGGTGTTAGCTGAATTCTTTTGAAGATTTTGGGGTAAGGGGACTCTCAATTTTGGCTCTTGGTGAGGGTGTCAAAATTGAGTTGTTAAGGAGTAGTATTTTCAGCATTTTGGTGGGTTTCACTTTTTAACCTAGTATTTTTTCTCTCAATCTCTCTCTTTTGCCAAAAAGCACCTAAGCTCTTCTCCTGTTTTCTCTTCTTTTGACCATAGCCGAAACTACGGGACCCTTTGGGGGTGCAACTCTTCTTTTCACTTCTCTTTCACTTTTAAAAGCTGAAACCCCTATTGGCTTTTCTTTTCTCTTCTTCTTTTTGTGATAGCCGAATCCCTACTACCCTTTTTCTCTATCTTTGTCCCAAAGCCGAATCACCACTTCTCCCTCTCTTCCATCTTGTTTGTTCTTCTTAAAACACCTTGCTAGCCGAGACCCCTTGATTCTCATTACCATGATTTACTCTTCTTTCATTCCCTAAAAGTTGAAGACCACACTTCCTTTTGCTCTTGGTCAAATCTTTCCTGGGAAACCCTATTGAGTTGTTTCTTTTTCTCTTGGAAGTTGAATCTTCCTCGCTGTGATTGCTTGTGCCGAACCCTGAAGAAAGCCGAAGGTATGTAGATGATGATAATTCGGTCGAATAGCAACTCCCTTGCCCTATTCTCTTTTTTTGAATCTCATCAGGTACTTATGTAGGTGTGATCAACATGTTGGCCTAGGTCTACTAACTCTGGGATCTAATCGATTTATGTAGGAACTCCTTTCTTAATGGTTTTATTCATCGATCTATTGGTTATCTATTGTTTTAACCTAGTGGGGTGGAGATCTCAAAAATCACATCTCTCGTAGTGGGTTTTGACGAAGCTTTTAATGGAGGCAAGAAATATACAAGAAGGAGAGGGAAGTCAACCTTCGGGTTCGATCCCTAGGTTCAAGAAGAGGGTTGTGTCTACTGTTCGTGATTGGCTAGCTGGGTGTGGGCCAGCATCTGAGTAGAATAGTAGGCAAATAGCAGTAGTGCCTATCAACGAGAGTGTCGACATAGAAATTATCGTGTTGCGAGTAATCAGGTGTGTAACTTTTACACACTTCATATGTTTAATATACTATTATTGTGTTTTGTCAAAAGCCGAAGTAACAGTGAAAATCACAATGTTACCTTTGTGGGTAAAAGCAAGAACTCCGGGTAAGTCCATTTTGGTGGCTAAATGTGATTTATCTATATTAAGCCTGTATGTGCCATGTTATATTTTCTTAAGTGTTAAACATGATCATATTGTATAGAAAAGCATATACATGAAAAATAGGTATGATGAGAGTAGGGGGAAGGTATGATTTATCAGACTGTCACTAGTGGTTAGGTACCATAGGTGGGTTGGCCCCACATATCATTATTCTATGACTAAGTCTCAGTGGTTTGGAACCACCATTGGTTAGGTACCACATATGCTTATCTTTGTGACTCATCCCAGTGGTTTGGTACCACAGTGGGTTGGCCCCACATAACGATACAAGGGATCGTTACCAGTGGTTAGGTACCACAAGTGGGTTGGCCCCACATATGATGGTTTGTGACTTCAGTCACCAGTGGTTAGGTACCACTAGTGGCTAGGTGCCACAAGGGGTAGACTTGGGAGACTCGGATGGATACCTAGGTTGGATGGGTTGCACGACATGCATATTTGCATATGAATCTGTGTAAGAGCTTAACATCTTTTGGGATGGGGATTTAGACAGTGAGTCTCGGTGATTCACCCCTTCCATTACCTTTTTGCAGATAATTCCTAGATCTCGGATATAGAGCCAGGGTGGACTCGAGGTGGCCATGCTCAATATTTTGTTTTAATTTTAATATTTATTTCAGATTTTTTTACTTTAAGTTTGGATTTCAGCTTTGTAATAAGGCCACTTAGATTTTACTTTGGGATTATTTATTCGTTTAAAATTTCTTTAAAATTTTGTTAAACATTAAGGGCATGCCTAGTAAACTATGGAATGGACGTTTTCAAAACTTGAATAAACTTTTGGGATTTTCGAAGTTATACATCAGGTAATTAACAAACAAGGGATAACAACAAGGCAACTCTATTTTGCTAAACTAAGTCTCAAAATGTTTTAACAGTTCACTCAATCCAAACTCAATTCTTTATACAAAAGTTTTCTTCCCAACTCAAGACGATAAACTAGTTTCCAAAATGTTTTCTTCCCTGTGACATGCCAGATTTGCTCATGGTATTTTGACCGGGTTTGGGGTGTTACATTTTGGTATCAAAGCCAGGTTCAAAAGCTCGGTTGTGGGTATAAGGCTCAAATTGTTTTCAATAAAGGGTTTGTAAAATGATTTTTATGGAAATGCATATTTCGGAAAGCATGGCACCTAAGTCTACCGCCACCGATCCACCCAAGTAAGTATCCTAACCTTTGATGTGATATATATGATGGGTTTAATGGGCTTTATAGGGACATAGACAGGTATGCTAAAGCTTATGGACCTTAGGCCTAATTACCCAAACTCTTAATTCCATAAAACTTAATTTCCCTAATTAAACATGTCTGTGAACAAGTCATAAGGGTTAGGGTGTGGTAACAGGCATACGTATGTCTAGGATTGGATCCAGGAAGGAGCTTGGTATTTAAGCGGTCCTAGTGACTCACCTCCCCTTTTTTGGAATCCTACCAGGTGCATAATGACTATTCACCTTGGCCACGAGGACTTGTTGACGGGCCAAAATTCATGATTAAAACCCGAAAGGGACCAATAGCCCATTTTTTTTTGTAAAATTACTTATATATCTCTAGCTTTGTAAAAAATCCAAAATACCCCTGTTTGAAAAAAAATTACCAAAGTACCATTGATTGTAAAATTACTAAATTACCCCTGATTTACGAAAATTTTTGAAACACCCCCGAGATGTAAAATTACCAAAATACCCTTATTTTGTAAAGTCACCAAGATACCTTATTTTGGAAAATTATGAAAATACCCCTTATAGGTTAAAATTACAAAAATACCCCTAGGTAGTGAAATTACGAAAATACCCCTAGGTGATGAATGTGAGTTCATGGATGTACTTGTGTGTTTGATGCATGTATGTGGTGCTCTGCTAGATGTTGTTTGAATGTGAATTCTAGAATTAGGAAATACAGACTTAAGAACTGAACTATGTAGATATAGTTCGAATTCGAAAAAACTACTGTTAAAATTGCTTTCCATAAGACTGTCCGCTATTAACCAGTGGAAGAAGGAATTATTAACTCATAAAATTCTTAAATCAGATTAAATCGTGAACGCTAGCCATGAGCACTCGAGGACGTGGGCACAATGTGCGTGGTCGTGGTAGGGGTAGGATGACTGTGTCGGAACCAGTAGGGTCTGGTCATGAGTCAGAGAATGAGGTACCAACGCCGCTAGCTATGGGCACCGAGTTTCAGGATCAAACGGGTGGTGGTGACGGTGTTGCAGGCAATGCTACGGGTCTTGGAGAGAGTTGCTAGAGTAGGCGTAGGTATGGGGCTCAAAAATATGTGTCCGAACGACTCCGAGCTAATGGAGCAGAGGTATTTAGGGGTGTTTCGGGTGTAGCTCCCAATACAGCTGAGTACTGGTTAGAGGCGACAGAGCTCATAATGGATGATCTGGACTTCACGACTGAGGAGAAGTTGAAAGGGATAGTGTCTCTTCTCTAAGATGAGTCTTATCAGTGGTGGCCCACGGTCAGGGATGGTGCGATGGCCGATGATATCACTTGGGATTTCTTTAAGGTGGTTTACCAGAGGAAGTACATCTGGTCTAGTTATATAGATGCGCAGCGTAAGGCATTTTAAAATTTGGTTTAGGGGAGTAAGTCAGTATCTGAATACGAGGCAAAATTCTTCTGAGTTAGCGGTATGCTCGGGTATCGTGGATCTGAAACATGAGTATTTGTGTTAGGTTTTAGGACGGGCTAAGGGATGAGCTACTGGTGTTAATTGCTCCACAGCGAGAGAGGGAATTTGTCGTTCTTATGGAAAAGGCAAAGATAGATGAGGAGATGAAGTAAACCGAGAAACAGAATCAGAATAGGAATAAGGATAAAAGGAGTTTTGGTCCATCAGAGCCTGCTGGGAGTTTTCAGAAAAGAGCTAGATTTGGTGGATCGAATCAAGCTAGAAAGCTTGTTGTTGTTACTCAGTGGCCACCACAGTGTGCTCGATGTGGGAAGTATCATTCAGGGGAGTGTTGGACAGGTAATAGAGGGTGCTTTGAGTGTGGGTCAATGGATTACAGGATAAGGGATTGTCTGCGGAGGCCAGCTAAGACACAGGCTAAGGGTCAAGGACGTACACAATTCAGGAGAGATGGTCAGCAACCGCAGAGTGGTCGAGGTTCATCCAATGGTGGTAATGGCAACGGACGAGGCCGTGGAGCACCTGGTAGGGGTGCTAGAAACACTAATGCAAGATAGCCTGGGTTGGTCTATGCAGTGAGGCATCGAAAAGAGGGCGACGCACTAGATGTCATAACCTATACGTTCTTAATTATTGGGTTGCCTTATACTGCTTTGATTGATGTTGGTTCGACTCACTTTTATGTTGCTAGTAGTATAGTAGGAACTTTGAACGTAGCCTATGAGACTTCTTCTAGGGAGATGATGGTAATTAGCCCTCTAGGACACTCTGTGGTAGTAATCAAACTGTATAGGGATGTACCCCTAGAACTTCAAGGGGTAGTGTTCCAGGCTAATTTGATGGAACTGCCATTTGGGGAGTTCGATTTGATCTTAGGGATGGATTGGTTAGTAAAGTATCAGGCGGGTTTGGACTCTGCAGCTAAGCGTATGGTACTGAGAACTGTTGAGGATGGAGAGGTGGTGATGATAGGTGAGAGAAGTAACTACCTATCTAGTGTGGTATCCACTTTGAAGGCTGAGAAAATGGTGAGGAAAGGATGTAAGGCGTTTGTGGCTTATGTTTGTGCCTTGGAGGTTAAAGAATCAACGGTGGGGAATGTCCGAACGGTGAAAGAATTTACCGATGTGTTTCCAGAAGAGCTTTCGGGTTTGCCTCCAGATCGTGAAGTTGAGTTTGGTATAGACCTTCTACCGTGGGGCATAAAGGTGTCATTGCCCCATCTGTAATGGCGCCAAAGGAGTTAGTGGAGCTGAAAGTGCAGATTCAAGAATTGTTGGATCGGGGTTTTATCCGGTCGAGTGTATCGCCTTGAGGAGCGCCTCTGCTTTTTGTTAAGAAGAAGGACGGGCCGTTGCGAATGTGCATAGATTACCATCGACTGAATAAGTTGACGATTAAGAACAAGTATCCATTACCGGGGATAGATGACCTGTTCGACCAACTTAGGGGGCATCAGTCTTTTCCAAGATAGATTTGAGGTCGGGGTATCACAAGCTTAAGGTCAATGAGGTGGATATCCATAAGACAGCATTTTGTACTCGTTACGGTCACTATAAATTTTTGGTAATGCCGTTAGGGTTAACCAACGCACCAGCAGCGTTTATGGATATGATGAATCGGGTGTTTCAGCCGCATTTGGATCAATTCATCGTAGTATTTATAGATGATATTCTGGTGTACTCAAAATCAGAGGAGGAGCACGACGCACATCTTCGCGTGGTTTTGCAAATTTTAAGGGAGAGGCAGTTATTTGTAAAGTTTAGTAAGTGCTAGTTCTGGCTAAGGGAAGTTACCTTCTTAGGTCATGTGGTGTCACCTGAGGGGATTAGAGTGGACCCTAGAAAGATTAAAGCTGATTAGACTGGAAGCCATCAAGGTCTGTGGTAGAGATTCAGAGTTTCTTGGGTTTAGCAGGATATTACAGAAGGTTTGTGGAAGGGTTTTCTTTGATTGCGTGATCGTTAACCAAGTTGTTAAGGAAAAGGGTTCCGTTTGTGTGGTCAGACTAGCAACAAGAGAGTTTTGAGAAGTTAAAGAGGATTTTGATTGAAGCTCTGGTCCTGGTTTAGCCTGAAGCAGGGAAAGAGTTTACGGTTTATTGTGATGCATCTCATACAGGGTTAGGATGTGTGCTGATGTAAGAGGGGAAAGTAGTGGCGTATGCTTCTCGACAATTGAGACCTCACGAAGTGAATTACCCGATGCATGATCTAGAGTTGGCTGCAGTGGTTTTGCCCTAAAATTTTAGAGACATTACTTGTATGGAGAGAAGTCTATTGTGTACACAGATCATAAGAGTTTGAAATACCTCCTTACTCAGAAGGAATTGAATTTAAGGTAGAAGAGGTGGATCGAGTTGTTGAAGGATTATGACTGCTCGATTGAGTACCATCCGGGTAAGGCTAACGTGGTAGCTAATGCCTTGAGCCACAAAGTGGTAGCAAATTTAAGAGCCATGTTTTCCCACCTTAGTTTGTATGAGGATGGAAGTCTATTAGCGAAACTGCAAGTGAAGCTGACATGGGTAAACTAGGTTAAGGAAAAACAATTGGTAGATGAAGTCCTAAGCGCTCGATGTTTGCAAGTACAGAATGGTGGATTGGAGGGTATAGCTTGAGCAGCGATGGAATGCTATGTTTTCAGGGGAAAGTTTGCATGCCTAAAGATGTGGGGTAAAGGCAGAAGATTCTTCAAGAGGCATATAACAGTCCATACGCTATGCATCCCGGGGTAGTAAGATGTACCAGGATTTGCGGGAGCAGTTTTAGTTGCCGGGCCTGAAGTGAGAGGTAACTGAATTTGTGAGTAAGTGTTTGACGTGTCAGTGGGTCAAAGCCGAATATCAGTTACCTTCGGGGTTGTTGCAACCAGTGAAGATTCCGCAGTGGAAATGGGAAAGGATCATGATGGATTTTGTTAGTGGGCTACCCCTCATGCCTACTAAGAAGGATTGATCTGGGTAATTGTGGACCGTTTGACAAAGTCTGCTCATTTCATACATGTACATATGGATTACTTTCTTCAAAAGTTAGCTAGATTATATATAGCAGAGATTGTGAGGTTGCATGGGGTGCCAATATCAATTATTTCGGACAGAGACCCTAGATTTACGTCAAGATTCTAGAAGGCATTGCATCAGGCATTGGGTACAAGGTTGGATTTTAGTACGGCATTTCATCCCCAGTCGGATGGGCAGTCAGAGAGGGTAATTTAGATATTGGAAGATATATTGAGGGGCTGTGTCTTAGATTTCAGAGGTAGTTGGGAAGAATTTCCACCGTTGGTGGAGTTTGTATACAACAATAGTTACCAGGCAAGTATTCAGATGGCACCATATGAAGCATTATATGGAATGAAATGTCCTACCCTTACTTGTTGGAAAGAGTTGGGTGAACGGCAGTTGTTGGGTCCAGAGTTGGTTGCTAAAATAGAAGACAAGGTTAGGCTGATTCGAGCTCGTTTGAAGGAAGCTTCGGACAGGCAAAAGTCCTATGCCGATCTTAAGCGGAAGGATATAGAATTTGCAGTGGGTGACAAGGTTTTCTTGAAGGTGTCGGGATGGAAAAAAGTGCTGAAGTTTGGTCGGAAGGGCAAGCTGAGCCCTAGGTTTATTGGGCCTTATCGGGTGTTGAAGCGTGTGGGACTAGTAGCTTATCAGCTCGAGTTGCCATCAGAATTGAGTCAGATTCATAACGTGTTTCATGTTTCTATGCTTAGACGTTATCGTTTAGATCCGTCTCATGTTGTGCCGGTAAAAGAAATTGAAGTAAGCCCAGACTTATCTTTTGGGGAGGAACCAGTGCAGATCCTGGATCGAGATGTCAAAGTATTGCATAGGAAATCAGTCCCTTTGGTGAAGGTATTATGGCAGAACCATGGATCAGAAGAAGCCATATGAGAGCCAGAGGATGTTATGCAGCAACAATGCCCTTAACTCTTTTGATCAGGTAATTTCGTGGCCGAAATTATTTTTAAAGGGGGTAGAGTTGTAACATCCTTAAACGGGGCCTTTGCATTTTGTGTGAATGCATGTAGATAGTATGGTCGTCATGCTAGTTCAGGGTGATTTAAGGGTCCAAGCATGAGCTAGGGGTAGGCTAGAGCCTTATCAAAAAAAAAAATCCTTTTGAGCACTTAGAAGGGGGAGCTAAATGGGTTAGGAGTTAAAGGTGGTTAGTGGTAGGTTTTGGTGCAAGAGGAACCTTGGTAAAGTGGCAAGAGGGGCGCCACTTAAGGCTCAGGGAAGTGACGCCTTAGGGAAGCTGATAAGGACTTGGTTCGAGCTATGTGAATTCCCTTTTTGTTGTTCTTTTTGACACCAAGACCAGGAGGTGTTGCATTCAGTTTGGACCCTGGTGAATGAGTATTGAAGGGGTCAACAGATTTGGATAAGTGGAGGAGAGGAGGGATGAAGGAAGATAGAGGGGACGGCACAAAGGATGGTGTTAGTCAAATTCTTTTGAATAGTTTGGGGGGAAGGGAACTCTCGGTTTTGGCTCTTGGCGAGGGTGCCGAAATTGAGTTGCTAAGGAGTAGTATTTTCGGCATTTAGGTGGGTTTCACTTTTTAGCCTAGTATTTTTTCTCTCAATCTCTCTCTTTTGTCGAAAAGCACCTAAGCTCTTCTCCTCTTTTCTCTTTATTTGACCACAGCCAAAACTAGGAGACCCTTTGGGGGTGCAACTCTTCTTTTCACTTCTCTTTCACTCTTAAAATTCAAAACCCTATTGGCTTTTCTTTTCTCTTCTTCTTTTTGTGATAGTCGAATCCCTACTACCCTTTTTCTCCATCTTTCTCCCAAAGCCGAATCACCACTTCTCCCTCTCTTCCATCTTATTTGTTCTTCTTGAAACGCCTTGCTAGCTGAGACCCATTGGTTCTCATTGCTTTGATTTACTATTCTTTCATTCACTAAAAGCCGAAGACCACACTTTCTTTTGCTCTTGGTCGAATCTTTCCTGGGAAACCCTGTTGAGTTGTTTCTTTTTCTCTTGGAAGCTGAATCTTCCTCGCAGTGATTGCTTGTGCCGAATCCTAAAGAAAGCCAAAGGTATATGGATGATGATAATTCGGTCGAATGGCCACTCCTTTATCCCATTCTCTTTTTTCGAATCTCATCAGGTACTTATGTAGGTGCGATCAACGTGTTTGCCTAGGTCTGCTAACTTCGAGATCTAATCGATTTAGGCAGGAACACCTTTCTTAGTGGTTTTATTAATCGATCTATTGGTTATCTATTGTTTAAACCTAGTGAGGTGGAGATCTCAAAAATCACATCTCTCGTAGTGGGTTTTGACGAAGCTTTTAATGGATGCAAGAAATATACAAGAAGGAGAGGTAAGTCAACCTTCGGGTTCGATCCATAGGTTCAAGAAGAGGGTTGTATCTGCTGTTCATGATTGGCCACCTAGGTGTGGGCCAAGATCTCGAAAGCGTAATTGAAACACCCACACACCCTACGAGAATGGACCGGATCTGGTATGTTCCTAAAGTAAACCGGTTCCAAACATTTTTACATTTAGAGAAAATTTGTAAATTTTAGAAAAACTATTGTTTTGAGTTGGGCTTAGGTTGTAAACCCATTTGTTTAATCTTGTAAATCCAATTTGAGGTAATGTGTCCAAAATAGATCTTAGCAAAATACTAAAAGTAATGTAAAAACAAAGAATAATCCTTGGGCCTTATGGCCTTATTACATCAAATAAACCCAAAATAAAATTAAAGAGGTATTAAAACAAATAATGTCCAAATTTCGAATAAATTCTTCAAGTGATGCATGGCCTCCTCATGGTCTACCGCCCGTCAAATCCCGCTTCATCGCCTGAAAAAATAATTCCCACAATGGGGTGAGTCAACAGACTCAATGTGCACACAATACTATCAATCAATAATTCGGCATTCACGTTTAAATCATCAAGTCCATATAATAATAGAATTCATGATGCAACCCAACCGAACCTATAAGCCATCCGCTACTCTCCACCAGTACCAACACCGCACACCGTAGGGACTACTAAGTCGACCCTCCTTCCGCTTACTCTCCACGTTGTGTCATTAGACACTATTGTAACAAAGTTACCAAAATTTCGCAATGTGACCGTAGTCGACATATTTAGTTGGTGAGACCAAGTCAACACCTAAATTTCGCAATGTGACAAGAGTCAACATATTTCGTTGGTGAGACCAAGTCAACACCTATTCTCCCCTTTCACATAAATCCCGAATGGCCCAAAAATTCATATATTATGCATAACTTAATTTCATGTTCATATTCATATATTCGCATGTTATTAAAATAACATTTTATCACAATCCTATCGAAGTAGGAAGCGACCTTGGTACTTTTGTCACATGTGTGGTACTTAGCCACATTCATAATATTATTCATATCATTCATTAAAATATTTAACCATAATATATCGAAGAATAGTAAGGGTACACACCTTTTTCGCAATAGTTTCCTTGATATCTTGAGAATCCCGATCTAATTTTTAGATCTATTAATCCTATATTCGCCCACCAATTAAAACACATTAATAACCCCTTTTTAGTCAAAACCAAATCCTAGTAGGATTTGTAAGGAAAAACTCACCTTTGCCGATTTGGTGATTACACAAATCCGGAAGTTTGGGTTTCCTCTACTTGATATTCGCCAACCCTTGTAGTTCAATATGGTTAGTTTTTCGCTTTTCAATAATTAAGGAATTAATTTAGATGATCTCACCACCATTGGCCGAATGTTTAGAGGCTTACCTTATAGATTTCCAAATCCGAAAGTTCCCTTTTGTTTTGAATATCATCGAAATTCCTAAAATTCATATGTTAGATCCGATCTAACTTTAATAAGTAAGAAGTTGGCCTTTGGCCGATTGTGCCTCACCTTAAATCCTTGATTTTGAAATCCGAAACTCTCCCTTTTCATTCGGCCATGAGACATAGAAAAGGTTATTTCCTTGTTCTTGATTAAAAGATTTAGAAGAACAAAATTAATTGTTCTTACCTTAGATCCTTGCTCTTTGTAATTGATGGTGGTAGAAATCTAAGGAATCATGGTGGATTCGCCATGAACAAGAATGGAATTAGTACCTTGATTTTGGTAAAAGAAAAGAATAGAAGTTGACTAATCCACGATCTTACCTCTTTTGATGTTGTGGATGATTCCTCCTCTACTTAGAATCAATAAGGATTGAATTTTGATAGTAGAAACGAGGAAGAAAATAGAAAAGAGAGGATGGTTCCTTGCTTAGGAGAATTCGCAATGAGAGGGGAAGTGAGAGCAAAATTTCGGCAAAGTTGATGAATGAGATGAGAGTATCACTTTTCCTCTTTTAACTGAAATTGTTAGACCAAGAGTCCAAAACTTGGCCACTACTCCTTTACAAGTGATAATATTATCATTTAATTATCACTTTAATTAAATTATAAGTACTTTATCCATCCTTTATCTCCTTATTTATTTTTATTAAAAGAAATTCCTTTACTTAACACTTAATTAAACGAGTTTTAATCGAAGTGAAACTCCTCTTATTCAACATGCTTGTGCCGTCCCACCTCCTAGCCTTGGAAGCAAAATAAGGCCTTCATTATTTGCTTCTGGTGTCTCAAACTCAGCCCAAAAACCTTTTGCATGTGGGCCATTTCCTAAGGCCTTATGTGGCATCTTCAGCCACATTTCCAAGCCCGTTATTGGGTCAAATTTCATGTACTTTATATCTTTAGGGTCACTTGGCCCTAAGTCCCCTTGGGCTCTAAAATTCTAAGCATTCGGGGTCAATTTTAAGTTTCCTAAAATTTTCATGACTCAGAACTTGCCATTTTCTTACATATCCAAGTTTCCTAAAATGTTCTGGGTTTCCAAAATGTTTAGGTTTCCAAAATGTTTAGGTTTCCAAAATGTTTAGATTTCCAAAATGTTTAGGTTTCCAAAATGTTTAGGTTTCCAAATGTCTAAGTTTCCAAAAATGTCTAAGTTTCCAAAAATGTCTAAGTTTCCAAAAATGTCCATTTCCATTTTCATTTCCATTTCCATGCATTTCTAGGTTTCCAAAAGTTTCACAAATTTATTCATAGTACTTGAAACTTGTCATTTCATACAATTAAACCGGAAATGCATAGGCCCTATTCAGGATGTTACAAGAATAGTAGGCAGATAGCAGTAGTGCCTATCAACGAGAGTGTCGACATAGAAAGTATCGTGTTGTGAGTAATCAAGTGTGTAACTTTTACACACTTCATATGTTTAATATGCTATTATTGTGTTTTGTCAAAAGCCAAAGTAATAGTGGAAATCACTATGTTACCCTTATGGGTAAAAGTAAGAACTCTGGCTAAGTCCATTTTGGTGGCTAAACGTGATTTATCTATATTAAGCTTGCATGTGCCATGTTATATTTTTTTAAGTGTTAAGAATGATCATATTGTATAGAAAAGCATATACATGAAAAATGGGTATGATGAGAGGAGGGGAAAGGTATGATTTATCAGACTATCACTAGTGGTTAGGTACCATACGTGGGTTGGCCCCACATATCATTATTCTGTGACTAAGTCTCAGCGGTTTGGAGCCACCAGTGGTTAGGTACCACATATGCTTATCTTTGTGACTCATCCTAGTGGTTTGGTACCACAATGGGTTGGCATCACATAACGATACAAGGGATCGTCACCAGTGGGTAGGTACCACAAGTGGGTTGGCCCCACATATGATTGTTTGTGACTTTGGTCACCAGTGGTTAGGTACCACCAGTGGCTAGGTGCCAGAAGGGGTAGACTTGGGAGACTCAAATGGATACATAGGTTGGATGGGTTGCATGACATGCATATTTGCATATGAATCTGTGTAAGAGCTTAACATCTTTTGGGACGGGGATTTATACACTCAGTCTTGGTGACTCACCCTTTCCATTACCTTTTTGTAGATAATTCCTAGATCTTGGATATAGAGCCGAGGTGGACTCGAGGTGGCCATGCTCAATATTTTGTTTTAATTTTAATATTTATTTCGGTTTTTTTAACTTTAAGTTTGGATTTTAGCTTTGTAATAAGGCCACTTAGATTTTACTTTAGGATTATTTATTCGATTTAAATTTCTTTAAAATTTTGTTAAACGTTAAGGGCATGCCTAGTAAACTATGAAATGGACGTTTTCAAAACTTGAATAAACTTTTGGGATTTTCTGAAGTTATACATCGGCAATTAACAAACAGGGGATAATAACAAGGCAACTCTATTTTGCTAAACTAAGTCTCCAAATGTTTTAACAGTTCACTGAATCCAAAATTAATTCTTTATACAAAAGTTTTCTTCCCAACTCAAGACGACAAACTGGTTTCCAAAATGTTTTCTTCCCTGTGACATGCCAGATTTAGTCGTGGCGTTTTGACCGGGTTTGGGGTGTTACATGTTCCACGGCCCCGACAATAATCATTACCTCCTCTGGCTGGACCGCGACCTCTCTGTGGTTGTGGACCTCCCCTACCAGTGAGCGTTAGTCTATTCTACCGGCTCTGCGCCACCCCGATCCTGTGGACAGTCCCTAACCAGATGATCCGAGGACCCACACCTAAAACATTTCCTGTCACCTCTCCAACATTCACACGAATGAAACTTATTACACCACCACACCTCTGAGGTTGACCATTACCCTCTAATCTCACACCCTGTCTCGGGCCATCCACCTTAGATCTCTTCTGGAAACGCCCATTGACCTCGACAATCCAACATTCCTCTTATTCCTATCCCTGTCTCTATCATTATTCCGCTTCTTGGTTAGCTTGACTTCCTCAGCTATCTTACCCTTTTCTACTAAAACTGCAAATTCTTGCTCTCGTTGAGGGGATATCAACACTCGCAAATCATCCCTCAAAGTATCCTCAAATCGAACATAATGCTCGTGTTCGTTGGCCACTATACCTCGAGCATAACGACTCAAGCGCAGAAATTCCACTTCATAAGCAGCTATCGATTTACTTCCTTGAATCAGATTTAGAAATGTCCTACGTTGCGCATCCACATAACTCGATCCAACATACTTGCCCTGGAATGCCGACTTGAAAAACTCCCAAGTAATGCGATCAGCCACCGCACCATCCCTGACCGTAAGCCACCATTGGTATGCTTCATCCTGAAGAAGAGACACCACTCCTTTCAGCTTCTCTTTCGTGAAGTCAAGATCATCCATTATACGCTCTTCTGCTTCCATCCAATACTCAGCTATAGTAGAAGCTACACCAGAAATTCCCCTAAACATTTCTGCTCCATTATCCCTAAGTCGCTCTGGCACAGATTTTCAAGCTCCCGTACCCATGCCTGCTCCCGCAACTCTCTCTAACACTCAGAGCATCGCCTGAGACACCACATCGTCTCCTCTCGTCTGGTCCTGATACTCACCCTCCACAGCTGGTGGCACTGGTACCTCATTTTTAGACACGTGACTGCACTCCTCTTGGTTCCGACACGCAATCCGCCTACCTCTACCACGCACACCACGTCCCCTAGTGCTCATATCTAGCGTTCACGATTTATCTGATTAAAAATTTTATGAATTAATAATTTCTTCCACTGATTAATAATGAACAGTCTTATGGAAATTAGTTAAAACAGTAGTTCTTTCGAATTCAAAATCAGTCTCAAGTTTGTATCTCTTAGTTCTAAAAATCTCATAGATTCCACATCCATATACATCACAAACAGAGCATCACATAATAGCATCAAACACAAAAGTGACATCCATAGCCCCTCCTTCGTCACACAGGGGTATTTTCATCATTTCACTACCTAGGGGTATTTTTGTAATTTTACCCTACAAGGGTATTTTTGTAATTTCGCAAAATAAGGTATCTTGGTGATATTATAAAATAGGGGTATTTTGGTAATTTCATAAATCAGGGGTATTTTGATAATTTTGCAAATCAAGGGTATTTTGGTAATTTTTGCAAACCTAGGGTATTCTGGGTAATTTACAAAACTATGGGCGCAAAAGAGATTTTACAAAAATAAGGTATTGATCCCTTTCGAGTTTTAGTTATAAATTTTGGCCCATTAACAAGTCCTCTTGGCTAAAGTGAACAAACACTACGCACCAGGTAGGATTCTAGCGAAGAGGAGGTGGGCCACTAAGGCCGCTTAAATACCTAGCTCTCACTAGGGCCACACTCCAACCCAATGACTTATCCATGGACATGTTTAATTAGAGCAATCAAGTTTTATGGATTTTAAGAGTTGTATAACTAGGCCTAAGGTCCATAAACCCTAGCATACTTGCCCATGTCCCCATAAAGCCCATTAAATCCAATCATGCATACCACAACAAAAGTTAGAATACTTACCTGGGTGGATCAGGTGCCACTAGACTTGAAGACCATATCTCAACCCAAACATTTTTCTTAAACTCACACCAAACTATAAAACACCACTGGACCCAATTCACAGCCCGAGTTTTAAATTGGGCTCTGATACCAAAAATGTAACACCCCAAACTCGGCCCATGCATTACGACTGAATATAGTATGTCACAGGGTGAAGTAAAACCAAGTCTTAGTTAAATTTATGAAAAACCGGCGTTTTGGAAGATAACTTTTTCAATTATTGCGTCGGCTTTTGAAAACATGATGTTTGGTTTAATAAAACTTCAATTTAACTTAAACATTTAAACTATCGAAGTTACAAGTTTGTTATCAATAGTAAATAATAAAATAAAACGAAATACAATCTTGAAGGGCATTATTACATAATGGAAATCCAAAATTTAAACAACTTAAAGAAATGCCAAAAAGTAAAGGAAAGAAATCGAAAACATGGCCTCTACGAGTCCGCCTCGGCTCATACATCCACTAGCTACTGCTCACTTGAAAGGTTAAGGAAAAAGGGGTGAGTCACCAAAACTCAGTGCGTAAAACCTCCCACATTAAATATACTGCAACTAACCCACAATCACACATTGGGCCTGAGCCCACATATCAGCAACAACATATGAATGTATTAAGCCCAACCCAAACCTAGTGATGCCATCCGCTACACACCAACACATACCGACCAATACACCGTGGGGATTTCTACAATCAACCCTCCATCCGCTACACTCCATCACGACAGCCTTGCTGCCAATTAAACACGATCACTAGGTGACCAAATAAACACGATCAATATGTGACCAAATATATATATACATTGTGGCAGAGCCATCGATCACAGTGTGACCAGAAGAAATAGTGTATGAACACAAGTATATGTATATCGTGGCAAAGCCACCGATCACTACGTGACCAATTAAGCACTTCCCCTTCATATCAAGCCCATACCCATGATCTACATACAAATCCTAACAATGCAACATGTTACTCATATTATATCATCTTGTCACACATACATTCGGCTATGCAAAGAAACGATACGGTCACGTACTTGGTAATCCTAGCCTTACCCCTAAGGGTATCACTCTGTCTATAGATCCCATTTTCTAGCTTTTTCAGACCATACAAACGTTAGCACAGTTATAATATAGTGTGTGAAAGTTTACACACCTAATAACACGTAAGATGACACTCTCTATGTCGACACTATCACTAGCCGAAACTACGACTATCTGCCTACTGTTCTGCTCATAAGCCGGCCCACAACCTGGTGGCCAATCTCGAACAGTAGACACCTCGCATTTCTTGAACTTTGGGGCTGGGATTACAATCCAACCCCTTCCTTTGATTTGCTAACATTCGAGTACAAGAATGATCTTGGTCAGAAGGTATTATAACGATTGCTTCATGAAACATTAGGCTAAGGCACGAATAATGAAAAGAAACCGATTGAACCACTTAGAAGAATTGAAACCCTTACCTTAAAATCTCAAAAAATAGTATGATTCGAAAGTTACCGATTTCTATCCTAGAAACCTAAGCAACTAGATCTCCTTCAAATCCTGAAATGTCGCCCAAGGAAAACACGAGTTTAGTGAAAACGTCAAACTAAAGATGGCCCTAACCACCTATTAGCCATTCGATTTTGACCTCAAAAGCTAAAAAAGATTACAAAAATGTTAACACGTCAACACTTACCTTTATAGAGGATTTCGGCTACCACTTGCAAGGAGATTCGGTAATCAAAGAGGAAGATTAAATCGTGGAAAGAAACAAATCCATGCCACAACCATGATCTAGGAGTTTTTGACTTTTAAGAAAGTTCGAAAAAGATGAACAAGAAGAGGCTTAGCATTTTCACTTTAGAAGAATAGAGTTAGGAGTTTTTAGCTTTTGGCAGAAAAAGAGAATGAGAAGAACCCTTAGTTGTCGAAACTAGGAGGAGAAAAGAAGAAGAGAAAGAAAATTGAAAGCCATGCTCTAGGAAAAGATGAAATCCGGCACACCCTTAGCCATTCAACTGATTTTCCCTTGCACATAGTCCTACATTCGGCCATCACTTCCTCCTCTATCCTATCCCTCCTTTTCTATTATCTTCATCTTCCTATCCTGTGACTCAATCCACACCCACTTCTTTAGAGCCCGCCGAAACCACCTCTCACTCCTCAAGCACATATATAAAAAAACACTCCTTTTTGCTTAGCATGAGATTCAAACCTGCTCCCTCTAAACATGCTTGGGGCGTCACTTATCTGCTCCCTTAGTGGCGCCTCCTTGCCACTTTACCAATTAAATTTTTGTGTTAACTTTCCCATTCAAGTACCCTTACGGCCCACTTCACCTAGTTCTCCCTTACAGTGTCTAAAAACAAAATTTCTACCAAGGCTCAGGCTTAACCTCAAGCCTTCCAAAAGCTCTAAACACATCAAACACACACACAGAGCATAGCATATACACACAACACATCACAAATGCAGAGTGCTAAATCTAGGATGTTACAAAATAAAGGTAAGAATATAAACATGTATGCAAGTAATTGTATGTTATGTTGAATGATAAAAATTGCTTGAATTGGTTGGTACTTGGATGTAAGCATTAGTGCAAGTCATTGGTGTGATTTTTGTGTGAGAAATGAAGCTAGGAATATCTTTATTTCGTCTACATGGCTAGACACATGGGCTTGTGTCTTAATCGTGTGTGACACACGGCTTGGTACATGGGCGTGTGGTTAGGCCATGTGTCCCCTGCACCTAAATTTTGAGAAATTGAATGCTCAGAATTGAGAAATTAGGTAGAGACACGGGTGTATGTCTCAACCGTGTGTGCTACACGACTTGGAACACGGGCGTGTGTCTTGGCCGTGTGAAACCTACACCTAATTTTGAAAGAATTTAATTAACCACACGGCCTAGCAGGCGGGAGTGTGGCATGGTCGTGTGCACAAGTCAGATAGTTACACGGGGTCGAACACGACCTGTAGCACGGGCATAACCTAAGGTCACACGGGCGTGTGAGCCCTACAATTTGGAAAATTTCTTAAAATTTTGCAAAAAATTCTTAGAGTTACTGATTAAGTCCTGACTCAATTCTAATGCTTGTATTTGGCCTTGAGGGTCCATCTAAGGGATGATATCAATAATCTTGCTTAGTGAATAGTAATTTACATAAATTATTTGTAAATTTTTTGAAAGTTTTGGTAATGCTCTGTAACCATGTTCTGGTGACGGATACAAGTTAAAGGTGTTACATTTAGTGGTATCAGAGCTACTGTTTAGCCGATTCTCAAATTAAACATAGCAAACACAAGTTTAGATAAAGATGCCATTATATAAATTGTGATAGTGTGATGTCTCCTGATCATTTTAAATGTATTTTTCATATAGTGATGCCATCCAACTAAGCTAGAGTTGAATCCGATGAAGCTAAAAGCAATGCTTTAGCTTTAATTCAAAGAGTTGCATCTGTATCTGGTAGTGATATGCCCGTATTTGAGGTCCAAAATGAGGGGAAAAACAAGCCTTCTTTCAACTGATGAATGAATGGTTTACACAGTATCTGAGAATAAACCATGCTGTACAATGACCTCCCCCACCTGTTCCTCAACTGATTTTGAGGTACCATAGGGTGCTGAACCCGCTAGATTAGTAACCCTCCGATAGATAAACTTTATAAATATGGGGTAGAATAATTTAGAGCTACTGCAGATGATGATCCGGAAAGGGTTGAATTTTGGTTGGAAAAATACCATCTGGGTTTTTGATGAATTATCTTTTACACCTGCCAAATGTCTTAAATGTGTAGTATCTCTATTGAAAGACACAACTTATCATTGGTGGAATACCATAACTTTAGTGGTAGCGAGGGAGAATGTTACATGGGAATTCTTCCAAGCTGAATTCATAAAGAAATATGTTAATCAGAGATTCATGGATCAGAAAAAGAAAGAATTTTTAGAACTCAAGCTGGGAAATATGATTGTATCTTAGCATGAACGAGAATTTGTTCGGGTGAGAATACGCTAGAGAATGGGTCCAGTTTGAGGCCGATATGTGTGAACGCTTTGAAGAGGGTTTAAATAAAGATATCAAATTCTTGATTGGAATTCTCTAAATAAGGGAATTTGTGGTACTGGCCAAACGAGCACACAAAGCTGAAGAATTAAGTATAGAGAAGAAACAAACTAAAAGATAAGCTCAGGTTTTTGGAAAAAGAACTATGAGTAAGTTACAATCATTTGCTTCTAAAAAATTAAAGAAGTATTATGATTGTGTTACCACCTCTACGGGATATTCTGGAAGAGAGCGGGGCTCTCAACGTTCTAACCCGAGGTCTTCATCTCAATCTGTGACCAGTGTGGGTAGTGTTGGTAATCCTAAACTGAAATGTAAACATTGCAACAAATTTTATCATGGGGAATGTCGGTCTAGAAGTGGAGCTTGTTATGGATATGGTTCACTTGACCAATTTTTCAGAGATTGTCCAAAAAGAGTTGAAAAAGAAATAGAACCCATTCCAAAGCCTAGTAATCCTATCTTGAGGGGCAGACCACGCGGTCACCCTGGCAATGTTAGTGGTTGTCGAGGTACTATTAGGGATACATCAGTTAGATCTAAGACACTATAACCTGCAATAACATATGCTATTCGTGCTAGAGAAGATGCCTCTGTACCAGACGTCATTACTAGTACATTTTCTCTACTTGATACTAATATTACTCCATTGATTGATCTTGGTTCCACACATTCATACATTTGCACAAACTTAGTGTCTGTTAAAAATTTACCTGTCGAATTCACTAAATTTGTGTTTAAAGTTTAAAACCCTCTGGGCCAATGTTGATACGGCCACACCGAGAACGGCCTTAGACTTGCTAACCAAGTGTGGCTTGCAAACTCTTTCAAGCTGACTTAGTTTGATTCCAGCTCAATGGAGCTCAATTCAGCTCGATTCTAGCTTAATGAGCTTAATTTTATCCTTTTAAATTTATACCTTTTAGTTGCTAGAATAATTTCATGCTTTAGCTAAGTCAACTAATTTAGGTTTAGCTCATAAATTAATGTGTTTAGTTAATTTAGTTAGCTTAGCTTAATTTTATAAATGAGTGTCAATAAATATGTCTTAATCTGAACTTATTAAAATTAGAAGTGTATAAATGTGTCTAAAGTTGAGACAAATTAATTTCACGTTTTAATTAATTTATCTTAGCTACTGCTGAATTTAATTTGTGTCTTAGTTATTATTTGTTTTTAATGTGTCTTAGTTTAAGCAAATTAATTACATGTTCCAAATTAATGTGTCTAGTTGTTGCCAAATTTAACATGTCTTAAGCTCATTCAATTTGCTGGATTAATTTGTGCAACCATGTGCATGGACGAAAATTAAGAGGTTGAGCTGATGGTTGCCATTCCCTAAGCAAACACTCGGCCATTGTAAAAGCCAAAGGAAGCTGGTGTTTTCTCTTCTCCAAACTAGCCATTGAGCTCTCCAAGCAACTTTAAAAATGTTCACACAAGCTGGACATCTTTTTCACATTAAAATGACCATTTGGCTTGGGCATTCACACATATAGGTTGTCCAATTCCCTTTGTTCCCACCCAAAGGCTGTTGAGTACTCCAACATGCTCATTTAAGTTAAAGACTCTCCAAAAATCAAGGCAGCTAATTCAATCATTTTGGCCGAACCTAATTAAGGCCATTCAGCTCATTTTAGCTTCCTACTTGATTAAATTTAATTTAAACTAATTGGAAATAGTAAGGGCATTGTCTAATGGCTTTCCCAATGTAAGGAAGGTTGAAGGAAATTGCTTGGAATTTTCAAGGAAGCTTCAGCACATTTAATCTGAATATTTGCTACCCATTTAGCTCCCTAAGTGCCTATTCACTAGACATTTTATTTAGCTATAAACAATTTGTTTTGTGAACATTTTTGGGTTAGACAATATACCTTGACATTTTTATGAATTTTAATTCATTTGTAAGTTTATTCAACTCTCTAAATTTGTTTAAGACTCAAGTAGACTTATTTAGCTTGCTAGTGGTGTCTTTCTTGTTGCTTTGAACTTATCACTCAATCCCGAGTGTGGCGTTCAACCATTTGATACCTTTGGTTCCTAACTCTTTATAGTTAGAAGGTCAAGGTCCTTTCTAGCACTTTAAGTGACTTATAAGTTTCGAGTCAATACTTTCCATAGTATTGGTTCACTCTTGTCCTTAAGCTCAACTTTCCGTTCTATCCAACATTCTGATTTGTTTGCTTCAAACCTTAGCCAAACCTTCATCCTCATTCACCTAGCCATTTCCATCATCATTTCACTTAGCCAATTTCAGCCCTTCTCTTTATTCCCTTTGTTTCAACATCTAGCCGATCTTATCCTTAATCCATCCTAAAACTCTTTGAAAGCCTTTCATTTAAGCATGCACTTAGCCAAATTTAACCAAACTCTGAATTGAACAAAACTTCTCCATTTTACAATCGGGCATCTAAGCGACTCAAATCACTTCACCGAAGCGAGATCGTATCAAATGTGTTATGGCAGACAAAGTCTGTAAAAACTGTCTATTGATGATAAAAGGTTACTATTTTTTGGCTGACTTGATGTTATTGCCATTCGATGAATTTGATGTGATTTTGGGAATGGATTGGTTAACCTAATATGATGCATTGGTGAATTGTAAATAGAAAGATATTGTAGTGAAATGTCATAGTGGTGAATTACTTCATGTTGAATCTGGTAAAATGGATGGATTATCTAATGTGATTTCAGCAATATCAGCATAAAAATATGTTAGAAATGGTTATGATGCTTATCTTGCATATGTGTTGGATACTAGAGTATCTGAGTCGAAGATTCAGTCAGTGGCGATCGTATGTGAATTTCCTGATGTATTCCCAGAATAATTACCTGGTTTACCATCGGATATAGAAGTGGGATTCTCTATAGATCTTTTTTAAGGTACAACATCTATATCCATAGCACCTTACAGGATGGCTCCTACTGAATTAAAAGGGTTGAAAGCATAGTTGCAAGAATTGATTGATAGAGGTTTTGTTCGACCTAGTTTCTCAGCTTGGGGTGTGCTGGTTCTGTTTGCAAAGAACAAAGATGGATTGTTGAGGCTATGTATTGATTACAAGTAGCTCAACAAAGTTAAGATAAAGAAAAAGTATCCATTGCCTCGTATGATGACTTGTTTGACCAGTTAAAATGTGCCACTGT
Organism: Gossypium rotundifolium; assembly: GCA_025506655.1. Taxonomy (NCBI): domain Eukaryota; kingdom Viridiplantae; phylum Streptophyta; class Magnoliopsida; order Malvales; family Malvaceae; genus Gossypium; species Gossypium rotundifolium. The sequence continues at coordinate 132,386,211 of CP106722.1, forward strand.
ATTTTCAAAGATTGATATCCGTTCTAGTTACTATCAACTACGGGTAAAAGATTCAGATGTACACAAGACAACTTTTAGAACCAGATATGGACACTATGAGTTTCTTGTGATGCCATTCGGTTTGACAAATGCACCTGTAGTGCTTATGGACCTAATGAACAAAACTTTCAACTGATATTTAGACAAGTTTGTGATGGTATTTATAGATGATATTTTGGTTTACTCCCGAGATGAAAATAAACATGCTGAGAATTTGAGAATAGTGTTGTAAACTCTGCGAGAGAAACAATTGTATGCCAAATTCAGTAAATGTGAATTTTGGCTATGGGAAGTTAATTTTCTTGGGCACATAGTATCTGTCACATTCTGGTTTACACCCTAGTCAGAATAGTGGTTTCGGGACCATAAATCTGACTCTAAATAATATTTTAATACTATATTCTATGCCATTTTTGAGTGTTTAAGCATGTGTCAAAGTTTCGTAAGCTAATTTTTTCGTTTATGTGTTTAATTTGACAAAAGGATTGAATTTCATTAAATATGAAATTTGCATGCTATTTGTTAAAGTACTTAAGTGTTGTGGTTTTTGAATGTTTGTGGCCTAAGTAGGCAATTATGCCAATAAGTGAATAGTGGATGGACAAAGGGTAATTATGCCCTTGATATATATATATTTCTTATATTATGAAAGGTTAATATGGTAAAATGTTTATTAATATACTATTAATAAAACAAAAGAATTAGATAGTGGCATTTGTTCATCAATGTTGCCAAATTTTGAAGGAAAGAAAAGAAAGAAAATTTGTTAGGGCATTCCGTCATTATAAGCTTTGATTAAGGTATGTTTTGGCTTTGTATTTTGATTATTTTCATGTTTTTTAGATTGTTGCTTAGTCTACTATCAAGCCCACGTCTCAATTTTGTGCATTAATGATATTTGTGAGTTATGCCATTGATGAAATGGTAATTTTTTTTATGAGTTTAGTTGTTAAATGGAAGGCATGAGTTTAATGAACATGTTTTGTTCTTGAAATCTTGATGAAGTTTAGATAATTAGGGCTAAACTATGATAATAGGAATTTGAGGGACTAAATTGCAAATTTGATAGAAAATATGGGTTTGTATGAGATGTATGAACATTCGGCTAAGCATGAGTATGGGATGATTTTGTGAATTTGAAGTTTTGAGAAAACTGGACTAAATTGATAAATTGTGCAAATGTGAGGGTCAAGTTGGAAATAACACTAAATATATGTGTTTGGATTGGATTGAATGAGTTAGTGAATAAAAGGGTTAATTCTGAATATGAATAGATCAAGAACCGAGGAAAATAGACTTAGATCGCAAGAAAGCAAAAGTAATTGAGTAGCCATTTCCGTTTTAGTAAATCGAATCCGAGGTAAGTCATTATGCAAATAAACGTATTTGTATTGAATTATGCATATTCATATAACTATTAATAACAGTGAATGTTTATGAGATGTTATGTATATGAATTCGAGATAAGATCGATATAGGATAATGTCCGAGAAGTCCCGTACGAACCTAGGAATAGATAGGATTAGCTATGTCATGACATAGGTATCTGTTCTATTTATTAATGAAAGGCCACATCTGGGACGTTGGCGTTGATTTGATATTTTCGTGTAAGACCACGTCTGGGACGTTGGCATCGATATGATCTTTACGTGTAAGACCATGTTTAGGACATCGGCATCAAATTGATTCGCGTAAGACCATGTCTGTGACAGTGGCATCGATATCTGAGTGCATGTAAGACCTCGTCTGGGACGTTGGCATTGTACTACTATTTCTAGCTTTTTGAGTATCTTATTAGGTTCCTATTGGTTCAACAAGCAAGTCTGTGCTATAAATGGCTAAGTGAATTGTAAATACGTTTCAGGTACGTTGATTTATACACTATGTGTGTATATAAGGTAAGTATCTATATGATCTTACTATGACTATCTATATATTAGAACAATATTATGATATGTGAAAGTATGCATGAAATATCTATGTATATATATGATTCTTGAATTGATGAATGTGGCAAATATGGCAAAGAATATGGACCAAAGCATATATTTGAGAAATTTGCTATGAATATGAATTGTGCCAATGTTTCTATATGCTTATATGCTTTACATATTAAGTTTATTTGTATATGACTTACTAAGCTTTTGGAAAGCTTACTCTTTGTGTGTGTTTTCTCTATTTTATAGATCGTCAAAGCAACTGAAGGCTCAGGACCGTCGAGGATCAACATCACACTACTCAACTTATTTTGGTACATTTTGGAAATGTATATAGCTAGATATGGCATGCATGGGCTAGTTATTTGGACAATTATGAGATGTGAACTTAGCCATGAGATTTGGCTAGTTATGTATTAGTTATATGCTTTGGTGATTATGATATATGTGGTGTATGTTTTGATATGGTTGGGTAGTATATGAAATGGTTGATATTTGGTAAGTATATGAATAAAGTTATGAACATATATGTTTAACTAGGGAATGAATTCATGAAAGGTAAATATGCATGAATTTATGCTTGTGTTTATATAAGAGTTAGTCTTGTAAGTTTGGTATGAATGGAATTGGTTTTGAATGTAGAGATTGAATGGATATTTTGGCATGTTCTTGGTTGTTGTTGTGCATAAATTGTATTGATGACTGGCTTGTAGGTTTGACCCTAAGTGAGTGGCATTTTAGCCTTGCAAATGACCTATAATGTCACACGGTTGTGGCACACACCGTGCCTAGTGACCGTGGGGCTAAGTCAGTAGCTAGCTTAGGATCACACGGGCGTGTCTAGTAGCCGTGTGAAGAAGTTAGTATATGGCCTAGGAGTACACGACCTTAGCACACGGGGGTGTTTGGTAACTGTGGAGCCAAGTTAGAATCGACCACGGCCAAGGTACATGGGTGTGCTTAGTGGCCGTGGAGATAAGTTAGTTTCGACCATGGGAGAGACATATGGGCGTGTCTAGCAGCCGTGAGAGGCACACGGCCTGCCCACACAGGCGTGTAACCCTTGAAACTTAAAAAGGTTTTTAAATTTCTGAGCACTTCTATATGTGTTTCGGTTTAGTCCCGATCTTATTATTAAATATGTTTTAAGTCTCGATGACCTACAAGAGGGACATTATGTTTGTAATTTATGAGATACTTGATGAATTGTCTGATTAAGTTTTCGATCTGTCAGGTAACGTTCTTAACCCTAATTTGATGACAGACATGGGATAGGGGTGCTACATTTAGTTGGTATCAAAGCTACGATTTAGTCGATTCTCGGACTAACGTAGCGTGTCAGAGTCTGGCCATACATGCCATATATCTAAATTGTGATAGTATGATGAATCCTAACGTATAAAATGTGATTTTTGTATAGTAATGGATCCCGAAAGAGCCGTAGATGACGACATAGAAAGTGATGCGCTTGCTCCCGCGTAAGGGACAGTGCCCTCTGATCCGAGACCGGTTATGACCGATCAAGAGGGATAAGCTAAACAAGCTTTCTTTCAGATGATGAGTGAATGGTTCACTCAATTCTTAAAGAATAACCCGACTATTTCGCAATCGCCGCCCTCAATTAATCACCCTTAGACATCTGATATACCTCCGACAGTAAATATGAATTTGTGGAATAAACCTCCAGTTGACAAGATCCGTAAGTATGGGGCTGAAGAGTTCCAGGCTACTAATGATGATGATGTTGAAAAGGCTGAGTTCTGGTTAGAAAATACTATCCGAGTATTTGATGAAATGTCTCGACTTCGGAAGAATGCATAAATATGTTGTATCATTACTCCAAGATACAGCTTATGAATGGTGAAAAACTCTGATTTCTGTTGTTCTGGAAGATCGAGTTACATGGGACTTCTTTCAGGTCGAGTTCCAAAAGAAATACATCAGTGAGAGATTCATTGATCAGAAATAAAAGGAATTTTTGGAATTAAAACAAGGTCGAATGACTGTTACTGAGTATGAACGAGAGTTCGTGAGACTAAGTCAGTTTGCCCGAAAATGTATGTCATCTGAAGTAATAATGTGCAAAAGATTTGAAGATGGTCTTAATGAAGATATTCATTTATTAGTCAGGATCTTAGAAATAAAAGAGTTCGTTGTAATCATTGATCGAGCATGCACAGCTGAAGCACTTGGAAAAGACAAAAGAAAAGCTGAGTCTGAAGCTCGAGATATGTGAAAGAGATTTCCAAGCAAATCATTTTAGTCTGCTTCGAAGAAGTTTAAAGATGATCAATGTCGGTCAAGAGATAATGTGGGACATTCGCATAGAAATCGAGCTAGATCGCAAATGAGTTCCAAAACCCAAGCAACGTTAGTGGCCAGTGTTGGAAATGTCCGAACTGAGAGACCTAAATGTAAACATTGTGGAAAAAGACATCCGAGAAGTTGTAGATTAAATGATAGAGCTTGTTTCAGATGTGGATCACTTGATCATTTTATACGTGATTTCCCTGAGTCTGTCGAGCCAGAGATTGTTCATAATCTAAGACCTAATAATGCACCTGTGAGAGGTAGATCTTCAAAGAATGTAAGAAATGTCAGTGGTAGTCAGAGAATTACGAGAGACACTGTTACAAGATCTGAAGCTAGAGCGCCTGCCAGAGCATATGCTATCCGAGCTCGTGAGGAAGCTTCATCTCCAGATGTTATAATGGGCACTTTTACTCTTTATAATACTTCTGTGATTGCATTGATAGACCCTGGTTCTACGTATTTGTATATATGCATGAATTTAGTATTCAATAAGACTTTTCCTGTAGAGTCTACTGAGTTTGCTATAAAAGTATTGAACCTCTTAGGTAAAAGTGTCCTGGTTGACACAGTATGCAAGAACTGTCCATTAATGTTTCGAGATATTTGTTTCCTTGCTGATCTAATGCTTTTTCCATTTGATGAGTTTGATATCATTCTAGGTATGGATTGGTTGACATTGCATGATGCTATTGTGAATTGTAAAAATAAAAAGACTAATGATTTGAGATGTACAAATAATGAAATTGTACGGGTTGAGTCTAATGATTTAAATGGATTGCCTACTGTGATATCGGTATTGAAAGCTCAAAGATTTTTAAAAGGGGTATGAGGCATATTTTGCTTATGTGATTGATTCAAAAGTGTTTGATAAGAAATTTGAATCAGTACCTGTTGTATGCGAGTATTCTGATGTATTCCCTGATGAATTACCGGGTTTGCCTCCGATACTTGAAGTTGAATTTCGTATTGAGTTGCTACCTGGTACTACTCCTATTTCGATAGCTCTGTATAGAATGGCACCAACAGAGTTAAAAGAGTTAAAGTCATAGTTGTAAGAATTAACTGATAGAGGGTTCGCTAGACTGAGTTTTTCGCATTGGGGTGCTCCTGCCTTGTTCGTGAAAAAGAAAGATGGTATAATCAGAATGTGTATCGATTATCGTTAGCTGAATAAGGTGAAAATAAATAATAAATATCTGTTGCCCAAAATCGATGACTTATTTGATTAGTTAAAAGGAGCTACTGTATTTTCCAATATTGATCTGAGATTGGGATACTACCAGTTGAGAGTGAAAGATTAAGATATATTGAAAACTGCTTTCAGAATGAGGTACGGGCATTATGAGTTTTTAGTTATGACATTTGGAATAACCAATGCCCCTACTATTTTTATAGATCTAATGAACTGAATTTTTAGACTGTACCTAGATCGATTTGTTGTGGTGTTCATAGATGACATATTGATTTATTCATGTGATAAAGATGAACATGTTGAACATTTGAGAATCATGTTGCAAACTTTAAGAGAAAAGTAATTGTATGTGAAATTCAGTAAATGTGAATTCTAGTTACAGGTGGTTAGTTTTCTGGGACATATTGTGTTAGCATCTGGGATTTGTGTTGATCCGAGCAAGATTTTTGCTATTCTAGATTGGAAACCTCCGAAGAACATCTCTAAAATCTGTAGTTTTTTGGGTTTAGCTGGTTATTACCGTCGATTTGAAAAAGGATTTTCATTGATAGCTAATCCGTTGACTAGACTACTTCAAAAAGATGTTAGATTTGAATGATCTGATAAATGTGAGAAAAGTTTTGATCAGTTGAAAACTCTGTTAACAAAAGCTCCAGTGTTAGTACAACCAGAATTGGGAAAAGAATTTGTGATTTACAATGATGCTTCGTTAAACGGTCTTGGATGTATTTTAATACATGAAGGCAAAGTTGTAGCTTATGCCTCAAAACAATTGAAGCCGCACGAAAAGAACTATCCGACGTATGACCTTGAGTTAGTCGCGATTGTGTTTGCACTAAAGATTTGGTGCCATTATTGGTACGGTGAAAAATGTCACGTGTTTTCAGATTATAAAAGTCTGAAATACCTGATGACCCAGAAAGATTTGAACATGCGTCAAAGAAGATGGTTTGAGTTATTAAAAGATTATGAGCTTGTGATAGATTATCATTCGGGTGAAGCAAACATTGTTACTGATGCATTGAGTAGAAAATCATTGTTTGCACTACGTGCTTTGAATGCTCAATTAGATTTGTTTGATGATAGTTCTATGATAGCTGAATTAAAAGCAAAATCGTTGTTCTTACAGCAAATTTGTGATGCTCAAAAGGTTGATAATGAATTGTTATCGAAATGATCTCAGTGTGAATTGAATTCGAATCTGAATTTCAAATTATTAATGATTGCTTCAAATTCTGAGGTCATATCTGTTCGAGAAATCCTGTGTTGATTCAGTTGATTTTGAGTGAAACACATAGTAGTCATCTATCTGTTCATCCGGGAAGTACTAAAGTGTACCATGATTTTAAGCGACAGTATTGGTGGTCTGGTATGAAGCGAGATATTTCTGACTTTGTTTCGAAATACTTAATCTGTCAACAAGTAAAAGCTGAACATCAAATTCCGTCTGGGTTGCTACAATCGACTCTGATTCCTGAATGGAAATGGGATAGAGTGATGATGGATTTTGTTTTGGGATTGCCTTTGACTCCGAGAAAGAAAGATGCGATATGGGTCGGAGTTGACCGATTAACTAAATTTGCCCATTTTATTCCGGTAAGATCTAATTTATCACTTGATAGATTAGTCGAGCTTTACATATCTGAATTGTGAGATTGCACGGGGTGCCACTATCCGTTGTGTCAGATAGAGATCCGAGATTTACATCACGATTCTGGAAGAAGTTCCAAGAAGCTTTAGGCACAAAACTGCATTTCAGTACAGCTTTTCATCCGCAAACAGATGGTCAATCTGAGCGGATCATTCAGATTCTAGAAGATATGCTAAGATGTTGCACTCTTGAATTTGACAATACGTGGAAGCATACTTGCCATTTATTAAATTTGCGTTTAATAATAGTTTACAGTCAAGCATTAAAATGGCACCTTATGAAGATTTGTACAGACGTAAATGTCCTACACCTCTGTATTGGTCTGAGCTTAGTAAAAATAAGCTACACGGAGTCGATTTGATAAAAGATTCAGAACATAAAGTGAAACTGATCCGAGATTATTTGAAAGCAGCTTCTAATTGTCGGAAGTCTTATGCGAACTTGAAACGAAAAGATATAGAATTTGAGATTGGTGAAAGAGTTTTTCTAAAAGTGTCACCATGGAAGAAAGTGCTTCGATTCGAACGTAAAGGCAAGTTAAGTTTGAGGTTCATCGGACCGTATAAGATCATTAAACGTGTTGGGCCGGTTGCATATAGATTAAGGTTGCCCTCTGAATTAGAAAAGATCCATAATGTATTTCATGTCTCGATGCTCCATAGATATCGATCCGATCCATCACATGTAATTGCCCCATCTAAAATTAAAATCCGATTTGATATGTCATACGAATAGGAACCGATTCGTATCTTAGCTCGTGAAGTGAAAAAGTTGAGAAATAAGAAAATACTGTTAGTGAAAATAGTGGAATCATAACGGGATTGAAGAAACAACATGAGAGCCAGAAGATTCAATCACACAACAATATCCAAATCTGTTTAACGGTAAGATTTTTGAGGACGAAAATCCCTAAGGGGGAGAATTATAACAGTCTGGTTTACACCCTAGCCGGAATAGTGGTTTTGGGACCACAAATATGAGTCTAAATAATATTTTAATATTATATTATGTGCCATTGATGAGTTTTTAAGAATGTGTTAAAGTTTCATAAGCTAATTTGTCCATATATGTGTTTAATTTGACAAAAGGATTGAATTTCATTAACTATGAAATTTGCATGCTATTTGTTAAAGTACGTAAGTGTTGTGGTTTTGAATGTTTGTGGCCTTAGTAGGCAGTTATGCCAATAAGTGAATAGTGGATGGGCAAAGGTCAATTATGCCCTTGATATATATATGTTTCTTATTATTATGAAAGGTTAATATGGTAAAATGTTTATTAATATACTATTAATAAAACAAAAGAATTAGATAGTGGCATTTGTTCATCCATGTTGCCAAATTTTGAAGGAAAGAACAGAAAGAAAATTTGTTAGGGCATTCCGTCATTATAAGCTTTGATTAAGGTATGTTTTGGCTTTGTATTTTGATTATTTTCATGTTTTTTAGATTGTTGCTTAGTCTACTATCAAGCCCACGTCTCAATTTTGTGTATTGATGATATTTGTGAGTTATGCCATTGATGAAATGGTAAGTTTTTTATGAGTTTAGTTGTTAAATGAAAGGCATGAGTTTAATAAACATGTTTTGTTCTTGAAATTTTGATGAATTTAGCTAATTAGGGCTAAACTATGATAATAGGAATTTGAGGGACTAAATTACAAATTTGATGGAAAATACGGGTTTGTATGAGATGTATGAACATTCGGCTAAGCATGAGTATGGGATGATTTTGTGAATTTGATGTTTTGAGAAAATGGACTAAATTGATAAATTGTGGAAATGTGAGGGTCAAGTTGGAAATAACCCTAAATATATGTGTTTGGATTGAATTGAATGAGTTAGTGAATAAAAGGGTTAATTCTGAATATGTATAGATCAAGAACCGAGGAAAATAGACTTAGATCGCAAGAAAGCGAAAGTAATCGAGTAGCCATTTTCGTTTTAGTAAATCGAATCCGAGGTAAGTCATTATGCAAATAAACGTATTTGTATTGAATTGTGCATATTCATATGACTATTAATAACAATGAATGTTTATGAGGTGTTATGATATGAATTTCGAGATAAGATCGATATAGGGATAATGTCCGAGAAGTCCCGTACAAACCTAGGAATAGATAGGATTAGATATGTCATGACATAGGTATCTGTTCTGTTTATTCATGTAAGGCCACGTCTGGGACGTTGGCGTTGATTTGATATTTTCGTATAAGACCACATCTGGGACGTTGGCATCGATATGATCTTTACGTGTAAGACCATGTCTGGGACATCGGCATAAAATTGATTCGCGTAAGACCATGTCTGTGATAGTGGCATCGATATCTAAGTGCATGTAAGACCTCGTCTGGGACGTTGGCATTGTACTAATATTTCTAGCTTTCTGGGTATCCTATTAGGTTCCTATTGGTTCAACAAGCAAGTCTGTGCTACAAATGGCTAAGTGAATTGTAAATCCATTTCAGGTATGTTGATTTATACACTAAGTGTGTATATAAGGTAAGTATCTATATGATCTTACTATGACTATGTATATATTAGAACAATATTATGATATGTGAAAGCATGCATGAAAGATCTATGTATATATATGATTCTTAAATTGATGAATGTGGCAAATATGGCAAAGAATATGGACCAAAGCATATATTTGAGAAATTTGCTATGAATATGAAATGTGCTAATGTTTCTATATGCTTATATGCTTTACATATTAAGTTTATTTGTATATGACTTACTAAGCTTTTGGAAAGCTTACTCTTTGTGTGTGTTTTCTCTGTTTTATAGATCGTCAAAGCAACTGAAGGCTCAGGACTGTCGAGGATCAATATCACACTACTCAACTTATTTTGGTACATTTTGGAAATGTATATAGCTATATATGGCATGTATAGGCTAGTTATTTGGACAATTATGATATGTGAACTTAGCCATGAGATTTGGCTAGTTATGTATTAGTTATATGCTTTGGTGATTATGATATATGTGGTGTATGTTTTGATATGGTTGGGTAGTATATGAAATGGTTGATATTTGATAAGTATATGAATGAAGTTATGAACATATATGTTTGACTAGGGAGCAAATTCATGAAAGGTAAATATGGATGAATTTATGATTGTGATTATATGAGAGTTAGTCTTGTATGTTGGTATGAATGGAATTGGTTTTGAATGTAGAGATTGAATGGATATTTTGGCATGTTCATGGTTGTTGTTGTGCATAAATTGTATTGATGATTGGCTTGTAGGTTTGACCCTAAGTGAGTGGCTTATTGGCCTTGCAAATTGCCTATAATGTCACACGGTTGTGGCACACAGCAGTGCCTAGTGACCGTGCGGCTAAGTTAGTAGCTAGCTTAGGAGCACACGGCCAAGATACACAGGCGTGTCTAGTAGCCATGTGAAGAAGTCAGTATATGGCCTGGGTGTACACGACCTTAGCACATGGGGTTTTGGTAACTGTGGAGCCAAGTCAGAATCGACCACGACCAAGGTACATGGGTGTGCTTGGTGGCCGTGGAGATAAGTCAGTTTCGACCACGAGAGAGACACATGGGCGTGTCTAGCAGCCGTGAGAGGCACACGGCCTGCCCACACAGGCGTGTAACCCCTAAAACTTAGAAAAGTTTATAAATTTTTGAGAATTTCTGTATGTTTTTTGTGTTTAGTCCCGACCCTATGTTTAAATATGTTTTAGGTCTCGATGACTTACAAAGGGGACATTATGTTTGTAATTGATGGGATACTTGATGAATTGTCTGATTAAGTTTTTGATCTGTGAGGTAATGCTCTTAACCCTAATTCGACGATGGACACGGGATAGGGGTGTTATATTATCTGCTGAAGGTGTCTGCGTAGACCCAAATAAAATTTCAGCCATTGTTAATTGGAAGCCACCGAAGAATGTGTTTGAAGTCCAAAGTTTTTGGGACTGTCTGGTTATTATCGAAGGTTTGTAAAATGTTTTCAATGATAGCTTCACTGATGACTTGTTTACTATAGAAAAATGTAAAGTTTGAGTTGACTGATAAATGCCAGTAGAGTTTTGATAGAATAAAGGCTTTATTGACCGAACCACCAGTGTTAGTTCAGCTTGAATCGGGTAAGGAATTTATAATTTACAGTGATGCATCGTTAAAAGGTTTAGGCTGCGTTTTGATGCAAGAAGGTAAATTAGTAGCCTATGCTTCAAGACAGCTAAAGCCACTTGAAAGAAACTACCCGACACATGATCTTGAATTGGCAGCATAGTGTTTGCATTGAAAATCTAGCGGCATTATTTATTAAGTGAAAAATGTCATATATTCATTGATCATAAAAGTTTGAAATATTTGATGTCATATAAAGATTTGAATTTGAGGCAGCGCAGGTGGCTTGAATTACTGAAAGATTATGATCTTGTTATTAACTATCATCCTGGAAAGGCCAATTTAGTGGCAGATGCTTTGCACAGAAAATACCTATATACCTTGCGAGCAATGAATACCCGATTGTCATAATCTTATGATGTTTCAATCATAGCTGAGTTAAAAGCTGGACCAATATTTTTGCAATAGATTTTACGCTCAAAAAATTGATAGTGAGTTGTAAGCAAGATAGATGCAAAGTGAATCGACTCCTGACTCAAAATTTTAGTTCGGGACTGATGGTTGTTTGTTATCCAAAGGCAGAGTATGTATACTGAAAGGTTCAGAACTAGTACAGAAGATTTTGAATGAAGCTCATAATGGTAACATGTCTATTCATCTTAGTAGTAATAAAATGTACAATGATCTGAAAAAGATGTACCGGTGGCTGGAAATGAAGTGATATATTTTTAAATTTATATCTAAATGTTTGATATGTCAGTAAGTAAAAGTTGAACATAAGTTGCCTTCTGGGCTATTACAGCCAATTACGATTTCGGAATGGAAATGGGAAAGAATTACCATAGACATTGTATCGAGATTACCCTGTCTCCAAAGAAGAAAGATTCCTTTTGGTTAATTGTCGATAGGTTGACAAAGTCGGCTCACTTTATTCTAGTACGTATGGATTTTTCCTTGGACAGATTGGCTGAATTATATGTTTTTGAGATTGTCAGATTGCATGGAGTGCCTATCTCCATTATTTCAGATAAAGACCCTCGGTTTACATCTCGATTCTAGAGAAAATTGAAAGAAGCTCTGCGTACTCAGTTACACTTTAATATTGCATTTTATCCCTAGATAGATGGTCAATCTGAATGGGTAATACAGATTTTGAAAGGTATGCTTCGGTGTTGTATACTTGAATTTGAAGGTAACTGGGAAAAGAATTTACCTTTAGTTGAATTTCCTTATAATAACAATTATCAGTCTAGTATCAAAATGGCATCGTATGAAGCATTGTATGGTTGCAAATGTAGAACTCTATTGTTGTAACACCCCAAACTCGGCCTAGAAGTTAGGCCCGAGTTTGGCATGTCACATTGAAGTGTTTTTGCGAAAACCTTGTTTTTATTGAAAACCCTTCTAGAGAAAAGTTAAGTAAAATCCAGTTTGCTTCCAAAACGAGGTGTAGCCAAAAACCATTTCCTTGTTACTATGAAAAACTTTCCTTTGACAGCGGAAGCTCGTTCTTAAAACACAATTATTTTCAAAAACAACTTGAAATATACTTAAAAGAAATAAATCCAGGCTCCGTTTCAATATTACAATGCATAGTGGAAGTAATGTAATAATAACTAGAGGGAAACCTTATTACAATCCAAAATAAAATAAATTAAAATCTACAATTTAGATATTAAGAAAAACAAGTCTAATCGTCATGCTAGTTGGTCACCTCTAAGTCCCTCCATCCATCGAACCGCCTACTGAGGATCACCTGAGAAAATTAAAAGAAGGGGTGAGTTTTCAAAAACTCAGTATGTATGACCCTCGGCAAACAAATAGCATACATATCATATTATTAACATAATAATATCATACATGCAATGCAGTGCAAACCCTCCCCAAATAATCCACCCGGTACACATCATCTCCGTCCCGCCGAAACACATCTGTGGGGTTTCTAAATCGACCCACCCATCCAATACACATCAAGGGTAGCTCGGTTGTAGTACTACCTAACGTTGTAGCAAAGCTGCTGATCATATAATGGGCTTAAAAAGCCATCGGTGGATCCACAATTGTCAAGCAACCATGTGATCCCCATATACTTCCTCCATTCCATAATTTCCACCCATATGCATCCTTAACAGAATATCATATGAATGTAGCAAATGTACATGTAACATCCATAAATCTTACAATCGACACATAGGGGTATTTTAGTCATTTCACAAATTAAGGGTACTTCGATAATTCTATCCTACAGGGGTATTTCAGTAATTATTAACATTATGGGTCTTCATTACGAACCTTGCCCGTCAACAAGTCCTCGTGGCTAAAATGAATAGATACTATGCACCAGGTAGTATTCCAGAGAAGACGAGGTGGGTCATTAAGACCGCTTAAGTACCAAGCTCTCCCTAGATCCAATCCTAAACATGCATATGTCCATTGCCACACTCTACCCTAACGACTTGTCCACAGACATGTTTGATTATTAAATTAAGTTTTATGCTGTTTAAGAATTCATTAGAACTAAGCCTAGAGTATATTAAAACCCTAGCATGCATTTCTAAAATCCCATAAGGCCCACTAAGCCCAATAATGTCCATATAGCCCATTAGCCCAACCATGTCCATATAGCACATTAAGCCCAATCATGTATATGTAGCCCATTAGGCCCGATCATAATAAAATCATACGACCATCCATATCAATCCATTATTCAATTTCACATATCAACTCTTGCTAATTTGGGCCCACGAACTCGGCAGGCCCAGTTAGCCCCTTCTGGCTCGATTGGCCAAACAGTGGCCCGAGACCATGTGATCATTCTCTTGGTCTCGGTAGTATATCGGTGTTCCCAAACTAATGTTCGGGCGCTCATGCGGTTGCCGGCACCAACCTTTCAGCGTTTCGACTTTTCGGCATTCTGGTTTTTCGGTATTTCAACTTTTGTCGATTTGTCATGTGTGAAGTGTATGTACACACCTGGAAAATGAGACGTGTTACACTATCCCCAACCTTGAACCTACAACCAATACCAACCTCCATTCAGTCACACACTTAACCACAATATTTACCAAAAAATCGAAGCTTTACCATAACCTTACCGTGTGCCACCAGCCCTAATAGCCCTTCCTCAGCTACTACTCACAAATATCCCCTAGATCTGCATCAATCATAATCGCTATAGACAAAATAATAGGTGACTTGTATCCACTTAAGTCACCCTTTCCCTTACCATAGACTATTCGACTAACTTATCCCAAAATCAAGAATAGTTACCCAAAAGCCAAAACGTATGGATAGCTTTTTGATAGAGACTTGTAGATCCAAGCTTGATTTTGATTTTTCCAAGATTCGATCCACCAAAAATCAAAGGAATGATGATAGCACGACAAAGATTTTTTCATTAGAGTATTCGGCACAAGGTTTGGGGCGATAAAGAAATCGACTCCAAGAGCAAAGCTTTTTGGCTTTTAAAGTCACGAATAATCGGTCCCCAATAATTGAGATGAAGGTGGGACGGCACAAGCAATGGAGAAAGAAGAGAATGATATTCGATTTAAGGCTTTAGGAGAGAAGAAAAGAAAATACATAAGGAAGAGGCGAGGTTTAGAACATAAAAAGTGAAGGAGAATTCGGCAGAGCACTATTGTTATCGAAATAGCACAAAGGGAATTCCAATTGCCGAAATAGCACAGAGGGAATTCGACACCCCCTTTTTATACACAAAATCAAAACTCTGCCTACCCCCCAAAGTCTCAATCGGCTCTGAATCTTCACCATTTCATCTCCTCATTTTTCTCCCTAATAACTCCCTAATACTTTTCCTAAATTTTCTCTTCTGATCACTCTCCTTAGAGTCTATCATCACACCACTTCCAATCTTCTAGAAGGCCAAAATTAAACTCCTAAAAAATACTAAGCTAGGATTCGAACCTAGGATCTCCTTGCTAGCCCATAATGCCACCTTCCTATACTCCACCAAAAGGCTCTTTGATGCCATTTTTGTAACACCCTAAACCCGTGTCCATCGCTGGATTAGGGTTATAGGGCATTACCGAACTAAACTCACTTCCAAATAGACACTTAATTGAAATCAAGCACAAGCAATGCGATCATTACTATATTAAAACATTACAAATGTCCAAATCACATAACTTAAGCCTTCATGTCATATATATATATTTAAACCATGTCCCAACTTATGTCATTTAATAACATATATCGGACATAAATTGAAACTCATATGACATAAGTGATTTTCATTCATATTACTATAATACATATGCATATTAGACCAACCAAACCATTATACCATTTAATAATCAATTACATATACAAACATATTAATATTACAAAGCCAAATTCAGTTTAACATAACATTATTTATTCATAATAACTCATCAAGCATATGTCATTTACATAGCAATCATGTTTCACTTATAACAAGCCAAGTCCAAATTTACTAAAACCAACGCATAACCTATATATATTTATACCAAATGAGCACCTTCCATATATGATATACACCATAACCAATTCAAAACAACCATTAGCATTATAATGCAAGTCATTATATCATTAAAATGTAAATAAGTCCAAATAAAAGAAACGAATTTACAATTAAACATATATATGGCCTCCACGAGTCTACCTCGGCTCCCAAATCTGCGATCTAATGATTACCGCAAAATTTAACTAAGGGTGAGTCATCGAGACTCGGTGTGTAAATCCCATCCAACGGTGTTAAACCCTTACACAATTTCATATAAAATATGCATGTCATGCAACCCAAAACCTAACCATCCTAAACTCCGATTCTACCCGTGTGGTACCAAACCTTTGGTGGTGCTAAACCACGGTGACCCAAAGTCACCGATATCAATAATAATGTGGTGCCAAACCACTGGTAACCCAAAGTCACGAATAATCCATCGTGGGGCTAACCCACGTGTGATACCAAATCATGGCGACGATCCCAGATCTCAATAGTGGGGCCAACCCACGGTGGCGTTAAACCACGAGGACAAGTCGCTATGAGGTGCCAAACCTCCGTGTCCCAAAGACACAAATGTGATACCAAATCACGGTGACCAAGTCACGAATAGCAATCTTCCCCTCCTCTCATCATACCCATGCAATATGACATAATAATTCGTGTATGCAGTATGTCAAGTATGCTAGACATATATCAAATAACATATGAAATGAATTACCATCATAATCAGAATAATAATATACAACATAATCAAGCTAACCAACCTCTAAGGGTATAGTAGTAATTTTACCTACCAAGGGTATTTTCGTAATTTACCCACCAAGGGTATTTTCGTAATTTACCCACCAAGGGTATTTTCGTAATTTACCTACCAAGGGTATTTTCGTAATTTACCACCAAGGGTATTTTCATAATTTACCCACCAAGGGTATTTTCGTAATTTACCCACCAAAGGTATTTTCGTAATTTACCCACCAAGGGTATTTTTGTAATTTACCCACCAAGGGTATTTTCGTAATTTACCCACCAAGGGTATTTTCGTAATTTCGCACCTGCAATGGCCCTCCGAAGGTCTAATGTTATCCTCGACGACTCTGCTACCATTTTCTTGGTGCCACTAGACTATTGGGCCTAAAACCCAATTTCTACCATTTAGGCCCACATGCTCGTGTGGCCCACCTAACACAAATCTAGCCACGATATAGGTTCCACCTAGTCTAGTTCACTATATACTATATCATCATACAATTTATTCCAATTAGGCCCACGGGCCCATTGGGCCCACTTCTACCATCGCGCCAAGCACCCAATCCACAAGAGTACTACCGATGGCCTCAACTATCGCGTCGAAGCCCCACACGCGCGCCGCACGATCGTGGTGGCTACTATTGCCGTGGATGCAAGCACTTCGGCATTTGCCGCTCTACAACTAGAGTAGAGAGAGTTACACACCGACAGGACTCGGTGCTAAACCACTGCGACCACTCCATGCCCAACGCCCACCAAGGTATGTTAACTCTCCTCTTGACAAGCTCTTTATATAGCTAGCTCTTCACCTTCATTCCTTGTATCTTTCCGATGTGGGATCCCTTCGTCAGTAGAGTTTAAATTCAACTGAAACTCTTACCGTCCAATCCATAAAATAAATACTCCCTTGCTTCTCATGAGATTCGAACCTAGGCTCCCTTATAACATAATCCACGCCGCTAACCACTTGGCCACAAGCTCCTCTTGTGTCTTAAACCATGCGCAACTAAATATAACCCTATGGCCAAGGTCTAAATTCATTTAATAAAAATAATCTAAAAGGAATGCAAATGCTACAACTAGAACCTTGGACCTCCTTCCTTCCTTGTGGCGTCACTCCCTTGTCCATAAGTGGCGTCACTTTGCCACTACACCACACACTCCACTTGTGTCACTTTTCTCCATATTTTATTCTTAAGGCCTACCTGCCAACTTTCAGGGTTTTTTTCACCTAAAACCAAAATTTCCCCAAAGCTAATATTTGATCCCGAGACTTCATAGAAGCCCCCTAACCTTCCAAAATCACTTATCTAAAAGGTCCAACTTGCACTTAAGCCGATCTCTTATTCTCTAAAAAATTTTAAACGCTACTACGCCTAAGGCCCATTGGGCTCAATCCTACTAGGCCTAATTTTAGGATGTTACAATCAAAATGTAAGAATAAGCCTTTTTCACAAGGCTAAACTATGCTTATATATATAAAATCAAAGTTCATTAATTTAACAACTTAGTCTAACCTATACATGCCTTTTTGATTCAAAAACCAAATATGTATATATATACCAAAAAGTTGATAGTATGGATGATTCTTCTGACAATCCTTTGAGTCCGTAGCTTGATCCAAAAACCTATAAGAAATAACATTAAACATACACAGAGTGAGCTTGCTAGCTCTGTAAGCCTCAAGTAAATATTAATGTAATAAACATACATCAAAATATATCAATCTCCATACTATGGCATGGAATATAATCATTTCAATATAACTTATATATTGCTAAATACTAGTATTACACTTCACTTAATTAATAATGCTTTATCACCATGTACTTAGACATAATCAACTTTGGTGGTTATCATGTGTATTTGAATAACCCAAGTCAAGTGAACATGTCAATATTTTGGTCTCATATTTCTTTTCTTTTTTTTTTACACACATGTACACATATTACAAAATTCCTTTCAACTGCTTCTCGCCAATACTCCGCCATGTTCAGAGCTACACCAGGCACTCCTCTAAAAATCTCGGCTCCGTTTGACTTAAGCCTTTCCAGCAATGATTTTTGAGTTCCATTGCCCACCTTAACTCCCGCGACTCGCTCTAGCATTCGCAAGATAGCCAACGACATCGCATCATCTCCTCCATCGATCTTGATCCTCTGTGCCCATTCTTGGCGTGCACATCACTTTTCGACGCATGGCCGGACCCTCTTGGTTTCGACACTGTCACTCTACCTCAACCACGTCCACTAGAACTCATTACCAACGTCGCGATTTAATCTGATTAGAAAGTTTTGTGCATTAGTACTTTGTTCCACTGTTTATTCGCGAACAGTTTTATGAAAAGGAGTTTAATAGTGGTTCTTTCGATCAATCATAGTCTTAGTTTCAAGTTTACTATTCTAATTCAGAGATTCACATTCACATTCACATTCAACCATCTCGATAGAGACACATTCATTCATCATTAACATTCAATCACACTTCTATGGGCATTTTTGACCATACCCAACCAGGGGTATTTTCGTCATTTTTCCTACAAGGGTATTTTGGTAATAAATCGGGGTTAATTCAAAAATATTTTACAAATCAAAGGTATTTTATAATTTACAAAACCTCGGGGGTTATCTTGAAAATTTGTTTTCCAAATCGAGGTGTTGCAAAAATTTGAAATCGGGTTATTTGGTAATTTTGGAAGTCAGAGGCATTTTCGTAAATTTTCCAAATCAGGGTATCTTGATATTTGTAAAATAGAAGTTTTTGGTATTTGTAAAATTTGGCTACTATATCCTTGCTATTATCAAACTCTTTGATAATCTCCTCTATTATCTCCTTAACAAATAAAATAAATTAATCCAACATTAATTCCTTATCAAACTCCTATATTATCTCTTATCACCTATTTAAACCAAAATAAATAAATAAATCCATATTTATCTCTTCTTCATCTTGTACAAAATAAATAAATCAACAATTATCCTACTTGAATAAATAAAACAACAATTATCTATTATCTACCAACTTAAAATAAATCAACCTTTAACATATATCTTAGCCGAATAAAACAAGCTTAATCCTCATCCAATTAAAAGTCCAATTCCAGTCAAACTCTTCTCACATTTCTTCCTTGACGCCAAAGCAAAATAAAACACTTCCCTTGTCGCCAACAAGACTCGAACATGAGACACAGAGCCCTTTTGACGCAAGTCGCAGTAACGCCCCAAGCCACTTTGCCAAGGCACTGTTGATGACATGTTTCACCCAGAATTTCTTTTAAAACCTCTTTCCCTAGTTCCCCCTTGTCTTAACGCCAAAAGCAACACAAAAACACGCCTCCCTGCTGACAACAAAACTCGAACCAAAGCCCTTGCCCACAGCACACGGCGTCATCACCAAGGCCTTAAGTAGCGCTTTGCAGCCACTTTACCAAGGCCTGTCTTATGCCAAAAACGCCTACAAATTTTCCCTTCAGGCCTCCCTAGCCCAACTTCCCTTCTTGACGCAAAAATACAAGCCCATTGCTTCCCACGTTGCTCGAATGTTCACCCTCTGAAGCTCCCTTTTGATGCAAGCCTCCCTGCTCCTTAGGTGGCGTCCCAAGCCACTTTACCACACGGCTACTTGTGTCCTAAACTTCCCAAAACATTTCTTAAGGCCTCTTCAGCCCAGCTCCCCTTTTAACTTAAAATCCAATTATTTTCCCAAAGCTTTCACCTTCATCCTATAGTTCTAAAAACTCTTAAAACACACTCAACCACACTTAAAGCCTACTAACACTTGAGTTATGCTCCAAACGCATAACCCCTAATTTAGGATATTACAACAGTCGTGTGGTCTTGGGCTCAAGCAGTGTCGATTCTGTGATATTACCCATTTTCTTCGATTTTGGCCCGTTACTTGTTCTTTTCATCCTCCGGTGTTCTACTGAATATAAAACATGAAAACATAGGATTATGAGCACCTATTTCCATAATTAAAGGGATAAATCATCCAAAAGCAAGATAAATGTGGGATTAAAATATGTTCATTTTCTGATTTATCAGTTATACTCTTATTCCTCAATTGTTTCACCTCTTGAGCCATAATCTTAATCGGCTCCTCTTCGTATGTGATGTCCGATTGTGTCTCAATTTCTGTTGGAGGGATCACATGCGAAGGATCAGAGCGATAACGCCTTAACATCGATACATGGAATACATTGTGTATTTTCTCTAACTATATAGGCAAATCCAACTGGTATGTCACTGGTCCAATACTTTCGGTAATCTCATACTACCCTATGAATCGTGGACTCAATTTTCCTTTTCTACCAAATCTCAATATTTTCTTCCACCGGGATACTTTCAAAAATACCTTACTGCCCACTTGAAACTCGATTTCTTTTCTTTTTAAATCCACATACGACTTTTGTCTATCCGAAGTAGCTTTCAGACTACCTCGAATCACTTTCACTTTCTCCTCGTGTCACACCCCTAACCTGAAACTGTCGCCGAAATAGGGTTGAGAGGCATTACCGAACAATCAGAGCATTTTAAAAGTATAACACGACACAAAGTCAATCATAGACAAACATATTGAATTATGTACATATGGTCCCTTATTGAGGTCTACGATACCTTAATCACACGATAGAAAGAGATCGGAACTAAATCGAACACTTATGAAAGTTTTAAGAATTTTAAACATTCTTCTATACTGTTGAGGTCACACGCTCGTGCAATCAGGTCGTGTGCCTCACACAGCTACGAGACACACCTATGTGTCCTGACCGTTCTAAAACAGAGTAAGTATATTGACTTATTCCCACGGTCACTAGGCACACCCGTGTGCCATGGCCGTGTATCCGTAAGCTAGCTACTGACTTGGTCACACGGCCACCAAGCACGTCCATGTGTCACGACCGTGTAACCTATCCAGACACACATCGTAGTGGTCCTTGAACTACACGGTGGTGATACACGCCCGTGTCCATTAACCAAATAAGAAAAATAGGACATTTACAAGGCCAATTTGCCATCCTCACAAAGGTCAACCAACAAACTTCAATACAATACCGATTCATGCTTTCTAATGCATTCAAACATACCATTTTATGCACCAAATAATCATCAATATTACCATCTAGTTCCATGCCTAATATCATCACAATAAGTTCATTCAAAATAACAATTGTATATCTCAAAATATCCATATATCATGCATTAGGTAATTCATGCAATATATCATCTTCAAACCACATCTTTCATCAACAACATAGTCATGAAATATACCACATTCATAGCTCATTCATAAATTCTATATCATTCAACTTCCAAGCCAACTCACTTGGCAATAATTAAACATTTCAAGACATATCTTAACTTCTAGCCTATACATGCCATATTTCATCTGTATACATCTTTCCAAAAGTACAAAAATAGATTGAAGATAGTGTGATAGAGATACTGACGATCCCTGAATTCGAGCTAGCTTTACTAACACTCAAAGCAGAGAAAAAAATCACACAGTAAGCTTTCCAAAGCTTAGTAAGTTCGTAACAAAATACATTAACCAAAACAAATCATCACATAGATTATTTCACAATCTCATATCTCATATCATCCAAAACTAATATGTTCAATTAGCCTTCCATAACTCATTCACAGTTTCATCAACCACATAGGTTCCGAACATACCTTAGCCAACACTTAGTTGTCGATTACATTTGTTACTCAATACTCACTATTTCATTTCAATCAACTTTCATCCTTTCTTCAATTCAATCGCACATTTACTGCCCAAATAGTTAGCCGAAGCTTAATTAGCATCACACACATAGTGCATCTATATCAAACTGATCTTAAATCGGTATCGCACACACAGTGCCAACCACAGATCCAAAGCTTATATTATTTCGCACACACATTGCTAATCATCTCAGTCACATTTCTGAAAACGCACACTTAGTGCCACATAACTCAAGCCCTCACATAGCATTCACATTTCAATATTATCCTACCATTTATTTCACAACATTAAACATAGCTAAATACACGTATTATGTCTGAACTTACCTCGGACGTCGAACTATCGAAACGGTCGACTAATCGAGCATTTTGTCTTTGCCTCGATCTTGATCCGAACCTCTCTTTTCTTTGTCCATACACATTCAAATTTAATCCATTCAATCACCAATTCATTCAATTTAATCCACACACAGTTATTTAGGGCATTTTACAAAATAGCCCTCACATTTTCATATCTTGACACTTTAGTCCCTATTTCACAAAATCGTCAAATTCACATAATTTTTTTTTCACACAAGCCCAACTGAATTTTCCTTGTGTTCATACAAGCCCACATATTTCATTTATCTCACATTTTAGTCCTTCAATTTACACTTTTCTCAATTTAACCCAAAGTACTCAATTTCATTAAAAATCCAAACACAAACTATGTTAGCCCAACACCAAGTTTTCATATCTCACTATCAACTAACACATAGCTCAAACATTCATCAATGGCTGATCACAAAAACATCATCAATTCACAAAATTACAACATGGGTTAGCTAGAGCACAAAGCAACGATTACGAAAACGTAGAAATTATCAAAAACTGAACAAAATCTAACCTTAAATCAAGCCAATTTCTAGTCGAAAATACCAAAGCTTAAAACCCCTCTTTTTCTTTCTCAAATAGGTGGAAGAAGATGAATACTTCCACTATCTATTTTCTTTTATTTTATTATGAATTAACATCATTAATTAATTTACAAATTTAACCTTTTACTAAAACATTTTAAACTTATTCACTTAAGGGCATAATCGTCCATGGTTATCCATCATCTTTATTAATGGGCTAATTGCCTCATAAAGCCCTCATATTTAAAAGACAACAACACTTAGGTACTTATAAATCAGCACACAGCTTGTACATCTTATGCGATTAGATCCTTTTTCTTAATTCGGCACACAGTCTATAAAATCTTCACATAGAAATTTCACACAGGCAAATCACATACCATTCACACAGAAAATAATATTAATTTATTTTTTTAACCTCAGAATTGTGGTCTCGAAACCACTATTCCAATTAGGGTTTAAATTGGACTGTTACAACTCTCCCCCTTAGGGATTTTTGTCCCCGAAAATCTTACCAATGAATAGATGTGGATGTTGCTTTCTCATAACATTCTCAGGCTCCCACGTAGCCTCTTCAACTTCGTGTTTGTGCCACAACACTTTCACTCAAGAAATTCTTTTATTTCTCAACTCTTTGGTCTCTCGTGCGAAAATTCGAGTCGATTCCTCGCTGTACGACAAATCTGATTGAATCTCAACCTTAGTAGGAGCAATCACATGAGATGAATCAGATCTATACCGTCGAAGTATCGACACATGAAACACGTTATGAATCTTTTCTAGCTTAGGTGGTAACAGTATTTTATACGCAACTGGCCCAACACGCTTAATAATCTCATATGGTCCAATGAACCTTGGACTTAACTTGCCTTTTATGCAGAATTGAAATATTTTCCACGGAGACACTTTCAAAAACACTTTATCACCAATCTCAAATTTGATATCTTTCCATTTACAATCTGCATAAGACTTTTGTTGATTTGAGGCTGCTTTCAAACAATCACGAATCACTTTCACTTTCTACTCAGTCTCTTTTATTAGATCAACCCCGTGAATCTTATTCTCACTCAGTTCAGTCCAGCACAATGGGGTTCGGCATTTTCGACTGAAAAGAGCCTCATATGGTGCCATTTTATTGAAAACTGTTGCTATACGCAAATTCAATCAATGGTAAATGTTTTTCCCACGTACTCTTAAACTCAAGTACACAACACCTCAACATCTCATCGAGAATTTGAATGATCCGCTCGGATTGTCCATCCGTCTGTGGATGAATGTTGTGCTGAAATGTAATTCTGTGCCTAAAGCCTCTTGCAATTTCTTCCAAAATTGCGAGGTAAATCTCGAGTCTCTGTCAGACAGAATAGATAGTAACACCCCGTGCAATCTCACAATTTCAACAATATACAATTCAACTAATCTATCGTGTGACTAATCTGTTCTCACCTGAAAGAAATGAGTAGGTTTCATCAATATGTCAACTATCACCTAGATTGTGATAAACCATAAAAATAACATATTTTAACCCCATATTTACCATGTTTTTGGATGATTTAGCCCTAGATTTATGTAAAAAGGTGCTCTTAATAATTTCTTTTCATGTTTTATACTCAGGAAAGCACATAGGGACGAAAAGAATAAGAAACGAGCTTAAAACGAGCCAATTTGGGCCAATGTTGAAATCGACACAGCCTGGACTTCAAGCCACACAGCCGTGCCTCGACAGTTAACTAGAACACGGCCTAACCATGATTCACACGACTATGCCACCATCAACAGGCCCGAACACGGCCTGAAGTTGATTAACACGGGCGTGTGCCCTAGGGCGTGTCCCTGCCCTAGAAAAGAGGAATTCTACTCAGAATAGGATATTTTGAGGCAAAGAAACACATTCCAAAGCATATTTAAACACCCAAGTAGGAATTATACTTGAATTAGGATACTTAGAGGCCAAGTAAGGCATCTCAAAGCTTATATAAAGACCCTAAAGGCCAACCTTTAGGGGACGTTCGGAGTTCGGCAGAAGCCTTTTGCCAGGGCTTTTGTTAGCTCGGTCAGTTAGGCAATCAGCTAGGCCAAGAAGCTGAGCTAGAAGGCCAGATTTGTGGGAATCACTCAGAGATAGCCAGTTGGTCCATCTCAAGAAGTTAGAATTCTATTCAAGACGACAGATCTCTCCTTCAATTCCTTCAGGGGATTTTAGGGATTTCTTATGTTTTGTTTTATCTTTTCTCTTGAGATGTTTTATTTTATCATTATGAACTAAACCCTTCAGATACTTGAAGGGGATGAAGCCTAGACGAATCTTGTTATTATATATTAAACTATATGATAAATACTTAGTTTGTTCTTAATTATGTGTGCTTAATTCTTGTGTTAATATTTTCGAAATATTGATTCAAGTTGAATGTACTTAGGTGGTGGAGCAAAAGTCCCTGCTTAAGAGTAGATCTAGCATAATTAAGCGGAGTTGATCGCGAGCCTAGAGATAGGGTGACGAGATTTCGCGAATTAGAGTGAAACCTAATATAGAGTCCATAGTTTGATTTACTTCTATTCTCGGGGGTTATTAATTGAGAAAGAGATTTTCGTTAATCAACCTAGGGTTAGACGTTATTCACCTCGAGAGAGGGTTTAATATAAATTAGGGAGTCTTACGGATCAAGCTAAGTGAATAAATCGTATGGTTCAGTGTTAGATAGTGAGTGAAGTCTAGGTGGATTCTTCCTGAGGGTATCATCGTAATCTACTGATTTTCTCTTCAAATTATTTTCCCAAATCCATTCTTTTTGTCTTTGCATCTTAGTTTAGTAATTAATTAGTTAATTAAGATTTAAACAACCTAATCATTCAATATTTAGGCCAAACAATAGAAAGAGAGTGTTAGTGGTTTTAGTTCCTTTGGGTTCGACAATCCGGTCTTGCCTAAACTATACTACTATTTGATAGGTGCACTTGCCTTAAGTTGTTGTCAGAGTTAGTTTCCAGGTTCGATCATTCTTTTTATAATTTTTAAAACTCGGCAATTCTAGACGATCAAGTTTTTGGCGTCGTTGTCGAGGAATTAAAATATTAAGAAAGCTCTATTTTTATTACTTTAGCCATTTTTTTATTTTTTATTTTTTACAATTTAATTTTTAGTTTACTAATTTTTCTTTTATTCAGTTTTGCAAATAATTTTAGTCTATAGAAAAGATGGCACTGAATAATTATCAGTGGCAAGTAATACTAAAGCAACCAGTGTCTTCAACCTCGACGTGGTCACCAGGTTATATAATCAGTTAGAGATGATAATAAAAAGATTGATGGTTCATATTGTCTCTCGCGGGTCCACCCAGAAATACAATATGATTCGAATTTAGGAGGCGTGGCGAATCTTGGGTACCCCCCTACGAATTTGGCATGGAAAATGAGCAAGCTCACTATACGGGTAACTATTCTAGACCACAAAATAATTTTTATAATGACATTTAAAATGCAGGTTGGAGGTACCATCCGAATTTCTCGTGGGATGATCGAAATAGCCAAAGACCAAAACTCCCTCTAGATTTTCAGCAACCACCTCACCAACAGAAAGAGGAGTCGAACATTGAAGAGATGCTGGCAAAATTTATGGTAGCCACAAATAGCCATCTCCATGACACTGAAACCACCCTTAAGAATAAACAAACATCGATTGAAGGGATCAAGAACCAAGTTGGTGAACTTACTAAGTCAGTTGGACAACTTGCTAAGCTGATCTCAGAACTACCACAAAGAAGCTTGCCAAGAAATATTGAAACTAACTCGAGAGAGCAAAATCAAACCATTTACGATAGTGAAGGGTTAGACGTACCAAACCCAAGGGAAGAACCTATAGTAAGTGAAGGTAAGGTTGAGGTGTGCCATGATATACCAAAACCGGTAATTACAGAGTACCAAGCTCGTGTGCCATACCTCAATGCAACAAAGAAACACCACACAGAGGAAGAATTCGGTAAGTCTTTTAAACTTCCAAAGAAATTTCTTATTAACTTGACATTTCTTGAAGCTCTTTCATAGATGCCGGATCCTAGACCTCGTGTCGATAAAGAAGATATTCATGAGGAACGAAAGCTTTGGATCGATGAACTGAACAAGTTGCAGACACACTTCAAGGAGAGACTAAAAACACATGAAGCAAAAATGAGGCAACTCCATGATGAACTTAATGATGGGACAACCCACCCTAAGATAGGAGATCAGGTACTCAAAATCTTCCCAGATGGAACGGTCGTTGTAACACAATATAATTTCAGCACTTTTGAGGAAAACATTACTCGACTTAAATTTTATATCAATAACCGAATTGATCACATAAGAAAGGATTTTTACCTCCTCAAACCACCATGACCATATGAATGAGAGGTAAAGTCTAGCTTAAGACTATAAACGAGCACTTCTCGGAAGGCAACCCGAGCACTAACCTTATTTTTATTTTATTTATTTTATTATTTTTATTTTTATTTTCCCTTTTTAGCATTCAAATAAACCTAAAGTGCAGATTTCTAGACCACACGGCCTTGCACACGGCCGTGTGGGCACCACAGGTAGGTAAAAGGACGTGGCCGTAGACGTGTGGCAACAAGACAAATTTTTTTCCAAAACACGGGCTGCATCTCTATTTCAAACCCTCTTTTCCCTTTTCTTTTCCAATTGTCTTTCTTCTTTCATTTTCCATTATTTATTTTTATTTTTATTTTTATTTTCTTTATTATTTTCTTCATGACATTTAGATTTAGCTTAGGATACAATAAAACCAAGCCAGCTACTTCGAGGATTCAAATTCAATCAGGTTTGAGGCGTTCCCCCGCATTCACCTCTATGGTCACCTCCAATCTTATCCGATTTCTTTTCATTGACTTCATCCAAAATTCAGGAAGTTTCACTTCTCTCCCAATCTTATGATTTTATGATTATTTTGATATTATCTATCTTTATACATTGAGGCAATGTACTTCTTAAGTGTGGGGAGTTAACTATATAATATTCTCAAATCCTGAATTTTATCTAGTTCTTAAGTATTTTCTCATATTACTAATTAGGATGAAATTTCTAATGATTTATGATTTTATTAATATGTTTTGGATTAAGTCATTGATAATTGTGCATTGATGATTAAATCAATAGAATATTAGAGAATCAAGCATGATAAGTCTA
Organism: Gossypium rotundifolium; assembly: GCA_025506655.1. Classification (NCBI taxonomy): domain Eukaryota; kingdom Viridiplantae; phylum Streptophyta; class Magnoliopsida; order Malvales; family Malvaceae; genus Gossypium; species Gossypium rotundifolium. Next base: position 132,414,471 of record CP106722.1, read on the forward strand.
TTTTTCAAGAATAAAATTTTTTTTTAGGTTGTTGAACTGAATTTGAATATTACCTTGAAGTTTGAAATTTACAGGGATTGTTATAAAAAATACCCATAATTTTCGTGAGATTTGAGCCTTATAGAGCATATATTCTTTTCCATGCTCACTTTATTGATTATGAGTGTGTCAACACTGAAATGTTATTCTAGAACTTGCCTCGATTATACATGTCAAGACCACATTTTTTATTTGATATACTGAGATGATAAAGGCACTTAGGTTTTTACCCACTCACTCCACTAAAAAGCCTACCTACATAATTAACCCCTAGTGAACCCCTTTCACTCTAACAACCCTTTTAATTGACTTACCCACTAATATTAAACCAAAAACCCTTTGTATTTGTTATCACCATTCCTTTGACTACCATTCTATTGAGAATTGATTTGATTAGTTGCATAATTAGTTTATTTCAGTTAATAAAGTTCATTCTTTATTATGTACTTACTTAGTTTGTTCTTAAAAAATTGAATCAATCAAAGTATATTCAGTATTAATAGTATAAAAGAAAAAAACAAAGTATATTCATTATTAGTTCCATGTTCTAAGAGCTTACATGTTTAAATTCAACATCTTGAAGAAGAAGATCGTATTTCAATAGACCCGAACACGGCCTGAAGTCGATTAACACGGGCGTCTGCCCTAGGGCGTGTCCCTGCCGTAGAAAAGAGCAATTCTACTCAGAATAGGATACTTTGAGGCAAAGAAACACGTTCCAAAGCCTATTCAAACACCCGAGTAGGAATTATACTTGAATTAGGTTACTTAGAGGCCAAGTAAGGCATCTCAAAGCCTATATAAAGACCCTAGAGGCCAACCTTTAGGGGACATTTAGAGTTCGACAGAAGCCTTCTGCCAGGGCTTTTGTCAGGCCGCCAGTTAGGCAATTAGCTAGGCCATGAAGCCGAGCCAGAAGGCCAGATTTGTGGGAATCACTCGGAGATAGGCAGTTCATCCATCTCAAGAAGTCAGAATTCTACTCAAGACGGCCGATCCCTCCTTCAATTCCTTCAGGGGATTTTTTGGATTTCTTATGTTTTGTTTTATCTTTTCTCTTGAGATGCTTTATTTTATCGTTACGAGCTAATCAGATAATTGAAAGGGATGAAGCCTAGATGAATCTTGTTATTATTCATTGAATTATATGATAAATACTTAGTTTGTTCTTAATTATGTGTTCTTAATTCTTGTGTTAATATTTCCAGAATATTGATTCAAGTTGAATGTCCTTAGGTCGTGGAGTGTAACAGCTCGATTTGAGGGCTACTCTGAATAGTGATCTCAGGATCACTTTTTTGAGATTGGAGAAATTATTTTCATGATATATTATGATTTAGAGCATGATAGCATATGAGTATTAAAATTTTGGTATTTTAATTTTAACGTTTTTATGTTTAATTTGTGAAAAAGACTAAATCACATAATGTGCGAAGGTTCCATTCTATATGCTAAGAGTACCAAATGGCTATGGATTGTTAAATGAGGGTATTTAAAAGGCAATATAGCCTTTGAAAGAGGCTTGGCCGGCTATAAGAGAGCATGGGAGACAAAACTGTCAATTAGTGTCAAAGTTAGTAGTAGTGGGTGGACTAATTTGACTTTTAATAATAGAATAAGGAGAGAAAAGTTATCATATTTCTCTCCTATCATCTTCAACCAAAAATTTGCAGTAAATAAGGGGTAGAAACCTTCAAAAAATTTCAGCAAACTCTCATCCATTCAAGTAAGTGTTCTAGTGAACTTTTCTTGAAAATAATTGTACTTTAGAGATACCTAAAGCTTAAGCTTTCAAATGGGGGGAGTATTTTGCAATGTTGTAAAGGTTTAGAGTTTTACCATGAGAGCTACTTTAGTTGTTTGTTGCATTTTTAAGGAAGAACTTGAGTCTTAGTTGTTAAATGAACAACTCTTAAAAAGGGTGTTAGCATGAGGACACTAAATAGGACCTTAATGAAAAGGTTATGAACTTGGTAGTAAGTATGTGCAATATTGATTGTTGATGATAGCTTTAAGAGCATTAAATGTTTGCCTAGGCTTGTTGAAGATAAAAATGTGATTAGAATTAATTTTTGACCCTATGGACAAAACGATCATTTTGCCAAAATTTAAGGGTAAAATGGTAATTTTACCTAAATAGGATTTTTGAGATGCTTATATTAATAAAATGATTAAATGAGCTAATTTTCTATTATAAAACAAGAGGAGATGAGAATTCACCTCAATCGTGGAAAGGATAAAGTCGTGGACTAAACCGAAGAACTAAATCATTTTGAAAATAAGGTAAGTTGTATGTGATTTATTGTAATATTATATTAGCATAATTGATAGTGCTTGATGTCAGATTGATCCATGATACTTCAATAAGCTGAGAAACTTTTGTGAATATGATAATGAAGTCCTAATGGACTATGATGAATACAAAAAAAAAAAAATTCTATCACATATTATGAGGGTTAGTGTAAGACCATGTCTGGGACATGGCATCAGCCATATTATGAGGGTCAGTGTAAGACCATGTCTGGGACATGGCATCGGCCATATTATGAGGATCAGTGTAAGACCATGTCTGGGACATGGCATCGGCCATATTATTAGTGCCAGTGTAAGACCATGTTTGGAACATGGCATCGACATTGAGACAAGAGCAGGTGTAAGACCATATCTGAGATATGGTATTAACACATAGAGGAAATTCCCTATAAGACCATGTCAGTGACATGGCATCTGTACCTAGAGGAGACTCCATTGTATGGTGGAATAATCATATGAATTTAAAAGTAGAAGTGTGAATGAATACGAGTGCTAATGAATGAGTCACAAGATATGTGTTTCGGTAAATGTTAGATAAGGGCAAGTGTAGTAAGTATTGTCAAGAAGTCTTGACTTGTGTACGATTGATTAATGTTATGGATGAATTATTCTTTTATGAAGATTACGATTTCTAATTATTTCCATGCAACTTTCTAAGCTTATTGCTTACCCCTTTTTCATTGCCCTTCTTTCTCATAGTATTGCCAAGAAAACTCGAAGATCGTACACATAGGGGTTCGAGAATCACACTATCAACAACACTTTGGTATAACAATTTTAGACTTGTTTTGAATATGGCATGTATAGGACTACGGTGTTTTGTCAAGTTGTAATTGTTAGTTAAAGTGTTGGTGGTAAATCATTTTGTAATGGGTTCTTGATTCAGGCAAATGTTTGGTAAACTCTTCTTTTTACAATAAAGATAATATTAATGAGATGTATGCCCCTTTTAATTATTCTTTTGTATTGACTATTTAACTGGCCAGGATTGTCTATGTTTGTAGGTTTATTGAGGTCAATGTAGTATGTATTATTATTTATGAAAAATGTATTGGATTGATCCTTATTTCAGGGTGGCAAATGGCTTGGTAAATAGCCCCTAAGAGCTAGCACGGTTGGACACACGGGCGTGTGCCAAGGCCATGTTAACCCTACACCTTAGTATTATTATTCAGAATAGGCCATAGGCAAATCCCACGACTGTGTGTGTATCCCGTGTAATTCACACGGATTGGACATGGGCGTGTGCCCAGACCGTGTTGATTTAGTCAGTATATCAAGGGTTAGCACATGGTCTAAGCCCATGGGCGTATCATAGCCGTGTGAAATTAGTCAGTAACTTCCCATGGTTAGAAGACATAGGAGTGCTTAAGGGTACACAAACGTGTTCTAAGTCACACGGGCGTGTAAACCCTACTTCAAGAGAAAAAAAGAAAAATAAGTTATTTGTTTTAATTCTGAAAGTTTTCTAACATGAGTTAAAGGCCTCGTAGGCCCTTGTTATATATGTTGACTAAGAATGGGAAGTTTTTAAGTCGAAATGAAATTTTATATCCCGTAAGTACATGTTTGAGTGAGTTCTAGCATTGTAATGTCTCGTATCCAGACCTAGTATCATTCTTGGTTGTGGGGTGTTCCATTTAGTGGTATCAGAGCTACATTTTAGTCGATTCTAGGACTAACGTAGTGTGAGTATGAGCCTAGCTATCCATGCCATATGTAAGGGTGTCGGAGTAATGATAGTGTGATGACTCCTGGCGTATAAAATTGTGTTTTATGTAGTAGATAGATTCGGATCTGGACCGAACTACAACTGATGATGCTGCTAGTAATGCGTCGGCTCCCGCTTAAGGGACCGCGCCAGTTAATAGTAGACCTGAGACTTTGGATTAGGGAGATGAGGCTCGGGAAGCTTTTCTCCAATTGATGAGCAACTGGTATACTGAGTATACCTGAGCAAATCCCAATGCTCAGCCCCCTCTGCCCCCACCTATACCTCAACCCACTCCAGTAGCCCCTTAAGTGGTTGAGGTGGTGAGAAGAGAAAGGCCTCCGGTGGATAAGATCCAGAAATTGGGATCCGAGGAATTTCGGGCAAATAAGGATGATGACCCGGAGAAAGCAAAATTCTGGCTCGAGAATACCATCCGGGTATTCGATGAGTTATCTTACACGTCTGAAGAGTGTTTAAAGTGTGCGGTGTCTCTTCTAAGAGATTTACCCTATCAATGGTGGAATACCTTAGTGTCGGTGATGGCAAGGGAGAGAGTTAGTTGGGAATTCTTCCAAGAGGAATATCAAAAGAAATACGTCAGCCAGAGGTTCATCGACCACAAAAGAAATGAGTTCCTAGAATTGAAGCAAGGCCGTATGTCAGTGACCAACTATGAACGGGAGTTCGAAAGGCTTAACAAGTATGCAAGAGAGTGCGTGTCTACTGAGGCCATCATGTGCAAGAGATTCGAGGATGGATTGAACGAAGATATCCGTCTATATGTGGGAGTTTGTGAATTAAGAGAGTTTGTAGTGTTGGTGGATAGAGCCTATAAAGCTGAGGAGTTGGCTAAAGAGAATAGAAGAGCTGAGTACGAGTCTCGTGACTCGAGGAAGAGACAATTGAACAAGTCTCACCAATCCTCATTTAATAAATCGAAGGATTTCACTACTCGATCAGTCGCTTCAACGGGCTTTTCAAATCGAAGTAAAGGCAAGCAGTTTTCAGGATCGAAAGGGCAAACCACATCAGTTGCTAGTGTGGGCAACGTTCGACCAAGTAGACAAGAATGTTCCCAGCATGGCAGACACCATTTTGGTGAGTGTCAGGCTAATGAAAAAGCTTGTTTCAGATATGGGTCCTTAGACCACTTTATCAGAGATTGTTTTAAGGTAGATGGGAAAGAAAAGCTTTAGAGTGCAAGATCGAAAAGTTCCGCTAAAGGAAGACCTTTGAGAAACCCAGGAATGGAGATAGGAAGCAAGAATCCTTCTAAAGAATAAGCTGCTAAAGTAAAGGGTAGAGCACCGGCGAGGACATATGCCGTTCGTGCTCGTGAAGAAGCATCTTCCCTCGATGTAATCACGGGTATCTTTTCTTTTCATAATACTCGTGTTACAGCTTTAATTGATCCGGGATCTACCCACTCATACATATGCATGAAACTAGTCTCTAGCATGGGCATGCCTATAGAGTCTACTGAGTTCACTATAAGATTGTCAAAACCCCTAGACAAGCGTGTTGGTTGATAGAGTTTGCAAAGGGTGCCCTTTAATGATTAAGGGTCATTATTTTCCGGTTAATCTTATGTTATTACCATTTGACGAGTTTGACGTCATTGGGATAGACTGGTTAGTTACCTATGGAGAAATTTTGAATTGTGGGAAGAAGCAGTTTGAGTTGAGAGATGAAAATGGTAATTTTATTTGTGTTGAATCAGATAAGCCAGATGGGTCACCAATCGTGATATCAACCATGTTAGCTGAGAGATACCTAAGGAAGGGGTATGAGGCTTATCTTGCCTTCCTGCTGAACACTAAAGAAATCGAATCAAAAATTGAGTTAGAACCCATAGTATGTGAATACCTAGATGTTTTTCCAGAAGAGTTGCCAAGACTACCTCCAGAGAGAGAGATTGAATTCGAAATTGATCTGGTTCCGGGTACCACCCCTATTTCTATTGCTCCGTAAAGAATGGCTCCAACTAAAATAAAAGAGCTAAAAGCACAGTTGCAAGAATTAACAGATAAGGGTTTCGTGAGGCCGAGTTTCTCTCCATGGGGCGCTCCCATTCTATTTGTGAAGAAGAAAGATGGATCCATACGACTATGTATAGATTATCGATAACTCAATAAGGCGACAGTGAAGAATAAGTATCTGTTACCGAGGATCGAAAATCTCTTTGACCAATTGACGGGAGCTACAGTATTTTCTAAGATAGATCTAGGGTCAGGGTATTATCAATTGAGAGTCAAGGACTCAGACACACCGAAAATCGCGTTTAGGACTAGGTACGGCCACTATGAGTTTGTGGTCATGCCTTTTGGACTAACTAATGCCCCCATGATCTTCATGGATTTGATGAAACGCATTTTTTGACCATATTTGGATAGATTTGTTGTGGTCTTCATCGATGACATATTGATCTACTCTCAAGATGAGAATGATCATGCATAACATTTGGGTATGTTTCTACAAGTTTTGAGAGAAAAACAATTGTATGCCAAATTCAGTAAGAGCAAATTTTGGCTTAAAGAAGTGGGATTTTTGGGACATATTGTCTCGGGAGATGGGATAAGAGTCGACCCGAGAAAAAATTCAGCAATTGTTAAATGAGAACCGCCGAGGAATGTAACTAAAGAAAGGAGTTTTCTAGGCCTAGCTGGCTATTACAGACGTTTTGTCAAGGGGTTTTCCATGATAGCCAAGCCAATCACAAGACTTTTTCAGAAAGATGTGAAATTCGTTTGGACAGAAAAATGTCAACAAAGTTTCGAGAAATTGAAGACACTGTTGACTGAGGCTCCTGTTTTGGTGCAACCTGAGCCAGGAAGAGAATTCATGGTTTATAGTGACGCATCCTTGAACGGTTTAGGCTGTGTACTCATGCAAGAGGGTAAAGTGATTGCATACACCTCTAGGTAGTTAAAGCCGCACAAGAAGAACTAGCCGACTCATGATTTAGAGTTGGCCGCAATCGTGTTTGCATTAAAAATTTGGAGGCATCATTTATACGGTGAAAAGTGTCGGGTTTTTACTGACCACAAAAGCCTAAAATATTTGTGACTCAAAAGGAACTAAATTTGAGGCAACGAAGATGGTTAGAATTGATTAAAGATTATGATATATTAATTGGCTACCATCCAAGAAAGGCAAATGTAGTCGCCGATGCTTTGAGCAGAAAATCATTGTTTGGACTAAAAGTTATGAACACCCAGATGACCTTGTTAGAGGATGGATCCATATTAGTCAAGTTGAAGGCTAAACCATTACTCCTTCAAGAGATTTGTGAAGCTCAGAAGGATGATATTAGTTTGCAAGCCAAAAGAATTTTATGTGAGTCGAACGTTGAGTCAGACTTTCGAATAAATCCTGATGGGTGTCTAACATTTTGAGATAAGGTCAGTGTACCCAGGAATGATGAGCTTATTCGTAAAATTTTGCAAGAAGCACATAACAGATGTTTGAATGTGCATCCAGGAAGTACAAAGATGTACCAAGATTTGAAGAAATGGTACAGGTGGCAAGGTATGAAGAAAGATATTTTTGAATTTGTATCAAAATGCCTGATTTGTCAACAAGTGAGGGCCGAACATCAAGTACCTTCGGGTTTACTTCAGCCTATAATGGTTCCTAGGTGGAAGTGGGACCGTATTACTATGGATTTCATGATGGGTTTACCGTTGACTCCCAAGAAAAGAGTTGCAGTATGGGTAGTAGTCGATAGACTCACTAAGTCAGCCCAGTTTATACCAGTACGAGTCGACTACTCACTCGATAAATTGGCAGACTTATACATGTCTGAGATAGTAAGACTTCATGGTATACCTGTGTCAATCATTTCAGATAGAGATCCGAGATTCACGTCACGGTTTTAGAAAAAGCTACAAGAAGCTTTGGGCACGAAATTGAGTTTCAGTGCTGCCTTTCATCCCCAAATCGATAGACAGTTAGAGAGAACAATTCAGATACTAGAAGACATGCTTTGATGTTGTGTTTTAGAATTCCACGGTAGTTGGGAAAAATACTTACCATTGGTGGAATTCGCCTATAACAACAGTTTTTAGTCAAATTTAAAGATGGTGCCTTATTGGGCATTGCATGGACGTAAGTGTCGAACACCTTTGTACTGGTCAGAACTCAAAGAAAAACAGATACACAGGGTTGATTTTGTTAAGGAAACTAAAGAGAAAGTAGAAGTAATTCGTAACTGTTTGAAAGCCGCCTCAGATAGACAGAAGTCCTATTCAAATTTAAAGAGGAAAGAGATAGAATATGAAGTGGGTGATAAAGTGTTCTTGAAAGTATCACCTTGGAGGAAAGTCCTCAGATTTGGTTGGAAGGGAAAATTGAGTCCGCGCTTTATTGGACCTTATGAAGTTATAGAAAGGATTGGACCGGTAGCTTATCAGCTAGATTTGCCACCTGAGTTAGAAAAGATTCATGATGTCTTCCATGTGTCTATGTTGCGCCGATACCGTTCAGACCCTTCACATGTTATAGAACCAACAGAGGTAGAGATACAACCAGATTTGACTTATGGTGAAGAACCGGTTAAAATATTGGCCCGCAAAATCAAACAGTTAAGAAATAAAATCATAGCCCTAGTAAAAGTCCTATGGCAAAGGCACGGAATAGAAGAGGCTACATGGGAGTCTGAGGAAACGATGAGAAATCAATACCCCAATCTTTTCACTGGTAAGCATTTTGAGGACGAAAATCCTTAAAGGGGGAAGAATTGTAACAGCCCGATTTAGAGGCTAGTCAGAATAGTGATCTCGGGATCACTATTTCAAGATCAGAGAAATTATTTTAATGATATATTATGAGTTATAGCATGATAGCATATGAGCATTAAAATTTTGGTATTTTAATTTTAACGTTTTTGTGTTTAATTTGCGAAAAAAGACTAAATCGTATAAAGTGCGAAGGTTCCATTCTATATTCTAAGAGTACCAAATGGCTATCAATTGTTAAATGAGGGTATTTAAACGTCAATTTAGCCTTTGAAAGAGGCTTGGCCGGCCATAAGAGAGCATGGAAGACAAAATTGTCAATTAGTGTCAAAGTCAGTAGTAGTAGGCGGACTAATTTGACTTTTAATAATAGAATAAGGAGAGAAAAGTTATCATCCTTTTCTCCTATCATCTTCCACCAAAAATTTGCAGCAAATAAGGGGTAGAAACCTTCAAAACATTTTAGCAAACTCTCATACATTCAAGTAAGTGTTCTAGTGAACTTTTCCTGAAAATAATTGCACTTTAGAGATCCCTAAAGCTTAAGCTTTCAAATGAGGGGACTATTGTGAAATGTTGTGAAAGGTTTATAGTTTTCCATGAGAGCTACTTTAGTTGTTTGTTGCATTTTTAAGAAAGAACTTGAGTCTTAGTTGTTAAATGAACAACTCTTAAAAAGGGTGTTAGTATGATGACACTAAATAGGACCTTAATGAAAAGGTTATGAACTTGGTAGTAAGTATGTGAAATATTGATTGTTGATTATAGCTTTAAGAGCATTAAATGTTTGCCTATGCTTGTTGAAGATAAAAAAGTTATTAGAATTAATTTCCAAGCCTAGGGGCAAAACGATCATTTTGCCAAAATCTAGGGGTAAAATGGTAATTTTACCTAAGTAGGATTATTGAGATGCTTATAATAATAAAATGATTAAAATGAGCTAATTTGCTATTATAGACAAGAGGAGATGAGAATTCACTTCAACCATGGAAAGGATAAAGTCATGGACTAAACCGAAGAACTAACTCATTTTGAAAACGAGGTAAGTTGTATGTTATTTATTGCAATACTATATTAGCATAATTGAGAATGCTTGATGTCATATTGATGCATGATACTTAAATAAGTTGAGAAACTTTTGTGAATATGATAATGAAGTCCTAATGGACTATGATGAATACGAAAAAATGCTATCACATATTATGAGGGTCAGTGTAAGACCATGTCTGGGACATGGCATCGACCATATTATGAGGGTCAGTGTAAGACCATGTCTGGGGCATGGCGTTGGCCATATTATGAGGGTCAGTGTAAGACCATGTCTGGGACATGGCATCGGCCATATTACGAGGATCAATGTAAGACCATGTCTGGGACATGGCATCGGCCATATTATTAGTACCAGTGTAAGACCATGTTTGGAACATGGCATCGACAGTGAGACAAGAGCAGGCGTAAGACCATATCCGAGATATGGCATTAACACATAGAGGAAATTCCTTATAAGACCATGTCCAGGACATGGCATCTGTACCTAGAGGAGACTCCATTGTATGGTGGAATAAGCAGATGAATTTAAAAGTAGAAGTGTGAATGAATACGAGTGCTAATGAATGAGTAACGAGATGTTGGCTCTATATGTGTCTCGGTAAATGTTAGATAAGGGCAAGTGTAAGTAAGTATTGTCATGAAGTCTTGACTTGTGTACGATTGATTAATGTGATGGATGAATTATTCTTTTATGAAGATTATGATTTCTAATTATTTCCATGCAACTTGCTAAGCTTATTGCTTACCCTTTTTTCATTCCCCTTCTTTCTTATAGTATTGCCAAGATAACTCAAAGATCGTACACACAGGGGTTCAGAAATCACACTATCAACAACACTTTGGTATAACAATTTTAGACTTGTTTTGAATATGGCATGTATAGGACTAGGGTGTTTTTCAAGTTGTAATTGTTAGTTAAAGTGTTGGTGGTAAATCATTTTGTAATGGGTTCTTGATTGTGCAAATGTTTGGCAAACTCTTCTTTTGCAATAAAGATAATATTAATGAGGTGTATGCCTTTTAATTATTCTTTTGTATTGACTATTTGACTGGCCAGAATTGTCTATGTATGTAGGTTTATTGAGGTGAATGTAGTACGTATTATTATTTATGGAAAATGTATGGGATTGATCCAGATTTCAGGGTGGCAAATGGCTTGGTAAATAGCCCCTAAGTGCCAGCACGGTTGGACACACGGGCGTGTGTCAAGGCCGTGTTAACCCTGCACCTTAGTATTATTATTCAGAATAGGTCACAGGCAAATCCCACGGCCGTGTGTGTATGCCATGTAATACACACGGATTGGACATTGGCGTGTGCCCAGACCGTGCTAATTTAGTCAGTATATCAAGGGTTAGAACACGGTCTAAGCCCACGGGCGTGTCATGGTTGTGTGAAATTAGTCAGTAACTTCCCACTATTGGAATACATGGGCGTGCTTAAGGGTACACGGGCGTGTGAACCCTGCTTCAAGAGAAAAACAAAATGAGTTATTTGTTTTAATTCCAAAAGTTTTCTGACATGAGTTAAAGGCCTCGTAGGCCCTTGTTATATATGTTGACTAAGGAAGGGAAGTTTTTAAGTCAGAATGATTTTATATATCCCGTAAGTACATGTTTCAGTGAGTTCTAGCATTGTAATGTCTCGTATCCAGACCTAGTATCGATCTGGGGTGTGGGGTGTTACATGGAGCAAAAGTCCCTGCTTAAGAGTGGATCTAGCATAATTAAGCGGAGTTGATCGTGCGCCTAGAGATAGGGTGATAAGATTTTGCCGGATTAGGGTGAAACCTAATATGGGAGTCCATAGTTCGATTAACTTCTATTCTAGGGGGCTATTAAGTGAGAAAGAGATTTCTGTTAATCAACCTAGGGTTAGATGTTATTCACCTCGAGAGAGGATTTAATATAAATTAGGGAGTCTTACGGATCAAGCTGAGTGAATAAATCATATGGTTCAGTGTTGGATAATAAGTGAAGTCTAGGTGGATTCTTCTTGAGGGTATCATCGTAATCAACTGAGTTTCTCTTCAAATTATTTCCCAAATTCATTCTTTTTGTCTTTGCATCTTAGTTTAGTAATTAATTAGTTAATTAAGATTTAAACAACCAAATCATTCAATATTTAGGCTAAATAATAGAAGAAAGTGAGTATTAGTACTTTTAGTTCCATTGGGTTCGACAATCTGGTCTTGCCTAAACTATACTAGTGTTCGATAGGTGCACTTGCCTTAAGTCATTGTCAGAGTTAGTTTCCAGGTTCGATCATTCTCTTTATAATTTTTAAAACTTGACAATTCTAGACGATCAAGTTTTGCGGTTAACTATAGTAATATTCTCAAATCGTTGAATTTTATCTAGTTCTTAAGCATTTTTTTCATATTACTAATTAGGATGAAATTTCGATGATTTATGATTTTTATTAATATGGTTTGGATTAAGTCATTGATAATTATGCATTGATGATTAAATCTAAAGAATACTAGAGAATCAAGCATGATAAGTCTATTTTTCAAGAATAATTTTGTTTTTAGATTGTTGAACTGAATTTGAATATTACCTTGAAGTTTGAAATTTACAGGGATGATGTCAAAATTACCCATAATTTTTGTGAGATTTGAGCCTTATAGAGCATATATTCTTTTCCATGCTCACTTTATTGATTATGAGTGTATTAACACTAAATTGTTATTCTTGAACTTGCCTCGATTATACATGTCAAGACCACATTTTTTATTTGATATATTGAAAGGATAAAGGCACTTAGGTTTTTACCCCTCACTCTACTAAAAAGCTACCTACATAATTAACCCCTAGTGAACCCCTTTCATCCTAACAACCCTTTTTTTTTTTGACTTACCCACTGATATTAAACCAAAAACCCTTTGTATTTGTTAACATCATTCCTTTGATTACCCTTCTATATAGAATTGATTTGATCAGTTGCCTAATTAGTTTATTTTAGTTGATAAAGTTCATTATTTATTATGTATTTACTTAGTTTGTTCTTAAAAAAACTGAATCAATCAAAGTATATTCAGTATTAATAGTATAAAAAGAAAAAATGAACTATATTCAATATTAGTTCTATGTTCTAAGAGCTTACATGTTTAAATTCAACATCTTGAAGAAGAAGCTCGTATTATTAGTATTTTAAATTTCTGTGTGATTTTTCAGGTTATTAGTTCATTTTTTTTAAAGATAGGTAATTTGTCAATTCAATCTCGATTCTAAAACCTTCTAATTCAGCCTTTATCTACACCTTTAACCCAAGCCCCATTACAACCCTGTTGAAGACCTTTTGATTTGTGTATCATCTCATTTTACAGTGGTGGAGATTTGATTTTTAGGCAAGCCTATACGGTTAACTTTTCAGGTTCGACTTATGAATGCTTATTCTAGAACCTTAAACACTTCGAGTGCTTTGAGTGAATCTTTAGTGACAATGTCAATCCTTTTCGGTTTTAAATAAAAGGTTACTATTTAGATAAGGGGAGACACCTATGTTTTCATGCTACAAATATATGATTCAGAATTGTTTGAATCTTTAGGAGTCTTTGAGTTAAATTATCAATGTATAAATTATCTATGAATTATGATAAGGCATTGTTAATGAGAATTATGAATTGTGGAAAGTTCGTTTTAATTGTAAATTGAGAATTTTGCTTGAGGACAAGCAAAACCTTAAGTGTGGGGGTATTTGATAAACCGTAAAAGTAACATATTTTACCCCATATTTAGCATGCTTTTGGATGATTTCGCCCTTGATTTAGGTAAAAAGGTGCTCTTAATCATTTCTTTTCATGTTTTATACTTAGGAAAGCACATAGGGTCTAAAAGAATGAGAAATGGGGTTAAAACGGGCCAATTTGGGCCAATGTGGAAATTGAAACGGCCTGGACTTCAAGCCACACGGTCGTACCTCAACAATTAACTAGAACACAGCCTAACCACGATTCACACGGTCGTGCCTCCGTCAACAGACCCAAACACAGCTTGAAGTCGATTAACATGGGCGTGTGCCCTAGGGCATGTCCCTGCTGCAGAAAAGAGCAATTCTACTCGAAATAGGATACTTTGAGACAAAGAAACACATTCCAAAGCCTATTCAAACACCCGAGTAGTAATTATACTTGAATTAGGATACTTAGAGACCAAGTAAGGCATCTCAAAGACTATATAAAGGCCCTAGATGCCAACCTGTAGGGGACGTTTGGAGTTCGACAAAAGCTTTCTGCTAGGGCTTTTGTCAGGGCGGTCAGTTAGGCAGTCAGCTAGGTCAAGAAGCTGAACCACAAGGCCAGATTTGTGGGAATCACTCGTAGATAGCCAGTTGATTCATCTCAAGAAGTCGGAACTCTACCCAAGACGGCAGATCTCTCCTTCAATTCCTTCAAGGGTTTTAGGGATTTCTTCTATTTTGTTTTATCTTTTCTCTTGAGACGTTTTATTTTATCATTACGAACTAAGCCCTTCAGATACCTGAAAGGGATGAAGCCTAGATGAATCTTGTTATTATTTATTAAACTTTATGATAAATACTTATTTTGTTCTTAATTATGTGTGCTTAATTCTTGTGTTAATATTTCCGGAATATTGATTCAAGTTGAATGTGCTTAGGTGGTGGAGCAAATGCCCTTGCTTAAGAGTAGAACTAGCATAATTAAGCGGAGTTGATCGCTCGCCTAGAGATAGGGTGATGAGATTTTGTCGGATTAGGGTGAAACCTAATATGGGAGTCTGTAGTTCGATTTACTGCTATTCTAGGGGGTTATTAAGTGAGAAAGAGATTTTCGTTAATCAACCTAGGGTTAGACGTTATTCGCCTCGAGAGACGGTTTAATATAAATTAGGGAGTCTTACAGCTCAAGCTAAGTGAATAAATCATATGGTTTAATGTTAGATAATAAGTGAAGTCTAGGTGGATTCTTCTTGAGGGTATCATCGTAATCAACTGAGTTTCTCTTCAAATTATTTTCCCAAATCCATTCTTTTTGTCTTTGAGTCTTGGTTTAGTAATTAATTAGTTAATTAAAATTTAAACAACCAAATCATTCAATATTTAGGCTAAATAATAGAACGAAAGTGAGTATTAGTACTTTTAGTTCCTTTGGGTTCGACAATCCGGTCTTGCCTAAACTATACTACTGTTCGATAGGTGCACTTGCGTTAAGTCGTAGTCAGAGTTAGTTTCCAGGTTCAATCATTCTCTTTATAATTTTTAAAACTCGACAATTCTAGACGATCAAATTACGTCTTTCTTTCCCAGAGATAAAGGTAATCCCGACACAAAGTCCATCGTAATTCTCTCCCATTTCCACTCAGGAATCATGATCGGCTGTAACAAACTAGACGGAGCTTGACGTTCAGCTTTAACTTGCTGGCAAATTAAACATTTCGACACAAAGTCAGAGATGTCTCGTTTCATACCATGCCACCAATAAAATTGTTTCAAATCATTATACATTTTGTACTCCCCGATTGAACAGTCAATCAACTATTGTGAGCTTCATTCAAAATTATCTGAATTAACTCTGAATTTTTTGAAACACAAATCTGATCTCTAAATCTCAAACAATCATCACAATCCACTCGAAATTCTAAATCTAAATTCAAATCACATTGAGCTCATTTTGCTATCATATCATAATCACTTTTCTGGGCATCACGAATCTGATGTATGAACATCGATCTTACTTTCAACTCAGCCAAAACTAAACCATCATCACATAGATCTATATGAGAATTCATAGCTCGCAAATCACATATAGACTTTCGGCTCAAAGCATCAGCTACTACATTAGCTTTACCCGGATGATAATCAATCTCAAGTTCATAATCTTTCAGCAATTCTAACCATCTTCTCTGTCGCAAATTCAATCCTTTCTGAGTCATTAGGTACTTCAAACTTTTATGATCAGTATAAACATGACATTTCTCATCAAATAGATAGTGACGCCAAATCTTCAGTGCAAACACAAACACGGCTAATTCAAGGTCATGCGTCGAATAGTCTTTTCATGCAGCTTTAACTACCTCGAAGCATAAGTAATGACTTTTCCTTCTTATATAAGCACACAGCCCAAACCATTCAATGATGCATCACTGTAAACTATAAATTCTTTGCCCAATTCAGGCTGAACTAACACTGGCGCCTCTATCAACAATACTTTCAACTGATCAAAACTCTGGTGCCACTTTTCTGACCACTCAAATTTAATATATTTCTGTAGCAACTTTGTCAACGGAGTCGCAATCATTGAGAAGCCTTTCAAACCGTCTATAATATCCCGCTAGTCCCAGAAAACTATGGACTTCAGATACATTTCACAGAGGCTTCCATTCTAGAATAGCAAAGATTTTACTCGGATCAACTCGTATTCCCGCAGCTGATACAATATGCCCCTGAAAGCTAACCTCACGTAGCCAAAACTCACATTTGCTAAACTTAACGTACAATTGTTTTTCTCTCAGAGTTTTCAACACAATCCTCAAATGCTCGGCATGCTCAGTCTCATCTCGTGAATAAATAAAATGTCATCAATGAATACAATAATAAATCGATCTAGGTACGGTCTAAAAATTTTGTTTATCAAATCCATAAACATTGCAGGAGCATTTGTTAGTCCGAAAGGCATCACTAAGAATTTGTAATGTTCGTACCTCATTCTGAAAGTAGTTTTTGGCACATCGGATTCTTTAACTCTAAATTGATAGTAACTCGATCTCAAATCTATCTTAGAAAACACTATAGCTCCTCTCAGTTGATCAAACAAATCATCGATAGGATGCAACGAATATTTGTTCTTTATCATCACTTTGTTCAATTGTCGGTAATCAATACACATTCTCATAGTACCATCTTCCTTTTTCATAAATAGCAGAAGAGCACCCCATGGCGAGAAACTTGGCCTTGCGAACCCTATATCATTTAACTCTTGCAACTGTGACTTTAACTCTTTCAATTCCATTGGTGCCATTGTATACAGAGCTATCGAAATAAGAGTATCCCCGGCACTAATTCAATACCAAATTCAACTTCCTGATTCGGAGGTAATCCCGATAGTTCTTTAGGAAACACATCTGGAAACTCACAAACCACAGGCACAGATTCAACTTTCTTTTCTGACACTTTTGTATCAATCACATATGCCAAATAAGCTTCGCAACTCTTTCTCACATAGTTTAAAGCTTTCATCACAGATACAACAGCTAGTAACCCTTTCAAATCACTAGATTAATTCAAACTATCTCACCTTTCTAACTTCTCAATTCAATACTCTTTCTTTTACAATTCACAATGGCATTATGCAGAGTGAGCCAATCCATACCCAGAATTATATTGAACTCATCAATGGTAGCAACATCAAATTAGCCGAAAAACAAACATCCCGAAACATCAATAGGCAATTTTTGTACACTTTATCCAATAAGACACATTTGCCTAAAGGGTTTGATACTTTAACCACAAATTAAGTAGACTCAACAGGTAGAGTCTTATTCAATACTAGAGTCACACACACATAAGAATGAGTTGACCTGGATCTATTAATGCAATAACATTAGTATCACATAAAGTAAAAGTACTACTAATGACGTCTGGAGATGATGCTTCCTCTCGTGCACGTATAGAATAAGCTCGGGCAGGTGCTCTCACCTCTGATCTCATAGTTGTGTCAATAGCCCTTCTTTGACTTTTACTTACATTTTTAGTGTTTCTGGGTGGTCTACCTCTAACCGTCACATTACTCAATCTCACATTCTAAACATTTTCTTCCTCAGCCATCTTTGGGCAGTCTCGAATGAAGTGATCTCGTGATCCAAATTTATAGCAAACTCTATTGTTGTACTTGCCCCATCATTCTCCCACATGTCATCTTCCACACTATCTACACTCAAGTTTGTTACTTTTGGCACTATCAATACTTGATTCTATTGGACCTTGAGTTCTTGGACCAACACTTAGTCTTGCACGATCTCTATTTGGATGTCTAATGAAGTATGTGATCGATTGCTTGTATATCTAAATCTCTTCATCGAAGGTTGAGAAAACTTACTCATCGATCTTTTTCTTTCATCACGAGCTTTAGAATCAACTTTCTTCTTTTCTTTACTAAGCTCCTTGATAAACTGTAAAAGTAACATATTTTAATCCCACATTTAGCATACTTTTGGATGATTTATCCCTTGATTTATGTAAAAAGGTGCTCTTAATCCTTTCTTTTCATGTTTTATACTCAGGAAAGCAATGGAGGATTAAAAGAACGAGAAACGGGCCTAAAATGGACCAAATGAGCCATATCATGAAATCGACACGGCCTAGACTTAAGCCCACACGGTCCTGCCTCTTAAGAGAAGTTAGAACACGGCCTAACCATGATTCACATGGCCGTACCTCATCAACAGGCTCACACATGGCCTGGCCACGAAACACATGGGCATGAGCCCATGGGCATGTCCCTATCACGGCCAAGTGGGGTTATACTCGGAATAGGGTACATAGAGGCAAAGAAACACATTCCAAAGCCTATTCAAACACCCTGTAGGAATTCTACTTGAATTAGGATATGTAGGGGCCAAGTAAAGCATCTCAAAGTCTATATAAACACCCTAGGGGCAACTTATGGGGAAGTTCAGTAGCGATCTTTTGCTAGGGCTTTTGCAGTGTTGAGCTAGGCCAAGGAGCCGAGCTAGAAAGGTCAGATTTGTGGGAATCACTCGAAGATAGCTAGTTGAACCATCTCAAGAAGTCAAAATTCTACTCAAGACGGCAGATTTCTCCTTCAATTCCTATAGGGGTTTTAGGGATTTCTTATGTTTTGTTTTATCTTTTCTTCTGAGATGTTTTCGTTTATTTTTATGAACTAAACCCTTCAGATACCTGAAGGGGATGAAACCTAAGATGAATCTTGTTATTGTTTTCTGAACTATATGATAAATACTTGATTTGTTCTTAATTATGTATGTTTAATTCTTGTGTTAATATTTTTGGGATATTGATTCAAGTTGTATGTGCTTAGGTGGTGGAGCAAAAGTCCCTACTAAAGAGTAGATCTAGCATAATTAAGCGAAGTTGATCGCGCGCCTAGAGATAGGGTGACGAGATTTTGTCAAATTAGGGTGAAACCTAATATGGGAGTCCATAGATCAAGTTAATGCAATTATAGGGGTTTTAATTAGAAAGAGTTTTCAATTAATCAACTTAGGGTTGACGTTATTCACTTTGAGAGAGGGTTTAATATAAATTAAGGAAATTCTACAGATCAAGTCAAGTGAATAAATCGTATGGTTTAGTGTTAGATAACAAGTGAAGTCTAGATGGATTCTTCCTAAGGGTAATAAATCGTCTAGTTCAGTGTTAGATAACAAGTGAAGTCTAGGTGGATTCTTCCTAAGGGTATCGTCTTAGTCAACTGATTTTTCCTAATAGTATTTCCCCAATTCATTCTTTTTGTCTTCACGTCTTTAGCTTAGTAGTTAGTTAGTTTTAGATTAAACAACCATTCATTTAATATCTAGGCTAAATAATAGAAAGAAGGTTAGTAGTAGTATTTTTAGTTCCATTGGGTTCGACAATATGGTCTTGCCTAAGCTATACTACTGTTCGATAGGTGCACTTGCCTTAAGTCGTTATCAGAGTTAATTTCTAGGTTCGATCATTCTTTTTATAAATTTTAAAACTCGAGAAAACAACGATCAAGTTTTTGGTGCCGTTGCCGTAGAACTAAAATATTAAGAAAGCCCTATTTTTATTACTTTAGCCATTTTTTATTATTTTTTATTTTTTGCAATTTAATTTTTATTAGTTTGCTAATTTTTCTTTTATTCAATTTTGGCAGATAATTTTCGTCTATAGAAGATGGAACTGAATAATTATCAATGTCTCTCAGTACAATATTATTCGAATTTAGGACGCATGGCGAATCTTGTGTACCAACCCTACGGATATGGCATGGAAAACGAGCAAGCTCACTATACGGGTAACTATTCTAAACCACAAAATAATTTTTATAATGACACTTATAATGTAGGTTGGAGGTACCATCCCAATTTCTTGTGGGAAGATCAAAATAGCCAAAGACCAGAACTCCCTCTAGATTTTCAACAACCACGTCACTAATCATGTCAAACAGTCGAGTTTTAATATTTATAAAAGAGTGATCAAACCTGTAGACTAACTGTGACAACGATAGAGGCAAGTGCACCTATCGAACAGTAGTATAGCTTAGGAAAGAATATCTTATAGAACCCAAGGGAACCTAAAAGTACTACTACTCACTTTCTTTCTATTATTTAGCCTAAAATATGAAGTGATTGAATTATTAAACTAATGAAATACTTCAAACTAAATGCAAAGACAAAAGAATGAATTGGAGAAAGACTTTAGGAAAACTCAGTTGATGAAGACGATACCCTCAAGAAGAATCCACCTATGACTTCACTTATTATTTATTCCCCAAACCATATGATTTCTTGACTTAGCTTGATTCGTGAGACTCCCTAACCTATATTAAATCCTCTCTCGAGGCGAATAACATCTAACCTTAGGTTAATTAGTGGAACTCTCATTCTCTTATAATAACCCCCTAATGAAGCAGTAAATCGATCAATGGACTCCCATATTAGGTTTCACCCTAATCTGACAAAATTTTGTAACCCTGTCTCTAGGCGCCCGATAAACTCCGCTCAGTTATGCTAGACCTACTCTTAGGTAGGGTCTATTCTTCCTCCACCTAAGCACATCAGGTTTAAATTAAGCAACATAATTAAGAACAAACTAAGTACTTATCATATAATTTAGAAATCAAATAACAAAATCCATCATAGGTTTCATCCCCTTCAGGTATCTGAAGGGTTTAGTTCATAACAAAGTAGGAAAACATCTCAAGAGAAAAGATAAAACAAAACATAAGAAATCCCTAAAACCCCTTGAAAGAATTGAAGGAGAGATCATTTGTCTTGAATGGAGCTCCGGCTTCTTGAGATGGATCAACTAACTATCTTCAAGTGATTCCTTAAAGGATGAAAGCTTCGGCAAAAGCCTCTTCCAAAAAGCATCCCCCCTTAATGTTTGCCTTGGGTTGTTTATATAGGCTTTAAAATGCTATACTTGGCTCCTAAGTACCTCCTTCAAGTAGAATTACTATTAGGGTGTTGGAGTAGATTTAGGAGTATGTTTCTTTGGCTTCAAGCATCCAATTCTAAGTGAAATTACTCATTCCTGCAGTAGGGGCATGACCATGGCGCACACCCGTGTAAATCATGGTTGGGCCGTGTCTCGATTCTATTATTTTGGGTACGACCGTGTAATTTGGGGTTCAGGCAGTGCTTCGGGTCTGTCGATTGGGACAAGGCCATGTAGATCACCAGGTATGTCTGTGTGGGAATTGGGTGATGTACGGCCGTGTGTCATAGAGTTGAGGCCATGCATAGGTAATCGGCGGGAACAGTCATGTGGAATTTGGGCCAAGCCATGTTAATTTCTTCCTAAGGCCCAATTACTCTGTTTTAAGCTCGTTTTGTGTTCTTTTTATCCTCGGGTGCCTTCCTAAGTATAAACATGAAAAGAAAGGATTAAAATCACCTTTTTACGTAAATCAAGGGCTAAATCTTCCAAAAGCCTATTAAATATGGGGTTAAAATATGTTACTTTTACGGTTTATCAAATACCCCCACACTTAAGCTTTTGCTTGTCCTCAAGAAAAATTCTCAACTTATAATTAAAACGAACTTTCCATAATTCATAATTCCTATCGACACTGTCTCATCATAATTTATAAATAATTTATACATGGATAATTCAACTCAAAGAACCCTAAAGATTCAATCAAGATATGTTATACATTTGTAGTAGTATGAAAATATAGGTGTCTTCCCTTATCTAAGTAATTACCTTTAATTCAAAATCGACAAGAAATGATATCCTCACTAAAGATTCACTCAAATCACTCGAAGTGTTTAAGGTTCAAGAATAAGCACTCTAAGTCGAACCTGAAAAGTTAATCCCATATGCTTGCCTGAAAATCAAATCTCCACCATTGTATATGAGATGATACACAAATCAAAAATCAGAGTTGTAACGGGGCTAGGGTTAAAATGTAACATCCTGAAATGGGGGCTGTTGTGTTGAAATTGTTTTTGCATGGGTATGGCTTGATTGTGGTAGTAATTAAGGTGTTTTAAGGTCTAGGTATAAGCCAAGGGTAGGCCCGAGCTGTGGGAAAATTTTTGTTTTAAGTTTTAGTAAAAGGGAGCTAGGAGAGTTAGGGGTTAAAGGAAATTATTGGGAGTTTTAGACACAAGAATACCAGTGGAAAAGTGGCAATGAGGCGCCACTAAGGTTTCTAAAGAGTGACGCCATATGCAGGGAGGAGAACTCAAGTTCGAGCAGCAGAAATCTCACTTTCTGCTTATTATTTTGACGCCACAAGCAAGGAAGAGGAGTGCTCAGGAGGGACTCTCTTGAATGGATGAGGATTGGATCATTGGATTTGAATTGGATAAATAAAGGTGATGAAAGTTAAGAGCTTGAATCTTATCAAACTCTTTTAGGAAGAGTTGGCCGAATGGTGGACTGTGGGCAAGGGGGGCTATCGGTTTTGGGGAGCTTTTGATGTAGCTGAATGTCCCTCTAAGTTCTTTAATTTTATTTTATTTCTTTTTTTTCCTTCTCAAAGTGTTTAGACGAATCTTCTTCTCCCCCATCTCTCTCTCTTTTTCTTCTTCTTATTCTTGCTCAAAGCTGAAACCATCTTAGTCCACTTCATTTTTTCCTTCTCTCAAACCCTTGTGCGAAATCTTCATCCTCTTCCCTTGCCGAATCTTCCCTCTCCCATTCCATATTTTCTTTTCCATTCTCTTCTTTTCACTTTAGCCAAACCCCATTTGTTTCTCTTCTATCAACCATAGCCAAATCTCCCTTCATCACTCAACTCTTTGCCAAATTTTCCTTCTTTCTTCTAGTGTTATTTTGGCTAAATATCAACCAAGAGTAGATCTTCTTCGGGTTCTTCTCTAATCGGATTTGAAGAGGGTAAGTGTCCATGGCTAAAATCTTATTACTTCTTTTCCCTCTTCTCTCTGTCGACTCTCATGAGAGCAAAAGCCGAATTTCAGCATTTGCTGATAAGTAATGCTAATCATCTATAGGGATCGATTTCTTTTAGGACTTTCGGGGTTTTGAAGCAGTAGATCTGAGCCCTCTATTCTCTGACAATCAAATTTGGTAAGTCAGTGGTGTGGATCCATGTTAGTTCAGTCTTTCCATTAGATATTTGAAAACCCGAAGGCTATTGAAATGAGTGTTAATGATTGCCGATTGTAGGGAAAGGCTCAGTCTCATATACTTTGGGTGGTGGCTAGTATTCAAAGAGCATTAAGGTAAGGTTTGGGGTTCCATGCGTTAACCCTTCGGGATTTGTTGGTGTGGTTGAATGGCCTTGTTACTGATTTTAGGTTTGGCCGAATGTAGGATCAAGAAGATCTGGTGCAGTAGATCGGGTCTTTAGGATTTAGTGTTAGCATTAGTAACAGGTGTGTAACACTTACACACTTTATTAGTATAATATGCCTATTATGTTACTGTTTTAGCCAATGAAATCAGTGGTTATGCCTTGTGGATATGTGCCTGGATTCTGGGTAAGTCCCCTGTTATGTGATTTTTGAAATACATCATCATGTTATTGATATATGCTATGCTATGCTATGCGTTATTGCATGATACATGATATTATGTCACGTATGTTATGGACATGATGATGGGATTGATGAGAGGAGGCGGAAGGAATATTTGGACTGTCACCAGGGGTTTTGACCACATGATGAGTTAGCCCCGTCTTTGATATTATATTTATGACTAAGTCCCAGCAGTTTTGACCACCAGTGGTTTTGACCACATATGAATATTGTGACTCGTCCCAGTGGTTTGGTGCCACAGTGGGTTGGCTCCACATGTTAATTATGGGATTGCCATCAGTGGTTTTGACCACACGATGGGTTTGCCCCATCAATTGATTTGTGACTTCGGTCATCAGTGGTTTTGACCACACCGTTATATATTTGTGACTACGGTCACCAGTGGTTTTGACCACCAGTGGTTTTGACCACACGGGGTTGATAAAGGAGATTGGATGGTTAGGTTATGGGTTGCATCATTTGCATGTTTACTGATAATCTGTGTAAGTGCTTGCACTATCGGGTTGGGGGTTTATACACTGAGTCTTGGTGACTCACCACTTCCTTTATATTTTGCGGATGAGGCGTAGATTGCGGATACGGAGCCGGGAAGGACTCGAGGAGGCCATGCATGCTCGTTTGGGTTTTGATTTCTTTTAGTTACTATTTCAATTTTATCTATTTACCTAAAGTTGGTTTTGGTTTGTAATAAGGCCGCTAAGTATCACTTTGGGTTTTTATTATTTTCTTTTATATTGATTATATTATACATATGTTGGATATATGGACTTGTTAAATTAACCGGTAAAAAGTAATGTTTTCAAAACCATAACTCCTTCGGGTTTTTATACGTTGCCATTGGGTAACATCACTTATAAGATGATAACAAAGGTAACTTGTATGTTTTCTAAAACTTGCAACAACCAGTATGTTTTTCAGGGATGAGTTTTGAAGCAGCTATCACACGATTTCAAAATAATCTTAAACAAGGATTTCTAAACTTTTCATACTACAAAAAGGGTTTTCTAGGAAAATTAACCGACAAACTTTTGGTTTAAAAAGGTTTTCACTCCATAGCATGCCAGATTCGGTCGTGGTGCCTTGACCGAGTTTGGGGTGTTACAATTTTGGTATCAAAGCCAAGTTCAAAAGCTCGGTTGTGGGCCTGAGGCCCAAAATTTTTTAAAGTAGGGTTTTGAAAAGTTGTTGGAAAAGGTACATGGTTTGAACAGCATGGCATCGAGTCTCCGGCACCAATCCGCCCAGGTAAGTATCCCTAACTATTGTATGAATTATATGTGGGGAAAATGGGTATTTCGGGATCATAGAATAGTAGATTAGGAGTTATTGAACCCTAGGAATAGCTTACTCCAACACAAATTACATAAGACTTAAAGATCCACTAAACAAACCTGTGAGTTAAATCCATCGAGTTAAGGGTGTGGCAACCATTGTGCGCATGTCTAGGAATGGATTCAAGGGAGCTTGGTATTTAAGCAGTCCTAGTGACTCACCTCCTCTCCACTCGAATCCTACCTGGTGCGTAGTGACGGTTCACCCTAATTGAGACGACTTATTCACAGGCTAAATTCAATAACTAAAACCCGAAAGGGACCAGCCATCTTGCTTTG
Source organism: Gossypium rotundifolium (assembly GCA_025506655.1). Lineage (NCBI taxonomy): Eukaryota > Viridiplantae > Streptophyta > Magnoliopsida > Malvales > Malvaceae > Gossypium > Gossypium rotundifolium. The sequence continues at coordinate 132,439,627 of CP106722.1, forward strand.
GTAACACTTTAAACCTTGGTTTTGAAATTACCACAGTATCCTTGATTTAGGAAATGACCAAAATACCCCTGATTTGAAAAAAGACCAAATTATCCCTAAGTTGTGAAAACTACCAAAATACCCTCAGTATGAAAAATTACCGAAGTACTCTTGAATTGAAAATTTTCAAAATACCCTTATTTTGTAAAATCACCTCGAACCATATTTCAGAAAAAAAATTATGAAAATACCCCTGGATTACGAAATTACGAAAATACCCCTGGTTTATGAAATTACCAAAATACCCTCAATTTCTAGAATTTTTAAAATACCTATGGTTTGTAAAGGTTTCCAAATTAACCCTGTTTTATTATTAAAATACCTCGATAGGTTAAATTACGGAAATACCCCTGGGTAGAGAAATGACGAGAATACCCCTACACGTGGAATGTAGGTGGAGGAAGTTATTGATGAGTAAATGTGATTCCTTTGAATTAGGGTAGGAAATTGAAATGAAAACTTTGTGACGATCAAAAGAACCACTACCAAACTACTTTGCATAAAATTACTAGTGGGTAATAAGTGGAGCGAAGCTAATTCATAAATTTCTTTAAGTAGATAAATCGCGATTTAGATATGAGTACTAGGGACGTGGTCGTAATGTGCGATGACGTGGTAGAGCGGAATAAGCATGATCGAACACGTTAGGTCCGGTCAAGGGTGCGAGAATGAGATACCACCAACACCAATTTCTTGATGTAGAGTATCGAGGATCAAGCGGGGAAGATGCGAGGTCGCGGTGATCTTTGCGAGTCTGCCGGAGAGAGTGGTGGGAGCGGTGGGGGTATAGGAGCTCGAAAATTCAGATCGAGCGACTCGTACCAATGGACTAAAATGGAGGTGTATCGGTGTGGCACCCAAATACGGTGAGTATTGGTTATGTTGACGAGCGAATCATGGATGATTTGGATCGGCGGTGAGGAGAAACTAAAAGGAGTAGGGTCGCTTCTTCGAGATGAGTCATACCAGTGGTGGCTCACGGTTCGGGATGGTATGGCAGCGGATGATCTCACATGGGATTATTTCAAGGTAGCTTATCAAAAGAAGTATGTCGGGACCAGTTATATTGATGCGCAGAGAAAGGATTTTTTCGAGTTTGGTTCGGGAGTAAGTGCATGTCGGAGTACGAGGCGAAATTCTTAAGGTTGAGCCGATATGCTCGGGGCATCATAGCAACAGAGCATGAGCGATGCGTTAGATTCGAGGACGAATTAAGGGATGATCTGAGGTTACTGATCGCTCCACAGTAGGAGAGAGAATTTATAGTCTTAGCGAAAAAGGCCAAGGTTGCAGAGGAAGTGAAACAGTCGGTTAGACGGAATCGGGACAAGGGGCGAAATAAGAGGAATTCCATATCATCTGGGTCAACCGAGAGTCAGCAGAAATGGGGTAGATATGGTGGGCCGAATCAAGCTACCAGGTCTACTGCTGCTAAAACTCAGTGGTCGCCACGATGTGCTCGATGTGGAAAGTTTCACACGGGGAATGTTGGACTAGAAATAGGGGATGCTTTGAGTGTGGATCAATGGGGCATCGAGTGAGAGATTGTCCACAGAGGTCAGCTAGGTTGTAGTCTGGAGATCAGAATCATACTCAGAATAGGAGGGATGGTCAGCAGCCACAGAGGGGCCATGGTGCTGCTAGGGGAGGTAACGGCTCTAGTAGAGGCCGTGGAGCACCATGCAGAGGTGCAGGTAGTATAGAGGCTAGACAGCCTAGACTGGTCTACGCAGCGAGACGTCGAGAGGAGGGTGACGCACTGGACATCATAACCGGTACGTTCTTAATCTTTGGACTACCTTATAATGTTTTGATAGATGTGGGTTCGATGCACTCATATGTAGCCAGTAGCATAGTGGAAACTATGAACTCAAATTTTGAGACTACTTCTAGGAAGATGACTATGATAAGCCCTTTAGGTCACTCTGTAGAAGTAAGTAGACTATATAAGGATGTACCCCTAGAACTTCAAGGGGTCGTGTTTTTGGCTGATTTGATGGAACTGCCATTTGGAGAGTTCGATCCGATTCTCGGGATGGATTGGTTGGTGAAGTACCAAGACAATTTGGATTGCACGGCCAAGCGCATGGTGTTGAGAACAATGGAAGGTAGGGTGGTGGTGATGATAGGTAATAGAAGGGATTACTTATCTAATATGGTCTCTGCACTGAAGGCGGAGAAAATGGTAAGGAAGGGTTGTGAGGCCTTCATGGTGCATGTTTGTGCTTTGGGAGCCAAGGATGCAGCTGTAGAGAGTGTTCGAACTGTAGGGGAATTTGTGGATGTATTCACAGAAGAACTTTCGGGTTTGCCTCTGGATCGGGAAGTTGAATTTGGTATATAACTGTTACCTAGAACAACGCTAGTGTCTATAGCCCCGTATAGAATGGCGCCAAAGGAATTGTTAGAGTTGAAGGCTCAAATTCAGGAGTTATTGGACCGAGGTTTCATTCGACCCAGCATATCTCCTTGGGGAGCACCTGTGCTCTTTGTGAAGAAAAAATATGGTACAATGTGGATGTGTATAGATTACCGCCAACTGAACAAGTTGACGATCAAAAACAAGTATCCGTTGCCCAGGATTGACGACTTGTTTGATCAACTTAAGGGTGCATCGGTTTTCTTGAAGATAGATCTCAGGTTGGGGTATCATCAAATCAAAGTAAAGGAGGCTGATGTTCATAAGAAGGCATTCCGTACTCGGTGTGGGCACTATGAGTTTCTGGTAATGCCGTTCGGGTTAACCAATGCACCGACAGCATTCATGGACTTGATGAATCGGCTGTTCCAGCAGTACTTGGCCCAATTTTTCATAGTATTCATAGATGACATATTGGTGTACTTAAGGACTGAGGAGGATCATGATACGCACTTGCGGTTGGTTTTGCAAATTCTGAGGGAGAAGGAGTTATTTGCCAAGTTCAGTAAGTGCGAGTTCTGGCTTAGGGAAGTGACTTTCTTAGGTCACGTAATGTCCGCTGAAGGGATTAGAGTGGACCCTCGCATGATTGAGGCGGTGTTGGATTGGAAACCGCTTGGTCGATTCTGAAATTTAGAGTTTTTAGGTGCGGCGGGGTATTAGGAGATTTGTGGAAGGATTTTCTCTGATCGCAGCACTGTTGACCAAGTTATTAAGGAAAGGAGTTTCATTTGTGTGGTCGGAGAAATAGCAAAAAAGTTTTGACAAGTTGAGGAAGATTCTGACGGAAGCTCCGGTTCTAGTACAGCCTGAGGTAGGAAAGGTATTCACGGTCTACTGTGATGCATCACATACTGGCTTGGGATGTGTGCTGATGCAGGAAAGGAAAGTAGTGGCATATGCGTCTCGACAGCTGAGACCGTATGAGGTTAACTATTTGACGCATGATCGAATCCGAGCTAGCTTTACTGAAATTGCAAAGCAGAGAAACAAATTACACAGTAAGCTTTCCAAAGCTTAGTAAGTTCGTAATAGAATACATTAACCAAAATAAATCATCACATAGATTATTTCAGAATCTCATATCTCATATCATCCAAAACTAATAAAATCAATTAGCCTTCCATAACTCATTCATAGTTTTATCAACCACATAGGTTCCGAACGTACCTTAGCCAACACTTAGTTATCGATTACATTTGTTACTCAATACTCACTATTTCATTTCGATCAACTTTCATCCTTTCTTTGATTCAATCGCACACTTAGTGCCCAAATAGTTAGCTGAAGCTTAATTAGCATCGCACACATAGTGCATCTATATCAACCCGATCTTAAATCGGTATCGTACACACAGTGCCAACCACAGAGCCGAAGCTTATATTATTTTGTACACATAATGCTAATCATCTCAGTCATATTTTTGAATACGCACACTTAGTGCCACATAACTCAAGCCCTCACAACGCATTCACATTTCAATATTATCATACCATTTATTTCACAACATTAAACATAGATAAATACATGTATAATGTCTGAACTTACCTCAAACGTCGAAATATCGAAAGGTTGATTAATCGACCACTGATGGATGCTCAAAACAACTATTATTTTGACAAAGGCAAGCGCACCTATCGAACAATAGTATCGTTGTGGTGAGTCTAAAATATCATATCCTTGATAAGCCGTAAAAGCAACATATTTTAACCCCATATTTAGCATGCTTTTGGATGATTTAGCCCTTGATTTATGTAAAAAGGTGCTCTTAATCCTTTCTTTTCATGTTTTACACTCAGGAAAGCACCCGAGGATGAAAAGAATGAGAAACAGGCTTAAAACGGGCCAATTTGGGCCAAAGTGGAAATTGACACGGCCTGGAATTCAAGCCACACGATCGTGTCTCGTCAATGTACTCCACACAATCTGACCACAATTTACACGGCCGTGCCTCAATCAACAGAATCGAAACACGGCCTGAAGTCAAATTACACGGGTGTATACCATGGCTGTGCCCCTATCGTGGAAAAAAGGAATTTCACTCAAAAAAAGATACTTAGGGAGAAAGAAACGCATTCCAAGAGCCTATATAAAGACCTTAAGTATAACCTGAAAAGGGGGGTCAGTTAGGCAGTAAGCTAGGCCAAGAAGCCGAGCTAGAAGGCCAAATTTGTGGGAATCACTCGAAGATAGCCAGTTGATCCATCTCAAGAAGCCAAAATTCTACTCAAGACAGCAGATCTCTCCTTCAATTCCTTGAAGGGGTTTTAGGGATTTCTTATTTTTTGTTTTATCTTTTCATTTGAGATGTTTTATTTTAACATTATGAACTAAACCCTTCAGATACCTGAAAGGGATGAAGCCTAGATGAATCTTGTTATTATATATTGAACTATATGATAAATACTTAGCTTGTTCTTAATTATGTGTGCTTAATTCTTGTTTTAATCTTTTCAGAATATTGATTCAAGTTGAATGTGCTTAGGTGGTGGAGCAAACGTCTCCACTTAAGAGTAGATCTAGCATAATTAAGCGGAGTTGATTGCGTGCCTAGAGATAGGGTGACGAGATTTTGCTGGATTATGGTGAAACCTAATATGGGAGTCCATAGATCGAGTTAATGCAATTCTAGGGGTTTTAATTTGAAAGAGATTTTGGTTAATCAACCTAGGGTTAGACATTATTCGCCTCGAGAGAGGGTTTAATATAAATTAGGGAGTCTTAATCAACTGAGTTTTTCCTAAAGTTATTTTCCCAAATTCATTCTTTTTGTCTTTGCGTCTTAGTTTAGTTATTATTTAGTTAATTTAGATTTAATCAACCAAATCATTTAATATTTAGGCTAAATAATAGAAAGAAAGTGAGTATTAGTACTTTTAGTTCCTTTGGGTTCGACAATCTGGTCTTGACTAAACTATACTACTGTTCGATAGGTGCATTTGCCTTAAGTCGTTGTCAGAGTTAGTTTCCAGGTTCGATCATTCTCTTTATAAATTTTAAAACTCGATAATTCTAGACGATCAAGTTTTTGGCGCCATTTCCGGGGAAGTAAAATATTAAGAAAGCTCCAATTTTATTACTTTATCCATTATTTTTATTTTTACAATTTATTTTAATTTATTATTTTATTCTTGCTAAATTTTCTTTCTTTCCCTAGCAGGTACCTCTAGTTTATGACTAGAAGGAACCTAACAGGACCTCAACACGATAGTTATATCGAAGCTACCGCACGTAGAAATCGCAGAGAAATCAGGCGAGCCTTAAATTACTAAGAAGAACAACAACAGGACAGATCCAATCCTACTGATGGGATGGACGAGAATAATTCACCACGAGATGTGGCAGAAATCAATGCTCCACGTACTATGTATGATTATGCTAAACCTCATTTAACAGGAGCAGAATCTAGTATTGTTAGGCCTGCTATAGTTGCTAATAATTTTGAATTAAAGCCTAATATTATACAAATGATTCAACAATTTGTTCAATTTGATAGTTTGCAGGACGAAGACCCGAACACTTATTGAGTTCTGTGATACTTTCAAAATAAATGGTGTTTCTGATGATGCCATTCATCTTCGGTTATTTCCCTTTTCATTAAGGAATAAAGCCAAAAAGTGGTTGAACTCGTTACCACGAGGGTCAATTATGACATGGGACTAGATGACCGAAAAATTTTTATTAAAATATTTCCCACCGGCCAAAGCGGCCAAATTACGGAATGATATCTCTTTTTTTGTGTAGATGGATTTAGAGATATTATACGACGCATGGGAGAGATACAAGGATCTCTTGAGGAGATGTCCACACCACAAATTACCTTTATGGCTTCAAGTCCAAACTTTTTACAATGGTGTAAATCCCTTGACGAGGCAACTAATTGATTCAGCCACCGGTGGAACCCTGAACAACAAAACTCCTAAAATAGCCTACGAGTTTATCGATGAGAAGTCACTGAACAACTATCAGTGGCAAGTTACAAGGACAAGGCCAACAAAATCAATCGGAGTTTTCAACGTCGACGCATTAACCATGCTGTCAAATCAGGTAGAGATGATGAACAAAAAGCTTTTGAATTTGTGTTCTTTGCAGGTAAATCCAGTAATGCAGTACGACACAAGTGGAACTGTGGCAAATCCTGAGTACCCACCCTACCAACCGGGCATGGAAAACAAACAAACGAATTATATAGGTAATAATTTCATATCTAATAATAATCCTTATAGTAACACCTATAATCCAGGTCGGAGGAACCACCAAAATTTTTCATGTGGAGGTCAAGGAGGCCAACGAAATCAAGGAAATAAAAAACAACAACCTCTTCCAAATTTCCAAAATAAGCCCTATCCACAGGAAAATGAGCCGAGTCTTGAAGAAATGCTGAAAATGTTCATGGCAGACACAGATGCCCATCTCCAAAAAATTGATACAACACTTGATAACCAAGAAATATCGATCAAAGAGGTCAAGGACTAAGTTGGGGAAATCACTAAAACGGTTGGACAACTCGCGCAGTTGATGTTTGAACGACCACAAGGGCATCTACCAAGCAACACTGAGATTAACCCAAAGGAGCAAATCCAAGCCATAATAGCTCATAGTACTATAAAGGTAGACGAACCTAGTTCAATACAAGAAGACGAAGTGGAAGAAGATAAATTTGAGGTAACACAAGAAAAGCCAAAACCAGTAATCAAAGAGTACCAGCCCTCACATAGCATTCACATTTTAATATTATCATACCATTTATTTCACAACATTAAACATAGCTAAATACACGTATTATGTCTAAACATACCTCGGACGTCAAAATATCAAAAGGTCAATTAATCGAGCACTGATGGATGCTTAAAATAACTATTATTTTGACAAAGGCAAGCGCACCTATCGAACAGTAGTATCGTTGTGGTGAGTTCGAAATATCATAACCTTGATAAGCCGTAAAAGTAACATATTTTAACCCCATATTTAGCATTCTTTTGGATGATTTAGCCCTTGATTTATGTAAAAAGGTGCTCTTAATCCTTTCTGTTCATGTTTTACACTCAGGAAAGCACCCGAGGATGAAAATGAATGAGAAACGAGCTTAAAATGGGCCAATTTGGGCCAAAGTGGAAATTGACACGGCCTGGAATTCAAGCCACACCATCGTGTCTCGTCAATTTACTTCACACAGTCTAACCATGATTTACACGGCCGTGCCTCAATCAACAGAATCAGAACACGGCCTGAAGTCGATTTACACGAGTATGTACCATGTCGTGCCCCTATCGTGGAAAAGAGGAATTTCACTCGAAAAAGGATACTTAGGGAGAAAGAAATGCATTCCAAGAGCCTATATAAAGATGTTAAGTGTAACCTGAAAAGGGGGGTCAGCTAGGTAGTAAGCTAGGCCAAGAAGCCGAGCTAGAAGGCCAAATTTGTGGGAATCACTCGAAGATAGCCAGTTGATCCATATCAAGAAGCCGAAATTCTACTCAAGACGGCAGATCTCTCCTTCAATTCCTTGTGGGGTTTTAGGGATTTCTTATGTTTTGTTTTTTCTTTTCGTTTGAGATGTTTTATTTTAACATTATGAACTAAACCCTTCAGATACCTAAATGGGATGAAGCCTAGATGAATCTTGTTATTATTTATTAAACTATATGATAAATACTTAGTTTGTTCTTAATTATGTGTGCTTAATTCTTATTTTAATATTTTAGAATATTGATTCAATTTGAATGTGTTTAGGTGGTGGAGCAAACATCTCTACTTGAGAGTAGATCTAGCATAATTAAGCGAAGTTGATTGTGCGCCTAGAGATAGGGTGATGAGATTTTGCTGGATTATGGTGAAACCTAAAATGGGAGTCCATAGATCGATTTAATGCGATTCTAGGGTTTTAATTTGAAAGAGATTTCGGTTAATCAACCTAGGGTTAGACGTTATTCGCCTTGAAAGAGGGTTTAATATAAATTAGGGAGTCTTAATCAACTGAGTTTTTCCTAAAGTTATTTTCCCAAATTCATTCTTTTTGTCTTTGCATCTTAGTTTAGTTATTATTTAGTTAATTTAGATTTAATCAACCAAATCATTTAATATTTAGGCTAAATAATAAAAAGAAAGTGAGTATTAGTACTTTTAGTTCCTTTGGGTTCGACAATCTGGTCTTGACTAAACTATACTACTGTTTGATAGGTGCACTTGCCTTAAGTCGTTGTCAGAGTTAGTTTCCAGGTTCGATCATTCTCTTTATAAATTTTAAAACTCGATAATTCTAGACGATCAAGTTTTTGGCACCATTTCTGGGGAAGTAAAATATTAACAAAGCTCTATTTTTATTACTATATCCATTATTTTTATTTTTACAATTTATTTTATTTTATTATTTTAGTCTTGCTAAATTTTCTTTCTTTCCCTAGCAGGTACCTCTAGTTTAGGACTAGAAGGAGCCCAACAGGACCTTAGCATGCGATAGTTATATCGAAGCTACCGCACATGGAAATAGTAGAGAAATCAGGCGAGCCTTAAATTACTAAGAAGAACAACAACAAGACAGATCCAATCCTACTGATGGGATGGACGAGAATAATTCTCCAGAGATGTGGCAGAAAACAATGCTCCACGTACTATGTATGATTATGCTAAACCTCATTTAACAGGAGCAGAATCTAGTATTGTTAGGCCTGCTATAGTTGCTAATAATTTTGAATTAAAGCCTAATATTATACAAATGATTCAACAATTTGTTCAATTTGATAGTTTGCAGGACGAAGACCCGAACACTCATTGAGTTCTGTGATACTTTCAAAATAAATGGTGTTTCTGATGATGCCATTCATCTTCGGTTATTTCCCTTTTCATTAAGGAATAAAGCCAATAAGTGGTTGAACTCGTTACCACGATGGTCAATACGACATGGGACTAGATGACCAGAAAATTTTTATTAAAATATTTCCCACCGCTAAAACGGCCAAATTACGGAATGATATCTCTTCTTTTGTATAGATGGATTTAGAGACATTATACGACGCATGGGAGAGAAACAAGGATCTCTTGAGGAGATCTCCACACCACAAATTACCTTTATGGCTTCAAGTCCAAACTTTTTACAATGGTGTAAATCCCTCAACGAGGCAACTAATTGATTCAGCCACCGGTGGAACCCTGAACAACAAAACTCCTAAAACAACCTACGAGTTTATCGATGAGATGTCACTGAACAACTATCAGTGGCAAGTTACAAGGACAAGGCCAACAAAATCATTCGGAGTTTTCAACGTCGACCCAGTAACCACGCTGTCAAATCAGGTAGAGATGATGAAAAAAAAGCTTCAGAATTTGTGTTCTTTGCAGGTAAATCCAGTAATGCAGTGCGACACAAGTGGAACTGTGGCAAATCATGAGTACCCACCCTACCAACCGGGCATGGAAAATGAACAAACAAATTATATAGGTAATAATTTCATATCTAATAATAATCCTTATAGTAACACCTATAATCCAGGTTGGAGGAACCACCAAAATTTTTCATGTGGAGGTCAAGGAGGCCAACAAAATCAAGGAAATAAAAAACAACAATGTCTTTCAAATTTCCAAAATAAGCCCTATCCACAGGAAAAGGAGCCGAGTCTTGAAGAAATGCTAAAAATGTTCATGGCAGACACAGATGCCCGTCTCCAAAAAATTGATACAACACTTGATAACCAAGAAATATCAATCAAAGAGGTCAAGGACCGAGTCGGGGAAATCACTAAAACGGTTGGACAACTCGCGCAGTTGATGTCCGAATGACCACAAGGGCATCTACCAAGCAATACTGAGATTAGCCCAAAGGAGCAAATCCAAGCCATAACAGCTCATAGTAGTGTAAAAGTAGATGAACCCAGTTCAATATAAGAAGATAGAGTGGAAGAAGATAAAATTGAGGTAACACAAGAAAAGCCAAAACCAGTAATCAAAGAGAACCAGCCTCGCATACCTTATCCCGAAGCATTGAAGAGAGACGATTCAGAAGAACAATTTGGTAAGTTTCTTAAACTTTTAAAGAAATTACATATTAACTTACCGATTCTTGAAGCTCTTTCACAGATGCCAGATTCAAGGAAAAATTTAAAATAGCTTTTGAAGAACAAACGTAAGCTAGAAAAATACTTAAGATCAAGACTAAATTCAGGGTTTTGAGAATTATTTAAAAAGTTAGGCACAATTACCCCCACACTTAAGATGTACATTGCCCTCAATGTACAAAGATATATAATGATAATTAGATGCCAGATAAAAAAGATAAGTGGGGAAAGTAATACTCCCTGAAATCTGGATGATCCCTAGTGTCTTTGGTAGCAGTGATGGTGTTTTCTATGGGCTTGATGGAGTGGCTACCGAAAAGTAATTTGCTAGATAAAGAAATTGGGTAGCCTGTGAAGATACAGCCAAGAGATCTAGAGAACTAATAATACTATACTAATAATATAATTAAAGACTAAGAAAATAAAGAGAATGAGACTAAGAAGAAAACTAAAATTAAAGAAAAGTCTAGTGGACTAAGAAGTCCTTATTAACATGTGGTTCGTGAGGTGTGTATGATTTCTAAAGCTGCAGGAGTGTTTGTGATGGTGGAAGTGGCATGATTCCCTAGCAGCCTTTAGAACCTAAAACCAAGAAACTAATATGAAATAAACTAAATTAAGCAGAAAATAAGTGTAGAGAAGGAAAATAAAGGAGAGAAGAAAAGAAAAATGGAATCGAAAAGGTTTCTGAAACCCTTGGCGTGTCAATCAAGTGAAGCTATCGGCATGAACTCATATTGAGGTCTCCTCTGAGGAGACGTTGCTTTCCTTCTTACATTTCTTGACATGATTTTTGTGTTGCTCAAGAGTCATTGACCTTTTCTATGAACAGAGAGAAAAATTTTGAAAGGAAAAGAAAGAAGAAAGCAGATGGGAAAAAAAGGAAAAGGGCTGTGGGGATTTAAATCAGATTTCAAATCTGGCATATTCCCATGCCCGTGTACCGAGGGTGTGTCGATTCACACGGCTATATTGCACATCCGCATTGTGGAGTGTGCTATTCTTCCACACCTGTTTTAGATTGGCACGCCTGTTTCTTAAAAGCTAGTATGTGAGCACGATTGAAAGGCACGGGCGTGGTCTGCCCATGTTCAATAAGTCAGTATCTTAGAACGGTCGTGAGGCATGACCGTACTATTTTTGTCAGTGCTCGTGCTATGGGTGGTTTGGTCCGTGACGTTGGGGGGTGGTTGGAATGACTTTCAAGGCTCTGCTCTGTCGGTGTGGTAGTTCTAGTGGTCCACACGGCCACGGGCACGACCGTGTAGCCTGAAAATCTGTATTTTTGTGTTTTAAATGTTGAGAGAAGAGAGAAAAGGAAAGAAAAGAAAAAATAATTTTGAAAATAAAAAGTGTTAGCGCTCGGGTTGCCTCCTGAGAAGCGCTCATTTATAGTCTTAAGCTAGACTGTCCTAGACTTTGAAAATTTAAGGGAGATTTAAAGGTTTGAATATTTTCCCCTCTTATTGACAGTTTTATTTTCGTGATAAAGTTTAGGTCGAGAAGCGTTTACCTTGAAATTGTCAAATATTGGATTGCTTACCTCGACTATTTCATGTGGGAAAACATCGTGTACCTGAAGGAGTATTTCTTCCTTGTTCTTCAGGTCTGTTGAAGTGATGCGAGGATCAGCTTTGTCTAACAGCATCTGGTCTCCTATTTTAAAGTAATTTGATGTCCCCATGAGCTCTTCTGGTGGTTCCTTTGGTTTCACTTCGTGTGGATCTGACTTTTCTTTGGTGTGTATCTTCTGCTCTTCTAAATTGTCGGTCTTTCGATTTTGTTTCTGGTGTGATTCTTCTATGACGACTTCATCTTCTGTTGTTTTGGATGAATCTAGAGCTTGAAGATTGAACGATTCTTCTCCTACATGAAGTATGAGTTCTCTTGTGGCAACATCAATTTTTGTCTTGGTGGTCACAAGAAAAGGTCTTCCTAAAATTAAAGGGATTGAATTTTCCTCATCCATGTCTAAAACAACAAAAATCTACTGGGAAAACAAATTTGTCGATTTTTACTAAAACATCTTTAATAATGCCCCTAGGAATTCTAACAGTTTTATCAGTTAGTTGAATACTCATCCTAGTTTGTTTGGGCTTCCCTAGATCTAGTCGTTCAAACAATACATAAGGAATAACATTTATACTTGCCCCTAAATTAGCTAACGCATTATCAATAGTTAAACTACCAATTAAACATGGAATCGTAAAACTCTCTAGATCTTTTAGTTTCTGTGGTAGTCTATTCTGTAGCATTGCTGAGCATGTTGCGTTAAGTTCCATATAGTGCTCTTCATCTATTTTGCATTTGTTCGTCAAGAGTTGTCTTAAAAATCTCCTTGAGTTGGGCATCTAAAAAGAGCTTCAAGAAGAGGTAAGTTAATATGTAATTTCTTTAAAAGTTTTAGAAACTTACTGAATTGTTCCTCTGAGTTATCTTTTTTCAACGCTTTGGGATAAGGTATGCGAGGTTGGTATTCTTTGATTTCCGATTTTGGCCTCTCTTGTGCTACCTCTATTTTAAATTTTTCTTCTTTAGTTTCTTGTACTGAGGTGGGCTCGTCTACCTTTGTACTCTCTTGAGCTGTGGTGGCTTGGACCTGCTCTTTTGGGTTTATTTCTGTGTTGCTTGGTAGACGCCCTTATTGACATTCAAAAATCAGCTTTGTAAGATGCCCCACTGACCTAGTAAGTTCTCCAACTTGATTCTCGATCCCCTTGATCGATTTTTGTTGTTCATCAAGTGTTGCTTCAGTCTTTTGAAGACAAAATCTATAGCTGCCATGAATTTTGTCAGCATCTCTTCAATGTTTGATTTCTTTTCCTATGGATCGGGCTGATTTTGGTAATTTGGAGGAGGTTGCTACCTTTGGTTTCCTTGATTTCCTTGTCCTCCCCATGAAAAATTTGGGTGGTTCCTCCAACCTGCATTATAAGTGTTACTATAGGGATTATTATTAGATCAAAAATTATTGCCTATATAGTTTGTCTGCTCGTTTTTTTGCTCTGATTGGTAAGGTGGGTACTCGAATTCGCTACATTCCCGCTTGCTTTGCATTGCATGACTGGATGTACCTGTGAAGAACATAAATTATCAATCTTTTTATTCATTAACTCCACCTGTGTTGACAGCACTGTCACTGTGTCTATGTTAAAAACTCTGGTTGATTTTGTCGGTTTAGCACTTGTAATTTGCCATTGATAAGTGTTCAACGACATCTCCTCAATAAAATCGTAAGCCACTTCAGGAGTTTTATTATTCAAAGCCCCACCAGCTAATGAATCAATCATTTCCCTAGTAGGAGAATTCACACCATTGTAGAAAGTTTGGACTTGAAGCCACAAAAGTAATCCGTGGTGTGGGAATCTCCTTAGGAGATCCTTGTATCTTTCCCATGCATCATATAATGTTTCTGCGTCATTCTGCACAAAAGGAGATATGTCATTCCTAAATTTAGCCGTTTTGGTTGGTGGAAAATATTTTAAAAGAAATTTTTCAGTCATTTGATCCTATGTGGTAATTAACCCTCGTGGTAACGAGTTCAACCACCGCTTTGCTTTATTCCTTAATGAAAAAGGAAATAAATGAAGACGTATGGCATCGTCAGAAGCGCCATTTATTTTGAAGGTATCATAGAATTCTAAAAAATTAGATATATGAGTATTCGGATCCTCATCCTGCAAACCATCAAATTGAACAAACTATTGAATCATTTGTATTGTGTTAGGCTTTAATTCAAAATTATTAGTAGCTATAGCGGACCTAACAATACTGGATTCTGCTCCTATCAAATTAGGTTTAGCATAATCATACATAGTATGTGGAGCATTCTATTATTGAACATTTGGCGGTGGATTGTTTTCATTCATCCCTTCAGTAGGATTGGATCTTTGCTATTCTTCTCTTTGGTAGTCTAGGGCTCGTCTAATTTCTCTGCGATTTCTGCGAGCGGTAGCTTCAATGTCACTTTTGTATGCTAAAGGTCCTCTCAGGTTCCTTCTAGTCATAAACAAGAGGTACCTGCTAGGAGAAGAAAGAAATTTAGTTTAAATAAAAATTATATGTTGGAAAATAAGAAAAAATTTAAAAAATAAAAATAATGGCTAAATTAATAGAAATAGAGCTTTCTTAATATTTTAGATGTCCCCGGAGAATGGCGCCAAAAACTTGATCGTGTCAAACAGTCGACTTTTAATATTTATAAAAAGAATGATCGAACCTGTAGACTAACTGTGACAACGATAGAGGCAAGTGCACCTATCGAACAGTAGTATGGCTTAGGCAAGAATATCTTATCGAACCCAAGGGAACCTAAAAGTACTACTACTCACTTTCTTTCTATTATCTAGCCTGAAATACATAGTGATTGGATTATTAAACTAATGAAATACTAAAACTGAATGCAAAGACAAAAGAATGAATGGGAGCAAGACTTTAGGAAAACTCAGTTGATAAAGACGATACACTCAGGAAGAATCCACCTATGACTTCACTTATTATTTATTCCCCAAACCATATGATTTCTTTACTTTGCTTGATCCATGAGACTCCCTAACCTATATTAAACCCTCTCTCGAGGTGAATAACGTCTAACCTTAGGTTAATTAGTGGAACTCTCGTTCTCTTATAATAAGCCCCTAAGGAAGTAGTAAATCGATCAATGGATTCCCATATTAGGTTTCACCCTAATCTGGCAAAATCTCGTAACCCTATCTATAGATGACCGATCAACTCCGCTCAATTATGCTAGATCTACTTTTAGGTAGGGTCTATTCCTCCTCTACCTAAGCACATCAGATTAAATTAAGCAACATAATTAAGAACAAACTAAGTACTTATCATATAATTTAGAAATCAATTAACAAAATTCATCATAGGTTTCATCCCTTTCAGGTATCTGAAAGGGTTTAGTTCATAACTAAATAAGAAAACATCTCAAGAGAAAAGATAAAACAAAATATAAGAAATCCCTAAAACCCCTTGAAGGAATTGAAGGATAGATCCTCCGTCTTGAATAGAACTCTAGCTTCTTGAGATGGATCAACTGGCTATCTCCAAGTGACTCTCTAAAAGATGAAAGTTTCGGCCAAAAGCCTCTGCAATCAGCCGTACCCTTAATGTCTACCTTGGGTTGTTTATATAGGCTTTGGGATGCTATACTTGGCTCCTAAGTAACTCCTTCAAGTAGAATTACTATTAGGGTGTTGGAGTAGACTTAGGAGTATGTTTTTTGGCTTCAAGCATCGAAATCAGAGTGAAATTGCTCTCTCTCATGGCAAGGGCACGCCCATGGCACACACCCGTGTAAATCATGGTTGGGCCATGTCTCGATTCTGTCGTTTAGGGCACGATCATGTAAGTCGAGATTTAGGCCGTGCTTTAGGTCTATCGATTGGGACACAACCATGTAGATCACCAGGCACGTGTGTGTGGGAAATGGATGATGCACGGCCGTGTGTTGCAGAGTTGAGGTCGTGCTCTAAGTAATCAGCGAAGCACGGTTGTGTGGGCTTTGGGCTAGGCCATGTCAAATTTTGCTAAGGCCCAATTACTCCATTTTAAGCCTGTTTTGTGTTCTTTTTATCCTCGGGTGCCTTTCCTGAGTATAAACATGAAAAGAAAGGATTAAAAGCACCTTTTTACATAAATAAAGGTCTAAATCATCCAAAAGCATATTAAATATGGGGTTAAAATATGTTACTTTTACGGTTTATCACGAACCATCTATCAATAAGGACTCTATAGTCAATTAATCTTTTATTTTAATTTCAGTTTTCTTCTTAGTCTCTTTCTCTTTATTTTTATTGTCCTTAATTATATTATTAGTATATTTTTAATGTTTCTTTAGATTTCCTGGCTATATCTTTCCAGGCTACCCAATTTCTTCATCTAGCACAGTGCTTGTCAGTAACCACCCCACCAGGCCCATAGAAAACACCCCCACCTCCAATTTGACAAGGGAACAAGGATTCATCCAAAAATGTAGGAAGTGTTACTTCTTCCCCTTCTCTTTTGATTTTATTATTACATGATTACTTATCTATCTTTGTACATTGAGGGCAATGTACGGCTTAAGTGTGGGGGGTAAAAGTACCTAACTTTTTGTATTATTCTCAAATCCCTAAATTATATCTAGTTCTTAAGTAATTTCCTTATATTACTAATTAGGATGAAATTCTGATGATTTATGATTTTTATTGATATGTCTTAGATTAAGTTATAGATAATTGTGCATTGATAATTTGAATAAAAAATTTTCTAGGTTGTTGAAATGAATTTGAATATTACGTTGTCATTTGAAATTTACAAGAATTGATGTCAAATACCCATAATTTTTGTGACATTTTGAGCCTTATAGAGCATATATTCTTTTTCATGCTCACTTTATTGACTATGAGTGTGTCAACACTGAATTGTTATTCTAGAACTTGCCTCGTTTATACATGTCGAGACCACATGATTGATTTGATATACTGAGATGATAAAGGCACCTAGGTTTTAACCAATTTACACCACCAAAAAGCTTACCTACATAATTAACCCCTAGTGAACCCTTTTTAATCCTAACAACCCTTTTTATTGATTTACCCGCTATTATTAACCCAAAAAACCCTTTGTATTTGTTATCACCATTATTTTAACTACCCTTCCATCGAGAATTGATTTGATCAGTTGCCTAATTAGTTTATTTCATTTGATAAAGTTCTTTCTTTATTATGTATTTACTTAGTTTGTTTTCTTAAAAAAACAATCGATCAAAAAATCAAAGTATATTCAGAACTAGTAGTATAAAAAGTGTGCTTGTGCATTTAATATTCAATTATCAAGGAAAAAGCTCGTAGTATTATTAGTTTCAAAGTTTCAATTGATGTAATCATTTATTTTCTAGTTCATTATTCTTAGTTAGGTAAATTTGTCAGGTCAATCTCAATTTTTAACCTTCTAATTCAGCCTTTATCCACTCCTTTAACCCAAGCCCCGTTACAACCCTGTTAAAGACCTTTTGGATTTGTGTATCATCTCATATTACAGTGGTGGAGATTTGATTTTTAGGCAAGCCTATGGGATTAACTTTTCAAGTTCGATTGTTGAGTGCTTAATTGTGAACCTTAAACACTTTTGAGTGATTTGAGTGAATCTTTAGTGAGGATGTCAATCCTTGTCGGTTTTGAATCAAAGGTAATTATTTAGATAAGGGGAGACATCTATGTTTTCATGCTTCAAATATATGACTTAGAATTGTTTGAATCTTTAGGAGTCTTTAAGTTAAATTATCCATGTATGAATTATCTATGAATTATGATGAGGCACTATTAATAGGAATTATGAATTATGGAAAGTTCATTTTAATTGTAAGCTGAGAATTTTGCTTGAGGACAAGCAAAAGCTTAATGTAGGGGTATTTGATAAGCCGTAAAAGTAACATATTTTAACCTCATATTTAGCATGCTTTTGGATGATTTAGCCCTTGATTCTATGTAAAAAGGTGCTCTTAATCCTTTCTTTTCATGTTTTGTACTCAGGAAAGCAACTGAGAATGAACAGAATGAGAAACGGGCTTAAAACGGGCCAATTTGGGCCAAAGTGGAAATTGACATGGCTTGCACTTCAAGCCACACGACCGTGTCTCGTCAATTTACTTCACATGGTCTGACCACGATTTACACGGCCGTGCCTCAATCAACAGAATCGAATACGGCCTGAAGTCGATTTACACGGGCATGCGCCATAGCCATGCCCTTGTCGTGGAAAAGAGGAATTTCACTCGGAAAAGGATACTTAGGGAGAAAGAAACCCATTCCAAGAGCCTATATAAAGACCCTAAGTGTCACCTGAAAAGGGGTGGTTAGTTATGCAGTCAGCTAGGCCATGAAGCTGAGCCAGAAGGCCAGATTTGTGAGAATCACTCGATGATAGTCGGTTGACCATATCAAGAAGCCGAGATTCTACTCAAGACGGTAGATCTCTCCTTAAATTCCTTGAGGGGTTTTAGGGATTTCTCATGTTTTGTTTATCTTTTCTCTTGAGATGTTTTATTTTATCATTATGGACTAAACCCTTCAGATACTTGAAGGGGATGAAGCCTAGATGAATCTTGTTATTATTTATTAAACTATATGATAAATACTTAGTTTCTTCTTAATTATGTGTGCTTAATTCTTGTGTTAATATTTTCAGAATATTGATTCAAGTTAAATGTGCTTAGGTGGTGGAGCAAAAGTCTCTGCATAAGAGTAAATCTAGCATAATTAAGCGGAGTTGATCGTGCGCCTAGAGATAGGGTGACGAGATTTTGTCGGATTAGGGTGAAACCTAATATGGGAGTCCATAGTTCGAGTTAATGCGATTCTAGGGGTTTTAATTTGAAAGAGATTTCGGTTAATCAACCTAGGGTTAGACGTTATTCGCCTTGAGATAGGGTTTGATATAAATTAGGGAGTCTTATGGATCAAGCTAAGTGAATAATTCGTCTGGTTCAGTGTTGGATAAAAAGTGAAGTTTAGGTGGATTCTTCCTAAGGTATCGTCTTAATCAACTGAGTTTTTCCTAAAGTTATTTTCCCAAATTTATTATTTTTGCCTTTGCGTCTTAGTTTAGTAATTAATTAGTTAATTTAGATTTAACCAACCAAATCATTTAATATTTAGGCTAAATAATAGAAAGAAAGTGAGTATTAGCACTTTTAGTTCCTTTGGGTTCGACAATCCGGTATTGCCTAAACTATACTACTGTTCGATAGGTGCACTTGCCTTAAGTCGTTGTCAGAGTTAGTTTCCAGGTTCGATCATTCTCTTTATAAATTTTAAAACTCAACAATTCTAGACGATCAATCCTCAAGGACCAAGAGTACTTAGTAATAACTATCTTTTTATTATCTAGCCTAATAATTAAAGGGGATTTGCTTTTAATCTAAAATTTAACTAACTAATTTAACTAACTTATGAACTTGACAGGGAGTAAATTGGGAAAATACTTTGGACAACTTATATGATATGGACGACACCTAAGGAAGAATCCACCTATACTTCACTTATTACTTTTGATTCATGTGATTTATTCACTTGACTTAATCCGTAGAAATCCTTAAATTATATTAATACCTCTTTCGAGGCTACTAAGAACTAACTCTAAGTTGATTAATTGAAATCTCTTTCTAATTAAAACCCCTATTGTCGCATTAATTTGATCTATGGATTACCATTTATTTAGGCTTGACCCTAATCCGACAGATTTTCATCGCCCTATATCTAGGGTTGCAATCAACTCCGCTTAGTTGTGTTGATCTACTCTTAAATTGGGACTTTTGCTCCACTGAATAAGCACATTCGACTTGAATCAACAACCTGAATTATCAAAATAAGAATCAAACTCACAATTAAGAATAAGCACAAGTATTTATCTTATAAATTATAGGTTTCATCCCCTTAGGTATCTAAAGGATTTAGTTCATATTAGAAGAGGAAAACATCAAAAAAGAGGAAAAACAAAAAAACATAAGAAAACCCAAAAACTTTTAAAGAATTTGATGGGAGATCCTTAGTCTTGATGGAAATCCTTCTCCTAAGCTGTTCCGATGGCTGTCTTGGAGTATTTTTGTAACAGCCCGATTTAGGGCCTAGTCGGAATAGTGATCTCGTAATCATTAATTTGAGGTTAGAGAAAATTATTTTTCATGTAACACCCCAAACTCGGCCCAAACATTACGACCGAATTTGGTTTGCTACCGAGAAAACATTTTGAAATCCTTTTTTTAAAACCGATTTAAGTTTTGTTGAAAACCTTGTGTTTTCAAGTCTATTGTTAAAACCATACTTAGTGTTGTTTAGAAATATTTATTAAGTTGGGTTGTTTATAGAGTTCAATGTACCGATGGTACGATAAAACAATTTCGTTTAAATTTTAAGAAAAACATGTGTAACCATTTTGAAATTATTAAGTAGTTTACAACCTATCCAAACATATCAGATAAAAAGAATAAAATCCTTAGTAGGCCTTATTACAACTTAAACAAAATGAAAACCAACAATAATATAAAATAAAGTTCAAATTTCATTTAATCCACATTTCACTGCATGGCCACCTCGAGTCCTTCCGGCTCCTCATCCGCGGTCTACGAGTCACCTAAAAAATGTTAAAGGAGAAGGTGAGTCACTAAGACTCAGTATGTAACCCTTCCCCCGGTTTAATACCACATCATACACAATTTATAACAAATTAACATGCATTAAGTCATGCACCCAACCTAGCCATCCAAATGCCTTTCTCTACCCCGTGTGGTACCAAACCACTGGTGGTGCCAAACCACTGGTGACTTAAAGTCACAATTGTGATACCAAATCACTGGAGGTGCCAAACCTCTGGTGTCCGTAGACACGAATCGAATGATGGGGCCAACCCATCGTGTGATACCAAATCATTGGCGTCAATCCCTTAATATCGTCTGTGGGGCCAACCCACTGTGGTGCTAAGCCACTGGGACGAGACGCTATGAGGTGCCAAACCTCTGAAGGTGCCAAACCTCTGGTGACCGAAGTCATATTGTGGTACCAAACCACTGGTGTCCGTCGACACGAATATCACTTCCCCCTCCTCTCAACAACCCACATATTTATAAGATGCATTCAATAGAATCATGCTAACCATGTTTACTTAATATCACATACAGGGTTTATTATCAGTCATGTATTCACTGCACATACCAGATATATCATGCTTCCCAAAACAATCATAAAATAACTCATAATCAACAAGAACTTACCTGAATCCTTACCTATACCATTCATGGTATTAAATCCGTATCTACACAAATCAGATTTAGCATACAACATGTATTTAGCACAGTTATTAATTTGTTTATAAGTGTGTATGTACACACCTGTCACCAAAGATAGTCCGAAGTCCCGAAGAACCAAATCGGCCACACTAGCCCTCCTTGCCCTATATTTGGCCATTACCAATAATTAGTACCAAGGCCATTCGACCAAACCAAAACAATCCAAAGGGGTTACTGCTTCAGTACAAAGCCTTACCCAAATGCTTTTGAACACTAGCCAACACACTCCAAGTGTGAATCGGTTTCACTTCCCTACAATCGGCACTTATCCAAAATTAGTAGCCTTCGGCTTTGAACACTAATTAAATACTCACTAAGAATAGAACCTTACCACTACTTATCAACTGGTTGACAAAGAATGGTAGATTAGATTTCCTATTTTGAGATCCCGAAGTTCCTAGGAATCGGTTCCAACACTCATTAGCCATCCATCAATATATTTCGACCCTTTTTCATTCAACCAAATCGACAGGGAAGAAGAATTATAGGAGGAGAGTTTCGGGACTTCTTACCTTCACCAGATCGATTGACAATAAGGATCCAAAGAGATCTATACCACTCTCAATATTCAGCCAAGACTACACCACATAGGGGAAAGAAATTCGGCACACCAAGGAGGAGTATATTCGGCTATAGGAAAGAAGGAAAAAAAATAATGGAAAGGTGTTAGAGTTTCGGTTTTAAGAAGAAAAGAAAAGTGATAGATGGAAGATGATGATGTAGTGGATTCGGCCAAAGTTTAGAGGAAGAAAGAATGGTTTTCGGTTTTGATAAAGGTTGGAAAAAGAGTGAAAAGAATAACTCAAAAGATGGTAATTGCTTTAGCCAAAATTTCCAAGTAATTAGTTAAGCAAATTCGGCACTAATGCCCCTATACTTGTCGTCCACTCTTCCTTTGAAGAGTTTAAAATCCAATCAATTTCCTATATATTATCCTTTAACAATTAACAACTAATTTAATCCTTACCTCTTCAAATAAATAATAATAAAATAGAAGAAGCCATATGCTTAACAAATTCTTCCAGCCGAAATCAAAATTCAAAATACTGAGCTTATCTTTATCCCATCCAAGCGCCCATGTGCAGGCTAACTCCATTTTCACGCCAGCAGTAAAAAGGAAAAGAAAAACCAAAATGTTGCTTCTTTGATTCGAACCAACGACGTCACGCCCCAGCCCTCTCTTCCAACGTCCTTAGCCACTTCTCCCATTAGACTTTCATGTCATAACACCACAACATTTATTTTTAAAGCCTCCCTACTTAAGCCCATCACTCCAAAATAAAATAAAAACACAAACTGCAGCTGCTGCCATTCGAACCTGCGACCTCCCTGGAACCATAATCTGCAGCCAACGTCCCAGCCAATTTGCCAATGCACCATTTGTGATATAATCCCCCCAAAACCTCTTTTAAGGCCTCTTTTGTCAGCCCCCTTGTCTCATGCCAAAACCAAAAATAAAATGCCACTTGCTGTTGCTGTGCCTTGAACCCAGGCCCTTACTGGTGTTACTTCCAGCCCTTAAGTGGCGCAAGGGAGCCACTTTACCAAGGCGCTCTTTGTGCCATAATTCACCCAAATTTTTATTTAAGCCCTATCTCACCTAGCTCCCCCCTTTTAGGTACTAAAAAAAAATTTTAACACTAGGTCGGGCCTAACTCTCACGAGGGTTTAATTCTAGACCCTAGAACACGCCAAGTAAATCATATTATTTATTCTTCAAGCACACACATGGGAAATTAGCTAAATTACAAACAACCCCTAATTTAGGGATTCTTTCGATACTTATTCACTAATTTCCACCAATTTGTTTCACTTGGTTATTCGCAAAGAAGTTTTACGGAAAACTCAATAGGGATTCTTTCGATACTTATTCACTAATACCTAGTTCACACAGAGAAGAACATCCATTCCCTAATACCTTCCATACTTATTCACTCTTCGGACATTTCTGTCCTGTTTCTATCCTAGGGGTATTTTTGTCATTTTCCTATAAGGGTATTTTCGTAATAAATCGGAGAAATTTTTTTTAAACTTTCGTAATTCAGAACATTTTGAAATTTCCAAAACTAGAGGGTTCTTTTCAGAAATTTCTCAAATTAAAGGTATGGTAAAATTTTGGAAACTAGGGGTATTTTGGTAATTTTGTCAATCAGGGGTAATTTTGTAAATTCCAAAAGTCAGTGTATATATTTTGAAATACAAGATTTTCGGCTACTTTTGCAAAGTAAGAAGATTTTATTGAAATCGGGGTAATTCGATAATTCTAGAACTAAGGGCATTTTCGTAATTTTGCCACTAGGGGCATTTTGGTAATTTTTAGTGGCGGGAATATTTTGAAGATTTTTCCAAAATAAAATTTTCCTAATATCTAGAGAGTACTTAAACAATTTTAAAACTCGAGTTTTCATGAAAACATGGCTAATCCCTTTCGGGTTTTATTTATTGTTTACTTTATGATCGAGTCCTCTTGGTTAGGGTGAGCCGAAGCTACGCACCGGTAGGATTCTGCAAGAGGAGGTGAGTCACGAGGACCGCTTCAATACCAAGCTCTTTTGGATCCAATCCTAGACATGCGCACTGTGGTTACCACACCTAACTCGGCGACTAGGTCGTAGGTTTGTTTAATTAGGCTCTTAAAGACTTATGTCTTTGTTTGGGGTAACTAGTCCTAAAGTTTAAAGTACTTATCACTATCTCGTTCCATGCTTACTACCCTTCTCGAGAAAATAAATCATACGAAGTTAGGAGTACTTACAGGCGGATAGGTGCTTGGGAGACTCGGTGCCATCTTTGTTCAAAACCCAAAATACTTCAAAAGGCCAACAAAACATTTTTTGGGCCTTGGGCCCCCAGAGAGAGCTTTGAGCTGGCTCGATACCAATTTGTAACACCCCAAACCCAACCCCAACATTACGACCGAATTTGGTTTGCTACCGAGAAAACATTTTGAAATCCTTTTTTTAAAACCGATTTAAGTTTTGTTGAAAACCTTGTGTTTTCAAGTCTCTTATTAAAACCATACTTAGTGTTGTTTAGAAATATTTATTAAGTTGGGTTGTTTATAGAGTTCAATGTACAGATGGTGCGATAAAACAATTTGCGTTTAAATTTTAAGAAAAACATGTGTAACCATTTTGAAATTATTAAGTAGTTTACAACCTATCCAAACATATCGGATAAAAGAATAAAATCCTTAGTAGGCCTTATTACAACTTAAACAAAATGAAAACCAACAATAATATAAAATAAAGTGCAAAGTTCATTTAATCCACATTTCTTTGCATGGCCACCTCGAGTCCCTCGGCTCCTCATCCATGATCTCTGAGTCACTGAAAAATGTTAAAGGAGAAGGTGAGTCACCAAGACTCGATATGTAACCCTTCCCGGTTTAATACCACATCATACACAATTTATAACAAATTAACATGCATTAAGTCATGCACCCAACCTAGCCATCCAAACGCCTTTCTCTACCCGTGTGGTACCAAACCACCTGGTGGTGCCAAACCTTGGTGACTTAAAGTCACAATTGTGATACCAAATCTTTGGAGGTGCCAAACCTCGGTGTCCGTGAACACAAATCGAATGATGGGGCCAACCCATCGCGTGATACCAAATCATGGCGTCAATCCCTTTATATATCGCGTGGGGCCAACCCACGTGGTGCGGCCAATGGGACGAGACGCTATGAGGTGCCAAACCTCAGGTGCCAAACCTCGGTGACCAAGTCACATTGTGGTACCAAACCACTGGTGTCCAATAAACACGAATATCACTTCCCCTCCTCTCAACAACCCACATATTTATAAGATGCATTCAATAGAATCATACTAACCATGTTTACTTAATATCACATACTGGGTTTATTATCAGTCATGTATTCACTGCACATACCAGATATATCATACTTCCCAAAAGCATCATAAAATAACTCATAATCAACAAGAACTTACCTGAATCCTTACCTATACCATTCATGGTATTAAATCTATATCTACACAAATAGATTTAGCATACAACATGTATTTAGCACAGTTATTAATTCGTTTATAAGTGTGTATGTACACACCTATCACCAAAGATAGTCCGAAGTCCCGAAGAACCAAATTGACCACACTAGCCCTCCTTGCCCTATAGTCGGCCATTACCAATAATTAGTTCCAAGGCCATTTGGCCAAACCAAAACAATCCAAAGGGGTTACTGCTTGAATACAAAGCCTTACCCAAATGCTTTTGAACACTAGCCAACACACTCCAAGTGTGAATCAGTTTCACTTCCCTACAATCGGCACTTATCCAAAATTAGTAGCCTTCGGCTTTGAACACTAATTAAATACTCACTAAGAATAGAACCTTACCACAACTTATCAACTGGTTGACAAAGAATGGTAGATTAGATTTCCTGCTTTGAGATCCCGAAGTTCCTAGGAATCGGTTCCAACACTCGTTAGCCATCTATCAATATATTTCGACCCTTTTTCATTCAACCAAATCGACAGGGAATAAGAATTATTGGAGGAGTGTTTTGGCACTTCTTACCTTCACCAGATCGATTGACAACGAGGATCCAAAGAGATCTTTACTACTCTCAATATTCGGCCAAGACTACACCACATAGGGGAAAGAAATTCGGCACACCAAGGAGGAGTATATTCGGCTATAGGAAGGAAGGAAAAAAAATAATGGAAAGGTGTTAGAGTTTTGGTTTTAAGAAGAAAAGGAAAGGGATAGATGGAAGATGATGATGTAGTGGATTCGGCCAAAGTTTAGAGGAAGAAAGAATGGTTTTCGGTTTTGATAAAGGTTGGAAAAAGAGTGAAAAGAATAACTCGAAAGATGGTAATTGCTTTAGCCGAAATTTCCAAGTAATTAGTTAAGCAAATTCGGCACTAATGCCCCTATACTTGCCATCCACTCTTCCTTTGAAGAGTTTAAAATCCAATCAATTTCCTATATATTATCCTTTAAGAATTAACAACTAATTTAATCCTTACCTTTTCAAATAAATAATAATAAAATAGAAGAAGCCATGTTCTTAACAAATTCTTCCAGCCGAAATCAAAATTCAAAATGCTGAGCTTATCTTTATCCCATCCAAATGCCCATGTGCAGGCCAACTTCATTTTCACGCCAGCAGCAAAAAGGAAAAAAAACCAAAATGTTGCTTTTTTGATTCGAACCAACAACGTCATGCCCCAGCCCTCTCTTCCAATGTCCTTAGCCACTTCTCCCATTAGACTTTCATGTCATAACACCACAACATTTATTTTTAAAGCCTCCCTACTTAAGCCCATCACTCCAAAATAAAATAAAAATGCAAACTGCTGCTGCCGCCATTCGAACCTGCGACCTCCCTGGAACCATAATCTGCAGCCAACGTCCCAGCCAATTTGCCAATGCGCCATTTGTGATATAATCCCCCCAAAACCTCTTTTAAGGCCTCCTTCGTCAGCCCCCTTGTCTCACGCCAAAACCAAAAATAAAATGCCACTTGCTGCTGCTGTGCCTTGAACCCAGGCTCTTGCTGGCATTACTTCCAGCCCTTAAGTGGCGCATGGGAGCCACTTTACCAAGGCGCTCTTTGTGCCATAATTCGCCCAAATTTTTATTTAAGCCCTATCTCACCTAGCTCCCCCCTTTTAGGTACTAAAAAAAAATTTTAACACTAGGTCAGGCCTAACTCGGGTTTAATTCTAGACCCTAGAACACGCCAAATAAATCATAATATTTATTCTTCAAGCACACACATGGGAAATTAGCTAAATTACAAACAACCCATAATTTAGGGTGTTACATTTCATGTTATGTTATGCGTTATAACATGCTTATAAAGATGTATGAAAGTTTTGGTGTTTTAATTTTAGTGATTTCATGCTAAATCGCGAAAATGGACTAAATCGCATAAAGTGCAAAAGTTCCATTCTATAGGGTAAAGGTAACAAATAGCCATGAAATATTAATTGGAGGGTTTTAAAGGGTAATTAGACTATCTTGAACATTATGGCCGGCCATGTAGACAAGAGGGGACAAGCGTTTTAAATTTTAGTCAAAGTTGGTTGGGTTGAAATTGATGTTTTATAATAAGATAAAGAAAGGAAAAAGATTTCATCTTTTTCCCTCTTCTTCTCCACCAAAAATGAGCAGCAACAAGGGGGTTTTGAAGCTTAAAATTTCAGCAAGCAATCCTCCTCCCTAGTAAGTGATTTTGATCATTTTTCTTGAAGAAAATTGTACTTTTGGGATCCCCAAAGCTTAAGCTAGCTAATGAGGGGACTATTTTACAATATGGTTGAGAGTCTAGGGACTTGCCATTAGAGAGTCTATGTTGTTTAATGAGTTTTTTATGTAAGAAAATGAATGATAGGATGATCAGAAACAACTTTTGTGAAAGGAT
Source organism: Gossypium rotundifolium (assembly GCA_025506655.1). Lineage (NCBI taxonomy): Eukaryota > Viridiplantae > Streptophyta > Magnoliopsida > Malvales > Malvaceae > Gossypium > Gossypium rotundifolium. The sequence goes on from CP106722.1 coordinate 132,467,364, forward strand.
TTTCATGGAAAATACCTAAAATGGGTTATTATGCAAATGTTGTAATTTGTTCATTAAGGTATGAAATAGTTGCAATTGGAGATAGTTGTAAGAGGATTAAATGTTTATCTAGGCTTTTTACCAAGAGATGAAAATTCATTTACGAGCCTAGGGGCAAAATCATAATTTTGCCAAAGTGTAGGGGCAAAATAGTCATTTTTGCCTGGAGGGTAAGTTACGATATATTATGATTTATAAGTGATTAAATCAGTAAATTTCATTGTTCTAGATCAAAGAAAATGAGTTTCAAACCTAGAACGGATGAAAGAGAAATGTGGGCAAATAGTCCTTTCCGGCTATTTCGATAATGAGGTAAGTTCATGTGCAATTATTGAAAGTATGCATGAGTTTATGTAAGTATTCTAATGTTGTATGGAATGTATATTCACTCTATAGATGTATGATACATATATTATTTGATGAGATGCCATGAGAATTCAGTCCTAGAGTAATGAGAAATGCATGTAGAATGTTGAGATGATAGTTAAAGCCTCGTATAAGACCATATTGAATTATGGCTTCGATGTAAGAATTCGTATAAGTCCATGTCAGGGACATGGCATTGACATGTTAATCCAAGTAAGACTCTATTGGGGTACGATTTCTATGTGACTTCATGTGTATGAAACTCAAGAGAATATTTTATAACTTGAGTATTTCAGCAGATATGATGAATGCATGTGGTTGTACCACGAGAAGCACAGGTATGTGTTGGAACGAAAAGGTGATAAACTTAATTTATGATGAACCCTTTGTGGGAAATGCATAAATAATGCACCTTAGTTGCATGAGACAGATTTATTGATGTAGTGTGTGAATGTTAGCAAGAATAGAAGTGTACGTAAATGTTCTTGAATGAACATTTAAGATAGAGGTAAGCTGGTGGGTTGTTGTTCACGAATGACAAATGACGGTGAGCTATGTGCGGTATCACCTCATTGTTGGTAGTGGTGGGATGTACGTGATACCATCAGTTGTATTAAAACTGGTGAGCGAAGGGCGTAACCCCCGAGAGATGGGTAGCTTATTGAAAATGTTTGATGTGTTGTCTTATGCGATTACATGACAATCAGTGCAGGAATGAAATCTAGTTAAACGAGCAATTGGCTTGTAGTACGGTAAGAGATAGAATGAGTAAGCTTCAAGAGCGGTTGAGTAAGAAATCATTAGTCAATGGGGAAGACCCAGTATAAAGATGCTTTGTGGTGGTGTATATTCAATGAACTTACAAAATTATCATTTTATGCAGATGAACTTACTAAGCATTATTGCTTACTCCTCTTTTTTTCCCATCTCTTATAGGTTATTTTAACTAGATCGAGTTGGAGGCTGCCGGAGATGTTATCACACTATCGAGCAGACACATTGTGCGAGGTATCAAGACTCTCTAAGCCATTGATAAACCATAAAAGTAACACATTTTAACCCTATATTTAGTATGCTTTTGGATGATTTAGCCCTTAATTTATATAAAAAGATGCTCTTAATCCTTTCTTTTCATGTCTTTTACTCAGGAGAACACCTAAGGATAAAAAGAACGTAAAACGGGCCTAATAAGGACCAAATTGGCCCAACCCAAGAAGCCGGCATGGCCTGGACTTCATGCCACATGGCCGTGCCCCAATATTTAGATTGCACATGGTCACACCCGATTTACACGCCGTGCCTCGTCGACAAAAAACCCAACACGGCCTAACTCGATGTACACGGTCAGGTGCCCCAATTATGAGACTCAAGCACGGCCTCTACCCATATATTACAGGTGTGTCATAGCAGTGCCTAAATCAACAGGATGGAGACGGGATGGACCACGACTTACAGGCGTGTTTTAGTCGTGCCCCTACCGCGGGAAAGAGCAGTTTCACTCGGTATTGGATGCCTGGAACCCAAGAAACACAATCCTAAGTCCACTCAAACACTTAGGACGAATTTCACTTGAATTACGAGTACTTAGGAGCCAAGTAAAGCATTCCAAACGTCTATATAAACAATCGAAGGCAGCAATTCAAGGGGGTCAGGTTTTAGTAGAGTTTTCTGCCAGAGCTTTACTCGTTTAGGGAATTACTCGAAGATAGCCAATTGACCCATCTCGAAGAGTCAGAATTCTACTCAAGACAGAGGATCTCCTCTTTAATTCCTTCAGGGGTTTTTAAGGATTTCCTATGTTTTGTTGTATCTTTTCTCTTGAGATGATTTCATGTTTAATTATGAACTAAACCCTCGAGATACAGAGGGATGAAACCTCGATGGATTTTGTTATTTAATTCTTTCGGTTTATATGATAAATACTTAGTTTGTTCTTAATTATGTTGCTTAAATTTATCCGATGTGCTTAGGTGGAGGAGGAATAGACCTGCGTAAGAGTAGATCTAGCATAATTAAGCGAGTTGATGGTAGCGTAGAGATAGGGTTACGAGATTTTACCGGACTAGGGTGAAACCTAATATGGAAGTCCATTGATCGATTTATTGCTTCCTTAGGGGATTATTATAAGAGAACAAGAGTTCCATTAATTAACCTAAGGTTAGACGTTATTTGCTTCGAGAGAATGTTTAATATAGGTTAGGGAGTCTCACGGATCAAGCTAAGTAAAAGAAATCATATGAATTGGAAGTTAGATAATAGGTGAAGTCATAGGTGGATTCTTTCCAAAGGTATCATCTTTATCAATTGAGTTTTCTTCAAAGTCTTTTCCCAAAGTTTATTCTTTTGCCTTTCCATTTAAAGTTTAAGTATTTCATTTGTTTTAGTTTAATAAACCATTCACTCCATATTTAGGCTAAATAATAGAAAGAAAGTGAGTAATAGTACTTTTAGGTTCCTTGGGTCCGATAAGATATTCTTGCTTGAGCTATACTACTGTTCGATAGGTGCACTTGCCTCTATCGTTGTCATGATCGATCTCTGTGTTCGATCACTCTTTTATAAATATTAAAACTAGATTGTTTTGCAGCGATCAAGTTTTTAGCGCTGTTGCCGGGAACTTTCTAAAATATTACGAAAGCTCTATTTTTATTACTTTACCCATTATTTCTAATTTTTATTAATTTTACTAATCTTCTTTCTTTATTAAACTTGCAAGGTACCTCTAGTTTATGACTAGAAGAAACCCTAGAGGACCATTAGAATACGACAGTGATATTGAAGCTACCGCTCATAGAAATCGCAGAGAAACTAGACGAGCTCTAAACTACCAAAGAGAAGAACAACAAAACAGATCCAATCCTACTGAAGGGATGGCCGAAAATAATCCGCCTGATGCGCAAGATCGGAATGCTCTGCGTACTATGTATGATTATGCTAAACCTAATCTGACAGGAGTAGAATCTAGTATTGTTAGGCCTGCTATAGCTACTAATAATTTTAAATTAAAACCTAACACAATACAAATGATTCAACAGTTTGTTCAATTTGATGGATTGCAGGACGAAGATCCAAATACTCATATAGCTAATTTCTTAGAGTTCTGTGATACTTTCAAAATAAATGGCATTTCTGATGATGCCATACGTCTTCGATTATTTCCTTTTTCATTAAGGAATAAAGCAAAGTAGTGGTTGAACTCGTTACCACGAGGGTCAATCACAACATGGGACCAAATGACAGAAAAATTTCTTTTAAAGTATTTTCCAGCAGCCAAAATGGCCAAATTTAGAATGACATATCTTCTTTTGTGCATAATGACGCAGAAACATTATATGATGCATGGGAAAGATACAAGGATCTCCTAAGGAGATGCCCACACCACGGATTACCTTTGTGGCTTCAATTCCAAACTTTCTACAATGGTGTGAATTCTTCAACAAGGCAAATGATTGATTCATCAGCCGGTGGAACTCTGAACAACAAAACTCCTGAAGCGGCCTATGATTTTATTGAGGAGATGTCATTGAACACTTATCAATGGCAAATCACAAGGGCAAAGCAGACAAAATCAGCCGGAGCTTTCAACATAGACGCAGTGACAATGCTGTCAACACAGGTAGAGTTAATGAATAAAAAGCTTGATAATCTATGTTCTTCGCAGGTACATCCAGTGATGCAATGTGAAGCAAGAGGAATGTGGCGAATACTGAGTACCCACCCTGCCAACCAGGAGCAGAGAACGAGTAGACAGACTATATAGGTAACAAATTCAGATCCAATAATAATCCCTATAGTAATACTTATAACCCAAGTTGGAGGAACCACCCAAATTTGTCGTGGGGAGGACAAGGAAATCAAGGAATTCAAAGGCAACAACCTCCTCCAAATTATCAAAATCAGCCCTACCCACAGGAAAAAAAATCAAGCCTTGAAGAGATGCTGACAAAATTCATGGCAGCCACAGAATCTCGTCTTCAAAAGACTGATACAAACCTTGATGAACAACAGAAGTCGATGAAAGGACTCGAGAATCAAGTTGGGGAACTTACTAGGTCAGTGGGACACCTGACAAAGTTAATTTCTGAATGCCAACAAGGACGTCTACCAAGCAACACAGAAATAAACCCAAAAGAGCAAATCCAAGCCATTACAACTCAAGAGGGTACAGAAGTAGATAGACCCACATCAGCGCAGGAAAAGAAGGATAAGACTGAGGTAGCTCAAGAAAAGCCAAAACCGGTAATCAAAGAATACCAACCTAACATACCTTATCCCGAAGCATTGAAAAAATATGATTAAGAGGAATAATTCGGTAAGTTTCTAAAACTCTTGAAGAAATTACATATTAACATACCTCTTCTTGAAGCTCTTTTTCAGATGCCCGATGCAAGGAAATTCTTAAGCAAGCTCTTGACGAACAAACACAAAATAGATGAAGAGCACCATGTGGAATTAAACGCAACATGCTCAGCTATGCTACAGAACAGGCTACCAAAAAAACTAAAAGATCCAGAGAGTTTTACGATTCCATGCTTAATTGGTAGTTTGACTATTGATAATGCGTTAGTTGATTTAGGGGCAAGTATAAATGTTATGCCTTATGCACTATTTAAACGACTAGGTCTAGGGAAGCCCAAACAAACTAGGATGAGTATTCAACTAGCTGATAAAACTGTCAGAATCCCTAGGGGCATTATTGAAGATGTTTTAGTCAAAATCGATAAATTTGTTTTCCCAGTAGATTTTGTTGTTTTAGACATGGATGAGGAAAATTCAATCCCTTTAATTTTAGGAAGACCTTTTCTTGCAACTGCCAAGACTAAAATTGATGTTACCACAGGAGAACTCATACTTCGTGTAGGAGATGAATCAGTCAATCTTCAAGCTCTCGACTCAGCTAGAACCACAGAAGATGAAGGTAAGAAAGTCGTTTCAATAGATAATCAAATTATTCAACCTCCATTGCAGGAAACATCACGAAGCATCAAAACTGAGCCAACACAAAAGCATACAATCAATAATTTAGAAGAGCAGAAGATATACACCAAAGAAAATCCGGATCCACATGAAGTAAAACCTAATGAACCACCAGAAGAGCTCATAGGAACATCCAATCACTTTAAAATAGGAGACCAGGTGTTGTTAGAGAAAGCCAATCTTCACATCACTTCAACAGACTTGAGGACAAAGGGAGAAATTCTTCCCAAGGTACACAAAATCTTCCCCAAAACATAGTCGAGGTAAGTAACCCAAAATTTGATAAATCCAAGGTAAATGCTTCTCGACTCCAACTTTGTCATGAAAATAAAATTGCAAGCATGAGGGAAGATATTCAAACATTTAAACCTCCCTAAAATTTTTAAACATGAGGATAGTCTAGCTTAAGACTATAAACAAGTGCTTCTCGAAAGGCAACCCGAACATTAACACTATTTATTCTCAAATTTGTTTTCAGTTCCTTTTCTGTCCATCTTTCTTTCCTAAGTATTTAGTTGGAAACTAACATAAAAGTGCAGATTTCCAGACCACACGGCCTTACACACGGCCGTGTCCGTGGCCGTATGGACCACCGGAACCACCACACTAATAGGAGCAAGGCCATACGAGTTAGCCCAACCACTCCCCGACGTCACGAGCCCAACAACCCTAAAGACGGGTATCAACAAGAACAGCACAGGCGTGCCTATGAATCGTGTGAAGCTACTGACTTTCTCAAAACTAGTGTGGCTGACTAAGAAACGAGCATGTAAGAAGCAACACGCCATTAGCCACGGCCGTGCTAGGCAGCCGTGTGAAGCAACACACCCTCGGTACACGGGCGCGGGAACATGCCAGATTTGAAATCCTATTTAAACCCCCATAGCCCTTCCTCTTTTTCCCATCTTCTTTCTTATTCCTTCTTCCTCTTTTCTTTCAAATTTTTTCCTAATCGTAGAAAAGATCCAAGACACTTGAGCAACACAAAGACCATGCCGAAGAAACGTAAGCATCGTATCCTCAAAGGAAACCTCAACATGAGTTCATGCCGGTAGCTTCACTTAATTTACACGCGAAGGGTCTCGAAAACCTTTTTGGTTCTATTTTCTTTTCTCATCTCCTTTATTTTCCATATATATACTTCTCTGATGCTTAATATAATTTATTTCATATTAGTTTCTTGGTTTTAGGTTCTAAACCTACTAGGGAATCACACAACATAGCCTTCGAAGTCACACCCACTTCGCAAACCATCCAACAATAAGGACTCCTTAGTCCATTAGTCTTTTCTTTCAATTTCAGTTCTCTTCTTAGTCTCCTTCTTTTTATTTTCTTAATCTTTAAATTTAGTATTAGAATATCATTATTATTTCCCTAGATCTCTTGGCTATATCTTCACAGGCTACCCAATTTCTTCATCTAGCAAATTGCTTCTCGGTAGCCACTCCACCGGGCCCATAGAAAACACTATCATCGCCACCAAAGACACTAGGGATCATCCAGATTTCAGTTAGTATTATTTTCCCACCTATCTTTTTGATTTGGCACATAAATTTCATTATCTATCTTTGTACATTGAAGGCAATGTACATCTTAAGTATGGGGGTAATAGTGCCTAACTTTTTGCATAATTCTCACATCCCTGAAATTATTCTTAATCTTAAGTATTTTTCTCATATTATTAATTAGGATGAAATTTCTAATGATTTATGATCTTTTTTGATATGTCTCTAATTAAATCATAGTTAATTGTGCATTGAGGATTAAATTTGAAGGATACTAGAGAATCAAGCATGATAAGTCTATTTTTCAAAAATAAAAATTGATAGGTTGTTGAACTGAATTTGAGTATTACCTTGAAGTTTGAAATTTACAGGGATTGATGTAAAAAACACCCATAATTTTTGGTGAGATTTTGAGCCTTATAGAGCATACATTCTTTTTCTTACTCATTTAATTGATTATGAGTGTGTCAACTTTGAATTGTTATTCTAGAACTTGCCTCGTTTATACATGTCAAGACCACATTAATGATTTGATACACTGAGATGATAAAGGCACCTAGGTTTAACCCATTCACTCCACTAAAAAGCCTACCTTCAAAAATTAACCCTTAGTGAACCCCGTTGAATCATAATAACCTTTTTATTGACTCACCCACTAATATTAAACCAAAATCCCTTTGTATTTGTTATCAACATTCCTTTGACTACCCCTCTATTGAGAATTGGCTTGATCAATTGCCAAATTAGATTATTTCAATTATCAAAGTTCCTTTTATCAAGTTTTACTTAGTTTGTTCTGAAAAAAAATCCCAGTATATTCAATATTGGAAGTATAGAAAAGAGCTTAGAGCGTTTAAACTCCAATTGGTAAAGAAAAAGCTCATATTAAAGTAGTATCAAAATACTCCTTATTATAGAGTAATTATCAAAAGTGATATTATTAGTTTTCATTCGAAGTAAATATTCATATTTAGTTTAGTGTTTCTAGTTAGGTAATTTGTCAAGTCAAACTCGATTCCAACCCTTCTAATTCAGCCTTTTTCCACACCTTTAACCCTAGCCCCATTACAACCTTGATTAAAGACCTTTTGATCTATGTATCAACTCATATACAGTGGTGGAGATTTGATTTCTAGGCAAGTCTATGGGATTAACTTTTCAGGTTCGACTTAGAGTGTTTATTCTTGAACCTTGAACACCTTTGTGTCACTTGAGCGAATCTATTGTGAGGACGTCAATCCTTGTCGGCTTTGAATTAAAGGTAATTACTTAGATAGGGGAAACACCTACGCTTTCGTACTACAAAGGTATGACTTATCGTAATTGAATCTTTAGGACTCTTTGAGTTGAATTATCCATGTATATATTATCTATGAATTATGATGAGACAATATCGATAGGAATTATGAATTTTGGAAAGTTCGTTTTAATTGTAAATTGAGGATTTTGCTTGAGGACAAGCAAAAGCTTAAGTGTGGGGTATTTGATAAACCGTAAAAGTAACACATTTTAACCCCATATTTAGTATGCTTTTGGATGATTTAGCCCTCAATTTATGTAAAAAGATGCTCTTAATCCTTTCTTTTCATGTCTTATACTCAGGAGAACACCTAAGGATAAAAAGAACGTAAAATGGGCTTAATACGGACCAAATTGGGCCAACCAAAGAAGCCGACACGGCCTGGACTTCATGCCATACGGCCGTGCCCCAATATTTAGATTGCACACGATCACACCCTAATTTACACGATCGTGCCTCGTCAACAAAAAAGCCCAACACGGCCTGACTTTGATGTACACTGTGCCCCAATTGGCAGACTCGAAGCATGGCCTCCACCTGTAATATCCCAAATTATGGCTTATGCATAATTGCTTAATTGAGTGTGAAAGCATGCCTTTGTATGTATGAATGTGTATTTATGAATGTTTGTGAACTTTAGAATAATAGGAAATGCCTTAGAAAAATTTTAGATTTTAAGTCTAAAATAGGAAGCTAAGCAAGGTGGCCTTAAGAAAATTTAAAGGTGAAACATGACACACAATTGGGCTTGGAAAATGGCTACAAGGTGCCACTTATGGGCCTAGCATGTGACGCCACATACAGTGCAATTGGGCTGTGGTTGAGCAGTGGGATGCATTGGAGACTTTTTTTTGCGCCAAAAAAGGAACTGGCTAAGGAGGCTTTAAGGGAAATTCATGAGGGATTTATGGCACAAGGGTTGGCTTGGTAAAGTTGCTGCAAGGCGCCACTTAAGGCTTGGGCAAATGACGCCATAAGCTGGGAGGAAGGTAGAAGGATCGAGCTGTGTGGGAAGCAAATGGACTTATATTTTTTCCGTCAAAAAGGGAACTGGGCTAAGTAGGTCTTAAAAGAAATTATGGGTGAATTATGTCACAAAAAGTGCCTTGGCAAAGTGGCTTGGGCGTTACCTGCAATTATGACAAGGGCTCCAAAGAGGTCTCATGTTCGAGCCTTGTTGGCAAGATTAAGTGGTTTTATTTTTGCTTTGGAGTCAAGGAAGAAAGGTGAGAAAAGGTTGACTGACAATTGGACTTTTAATTGGATGAGGATTAAGATTGTTTTTTATTATTGTTTTATTTTATTTTTTTTTAAAAGGTAAGGTAAGAGATTATGTATTAGGATTAATTTATTTTATTAAGGTGATAAAGAAGGGATAATAGGAGAAGTATGAGGAATGTGATAAATAATGATAAGGTGGCCAGCCAAGGGACTCTTGGTTGAGGCATTCGATCATGTATAGGAAAGGGGAGCTAAGTGTCGAATTTCTTTTAGTAAAAGCATCCAACTCTTTTCTGAAATTCCTCTACTCTTCTCCTCTTTTTCTTATTTTCTTGTAACCTCAAATTCCTTTCTATACCTTTGAAATCGTGTACCCTTTGACACTAAGAGTGATAGTTGAATATTGCATCTACCATTGTTCTTTGTTTCCGAAAATCTCCAAGCATAAAACCCTCTCCATTATTGCGGTTTTTCTATTCACCATAAAGTGTCTAACCACCATTATTGTGCTCCAAGTCGAATCTTTAAAGGAGGGTGCTGTCGACTACTTACTTTAGTCTCTTTAAAGCAACGTGTAAGGGTAAGTGTTTCATATGCTAGTAATCGATTTGATCTCTTCTTCATAAGTGTGCCAAAATCTGGTGATTAGGCCGTGATTTTAGGCATGGCCGAATGTGCATAGTGCCATAATAAGCATTTTGTGTGTAGCTAGCATTAAGGATCATTAAAGGAGTCTTTCGGGATTGAAGTGATCACGGTAAGTCATATTGGATACTCAGCCAAAGGCCTAGTTGGTAACCTAGACTTATTTCTTAAAGGTTTAAAAGCCGAAAACTGACCAAAACAAATGATCTAGTATAGGCCGATTGCAAGAAGAACCAACACAACATTTTCGGGATTTGTTTGATAACCCAATTGGCAACAAGGTAAGTTTCGGGATTTGATTAAATGGGCCAAATGGCTTTTAGATAAAATATTGCATGTTGGCCGAATGTAGAAACTTGAAATCTAAGGGTCTAGGACGCTAGATCAAGTCTCCGGGATTTGGAGCGAATTTGCTAAGTTAACAAGGTGTGTACCCCACACTATTTCTTAATAAGTTTTATGGCAATGTTTAATATATATATGTGTTATTAAGAATGTGAAAAATATGGCTAAGGTACCATATAATGGTACAAAGTACTAAGGTGCGTTTTCCTACTCCTACTATGAGTATGATATGGTTTGTTGTGCCATGAATGTGAATATGATAAGAATGTGAATTAAGGCATGATATTGCATAATGTGTATGATATATGGGGGCATATGGGATATTATGAAAAGGGGAAGTGAATGTGGTGGTTTAATACCACGATATCTGAATGTGGTGACTTCGGTCACAATTATTTAATCTGGTGACTATGCCACAATAATTTTATGGTGGCGATGCCACGAATTTTATATCGCCTTCGATGGTGTGCACGCAGATGGAGGTTGACTTTGTAGTCCCGGTGTGTGTAGGATGGGAGGGTGATGTGTTAGGATGGCATATAGGTTTGGGTAGGGTTGCATCATTATTTCCTATGCATATATGAATATGTATGTGATATGATAATGTATGCTGAATTGTTAAATTTTAGTGTTGGTTACACATTGAGTCTGTTTGACTCACCTGCTGGGGAACATTTTCTTCTAGGTGATTTAACAAAGTGATGGACCGGTCGGCAGGAGCTTAGTGGTGGCCATGTGAAGTTTAGATTTTACTTTGTCTTAGACTCTTTTTACTTTATGTACTTTGAATTTAATTTTGGGATTTATTTGATGTAATAAGGCCATAGTAGAACTACTTTATTTTACTTTTATTTATTATGCTTACAAATTTTATCGCTTAAAAGATTAAGTAAACTTATTTGAAAATAAACTCTAAGTGTTTTGTCACCTAAAATAAAGGGGTTTCCAATATAAGATAAACTTGTTTTCAACTCAAGCCCAACCCAAAAACAATCTTTCTTTCAAAACACGCAGATTTTCCAAGGTAACAAAAGAATTTTGAAACGGTTTACATCGAGGAACATACCAGAATCGGTCAAGGCTCGTGGGCCGAGTTTGGAGTGTTTTAGTTTGGTATCAGAGCCTAGTTTTAAACTCTCGGCCTTGGGTTTAAGGCCCGAAATGTTTTCAAAGTTAAGCCCAAAAGGAATTTTGTGCATTAAACAAGCTTTTCTGGCATGGCACACTAAGTCTCCGACCCGAAGTCCACAAGGTAAGTACTCCGATCTCTTATGCGATTTGTATTATGACTTGTAGAAGGGTAGAAATGAAATGGAACGTAGATTAGCATGATAAGTAGTTGGACCCTAGGATTAGGTTACCCCAACAAATTTCATAAAATTTTAAATGCCCAACTAAACAAACCCATGATTAAGTCATCGAGTTAGGGTGTGGCAACCATGGTGTGCATGTCTAGGATTGGTTTCGGTGGGAGCTTGGTATTTAAGCAGTCCGCGTGACTCACCTCCTCTTCACTCGAATCCTATCTGGTGCGTAGCTACGGTTCACCCTAACCAAGAGGACTTATTCATAGGATAAACTCAATAACTAAAACCCGAAAGGGACTAGTCGTATTTTTTTATGGAAACCCTAGCTTTAAAATCCCTATATTACCCTTTTAAGTGTAGCAAAAGATTATTGTGAAAATTCTTCCAAAATATTTCCTATTTGCAAAAATACTAAAATGCCCCTAGTGGTAAGGTTACCAAAATGCCCTTGGTTTATAAAATACTCATATTACCCACAGTTTTATAAAAACTTCTTTACTTTATAAAATTTCCCTGCTTTGCAAAGGTATCCATAAAACCTTAACTTGTGAAAATTCAAAATACCCTGATTTAAAAATTTACGGAATTGCCCCTAACATACAAAATTATCAAAATGACCCTGAATCCCAAAATTTTTACAACATCACTGATTTGGAAAGCAAAATTCTCAAAAAGAACCCCCAAGTTTTGTAAATTTTGAAATATCTTTGATTCATTAAGATTTATAAATTTACCCAGGTTAATTACCAAAATACACTTAGATTTCAAAATTTCCAAAATACCCTCGAGAATGGAAAATTACCAGAATGCCTTTATTGGAAAAATCACCAAGGAACCTTATTTTGACAAATTACAAAAATACCTCGTAGGATAAATTACAAAAATACCCCTAGGATAGGAACGAATAGAAATGTCCGAAGAGTAAATGTGCATGGGAGATACTATGAAATGGATGTGCTTTTCTATGAATTAGGATAAAAAACTTGAAACTTTGATTGATCAAAAGAACTGCTACTAAACTCTTTTCATAAAGCTTCTTCGCGAATAATCAGGGAAACAATGGCTAATGCATAAAATTTTTAATCAGATTAAAGCGCAGTAGTAGAAATGAGCTCTAGGGGACGTGGTCGCAATGTACGAGGATGTGGTCGAGGTAGAATGACCGTGTCAGAACGTGTTAGATCGGGTCAAGGATCTGAGAATGAGGTACCACAGCCACCACCACAACCAGCTGTTGGTGTTGAGTAGCAAGATCAGACGGGAGAAGATGATGTATCGCAGGCTGTGCTGCGAGTTCTTAAAATGGTGGTGGTGCTGGAGGGAATATGTGAGCTCAGAAATTATATCCGAGTGACTCCGAGCCAATAGAGCTGAAGTGTTTCGTGGAGCATCTGGCATGGCACCCAGTACAGCTGAATATTGGTTGGAGGCGACCGAGCGAATTATGGATGAGCTCGATCTGACCCCTGAGGAGAAATTAAAAGGAATGGTGGCGTTGCTGCGTGATGAAGCGTATCAATGGTGGCTTATAGTTCGGGATGGTGCCACCATTGAGGATCTAACCTGGGAGTATGTTAAGGCAACGTATCAGAAGAAGTATGTGGAAACCAGGTATATTGATGAGCAAAGGAATGCATTTTTGGGGCTGGTTCAAAGGAACAAGTCTGTAGCATGTAGTACGGTTGAATTTCGAGGTGAGCCAGATGCTCGAGGAGTAGTGGCTACAGAATATGAACAGTGTGTCCGGTTTGAGGACGGACTAAGTGATGACCTGAAGTTGTTAATCACTCCACATCAGGAGTGGGAGTTTTCGACATTAGTAGAGAAGGCTAAGGTAGCTGAAGGAATTAAGGACTCTGCAAGGCAGAACTCGATCGGAATAGAAACAAGAGAGGTTTTGGGTCGTCTGGATCACTGGGAGTGTTTAGAAAAGGCCTAGGGTTGATGGGCCGCGAGGTCAGCAAATTGGTACTAGAGGGCAACATCGTACTTGTGAGCAAAAAGGAAGAAACACTTAGGTGAATCTTTGGAAGAAGACAGTGGATGTTTCAAGTGTGGGTCAAAGGACCATATGATTAAGGACTATCCGATGAGACCGGATGGGAATCGACCAAGAGCTCGTAATGTTAATCGACCGTAGAGGTAGAGCAATGACCTCGGCCGGGCCGTGGTCCGAATAATAGAGGATATGGTATTGGTAGAGGACGTGGAACACTGGCTCGAGGTGCTGCTAATACTGAGGCAAGGCAGCCGAGTTTGGTTTATGCGGTTCACCGGAGGGAGGATGGAGACGCACCGGATATTATAATCGGTACGTTCCTTATTATGGCAAGCCTTATGTTACTTTAATTGATGTGGGCTCGACCCATTCTTATGTGGCATGTAGAGTAGTTGAAACTCTAGACATAGCCTCTGAACTTTCTGATAGGAAGATGATTGTAGTAAGCCCACTAGGTCAAACTGTAGTGGTGAATAAGCTCTTTCGTAGTGTACCTTTAGAAATTCAAGGCGTAGTATTTTTTGCTAACTTGATGGAACTTCCCTTCGAAGAATTCGATCTCATACTTGGTATGGACTGGTTAGTGGACCATCGGGCTATGTTGGACTATGCAGCTAAGTAAATAGAGTTAAAGACCCCTGAGGACGAGGTGGTAATTATGATAGAAGAAAGAAGAAACTACTTGTCTAATGTAGTTTTGGCGCTAAAGGTTAAAAAGATGGTTCGTAAAGGGTGTAAGGCATTTTTAGCCTTTGTAAGTGCATTAGATGGAAAGGAAGAAGGTACTAGTGGAGTTAGAACGATAAGGGATTTTGAGGATGTGTTTCCAGAGGAATTACCGAGAATACCTCTAGATAGGGAGGTGGAGTTTGGAATCGACTTGCTGCCGAGAACAGCTCCTGTGTCAATTGCCCCGTACAGAATGGCACCAAAGGAGTTGGTAGAGCTCAAGGCTCAAATCCAAAAATTGTTGGATCGTGGGTTTATTAGATCCAGTGTGTCTCCATGGGGAGCACCGGTCCTATTTGTGAAGAAGAAGGATGAACTATGCGAATGTGCATAGATTATCGTCAGTTGAATAAGTTGACCATCAAGAACAAGTATCCCTTTCCAAGGATAGATGACTTGTTCGATCGGCTTAAGGGGCCGACAATGTTCTCAAAGATCGACTTAAGGTTGGGATATCATTAGTTAAAGGTGAAGGAGGCAGATATCCATAAGATAGCCTTTAGGACAAGATACAGCCACTATGAGTTTGTAGTAATGTCGTTCGGGTTGACAAACGCCCCAGCCGCATTCATGGATATGATGAACCGAGTTTTTCAACCTTACTTGGATAGATTCGTCGTGGTGTTCATCGACGATATCCTCGTATACTCCAAGACTGAGAAAGAGCATGATGAGCATCTTTGGATTGTGCTGCAAGTATTGAGGGAGAAGAAGCTTTATGCCAAATTCAGCAAGTGTGAATTTTGGCTTAGGAAAGTTGCCTTCTTAGGGCATGTGGTGTCTGCTGAAGGAATAAGGGTGGATCCTAGAAAGATTGAAGCGGTGTTGGATTGGAAACCACCTAGGTCTATAGCAGAGATTCGTAGTTTCTTGGGATTAGCAGGCTATTACAGAAGGTTCGTGGAAGGATTTTCATCAATAGCCGCGCCTTTGACAAAGTTGCTGAGAAAGGAAGTACCTTTCGTATGGACAGAGAAGTAACAGGAGAGCTTTGAGAAGCTTAAGAGGGTTTTGACTTAAGCTCCAGTTTTGATTCAACCGAAGGCAGGAAAAGATTTCACAGTGTATTGTGATGCTACCCACACGGGACTAGGGTGTGTTTTAATGCAAGAAGGGAAGGTGGTTACGTATGTGTCTCAACAATTAAGTCCACACGAGGTTAACTATCCGACTCATAACTTGGAATTGGCGGCAGTGGTCTTTGATCTTAAGGCATGGAGGCACTATCTTTATGGAGAAAAGTCAGTGATCTACACAGACCACAAGATTCTTAAGTATCTATTGACTCAGAAAGAGTTAAACTTAAAGTAGCGAAGGTGGGTGAAGTTACTAAAGGACTACGATTGTTCAATAGAGTACCATCTCGGCAAGGCGAATGTAGTGGCGGATGCCCTAAGTCAAAAGGTTGTGTCAGATTTGAGGGCGATGTTCGCACACTTGAGTTTGTATGATGATGGAAGCTTGTTGGCAGAGTTGCAAGTCAAGCCGACGTGGTTGAATGAGGTGAAAGAGGGATAGTTGGCTGATAAGGACCTAAGTGCTAAACTACAGCAAGTACAGAATAGAGAGTTGAAAGATTATGACATTAATGGCGAATGAGTGTTGTGTTTCAAGAGAAAGGTCTATATGCCTAAGAATGAGGAACTTAGACGAAGGATTCTTTAGGAATCGCATAGTAGCCCTTGTGCTATGCATCCTGGAGGCACTAAGTTGTACAGAGACTTGAGGGAGCAGTTTTGGTGGCCTGTTTTGAAGAAAGAAGTTACTGAATTCATGGAGAAGTGTTTAACGTGTCAGCAAGTTAAGGCTGAACACCAAGTTTCGTCAGGATTACTTCAACCGATAATGATTCCGTAGTGGAAGTGGGAGCGAATTACTATAGACTTCGTTAGTAGGCTTCCCCTTACGCCTACTAAGAAGGACTCGGTATGGGTAATAGTGGATAGATTGACAAAGTCTACGCACTTTATTCCGGTGAGAGTTTATTATTCTTTGCAGAGGTTGACAAAGTTGTATGTGGCAAAAGTCGTAAGGTTGCATGGAGTGCCAGTGTCGATTATCTCAGATAGGGACCCAAGGTTTACTTCTCGGTTTTGGCAGGCACTACATCAGGCTTTAGGCACCAGATTGGATTTTACTACGGCTTTTCATCCACTGTCGGATGGGCAGTCTGAACGGGTAATCCAAGTGTTGGAGGATATGTTGAGGGGCTGTGTGATGGATTTCAAAGGAAGTTGGGAGGAATATTTGCCTTTAGCGAATTTTGCCTACAACAACAACTATCAAGCTAGTATTCGAATGGCACCATATGAAGCGTTGTATGGACGGAAGTGTCGCAGTTCGACGTGTTGGACAGAATTAGGGGAACGTCAAATTTTGGGACCAGAATTAGTGGCAAAATCTGAAGAGAAGGTTGAGATAATTTGGGCACGATTAAAGGAGGCATCGGATAGACAAAAGTCGATCACGGATCTCAAACGGAAAGAGATAGAATTTGATGTGGGAGATCATGTGTTCCTTAAAGTGTCGCCTTGGAAGAAGGTGATGCGATTTGGTCACAAAGGGAAGTTGAGTCCGAGGTTTATAGGACCTTACAAGGTTTTGAAGCGAATTGGACCAGTGGCATATCAGTTGGAGTTGCCACCGGAGTTGAAGCAGATGCACGACGTATTCCATGTTTCCATGCTACGTTGATATTGATCGGATCCATCACATGTAGTATCGATTGAAGAGGTGGAACTAAGGCCAAGTTTATCCTATGATAAAGAGCCGATTCAGATTCTGCAACGTGATGTAAAAGTGTTAAGGAAGAAGTCAATTCCTCTAGTTAAGGTGTTATGGCACAATCATGGATCGGAAGAACCTTTGTGGGAGCTAGAAGAAGTGATGCGATAGCAATACCCTCACCTATTTCAGTCAGGTAATTTTGAGGACAAAATTATTTTAAAGGGGTAGAACTCTAATATCCCGAATTATGGCTTATGCATAATTGCTTAATTGAGTGTGAAAGCATGCCTTTGTATGTATGAATGTGTATTTATGAATGTTTGTGAACTTTAGAATAATAGGAAATGCCTTAGAAAATTTTTAGATTTTAAGTCTAAAATAGGAAGCTAAGCAAGGTGGCCTTAAGAAAATTTAAAGGTGAAACTTGACACACAATTGGGCTTGGAAAAATGGCTACAAGGCGCCACTTAAGGGCCTAGCACGTGATGCCACATACAGGTGCAATTGGGCCAGGGTTCGAGCAACGTGGGAAGCATTGGAGACTTTTATTTTTGCGCCAAAAAGGGGAACTAGGCTAAGGAGGCTTTAAGGGAAATTCATGAGGGATTTATGATACAAGGGTTGGCTTGGTAAAGTGGCTGCAAGGTGCCACTTAAGGCTTGGGCAAATGACGCCATAAGCTAGGAGGAAGGTAGAAGGATCGAGCTGTGTGGGAAGCAAATGGACTTATATTTTTGCGTCAAAAAGGGAATTGGGCTAAGTAGGTCTTAAAAGAAATTCTGGGTGAATTATGTCACAAGCGCCTTGGCAAAGTAGCTTGGGGCTTTACCAGTAGCTTGCGACAAGGGCTCCAGTAGGTCTCATGTTTGAGCCTTGTTGGCAAGATTAAGTGGTTTTATTTTTGCTTTGGCGTCGGGGAAGAAAGGTGAGAAGAGGTTGACAAGAATTGGACTTTTAATTGGATGAGGATTAAGCTTGTTTTTTATTATTGTTTTATTTTTTTTTTAAAGGTAAGATAAGAGATTATGTATTAGGATTAATTTATTTTATTAAGGTGATAAAGAAGGGATAATAGGAGAAGTATGAGGAAAGTGATAAGTAATGATAAGGTGGCCGGCCAAGGGACTCTTGGTTGAGGCATTCGGTCATGTATAGGAAAGGGGAGCTAAGTGCCGAATTTCTTTTAGTAAAAGCATCCAACTCTTTGCTAAAATTCCTCTACTCTTCTCCTCTTTTTCTTATTTTCTTGTAACCTCAAATTCCTTTCTATACCTTTGAAACCGTGTACCCTTTGACACTAAGAGTGATAGCTGAATATTGCATCTACCATTGTTCTTTGTTGCCGAAAATCTCCAAGCATAAAACCCTCTCCATTGTTGCGGTTTTCCCTTCACCATAAAGTGCCAAACCACCATTGTTGTGCTCCAAGTCGAATCTTTAAAGGAGGGTGCTGTCGACTACTTACTTTAGTCTCTTCAAAGCAACGTGTAAGTGTTTCCTATGCTAGTAATCGATTTGATCTCTTCTTCATAAGTGTGCCGAAATCTGGTGATTAGGCCTTGATTTTAGGGATGGTCGAATGTGCATAGTGCCATAATAAGCGTTTTGTGTGTATCTAGAGTTAAGGATCATCAAAGGAGTCTTTTGGGATTGAAGTGATCAAGGTAAGTCATATTGGATACTAAGCCAAAGGCCTAGTTGGTGACCTAGACTTATTTCTTAAAGGTTTAAAAGCCGAAAACTGACCAAAACAAATGATCTACTATAGGCCGATTGCAAGAAGAACCAACATAACGTTTTCGAGATTTGTTTGATAACCCAATCGGTAATAAGGTAAGTTTCGAGATTTGATTAAATGGGCTGAATGGCTTTTAGCTAAAATATTGCATGTTGGCCGAATGTAGGAACTTGAAATCTAAGGGTCTAGGACGCTAGATCGAGTCTCTGGGATTTGGAGCGAATTTGCTAAGTTAACCAGGTGTGTACCCCACACTATTTCTTAATAAGTTTTATGGCAATGTTTAATATATATATGTGTTATTAGGAATGTGAAAAGTATGGCTAAGGTACCATACAATGGTACAAAGTACTAAGGTACGTTTTCCTACTCCTACTATGAGTATGATATGGTTTGTTGTGCCATGAATGTGAATATGATAAGAATGTGAATTGAGGCATGATATTGCATAATGTGTATGATATATGGGGGCATATGGGATATTATGAAAAGGGGAAGTGAATGTGGTGGTTTAATACCACGATATCTGAATGTGGTGACTTCGGTCACATTATCTGAATGTGGTGACTTCGATCACAATTATTTAATCTGGTGGCTATGCCACAAATTTTATAAGATGCGTTGAGCACGCCGACCGCAATGACGCTTCGATGGTGTGTAGCGGATGGAGGTTGACTTAGTAGTCCCCACGGTGTGCGAGGATGGTGCGGGTGATGTGTAGCGGATGGCATATAGGTTTGGGTTCAGTTGCATCATTATTTCCTATCTCGTTATATGAATATGTATGTGATATGAGAATGTATGCCAATTGTTAAATTTTAGTGTTGGTTACACATTGAGTCTGTTTGACTCACCCTGTTGGGTAACATTTTCTTCTAGGTGACGAACAGTGATGGACCGAGTTGGCAGGAGCTTAGTGGTTGCCATGTGAAGTTCAGATTTTACTTTGTCTTAGATTCTTTTTACTTTATGTACTTTGAATTTAATTTTGGGATTTATTTGATGTAATAAGGCCATAATAGAACTACTTTATTTTACTTTTATTTATTATGCTTACAAATTTTTATCGCTTAAAAGATTAAGTAAATTTATTTTAAAATAAACTCTAAGTGTTTTGTCACCTAAAATAAAGGGGTTTCCAATATAAGATAAACTTGTTTTCAACTCGAGCCCAACCCAAAAATAATCTTTCTTTCAAAACACGCAGATTTTCCAAAGTAACAAAAGAATTTTTAAACGGTTTACATCGAGGAACATACCAGAACCGGCCAAGGCTCGTGGGTCGGGTTTGGGGTGTTTCACTACCCATATATTACACGGCATGTCATAATAGTGCCTAAATCGATAGGATAGAGACACAAGCTGGACCACGACTTACACGGGCGTGCCTTAGCCGTGTCCCGTCGCGAGAAAGAGCAGTTTCACTCAAAATTGGATGCTTGGAGCCGAAGAAACACAATCCTAAGTCCACTCAAACACTTAGGACAAATTTCACTTGAATTACGAGTACTTAGGAGCCAAGTAAAGCATTCCAAATGTCTATACAAATAATCAAAGGCATCAATTCAAGAGGGTCAGGTTTTAGCAGAGTTTTCTGCTAGAGCTTTACTCGTTTTGGGAATTACTCAAAGATAGCCAATTGACCCATCTCGAAGAGTCAAAATTCTACTCAAGACGGAGGATTTCCTCTTCAATTCCTTCAAGGGTTTTTAAGGATTTCCTATGATTTGTTTTATCTTTTCTCTTGGGATGCTTTCTTGTTTAATTATGAACTAAACCCCTCAGATACCTGAAGCGGATGAAACCTATGATGGATATTGTTATTTAATTCTTTCAGTTTATATGATAAATACTTAGTTTGTTCTTAATTATGTTGCTTAAATTTATCCGATGTGCTTAGGTGGAGGAGGAATATACCCTGCCTAAGAGTAGATCTATCAAAATTGAGCGGAGCTGATCGGGCGCCTAGAGATAGGGTTACGAGATTTTGCCGGATTAGGGTGAAACCTAATATGGGAGTCCATTGATCGATTTACTGCTTCCTTAGGGGGTTATTATAAGAGAACGAAAGTTCCACTAATTAACCTAAAGCTAGACGTTATTCACTTTGAAAGAAGGTTTAATATAGGTTAGGGAGTCTCACGGATCAAGCTAAGTAAAAGAAATCATATGAATTGGAACTTAGATAATAAGTGAAGTCATAGGTGGATTCGTCCCAAAGGTATCGTCTTTATCAATTGAGTTTTCTTCAAAGTCATTTCCCAAAGTTTATTCTTTTGCCTTTGCATTTAAAATTTAAGTATTTCATTTGTTTTAGTTAATAAACCAATCACTCCATATTTAGGCTAAATAATAGAAAGAAAGTGATTAATAGAACTTTTAGGTTCCTTGGGTTCGATAAGATATTCTTACCTGAGCTATACTACTGTTCGATAGGTGCACTTGCCTCTATCGTTGTCCCAGTCAGTCTACATGTTCGATCACTCTTTTATAAATATTAAACATAGACTATTTTGCAGCGATCAGTCATGGCATGTATAGGGCTAGAATTTAAGGTTGATTAAGTTGTTGTTAATGTACCAGATTATATTGGCCTAAGAGGGTTTATAGTTTAAAAGTGTATAGCCATTGATAATGGCTTAAGTCATTGTAATTGTATGGGAGGGAAACCTTATTTTTCATGAATCAATGTACAAGATCATGTGTCTTAGTTGATAAATTAAGCCTTTACTAAATTGGTATATGTATGTGTGTAGGTGAGAATGGTAAGAAGGCTTGGTAGATAGCCTCTAAGTGTCCATACGGTTAGACACACGGGCATGTGTCTAGGCCGTGCAAACCCTGCACCTTATTATTAAATGTCAGAATAGGCCACGTGTAAATCCCATGGCCATGTGCATGAGCCGTGTAAGACCCACAGCTTGGGTAAGGGCGTGTACTCAGGCCGTGTCGAATAAGTCAGTAGCTCCACATGGTTGGAGGGCACGGGCGTGTCAAGGCCGTGTCAGATAAGTCAGTAGCTCCCCACGGATGGGAAACATGGGCGTGTTTAGGGGTGCACGGCGTGCCCCAAACCACACGAATGTGTAACCTCTGATTTTGAGAGAGGATTTTCGATAAGTTTTGAAATTCTTAACAGGTGTTTAAGGCCTCATATGACCATGATATGTATGTCTAGACCAAGAAAGAAAGGTTTTAAGTCGAAATTAAATTTTATAGCCAGTAAGTACTTGATTAAGTGAGTTTAATGATGGTAATGTCTCGCATCCAGTGTTAGTATCGGACCTGAATATGGGGTGTTAAATTTAGTGGTATCAAAGCTATGGTTTAGTCAATTCTAAGACTAACCTAGTGAGAGTAAGAGTCTAGCTATACATGCCATATGTGGACCGTGAAAGTGTGTTGTCTACCGGCTCAAACAAAATTGTTTTGTTAAGACAATGATGATTCTAACCGAGCTAATTTTAGTAAGTTTCACGATTTCCAAGTTTCATGAACATTTTGTTGAACTGCTTGTGATGTTGCTATGTGCATATTATTTCTATGAAAATGTTCAATGATCTGATAAATAAAGAAATCAATGAGATTAATTATGAGTAAGTCCCGATTGAATAAGAATTGCCCAGGATACTCGATCCATCACATGAGACAAGAAAGCTTGTATAAGGCCAAGCCAAGGCATGGCATCGGCAATCAAGAAGAGATATTTCATGTAAGACCAATGCAACCTTGGCATTGAACAGATATTTCATGTAAGACCAAGGCAAGCTTGGCATTGAATAGACATTTCATGTAAGACCAAGGCAAGCTTGGCATTGAACAGATATTTCATGTATGTAACAAACCGAATTTGACCCTAATCGGAACGGTTGTTTCGGGACCACTAATCTGAGTCCAAAAATTTTTTAAAATATTATATTTTGTGTTTATTACATGTGAATTAATGTGTGAAAGTTTCGTAAAAAAATTTAATCGTTTGTGTGTTAATTAAGTAAAAAGGGCTTAATCGCATAAAATGAAACTTTGATAGTTTAATGTGCAAAGGCTGAATTGCTATTGTCTTTTTAAATTGGAGTCTTTAAAAGGCAAAATTACCCATTTTAAAGGGTAGTGGACGGTAGTGGACAATAATAGCCTTGGGTTTATAATTTGTTTTATTTTATTAGTAAGGTTAAAAAATGGTATTTAGTAATTATGTTAATAAAAATAAAACAAAAATGAAACCAAGCCATCAAATGTTCATCTTGGCCGAAAGTAAAAGGAAAAAAAAGGGGAGAAAAGCTTTCTAGGGTTCGGTCTTTCGAAGATTAATTTGGGTAAGTAATTTTGTTTGGTTTTTGATAATTTCTACGTTTTTTGTGATCGTTGCTTCGTATATTATCCGACCCATGCAAAAATTTTTGAGATTAGTGTGTATGTGATATTCATCCATTGACATGTTCTTGTAGTTTTTGTTTGATGATTTTATATTAAAGATATGTTAAAGATTAGCATGTTTTGTATTGGAAATTTTAGTGAATTTGAGTATTTTGGGCTAAATTGCAAAAATGAATTTTTGAGGGGGCTAAAATGAAAAATAAATGAAATAAATGGACTAGAATAGTCCCTATAAACATTAGACCCTTAAGTATTATAGTGAAATTTTGTATATTTTGTGTTTTGTGCAAATAGGACCAAATTGCAAAAATGTTATATAGTAGGGGTACAATGGTAATTTGACCATTTATGTGTTTTGGGATTAAATTGAGATGAAATGTGCTTGAATGAGCTAAATTTTAATGTGTTTAGATCAAGAACAAAGAAAAACAGATTTGGATCGGGGAAAGGCAAAGGTTACCGAATAGCCGGTCTATGTTGTTCGTCGACAGTCGAGGTAAGTCCTTAAGAAAATATAAGTTAAGGAATTAGTTATGAACATAGTAAATGATGATAATTGATAATTTTAAGTATAAATCTATGTGATGGCGAATGTGGTGGTATATTATTGGATTGACTTTATTTTGTTTGATGTAATATGAATAAGTAAGTTCGGTTTGATATGTGAAAGAAATATGAAGGACACGAAACGTTTGTGAATTTAGCACTAAGCAATGTGAATTGAATAGTTAATAGTGTAGATATTCGGGCTTTGAGCCTATCAAGCCTTATACCAGTGAAATATTTCGGGCTTATTGCCTAGCAGGCCTTGTGCCAGTGAATTATTTCGGGCTTATTGCCTAGCAGGCCTTGTGCCAGTGAATTATTTCGGGCTTATTGCCTAGCAGGCTTAATGCCGATGTTCAAACTTCAGACCTCGAGTCTAGTAGGCTTAATGCCGGTGATATGCTATAAATGGAAAATTTGAGAATCAAACAAGGTGAGACATATATAGTGCTATGTGTTAAAAGCTCGGGTAAGAGTTAGCCTACTATATGAGTAAGGAATGAAGTAAGCTAATTTATTATCGTTTTAGTTAAGTACGATGTAATGAAATGGTTGATTCAATAAGTATTTTATGTTATAATGTTGATCTTATCATTAATGTGTATGAACATTACATATATGTGAAATTGAGATATATACATGTATATTACATTGAAGACTCGGTTATAAATGGAAAGATCAATGGTGAAAGAGTTTGAAAGTGTTTGCATATATGTATAAGTAGATATAGGAGATCGATACCTAAGATGTGTTCATATGATTCAAAATGTCCGATTAAATATGATATTCATGTGATTTGATAGTGTACATGTTCATGGTGATATAGTGATAATATTTAAATCAATGGTATTACTAGTATTCGGCTATGTACATTTTACATATTGAAATATTTATGTTCAATATTATAAGCCTAAAGTTATGATGTTTAGATGTATGATCATTACATTAATATTTGCTTGAGACTTACTAAGCTAGTGAGCTTACTTTGAATGTGTTCGTTGTTCGTTTTATAGATTTTGGTCAAGCTACAGGCTCAGAGGATCATTGGTGAAGTCAACCATACTATCATCCCTTTTTGGTACGTTTAGGCTAGTTATTTTTCAATCAAAGGCATGTATAGGTTAGCTAAATGTTGGAATGATGTTATGTTTATATATATAATAGCCATGCGAAAATGGATTAAACATTCATTATAAGTTCAGTTCTATTTGTTCTTGATTATGTGAATGGTGTGTTTGGTTTCAATGATTCGACTATGGCCTGTTTCTTTTAGTTAAGTTTGTGTATTATGCATTTTATATAATTGCTTGTTTATAATGCTAAGGTATGAATTAAATTAGTCAGGTGTTTCGGCATTTAAGTTAATCTTTGCATGTATAATTCAAGGTAGGTATGTGTTAGTTGAGCATCATTCGAAACTTATGTATGTGTGTCAACTTTAGTTGATTTACGAAGTACGAATTATATTGAGTAATCCATGTATGTGTATTCGGCCAAACCTAGGTGATATTTGCAAATGTAGTTAACATGTTTAAAGATGTTTAGGCTCATAGTCGAACATGGAAAATGTGCATAACTATGATGTATATATATATATATATATATATATATATGGCTTGTGAGATTGCTTAATTTAATTGAGTACATGAAACTACCAAAATCGGTTTGTGCTAGGTAACGAACATGAAATGTTATAAATGAGACCTTGTATATTTGGCCAAATACATAAGTATGTATGTGATGTGTAATAAGTTGCATGTATTCGCTTATGTGGAAATAGGTTTTATGCCATATGAAATTGGTCTTAATAGGAAGTATTAAGCATTGACATTCGAAGTATACTTATTAAATTAATTAGTTACGAATAGTGTAGTTGTTTATAAATTTCATAGATCAAGATCATTTCGATAAATGTGGTGCATGAAATCTGTATTGTTATGTGATATTGTCGTAATATACATTGTATGGTCATTTTATGTTCATCGATGATTATTTCGTATATGAATTGATTAATGTATCAAGTATGTATTACACATGTGTGAATTGTCTGATTATGATTAAATTATTTCATAAAGATGATTAACTAAGATTCAATCATTTGAACTGAAGTTTTAACTTACATGGTAATACTCGTAACCCTAATCCGGCGATTGACTCGAGTTAGGGGTGTTACAATGTAAGACCAAGGCAAGCTTGGCATTGAATAGATATTTCATGTAAGACCAAGGCAAGCTTGGAATTGAACAGATATTTCATGTAAGACCAAGGCAAGCTTGGCATTGAACAGATATTTCATGTAAGACCAAGGCAAGCTTGGCATTGAACAGATATTTCATGTTAGTCCAAGGCAAGCTAGGCTTAAGTGCAAGCTTGGTATTGCAGATATTTCATGTAAGTCCAAGGCAAGCTTGGCATTAATTCAAGAAGAGATCTTTCATGTAAGTCCATGCCTAGAGTATGACTTTGGCATCAAGTTCATGGCAAGAGATTTAGTATCCTCGGTGATTCACAGAAATTCATCGGGCAAATGAGTAAAGTTAAAATGAGATAGCATGAAAGGTAGTAGTAGAGTTGATATTATGTCATGCTAGTTAAGACTGGCTGACAAGTATAATTCATGCTATGAATGATGATGCTGAGATTATGCTTATATTAGTAAAGCATATTAATTTTTGTGATCAAGTGTTATAGATACTTTGTTTACCTTACAGATATGAGGATAGTAAGCACCATGATGTATGCGAGAAGCAGTAAGACCAAGAAACCACCCATATTGCGGTATGAGAGCTAAAACTGAGAAGTTTGATTAAGTAGAATGCAGGAGATGAGTACGGTCGTTCAACGATGAAAAGATGAATAAGACCATGGTTGGACCATGGCAATGAGAGAGCCAGTGTAAGACCATGTCTGGGACATGGCATCGGCCATATTATGAGGGTCAGTGTAATTCCATGTCTGGGGCATGGCATCGGCCGTATTATGAGTGCCAGTATAAGACTGCGTTTGGAACATGGTATCGTCATTAAGATAAGAGCCGGTGTAAGACCATATCTAGGATATAGAATCAGCATTGACATGAGTTCCATATAAGACCATATCAGGGATATGGCATTGGTATTGATATGAGATTTCATGTAAGACCATAGCGAGGCTATGGCATTGTGATGACATGTAAAGTAATAGCTAGGCTATGAGGATAAAATATAAGTAAGATCATAGTTGGACTATGGTAATCAAGTAAACGACATACTCAAATCCGTAAGACATTCTTTAACTAATAAGTGACAGTAAGAGAAAGTATAATTAAATGTTGGGTACTCAAGTAGATAGTAATGTAGAACTTGAGTAAGTGAATACATTATTCTAATGTATTTATGATAGAAACATTTGTAGTGTGATAAATGTGAAAACTCACTTGAGATGAGTTGTATGACTATGATGATATTTTATTAATGATGAATCGTAAATCATATGCATGTAGTCACGAGAGTTAAGTTAAGAGGCTCTGTGACCTCACCCTCCTTACCACTTCTGAATTATGATGAGATGTTATGAGAGTTAAATTGAGTAAATTTGTATGTGATTAATGTAGTATTCGTGTTAGCATTTTGAAAATGCTTTGTATCACATTGATACATGATACTTTACTAGGTAGAGTAATTGCTATTGAACATGAAGTTGGAGTCCTAGGGGACTATGCTAAAAAGGGGCTACCATTTAGATAAGAAATAGATAAAGTCTTGTATAAGACTATGTTCGAGGCATGGCCTCGGCACCAAGTTATGATTCCGTATAAAACCATATCTAGAAAATGGCTTCGAAAATGGATATGAGAATCGTATAAGACCGTATTCAGAATATGGCATCGATACACGACATGAAGCCCATATAAGACTATATCCAGGATATGGCATTGGCATTTAGAGTTGACTACATATAAGACCACCTCGGGGATGTGGCATTAGTTTCACACTTACTTGAATGATGATAAATTTGCATCTTTGATTATCCATAGTGATCAATGGAACAAATAGACGAGTTTAGAGGTAGAAATGAAAATTGTACTAAAGCCATGTGAATGGGTAAATATACGCATTTGTGAATGAGTCATGAAGAAATGAGTACGACGTGTGGCACGGAAGGTGCTTAATAAAGGAAATTATATGAAAGTATGTCCGAATGCTTTAACGATTGTATTGATTATACAATGATATGAACAAGAGAAAGTTAGCCTAGGCTATTGACTCAAGTGAGTAGGAAGCCTGAGGTGTATGTTTATCGAGAGCTTCTTAAATTGATGTTTAATAATGAAAGGAATGATTAAGGAGCTTGAGAACGGAATGGTTAAATAAACCATGTTTGAATGATGAGAGTGTTCAATCATGATAACCATAGTTGTATGGGTCATAATGATCTTCTTAAGTACTCAGTGTTAATGTCTTTTGCCTCTCACAGGTGAAGTAGTTGTTTATCTCATGAATTGAGATTATGTGAGAACGTTAGCCGGTTGTGAATATAGATCAAACAATTACCGAGTTAGTAATTGGAATTGACATTCCTTTATCTCCTCGTAACCTCATTCAGGTACTTTGAGGAGGGTGTTGGTGATGAATCTAATATAAGAGGTGAAATCGTGAGTTTCACGTTGTGTGATGATTATTCTGGCAAATCGAATTGAGCCAATAATTTGATAAAGATGTCCCTTCTATTGTGAGATATGACGATAGTAAAGATTTTGAACTAGCATAGCAAGAGAAACTCAGATGAAGGTGTGCTAGAAAATGTTCTCTGTGTGGAGGAAAGATTAGATTATTGTATTGAGATATGAATCAAGTTCTGTGTATGTTCAGGCATGAATCAGTAAAGAGAATAATTTATGTGTGCTCGTGAATGGGAAGCATATTACAAAAATATGCTCATCGAAACGTTTAAACCTCGATGGTTGAGTTGAAAGCTATAGAATGAGTTATCGATTGAATGTTCTAGTGCTGAGTTTAGCCTGTATTGAGAAAGATAGTTGCCAGATTGGTAATCCTGAGACGATCACTTTCGTATCTGTATGAGAATTGGATGGGTTATAATGATCCATGGAAAACCAATGTGTATTTTCTAAAATTTTCTTGAGTGAGAACATCTTGTGACATTGAGATAGTGGAAACGACTTCAGCTATTACCATAGTGGGTATAGTTATTGTAATACTTCACAGATGGTAGTCATTGTACAGGTGTTTAAAGGAAAGCTTCATATTTAGCAATGTGAGTTAGATAGTCGTTGATATCATAATTTCAGCGAGATTAATGTCAAGAGCAAGTTTTCTTTTCAGAACAGAAGAGTTTAGGAGTGGGATAGCAAATGGTATTTTTGAATAAGCTCCGGGTTAGTATATTTTAAGATGGTAAAATACAGGTTGCATAAGTTTTCTATTGTTGAGATTTCCTCGAAATAGAACTGGAATGATGATGAATCCAGAACTTATACAAAAGTTTTGGCATGGGATTTAGTAGTAGCATATCTACTAATGCAAGAATAAGGAAAAGTAGTTATGTGCATAAATGTTTGACAACAGAAGTAGTTGACCACAAAAAGTTGAGTTTTCAAAGCTTTCAAGTCAGGATTGTTATAACTGGTGAATGCTTTAATGAGAAGGAAAATTAAAGGCTTATAGATTTTTTTCAAGTGTGATTGGACAAAATTCCCAAGAAGGGGAATGATCAATTGGACGTGTGCAGAGCACTAAATTAGTGGATTACTGAGTATGCTTCGACCTTGTGTATGGTAGCTTAAAGGTTGTGGACAAGAGAAACTTGAGGATAAGTAGATTTGTGATTTTGAAGAATTTATAGAAACGTTTAAAGAATGTTGATAGTAAATCCTTCTGATAGGATTTTGGGGACGAAAATCCCTAAGGGGGAGAATTGTAACAGCCCAATTTAGGGCCTAGTCGGAACAGTGATCTCGTAATCATTAATTTGAGGTTAGAGAAAATTATTTTTCATGTTGTGTTATGCGTTATAACATGTTTATAAAGATGTATGAAAGTTTTGGTGTTTTAATTTTAGCGATTTCATGCTAAATCACAAAAAATGACTAAATCACATAGAGTGCGAAAGTTCTAAAGGTACCAAATAGCCATGAAATATTAATTGGAGGGTTTTAAAGGGCAATTAGACCATCTTGAATAGATGGCCGGCCATGTAGACAAGACAGGACAAGAGTTTTAATTTTTGGTCAAAGTTGGTGGGTTGAAATTGATGTTTTAGAATAAAATAAAGAGAGGAAAAAGATATAATTTTTTTCTCTCTTCTTCTCCACCTAAAATGAGCAGCAACAAGGGGGTTTTGAAGCTTACAATTTCAGCAAGCAATCCTCCTCCCTAGTAAGCGATTTTGATCATTTTTCTTGAAGAAAATTATACTTTTGTGATCCCCAAAGCTTAAGCTAGCTAATGAGGGGACTATTTTACAATATGGTTGAGAGTATAGGGACTTGCCATTAGAGAGTCTATGTTGTTTGATGAGTTTTTATGGAAGAAAATGAATGATAGGATGATGGGAAACAACTTTTGTGAAAGGATTTTCATGGAAAATACCTAAAATGGGTTATTATGCAAATGTTGTAATTTGTTCATTAAGGTATGAAATAGTTGCAATTGGAGATAGTTGCAAGAGGATTAAATGTTTAGCTAGGCTTGTTTAGCAAGAAATTGAGATGAAAATTTATTTACGAGCCTAGGGGCAAAATTGTAATTTTGCCAAAGTGTAGGGGTAAAATAGTCATTTTTTGCCTAGAGGGTAAATTACGATATATTATGATTTATAAGTGATTAAATCAGTAAATTTCATTGTTCTAGATCAAAGAAAACGAGTTTCGGATCTAGAACGAATGAAAAGAAAATGTGGGCAAATAGTCCTTTCCGGCTATTTCGACAACGAGGTAAGTTCATGTGCAATTATTGAAAGTATGCATGAGTTTATGTAAGTATTCCAATGTTGTATGGAATGTATATTCACTCTATAGATGTATGATACATATATTATTAGATGAGATGCCATGAGAATTGAGTCCTAGAGTAATGAGAAATGCATGTACAATGTTGAGACGATAGTTAAAGCCTCGTATAAGACCATATTGAATTATGGCTTCGATGTAAGAATTCGTATAAGACCATGTCAGGGACATGGCATCGACATGTTAATCCAAGTAAGACCCTATTGGATACGATTTCTATGTGACTTCATGTGTATGAGACTCAAGAGAATATTTTATAACTTGAGTATTTCAGCAGATATGATGAATGTATGTGGTTGTACCACGAGAACCACATGTATGTGTTAGAATGGAAAGGTGATGAACTTAATTTATGATGAACCCTTCGTGGGTGTAACAGTCTGAATTTGACCCTTAATCGAACAGTGGTTTCGGGACCACGAATCCGAGTCTGAAAAATTTTTAAATATTATTTTTCATGTTAATTATATGTGATTTATGATGTGTGAAAGTTTCGTATAAAAATTCTATCATTTGAGTGTTTAATTTAAGTGAAAGGATTAAATTGTTTAATTTAAGTGAAAGGATTAAAGCGAACAAGTGGAAAAACAATAATTTTATGAAATTGGTGGCCAAATTGAATTGTCCTCTTTGAAGTAGGTATTGAAGTGATAAATTAGCCATTTTGAATGTATAATGGATGACAAATGTAATAAAATAAGACTAAGTGGATGTTTTATATTAAAAAATGGAAATAATAATATAAATGGTATGAGATGATTATAATAATAAAAACAAAAACATTAGTGGGAGGTAGGTGTTCATCTTTTTACTCTTGTTATTGCTGAAATTTTTGAGGAAGGAGAAGGAGAAGGATTTTCACCATTTTCAGCCATTGAATGTCCTAATTAGGTGAGTGATCAAGATTATTTCTTGATAATTTTAATAATTTTGAGTAGTCACCTTGTAAGTTAGCTAACCCATGACCGAATTCTTGCTATAGAAATGCCTTTCGAAAGTTTCCATGAACATGATTTTTATGTTTGAGTGATTTAAGCTAAAATATGCTATATGTATGTTAGACTATCAAGTTTTCTTTACAATCTCTAATAAAGGTTAACTCAATGAAGGATTCGTGAGAGGAAAAACTCATGGATAAACTAGGTAGCTTGAATAATGAAAGAAATGTGATGATATATATATTATAAACATTCAGCTTTGGCTAGATGTGTGGAAAATTTTGATAATTGGTGTTTGGAATCTTAAGGACTTATTTGTAAATGATAATAATTGTTGAATTAAAAATACAAATTGACGGTTTGTATAGATGTCATAAAAGAAAGAGAAAATTCGGTCCTTAAGATCATAATTTAAATTATGTGCATTTTTTGAGTGTTTTGCTTTGGGGAGTAAATAATAAGAATTTAAAATTCTGGGGGTAAAGTGGCAAATTTTATAATTTTAAGCTAAAATAAATAGAAATGAATGTGAATGAGTTTTACTTGATATTTCCTAAATAGATCGAGAACAAAAAGAAAAGGAGCTAGATCGGGAAAAAGCTAAAGTACACAAGTAACCGAGAAATTCAAAGTATTCAACTTCCGAGGTAAGTCCTTAGGCAAATGTATGGTAAAGAATTATTTATGAACATAGTATACGATAAAATTTGGAAATTTAAATTATAAAAATACATGTTGGCCGAATATAAGGGTATGAGATTGAAATGAAATCATTTTGTTAAATGTGATGTGAATAGGTACGTTCGGTTAATATATGAAAGTGACATGAAGTGTATGAGATGGTTGTGATATTAACACTAAATAATGTGTATTGAAATGTTGAAAATGTTGATATTTTGGGCTTCGAGCCTAGCAGGCCTTGTGCCGATGATCTATTTTGGGATTTGAGCCTAGCAGGCCTTGTGTCGGTGATTTATTTTGGGCTTCGAGCCTAGCAAGCCTTGTGTTGGTGATCTATTTCGGGCTTTGAGCCTAGAGGCTCCATGCCAGTGAATCATTTCGGACTTTTGGTCTAGCAGGCTTAATGCCGGTGTATATGTCAAGGCCTTGAGGCCTAGCAGGCTTAATGCCGGTGATAAGTTATAAATCGAGAGCACATGAAATAAACGAGGTGCGATATATTATTTAACGTTGTGTGCCATTAGCTCAGGTAAGTCCTATCCTACTAGTTTAGGATGGAATGAAGTGAATAAGTGTAATATCTATTGAGTTATAAAGGCTGAACATGAACTATATATATATATATATAACTATGTATGAATTGAGCCTGATGTTTACATGTTGTTTTGATGATTCGCTATAAGTGAATTCGTTAATGTGAAATGAGTTTGGATGTGATTTTATATGTGTACAAAAAGAAGAATATGTGATTGGTATATATGATATATTCATATTACCCAGAATTAGGCATGTTTATGTTAATTATAAGATTGAACAGTACATATGATCATGATAGTAAAGTGTTATTAATTAAGTATGGAATCTTGATGACATTCGATCATGATATGTTTACTTATCATAAGGTTCATATTCATTGTTATGAATTTAATGATTAAAAGATTAAATGTATGAATAATATTTTGAATTGGCTTAAGACTTACTAAGCTAGTAAGCTTACTCCGTTTTTATAGATTTTGGTCAAGCTACGCGCTCAGAGGATCGTCGAAGAAGTTAACCACATTATCAACTATTTTGGTACTCATAAACTTAGTTTTTGATTCGAAGGCATGTATAAGCTAGGCTAAGTTGTAATTAATAGTATATAATCTTGTATATAAGTATAGCCTTTAAAATGGCTACTTCTTTTGGTTTAGCTTCACTTATGCGTTTTGGTATAATGACTTATGCAATTACTAATGAATGTTAGGTTCGATTATAGTTTAAATTATGTTTGAAATGTGAATATATAATATAGATGATATGTATTCGGCCAAGAATTTGACTTCAAAGTTGACATATCTAGAACATGGTTGTTGAAGTTATTCGTGTGGTTGGTTGTGATCAAGTTGAATTTATGAGTTACTTGTCTAACATGCTTATTGAATTCTAGTTGAGTTAGATATGAGTTTCGGCAATATGGTAAATAGTGTAAGCTTGATGTGATTGGCAATATGAAATGAAAATATGATTAAGTGAACTTGGAAATATGATATTTATGAACTCAATTAGATATGAATGTGAAAGTTGGTTTTATAGATTCAATTGTTAATGGTAGGTTGTATATATATATGCATCTTGATTGGTTAGTTACAAATTAAATTGAAAGGTGAAAATGAATGTTTGGTTAAGGCGAGACTTTGATTAGTTATATATGAAATTGTTGTTAAAGTAGTATTAATGGTTTATTTGGGGCTATTACACGTATGTCTGTATCATAGAAGTTTGATTGAAATTTGGATTATGTTACATGAATCTTATATGAATGTCGGGTATATGTGTTAAAAAAAAATTTTGACTGAGTTAAGGTTTGAATGCATATTATATATGTGTATATGTGTATATGTTTATATGTACATGTCATGGAAGTTTGAGTCAAAATATGTGGACCTTCGTATGTATTGAGTTCTAGAAATAAAACTCATTTTACCTTATTTAATTTGTTAAATTATAATGTTATATGAATTAGTAAAGGTGCCATTTACTTGTGTTGAATACAATTGAATGACTTTCGGAATTGAGTCTAGTTTGGTAATGCCTCATAACCCTAGTCTGGCGACGAATACGGGTTAGGGGTGTTACTTTTATTGGTATCAGAGCTTACGGTTTAGTCGATTCTAGGACTACCGTAGCGCGTGAGAGTCTAGCTATACATGCCTTAATTATATATACGATAGTGTGGTGACTTCTGACATTCTGAATTCTACTTTTGTGTGGTAAATGGATACCGGCAGAGCCGTAGCTGATGATGTTGAGAGAGTAGTGCCTGATCTCGCACATGAATCAGCGTCGATAGTCTCTCGACTTGTCTCGAGTAGTCATAAGTGGGAGGCTAATCAAGCCTTCTACCAGATGATGAATGAATGGTTTACTCAATATATTTGGACTAACCCGACTGTGCAACAACCTCCACCCCCGCATAATCCGACTCCGGTACCTATGGTATCTTCGATAGTAGATCCGATGAGATCTAGTAGGCCTCCTGTTGATAAAATAAAAAAAAAATATGGGGCTGAAGAATTCAAAACTAATGATGATGATGATGCAGAACGAGCTGAGCCGTGGCTTGATAATACTATCCGAGTGTTCGATGAGTTATCATGTACTCCGGAGGAATGTTTAAAATGTGCAATATCACTATTGAGGGACACCACATTTCGCTAGTGGAATACACTAGTATTGGTGGACTCGAAGAGAAAGTGATTTGGGAATTCTTCCAAACTGAGTTCTATAAGAAATATATCCATTAGAGATTCATTGATAAAAAATGTAAAGAATTTCTGGAATTAAAACAGGGTTGAATGACTGTTTCTGAGTATGAACTGCAGTTTGGCTGAGACTGAATCAGTATGCTCGAAAATGTGTACCTTCAAGCTATAATGTGCAAAAGATTCAAAGATGGCCTTAATAAAGATATTCGGTTGCTAGTTGAGATTTTGAAAATAGAAGAGTTCGTTGTACTCGTTGACTAAGCTTGCAAGCTGAGGCATCCGAGAGGTTGTAGATTTAATGACAAAGCTTGCTTCATATGTGGATCACTTGATCATTTTATCCAAGATTGTCCTGAGTCTGTCAAGCCAGAGATTGTTCAGAATCCGAGATCTGATAGTGTACTTGTGAGATGTAGATATTTAAAGAATGTAAGAAACATCAGTGGTAGTCAGAGAACTATGAGAGACAATATTGTTAGATACGAAGCTAGAGTGCCTGTCAGAGCGGATGTTATCCGAGCTTGAGAGGAAGCTTCATCATCTAATATAATAATTGGTATTTTACTCTTTGTGGTACTTCTGAAATTACTTTGATAGACCATGGTTCTACGCATTTATACATGTGCATGAACTTAGTATTCAATAAGACCTTGCCTATAGAGTCTACTGAGTTTGCCATAAAAGTATCGAGCTCTCTAGGTAAAAGTGTCCTGGTTGACAAAATATACAAGAAATGTCCGTTAATGTTTTGAGATATTTTTTCCTGCTTATCTGATACTCTTGTCATTTGATGAATTCTATATTATTCCGGGTATGGATTTGTTATTTATACATAATGCGGTTGTGAGTTGCAAAAGAAAAGTGATGGATTTGAGATGCTTGACTAATGAGATTGTAAGGTATAAGTTGGGTGTTTTGAATGGTTTGCCTGCTGTAGTATCAGTATTGAAAACTTTGAATTATACAAAAAAGGGGTTGCGAAGTATATCTTGTTTATGAGATCGATTCAAGAATATCTGAGAAGAAAGTTGAATCAGTGCCTATTATTTGTAAGTTTTCTGATGTATTACCTGAAGAGTTACCGAGTTTACCACCAATTTATGAAGTTGAATTTGTTATTGATTTGTTGCCTAGTATTACACCTATTTCGATAGCTCTATATAGAATGGCATCAACATAGTTGAAAGAATTAAAGTCACAGTTACAAGAATTGATTGATAGAGGGTTTGCTAGACCAAATTTCTCTCCTCGCGATGCACCAGCTCTATTTGTGAAAAAGAAAGATAGGACCATGTGAATGTGTATTGATTGTCGGCAATTAAATAAAGTGACAATAAAGAATAAATACTCGTTTCCTCGAATTGATGACTTGTTTGACCAGTTGAAAGGGGCTTCAGTGTTCTCAAAGATAGATATGAGATTGGGTTATTATCAGTTGCGAGTCAGAGATTCCGATGTGCCAAAGACTGCATTTCAAACGAGGTACGGACATTTTGAATTCCTAGTTATGCCTTTTGGACTTACAAATGCACCTACTATTTTTATGGATTTGATGAATCGAGGGTTCAGACAGTATTTGGATTAGTTTGTGGTAGTGTTTATTGATGATATCCTGATCTACTCTAAAGATGAAACTGAACATGCTGAGCATTTGAGATTAGTGCTACAAATTTTATGCGATCAACAGTTATATGCAAAGTTTAGTAAGTATGAATTCTAGATGAATGGAGTCAGCTTCTTGGGTCATGTTGTTTCAGCGTCAAGCATTCGGGTTGATCCGAACAAAATATCGGCTATGTTTGATTGGAAGCCACCAAACAATGTTTCTGAGATTCGAAGCTTTTTAGGACTTGCGGGACACTATAGACGATTCGTGAAAGGTTTTTCCATGATAGCTACACCTTTGACAAGGCTACTACAGAAAGATGTCAAGTTCGAGTGGACGTAAAAGTGTCAAAAAGTTTTGATTAATTGAAAGCTCTTTTGACCGAGACTCCAGTATTAATACAACCTGAATCGGGTAAAGAATTAGTTGTATATAGTGATGCTTCTTTGAATGGTTTGGGTTGCGTCTTAATACAAGAAGGCAAGGTAGTAGCTTATGCTTCAAGACAGCTAAAGCCTCATGAAAGAAATTATCCGACTCATGATCTAAAGTTAGTAACTATTGTTTTCGCGTTGAAGATTTGGCGTCATTACTTATTTGGTAAAAAGTGTTATGTTTATTCAGATCACAAAAGTCTGAAGTATTTGATGACTTAGAAAGACCTGAACTTGAGACAACGCAGATGGTTAGAATTATTGAAAGATTATGAATTAGTAATTGACTCCATCCAGGAAAAGCTAACATTGTTGTAGATGCCTTAAGTCGGAAATCATTGTTTGCTCTTCGTTCATTGAACGCACATATGATTATGTCTAGTGATGGTTCGATCATAGCCGAATTGAAGGCAAGATCAGTATTTATTCAGCAAATTTGTGATGCACAAAAATTTACAAAGATATGATTGCTGAACGAGTTCAGTGTGAAAGTAATGTAGAGTCAGAGTTTCGAATTGATGAAAATGATTGTTTGAACTTCAAAGGCCGAATATGTGTTTCGAGGAATGTGGATTTGATTCAGATGATTTTGAATGAGGCTCATAATAGTCAACTATCGGTACATCCGGGTAGCAAGAAAATATATAATGATTTGAAACAGTTCTATTGGTGGTCTGGCATGAAACGGGATATATCTGAATTTGTTTCAAAGTGTTTAGTTTGTCAGCAAGTAAAAGCTGAGCATCAAGTGCCTTCTGGGTTACTTCAGCCGATTATGATACCTGAATGGAAATGATGTAGAATTACTATGGATTTTGTATCCGGTTTGCCTACAACACCGAGCAAGAAAGATGTAGTCTGGGTCATAGTAGATAGACTGACCAAATCAATTCACTTTGTGCCAATTCGTACAGATTATTCACTCGATAAACTTGCTGAATTGTATGTATCACAGATTGTGAGGTTACATAGTGTGCCGAGTTCCATTGTTTTATACAGAGACCCGAGGTTCACATCGTGGTTTTGGAAGAAGTTACAAGATGCTTTAGGTACTAAACTCCACTTTAGTACGGCCTTTCATCCGCAGACTGACGGTCAGTCTGAATGAACCATTCAGATACTTGAGGACATGTTGAGATGCTGCGTCCTTGAGTTTGAAGGTACATGGGAAAGAAACTTACATTTGATTGAATTTGCCTATAATAACAGTTTTCAATCTAATATCAAAATGGCACCATACGAAGCTCTTTATGGCTGCAAATGTCATACACCGTTGTATTGGACTGAGCTTAGTGAAAGCAAGATACACGGAGTTGATTTGATTAAAGGGACGGAACAGAAAGTGGCTGTGATCAGAGATACTTTGAAAGCTGCCTCGGATCAACAAAAGTCTTATGCTGATTTAAAACGTAAAGATGTTGAGTTTCAAGTCGGGGACCGAATGTTTTTGAAAGTTTCCCCGTGGAAAAAAGTACTCCGATTTGGTCAAAAAGGCAAACTAAGTCCGAGATTCATCGGACCGTATGAAATCATCGAACGTATCGGACCTGTTGCTTATAGATTGAAGTTGCCTTCTGAATTAGAAAAGATACACAATGTGTTTCATGTTTCAATGCTCCGTAGATATAGACTAGATCCGTCACATGTGATTTCTCCATCTATAATTGAAATCCGATCCGATATGACGTACGAGGAGGAACCGGTTTGTAATTTAGACCGGGAAATGAAAGAGTTGAGAAACAAGAAAATATCGTGAGTAAAAGTACTATGGAATTGTCACGGAGTTGAAGAGGCTACATAGGAGCCTGAGGGTTCAATGAGGCAACAATATCCGATTTTGTTTAACGGTAAGATTTTCGGGGACGAAAATCCCTAAGGGGGGAGAGTTGTAACGGTCTGAATTTGACCCTAATTGGAACAGTGGTTTTGGGACCGCGGATTCGAGTCCAAAAAATTTTTAAATATTATTTTTCATGTTAATTATATGTGATTTACGATGTGTGAAAGTTTCGTATAAAAATTCTATCGTTTGAGTGTTTAATTTAAGTGAAAGGATTAAATCGAACAAGTGGAAAAACAATAGTTTTTATGAAATTGGTGGCCAAATTGAATTGTCTTCTTTGAAGTAGGTATTGAAGTGATAAATTAGCCATTTTGAATGTATAATGGACGGCAAATGTAATAAAATAAGACTAAGTGGATGTTTTATATTATAAAATGGAAATAATAATATAAATGGTATGAGATGATTATAATAATGAAAACAAAAACATTAGTGGGAGGGAGGTGT
Organism: Gossypium rotundifolium; assembly: GCA_025506655.1. Classification (NCBI taxonomy): domain Eukaryota; kingdom Viridiplantae; phylum Streptophyta; class Magnoliopsida; order Malvales; family Malvaceae; genus Gossypium; species Gossypium rotundifolium. Next base: position 132,506,890 of record CP106722.1, read on the forward strand.
TCATCTTTTTACTCTTGTTATTGCCGAAATTTTTGAGGAAGGAGAAGGAGAAGGATTTTCACCATTTTCGACCATTGCATGTCCTAATTAGGTGAGTGATCAAGTTTATTTCTTGATAATTTTAATAATTTTAAGTAGTCACTGTGTTATTTAGCTAACCCATGACCAAATTCTTGCTATAGAAATGCCTTTCGAAAGTTTCCATGAACATGATTTTTATGTTTGAGTGATTTAAGCTAAAATATGCTATATGTATGTTAAACTATCAAGTTTTCTTTACAATATCTAATGGAGGTTAACTCAATGAAGGATTCGTGAGAAGAGAAACTCATGGATGGATTAGGTAGCTTGAATAATGAAAGAAATGTGATGATATATGTATTATGAACATTCGGCTTTGGCTTGATGTGTGGAAAATTTTGATAATTGGTGTTTGGAATCTTAAGGACTTATTTGTAAATGATAATAATTGTTGAATTAAAAATACAACTTGACGGTTTGTATAGATTTCATAAATGAAAGAGAAAATTCGGTCCTTAAGATCTTAATTTAAATTATGTGCATTTTTAAGTGTTATGCTTTGGGGAGTAAATGATAAGAATTTAAAATTCTGGGGGTAAAGTGGTAAATTTTATATTTTTGAGTTTTGAGCTAAAATAAATAGAAATGAATGTGAATGAGTTTTACTTGATATTTCCCAATTAGATCGAGAACAAAAAGAAAAGGAGCTAGATCGGGGAAAAGCTAAAGTACACGAGTAACCGGAAATTCAAAGTATTCAACTTTCGAGGTAAGTCCTTAAGCAAATGTATGCTAAAGAATTATTTATGAACATAGTATACGATAAAATTTGGAAATTTAAAGTATAAAAATACATGTTGGCCGAATATAAGGGTATGTGATTGTAATGAAATCATTTTGTTAAATGTGATGTGAATAGGTACGTTCGGTTAATATATGAAAGTGTCATGAAGTGTATGAGATGGTTGTGATATTAACACTAAATAATGTGTATTGAAATGTTGAAAATGTTGATATTATGGGCTTCGAGCCTAGCAGGCCTTATGCCGGTGATCTATTTCGGGCTTCGAGCCTAGTAGGTCTTGTGCCGGTGATCTATTTTGGGCTTTGAGCCTAGCAGGCTTCGTGCCGGTGAATCATTTCGGACTTCTGGTCTAGCAGGCTTAATGCCGGTGTATATGTCGAGCCTTGAGGCCTGGCAGGCTTAATGCTGGTGATAAGTTATAAATCGAGAGCACATGAAATAAACGAGGTGCGATATATTATTTAACGTTTTATGCCATTAGCTCAGGCAAGTGCTATCCTACTAGTTTAGGATGGAATGAAGTGAATAAGTGTAATATCCATTGAGTTATAAAGGCTGAACATGAACTATATATATATATATATATGTATGAAATTAGCCTGATGTTTACATGTTGTTTTGATGATTCGGCTATAAGTGAATTCATTAATGAGAAATGAGTTTGGATATGATTTTATATGTGTACAAAAAGAAGAATATTTGATTGGTATGTATGATACATTCATATTACCCGGAATTAGGCATGTTTATGTTAATTATAAGATTGAACAGTACATATGATCATGATAGTAAAGTGTTATTAATTAAGTATGGAATCTTGATGACATTCGGTCATGATATGTTTACTTATCATAAGGTTCATATTCATTGTTATGAATTTAATGATTAAAAGATTAAATGTATGAATAATATTTTGTATTGGCATATGACTTATCATAAGCTTACTCTGTTTATGTTTAATGTTCTGTTTATAGATTTTGGTCAAGCTACGGGCTCAGATGATCGTCGGATAAGTTTACCACATTATCAACTATTTTGGTATTCATAAACTTAGTTTTTGATTCGAAAGGCATGAATAAGCTAGGCTAAGTTGTAATTAATAGTATATAATCTTGTATATAAGTATAGCCTTGCGAAAATGGCTACTTGTTTTGGTTTAGCTTCACTTATGCATTTCGGTATAATGGCTTATGCAATTACTAATGAATGTTAGGTTCGGTTATAGTTTAAATTATGTTTGAAATGTGAATATATAATATAGATGATATGTATTCGGTTTCGAAGAATTTGACTTCAGGTTGACATATACCGAACATGGTTGTTGAAGTTATTCTGTGTGGTTGGTTGTGATCAAGTTGAATTTATGAGTTACTTGTCTAACATGCTTATTGAATTCTAGTTGAGTTAGATATGAGTTTCGGCAATATGGAAAATAGTGTAAGCTTGATGTGATTGGCAATATGAAATGAAAATATGATTAAGTGAACTTGGAAATATGATATTTATGAACTTAATTAGATATGTATGTGAAAGTTGGTTTTATAGATTCAATTGTTAATGGTAGGTTGTATATATATATGCATCTTGATTGGTTAGTTACAAATTAAATTGAAAGGTGAAAATAAATGTTCGGTTAAGGCAAGACTTTGATTAGTTATATATGAAATTGCTGTTAAAGTAGTATTAATGGTTTATTTGGGGCTATTACACGTATGTCTGTATCATAGAAGTTTGATTGAAATTTGGATTATGTTACATGAATCTAATATGAATGTCGGGTATACGTGTTAAAAAAAAAACATTGACTGAGTTAAGGTTTGAATGCATATTATATATGTGTATATGTGTATATGTACATGTCATGGAAGTTTGAGTCAAAATATGTGGACCTTCGTATGTATTGAGTTCTAGAAATAAAACTCATTTTACCTTATTTAATTTGTTAGATTATAAGGTTATACGAATTAGTAGAGGTACCATTTACTTGTGTTGAATACAATTGAATGACTTTCGGAATTGAGTCTAGTTTGGTAATGCCTCATAACCCTAGTCTGGCGACGAGTATGGGTTAGTGGTGTTACAGTGGGAAATGCATAAATAATGCACCTTAGTTGTTTGAGATAGATTTATTGACGTAGTGCGTGAATGTTAGCAAGAATAGAAGTGTACATAAATGTTCTTGAATGAATTTAAGATAGAGGTAAGCTAGTGGGTTGTTCTACACGAACGATAAATGACGGTGAGCTATGTGCGGTATCACCTCATTGTTGGTAGTGGTAGGCTATACGCGATACCATCAGTTGTATTAATACTGGTGAGCCAAGGGCGTAACCCCCGAGAGATGGGTACCTTATTGAAAATGTTTGTTGTGTTGTCTTATGTGATTACATGACAATCAGTGCAGGAATGGAATCTAGTTAAACGAGCAATTGGCTTGTAGTATGGTAAGAGATAGAATGAGTAAGCTTCAAGAGCGATTGAGTAAGCTTCAAGAGTGGTTGAGTAAGAAATCATTAGTTAATGGGGAAGACCAAGTATAAAGATGTTTTGTGGTGGTGTATATTCAATGAACTTATAAAATTATCATTTTATGCAGATGAACTTACTAAGCATTATTGCTTACTCCTCTTTCTTTCCCATCTCTTATAGGTTATTTTAACTAGCACGAGTTGGAGGCTGCCAGAGATGTTATCACACTATCAAGCAGACACATTGTTCAAGGTATCAAGACTTTTTGAGTCATGGCATGTATAGGGCTAGAATTTAAGGTTGATTAAGTTGTTGTTAATGTACCATATTATGTTGGCCTAAGAGGGTTTATAGTTTACAAGTGTATAGCCATTGATAATGGCTTAAGTCATTGTAATTGTATGGGTGGAAACCCTTATTTTTCATGAATCAATGTACAAGATCATGTGTCTTAGTTGATATATTGAGCCTTTACTAAATTGGTATATGTATGTGTATAGGTGAGAGTGGTAAGAAGGCTTGGTAGATAGCCTCTAAGTGTCCACACGGTTAGACACACGAGCATGTGTCTAGGCCCTGCAAACCCTGCACCTTATTATTCAATGTCAGAATAGGCCACGGGTAGATCCCACGGCCATGTGCATGAGTTGTGTAAGACCCACGGTTTGCGCATGGACGTGTGCTCAGGCCGTGTCGAATAAGTCAGTAGCTCCACACGGTTGGAGGGCACGAGCGTGTCAAGGCTGTGTCAGATAAGTCAGTAGCTCCCCACGAATGGGAAACATGGGTGTGTTTAGGGGTGCACGGGCGTGCCTCAAACCACACGGGCATGTAACCTCTGATTTTGAGGGAGGATTTTCGATAAGTTCCGAAAGTCTGAACAAGTGTTTAAGGCCTCGTATGACCATGATATGTATGTCTAAACCAAGAAAGAAAGGTGTTAAGTCGAAACGAAATTTTATAGCCAGTAAGTACTTGATTAAGTGAGTTCAAGCATGGTAATGTCTCGCATCCAGTCTTTGTATCGGATCTGGATACGGGGTGTTACAATTTTCTCCTTCTGTTCGGCATCTATTCGACGTCTTGTCGAACTCCCCTTTTAAGTTGCCTCCTAGGGTGTTTATATAGGCTTTGGAACACCTCTATTGGCCCACAAGTATCATATTCTGAATGAAACTTTTTTTACTATGGTAGGGACACGCCCGTGTGACATGCCCATTTGGATCGAGCCTAGGCCGTGTTTGAGTCTGCTAAAGTGGCACGGCCATGTGGTGAACTCTAGGCCGTGTTGATTTCTCATGTAGGCCCATTGTGTCCCTTTTTGGCCTGTTTCTCATTCTTTTTTACTCTCTAAGCTCTCCTGAGTATAAAACATGAAATTAAGAGATTAGGAGCATCGAATTCATCAAATATAAAGAATATTCATCCAAAATTAGCCAAGCATGGGGTTAAAATATGTGTAAATTGCGGTTTATCAAGCACTTTATCTTTGCCTCGATATCGATCCGAACCTCTCCTTTCTTGGTCTATACACATTCAAATTTAATCCATTCAATCACCAATTCATTCAATTTAATCCACGCACACTTATTTTGGGCATTTTACAAAATAGCCCTCACATTTTCACATTTTGACACTTTAGTCCCTATTTCACAAAATCATCAAATTCACATAATTTATTTTCACACAAGCCTAACCGAATTTTCCTTGTGTTCATACAAGCCCACACATTTCATTTATTTCATATTTTTGTCCTTCAATTTACACTTTTCTCAATTTAACCAAAATTACTCAATTTCATTAAAAATTCAAACACAAACTATGTTAACCCAGCACTATGTTTTTATATCTCACTATCAACTAACACATAGCTCAAACATTCATCAATGGCTCATCACAAAAACATAATCAATTAACAAAATTACAACAAGTTAGCTAGAGCACAAAGCAACGATTGTGAAAAAGTAGAAATTATCAAAAACCGAACAAAATCTAACCTTAAATTAAGCCAATTTCTAGCCGAAAATACCAAAGCTTAAAACCCCTTTTTTTCTTACTCAAATAGATGGAAGAAGTTGAATACTCCCACTATCAATTTTCTTTTGTTTTATTATGAATTAACATCATTAATTCATTTACAAATTTAACCTTTTACTAAAACATTTTGAACTTATTCACTTAAGGGCATAACCGTTCATGGTTATCCGTCATCTTCATTAACGGGCTAATTGCCTCATAAAGCCCTCATATTTAAAAGACAACAACACTTAGGTACTTATAAATCAGCACACAGCTTTTGCATCTTATGCGATTAGATCCTTTTTCTTAATTTGGCAGATAGTCAATAAAATATTCACACAGAAATTTCACACAGGCTAAATCACATACTATTCACATAGAAAATAATATTAAATTATTTTTTTGACCTCGAAATTGTGGTCTCAAAACCACTATTCTGACAAGGGTCTAAATCGGGCTGTTACACCTCGGTTCTTTAACTAGATCGACCCATGAATTTGTTTCTCACTATGTTCGGTCCAATACAAGGGAGATTGACACTTACGACCATACAAGGCTTCGTACGGTGCCATATGTATACACGACTGATAATTGTTGTTATAAGCAAACTCAACCAAAGGTAGATATCTTTCCCAACTACCTCCAAACTTTAACACACAACATCGAGCATATCCTCAAGGACTTGAATCACTCTTTCAGATTCGCCATCAGTTTGAGGATGGAATGTGGCACTAAAATTCAACCTTGTACCTAGGGCTTCCTGTAACTTCTTCCAAAACCTCAAAGTAAATCTCAGATCTCTATCCAAGATAATAGATACAGGCACCCCACGTAATCTCACTACCTCAGCAATGTACAACTCAGCCAACTTGTCAAGAGCATAATCAACACGCACCGGTATAAAGTGAGCCGACTTCGTTAGTCTATCCATGATAACCAACGCAATATCTTTCTTTCTCGGAGTCATAGGCAATCCGTTACAAAGCTATAGTGATCCGATCCCACTTCCACTCGGGATCCATTATTGGTTGAAGTAATCCCAAAGGTACCAGATGCTCAGCTTTTACTTGTTGACAAATCGGACATCTTGTCACAAACTCAAAGATGTCTCTTTTCATACCCGGCCACCAATAAAATTTCTTCAGATCATTGTACATTTTCGTACTGCCAGGATGTACTGACAAAAAACCACTATGTGCTTCATTTAATATTGTCCGGATCATCCTCTTATCCTTAGGTACACAAATCCTGTCATGAAACATCAAACAACCAACCGAACTCACCAAAAAAATCAGAACCATTTCCCAATCACACTGGCTCTCTTAACTTGCAACTCGTTATCATTCTTCTGAGCTTCACATATCTATTGAATAAATAGTGGTCTAGCCCTCAACTCGGCCATTATAGTACCATCATCAGACAATGCTAAGCTCGTGCTCATAACTCTCAAAGCATACATGGATTTCCTACTCAGGGCATCCGCAACCACATTCGGTTTCCCCGGATGGTAATCGATTGCTAGCTCATAGTCCTTTAATAATTCAAGCCATTGCTATTGTCTCAAATTTAAAACCTTTTAATCTATCAAGTACTTTAAGATCTTATGATGAAGATTCGTGAAGATTTTAGCAATTGCGACCAACTCGAGGCATAAGATAATTACCTTAGCTTTCTCGAGGCATGATTCTTGTATCAATATGCAACCGAGACCATTTAACAATGTGTCAGTGTAGACCACATACTCTATGCTCGACTCAGGTTGCACTAAAATCGGTGCCTCAGTCAACAATGTTTTCAATCTATCGAAACTCTATTGGCATTTTTCAGTCCATTCAAACTTAACCTCTTTGTGAACAGTTTCGTCATCCGGGTAGCAATCATGGAGAATCCCTTCACAAACCGTCTGTAGTACCCCGCTAAACCCAAAAGCTTTTAACTTTCGACATGTTTCTCAATAGTTTTCACTCCACAATAGCCGAGATCTTACCCAGATCAACTCTAATACCATCACCTGACATAATGTGTCCTAAAATTTTGACCTCTTGGAGCCAAAACTTGCTCTTGCTAAATGTAGCATACAACTGATTGTCTCTTAAAGTCCGCAAAACAATTCTCAGATGCTCGCACGATCACCTTCATCCCAAGAAAAATCAATATGTTGTCGATAAAGACAACTACAAACTTTTCTAAACACGGTCGGAAGACAGTTCATTAGATCCATAAAAATCGCAGGACCATTCGTTAGACCAGACGGCATGACAAGAAACTCATAATGGCCATACCTCGTTCGAAATGTAGTTATCGGCACGTCCTGCTCCTTAACTCTTAATTGGTAATATCCAGATCTTAGGTCTATCTTGGAAAATACTGTAGCTCCATTCAGTTGGTCAAATAGATCATCTATCCTTGGCAAAGGATACTTATTCATCACAGTCACTTTGTTGAGCTATCTGTAGTCTATGCACAATCTCATCAACCCATCTTTCTTCTTCACAAAAAGCACCAGAGCACCCCACGATGAATAGCTCGTCTTGCAAAACCCTTGTCCGTCAACTTTTGTAGCTGAACCTTCAGTTCTTTCAACTCTAATGGTACCATACTATATAGAGCAACCAATATAGGTATCATTCCCGGAACTATCTCAATCCCAAACTTGATCTTTCTAACTAGAGGTAATCCGGTAATTCTTCCCGAAATACATCCGGATACTCACTTACCACCAGCACTAAAACACCCCAAACCCGGCCCACTAGCCTCGACTGGATCTGGCATGCTCCTTGAGTAAATCATTTCAAAAACTTGAGTGGTTTTGAAGAACAATTGATTTGTGTTGTGATCAATTGAAAACGGTGTTATTCTTGAAGTCTAGATTTTATTAAAACTCCATTTTTATACTTTAAAACTATAAGTTAAAAGAAATATTGGGTTTTTAGAGTTTACCATTAAATCGAAAATCGTTGGTGTTTAGGTGACGTAACATTTAGAATTTATTTTAAAGAAAAGTTATTTAACCTTTTGTTTGCTAATAATCGTATCATGATAAAAATAATTAAAATGCATGCATAAAACAGTTAATAGTAATGACCATATTACATCAAAGCAAAACCCGAAATAAATAAAAAATACTTAAATATAAAATTTCCAAATAAAATAACACTGAGCTGAGCATGGCCACCACAAAGCTCCTGCCGACCCGGTCCATTTACTGGCTGTCATCTGAAAAGATATCCCACAATGGGGTGAGTCAACAAACTCAATGTGTAACAACCAACACAAACTCCCAACGATTTAGGCACACAAATCATATATACAAAACATATATAAATAATGATGCAATCTTGAACCCAAACCTAGATAACCATCCTCTACACATCACCGCACTCGCCATCACACCGTGGGGATTACTAAATCGGCCCTTCATCCGCTACAAAGATCGAAGGCGTCATTGTAGACGACTTGCACATCGCCCTTACAAATTGTGGCATAGCCACCAGATAATGTGACAAGGTCACCAGATAACATTTTGTGACATAAGTCACCACATTCAGATTATGTGACATGAGTCACCAGATATTGTGGTAAAAACCACAAGATCACTTCCTCTTTTCATAATCACCCATATGCCCATGCACAATACAATACATGCAAAATCATGCCATATATCTTATTCCATGTTCATAACGAATTCACGTATATGTCATATTCAATATTCATAACACTATTAACATAGTATTAAAGATGAACATACCTGAGTACTCTGTACCATCGTATGGTACCTTTAGCCACATCTTTCATATTTTCATTAACATATATATATTAAATCAATACCATAAATCTATCAAGAATTAGTGTGGGGCTACACACCTGGTACTAACGCTTTCAGTGAATCCCGAAAGACTACAGAAATAGATGGTACTCCTCCCTAAAAATCATAGTTAGAATCGGCTAGTCACTAATAGTTAATATGGCCTTGGCTGAATATTCATATTCCCTTACCTTGCGGATCTAAATCCCGAAATTGTCACTTGTCTTATGGATATGTCGAAATACCTACAAGCCTTATGTTAGATCCGATTCTAACACTTAATGAACATCATAAATGGCCTTCGGCCTAATATTACACTTTACTTACCTTGGATATCTAAATCCCAAATGATCTTCTCTTGTAGTCGACTTAGCAGAAATCTCGAAATCCTCCTTCAAAGATTCGGCCAAAGGGCATAAATGGGATTAGAGTCTTGATTTCGATAGACATAAATAGAGAACAGAGATTTTTAAACCCAAGAGAGATACCTTACCAACAGAGTGACCAAAATGCAATTGATCAACCACCTTCAAAAAATCGACAAGAAAGCTTACAAAAGAAATCGATTCAAAGAGTGACAATGAAGTGAACTTCGGCTTTAGGATTTGTTGAACAATCGGCTAGGAGTCACTTGTGTATTCGGTTTTTGATTGAATTTGTAAAAGAAGAGATGCTCAGAAGAATTCAGCAATGGTGGTATTTTGATTGAAGAGGCTGCGACAATGGTGATCTTTGGGGAGAGATTTCGGCTAGAACAGGTTAAAAGAAAAAGAAGTGAAGGTGATAGGTTTTGGAGAGAAAGGAGTAAACGAAAGAGAGGCTAAGTGTTTTTAGGAAATTCGGCTATTCCCTTACTAACTTGACCGAAAATTACCTCAAGAAAGTCCCTAGGCCGGCCAACTCTCTTCCCTTTATCAACTTCCTTCTTTATCTCCTATTTTCTCTCTTCTTTAATAATTTGAATAAACCAATAATTATCCACCTACTTTAGCCGAATTTTGAATGCATTTGACTTGATCAAATGCTCATCCCTCAAGTGTCCCCTTCCCTTCCACCACTGCTCATCCTTGCAGCAAAATAAAACTCCTATTTGCGTCCCTTGCTACTCGAACCTAGGCCCTATTACATAGCTTGTGGCGTCACTTACTAAGGCTTTAAGTGTCGCCTCCTTGCCACTTTAACAAGCCCATTTCCATGTCCAAATTTCCCTTACAATTTTTTGTAAGGCCTCATTTGCCTAGCTCCTCTTTAAAACTTAAAATACAATATTTCTAAGGCATTCACCTACACTCTAAAGTTCTTAAATTTCATAAAACACATTCACAACACACATAGGCATGCTACTTCATACAATTAAGCAATAATGCACAAGCCCAAAATCCCGGATATTACAAGCACTGTCTCAATCTTTACCTCAGACTCTTGAGTATTTAACACAAAGGCGATATAAGACTCGTACCCTTTAAATAAATATTTCTTAGATGCCATGGAAGAAATCATCACCGATAAACTATTTGACCCACCTGAGTCAACCCAAATGACATCTCTATTTTAACATTTCAATTCAATAAATTTACTACATAGTTCACTAAAACACTATGGGTAGTCAACCAATCCATACTAAGAATCAAGTCAAATTTATTAAACAACAACAACATAAGGTTTGCTAGAAAACAATGACCCCTAATTGTCAAAGGACAATTCCTACACACCTTGTCAACTAACACATGTTTACCTAACGAGTTTGACACCTTTACCACAAATTCTGTAGACTCAACAACCATGCTCATACTAGATGCCAATCTCATGCAAATGTAAGAATGGGTAGAACCGGATCAATCAAAGCAATAACAAAGGTGTCATGAAGAGAAAAAGTACCCGTTATCACATCTGAAGATAATCTCTCTTCACGAGTGCGAATGACATAAGTCCTTGCAGGTGCTCGACCCTCCATTCTCACAACAGAATCTCAAGGTGCACCCCTACCACTAGACCCACCTCCCTGGTTCTTTTGTGGCCTACCCCTTCAAGATCCATTGCTTGATCTTACCTCTTGCTTCCTTTCCTTGTCATCCCTCTCAGGGAAATTTCAGATGAAATGGTTGGGGGAACCACACTTCTAACAATTCCAGTTATTTCCCCAACACTCCACATTGTGATGTCTACCACAACTTGGACATTCTGGTTTGGGCTTTGGATTGCCCACACTTGCCATCGAAAGGGCTTGAACTCTCGAGCCCGAGTAGGTGTTACCTCGATCTTGATGTGAATATCCAACTAATGCAGTCGTCAAAGGTTTCTTTCCTTGGATCTCTTCGATTGAGCTTGATGTGATTTACTCATCGGCCTTTTTCTTGCATCACGAGCCTCACTCATGGCCTTCCTCTTTTCCTTATTCAATTCATCGGCCTTACACGCCCTATCCACTAATACCACAAATTATTTTAGTTCCAAAATCCCAACTAAAAGCCGAACATTGTAACATCCCGAAATTGGGCCTAGTAGGATTGGGCCTTGAGCTTTAGGAAATTAGAATAGTTTTTAGTATGGCTTATTTAATGAAGTAGGATTAAGTGAGCTTGACACTTAAGTTAATTAAGTGTTCATTTTAAAGCATAAGAGGAGTAAGTGGCAAGTTGGTTAAGGAGCTTGAAAGGTGGCTTGAGGTTAGAGGTTCGAGTAGTATATTTAGCATTTTGAAACTTTATTTTTTTTTTTTGTATTTTAACATTAATGGCCGGTCAACCTATGTTTATGATAGGTTGGACTTCATCTTTTGGTAAGTTGAATTTTTGCTTAAGGAAAGCTTGAAGATAGGGATAAGAATCTTGAGTTTATGGTATTATGAGGGGACAAGGGCATGAAAGGTAGAGAATGTTTTCCTAGGCCTTAATGGTTGAATGTGGGCGGCATGTGTGGAAAAGGGGGATGGCCGAATTTTGTTAGGTGGTTTAGGGGGAATATTTGACCAATTCCTCTTTTGTGCATCTTTTTGCATTTTGCTTTTCCTCTCCAAAAACTCTTTCTTTTGGCCGATTGTTATTGTGCACTTTTGTACAAATTTTACTTGTGTTTTAGCCTTCATTTTGTTGAACTAAATACCATTTTTCTTCTTTCATTTGTCCTTTTGAAACCGAAACAACATTGGAACTTTTGTGCATTTTCTTCTTTGGTAAAATGGGTGTTGGCCGAATCTTTTTCTTCCATCTCTCTCTTTCTTCTTTTGATTTTTTTCTCTCAACCACATTTTCCTTCTCTTTCTTTTGGTCGAACCATTCTCTTCACCAAACACTCTCTTTTCTTTCTTCCATTGTTGATTAAACCGAATCCTCTCTCTCATTTCTATTCTCTTTTCTACTCACATACCTTTCTTCTTTCATAACCATATTGTCAAACTTTCCACTTCCTTTTTGCATTGTTTTGGCGAATATTCAAGGGTAGATTTTTTGATTTCTATTCAATCGATTTTGAAAGATAGGCTCTTTGGGACTTTGGAAGAAATTGATTTAAGTCCTATCTCTCTCTAGCAATCAAAGGTTGGTAGGTCAAAGGGGTAAGGATTTTAGTTGATTCATCATTCTTTTGAAAAGACTAAAGTTTTTGGAATTAAAGTATTGTGGTTTGGCCGAATGGCCTTTGTTAATAATTTTTAGTATTGGACGATTGTAGGACAAAGTGATCTAGTGCGATAGATCGGATTTTTGGGAGATAGTTCTTGCGTTGGTAAAAGGTGTGTATCTTACGCACTTATAACTTGATTCATATGTGTATATATGTATGTTAAATAACTATTCATGTTGTTAAAGCTGAAATGATGAGTTTTTGAGATGATACCGTGATGGTATGAATGAGGATTTGGGTAAGTCCATTTTGATATGTTGTTAATACATGAGGATTGAAATCATGATCTACGATTTATGAGATTTTGTTATATGATTCATATCAAGGTATATTGACATGATTTGTTTATATTATTGATTCATGTGGGATCAAATGAGTGGAGGGGGCAGTGATATTCGTGTCGACGGACACCAGTGTTTTGGTAACACAATGTGACTACGGTCACCAGAGGTTTGGTACCTCCAGAGGTTTGGCACCTCATAGCGTCTCGTCCCTGTGGATTAATTCCACCGTGGGTTGGCCCCAATTTGAGATATGGGATTGACGCCAGTGATTTGGTACCACACGATGGGTTGGCCCCATCATTCGATTTGGGTCCTCGGACACCAGAGATTTGGTATCTCCAGTGATTTAGCATCACATTTGTGACTATACGTCACCAGTGGTTTGGCACCACCAGTGGTTTGGTACCACACGGGGTAGAGAAAGGCGTTTGGATGGCTAGGATGGGTGCATCTTAAACTTATGCATATTAATTGGTTATGATTTGTGTATGTTGTTGCACTAAATCGGGAAGGGTTACACATTGAGTCTTGGTGACTCACCTTCTCCTTTAATTTTTCGGTGACTCGTAGATTGCGGATGAGGAACAGGATGGACTCGAGTGGTCATGCGGTGGACATTTGATATAAATGAACTTTAAATTTTAATTATTTTTACGTTGGTTTGTTTTATTTAAGACGTAATAAGGCCTCATAGAATTATTTTTGTTATTGTTGCATGTTTTGAATGTTTTGTTTAAACTATTTGATGATGTTAAACGGATGCACATGTTTTCTCAAATTAAACGCAAAATGTTTTAAAGTGCCATCGGGTACATTTGAAGTCTGTAAACAATTCGACTCAATAAATATTTTTAAACAAATTAAGTATGGTTTTTAACAAAGAGAATTGAAAATGAAAGGCATTTCAACAAAATTTTGAATCTGTTTTAAAATGGTTTTCAAAATGTTTTCTCTGTAGCAAACCAAATTCGGTCGTAATGTTTGGGCCGGGTTTGGGGTGTTACAAACATCCTCATTCAGCCCATCTTCAAACCTCTTGTACAAAATAGCTTCTGTTGACATACATTCTTACGCGTACTTGCTAAGAACAAATTCGCGCTCATATTCTGCCACAGTCATTTTTCCTTGCTTTAACTCAAGGAATTCTTTTCATTTTTGGTCTAAAAACCTCTGATTTATATACTTTTTTCAAAATTCTTCAAAAAATAAGTTCCACGTTACACTCTCCTTAGGGACCACTGACGTTAATGTTTTTCACAAATGGTATGTCGAATCCCTCAGCAAAGACACGGTGCACTTTAAGCTCTCCTTAAGTGTACATGAGAGTTCATCAAATACTCTTATAAAATTTTCAAGCAAGAACTTCGCCCTCTTGGGGTCATCATCTATATTAGCTCTAAACTCTTTAGCCCCTTACTTCCGAATCTTGTCTATCGGGGGCTTCATCATCCTCACTAAATCTATACCTTGAGGAGCCATTAGAACTGGCTGTGGTATAGGTGGGGGTGGATGAGGTTGAGCATTAGGGTTTACTCGTACATACTCCATGTACCGGTTACTCATCATTTATAGAAAGGCTTCTCGAGCCTCTTCTCATTAACCCCTAGTCTCAGGTTCACTCTACAGAGGCGCGGTCCCTTGCGTGGGAGCCAGCGCATTACTAGTTGCGTCATCGGCAGCTGCTTGCTCGGGATCCATTTACTATATTAAACAAAGTTTAAATTGTCAAAAGCCACCACATTATCATTATATGCTTATAGCATGTATAGCTAGACTCTTACACACGCTACGGTAGTACGAGAACTGATTAGACCATAGATCTGATACCACTAAATGTAACACCCCTTACCCATATCCTATGTCGGAACCGGATACGAGGCATTACCAAACTTAATTCACATGGTCATACAACTTTGGGCTATGAAATTCCATTCCAAACTAAAAATTTTACATACACACCTCTAATATCTTTATAATGGGCCTACGAGGCCCTAAACAAGCTTCCAAAAGGTTTCAAGAATTAATCAAAAAATTTACGCACTTAGGAAAATTTTACTTGAACAGGGCCACACGCCAGTGTAGAGGGAATGACACACCGTGTGCCATCTCACACGCCTATGTTCGACACCCATGGTCGACGCTGACTTGTATCACACGGCCTAGCATACACCCATATGGCTAGCTCGTGGTCGCCTCTGATTTAATCCACTTGAATCATACATGTTACCAATCATACCATGCACCAATTAGTAACAACAATGTGTATATAAAATGCATCGTTTACACATAAACTTACTTCGGTGCTAAACGTGTTAACAAGCGGTTTAATCCAGAACCTTGACTATACCCCGATCAAGGTTAATTCCGCTCTCTTCTTGACCTATAACAATAAAATTCACTCATTTAGGATATTTATGATCATAATGCATCAAAATCTATAATTAGACAAAAATGAACATTTTGCCCTTACCTTTTTGGAAAAATTACGATTTTGCCCCTAGGCTCATAAATCATTTTTCAACACATTTTCTCATTAGACAAGCCTAGCTAAACATTTATTCCCCTAAAACTAATCACAATTCCAACTATTTCATGCATTTATTATACAAATTCAATCATTGCATTCAAGTCCTAATTAGGTGTTTTCATGCTAACACCTTTCACAAAAGTTGTTTCTCATCTCCCTAACATTCATTTTCTTCCCTAAAAACTCAACTAACAACATAAATACTCTCATGGCAAGTCCCTTGACTTTCAACCATATCACAAATTCTTTCCCTCATTAGCTAGCTTAAGCTTTGATGACTCCAAAAGTGCAAAAATTATCAAATAACACTATCAAAAACACTTACTTGTAGGGAGATAACATGGCTGAAATTTGAAAGCATTCAAAACCCTTTTAAGCTTAAAATTTTCGGTGGAGATGAATAGTGAATAGTGAAAGATGATAGCTTTTCTTTTTACCATATTTTAGTCATCTTTTCTCACCTACTTTCACCCAATTTTGACTATAATTAATGCTCTTCTCCCCTTTCCTATCTATGGCCGACTAACACATTCTCTAGAGCCTAATTGCACTTTAAGGACCTCCAATTTAGTAATCTATGGCTATTGGGCACCTCTACCTTTAAAAATAGAACTTTCGCACTTTATGCGATTTAGTCTTTTTTCATAATTAAGCATGCTATCGCTCAAATTAAAGCACCAAAATTTTCACATAGCCATATATTAATACCATAACACATAAAATAACCAAAAAAAAAAAATTTCCTCAACCACAGTATATGTAACACCCCAAACTCGGTCTAGACGTTACGACCAGATCTAGAATGTCATAGGGAAAAGTTGTAAAAATAACTTTTTAAAATCTTAAGAAAATATTGTAAGTTTGAAAAACTTTTCGTCTAGGGTGATGTTTGAAAACCAGTGATTTAATGTTTAATTAAAATTTAAGATTTGAGTCAAATTCCATTTGTTAACTTAGGTGAGGTTTAAGAAAACGGTTGCTTAATGTTGCTTAGGTTTTGAAAACTCCAATTTGATTATCATGTTAAAATGTAATAATGTCATAAATAAATAATAAAATAATAAAACCAAAAAAACTATCTTTGAGAGGCCTTATTACATAACAAAATTCCCAAATTTAATAATTACTAGAAAATAAACGACTTTACGAAAAGAAATACTTTATGGCCTTCACGAGTCCCCCCCGGCTCCCTGATCCACGATCTACTAATTACCTACAAGATTTTAGCAGATGGGTGAGTCACCGAGACTCAGTGTGTAAATTCGCCTTATGTCACACACATGGCTTCGAGCCCACAATCACATATTAGGCCTCAGCCCACTCATAATATCATACACAATTATGTTATGCAATATGTGTCCCATTCCAACCTAGTTTTTCCATCCTCTACACACCACCCGTACTAACCCATCACACCATGGGGATTTCTACAATCAACCCTCCATTCGCTACATACCTCATACGTGGCATTAGGCCACTCGTGGTTCTAGACCACCGTGATACTAGATCACCGTGACAAAGTCACTATTAATATACATGGGGCTAACCCACCGTGGTAACAACCACCATGACAATCCCTGATGAATATACGTGGGGCCAACCCACTGTGGTAACAACCACTGAGACGAGTCACTAGTCATATATAATCGTGGTATTAAACCACCGTGGCACCAAGCCACCGAGACATGGTCACTATTATCATATATGTATATGGGGCTAACCCACCATGGTAACAACCACCGTGACAGTCTCAAATACTTCCCCTTTCACATCATTTCCTAACCCATGTAGAACTTACAATCGTATAAATGCACATACATATTATAATTCTTATTCCATACCCATCAAGAGATTAATAGAACCACATACCTGGTCTTCCCATTTCTATCCACAAGGGTATTACGACTACTTCTCAGTCATTCCGGCTTTTCAGCCCAAACAATAAATAGTGCAAACAAACAAATAATTAAGACGTGTGAAGTTTACACACCTGATAACACGTAATACGACGCTTTCTATGTCGACACTATCGCTAATAGGGACTACTGCTATTTGCCTACTATTTTGCTCTGAAGCCGGTCCACAACCTGGTGGCCAATCTCGAACCGTAGACACCGCTCGTTTTTTGAACTTAGGGGCTGGGACTATAGGTCCAACCCTATCCTTAGATTGGCTGGCATTTGAGTCCATGAACAATCTTAGTTAGAATATGTTATATTGAAACAGTGGTTGTTGAACGTAACATTGGGTTAAGATAGCGAATAACGAAAGGAAAACCCGATCGAATAACTAGAGAAAAACCCTTACCTAGAGATCTTGAATGGGGGGATAAGATTCGACTGATTCTCTGACTTGGAATTCAATTGATTCAAACAATTTGAATAATTCAAATCTCCCAAATAGCTCTCCACCACTAGTTTGAATTTTTTGACCAGGTCTTATCTCTCTCCTCCAGAGTCTGATCACCATCCATCTACCTCCCTTGCTTAAGCCAAAAAATAATACCCCCTACTTTCCAAGAGATTCGAACCCTCTCCCTCTCAGCTTCTCTTGTGATGCCACATCCCTACATGATAGGTGGCGTCTCCCTGCCACTTTACCACTACAAATTTTGTGTCTTCAACCACAAGCAAAAATTACTTAAGACCTGCCTCCACTTGCTTTCCCTAAAGGTACCCAAAATTAAAATTTTGATCAAGGCTTTGGCTTAACCCCAAGCCTTCCCGGGGACCCAAAACATACACAAACAATAAATAAGGCAACCTAAACACACCAAATTAACACACAGAGCTTAGCCTACCCACTGAAACATATTAAATGCAAAGCCCCTAATTGAGGATGTTACAGTTCTACCCCCTTAAAGAAATTTCAGCCTCTAGCTCCCACGTAGCTTCCTCTAAATCGTGATTTTGCCACAAAATTTTGACCGAAGGGACTGATTTCCTTCACAAGACCTTAACGTCACAATCCAAGATCTGAACTGGCTTCTCTTCAAAGGATTGATCAGGCCTTACTTCGATTTCTTCAACTAACACAATATGGGATGGATTCGGACGGTAGCACCTCAGCATTGAAACATGGAACACATCATGAATTTGACTTAATTTTGAAGGTAGCTCGAGCTGATAAGCTACCGATCCCACATGCTTCAACACACGATAAGACCGATAAACTTGGGGCTTAGCTTACCCTTCCGTCCAAATCTTAGAACTTTCTTCCACGGTGACACCTTTAAGAAAACCTAGTAACCCACTGCAAATTCTATGTCTCTCCACTTTAGATCAGCATAGGATTTTTGCCTTTCAGAAACTTCCTTCAACTTAGTCCGGATCAACTTAACCTTGTTCTCTATTTTCGAAACCAGTTTTAGACCCAATAACTGTTGCTCACCCAACTCTGTCCAATTCATTGGAGTGCGACACTTTTGACCATACAACACTTCATATGGCGCCATTCGAATACTGGACTGATAGTTGTTGTTGTACGCGAATTCTGCCAAAGGTAGAAACTCCTCCCAACTACCCCTGAAGTCGATGATACAACCTCTCAACATATCCTCCAAGATCTGAATTACCCTCTCTGACTGTCCGTCCGTCTTTGGATGAAACGCTGTACTGAAATCTAACTTTGTACCCAACAATTGATGCAATGCCTTCCAAAATCTCAACGTAAACCTAGGATCTCTGTCCGAGATGATAGACTTTGGTACTTCATGCAACATCACAATCTCTGCTATATACAACTTAGCCAATTTCTGTAGAGAGTAGTCGACACGAACTGGTATGAAATGAGCGAACTTCGTCAATCAATCAACAATTACCCATATTGAAGCCTTCTTTGTAGGTGTAAGGGGTAGCCAACTAACAAAATCCATAGTGATCCTCTCCCATTTCCACTGTGGAATCTTTACCGGCTGCAATAACCCCGAAGGCAACTGATGCTCTGCTTTTACCTACTGACATGTCAAACATTTACGCACAAATTTGGTTACCTCTCACTTCAATCCTGGCAAGCAAAACTATTCTAGCAAAGCCCGATACATCTTGCTTCCTCTAGGATGCATAGCATATGGGCTACTATGCGCTTCCTGAAGAATCAACTATCTTAACCCATCGTCCCTCGGTAAGCAAACCATTCCACAAAAACATAAAACCCCATCACTGCTCAGACTATAACCCTCTACCCCACCATTCTATACATGAAGTAGTCGAGCACTCAAGACTTTATCCAACAACTGCTTCTTTTTAATCTAACTTATCCACGTCGGTTTCACCTGAAGCTCAGCTAACAAACTCCCATCATCATACAGGCTGAGATGGGCGAACATCACCCTTAGATCTGAGATTACTTTCTAACTTAGCGCATCTGCCACCACGTTGGCTTTACCCGGATGGTATTCAATTGAGCAATCATAATCCTTCAATAGCTCAATCCACGGCCACTGCCTCAAATTCAATTCCTTCTGGGTAAGGAGATACTTTAGGCTTTTATGATTCGTATAAATAATAGAATTCTCCCCATATAGGTAATGCCTCCAGATCTTCAAGGCAAACACTACTGCAGCCAATTCCAGATCATGCGTAGGATAATTCACCTCATGCGATCTCAACTGACGAGATGCATATGCCACCACCTTTCCTTCCTCCATCAACACACATCCCAAACATATGTACGACGCATCACAGTAAACAACAAACTCCTTTCCGGCCTCAGGCTGTATCAAAACTGGAGACTCTGTCAAAATCCTCTTCAACTTCTCAAAACTCTCTTGTTGCTTATCAGAGCAGACAAACGGTACGCCTTTTAGCAGTAGCTTGGTTAATGGCACTGCAATTAAAGAGAATCCCTCAACAAATCTTCTCTAGTACCCCGCTACACCAAGAAAACTTCAGATTTTTGCCACTGACTACGGCTTCAAATCCAATACAACTTCCATTTTCCGGGGATCAACCCTAATCCCCTCAGCAGACACAACATGGCCCAAAAAGGTAACTTCTCTTAGCCAAAATTCACACTTACTGAATTTGGCGAACAATTGTTTCTCCCTCGGTATTTGTAAAACTACTTAAAGATGTGAATCATGTTCCTCCTCCAATCTTGAATAAACCAGAATATCGACTAGAAATACTATAACAAACCGATCCAGATAGGGTTGGAATACTTGGTTCATCATGTCCATAAACACTGCTAGTGTATTAGTCAACCCAAATGGCATCGCTAGGAATTCATAATGGCCATAGCGAGTCCTGGAAGCCGTCTTATGAATGTCTACTTCCTTGACCTTAAGTTGATGATATCCTGATCTCAAATCTATCTTCGAGAAGGTAAAGCCCCTTTTAGCTGGTCAAACGAATCGTCAATCCTCGGCAGTGAGTATTTATTCTTGATGGTCTACTTATTAAATTGACGGTAGTCAATGCACATCCGCTTTGATCCGTCCTTCTTCTTAACGAATAGCACTGGCGCTCCTTAAGGTGATATACTCGGTCAGATAAAACCCCGATCTAACAGTTCTTGAATCTGAGCTTTCAATTCCACCAACTTCTTTGGCGCCATTCTATATGGAGCGATAGATACAGGCGTTGTCCCTGGAAGAAGATCGATTTTGAATTCCACCTCACAATCTGGAGGTAATCTTGGAAGCTCTTTCGGAAAACATCAGGAAACTCTTTCACTGTTCTAACCTCCCCCAGAGTTAATTCATTGGCCTCAGAGCACAAACAAAGGTTATGAATGCCTCACAGCCTTTCCTCACCATCCTTCCAGCTTTTAGAGCGGGCACCACGTTAGACAAATAGTTTCTCCTTTCCCCTAATACTAACACCTCATCATCCTTAAGAGTTCTTAACACCATGCACTTGGCTGCACAATCCAAATTTGCTTGATACATCACTAGCCAATCCATACCTAAGATTAAATCTAACTCCCTGAATGGTAGTTCCATCAGATCAGTCGAAAACACAACCCCTTGCACTTCTAAAGGCACCCTTCGGAAGAGTTTATTCACTACAACTGGTTGTCCTAAAGAGCTAAGTACAGTCATCTACCTAGGGGCAAACTTAAATTCTATGCTTATAGTTCTAGATACCACACTAGCAACATATGAATACGTCGACCCAATATCAATTAATAGAGATAAAGTAATCCAAAAATAAGAAACGTACCGGTTATGAAGTCCGGTGCATCGCCCTCCTTTTGGCATCTGACTGCATAAACCAACCGAGGCCGTCTTGTATCTGGACTCCCAGCACCTCTACCTAGTGCTCCACACCCTCGGCCAGAATTACCTCCTCCCTTGGCAGTACCACGGCCTCTCTATGGTTGTTGACCACCCCTACCCAACTGAGCATAACCCTGTCCTACTGGTGGTAGTCTACCCGACTCTTGTGGACAATCTCTTACTCGATGTTCAGTAGAACCACATTGAAAACATCCTCTCTCACCCGCCCAACACTCGTCTGAATGAGATCTTCCATATCTAGCACCCTTCTAAGGCCCACTATCAACAACAGATCAGCGACACAACTCGGCCCATCCAACCTAGGCCTCCTCTGAAAACCCCTAGCTAAGCCCGACGATCCAAAATTCCTTTTATTTTTGACTCTACCCCTATCCTAATTCTACTTTTCGGGCCGCTTCACCTCCCCAGCTATCTTGGCCTTTTCCACTAAAATAACAAATTCCCTTTCTCGCTGTAGAGCTATTAACACTCGTAGCTCATCCCTCAGACCATCCTCAAACCGAACATAATGCTCATGATCAGTGGCCACCATACCCTGGGCATAACGACTAAGACGTAAGAATTTCGCCTCATACTCAACAATTGATTTATTACCTTGAACCAAATTCAGAAAAGCCCAACGTTGCGCATCCACATAACTCGATCCAATGTACTTTCCCTGGAATGTCGCCTTGAAGAAATCCCAAGTAATACGGTCAGCCACTGTTTCATCTCTGATAGTGAGCCACCACTGATACGCCTTGTCCCGAAGAAGAGACACCACTCCTCTCAACTTTTCCTCTTCCGTGAAGTCCAATTCATCCATTATACGCTCCACTACCTCTAGCCGATACTCAGCTGCATTAGGAGCTACGCCAGATATGCCCCTAAACATTTTCACTCCATTGGCCCGAAGTCATTCTAACATAGATTTCTGAGCCCCTGCATCCATGCCTGCTCCAGCAACTCTTTCCAATACCCATAACATTACTTGAGACACAGCATCGTCTCTACCTATTCAATCATGAAATTCGCTTCTAGAACTGGCGGTGCTGGTACATCACTTTTTGACCCATGACCAGATTCCAACGGTTCTGACCCAACACTGGCCTCTACCATGGCCACGCATAATACGTCCACGCCCCCTCGTACTCATGACTATTGCTACAACTTAATCTGATTAAGAGTTTTATGAGTTAGTATTTCTTTTCACTGTTTGATACCGAGCAATTTTATGAAAAATAGTTTTAGAGAGTATTTTTCGCGAAACATAACTCAACCTAGAGGTTTCAGTCTCTAAATTTTGGATCTCCTAGAGATAACAAGCATATTTCTTCATGCTAACAATCATTTCATGCATACATAATCAAATAATTAAAATAGTTACCTGCGTGGATTGGGTGCCAATAGACTCGGATGACATATTCCAATCAGAACATTTCCTCCAAAAATCATTTATATCAACTTCATAAAATATTATTAAACCCACTTCACAGCCTGATATTTACACCCAGGCTCTGATACCAAAATTATAACACCCTAAACTCGGTCTAGACGTTACGACCAGATTTGGAATGTCACAGGGAAAAGTTGTAAAAATAACTTTTTAAAATCTTAAGAAAATATTGTAAGTTTGAAAAACTTTTCGTCTAGGGTGATGTTTCAAAATCAGTGATTAAATGTTTAATGAAAATTTAAGATTTGAGTCAAATTCCGTTTGTTAACATAGGTGAGGTTTGAGAAAACAATTACTTAATGTTGCTTAGGTTTTGAAAACTCCAATTTGATTATCATGTTAAAATGTAATAATGTCATACTTAAATAAATAATAAAATAATAAAACCCAAAAACTATCTTAGAGAGGCCTTATTACATAACAAAATTCCCAAATTTAATAATTACTAGAAAATAAATGAATTTACGAAAAGAAATACTTTATGGCCTCCACGAGTCTTCCCCAGCTCTCCCTAATCCACGATCTACTGATTACATGCAAGATTTTAGCAGAGGGGTGAGTCACCGAGACTCAGTGTGTAAATCCCTCTTATGTCACACACATGGCTTCAAGCCCACAATCACATATTGGGCCTCAGCCCACTCATAATATCATACACAATTATGTTATGCAATATGTGTCCCATTCCAACCTAGTTTTTCCATCCTCTACACACCATCCGTACCAGCCCATCACACCGTGGGGATTTCTACAATCAACCCTCCATTTGCTACACACCACATACGTGGCATTAGGCCACTCGTGGTTCTAGACCACCGTGATACTAGATCACCATGACAAAGTCACTATTAATATACGTGGAGCCAATCCACCGTGGTAACAACCACCATGACAATCCCTGAAGAATACACGTGGGGCCAACCCACTGTGGTAACAACCACTAGGACGAGTCATTAGTTATATATAATCGTGGTATTAAACCACCGTGGCACCAAGCCACTGAGACATGGTCACTATTATCATAAATGTATCCCTGTGGCTAACCCACCGTGACAGTCTCAAATACTTCCCCTTTCACATCATTTCCTAACCCATGTAGAACTTACAATCATATAAATACACATACATATTATAATTCTTATTCCATACCCATCAAGAGATTAATAGAACCACATACCTGGTATTCCCATTTCTATCCACAAGGGTATTACGACTGCTTCTCAGTCATTCCAGTTTTTCAGCCCAAACTGTAAATAGTACAAGTAAACAAATAATTAAGAAGTGTGAAGTTTACACACCTGATAACACGTAATACGATGCTTTCTATGTCGACACTATCACTAACAGGGACTACTGCTATTTGCCTACTATTCTGCTCTAAAGTCGATCCACAACCTGGTGGCCAATCTCAAACCGCAGACACCGCTCGTTTTTTAAACTTAGGGGCTGGGACTACAAGTTCAACCCCCTCCTTAGATTGGCTGACGTTTGAGTCCATGAATGATCTTGGTCAGAAGATGCTATATTGAAACAGTGATTGCTTAACGTAACATTGGGTTAAGACAGCGAATAACGAAAGGAAAACCCAGTCGAATAACTAGAGAAAAACCCTTACCTAGAGATCCCGAATGGGGGGATAAGATCGACTAATGCTCTGACTTGGAATTCAATTGATTAGGCTTGATAATGTTTCCCAGAATAGGTGCCCTCGAAGGGAAAAGAAAAGGCAAAAGAGTGTAAATCCCAACAATAGCATCACCAATCCAATTAGCCATTTGGCTTTGGCTACCAAAAATCGAAAGAATAAAAAGAAAAGATGATAGTGTCCCTCTTACCTTAATTCCACAGAAATCGATTGTCCCTCAAGCCCCCTTCAATCAAAGGCTAGATGCTGAAAAAATATGAAGAAAGAGCCCTACCTACATTCGGCCAAAACACCAAGGAACCAAGTTCATCCCTTCGACCTAACAACTAATCAAGAGGAAGAAATACGAAAGAGGAGAAGAATCTTACCAAAATTAGGAAGAAGCCGAATGAGAAGGCTAGAAGAATAATGGTCGGTGATCCAAAAGAAAGAAAAGAGTGAGTGATTGAATAGCGAAAAAGAAATTAAAATGGAGATGATTTCGGCTTTTGCAGGAAAGTAGAGAAAAAAAGAATAAGGGAATGGTAGAAAGAAGAAATCGGTGTGGTGCTTTTGCTATGAGGCTTAAGAGTATGAGTGGAGAGAAGGAGAGATTCTGTAAAGGCTTAGAACTCTTTGGTGAAAAGAGAAAGTGAAGAAAAAGAGGTGCACCAATAGTCTCACCAATTCAGCTAGAGAGCAAAAAAAGGGAGAAAAGAAGTTGGCTCAACAAATTCGACACTCACCCCTAACAATCAAAAATGCACAAATGACAACAAAGCAATAAAGCTTAAGACCTCTAGACTTTTGGCACACCCACAACAAGCCAAAACTGATTCCCCTTCCTACATCAAGTGTCCAAGATTCGGCCACCACCTTCACCCATATGCAATCCCACGTTTTCCTCCTAGTTTCACTCTTGTTCACATATTCAAATAATTTGAATAATTCAAATCTCCCAAATAGCTCTCTACCACTAGTTTGAATTATTTGACTAGGTCTTGTCTCTCTCCTCCGAGTCTTATTACCATCCAGCTACCTTCCTTGCTTGAGCCAAAAATTAATACCCCTTGCTTTCCAAGAGATTCGAACCCTCTCCCTCTCAGCTTCTCTTGTGACGCCACCTCCCTGCATGATAGGTGGCATCTCCTGGTCGTGTCAAACAGTCAAGTTTTAATATTTATAAAGAATGATCGAACGTGTAGACTAACTATGACAATGATTGAGGCAAGTGCACCTATCAAACATAGTATAGTTTAGGCAAGATTATTTTATCGAACCCAAAGGAACCTAAAAGTACTACTACTCACTTTCTTTCGATTATTTAGCCTAAAATATGGAGTGATTGGTTTATTTATCTAGTTTAATGAGTACTAAGCTAAAGACAAAGACAAAAAGAACAAATTGGGAAATAACTCGATGAAACTCAATTGATTACGACAATACCCTCTGGAAGAATCCACCTATGACTTCTCTTCTTATCTAACCTTTAATTCATATGACTTCTGTACTTAGCTTGATCCGTGAGACTCCCTAACCTACATTAAACCCTTTCTCGAGGTGAATAACATCTAACCTTAGGTTAATTAGTGGAACTCTCGTTCTTTTATTATAACCCCCTAAGGAAGCAGTAAATCGATCAATGGACTCCTATATTAGGTTTCACCCTAATCTGGAAAAATCTTGTCACCCTATCTTTAGGCGTGCGATCAACTCCGCTTAATTATGCTAGATCTACTCTTAGGCAGGGTCTATTCCTCCTCCACCTAAGCACACTAGATTCAATTAAGCAACATAATTAAGAATAAACAAAGTACTTATTATATAATTTAGAAATCAAATAACAAAAATCGTCATAGGTTTCACCCCCTTCAAGTATTTGAAGGGTTTAGTTCATAACAAAAAAAAAAACATCTCAAGAGAAAAGATAAAACAAAACATAAGAAATCCCTAAAACCCCCTGAAGGAATTGAAGAGGAAATCCTCTATCTTGAGTAGAACTCCGACTTCTTGAGATGGATCAATTGGCTATCTTTGAGTACTTCCCTGAATAAAAGCTCTGGCAGAAAAATCTGCCTAAAACTCCCCCAAGAACAGCTGCCTTGGGTTGTTTATATAGGGTCATTAGATGCTTTACTTGGCTCCTAAGTACCTCCTTCAAGTAGAATTACTATTAAGGTGTTTAAGTAGACTTAGAAGTATGTTTCTTTGGCTTCAAGCATCCAAATTCGAGTGAAATTGCTCATTCCCGAGGTAGGGGCCACTCCATGGCACACGCCCATGTAAATCATCTTCAGGTCGTGTCTCGATTTTGTCGATTGGGGCATGGCCGTGTAAATTGTGGCATGGCCATGTGAAGTAAATGGCAGGGCACAGTCGTGTGACTTGAAGTCGAGGTCGTGTCGATTTCTTGGGTTGGCCTAATTTGGTCCGTTTTAAGCCCGTTTTACGTTCTTTTTATCCTTAGGTGCTTTCCTGAGTATAAGACATGAAAAGAAAGGATTAACAACACTTTTTTACATAAATCAGGGATAAATCATCCAAAAGCATACAAAATGTGGGATTAAAATATGTTACTTTTACGGTTTATCAAATACCCCCACACTTAAGCTTTTGCTTGTCCTCAAGCAAAATTTTCAGCTTACAATTAAAACGAACTTTCCATAGTTCATAATTCCTATCGACAATGTCTCATGATAATTCATAGATAATTTATACATGGATATTTCAACTCAAAGAGTCCTAAAGATTCTATCACAATAAGTCATACCTTTATAGTACGAAAACATAGGTGTCTCCCCTTATCTGAATAATTACCTTTAATTCAAAATCGACAAGAATTAACATCCTCACTAAAGGTTCACTCAAATCACTTAAAGTGTTTAAGGTTCAAGAATAAGCACTCATAAGTCGAACCTGAAAAGTTAATCCCATAGGCTTGCCTGAAAATCAAATCTCCACACTGTATATGAGATGATACACAGATCAAAAGGTCTTTACCAGGGTTGTAACGGGGCTAAGGTTAAGGGTGTGGATACAGGCTAAATTAGAGGGTAAGAATCGAGATCGAATTGACTAATTACCTAATCTAAAAATAATGAACTAAATATGAATATTTACATCGAATGAAAACTAATAATACCACTATTCATAATTACTCTATAATAAAGAGTATTTTCATCACTTAAAATTTGATAATACTTTAATACAAGCTTTTTCTTCAACAATTAAAATTTAAATGCTCTATGCTCTCTTTTATATACTACTAATATTGAATATACTTGGTTTTTTTAAGAAAAAACTAAAATATTACATCATAAATGATAAATGTAACTACTAAACTAATATAATTCGGTAACTTAATCAAATCAAACCTCGATTAAAGGGTAGTCAAAAGAATGGTGATAACAAATACAAAGGGATTTTGGGTTAATATTAGTGGGTGATTCAATAAAAAGGTTGTTAGGATTCAACGGGGTTCAGTAGGGGTTAATTTGTGAAGTTAGGCTTTTTATGGAGTAAGTGGGTTAAATCCTAGGTGCCTTTATCATCTCTTATATCAAATCAAAAGTGTGGTCTCGACATGTATAAACGAGGCACGTTCTAGAATAACAATTCAAAGTTGACACACTCATAATTAATAAAGTGAGCATGAAAAAGAATATATGCTCTATAAGGCTCAAAATCTCATAAAAATTATGGGTGTTTTTGAAATCAATCCTTATAAATTCCAAATTTCAAGGTAATACTCAAATTCAGTTCAATGGCCCATCAATTTTTAATTTTTAGAAAGTAGACTTATCATGCCTGATTCTCTAGTATTCTTCAAATTTAATCATCAATGCACAATTAACTATGACTTAATCTAAAACATATAAATAAAAATCATAAATCATTAGAAATTTCATCCTAATTAGTGATATGAGAAAAATACTTTCGGACAATACTAAAATTCAGGATTTTGAGAATAATGCAAAAAGTTAGGTACTTTTACCCCCAGACTTAAGTTGTACATTGTCCTCAATGTACAAAGATAGATAAAAAATTATGTAATAAAAAGAGAAAGGGAAAAGTAACACTTCCTGAATTTTGGTTGATTCTGTGAGTTGGCGTCTTTGGTGGCGGTGATGATGTTTTCTATGGGCCCGGTGGTGTGGCTACCAACGATCTCTATGCTAGATGAAGAAATTGGGGAGCTTGTAGAGAATTATCCAGGGATTATTGAAACATATCTAAAATAAACTAAGTATATATATGAAGATAAGAAAGAAGACGAGAATTAAAATAGAAAACAATCTAAAGTGAAAATAAAAAATAAATAGACTGTTAAGTCCTTATTGAAGGTTGGTTCGCAAGGTGGGAATCAACACTAAGGTTGGGGATGAAATGGCGGTGGCAGATGTGAAAAGGTTATCGTGGTGGTCGGTGTGATTCCCAAGTAGCCTGATGAACCCTTGGCTTGGTCTTTGAATGAAGCGGCCGACATGAACTTATGTAGATCGGTCTCCCATAGGGAGATTATGCTTTCCTTCTTCCTCTTCTTCGGCATGATTTTAGTTTTTCTCAAGATTCTTGGACACTTTTCCTACCGAGAAAGAAAATTTTGAAAGAAAAATGAAAGAAGAAAGAAGAGAAAAGATGGGAAGAAGGGGATAGGCTGTGGGGTTTAAATAGTATCTCAAATCTGGCACGTTCACACGCCCGTGGTCTAAGGACGTGTCAAGTTACACAGCCACCTCGCACGGCCATGGTGTGGAGTGTGTTGCATTATCCACACCCGTTCTTAATGTACCATGCCCGTGTCTGAGTAGTCAGTGTCGATCATGGCCACATCGCACGACCGTGGGTACAAGCGTGTTGAGTCTCCCATGCCCGTTTCTCAATCGGCCACGCCCGTTGGGAGATAGTTAGTAGCTTCACACAGTTTAAGGACATGGTCGTGCTGATCTATCGGTGCCAATGGCGAAGGGTGGTTGGGCCCGTGATGTTTGACGGTGGTTGTCCTGAATTGCACGGCCTACTCTGTTAGTGTGGTGGTTTGGTGGTCCACACGGCCATGGACACGGTCGTGTGGAAGGCCGTGTGGCCTAGAAATCTGCACTTTTGTGTTAGTTTACAACTAATTATTTAGAAAAGAAAGATGGAAAGGAAAGAAACTGAAAATAAATTTGAAAGTAAATTGAGTTAGTGCTCGGATTGCCTCCCGAGAAGCGCTCATTTATAGCCTTAAGCTAGATTGTCCTCGTATTTGAAAATTTTAGAGAGGTTTAAAGGTTTGAATATCTTCCCACATGCTCACAGTTCTATTTTTGTGACAAAGTTGAAGTTGAGAAGCATTTACCTTGAAATTTCCAAACATTGGATTGCTTACCTCGACTATTTCGTGTGGGATGATATCGTGTACCTTAAGAAGAATTTCTCCCTTTGCCCTCAGGTCTGTTGAAGTGATGTGGGGATCGACTTTGTCTAACAATACCTGGTCTCCTATTTTAAAGTGATTTTATGTCCCTACGAGCTTTTCTAGCGGTTCTTCTGGTTTTATTTCGTGTGGATCCGGCTTTTATTTGACTTGTATCTTCTGCTCTTCTAAATCATCGACCTTAAGGTTTTGTTTCTTGTGTGAATCTTCTTTGTCAATTTGGGGGCTATGAGTTGGCTCAGGTTTGATGGCTTGTGATGTTTCCTATAGTGAAGGTTGAACAATTTGATTATCTATTGAAGTGACTTTCTTACCTTCATCATCCGTTGTTCTGGATGAGTCGATAACTTGAAGCTTAATCGATTCATCTCCTACGCGAAGTATGAGTTCACCATTGGCAACATCAATTTTTGTTCTAGTAGTTGCTAGGAAAGGTCTTCCTAGAATTAAGGGGATTGAATTATCCTCATCCATGTCTAAAACAAAAAAAATCTACTAGGAAAACAAATTTATCGATTTTTACAAAAACATCTTCAATAATGTCCCTAGGAATTCTAACAATTTTATCAACTAGTTGAATACTCATCCTAGTTTGTTTGGGCTTCCCTAGACCTAGTCGTTTAAATAATGCATAAGGCATAACATTTATACTTGCCCCTAGATCAGCTAACGCATTATCAATAGTTAAACTACCAATTAAGCATGGAATCGTAAAACTCCCTGGATCTTTTTATTTCTGCGGTAGTCTATTATGTAACATTGCCGAGCATGTTGTGTTTAGTTCCACGTGGTGCTCTTCGTCTATTTTGTGTTTGTTTGTCAAGAGTTGTCTTAAAAATTTCCTCAAGTCTGGCATCTGGAAAAGTGCTTCAAGAAGGGTTAAGTTAATATGTAATTTCTTTAAAAGTTTAAGAAACTTACCGACCTATTCCTCTGAATCATATCTTTTCAATGCTCCGAGATAAGGTATGCGAGATTTGTATTCTTTGATTATTGGTTTTGGCTTTTCATTTTACCTTTTTCTTCCTTAGTTTCTTGTGCCGTGGTAGGCTCGTCTACATTTGTACCCTCTTGAGCTGTGATGGCTTCAATCTATTCTTTTGGGTTTATTTTTATGCTTCTTGGTAGACGTCCTTGCTGACATTCAGAAATCAGCTTTGTGAGAAGTCCCACTGACCTAGTAAGTTCTCCAACTTGATTCTCGATCCCTTTGATCGATTTTTTTTTTTGTTCATCAAGTACTGCTTCAGTCTTTTGGAAACGAGAATCTGGGGTTGCCATGAATTTTGTCTGCATCTCTTCGAGGTTTGATTTCTTCTCTTGTGGATATGGCTGATTTTGATAATTTTGAGGAGGTTGTTGCCTTTGATTTCATTGATTTACTTATCCTTCCCACGAAAAATTTGGGTGGCTCCTCCAGCCTGCGTTATAAGTGTTGCTATAAGGATTATTATTGGATCTGAAATTGTTACCTATATAGTTTGTCTGCTCCTTCTCGCTCCTGGTTGGTAGGGTGGGTACTGAGGATTCGCCACATTTCCACTCGCGTCGCAAGGCATTACTAGATGTACCTGCGAAGAACATAAATTATCAAGCTTTTTATTCATCATCTCCTCCTGTGTTGACAGCATTGTTACTGCGTCTATGTTAAAAACTCCAGCTGATTTTGTCAATTTGGCCCTTGTAATTTACCATTGATAGGTATTCAACGACATCTCTTCAATAAAGCCGTAAGCCGCTTCAGGAGTTTGTTATTCAAAGTTCCACCAGCTAATGAGTCAATCATTTGCCTCGTTGAAGAATTCACACCGTTGTAGAAAGTTTGGACTTGAAGCCAAAAAGGTAATCCGTGGTATGGAAATCTTCTCAGGAGATCCTTATATCTTTCCCATGCATCATATAATGTTTCTGCGTCATTCGGAACAAAAGAAGATATGTCATTACTAAATTTGGCTGTTTTGGCTGGTGGAAAGTATTTTAAAAGAAATTTTTCCGTCATTTGATCCCATGTGGTGATTGACATTCGTGGTAACGAGTTCAACCATTTCTTTACTTTATTCCTTATGAAAGTCAAATTGGTCTTCTTTCCTGTAGTAGTTCATCTAATAAGCTCATCGTGCAATTTGAGTTTAAGCATCGGGCTCCTGAAAGCTATCTTCTGTAGGGATCTCGATCGCCTTACATAACTATCGATCAATGGCTTTCGCACCGAAGACGTATGGCATCATCAGAAATGCCATTTATTTTGAAAGTATCACAGAACTCTAAAAAATTTGCTATATGAGTGTTCGGGTCTTTGTCCTGCAAACCATCAAATTGAACCAATTGTTGAATCATTTGTATTGTATTAGGCTTTAATTCAAAATTATTTGCAGTTATAACAGGCCTAACAATACTAGATTCTGCTTCTGTCAAATTAGGTTTAGCATAATCATACATAGTACGCGGAGCATTCTGTTCTTGCACATTTGGCGGTGGATTGTTTTCGTCCATCCCTTCAGTAGGATTGCATCTGTCTTGTTGTTCTTCTCTTTGGTAGTCTAGAGCTCGTCTAGTTTCTTTGTGATTTCTGCAAGCGGTAGCTTCAGTGTCACTTTCGTATGCTAAAGGTCCTCTCGGGTTCCTTCTAGTCATTAACTAGAGATACCTGCTAGGAGAAGAAAGAAAGAAATTTAGTGTAATTAAAAATATAACCTGAACTAAAAATAAAAGTAAATTGCAAAAAAATAATAAAATAATGGCTAAAGTAATAGAAATAGAGCTTTCTTAATATTTTAGTGTTTCCCGGCAATGGCGCCAAAAACTTGATCGTGTCAAACAGTCGAGTTTTAATATTTATAAAGAATGATTGAACCTGTAGACTAACTATGACAACGATTGAGGAAAGTGCACCTATCGAACAATAGTATAGTTTAGGCAAGATTATTTTATCGAATCCAAAGGAACCTAAAAGTACTACTACTCACTTTCTTTCTATTACTTAGCATAAAATATGGAGTGATTGGTTTATTTATATAGTTTAATGACTATTAAGCTAAAGACAAAGACAAAAAGAACAAATTGGGAAATAACTCGAAGAAACTCAACTGATTACGACGATACCCTCAGGAAGAATCCACCTATGACTTCTCTTGTTATCTAACTTTTAATTCATATGACTTCTTTACTTAGCTTGATCCGTGAGACTCCCTAACCTATATTAAACAATCTCTCTAGGCGAATAATGTCTAACCTTAGGTTAATTTAGTGGAACTCTCATTCTCTTATAATAACCCCCTAAGGGAGCAGTAAATCTATCAATGGACACCCATATTAGGTTTCACCCTAATCCGCAAAATCATGTCACCCTATCGCTAGGCGTGCGATCAACTCCGCTTAATTATGCTAGATCTACTCATAGGACAGGGTCTATTCCTCCTCTACCTAAGCACATTAGATTCAATTAAGTAACATAATTAAGAACAAACTAAGTACTTATCATATAATTTAGAAATCAAATAACAAAATCTGTCATAGGTTTCATCCCCTTCAGGTATCTCATCACAAAATAAGAAAACATCTCAAGAGACAATATAAAACAAAACATAAGAAATCCCTAAAACCCCCTAAAGGAATTGAAGAGGAGATCTTTTGTCTTGAGTAGAACTCTGACTTCTTGAGATGGATCAACTAGCTATCTTCGAGTAATCCCCTGAATAAAAGCTCTGGAAGAAGACTCTACCTAAAACTCCCCCTAGAATGGTTGCCTTGGGTTGTTTATATAGGCTCCTTAGATGCTTTACTTGGCTCCTAAGTACCTCCTTCAAGTAGAATTACTATTAAGGTGTTTAAGTAGACTTAAGAGTATGTTTCTTTGGCTTCAAGCATCCAAATCCGATTGAAATTGCTCATTCCCGTGGCAGAGGCACGCCCATGGTAGATGCCCGTGTAAATCGTCTTCAGGCCGTGTCTCAATTCTGTCGATTGGGGCACGGTCGTATAAATCATGGCATGGCCATGTGAAGTAAATGGCAAGGCACGGTCGTGTGGCTTGAAGTCCAGGCCATGTCGATTTCTTGGGTTGGCCCAATTTGGTCCATTTTAAGCCTGTTTACGTTCTTTTTATCCTTAGGTGCTTTCCTGAGTATAATACATGAAAAGAAAGGATTAAGAGCACCTTTTTACACAAATCAGGGATAAATCATCCAAAAGCATACTAATTGTGGGCTTAAAATATGTTACTTTTACGGTTTATCATCTCCTTGCCACTTTACCATTACAACTCTTGTGTCTTCAACCACAAACAAAAATTACTTAAGACCTGCCTC
The DNA here is from genome assembly GCA_025506655.1 of Gossypium rotundifolium. NCBI lineage: Eukaryota > Viridiplantae > Streptophyta > Magnoliopsida > Malvales > Malvaceae > Gossypium > Gossypium rotundifolium. The sequence continues at coordinate 132,541,467 of CP106722.1, forward strand.
GCTTGCTTTCCCCTAAAGGTACCCAAAATTAAAATTTTGACCAAGGCTTCGGCTTAATCCCAAGCTTTCTCGGGGACCCGAAACATACCCAAACAATAAATAAGGCAACCTAAACACACCAAATTAACACACAGAGCTTAGCCTACCCACCGAAACATATTAAATGCAAAGCCCCTAATTCAGGATGTTACAGTATACTGGTCTCGAAACCACTGTTTCGACTAGCCCTAAAATCGGGATGTTACACTAAACGTGAATCTGATAACCATGCATTCAGATGGGATTGTGATGTGGATTGATGGGTATGAAAGGAGGTTATGTGTATTAAAAACAGTTATTAAATATGTGTAATTTTTGATATTTTGACCTTGTGATCTCTTGAAACCATTGGATATAGTTGGCATGCCATAGAATTGTGAGTACTCACCTCTGTGTTTTGTGATTTGGTTGTTGAGACCCTGGGATAGGTTGGAGAGATAAGAGAATGTTGTGCTAAGCTCCATTCATCAAGACATGTTGGTGTAAAATTTATTATATTTCGTTCACCAAAGTTGCCAATTTTCATGTTTGGGAAATCAACATACTTGTGATGACTTTTTGAATGGAATACAGACATTTTTAGGTTCATATGTCTCCTTGGCGTTTGGAGATCTATCTCTTAGCTTCAAAACGCACTTTGAATCACTCGATTTTTAGTTTTAGAGCTCAAGTTATGACAATTTTAGTGAAGACTACACGAGCAGAATTTTTGGATGGGATTAAGATAGAAATTACGAGTTTCAAGCTTTTCATTCGAGTTTAAATCATATTGGATTTTTGGTTTGGGCTTAATTTTTATTATCTATGAGTCAATATTGTATTTATCAAATCCTATTACTTTATTATTTTATTATTCTGAATTTTTAATAACTATTAGGTAGTTTAAGTTATTTAGGCATTTTATGTCAATAAGAAAGTTTAGTTTAAAATTACTTCTTATTTATATTAATTAGAGTTCTAGTATACTTAAGAGTTTTTTTAGATTTATTTAGTTAGCCTATATATAGGTCTTTGCATTTACACAAATGAATCAATTGATTATTATTCAGCTTCATTTTTTAGTTAATAAATTCTCTTTGAGTTCTTCTTTTGAAGAATTTCTCTTAAGTTTTCTTTTCGAAGAGTTTTTTAACAATCTTTTCAGATGATGGGGATCATCTTCAAACTTTTTCTTGCCAAGTTTTCTATCATGGAAAGGAAATTAGAGCCGCTTGAAAGGGTTGTTAATTCTTCGTGTTTCCAAGGATTCTTAGGACTTCCACATGTCATGTTCTATCTTTTTCATCTATCTTTTGTATTATTCCAATCTTTGATTTATTGTTCTATTTGTTTATCTTAGTTATTTAATTTTTATTTGTTTTATTTGAATTAGATTTGATTGTGTTTCAAGTTTTGTCAAAATCCAAGTTTCTTTCCGAACGTCTAGACCCCTAAGTCAAATCTACAACTTGAACAAACTTTACGAACAGCCTCAAAACAAAATTTTTACCTAGAAAATTTTTGAAAAAAATATTTTTCAATGATTAAATGTTTTTTAAATGGTCTGAAATTTTACATATTGTTTCTTGGCACTATTTAAAATAAAAAAATATTTCCCACAAAAAAAGTGATTTAAAAAGTACAAAAAAAGAGAAAAATATGAAAAAGAATAAAAAAATATTCATGGGTTTTATTTTGTGTCGAAACATTCAAGATCAAATATACGTTCCTTCTCATTACTATTAAAAGGCCAAAATGAAACTTCAATGCCTTGTTCAAGGTAATCGATCTATTGATGAGTACTTTAAGGAGATGGAGATGCTTATGTAAAGAGAAAATGTGCAAAAAGATGAAGTGACTATCATTGTGTGGTTTGTAGATGGCTTGAGCATCTCAATAGCTGATGCTCTTAATCTTCAAACCTACATTGATCTTGATGAGGCAATACACAAGGCGGTTTAGATTGAGCAATAATTTCAATGATATCAATCTCATCCATTTGGTGCATCACAATATTATAGAGGTACGAGTTCTAATTTTACTTTCAAGAAGTTGAAACCTCTTTATGCTACTAATAAGTTGCTGCCAAAATGTGATAAGACTAAACCTTTTGAGTTGAAAAGTGGGGCACCAACAAAACCTTCTTCTACATCTTCTAAGCAATTCAGTTCTACTAATTCTTCACCAAAACGACAAAGAGCTCGTGAAATTGAATGTTTTAAGTGCAAAAGGCATAGGCACTATAGTCGTGATTGTGCCAACACGAGACTTTTCTTGATAAAAAAAGATGATAGTGATAATTTTTTCCTCGAATCTATGGAGTTAGATGAGATAGAAACATCATGTTTTCCCACTAACATGTATAGCACTGAATTGAATATTCAAAATACTTTTGAGGGGGATATGGGAATTGAGGAAAAATCATCTAAAAAGACTGATTGAAAAGAGAACTTGAGTGATAAAAGTCTATTTGATGGTCCAAATTAGGTGAGTGAAAATCCATATGAGGTAAAATTAGAGAGTTCTCAAGTGGAAAAAGAAAATGAAAAGCAAGAAAATACTCATACAAAAGTAAGGAATGATTATATTTTAACTAACCCTAACTTAAATTTGTTTAGTGGTGTTTCTTTATTATAGGATTTCAAGGATCCATTGACGGATTACCAATTATATTAGTTACCACCGGTGAGACGATTTTACTTAGGGGAGAGAGGTAAGTTGAACATTGATACTTCTCCACAAGTGCTACAAGGCAAGAAAGGCAAGGAAACATTAGAAATTGATTTAAGAAGGCATACCTTGAATGTTTTTTATAAGTATGCGATTGATTTTATTTTTCCTTACCACATGCTTTCTCGTTGGTCAAATTTCATTAAACCTTTGTTTGAAAGTTCAATTTATTTTATGGGTTTATCTAGATTTGTAAAGATTAAAACTAGTAATTCTATTGCACTAGATAGGTTTATTAAAGCTTTTTATATATTTGCTCTTGCAACAAAATTTTCTATCTTGACCTTTAATGATGAATTTTACATAATCTTAACCTTCTTGATTTTTTATAATTATGTGAAATTCTTCACTCATCGTTGGAAATTCTTATGGATGGCCATGTATATTCAAAGAAAGTTACAAGTTATTTTTTACTTGAACACTCATGTACGTAATATTTCTTTATTTAGTGTTGATAGTATGTTTTTGAATGAGAGATACTTGATTCATGCTAATTTAGATGATCAAAATCATATCTTTGATCCTGGAGATAATTTTGACGCACAAGAAAGCTAAGTATTTTTTCATGTTATTGTTATTTATTCTAATTCCTTTTCTTTTTGTGCAGCTAAATATTCGAGAAAGAATCTTCTTGAGAAAGGGGAGAATGATGTGAGTCTCAAGGCCCAATTTCAGACCCATGGATGTGATGGGCTCACACTACCTCATGGCTCAACAAAAAAGTCAAAGGCTAAGAAAATCAAACCAAGATACGATCACAAACAAGATTCGAGAAGGAATCTTTTTGAGAACGAATCTTGTCAAGGAAAGGGGGAATGATACATGCACGGATGGGGTAACATTTATTAAATTTCATTCACTGAAGTTGTGTAACACCTCAAACCCGGCCCATGCGTTTCGACTGGATCTCACGTCTCACGGCTTGTACATTGAAAACTTTTGCCTTGTTGGTTTTGGAAGTCGTAAGTTAATTAGACATTATTAGAGTAAATAAGTGACATTTTAAAATAAAATCTTATATTAGTATTATTAAATATAAATAAACCTTGACATAAAATTTATAAGTTGCATAACATTGAAAACTTCTTAGTTGAATAAAAACTAAGGGCCTTAAAAAATCCCAAATAAAAATAAAATAAACTTAAAGAAATCCCAAAATAATTTGTAGAAATAAAACTTGATGGCCCTCGAGTCCGCCTCGGCTCCTATGTTCATGATCTACTGCTCACCGAAATGTTGGGAAAAATAAAAGGTTGAGTCACCAAGACTCGATGTGCAAATCCGAGAACACATAAAAGGCACGAGGCCCAAAACACATTATGAGCCTTGGCCCGTATACAAGGGTAACAAAATATGCAACATGGCCCATCCCAAACTTATGAGTCCATCCTCTACACACCCCCGTAACAACCATCACACCGTGGGGATTTCTACAATCAACCCTCCATCCACTACACACCATATTGACAGCTGTGCTGCTTGTCATAAAGACCGATCACTATGTGACCTATGTGGCGAAGCCACCGATCGCTGTGTGACCTTAATAATATATCAAAAGCTATGCTGCCTGTCATAAAGACCGATCACTATGTGACCTATGTGGCAAAGCCACCGATCGCCTCGCGACCTACTCCCCTTTCGTAAATCAATCAATCCCATCCCATGCATACATGCAAGAATCAGAACATTAAACTATTCACATATTTTTACATACTTCGATACACATAGAGAAGTTTCTATGATTATGTACCTGGCATCCCTTGCCTACCCTTTCTGGGTAATACGACTGTTCATACAGCCTTATTTTTTGGCTTTTAGCCCATAACATACATATAATTCAGATTAACTAGTGTGATAGAGATCTACACACCTTTTTCGGCTTTTATCCCATAACATACATATAATATAACAAAGCTTATGTGTCAAGAATTTACACACCTGATTACCGATAAAATGAGGCTTTCTATATCGACGCTATCCTTAGTCGACACAACCGCTATCCGCCTAAGGTGTTGTTCGAAGCGGTCCACAACCAATTGGCCAATCTCGAGCAAGCAGAATCGCTTCGTTTCTTAAACTTAGGATTCTTTCTTTTGCCTGATCCTTATTTAATTCCATCATAAATCCTTATCAAAGTTACTATAATAATATTTAATCGTTAATCATCCTTATAAAGATAAAATCTTGTACATAATGATGAAATCTAATAGAAATCTAGGAAAATCTTCTTACCTTAAAAATCTCGAAATTGGAGACTTATGAATTTCGGCTTTTAGATCTAGCCGACTAGACTTCCTTCAAATCCTGACTTGCTGCCCATCATAAACTATTAAACTATTAGCTTTCGGCTTTTGCCTTTTCGAAAATTGGGAATAGATTATGAGAACTAATCAAAAATCTACTCTTACCTTAACTTAGGAGATTCGGCTAGTACTAGAGAGAGAATTCAAAAATGTCAATAGAGGATTTAAATGCCGGAGGTATAGAACAATAAATGGGATGAATAAAATAAAAACTATAGAGATTTCGACTTTTTAGAGAAGGAAGAGAATAATGGAGTTTTCAACTTTTAGAAGAAAGAAGATAATAATGGAGTTTTTGACTTTTAGGAGAAAGAAGAGAATAATGGAGTTTTTGGCTTTTAGAAGAAAGAATAGAATAATGGAGTTTTCGGTTTTTAGAGATATTGGAGAAAGAAATTTGGAGAAAAGAAGCTAAGGAATTTCGGCACAAAAGGGAGAGGATTTAATGTCGAAACAAGGAGCTAGCCCCCTATTTATAGGAAATTGGCAACCCTTTTCCATGTAGTAGTGGTTTCTTTACTCCTCTCGGTGATGGATTCTTGGCCATCACTTTCTTTGTAGATAAATTCTAACTTTTCTCCTTTATCTTAATCTACTAGCTCATCTAAAAGATACTTAATTATCTCTAACTCCTCCCTCCATTATCAGCATATTATTCACATATTTTAATCATTAAAATCCCTAGATCTTAGCCTTTATCTACTTATTATCCACATAAAATAAATTCCTAAATAATAGCCTTTATCTGCTTATTATCCACATATTTTAAACATTAAAACCCCTAAATTTTAGCCTTGTTGCCATCCACTCCACCAAATCCTAATGCCCAAAATTTAGCTAACTTAAATTAAAAGAATTGGGCTCCGTGAAACTTAAATTTGGGCCCCTTACTCCTTGTGTGTGGCGTCACCTCCTAATATTGGGCCACAAGCCCATTTTGGTATTTTAAACATAGATACTACCTTTTAAACCCTATAATGCCCAAACATATAATTTTAATCAAGGCCTCTGCCTAAGCCTGAGCCCAATTTGGACCTCTAACATTTAAATTAACTCATTCCACATATTCACCCATTAAACGCATAGGCCCAAAAATTTAGGATGTTACAGTTCTACCCTCCTTAAAGAAATTTTGTCCTCATAATTTCCAACTAACTAGTAATCATTCTACCTGAGTCTCACCACCATGCTTTCGCTGTGCACTCTAATTTTAAAACCAAAATAAACACTTAGTATACTATGGTAGGGTATGCACCATTATTCGCATCTAAAGCGTCTTCGTCCCCTTGTACTCATTCTACCGATTTGCATTTATCTAATTAGAAATTTTATGAATCATTATTTCTTTCCACTGATTTACCACGAATAGTCTTATGATTAATAGTTCTAAAAAGTAGTTTTTTCGAATTCATACACACACTACAGTCTCAAGTTCATTCATTCAATCATCAACATTCATGAACTCGCATTCATTACAGAAAAGTGTTGTGGTTGTCATTGTTGTTGTTTTCCACTACCCAGGAGTATTTTTGTAATTTTATCCTATAGGGGCATTTTTTTAAATGAGGTTAATGAGGTTCCTTGATGATTTTATAAAATAAGGGTATTTTGGTAATTTTGTATTCCCCGGGGTATTTTGGTAATTTTGGAAACCGATGGTATTTTGGTAATTTTGGAATCTGGGGCATTTCAAAAATTTTGAAATCTGAGGGTAATTCGGTAATTTTAAAATTTGGGGGCATTTTGATAATTTTGAAATTTAGGGGTATTTCAGTAATTTTGAAATTCTGGGGTATTTCGGTAATTTTGAAATTCGAGGGTATTTCGATAATTTTTGTGATATGAGGGTAGTTTGGTAATTTTGTGATTCAAGGTTATTTCGGTAATTTTACAAAACAAGGGTAATTTGGTAATTTTACAAATCGTATTATTTTGGTCATTTTGCATAATAAGGGTAATTTGGTAATTTTCTTCATAGTTGCGAACATTTTCAAATCAAATGTATTTTTTTTCTAGAAGTGCACAAAACTTAGGGGTATTGGTTGCAAAATAGGGTGGTTGGTCCCTTTCGGGTTTTAATTATGGGTTGACCCATGAACAAGTCCTTATAGCTAGAGTGAGCAATACTACGCACTGTAAGATTCTGTGAAGAGGAGGTGAGTCACTAGGACTGCTTAAATACCAAGCTCTCCCTGAATCCACTCCTAGGCATGCGTATGCCTATTGCCACACCCTGTCATGGCTAAAGTGAACAATCACTATGCACCAGGTAAGATTCCTGTGAAGAGGAGGTGAGTCACTTGGACTGCTTAAATACCAAGCTCTTCCGGATCTACTCCAAGACATGCATATGCCTGTTGCCACACCTTAGTCTTGTGACTCGTTTACAAGTTTTGTTTTAGTGAAGTTAAGTCTTATGGAATTGAAGAGTTGTTTGCCTAAGCCTAGAGTCCATCAAGTTCTAACCTAGATAGTCTACGTCCCATAAAGCTCATTACGCCCACATAAATAACACAGCAAGAGTTTAGAATACTTACTTGGGCGGATCGGGTGTCGATAGACTCGAAGGCCATGTCCTCGAACCAAAAAATTTTTTTTTAAAAATATTTCTAGACCTATTTCTGACCCGAGTTTTTGGCGGGCTCGATACTAAAATTGTAACACCCCAAACCCGGCCCATACGTTTCAATTTGGATCGGCGTGTCACGGCTTGTACATTGAAAACTTTTGCCTTGTTGGTTTTGGAAGTCGTAAGTTAATTAGACATTATTAGAGTAAATAAGTGACATTTTAAAAATAAAATCTTATATTAGTATTATTAAGTATAAATAAACCTTGACATAAAATTTATAAGTTGCATAACATTGAAAACATCTTAGTTGAATAAAAACTAGGGGCCTTAAAAATCCCAAATAAAAATAAAATAAACTTAAAGAAATCCCAAATAATTTGTAGAAATAAAACTTGATGGCCCTCGAGTCCGCCTCGGCTCCCATGTTCACGATCTCTCGCTCACCTGAAATGTTGGGGAAAATAAAAGGTTGAGTCACCAAGACTCAGAGTGCAAATCCCGAGAACACATAAAAATGCTTGAGGCCCACAAACACATTATGAGCCTTGGCCAGTATACAAGGGTAACAAAATATGCAACATGGCCCATCCCAAACCTATGAGTCCATCCTCTACACACCCCCGTACCAACCATCACACCGTGGGGATTTCTACAATCAACCCTCTATCCGCTACACACCATATCGACAACTGTGCTGCCTGTCATAATGACCGATCACTATGTGACCTATGTGGCGAAGCCACCGATCGCTGTGTGACTTTAATAATATATCGACAGCTGTGCTGCCTGTCATAAAGACAGATCACTATGTGACCTATGTGGCAAAGCCACCGATCGCCTCGCGACCTGCACCCCTCCCGTAAATCAATCAATCCCATCCCATGCATACATGCAAGAATCGAGCATTAAACTATCTAAACAGATCACATATTTTACATACTTGATACACAGAGAAGTTTCTATGATTACATACTGCATCCCTTGCCTACCCTTTCGGGTAATACATTATTCATCTGACCTCATTTTTCGGCTTTTAGCCCATAACATACATATAATTCAGATTAACTAGTGTGATAGAGATCTACACACATTTTTGACTTTTAGCCCATAACATACATATAATATAACAAAGCTTATGTGTCAAGAATCTACACACGATTACCGATAAAATGAGACTTTTATATCGACGCTATCCTTAGTCGACACAACCGCTATCCGCCTAAGGTGTTGTTCGAAGCGGTCCACAACCAATTGGCCAATCTCAAGCGAAGAGATACTACTCGTTTCTTAAACTTAGGATTTTTTCTTTTGCCCGATCCATATTTAATTCCATCATAAATCCTTATCGAGTTAATATAATAATATTTAATCGTTAATCCTCCTTATAAAGTTAAAATCTTGTATATAATGATAAAATCTAATAGAAATCTAGGAAAATCTTCTTACCTTAAAAATCCGAAAATGGAGACTTATGAATTTGGCTTTTAGATCTAGTCGACTAGGCTTCCTTCAAATCCCGACTTGTCACCCATCATAAACCACTAAACTATTAACTTTCGGCTTTTGCCTTTTCAAAAATTGGGAATAGATTATGAGAACTAATAAAAAATCTACTCTTACCTTAACTTAGGAGATTCGGCTAGTACTAGAAAAAGATTTTGAAAATGTCAATAGAGGATTTAAATGCCAGAGGTATAGAACAATAAATAGGATGAATAAAATAAAAACTATAGAGATTTCAACTTTTTAGAGAAGGAAGAGAATAATCGAGTTTTCAGCTTTTAGAAGAAAGAAGAGAATAACGAAGTTTTCGGCTTTTAGGAGAAAGAAGAGTATAATGGAGTTTTTGGCTTTTAGAAGAAAGAAGAGAATAATGGAGTTTTCAGCTTTTAGAAGAAAGAAGAGAATAACGAAGTTTTCGGCTTTTAGGAGAAAGAAGAGTATAATGGAGTTTTTGGCTTTTAGAAGAAAGAAGAGAATAATGGAGTTTTCGGCTTTTAGAGAAATTGGAGAAAGAAATTTGGAGAAAAGAAGCTAAGGAATTTCGGCACAAAAGGGAGAGGATTTAATGTCAGAAAGAATGAGCTAGCCCCCCTATTTATAGGAAATTCAGCAACCCTTTGCCATGTAGTAGCTGGTTTCTTTACTCCTCTCAGTGATGGATTCTTGGCCATCACTCTCTTTGTAGATAAATTCCTAACTTTTCTCCTTTATCTTAATCTAGTAGCTCATCTAAAAGAGACTTAATTATCTCTAACTCCTCCCTCCTTTATCAGTATATTATCGACATATTTTAATCATAAAAATCCCTAGATCTTAGCCATTATCTCGCTTATTATCCACATAAAATAAATTCCTAAATAATAGTCTTTATCTGCTTATTATCCACATATTTTAAACATTAAAATCCCTAAATTTTTGCCTTGTTGACATCCACTCCACCTAAACCTAATGCCCAAAATTTAGCTAACTTAAATTAAAAGAATTGGGCTCCATGAAACTTAAATTTGGGCCCCTTACTCCTTGTGTGTGGCGTCACCTCCTAAGATTGGGCCACAAGCCCACTTTGGTATTTTAAACATAGATACTACCTTTTAAACCTTGTAATGCCCAAACAGATAATTTTAATCAAGGCCTCTGCCTAAGCCTGAGCCTAATTTGGACCCCTAACACTTAAATTAACTCATTCCACATATTCACCCATTAAAGGCATAGGCCCAAAAATTTAGGATGTTACAAGTTGCCAATTTTCAAGTTTGGGAAATCAATAGACTTGTGACGACTTTTTGCATGGGATCACATGTATTCATGGCGTTCTAATATCTATCTCTTATATTCAAAACGCACTTTGAAATACTCAATTTTGAGTTTGAGAGCTCAAAGTATGACCATTCTAATGAAGACTGCGTGAGTAGAATTTTGGGATGATGGAAATTACGAGTTTCGGGCTTTTAATTTGAGATTTAATCATATTGGGTTTGGATTTTTTTTCTTAATTTTTATTATATATAAGTCCAGTTTTTTATTTATCACCTCCTATTATTTTATTATTTTATTATTCTACATTTTAATTATTATTAAGTAGTTTAAGTTATTTAGGTGTTTTCGTCATTAAGAAAGTTTAGTTTAAAATTACTTCTTATGTAGATTAATTAGAGTTCTAGTATACTTAAGAGTTTTATTTAGATTTATTTAGTTAGCCTATATTGTAACACCCCAAAGCCAACCTAGACGTTATGACCGGATCTAGCATGTCCATAGAAGGGCTGTTGAAAAAAATTAAGCGTTCGTTGAAAATGTTTGCGCCTCTTTTGAAAACTCCGAGTTACGTTGGTTGTTTATAAAAAACCTATTTACTCAGTGTCCATTTTAGAAAAGTTGTATCTTACTTGAAAACTGCCTTTGTAAAAATCGATTTTGATTATTCGCAGTAACGTGATATTTTTTAAATCGATTGTTAGTGTTTTAAGAAAACCCCGTAGTTATGAGTTTAACAGTTATAATTGAAAGGCTAAAAGAAAAATATACCAAAGGCCTTATTACAAAATATCAACCCAAAATAAATAAATAATCTTAAAGTAAAAGTAAAAACTAAATTTACTAAAGTTTTAGAGAAATCTCCGTTGTATGGCCACCGCTAAGTCCTCCAAGGCTCCACATACTCTATCGTTGGGGATTACTTGTGAGGTTAAAAGGAAAAAGTGAAAGTTACGAGAGCTCAGTGTGTAATCCCCTAAATGACATTAACTGGGCCCAAGGCCATAAGACATCAATCTGGGCCTAAGCCCTATATTCATGAAAGTGCAAATGAAATAGTGCAGCCCAACCTAATCCAACCAACACACCCCGTACCAGCTTATCACACCTGTGGGGATCAAGTCAACCTACCCCACCAATCACACCAATATTGCAGACAAGCTACTAATCACAATATTTGTGGCTGAGCCACCAGAGTCATAATTATGTATATATATATATTGTGGCTATGCCACCAGGCTACACTGTTCTTCAGCCACTAACCCGCCCTATGCAACATGACAAAATGCAATATAGATACCAATATATAATAGTGTAATGTAAACATACACACATCATTAGGCAACACTGAGGGTAAAACAATCACTCAACCCATCGAGGGTAATTTAGTAACTTTGCAGCCTAGGGGAATTTTAGTAATTTACCCTCTAAGGGTATGTTTGTAATTTCCTTATTAATGGCCTTTCCAAAGGCCTACTATAACCTCGAGCGACTCGGGACCCTTTCTGGGTCTATACGGAGCTATTGGGCCTAAAATCTATTTTAGGCCCAAACAGGCCCACACACTTGTATGGCCCAAAACGTGGGGTTTCGATTTTGGATATGCAGATTTCGTATTCGGATCTATCTTTTGCTAGTTTTTCAAAATTTGGCTCGAATGGGCCAAATAGCCCATTGGGCCCATTTTGCCCAATTCAGCCTGTTATAGCCTCGGTATCGCGAGAGTGTTCGTGCCACTCTTATCGACTTAATGTCATGATTGGTTTCTTGATTTACCACTACAACCATTCACACGCTCGTGTGGTCATAGATGCCAATTTTTCCAGCTTTTCAGCATTTGGCCGTTTCACAAACGTTTCACCCAAACATTCAGAGAGGTGTAAGAGTACACACCTACTTACAAGTTGCGAAACACAACACCTTTCAAAACACCTGAGATGAAATTGGCTAAGCAGTTAGTCTTCTCATTCAAATAAACCCAAAATGTGAATACGGGACTAAAGGCCTAACTTACCAACAGATACACGCCTTCCTTTTAAAGAGAGTATCCGATCCACCCTCTACTGATCAAGGTTTCGTGCTTCTAACGAAAAGATCACATTATCAACAATTCGATGTAATAAGAGAAGAGGCTTTTAAGAACTCAAGAATTACTTCAAAATAATCCCACCATTCTCCACCCTTATTCGGCCATAGATACTTACCAAGGTGCCCTAGATTCGACAATCGTCCAACAAGAGTTCGGGCTTCCACGAAGGAACAAACACGATTCAGGGTGGAGAGGAGTATTCAAATTCAGCCTACATGAACAGAGTTAAAATATACTATTTCGGTTCTTTAGAAGAGAAAAGAGAAAAAGAACATACAAATAGAAGAAACCATTACCTTGCAACCGAAGGAAACCGAATAGAAGAGGAAGATTTGGCTGCACAGGATAACAAACAAAGACAGAACGCAGAGCAGAAGATGACGGAGAAAGACTTAACTTCGCTGAATGCCTACCACAAAAAGATGTAAAAGAGAGATTAAGTATTGGCTATAAGACTACCCAAGATGAAATACCCAAGATGAAAAGAGATGGAGTACCAATTGAGAATTAGAAGAAAATAGGGGGTTGATGTTTCGGCTAAGGTATAGAAAAGGGAAAGTAAGAGGATGTGGAAGATGGTTCTCGGCCAAGAGTGATTTGGTAACAAGGAGAAGAAATGCACAAAAAAGGAAACATAAAGAAAAGAATGAATTAAACTGCCAAGAAAATTTGGCAACACAAGTTGAGAAAAGAGAACCAGAAAAATGTTTGGAGTAAAAGTGTTCAAAATGCACCAAGTGGCAACCACTTTCAGCACCCTCTTACTCAATCTGAATGCACACTCCCCAAAAGACAAAATTTTGACTGAAATTCCCCATGCATTTCCCCACTTACAGCCATCACTACTTCTCCCCCCACAATCCCTTGATGTACTCCCTGTTTTGCTCCACAATCCACTCCCCATCACTTATTCAAACATTTTGACCAAGTCCTCCCCTTCTCCTGCAGAGTTTAGTCTCCACTCATCTGCCTCCCTTCCCTGAGTACAAAAATAAAACTCCCTTTTTGCAGCATGTGGGATTAGAAAACTCTGCCTCTCCATGCTTCCCTTGTGACGCCACCAACTATGCCACCTTACTTCTTGTATTAACAAAATACAACTTATTAAACCTAAGTCCTGCATCCACTAGCTCACCCCACTAAAGTGCCCAAAAACCAAACTTTCACCAGGGCCTAGACTAAACCCCGAGCCTTCCCAGGACCCCCATTCACACCCAATTAACAAGCTTATCAAGCACAACACATGCAAGGACGCAAAAATACTAGACCCCTATTTTTAGGATGTTACAGTTCTACCCCCTCAAAGAAATTTCGGACTCAAAATTTACTTGGTTAAAAGAGGTAAGGGTATTACTGTCGCATTGCCTCCTCCGGCTCCCATGTGGCTTCATCTGAACAATGATTTTGCCACAATAGTTTGACCAGTGTAACATACTTCCTCCTAAACACTTGAACATCCCGATCAAAAATCTGCACTGGTTCTTCCTCAAAAGACAAATCAGGTCTTACCTCAATTTCTTCTACCGGTACTACATGAGATGGATCTGAGCGGTAACGCCTCAACATGGAGACATGGAATATGTCATGTATCCAATTCAACTCCGGGGGCAACTCAAGCTGATAGGCGATCGGTCTAACACGCTTCACTATCCGGTAAGGCTCGACGAATCTGAGGTTCAGCTTACCCTTACGTCTGAATCTCAAAATATTCTTCCAAGGTGAGACCTTCAAGAAGACATAATCCCCCACTGTGAATTCTATCTCCTTATGTTTCAGATCCGTATACAACTTCTGTATATAAGAAGCTTATTTCAACTGACTCCTAATCAATTTTAACTTTTCCTCAATATTTGAAATTAATTCTAGACCCAACAACCATCACTCACCCAATACTGTCCAATAGGTAGGGGTACGACACCTACAACCATATAACACTTCGTAAGGTGCCATCTGAATGCTGGATTGGTAGCTGTTGTTGTACATAAATTCCGCTAATGGTAAGTAATCTTCCCAACTACGTCCGAAATCAATTACACAGCCTCTTAACATGTCTTCCAGAATCTGAATTACCCTCTCTGACTGGCCATTAGTCTGTGGATGAAACGTTGTACTAAAGTCCAATCTCATACCCAACGCTTCATGTAATGCCTTCCGAACCGAGATGTAAATCTAGGGTCCCTATCCGATATGATAGACGCTGGGACCCTATGTAGCCTCACAATTTCTGCCACATATAGCTTGGCCAACTTCTGTAGCGAGTAGTCAGTGTGAATCGGTATGAAGTGAGCGAATTTAGTCAACCGGTTAACGATTACCCATACTAAATCTTTCTTAGTAGGTGTCAAGGGTAGCCCTGAGGGCAGCTGATGTTCTGCCTTGACTTGCTGACATGTCAAACATTTACTCACAAAGTCCGTAACTTCTCGTTTCAGTCCAGGCCACCAATACAGTTCCCGTAGGTCTCGGTACATCTTACTTCCACCGAGATGCATAGCATATGGGCTACTATGTGCCTCCCACAGAATCATCTGTCTTGACTCAAAGTCCTTCGCCATACAAACTCTTCCACGGAAACATAATACCCCTTCACTATTCAGCCCATAAACCACTATCTCTCCACTTTTCACTTGCTGAAGCCAAGAACCCAACGTTTCATCCAATAATTGATTCTCTTTAATCTGACTTACCCATCACAGTTTCACCTGAAGTTTCGCTAACAAACTACCATCTTCATACAGACTGAGATGAGCAAACATTACTCTCAAATCTGATACCACTTTATGACTTAATGCATCTATCACCACATTGGCTTTACCCGTGTGATATTCGATCGAAGTAGTCGTAATCTTTCAGCAACTCTATCCACCTCCATTGCCTGAGATTTAACTCCTTTGGGTTAAGGAGATATTTCAAACTCTTGTGGTATGTATAGATAATCATCATTTCTCCGTATAGGTAATGTCTCTATATCTTTAATGCGAAAACCACAACAGCTAGCTCCAAATCATGAGTGGGGTAGTTCACCTCATGAGGCCTTAACTGACGCGATGCATATGCTACTACCCTTCCTTCTTGCATCAGCACATATCCCAAACCTATGTGCGATGCATCACAATAGACAACAAATTCCTTCCTAGCTTCAGGCTGAATCAACACTAATGCTTCAGTTAGAATCTTCTTCAACTTTTCAAAGCTTTCTTGCTATTTATCAGCCCACACAAACGGTGCTCCCTTACGCAATAACTTAGTTAGGGGTGCAGCAATCAATGAAAACTCTTTGATGAACCACCTGTAGTACCCAGCCAAACCCAAAAAACTTCAAATTTTTGACACTGACTTCGATGGCTTCCAATCAATACAGACTTCAACCTTTCGAGGATCAACCCTAATTCCCTCGGTAGACACCACATGCCCTAAAAATGTCACTTCTTTCAACCAAAACTCACACTTACTGAATTTGGTGTAAAGTTATTTTTCTCTCAATATCTGTAAAACAACTCGAAGGTGTGAATCATGCTCCTCTTCCATTCTTGAGTACACTAAGCTGTCATCTATGAATACCCCACGAACCGATCTAGATAGGGTTAGACAACCCGATTCATTATATCCATAAATGTGGCTGGTGTGTTCGTTAATCCGAATGGCATAACTAAAAACTTGTAATGCCCATAGCGAGTTTGGAAAGCAGTCTTATAGATATCCGTCTCCTTAACCCTTAACTGATGGTACCTCGACCTTAGATCTATCTTTGAAAAGACCGAAGCTTCTCATAGCTGATCAAACAGGTCGTCAATTCTTAGTAGCGGGTATTTGTTCTTAATAGTTAGCTTATTTAATTGACGATAGTCAATGCACATATGCATCGACCCGTCCTTCTTCTTCACAAACAATACTGGCTCTCCCCACGGAGATACACTTGGTCGAATAAAACCACGGTCCAACAGTTCTTGGATTTGAGCCTTCAGTTCTACTAGCTCTTTTGGTGCCATTCTATAAGGGGCGATGGACACCGGAGCTATTCCCAATAACAACTCATTCTCAAATTTGACCTCTATCCAGTGCTCCACGACCTCGTCCAAACCCATTTCCCTCTCGCCGGACCGCACCCCTTAGTGGCTATTGACCACCTCTCCCTGGCTGTATAAATCTCTGACCTACCACCTGTGCCTGAATAGGCTCTCGAGGATAGTCTCTGAATCGATGATCCATAGACCCGAATCTGAAATATCTGCCAGTTCTTTTCCATCACTCTCCGAGTGAAATTTCCAACATTACACACAAGGCTGTAACTGGCCGTTAGTAACTGGAACACCCACTCGAGCTGGCCCATCAAACCTAAGCCTCTTATTAAATCCCCTTGAAAGTCTTGAGAACCCAACATCTCATTTGTTCTTGCCCCTTTCTTTATCTCAGCTCTATCGTTTAGAGTCTTTTACCTCCTCAGCAGTTTTAGCCTTTTCCAGCAACGTAGCAAAATCTCTCTCCCTCTACGGGGCTATCAATACCAGCAACTCATCTCGTAGCCCATCTTCAAAATGCACGCAGCGCTCATAATCGGTTGAGACTACTCCCTGGGCGTACCGACTCAGACGTAAAAACTCGCCTCATACTCTGCCACAGATTTACCTTCTTGAACTAAATTCAAAAATTCTTTTCTCTTAGCATCCACTTAGCTAGCCCAAACATATTTTTCCTGGAAGGCCGCTTTAAAGAAATCCCAGGCGATACGATCCACTTGAGTACCTTTCCTCACAGAGAGCCACCATTGGTATGCCTCGTCTCTCAGCAATGACACAACCCCTTTCAATTTTTATTCCATCGTAGTACAAGTCATCCACAATTTGTTCCATAGCCTACAGCCAATATTCAGCTACATTCGGGGCTACACCAGAGATGCCCCTAAAAACTTCGACCCCATTTGACCTGAGTCACTCAGAAATAGACCAACATGCTGTCGACCCAGTACTTGCCCCAGCGACCCATTCCAGAACTCACAGCATAGCTTGCGACAAAGCATCGTGCCCTCCAATTCGGTCTTGAAACCCTGCTTCCGCTATTGGAGATGCTAGCACTTTGCCCTCCGGTACATGCCCTGATTCTGAGGATTCGACCTCAGCACCCTGGCCTCTACCACTGCCGCGTGTACCTCGTCCACGTCCCCTTGTACTCACACTACTAAATCGAGTTAATCTATTTAAGAATTTTTATGAATCAGTATATGGTTCCAAAATTGGTTAACAAATATTTTATGGAAAACAGATATAGGAGTTGTTTTCGCTAATCGAATTCCTAATGTCTCAGTTTCTATAGCCTTAGCTCCTAGAGCTAGAAGTTTCAGTGCACTACTACTAACTCTAACATTTTTTTTACTATAGTCATGTCATCAACAATCAATAATCATAAAATAAGGGAACTTACGGATTTGGTGCTGGAGACTCGTGGTGCCATACTTCCAATGAAGACATACATTTTCTAAATCAAATTTCAACAACTTTGAAAAACATTTTCAAACCCATTCCACAGTCGAGTTTTGTAATCGGGCTCTGATACCATAAAATGTAACACCCCAAACCCGGCCTAGACGTTATGACCGGATCTAGCATGTCACACAGAAGTGTTGTTGAAAAAACTAAGCATTCGTTGAAAATGTTTGCACCTCTTTTGAAAACTTCGAGTTACGTTGATTGTTTATAAAAATCCTATTCACTCAGTTTCCATTTTAGAAAAGTTGTAATTTTCTTGAAAATTGCCTTTGTAATGAAAATCGATTTTGATTATTCGCAGTAACGTGATAATTTTGAAAGCAATTGTTAATGTTTTAAGAAAACCCCGTATTTATGAGTTTAACAGTTATAATTGAAAGGTTAAAAGAAAAATATATCAAAGGCCTTATTACAAAATAGCAACCCAAAATAAATAAATAATCTTAATGTAAATGTAAAAACCGAATTTACTAAAGTTTGAAAGAAATCCCCGTTGTATGGCCACCACTGAGTCCTCCATGGCTCCACATCCTCTATCATGGGGATTACCTGTAAGGTAAAAGAAAAAGTGGTGAGTTATGAGAACTCAGTGTGTAATCCCCTAAATGACATTAACTGGGCCCTAGCCCATAAGACATCAATTTGGGCCTAAGCCTTATATTCATGAAAGTGCAAATGAAATAGTGCAGCACAACCCAATCCAACCAACACATCCCCGTACCAGCCAATCACACTTGTGGGGATCAAGTCAACCCACCCCACCAATCACACCAATATTGCAGACAAGCTACTAATCATAATATTTCTAGCTGAGCCACCAGAGTCATAATTATGTATTTATATATATATATATATTGTGGCTATGCCACCAGGCTACACTGCTCTTCAGTCGTTAACCCGCCCCAAGCAACATGACAAAATGCAATATAGATACCAACATATAATAGTGTAATGTAAACATACACACATCACTAGGCAACACTGAGGGTAAAATAATCATTCAACCCATCGAGGGTACTTTAGTAATTTTGCCGCCCAGGGGTATTTTGGTAATTTACCCTTTAAGGGTATTTTCATAATTTCCTCATTAATGGCCTTTTCAAAGGCCTACTGTCACCTCGAGTGACTCGAGAACCTTTCTGGGTCTCTATAGAGCCATTGGGCCTAAAATGTTTTAGGCCAAACGAGCTCCACACGCTCATGTGGCCCAAAAGTTGGGGTTTCAATTTCGGATATGCAGATTTCACATTCAGATCTATCTTTTGCTAGTTTTCCAACAATTTGGCTCGAATGGCCCGGATAGCCCATTGGGCCCATTTGGCCCATTTCAGCCCGATTAGGCCCGTTATAGCCTCGATATCGCAAGAGTGTTTGTGCCACTCTTATCGACGTAACGTCACGATTAATTTCTTGATTTACCACTGCAAGCATTCGCACGCTCGTGTGGTCATAAATGCCAGTTTTTTTAACTTTTCAGCATTTGGTCGTTTCACAAACGTTTCACCCAAACATTTAGAGAGGTGTGAGAGTACACACCTGCTTACAAGTTGTGAAATGCAGCACCTTTCAAAACACCTGAGACGAAATGGACTAAGCAATTTGTCTTCTCATTCGAATTAACCCAAAATGTGAATACGAGACTAAGGGCTTCACTTACCGATAGATACACACCTTCCTTTTAAAGAGAGTATTCGGTCCACCCTCTGCTGATTAAGGTTTTGCGCTTCAAACGAAAAGATCACGTTAGCAACTATTCGAGGTAATAAGAGAAGCGACTTTTAAGAACTCAAGATTTACTTCAAAATAAACCCACCATTCTCCACCCTTATTCGGCCATAGATACTTACCAAGGTGCCCCAAATTTGGCAACTGTCCAACAAGAGTTTTGGCTTCCACGAAGGAACAGACATGATTCATGGTGGAGAGGAGTATTTAGATTTGGCTTACATGAACAAAGTTAAAAGATACTATTTCGGTTCTTTAGAATAGAAAAGAGAAAAAGAACATACAAAAAGAAGAAACCATTACCTTGCAACCGGAGGAAACTGAATAGTAGAGGAAGATTTGGCTACATAGGAGAACAAACAAAGATAGGACGTGGAGAAGAAGATGACAGAGAAAGACTTAACTTCGCTGAATTCCTACAACAAAATGATGTAAAAGAGAGATTAGGTATTCGGCAATAAGAATACCAAAGATGAAATACCCAATATGAAAAGAGATGGAGTACCAATTGAGAATTAGAAGAAAATAAGGGGTTGATGTTTCGGCTAAGGTATAGAAAAGGGAAAGTGAGAGGATGTGGAAGATAGCTCTCGGCCAAGAGTGATTTGGTAACAAGGAGAAGCAATGCACGAAAAAGGAAAAATAAAGAAGAGAATGAATTAAACTGCCAAGAGAATTCGGCAACACAAGTTTAGAAAAGAGAACCTGAAAAATTGTTTGGAGTAAAAGTGTTCAAAATGCACTAAATGGCAACCACTTTCGGCACCCACCTACTCAACCAGAACGTACACTCGCCGAAAGACAAAATTTTGACCAAAATTCCCCATGCATTTCCCTATTTACGGCCATCACTACTTCTTCCCCCACAATCCATTGATTTATCCCTATTTTGCTCCACCATCCACTCTCCATCACTCATTCAAACATTTTGACTGAGTCCTCCCTCTCTCCTGCAGAGTTTGGTCTCTACTCAGCTACCTCCTTCATTGAGCACAAAAATAAAACCCCTTTTTGTATCATGTGGGATTCGAAAACTCTCCCTCTCTATGCTTCCCTTGTGACGCCACCAACTAGGCCACCTTGCTTCTTATGTTAACAAAATACAACTAATTAAACCTAAGTCCTGCCACCACTAGCTCACCCCACTAAAGTGCCCAAAAACCAAACTTTCACCAGGGCCTAGACTCGACCCGGAGCCTTCCCAAGACCCCCATTCACACCCAATTAACAAGCTTATCAAGCACAACACATGTAAGGACGCAAAAATACCATACCCCTATTTTTAGGATGTTACATATGTATAGGCCTTTACATCTACACAAATGAATCAATTAATTATTATTCAACTTCTCTTTTGAGTTAATAAATTCTTTTTGAATTTTTCTTTTGAAGAATTTCTCAAGTTTTCTTTTAGAAGAGTTTTTAACAACCTTTTCAGATTATGGGGATTATCTTCAAACTTTTGCTTCCCAAGTTTTTTGTCATGGAGGGGAAATTAGAACCGCTTGAAGGGGGTTGTGGATTCTTCATGTTTCTAAGGCTTCTTAGGACTTCTACATATCACATTCTATCTTCTCCATCTATCTTCTTTAATTTCTTTTTTATTGTTCCAATGTTTTATTTATTTTTCTATTTATTTTTCTTATTTATTTATTTTATTTGTTTTATTTGAATCAGATTTGATTGTGTTGTGTTAAAATTCAAGTTTCTTTCTGAACGTCTAGAGCCCTAAGTAAAATCTTCGACTTGAACGAACTTTATGATCTACTTCCGCGTTCATCCACCCTCATTCGTTCAAGTACGATAGAGATCCGTTAATCCAATGTGTGGCGATGAGTCCACTTCTATGTTTCACGATCTTAACCTACCAAATTATCATCATTTGAATTATATATATGAGATATGTTTTTGAAAATTCATGTGAGAGTATATGCTAGACTTGTGAGATAATGAAGCATGAATACATTATTTTGACCTGATGAATTCTGGTTGTAAATATGCCTTAGTATGTTCTTACTTAACTTGTGTTGTTTTGTTTGCTTTGCAATCATTCCAAACATTCACTGAGCTTATTGAAGCTCACACACTCCCTAGTAAAACCTTGCATATAAGTAGCTCTTTCAGTGTGAGTGGAGCGACAAAACAAGTAATCTAAGCAATGCATAATTTTTGAGTATGTGGTTTCGCGATTCTTTTAAACATACTGAATAAAGGCAATGTGGGTTATAATTACAATTATTATTATCATTATTTCGAGATTATACTTATGAATAATTAGTGTTGTTTTTGGACTTAAGATGTGGACAATATTGATGCTTGATATTGATATTAGTAATGCATTCTATAGTTTGCTTGTGAAATATGTGTTAATATGGCATGGAAAACGTTTAAAAGATGTTAGTAGGTTTGATTGAGTCAGTCATTACTTGTATCATGAGCAGGAATGTTGTTTTAAGCATGTAGAATGTTTTAACAAATGAATTTTTAGTATTCTGGGTAAAAGTATCGATACTCGTGACCAAAATAATGATACCCAATCACAAGTATCGAATACTAATGATAAAAATACTGATACCCTTGCCAAGGTATCAATAAAATGTTTTGAACCAAAATTTTTGCAAAGAGTTAAAATGGCATCGACTTTTACATTTTTATCGTTACCTAGCACATAAATATTGATACTTTCTTGATTAGTATCGATACTCACACTGTATTTTGAAAATTTTCAAAATGGTTCTTATTTCTCAAATAATTTTATTCTAATATTTATTTAAATGTTTAATTAGTTAGGATTTCATCTTTAAAGGTTAATAGTGGTAGTCGTTGCTCTTATTTGAAATTGTGTATGCATGTGTATAAGTTCTGATAGTTTTTCTAGCAACCTGTAACTCGAGTCCAACGACTGCACCGGGGGAGGAGTGTTACAGTGCCTTATGCCATATTGTTTAGAACTATGAAAATGACAAATTTTGGAATGCTTGGGTGTATTTCGTATAGGTCTAATGAATGGTCAATGGCATACATATAACAGAAGTAAGTATTTGATGTTGTGACTAGCATTATAAGACACATTTTAGCACACACGGGCTAACACACGGTCGTGTGTCACACATGGACAAGTGACACAGTCGTGCGGTCTTTATGATTTAGGAGGTTTTGGTCAAACACGATCTTAGTCTCTCACACGGCCTAGCCACACAGCCATGTGAATGTTTGTAGGTTTTTACATTTAGGTCCACACTGCCTCAGTTTGTTACATGGCCTAGAAACATGGTCGTTTGACTCTAGTTTACACGGTATCATTATTTAACATGGTCTATCCACACGGTTATGTAGCCTTGTTTTGTGATTTTTCCTAGTTGTTTAGAAGATTGTAATTCGGTCCTTTTATGTACTCAGGTCAACTTAAGAGCTTTCGTAAGCTCGATTAAGAATCTAATTTGTTTATAATTCATATTAATTGTGCATGATGACTTGTATTTGTTTATTTATTGAATGTTATAGATGTTAAATGTATGTGACTGATCATGTTAATTGTTGTAACATCCTGTAGCTCGGGTTCGATGACCAGACCATAAAAGAGGTCTTACATTTATTGGTATCAGAGTTGGGTTTAGTCAATTCTAGTATTGAACATAGTTTTTATTGGGTCTAGAAATTACATGTCACATAAACCTACGATAGTGCGATATTATTTGATCTGATCTAACCTTGTTTTCTTATAGATTAAAATATGTCAACTAAGTCCAATCATGTTGTTCTTGATGAAGTAGGCAGTAATGTTCTGACTTCTAAACAGGAAGTGAGTCACTGTATTCGATTCAAAAATGTTTGAAAACGAAGTGAAAAATTCCCTTTTCGGTATGACTTATCAATGGTTTTAGGAGGCCTTAGTCACACGTTGAACTAGAGGTGTATCCAAGTGTCGAGGACACCAATGCAACATCATTTCGGAGGTGTGACTGATTTCAACAAGTTGCATTTTTAATTTGTCGCATGTGGCAAGGGAACCTAAAAATTTATAAATAATTAAATGTTTTGAGAATGGACTCCAAGTGTTTTTTCATGTAGTGTAGGATTTTAATTAGTAGTTGTTTGTCTTTTGTACTTGTGAGGATATAATTTATAATTAGTTAAACGTTTTTGGGATTGTTTAGTGAAATCGCGATATCTAATGGGGGATATTGCAGATTCTAGAACTATTTCAATAGGGGGACAAAAATCATTTTGGTATCACGATATCAGACCCCTGATATCGCGATACCCCTAAAATTTCAAAAGTCAAAATTTTGGTTTTAAATAGTGGTATCTCGATACCCAACCCTCAATGTCGCAATATCTCAAACAGAATGGATGTGAAGTGTCAAAAATTAGGGAATATCGCAATATTCAACCCTAGGTATTGTGATATCCATGTTGAGTCAAGTGATACCCAATTTTTGGTATAGTGATCCCTGTGTTTTGGAGGTTTCTTAAACCTCCAAACACCCCAAAACATTTCATTCTCTTTTTAAACCTCAAACCCCTAAAAACTCTCCCCCTCTCTATTCTCTTAATCTCACTTGTTAGTTTCTTCCATTTTCTTACAATTCTATTTTCTTGTTGTTTCATTTTGGTTATTTCTAATCAACTTTCAAGTATTTCTTTTTTTTTCCATTACTTGGGGAACACGACACTTCTCAAATCAATCTACTCGGCAATGGAAATCAAAGCGGTCTAAGTTTTCTTTTCCTTTGTTTTCTTATAATTATTCTTATTGTTTTCATCATTTCAAATTTAAAATTTTATTTTATTGAATGATTGCTTGTTGCTAGTTGGTTAGTTGGTTTTTCCTTGATTAAAATTGAGAAAATTTTAAAAATTATCCTCGAGACAAAGAAAATGGTCTCGACCCAAATTACCTCGATTTTATCATCGAGATTTGATGGCATTAATTTTTCCCAAAAAGAGGCCAAAAAATTCTATCAAATTATCGAGGGATAGACATTCATCCCTGAATACAATTTTGATTCAGCCTCCTCTTATAACAATGAAATTCGAGATGAGGTCAACTTTCACTTGTAGGACGATTTTTACATGCTTCTGAAGCAACCTGCTATCGTACTTGTAGTTTTTGAGTTTTACTCCAATTTGAAAATTTTTTAACGTAACTGAGTGTACATCAGAAAGCCTAGCACCAATATTTCCCCTGTAACCATTTGTGAATATTATGACCTATGATGTTACGAGGAGGACAATTTGTTGTTCCTTGATTTAAACCACTTTACTAATGTCAACACGGACACAATTTTAAACTACCTTGCAAAAGGTAGAGGGGAATGGAAGCAAGAAGCTTCATCGGGGTGACTCTCTCTTTTAAGCAAACAATCACAATCTCTATTGTAAAAACTTGGATGCAATTTATATGTACTTGTCTCTTCTTAGCACATGATACTAATAACATTAATGTGTTTAGAGCAACCATATTATATTCTTTTTTACAACGCGAAAGAATTTGTATAGGCACATCATCAATCAGCATTTGAAGCTTTGCATTGTGGGCAACAAAGGGGGTATCGATTTCCCACATTTGGTCACTAACCTATATCGTAGGGCTAGTATAAACATCGCATCCACTAAGCAGACTCATCATCCCACTTGTGACTTCATCGAATATTCCTTGCTCCAACAATTCCAAGAGCTTCATAGAAAGCAGATTTAAGAGTGGAATCAAAGACGTGAGGACAAAATGGATTTACCACAAGTAGCGAAAAATTCGAGCGCCAAAAAGAAGACTAATGGTGTAACACCCCAGGTCTAACGGGTCTAAGGTTTTGGTTGTAGTAGTAAGCTAGTTTTTCTGGTGAAGTGAAATTGTCCAATTTCATATAATGGCGTATACATATAGTTGTATAGTAATAGCCACATAAGTAAGGATTTTATTTCATAATACTCCGCTATATTGAGAGAAGTTTGTGTTAAGCAATAAAAGGGTATCTATGGTATGAGTTTTAGCCAAAGGTATATTACGTCTTATTTGTCTAAACTATTGTGCTAGTTAAAAGTAATCTGGTTATAAATCAACTTGATAGCCTAGCAAATGATAATCTTGAATGCAAGGTACTTACTTATGATTCTTTTGGAAATTGTAGACCATTGAGAAGGCAAATTCTGGAACATGTGAAACTTATTAAGTTCCACTAAGTAGGTTAGGTCATATATATATGAGCGAGATGGGTTCTGAAAAAGGTTCTTATTCTTCCTTACATGTTGTTCCCTGATTCTTTTTCTTAAATCAAATGGTATCTCTTCCTCCTTAAGTTGAAGCTATGGTTTTGGGTTTAATCAGTTGTTATTCCATCTTTGGGTAAATATTTCAGCTCTACATGTTAAGTTCTAAAAAGTAAGATTGTAAGAGTTATTTGAATGATAAAGCATTAAGTACAAAGTTTTGCATAAGGATGTCAGCGGTTGAAATGAAAAGTAAATTGTACGTATAAGAGTTATAATAGTGAAATTATGTTTCTAAGCAGTTGTTGATGCTGGTTCAAGAGGGATGTCTGAGTTTGGAGCTTAGAACTGCAGTAGGTGAGAATCAGGTGAGTCAAGACATCTTAACTCTTTTACATGAACTATTTAAATAAGAAGTATAAATATGTATACAAATACATAAATGGGATGATGATGTCTACAAAAATGTTATTGTTATAAGTGTAGTAAAAATGATAGATGTGTTGCAATAATATGTATAAAGTTCCATTAACAAAATGATGTTTGGTAAGCATGTAGGTAAATTTTGGTATATGAGGTGTATTGGATAGCAAGAAAGTGATTATCTAGGTAAGTTGATGCTAAGCTAATGGTCCATTGTGAAACCTCTGGTAGGGCAATTATATTGCTAACCAGACTAGCATGTCACAAATTGAAAATGAGTGTAAGACTATAAGGTAGATGCCCATGGTAGTTGAACAAACTTTACATGAACATGTGGTTAAGACAATACATGAAAATGGAATGGCAAAACACGATACATGAATATGTGGTTAAGACCCATGGCATGATATGATATCTCTGTATGTATTATTCATGGTATAGCATTTGATAATGTGTAAATCGAAATGGTACGTCATGATACATGAAATTTTGCATAAGTCCATGAGGGAGAAACCCATGGAATCCTCTGTGAAGTTCGTCGGGACAATAAAATGAGATTCTATATGATGCCTTTTGTCATTTTCTATTTGGCCCTTGTGGCGTGATCTGTCATGTATGTTTGGTAAGATGTGTATATCTGTTATTATGAGAAATTATGGATAAATTTTGTTAGTTTTGTAATAATGTATGGCTGTGATAAGATATTTATATGCTTAGGGTTAAGGATTGAGCAAGATCTGTGAAATAATTGAATAAGTTTTGAAAAGAAATGTGTATCTGTATGTTAATAAAGGTATCTACAACGATAATCTGATAATATTGGATTTAGATATATTCATATTTATGAGTGACCTAAGAAGTTGTCATTTTGGATTTGTTATGAAATGGTTGAATTAGAGTCACCTGGAATCTTTCATATCTGGGTGGTAGGTTTAGGGTTTAGGATTTAAGAGTAAAATGGTATGAAAGTCATCTAATTGGTTTACGTAGTATATTATCAATGTGGGTTATGTGGCATTGATTCAAATTATAATTTGATTAACATTTTGATGGTACTCAAATCTACATATGTATTCGCCAAAATGTGTATGTGTCCGCCTATGATTTATGTGTGCGATCAACTATTTTGAGATAAGTGCAAGTATTAGGATGTGGTCTGTATGAAATGAATTCTGAAGGTACGTTCTACTGAGGAGTACTTATGTAATAAAGAGAATTAAGAAATGTTCTGAAGAATTTTTAATTAGTCAAATATGAAAAGAATCAATATGTAAGGGTATGATAATTGGTGTATATGTGTGTATCACAACTGTAATGGTATTCGCCCGATATAAGTGGTTTGTAATAATGGGTTACATGTAAATGTTCTTCCAAGAATATAAAGTATCTACTAGAGTATAATGTGATGAAGCTCATTAAGTACTCTTATACTCATAAGGTTTGTTATTATTTTCAAGTGTTTGGAAAGAGATTGTGCCAGGAGTACGCTAGAGTAGTGGGGAAGTGGGTCATTATGCATATAGTGTAAGTGTGGCATAGTTAAGATACGTTGTTTGTGTCTATGGTTAACTAACTTTTATATTGTAATGATTTGTATCAAGACTGATATAATAAGTTATTTTTTTAAACACCTCTTTTGTTTTTAGATGTTAAGCTATTAACTTAAATTAATAAATAAAATATTTTAACAAAATGAAGAATTGGAAATTGATTTGTTAATTTATTAAGTATTGTGTATAGTAACTCCCGAGATCTGAACTAGACGAATCAGTCGAGTTGAGGGCATTACAAGTAGGTATCAGAGTTAAGTTTAGCCGAACCTCTAGCGAGTAAGTGAGTCAGTTCTGTATGCTAATATGCCGAATCTGGCTTAGTCCCTCAGGTATGTGAAATTTATATTTGTGTGAAAGACAATTAGTAAAATAATTTTACGGTAAGTAAGATAAAGAGTAATACAAGGGTAAATTCATTAATGAAGTTTGAAAACCACTATATTGATAACGAAAAAGAAGGTACAAGACAAAATAAAAAGAAATTACAATTCCTTTCCTCAACTTGATGATCAGTGGGTTCAACAGGGACCTCTTCTGTTTGTCTCAAGTCATTTGGAGTCTTCTCTAAGTCAACTGAGTCTCCTAAATTTTATTCATCATCCTCTAATTCAGGCATACTTGTGGAAAAAAAAAACCAACAATTTGTTTCCAATATGTTTGAAAGTCCTCCCAGTCTTTGGCTTCAGGATGGTATTCATTGAAGCTTAGGGAATCAATATGGATATCCTTAAAAGAATAAAAGTCTACCTGACTTAAATTCATTGAGCCAATTGCCACTTGTGTGTGAAGAACCAAGTTGTACTTTAACTCTGGCAAAGTCTTAGTAAAGTTCTTTGTGGTATCTTCTTGATACTTTCTGATGGCTTTTTCACTGTATTGTTGAGACCATCCCACTCAACTTTATAGCATAGCACCTAACCTTTAAGCTGCTACTTTACTAAGGGCTTAGTCTCCTCTAGTGTTGTGGCTCTGCCTTCCAATAGGTTGCACTTAGCCTGAATATCTTTAAACATTTTCTTCTAGGCAATGATGCAAAAACTGAGTTTATTAATTTTGTCCTTTTAAATTTGACTAGTTCAATGAAACTCAATTATAGTTTGATCCTTAACCTTGATTGTTTTCTCTAAACTAGTAACCTTAGTATTATGAAAGTCAACGGCATTTTGGAAGAGACCATACCATAACCCATACTTTACTAATAGATCCTGTGAGGACTTTGTCATTGTCGAAAGAGGGGACATGCCTCGATGAAGAAATTAATGGCAATTTAGGGATTAGAAGCCATACAATGGCCCACCAGATCGAGTGTGTCGTTAATACACCACGATAGAATCTAGTATGCTACTGAGGAAAAGGTATTTGAGAGGTTTAGGTTTCGTTTAAAGTTTGATGAAAACTCTTTCGTATGTTTTGTTTTTGTAGACAACTTGAGCATGATTGTTTAAAAGCGATAGTGAATTTGAAAACCCGAAATTTTGAAAACTTAATCCACGTAAGTAAAACAAGTTTACCTCATGTAGAAATTTAAGTAATCCTAGTTGTTGCTTAAACACATTTTTTTCTTTATGTTAATAAGAAATCACATTCAAGTTTGGAAGACAATTGAGTTTCATTTAATTTGAATTACTGATGATACCCGATGGTAAAGTTTAAAACATATCGCTTTGTAGTTTTGAAAACGTTATCTTTCCAAGTTTTATCGAATATTACCCAGTAATTTGTTAAGGCATATTTGGAATCCAATCTAAGCAGGTAAATAACAAAATATAAGTTTAAAATTTTTAAAGAGGCCTTTTACAATCCCAACATAATCAAATGAAATTTAAATAAGGTAAAGTACCAAGTTTGAAAATCAGTGCAAGCCCGAACTTATTTTTGGCATGGTCACCTCGAGTCCATCCTGGCTCCAAGTCCGCGGTCTACGTGTCACCTGAAATGATAAGGGAGAAGGTGAGTCGCAAGACTCAGTGCATAAATCCCTCTCCCGGTATAACATGCTAACACACATCATAACAAAGCAATGCAAGAAATGCACCCGATCCTAACCATCCATATCACCTTTTCTACCCCGTGTGGTACCAAACCACTGGTGGTGCCAAACCACTGGTGACCCAAAGTCACGATATCCATAGATGTGGTGCCAAACCTTTGGTGACCCAAAGTCACGAAGATCCATTGGTGGGGCCAACCCACGTGTGATACCAAATCATGGCGGCGATCCCATATCTCAAAAGTGGGGCCAACCCACGGTGGCGTTAACCACGAGGGGACGAGTCGCTATGAGGTGCCAAACCTCCGGTGTCCCAAAGACACAAGTGTGATACCAAATCACCGTGACCGTAGTCACAATTAAAATGATGGGGCCAACCCATCGTGTGATACCAAATCACTAGCGTCAATCCCAGATAATCAACCGTGGGGCCAACCCTTTGTGGTACTAAGCCACTTGGGACGAGACGCGGAGGTGCCAAACCTCTGGTGACCCAAAGTCACAATAATCAATCTGTGGTACCAAATCACTGGAGGTGCCAAACCTCTAGTGTCCCAAAGACACGGATATCATATCCCCCTCCTCTCATATCACCCAATAACGTATCATACTAATGCGAAGTCGAGCAATCATGCTATCATGCTCCCATGCTTAATATGACATCTCAACATACATACACCAATAAATCATGATATCACATATCATCACATATCTCGTAATGAAACGGACTTACCCGAATCCGTATCCATACCTCATTGGGTATTAAATCAGTCAACCACACTGTTTCACTTACATAATCAGGTTATTAATACATTACTCAGTTAAGAAGGTGTGTAAGTTTACACACCTGATCGATCGCACGCTTAATTTCGAAGAACCGATTTATACCCCTCAATTATCTTGCTCCTAAAGTCGGCCAAACACAGGGTTAATCACTTAAAACCATTCGGCCAGAATAGATAAACCAGAGGGGTTTGCGTTAAACCTTTACCTCGTAAATGGTTTGGTTTCCAACCAAACCCAAACCAACACTAGATCCCTTACCAATCGGTCACACCCTAGAAACGAAAAACGGTTAATCTCTTAATAACTTGACTTAAAGAAAACTAAATGAAACCGACTAAAAGAACTCGTTCTTACCACCACTTATCGATTGCTTAACAGAGAAAGAAGGCTCCTTCTTGCTTGCTTCCAAAATCCAAAGGCCCTATAACAAAATCGGTTACCAACCAAAGAGTTAACTCCCGTCTAACAGACACCGAAATCGACCCTTAACCACACCAAAAATCGACAAAGCACAAGAAAGGGGCGAAATGGCCATTCGGCCAAACACTTACCTCTTACTAGGCTGATTGAAACAAGAATGCAACAAGGTCAACCCTCCTCAATATTCGACAATGAAGAACTATAGGGAGAAAAAGATTCGGCAACACCCTTAATAAAAAATGGAGAAGGAGGTTCGGCCTTAAGAGAAATGGAAAGAACGATTGAGAACAAAAAGGCTAAGGGGTTTTGAAAAAGAAAAGAAGAAGATAAAATGATGAATGGAGGGGTGCTTTCGGTTTAAAGAAAAAGAAGATGGAGGATGAAGTTTTTTGGAGGATGGTGTTTCGGTCAAGAAGGGAGAGAGAGAGAAGCTAGTTTTGGCTTCAACAATTGGAAAAGAAAGGGAGAGAGATGAACATTCGGCTACCAAAGTTTTCAAATAAGGAAAAAGTGTGGAGAAGAAAGTGTAGTAGTTTCGGCTTACTCAAATGAAAAAGAAAAACACATAGAAAGGAGCATTCGGCCACAAGTACACAATCAAGAAGAATCAAGGCAAGTTTCGGCAAGTAAAGGTGCTTGAGGTTTCGGTTTACACAAGATGCAAATGAGAAGAAATGGGAACAATATTCGGCCACACACACCAAGTTAAGAGATGCAAAGCAATTTTGGCAAAAAGCTACTTGAACTTTCGGTTTAAGGAGAAATAGAGAAGAAGTAAACTTGAAGTTTTGGCTAGTTTTTGACTAAATGAGAATTGGCTCACAAAAGAGTTTTTGACCGAAAATGCACACTTTGCTAACATGAAAATTCGGCACACTCCTCCAAAACACTTACCAACCGGCCACTCCCCAAAACCTCTCCAAAATTCGGCCAAACTCCTTCATCCACTCCAAGCCACCAATTCAAACTAGTTTGAACTAGTCTCCCTCCTAACTTCACTCTCCACCCATCATTTGAAGTTTTGACTTGGTCCAAGGCAGAGTTTGAACTGCCTACAACTCCTCCCCTCCATGCCGTCAAAATGGAAGCCAAAATGGAGCATTCTGCAGCTTGAACACAGGACCTCTCCCCCCTTGCAATTGACGCCAAGCCAAGCTCCTAGTGGCGCCTTACTTGCCACTCCACCAAGGCTCCTCTTGTGCTAAAAATTTACCCAAAATATTTATAAACCCCAGCTCCTTCAGCTCCTCCCACCTAAGCCTAAAAACAAAAATTTTTCCTACCACTCAAAGCTTACACCTAGCTTATAACTAAGCCCCAACAACATCAAAATAACAACATAGCACATCATGCACATGCAAAGAAAGCCAAAATAAAATAGCCCTTAACCCGGGATATTACAGAGTGACTCCTACGAGGGCAAGGATAACGAGGAGGATGAAACCAGTGCAAAGAGGAGTAAAAAAGGTGGAGCAGCAGATGATGAGGCATTAGAGGGTGACGAGGAAAATTCTCATGTAGAGGCCACGGAGGATGTATTCACACCTGCACAGGGTGTTGACTTGGAAAAGCAAAGCACACCCATCCACCGATTGTGCACCAAGAAAATTGCTCCCAAAGGAAGAAATATATCAATAGTTGATAAAATCGACTCGGAGGACGGCACATCCAATTCTTAGCTACATGTTTTTGCATTTATTTTAATTTTTTATGCGGCATGTAAACTATTAAATACTTTTGGATTTGTTTAATTTTCTTTTTCTTTTTCTTTTTCATATTGTGTTTAGTTGTTTTTTTTTTTTGTTTGTATGATTGTCTTATGTACAGCGATTTACCCTGAAAGACTACACAACATTACAAGTTTCAATGAAGATGTGGACCCCCAAGCTAGTCTAATGCTACATTCTAGGGAAGCGTGGTAACCTCTTATCTTTTTCTTGGGACACATTAGGGACAATGTGTAGTCTAAGTGTGGGGGATGCACATAGTGTTATGTGTTTTATTTTTCATACTTTTTAGGTTAGTTGTGTGTTCATTTTAAATTTTTTGCCTTTTTCAAAAAATTCAAAAAAACCAAAAAATATTTCCTATTTTTATTTTAAATTCTTCAAAAATCCCAAAAAAAGTTATTTTTTTTTTTATTTTGTGTAATTGCATGGTGCTTGGACTATAATTTTATAATAAGTTACTAGTTGTATATATTGAATAAGTACAAAGTGTAACATCCCGTTTTCCAGTGGTTTCGAGACCAAAAATCTTATATGTAAATCCATATTAATTGAAACACCCCTTAGTATCCGATGCCAGGATAGGATATGAGGCATTACCGTACTTAAACTTACTTGAACATGTATTTTTGGGCTATAAAATTTCATTCCAACTTAAAACTTTTCCATCTTAATCATAGCATGTACATTATGGGCCTACGAGGCCCAAAACTTACTTCCAGGAAGTTTTGGAGTTCATCCAGAAACTTTGGTACTCTTTGAAAATTTTTACTCAAACAGGGGTCACACGCCCATGTGACATGGGACATGCCCGTGTGGGTAGGCCGTGTGATCTCACACGCCCATGTCCCTAGCCCATATAGAATTTATTTTCTTTTCGAAACTACAGGCAATTTCACACTGCCGGGCACACGCCCGTGTCAATAGCCTGTGTCCCTTACACAGGCCTACACACGCCCGTGACCTTCACCCGTGGAGCTCTCTATTTATGACGTCATCAAACCCTTAATAACACACGGCCAAGGCATACGCCTGTGTGGTGGTCCGTGTGACAAATCGAATTCTCACAATTAAAGTGCAGGGGACACACGGCCTATCAACACACCCATATGGGTTGACTGTGTGTCTACCCGTATGGACAATTAG
The DNA here is from genome assembly GCA_025506655.1 of Gossypium rotundifolium. Taxonomy (NCBI): domain Eukaryota; kingdom Viridiplantae; phylum Streptophyta; class Magnoliopsida; order Malvales; family Malvaceae; genus Gossypium; species Gossypium rotundifolium. The sequence continues at coordinate 132,575,399 of CP106722.1, forward strand.
GGGCTATTTTCCAAGCCTCTTTGCCACCCTGAAACTTAAACTCGTTCATTTCATCACAAGAAGTACATAATATGACAATATCAAACTATGAAGAACCCTTAAATTATCACTCATTTCATCCATATTTTACTCAATAAATTGCATGAACATTTATTTCATTATATCCATCAAACTTGGAACATGAACTTGACAATATTGGCCAATTTATCATGGCCATTTACAAAAATGAATGTGAAGAATTAATAGCCAAACCTTTAGCCTTCAAACATAACATGACACAAAACGATCAAGTTCCAATACATGCCATACTCAAAATGAATTAACTTTACTATACCAAAAGAACGACTGATAGTGTGATCCGAGCTCCGATGTTCTATAATTCCCGAGCTACTTGGCTAAACTACAAGGAAAAAGGGAAAAGGAGAGGGGTAAGCATATAGCTTAGTAAGTTTGCATGAATTTCTAAAGCAACATAATTGCTCAAACCAAATTCATCCTTTTCATGAAACAATAGCAACACATGTCTCAAATGCTTAAACATACTTACTCACATTCATTCTTACCCATCTCATATCACATTATGATTTAGTAACTTGTACTTACTCTTAGTACCTGTATCACTTAATCACATGACTTAGCACATATGCTAACATAAACATAAACTCAAATCTTCATCATTCTTATTCTGAATGAAATTTAAGGTCATCCATAAACGAATTTGGCTCTATACCATTTCACATACTTAACTATTTTACCTATGAACGAATCAGATTATCGCAGGATATTCAATCTCATCATGCATAAATCTTGATGCCAATGCCATATCCCGGATATGGTCTTACATGGGATCACCTCTTGACACTGATGCCATATTCCAAATATGGTCTTACATAGGATCTTATAGCTCGATGTTGATGCTATATCCCAGATATGGTCTTATACTAGATCGTACATGAATGTAAATGCCATGTCCTAGACATGGTATTATACGAGATCTTCTTTTGGTGCCGAGGTCATATCCCAGACATGGTCTTACACGGGACCTTATCTATTCAATGCTAAACATGGGTATTTTCACTATTCCAAATCTTTATTCGGGATTTCACATAACTTATTTTCACTATTTCCTCATCGAGGCTTCATGTCATGGTTTTTCATAGCAATAACATACATTTTCGTAATATTAAGTAGTTTCAAACATCAAAACATTATGAAACTTCAACTTCATACAAACTTACCTCAAATCTCAAAATGTGTATCGATGCTCAATTTAGCCCTCGATTTTGCTCTTGCCTCATTTTCGATCTGGGCTTCATATTTCTTGATCTATAATAACGTTTTTGTTTGTTAGATACACACATTGACTAAATCGACTCATAATTCATATTTAGGAAAAATTATAATTTTGCCTCCCAAACTTTACATAATTACACTTTTACCCCTAGGCTTGTAAAATGATTTTCATTCAACTTTCTTGTATTTCACCAAAACATATTCTCAACTATAGCAACATTCAATTTCTACTATTTCAATCATGTATGACCATCTTTATAACTTTTACAATTTGGTCCTTACATGCATTTTTCATGAAAATCACTTAGAAAAAGATGTTATCATACATCAAACTTTCATATTCCTCCATAAAACATCAAAATACATGCATTTCACACATGGGTGAATTTTTTAACACGAACCCTAGCTCAAAATATAGCTAGAAATAGCTAAACCGAGCTAAGAGTGTTTCAAAAATACAAAGAACATTCAAAACGGGGCTAGGATGCAGTTACTATCAAGCTTGGAAGTTGAAGAAACCCTAGCTATGGAGAGCTTGAGAATTTCGGCTATGGTGAAGAAGATGGACATCAATTTTGGCTTTATTTTCCCTTTTAATTCTTTTATTAACAAAATGACCAAAATGCCCTTAATAGTCCTTTCTTGAGATTTTTCCTTCCCATGTCGATTTTTGTCCATCATCAAATATAATGGTCTAATTTCTAAATAAGGACCTCTAGTAATTTTCATAATTCTATTTCATACTTAAATCTTCTAGAATCTCATATTTTCCATCATTTTCAATTTAGCCCTAATTGACAATTTAATCACTAATTAATAAAATTTCTTCATGAGATTTTCACACAATCATGAAATCATCTCATAAACATTATATAAATTATAAAACTCATTTTTACTTTAGATTTGTAGTCTCGCACCACTATTCTGACTAGGCCCTATGTCGAGCTGTTACATTAATAATACACGAGTCGATTATAGTTTTCTATTGACTTTTGATTAGATAAATTTTAACTAATTGAATAAATGTTTAAGTATAGGTGGTTGCCTTAAAAGTCAAGTGGTTTCAAAAAATGAGGTATCAGGATCTTGTTTCCAAAAATCGGGCTTGTAAATATTTTTATTAAATATTTGTGGAGTTATTATTTTGATATGCAAAAGTTTGGTCCGAAAATTTAAGCGTTTAGATAGTTAATTAATTAAAAAAGACTAAATCTCAAAAGGTGTAAAAATCTAATCACTATTGAATTTTATTGTATAAATAGTTTAATTAGTAGATGCATGATGATTCATGAAGTAATTATACCATGTTTTCAATTGTAATGGACGATTAAGGTATATATTTATTGATTATATATGTTAATTATAAGTTAAAATAATAAAGAAAACAAAATAAGTAGAAATAAAAGAAATAAAACATAAAGAATGGTGGCATTTTCTTCTTTTAATCTTGAACACCGAACAACCATGGTTGAGAGCTTCTCACTTTCGATGCAGGATTAGAGTTACGAGGTATTACCGATCCATCATAACACATATAGCATACGTTTACGCAACAATAAGTATTCATTTTCATAAATCATTCCACACAATCACATTGTCCCTTATAAGGGCTTATAAGGCCTTAAATATGCTTTAGAAGTAGTTCGGCACTAAACCGATATCATACGAAAATTATAGACACTTAGAAATTTCTCATGTAAACAAGGGTCACACACTCGTGCGAACAAACCATGCGCCTCACACGGCTAGTAGAAACGCCCATGTCTCAAGCTGTGTGAAAACAGGGCATACATACTGACTTGGGTCACACGGCTGACCACACGTCCGTGTGTCTAACCCGTGTACCCTTCGAATTGGCCACACACATCTGTGTGCTAGGCCGTGTGTTAGGCCATGCCAAAACTGTAGGGTATACTAACTTGTGCAACATGGCAAGTCACAAGCCCATGTGCTAGGCCGTCTACCATTTAGGGGGTATACTGACTTATACCACACGGCCAGTCACACAACCATGTGTGAGACCGTGTGGAGCATACTGACTTCAATTTAATTTCAACACCAGGGGACACATGGCAGTGTAATTTGACCATGTGTCACACAAGGCTGAGACACATGACCCGTGTCTCTGCCCGTGTGGAAAAATAGGCTATTTACCAAGCCATTTTGCCACCCAATTTGAACATACCTACACAAGCACAAATGGTACCAATTTAGGGTCCTAATACGCATCCAAAATCATCAACCAATGTTCAAATCATAGCATTTCATTACCATTAATATAATTTCTAAATATGCTACAATTTGCCATCTAATTTCATACCTAATTCACATATCCAATTCAATCAACTAAACCATTCCATACATACATTATCAAGCATCAATTCTCAAGCACATAGCTTCCCAAATTACGTAATATCATTTAGCATTATAGATTCAACTTCAACCACACAATATAGATGAATTTACCAAATGCAAAATAGAACCATTTACACATTTATAAACATCATAAAATTCATTATCATAAGCCAACTCAAATGGCTCAAAATACATGTTCATCAAACATACCAAAATGACTCAAGCCTATACACTCCGTATACCATATATACACAATTCAAAAGTACCAAGTAGATGGTTGAATAGTGTGACGTAGACTCTGACGATCCCCGAATCCGAGCTAGCTTTGAATTCACTATAAAACACATAAAAAACAAACAAAGTAAGCTACAAAGCTTAGTAAGTTCATACTAAATATACTTAACAATTCATAAAATACAAATCATGAATTTGAACAAGTTAATGTATAATTGTAAACGGAAAAATATATAAGATTTTTCCTATGTAATTTATCACCTTTTTACTTAGATCCATTGTTAAAACTAAGTAATTGCTTAATAAATTAATGAAATATGTGAAAATATGAAATTAGGACATAGAAATTATTAAAATGTGATTTTATGCTTTATTATATAGTTTTCATGCAATAAATGGCTTATTTTATATTAATTAGGATATATTATATTTTTAAGACATAAAGGGTCCGTGCATGATTAATTTAAATAATAAAATATAAAATTATATTTAATAATTCATTTTAAAATATTTCATTAATAATTTGGGTTTTAATTAATTAATTAAATTTAATAAATTTTATTCTTTGGTCCTCCAACTTGTTGATTTATTCTGGACAGGTCTGATAGATTTGTTGGATTACAAAACCATCCAATTGGAGACCAAGGCAACCCAATATTTGGCTACACATGTCTGTCCATTTAAACCATTCTTTGGTTTAATTACACAAGGTCCTTGCGGTGTTGTAGAAGTTAGAAATTTGCCTGAAGATTTACGATTGACCGAGTCTCAGTCTTGAGTTGTGTGGCATCCAAAATAGCTTAAAATCGAGCAAAAATCAAGTCAAAAGCCATTAAGCATGGCCAGCCACAATTTGTGGAGATTTGAAGAGGTTAACATCCACTATTTTTAGCAAACTATCCCCTATCCTCACCTATAAATAAGACCCTCTCATTCCCTCATTCATCATCCCTCAATCATCCCTCAATCATTCCTCATTCATTGTCATCATTCATCATTTCTCTCTTCTATCAAAATTCTCTTAGCCTTTTCCATTCCCACGCCTAGCATCATCTCTTCATAGAGATTTTAGCAATTAAACGTCTTAAAGAACCCTTGGTCGGACACCTTGGAAAGCCATCAGCAAAGGAGCAAAGTAAAGGAATGAATGAGCCTCGTCAGTCAAAGTCTTGGGTGACAGCCACTCTAAAATGGGTTTAATCTTCCTTTTCTTTCATTTAATCTAAAGATGTTTGCTATGTGTTCTTTGTTCTTGTTTACAACAATGCTAGCTTAATTTTATTTAAGCTAGGATGATTGCTTTGATTAAATAATATTTATTTGATTCATGCTTATAATGTTTGTGCTCAATCGATCATGTTTATAATTAAAATCAAGTCTGTATTTCATTCATATGTGATTGGAATGCACCTGAATTAGCTGAGCGATCCTGACCAGAAAATGGCTAATGGACACATAATTGAAATGTGCATGGTCAATTTAGATCCTGACCCGATTAAATTGTAGGTTGCATAACAACTCTGACCAAGCTCTTTTATCTGCATAGTTTATAGATTTGTGTGATTAAATGGTTAGAAACCTGACATGTCCGTGTTACCTCACACGAATTCTAAGAAACCCTTAGTAAATAAGGATCAGTAAAATGCATATTTACTAAGAAAAGGATTCTAAAAGGACCTAATATGGTTTCCAAACTCATGAAAAATTAAGTTGCCATATAATGTTTTTTTGAATGTTATTAAGCATGTTGATAATAAATTGAGTTTAATTAAAGTAATTATCCTAGTTTATTTATGTTATAATTGTTGCAAATATTGTTTAATTTTACTAAAATCTATTTCATTCATATAGTTTGCAGACTTAGGATAATTTGCATTAGGGATCTTTGTATTTAGTTTGATATATTTTAATCACCACTTCTCAACTATATTGTGTTTTCATTTACCAAATTGTTAATATAATTTTACAAATTAAGTGACTTGCACAAATACAATCCCTATGGAGATGATAACTCGATACTTACTTATTACTTGATAACGACTGTGCACACATGCACAAACCTACGCGTTACAAGTTTTTGGCGCCATTGCCAGGGATTGTTAACTATTGCCATAATCATTTTTTTTTTTTGTGAAATTATTTACTTTCAATTTGGTTTATTTCTAACAGTACTAACTTATTATTTCTTTTTAATTTTTTGATTTTATTTTGAGGTGTTTATGAGCATAGATCGGATTCTCGATATACTCCCTATAGACCTTGAAATTGAGTGAAATTTCAAACAAAGAAGACGTAAACGAACAGCTCAAAGACAAATCGAGATTGACCTTGGAAATCAAAATCAAGACCAAGGTAATGAAGTTGATTGTGTACGAAATCCCATCCTCATTGCTGATGATAGGGATCGATGCATCAGGTAATATGCTGTGCCACTTTTCAGTGAGTTAAATCTAGGAATTTAAAGGCCAGATATTAAGGCAACCCAATTTGAATTGAAACAAGTGATGTTTCAAATGCTACAAATTGTGGGCCAATTTAGTGGTATGCCCACGGAAGATCCATAACTCCACCTTCGAATATTTTTGAAGGTGAGTGATTCATTCAAGATAGCTGGTGTGACTGAAGACACATTGAGGTTGAAGTTGTTCTCGTACTCGTTGCAAGATCGAGCACAAGCATGGCACAATTCATTGCCACCAAGTTCCATATCTACATGGCAAGAATTAGTAGAGAGATTTTTAGTTAAGTATTTCCCGTCTAGCAAAAATGCTAAGTTGAGGAACGAGATTACAACTTTCCAACAATTGGATGACGAGTCTTTATATGAAGCTTGAGAGCGATTTAAGGAGTTCCTTCGTAAGTGTCCTCATCATGGGATTTCTTATTGTATCCAGTTGGATACATTCCATAATGGTCTCAATGCACATATAAGATTGATGGTAGATGCTTTCGCGAATGGTGCAATTTTGTCTAGGTCTTATAATAAGGCTTATGAGATCATCGAGAGCATTGCAGTAATAACTATCAATGGCCGACAAATCAAATAGCTTCAGGAAGACGTGTAGTCGGAGTTCATAAAGTTGATGCCCTCACTTCGTTATCAGCTCAGGTATCGTCTATTTCCTCTATGTTAAAATAGTTTACTGCTAATAGTGCTAATAATTTTGCAGCTCAGCCAGCAAGTCCGTTTGAAGGAGTTTCCTGTGTGTACTGCAGGAAAGGTCATTCTTTTGAGAATTGTCCATCAAATCCCGAGTCAGTGTACTATGTAGGGAACCAATATCAAAATTGGAGTGGATAAGGACCCTAGTCCAACTTCTACAATCCTTTATGGAGTAATCATCCTAACTTTTTTGGAGAAACCAAGGAAATGGACCGAACAACAACATATTACAGCTGTAACATCCTAAAATCTGAGTATCGATATGATACATGTTTTGGTGCTTAACTTGTGTATAATTAAAATTTTGCATGTTTAATATAGTCTTGAGAAGACTTGGGAATTATTCGGAAGTAGAATAAATTTTAGTAAGGAGTACTTAATTGAAGTGGATCAAGTGACTTTGAGGTTTAAGTAAATTTAAGTGTCAAAAACTAGCATAAGATGAGCTAGTAGCAAGGTAGTGTTGGCACATGTATGTTTGCTTGAGGGAAAAGGTTCGAATCCTTGAATGTGCATTGGGTTTTGTTTTTATTTTGTTTCCTCTTTCAATGTGTCGATCATGGATAAGGATTGGGATGAGTTGGATATCATTTTTGGCAAGAAGACCAAAGGAAAAAGGTAAGTAAAAGTTTAAGGAAAAGAATCTCATGATTTAAGGTGATAGGGGGACATAATGCATGAATCAAGGGCTTTGTTTTGTAAATTTTGAATGGCCAAATTGTCCATGAACATGGGCGGCATAGGGGGCTAAGGGGGATGGGCGGATTTTGGTATTGGTTTGGTAGGATTAGGTGCTTGATGAGCACATTTTCCATTTACCATTTGGTGTCTTAGCAAGCTTTTCTCTCCAATTTTTCCCTCTCCCTAGCCAAATGTACCATGAGCATTGAGGAAGCAATTGTTGCTTTTGCCATTTCTTCTTTTTTGACCATTTCGATCTTAATTTGATCACTCTCTCTAAAACTTTTCTCTTTTTCTTTGTGACCAAAACCATATAGCCATCAAAGACCATTTCTTTTCTTTCTTTTTCTCTTCATTACCGAATGCACAATTGTCCCTAAACTCTCTCTTTCTCTTCTCCCTATTCTCTTTTCCTCTCCATTTTACTTATCATACAAACACATATTTTTCTTTCATCTATATTCTATGGCTGAATGTTTGTGATCATCATCATAGCTGAATCTTTTATTCTTCATAACATCTATTTTCAATCATTTTCTTCTATTCAAACTTTGGATCATCAGTAAGAATCATTTCTTTGTCTTTTCTTTTGCTATTTGGTCACCTTGGTCGAATGTTAGAATGTCTTGGAAGAGACTTTTAAACTGATTAACCAATCACTTATTAAAATGTTTTCTTTCGTTAATTTTAGTGAAATAGTGGAAGGGTCGAATCATCATCTTTTCGGAGAAATCTTGAAGTTCATTTAAGATTTGGTCATAACGTCCAAAGGACTCTTTTGAGATCATTCAGAATATTAAGGTAAGCCAAATTCACTCTTTTAAGTCATTAGTCTTAAGATTTTCGATATATTTTTGGACTAATGATCCTTTGTCTTTGAAGATAATCAAGATAGGGACGAAAAGGGTTGTTAATAGTGTTCGAAAGAGGGGTGGTTCTATTATTCCCCCTAAATTCAAGCGAAGGACTGTTTCGAGAATCTGAAAGTTTCCACCGGGTTCTGGACCCTCATCCGAGGAGAATCAATTTTTCGAAATCATATGTACCCCCGAGCCATTATTTACTTGTGGTTATGAACCTTTGCTCGGAGAGAAATTGCAAATAGCGGTTGTTCGAGATTCCGAGGTTAAGATCTAGATTGCTTAACATTAGTATAGTTTTATAATTATTAGTGTTCTAATCAAGTGTGACACGCATATAGGTATCGACGAGCGGGAAAGTGTAGTTCTCACTGTAATCAGGTGTGTAAATTGTAACAGACCGAATCTGACCCTAATCAGAACAGTGGTTTTGGGACCATGAATTCGAGCCCGACAAATATTTAAATATCATATTTAGTGTTTATTTTATATGAATTTACATGTGTGAAGATTTCGTAGAAAAATTTTATCGTTTGAGTATCGAATTTGATAAAAATGACCTAATCGCGTAAAAAGTAAAAGTTACAGATTAAAGTGTAAAGTGTTAAATTGAGTATGGCTTTTAAATATGAAGTATTGAAATGGTAAGTAACCCATTTTAAGGGTTAGTGGCTGGCCATGGACAAGTTTGTCCTTAAGTTAAAGTGTTTGATTATTTTAATTAAAAGGTTGGTTTAGTAATTTGGTAAAAAAATTATTATATGTTAAAATAATCACGAAAAAGGAAGCCATCATCTTTTTTTCATCCATGGCCGATTGTGAAGCAAAGAAATAAGCTTTCAACCCTTTAAAATTTTGGCACTTTGAAGCCAAAAATCTAAGGTGAGTTTTAGTTAGTTTTTGATAAATTTTACGTTTTTGAGATCGTTGCTTCGAAAATGAATCACCCATGTTGTAATTTTTGAATCTAAGCATGCTTGATGTTTGGCCATTGTTGTGTTCATGTGGTTTTTGATATTTGATGATTTTAGATGAAAGATATGTAAAAGATTAGTATGTTTTGTATTGGGAGTTTTGATGAAATTGAGTATTTAGGGCTAAATTGTAAAAATAAATTTTTAGAGGGGCCTATTTGTAAAATAAATGAAATGAGAGGACTTTTAAAGTCCCTAGGAATATTCGGCCCTTGTATAGTCCTAGCTAATTTGGTGTATTTTGTGTGTTAAACAAATAGGACTAAATTGTAAAGTTGTGAAATTCTGGGGGTAAAATAGTAATTTGCCCATTTATGTGCTTAGGGACTAAATTGAGATGAATTGTGGTTGAATGAGCTAAATTTTAATGTGTTACAGATTAAGAGCAAAGAAAAATGGATTTAGATCAGGGAAAGACGAAGGTTCTCGAATAGCTGATTTGCACGGTCTATCGACAACCGAGGTAAGTCCTTAAGCAAGTGTATATTAAAGGGATAATTATAAACATTGCATATGATAAAGTTAGGAAATTTAAAGCATAAAAATGTGTGTTGGCCGAATGTGATAGTATAAATTGATAATGAGTTCAATTTGTTAAATGTGATGTAAGTAAGTTTGGTTTGATAAATGAAAGTTGTATGAAGTATTTAAGTTGTGGTGATTTCAGTATTAAGTAATGTGTATTGTAATGATAAATGTGTTGAATTCGGGCTAAATGCCTAGCAGGCTTCGTGCCGGTGATCTATTTGGGCTTTAATGCTCAGCGTGCTTCGTCTTGGTGATCTATTTCGGGCTTTAATGCCTAGCGTGCTTAGTGCTTTGATTTATTTTGGGCTTAGTGCCTAGCGTGCTTAGTTGGTGATTTATTTCGGCTTAGTGCCTAGCGTGCTTCGTGTCGGTGATTTATTTCGGCTTTAATGCCTAGCGTGCTTCGTCTTGGTGATTTATTTCGGCTTTAATGCCTAGCGTGCTTTATCTTGATGATGTGTTTTACAAAGGAGAAACCGAATTGTTGTTCAAGGTAAATCGTAGCTAAAGTGTTTAGTTAAAGGCTCGTAAGCAAGTCGTTTGATATGTTTAATGTTACTAGAGTTTAACCGATATTATGAGTACAAATGATATGTATATTTGAGGTTATATTGATGTGCACAAGTATTATATGATTGAGTTTGAGCTTGAATGTACTATCATGGAGATTCGGTTTTCAAATAGTAGTGCAAAGGGTGAAAGAAATTTTAATATGATAACGTGGTTGAGATGAATGATTTAAATGTTTAAGTAATTGAATGTAGTATCATTTCGAGCTTGGGACTTACTAAGTTTGTAAACTTATTTGTGTGTAATGTTCTCCTCTGTTTTATAGATTAGGTAAAGACTACTTGCTCAACGGGATCGTCAAGACAGTCGACCACACTATCGATCGTTATTTTGGTATTTTAAAAGCTTGAACTTCAAACCTATGGCATGTATAGGCTGGTTTTTATATGTTTGGTTTTGAAATTGTATATAGATAGCCATGCGAAAATGGCTTGATTATAATGTTAAAGCTTGTGAGTATGTGGCTATGACCTAAACTTATTTTGAAAGCAAGTTTTCTTTTAGTATATATATGTTTGTGATGTTTGGTTATATGATTCGGCAATGAGAAATGGTAAGTATGATGTATAATAGGTTTAATAGTTAGCTCTTTTGGAAGTATGAAATGTAGAATAATTTGGGTGGTAGATGATGGTATAATTTGGCATGGTAATGAGGTAAAATGTTGGATATGTATTTGATTGTGTATTGGCTATATAGGTTCGGATGCTAAATGAAAAGTAATGAATATGTTTCATGACTATTTTTGTTGATTTTTGGTATGGATCCAAATGGTAAATGAAGGTTATGGTTTAGGTATGTTTTGGTTAGTTTTATTGGATAGTTAAAAGTGCCAAGTTGATGTTATTATTAATATAGGTATGCGTACATGTGTGGATGTAAATTTGGTTACGATTTTTAGTTCATTTTTATAAGCATATGATCTTGATTATGGTGTGACCGAATCAATAATTAGTTAATAAAATGAAATATGAGGTTTAAGTATACTAATATATATGCGAATTAGGTGTACATTGAAATGTTATTTGTGTTCAAATGTTAAATATGGCTTTTGTTTATAGGGTAAAATGTGCACTATATATATATGCATCAATAGTATGTTCGCCATGTTGTAATGTTACTTAAGTCGCATATGTGATTACATAATAATTAATGTAATATGGTTTGAACGGTTTTATTATGTGCTTGTGTAGAAGCAATGAAATGATATGTTTGATATTCAACTAATGCAATAGATATATTGACATATATTTGATGTATGAACTGTAATGATATATGCATAATATGTTTTAAATATACAAATGCCATTAATATTAGAGTCATATGTATTAAGTACATGTAACATGGCTTTGTTGCATATTAGCTAATTCAATATGTGGATATATATAAAGATGATATTAATATGGTTGAAATTTGAAGCATAGTTTATATATGTATTATAAGTAACTAAGCATGATAAATTTTATCTAGTTGTGTGTTCCATATGTGCAAATTTAACTAATATGATTTAGCGGATGGTTGTTATTGATTTAGAAGTTATATCGTATAGAAATTGATATAACCTTGTGTCTCGAAAAATGATAAATGACTATGTGGAACTGTGTTTTGATGGTAATGCCTCGTAACCCTATTCGACCTCGGGTTAAGGGTGTTACAATTTTATTAGTATCGAGCTACGGTTTAGTCAATTCTAGGACTACCGTAAGCTGTGAGTCTAACTATACATGCCATAGTTATATATATTGATAGTGTGGTGACTTCGACAATTTCAATTGTATTTTATATAGTAAATGGATTTCGATCCCGATGATCGATGATGTGGAGAGTGTTGCGCTGGTCTCGCATGGATCAGCACCATTAGACTCTCAACCGATTCACGGGTAACCACGAGGGAGAGGCTAAACAAGCCTTCTACCAAATGATGAATGAATGGTTTACAGTTTGTTTAGAATAATCCGAAGTACAACAACCTCCACCCCGAATAATCGACTCCTGCACCTTTAGCAACCCCGATGATAGATCCAATAAGATCTAGTAGGCGTCGATAAAATCGTAAAATTTAGGAATTCAAGGCTAATGATAATGATGAAGCGTAACGAGCTGAAATGTGGCTTGATAACACTATTCGATACTTGATGAGTTATCCCGCACTTCAGATGAATGTTTAAAATGTGCTATATCATTACTTTGGGACACCGCTTATCACCGTGGATTACACTAGTATCGTGGTTCCAAAAGAAAAGTGACATGGGATTTCTTTCGAATGAATTTCAAGAAGAAATATATCGATCGAGGTTCATTGACCAGAAACGCAAAGAATTTCTTGAACTAAAACAAGGGCAAATGACCGTGACTGAATATGAGCGAAAATTTCAGATTGAGCCGATATGCTCGGGAATGTGTATCAACCGAAGCCATTATGTGCAAAAGGTTTGAAGATGGTTTGAATGAAGAATTAAAGTTGATTGTTGGAATTCTTGAAATCAAAGAGTTTGTGACACTCGTAGAGCGAGCTTGCAAAGCTGAAGAGCTTGGGAAGGAGAAAAGAAAGGCCGAGATGTAAGCTAGAGACACCCATAAAAGATCGCGGGTAAGAATTTCCATTCCACATCTAAGAAGTTTAGAGATGACTTGATCGACACAAAGCTACTTGATTCATTTAGACGTGATCGACCTCCGGTGGGCTCTCGAGCTACCTCGATGGCCAGTGTTGGTAACGTCCCACAAAATCGAGTTGAATGCAAACTTTGTGGAAAATGGCATTCTGGGAGTTGTAGAGTTCGTGACCGGTCCTGTTTTAAATGTGGATCCTCAGACCATTTTATTCGAGAGTGCCCGTTGTTAGCTGAGCCGAATACAACACAGAACTCTAGACCGAGTAGTGCATCAGTATGGGGCAGACCACCCAGGTATTCTGGCAATGTAGGTGGTAGTCAAAAAGGAACAAAGAACACAACAGATCGATCTGAGGCTAGAGCTCCAGCTAGAGCTTATGTTACCCGAGCTAGAGAGGATGCTGCTTCTCCAGATGTCATTATCGGTACTTTCACCCTTTATAATACTACTGTGATTGCTTTGATTGATCCTGGTTCGACCCATTCATATGTATGTGAAACTCTGGTATTCAAGAAGACTCGCCATTGAGTCTATTGAGTTTGTGGTTCGCGATCCAATCCTTTGGGTAGATGTGTGTTTGTTAATAAAGTGTAAAAGTTGCCCATTGATGATTCGAGATTTTTGTTTCCGGTCGATTTAATCTTGTTTTCGATGAATTTGATATAATTTTGGGAATGGGTGGTTAACTTCACATGATGCGATGGTGAATTGCAAAAGAAAGCTTATTGATTTGAGACATCGAGCGGTGAGATCATCGAAATTGAATCCGGTGATATAGGTGGGTTTCTACGCTTATATCCTCGATGTTAGCCAGTATATATGAGAAAAGGTGCGAAGCTTATTTGGCTTATGTTCGGATAATAAATTGTCTCGAGAAATAGATTGAATTGCATCGATTGTATGTGAATACCGGATGTGTTTCTGAAGAACTACGGGTTTACCCCCAAGACGAGAGATTGAGTTTGGCATTGAATTAACTCCGAACGACTCGATCTTAATAGCTCCATATCGGATGGCACCCATCGAGCTAAAAGAGTTGAAAGCACGCTTGCAAGAGTTAATGAGATAGGGCTTTACGACCAAGTTTCTCCTTGTGGTGCACCGTTCTTTTGTGAGAAAGAAAGATAGAACGATGCGAATGTGTATTGATTATCGGCAACTGAATAAGGTAACTATAAAGAATAAGTACCCGTTGCCTCGGATTGATGATTTGTTTGATCAGTTGAAAGGGGCTTCAATGTTTTCAAAAATAGACTTGAGATCGGGTTATTATCGATATGAGTCAGAGATATAGATGTGCCAAAGACTGCATTCCGCACGAGGTACGGACATTTTGAGTTCTTGGTTATGCCTTTTGGGCTTACTAATGCACCCATTGCTTTTATGGATTTGATGAATCGGGTTTTAGACGGTTTTGGATCGATTTGTGGTGGTGTTTATTGATGACATATTGATCTACTCCAAAGATGAAATTGAACACGCTGAACATTTGAGGTTAGTGCTACAAACTTTGCGAGATCATCGGTTGTAGGCGAAGTTTAGTAAGTGTGAGTTCGGATGAAAGAGGTCACTTTTTGGGACATGTTGTTTCAAAGATCGGGCATTCGAGTTGATCCAACAAAATCTCGGCTATACTTGATTGGAAGCCACGAAAAATGTTTTTTAGATTCAAGTATTCGGGACTTGCGGGTTACTATCGATGATTTGTGAAAGATTTTTCTATGATAGCTACCCCGTTGACAAAGTTATTGCAGAAAGATGTCCGTTTCGAGTGGTCAGAAAAATGTCAGAAAAGTTTTGATCAGTTGAAAGCCCTTTTGACAGAAGCTCCAGTGTTAGTTCAGCCTGAATCGGGTAAAGAATTTGTTGTTTATTCTGATGCTTCTTTGAATGGTTTGGGCTGCATTTTGATGCAGGAAGGCAAAGTCATAGCCTACGCTTCAAGACAACTGAAGCCGCACGAAAGAAATTACCCGACACATGACTTAGAACTTGCAGCCATTGTTTTCGCATTGAAAACTTGGCGTCACTATTTATTTGGCGAGAAATGCCATGTTTACTCGGATCACAAAAGTCTTAAGTATTTGATGACTCAAAAAGAGTTGAACTTGAGACAACATCGATGGTTAGAACTGTTGAAAGATTATGAGTTAGTGATTGACTACCATCCAGGGAAAGCTAACGTTGTTGCAGATGCATTAAGTCAAAAATCATTGCTTGCTCTTCGTGCATTGAACACACAGATGGTTATGTCAGGTGATAGTTCAATCATAGCTGAGTTAAAAGCAAGACCGATGTTTATTCAGAAATTTGTGATGCACAAAAGTCGACGAGATATGACATCAAACGAGCTCGGTGTAGAAAATAATGCGAGTCGAATTTCAATTGATGATAATGACCGCTGAAATATAAAGGCCGAATGTGTACCGAGGGACATGGATTTGATTCGGATGTTATTGAAAGGGCCCATAATAGTCGGATGTCGATACATCCAGGTAGCACGAAAATGTATAACGACTTGAAACAGTTCTATTGGGGGCCTGGTATGAAACGATATATATCTGAATTTGTTTCAAAATGCCTAATTTGTCAGCAAGTAAAAGCCGAGCATCAAGTGCCTTCTGGGTTGCTTCAGTCAATCATGATACCTGAGTGGAAATGGGATAAAATTACAATGGATTTTGTATCCGGTCTTCCAATGACACCGAGTAAGAAAGATGCCGTATGGGTTATAGTTGATAGACTGACTAAATCAGCTCATTTTGTGGCGGTTCGTACAGACTTTTCACTCAATAAACTTGCTGAATTGCATGTATCGCAGATTGTAAGATTGCATGGTGTACCGAGCTCCATTGTGTCAAACAGAGACCCGACATTTACATCGCGATTTTGGAAGAAGTTGCAAGATGCTTTAGGTACTAAACTACATTTTAGTCTGACCTTTCATCCGTAGAAAGACTGGCCATCGAGCGAACTATTCGAGATACTTGAGGACATGTTGAGATGTTATGTTCTTGAGTTTGAAGGTACGTGAGAACGATACCTACCTTTGATTGAATTTGCTTATAATTATAGCTTTTAATCTAGTATCGAAATGGCGCCCTATGAAGCCTTGTACGGGCGAAAGTGTCGAACACCATTATACTGGACTAAGCTCAGCGAGAGTATGATACGCGGGGTTGATTTGATTAAAGAAACCAATGTAAAGTAGCTATTATTAGAGACAATTTGAAAGCTACTTTGGATAGTCAAAAGTCTTAAGTCGATTTGAAATGTAAAGATATTGAATTTCAGATTGAGATCGAGTATTTTAAAGGTTTCTCCGTGGAAGAAAGTGCTCCGTTTTGGTAGGAAGGCAAGATGAGTCCGAGGTTCATCGGACCGTATGAAATCATTGAACGTATTGGGCTGTTGCTTATAGGTTGAGGTTACCCTCGAATTAGAAAGGATACATGATGTATTTCATGTTTCTATGTTCGAGATCTGATCGATCCGTCACATGTGATTGCTCGTTCGAGATTGAGATACAACCCGATATGACGATGAGGAAGAACCGATCCGTATTTTAGCTCGGAAGAGAAAGAGTTAAGAAACAAGAAAATTCCTTTGGTAAAAGTATCTGTGGAAAAGGCACGAGTTGAAGAGGCTACGTGGGAGCTCAAGATTCAATGAGGCAACAATATCCGACGTTGTTTAATGGTAAGATTTTCGGGGATGAAAATCCTTAAGGGGGGAGAGTTGTATGCAGACTGAATCTAACCCTAATCAGAACGGTGGTTTCGGGACCACGAATCCGAGCCCGACAAATATTTAAATATCATATTTAGTGTTTATTTTATATGAATTTATATGTGTGAAGATTTGAGAAAAATTTTATCGTTTGAGTATCGAATTTGATAAAAATGACCTAATCGCGTAAAAAGTAAAAGTTACAAATTAAAGTGTAAAGTGTTAAATTGAGTATGGCTTTTAAATAAGAAGTATTGAAATGGTAAATAACCCATTTTAAGGGTTAGTGGCCGGCCATGGACAAGTTTGTCCTTAAGTTAAAGTGTTTGATTATTTTAATTAAAAGGTTGGTTTAGTAATTTGGTAAAAAAAATTATTATATGTTAAAATAATCAAGAAAAGGAAGCCATCATCTTTTTTTCATCCATGGCCGATTGTGAAGGAAAGAAATAAGCTTTCAGCCCTTTAAAATTTTGACACTTTGAAGCCAAAAATCTAAGGTGAGTTTTAGTTAGTTTTTGATAAATTTTACGTTTTTGAGATCGTTGCTTCGAACCGTAATCGACCCATGTTGTAATTTTTGAATCTAAGCATGCTTGATGTTCGACCATTCTTGTGTTCATGTGGTTTTTGATATTTGATGATTTTAGATGAAAGATATGTAAAAGATTAGTATGTTTTGTATTGGGAGTTTTGATGAAATTGAGTATTTAGGGCTAAATTGTAAAAATAAATTTTTAGAGGGGCCTATTTGCAAAATAAATGAAATGAGAGGACTTGTAAAGTCCCTAGGAATATTCGGCCCTTGTATAGTCCTAGCTAATTTGGTGTATTTTGTGTGTTAAGCAAATAGGACTAAATTGCAAAGTTGTGAAATTCTAGGGGTAAAATAGTAATTTACCCATTTATGTGCTTAGGGACTAAATTGAGATGAATTGTGGTTGAATGAGCTAAATTTTAATGTGTTATAGATCAAGAGCAAAGAAAAACGGATTTATATCGGGGAAAGACGAAGGTTCTCGAATAGCCGATTTGCACGGTCTATCGACAACCGAGGTAAGTCCTTAAGCAAGTGTATATTAAAGGGATAATTATGAACATTGCATATGATAAAGTTAGGAAATTTAAAGCATAAAAATGTGTGTTGGCCGAATGTGATAGTATAAATTGATAATGAGTTCAATTTGTTAAATGTGATGTAAGTAAGTAAGTTTGGTTTGATAAATGAAAGTTGTATGAAGTATTTAAGTTGTGGTGATTTCAGTATTAAGTAATGTGTATTGTAATGATAAATGTGTTGAATTCGGGCTAAATGCCTAGCGTGCTTCGTCTTGGGTGATCTATTTCGGGCTTTAATGCCTAGCAGGCTTCATGCCGGTGATCTATTTCGGGCTTTAATGCCTAGCAGGCTTAGTACCGGTGATTTATTTCGGGCTTAGTGCCTAGCAGGCTTAGTGCCGGTGATTTATTTTGGGCTTAGTGCCTAGCAGGCTTCGTGCCGGTGATTTATTTCTGGCTTTAATGCCTAGCAGGCTTTATGCCGGTGATGTGTTTTACAAAGGAGAAACCGAATTGTTGTTCATGGTAAATCGCAGCTAAAGTGTTTAGTTAAAGGCTCAGGTAAGCAAGTCAGGTTTGATATGTTTAATGTTACTAGAGTTTAACAGATATTACGAGTACAGTGATATGTATATTTGAGGTTATATTGATGTGCACAAGTATTATATGATTGAGTTTGAGCTTGAATGTACTATCATGGAGATTCGGTTTTCAAATAGTAGTGCTAAAGGTGAAAGAAATTTTAATATGATAACGTGGTTGAGATGAATGATTTAAATGTTTAAGTAATTGAATGTAGCATCATTTCGAGCTTGGGACTTACTAAGTTTGTAAACTTATTTGTGTGTAATGTTCTCCTCTGTTTTATAGATTAGGTAAAGACTACTTGCTCAACGGGATCGTCAAGACAGTCGACCACACTATCGATCGTTATTTTGGTATTTTAAAAGCTTGAACTTCAAACCTATGGCATGTATAGGCTGGTTTTTATATGTTTGGTTTTGAAATTGTATATAGATAGCCATGCGAAAATGGCTTGATTATAATGTTAAAGCTTGTGAGTATGTGGCTATGACCTAAACTTATTTTGAAAGCAAGTTTTCTTTTAGTATATATATGTTTGTGATGTTTGGTTATATGATTCGCAATGAGAAATTGTAAGTATGATGTATAATAGGTTTAATAGTTAGCTCTTTTGGAAGTATGAAATGTAGAATAATTTGGGTGGTAGATGATGGTATAATTTGGCATGGTAATGAGGTAAAATGTTGGATATGTATTTGATTGTGTATTGGCTATATAGGTTCGGATGCTAAATGAAAAGTAATGAATATGTTTCATGACTATATTTGTTGATTGTTTTGGTATGGATCCAAATGGTAAATGAAGGTTATGATTTAGGTATGTTTTGGTTAGTTTTATTGGATAGTTAAAAGTGCCAAGTTGATGTTAATATTAATATAGGTATGCGTACATGTGTGGATGTAAATTTGGTTACGATATTTAGTTCATTTTGATAAGCATATGATCTTGATTATGGTGTGTTGAATCAATAATTAGTTAATAAAATGAAATATGAGGTTTAAGTATACTAATATATATGCTAATTAATGTACATTGAAATGTTATTTGTGTTCAAATGTTAAATATGGCTTTTGTTTATAGGGTAAAATGCACTATATATATATATGCATCAATAGTATGTTCGGCCATGTTGTATTGTTACTTAAGTCGCATATGTGATTGCATAATAATTAATGTAATATGGTTTGAACGGTTTTATTATGTGCTTGTGTAGAAACAATGAAATGATATGTTTGATATTCAACTAATGCAATAGATATATTGACATATATTTGATGTATGAACTGTAATGATATATGCTTTAATATGTTTTAAGTATGACTATGTGGAATTGTGTTTTGACTGGTAATGCCTCAGAACCGACACGGTTAGGGTGTTACATAACTTCACACTTATCTCATGGGTTATACTATATCGTAAGCGTTAAAATAAAAATCGTAAATTCGGTGAAATTGAAAAAAATACGTTATATTAATACTTTTATGTGAATGCATGAAACCGAAATTGAAGTGGTGGAAAATTACGGATTTGCCCTTAATGGGTTATTTTGTGAAAGAACGTGATATTTTGGGCCATATGATTATTTTGATAAATTGGCCAAGTGTGGAAATTGTGAAAAGGCCTCATGTGTTAAATGGGCCAAATTTACGATAATGTCCTTATGGATCGAATTACATAAATACCCTTTTATGGGCCAAATTGAAATATGTTATTTTATGGGCCAAATTGAAATATGTTATTTTATGGGTCAAATTGAAATATGTCGTTTAATGGGCCAAATTGAAATACATTGCTTTATGGGCCAAAAGTGATATTAATGTGAAATGAGATGAAATGGGCCAGGTTGCTAGATCGTTAAATGGGCTAAATTGCTATTTTTGACTAATGGGCCAAATTGATAAATTGTAATAAGGGTTTTTGTTAAAATTACCTTATGAATATTTTGTTATGCATTATTATATACATGACTGCATGGGTTGGGATAATTGATGAAGAGAAGAAAGGCCTGATTCCAAAAATCTAGATCGGTGACTTTCTCACGATGGCCTACTGCCCAAAAATCTAGATCGGTGGTTCTACCATGAATATTATAAATGGCTTGTTGCCACAAATCTTATAAATGGCCTGTTGCCACAAATATTATAATTGGCTTAAAGCCTACTATTGGCGTGTTGGCGGGGTGGGTTGACTTGATCCCCACAGGTGTGATGGTTGGTACGGGTGGTGTGTAGTGGATGGAAATTAGGCTTGGTTGGGAATTGCATATCACATGCATTATTATTTTTTTTATATACTTGATTTATAAATATTTACATTTGCAAATTGGGCTCAAGCCCAATTATATGTTTATATGGTTTTGGCCCAGTGAATACGATAAGTGTGTTACACATTGAGTTCTAACTAACTCACCCCATTTTTCTTACCCCTCTCAGGTAATAATAATTGATGGAAACCTGGGTCGGAGATGACTTCGTGTGGGAGCTATACTACAAATGGTGGTTTATATATCTTTAAAACTTCTTCAATAATTTTTATTAAGTACAATTTTAATGGCGATGTAATAAGGCATCTTTAATTATTTTCATGGATTTTATTATGCGGATGGATTTTATTATGTTTTAGTTTTCCTAAGTTGGACTGAATTAGTTTTCATAAATTTTTTCTAAAACTCTCGCATAAAATAAAGGTTTTTCTTAAATATCACTAAAACTTAGGAAATTCTTTTAAAACTCTTCGATGAAATATTTTGATTAAATAAATTTAAAATTTTAATCAACTACTACTCTGAAAATCAAATGATAAACTCTTGTGTTTTTAATCATGGATTTCAAATAAACCTCTATTTTTGATAAAGTCTTTCTCTTAATCGTTTTGAAGATTTGATTTCCTACATCGTCGATGATTTGAATGCATGTTCAATTTGTGTGGCATGCCAAAATCTGGGCTTAATGCATAGGCCGGGTTTGGGGTGTTACATTTTATGGTATCAGAGCCCAATTTCAAAACTCGGCTATGGTTTGGGTTCAACAATGATTTTGTTTAAAAACTACTTAAATTTTTAGACCTTATGTTTTAAAAGTAGTATGGCACCACGAGCATCCGACACCAAGTTAAGTAAGTATTTGTTTATTAAATGTTTATTATTGTGATAAGATCTTAGAACACTCTGGAACTTCTAGTTTTAGGTGTTGAAAATGATAGAGATCGAGACTATAGGATGTGATTACGAAAACAACGCTATCTCTTATATCTCATAAAATATCGTTAATAAACACTAAAATAGTATTCTAATTCATAAAACTTGTAATCAGATTAAAATTGAATTAGTCATTATGAGCACTAGAGGACGTGGTCATGGACGCGATAGATGTGGCCGTGGTAGAGGATGAGGTGCTGCATCTGAAGCGTCGGGTTATATGCCGAAAATGGATGCACCTACGTCATTCGAGAGTGAAACTGGATCTCATGATCATGCAAATGAGGATAATGATTTGACTCACATAATGTTGCGAGTCTTAGAAAGAGTAGCCGGGGCTAGAACTGGGCCAGTAGCTTGGGGATCAATATCAGAACGACTCAAGTCTAGTGGTGTAGAAGTTTTTAGAGGTGTCTCCGGTGTAGCTCCGAATGTGGCAGAATATTGGCTTGAGGCTGTAGACCGAATTATGGATGATCTGGAGTGCACTGTCTAGCAGAAACTGAGAAGAGTTATGTCCTTGTTAAGAGACGAGGCGTATCAATGGTGGCTTACTGTTCGAGAAGGCACCGATGCTACATTGGTTACTTGGGACTTCTTTAAAGCTGTTTTCCAAGGGAAGTACGTCAGGACAAGTTATGTAGATGTCCGGAGGAAGGAATTCCTGAATTTGTTTCAATGAAGTAAGACAGTGGCAGCTTACGAGGCAGAATTTCTTCGCCTGAGCCGTTATGCTCGTACAATAGTACCAACTGATCATGAGCGTTGTGTATGCTTTGAGGATGGGCTGAATGATGAGTTGCGGGTACTAATAGCCCCACAACAAGTACAGACTTTTACCTCACTTGTAGAGAAAGCTAAGATTGCCGAAGAGGCTAAGAATTTAGAACGTCAGAACAAGGAAAAATCAGAGGCAAGAGGGATTTTAAGTACTCAGGTCCTTCAAAAGGTTTCAAAAGAGGCCACGGAATGATGAGCCAGTTCAAGCTAGAGCACCTGTGACTACCAATCAGATTCGAGAATGTGCCGACTATGGAAGACGACACCCCGGAGAATATTAGAGGAAAACTGGTGCTTGCTATAAATATGGTTCCAAGGATCATCAGTATAAGAATTGCCCTCGACGGGCTGATACGACTCAGGAAGCTCATAACCCTGATGCTCAGCCAGCTAAAGGTACTCAGCAGCCACCGAGAGGCCGTGGACCAGGTCGTGGTGGTAATGGTAATGGACATGGTTAGGGTGCACCGAGTCAAGGTAATGGCTTTAGAGGTAACACGGAGGCAAGAAAGTCGAGATTGGTCTATGCGGTTAGGCGTCGTAAAGACGGTGATGCACCTGATGTGATAACTGGTACGTTTTTCATCTCTAATGTACCTGTTATTGCTTTGATAGATATCGGGTCTACCCACTCGTATGCTGCTAGTGCCATATCTGGAAACCTAAATATTAGATCTGAGATTACCGATAGAGAGATGACGGTAATTAGTCCTTTAGGACAGTCGATAATAATGAATAAATTATTTAGAGATGTGCCCTTGGAGATTGAAAGAGAGGTATTTCTAGTGGACTTGATGGAATTACCTTTCGGCGAGTTTGATCGTATTTTGGGCATGGATTGGTTGGTGAAGCATTGGGCGCAATTGGATTGTGTTGAAAAGTGGAAGTCAATAAAGACTGTGGATGATGAGGAGGTAATAATGATAGGCAAGCGAAGAAACTTTTTGGCAAATATGATATCTTCTTTGAAAGTAAAAAAGTTCGTGCGAAAAGAGTATGGAGCATTCCTAGCCTTCATCAGTGCTTTGGATGCCAAGGATTTATCGGTAGAAGGTGTGAGAATGGTGAAAGAATTTCCAGATGTCTTTCCCGAAGAACTTTCGGGTCTACCTCCAGATCGTGAAGTAGAATTTGGCATTAAGCTTCTGCCTGGAATGGCTCCAGTGTCCATTGCTACTTATAGAATGGCATCAAGAAATTAGCGGAACTTAAAGCTCAAATTCAAGAACTGCTAGATCGGGGATTTATTCGACCAAGTGTGTCTCCGTGGGGAGCACCAATTTTATTCGTCAAGAAGAAGGATGGGTCGATGCGCATGTGCATTGATTATAGGCAGTTGAATAAGTTGACGATCAAGAATATGTATCCATTACCGAGAATCAACGACCTATTTAATCAATTAAAAGGAGCTTTAGTCTTCTCCAAGATTGATTTGAGATCGGGTTATTATCAACTCAAGGTGAAAGAGGCAGATATTCATAAGACAACATTCCGAACTCGCTATGGACATTATGAGTTTTTAGTGATGCCGTTTGGTTTGACCAATGCACCAGCTGCATTTATGGACATGATGAACTGAGTCTTTCAACCCTATTTAGACCGGTTCGTAGTAGTGTTCATAGATGACATATTGGTATATTCGAGGAATGAAGAAGAACATGACTCACATTTGTGCACTGTGTTGCAAATTTTATGAGATAAGAACTTTATGCCAAATTCAGTAAGTGTGAATTTTGGTTGAAGGAAGTGACTTTCTTGGGACATGTAGTGTCAGCCGAAGGAATAAGAGTTGATCCTCGAAAGGTAGAGGCTGTGTTGGATTGGAAACCACCGAAGTCAGTGGCTGAGATTTGGAGTTTCTTGGGTTTGGCTGGTTATTATAGACGCTTTGTTGAAGGGTTTTCATTGATTGTTGCACCCCTAACTAAGATGTTGCGAAAGGAAGTACCGTATGTGTGGACCGATAAACAACAAGAAAGTTTCAAGAAACTGAAGAAGATTCTAACAGAAGCTCCAGTACTGATTCAACCTGAGGCTGGAAAAGAGTTTATCGTTTACTGTGATGTGTCACACACGAGTTTAGGATGTGTACTGATGCAAAGTGGAAAAGTGGTAGCTTATGCTTCTTGACAGTTGAGGCCGCATGAAGCAAACTATCCTACTTATGATTTGGAGTTGGCTGTGATGGTGTTTGCATTAAAGATTTGGAGGCATTATCTCTACGGTGAGAAGTCAATCATTTATACGGACCATAAGAGTCTTAAGTATCTCCTTACCCAAAAGGAGATAAATTTAAGACAACGCAGATGGGTGGAGCTATTAAAGGATTATGATTTTTCAATCGAATACCATCCTGGAAAGGCTAATGTTGTGGCAGACGCGTTGAGTCGTAAGGTTGTATTGGAGTTAAGAGCAATGTTTGCTCATCTCAGTTTGTATGAGGATGGCAGTCTGCTAGCGGAACTTCAGGTGAAGCCTCTGTGGTTGGAGCAAATCAAGGAAAAGCAATTATCCGATGAAAAGTTGGGTCCTTTAATGCAACAAGTTGAAAGTGGTATAATAGGGGAATTTTGGTTTGAACAAGGATAGTGTACTTTGTTTTCGTGGAAGGGTTTGTGTGCCCAAGGATTCAGATTTGAGACAAATGATTCTTCTAGAGGTGCATAGTAGCCCTTATGCTATGCACCCTAGAGGAAATAAGATGTATTGGGATCTCCGTGAACTGTATTAGTGGCCAAAGTTAAAGCGGGAGGTTACTGATTCAGTGGGAAAGTGTTTGACTTGTCAACAAGTGAAGGTGGAACATCAATTACCATCAGGTTTATTGCAACCAGTAAAGATTCCTCTATGGAAATGGGAGCGGATAATGATGGATTTTGTTAGTGGGTTACCCTTAACACCTACTAAGAAAGATTCTGTCTGGGTAGTAGTAGATCGATTAACGAAGACTACTTATTTTCTACCAGTTTGTACGAATTACTCGTTGCAAAAGTTGGCTAAACTGTATGTATCTGAAATCGTAAGTTGCATGGGGTACCAGTGTCTATTATATCAGACAGGGATCCAAGATTTACATCACGATTTTGGAAAGCATTATATGAGGCTTTGGGAACAAAGTTAAACTTCAGTATAGCTTTTCATCCTCGGTCAGATGGTCAGTCAGAAAGAGTAATTCAGATTTTGGAAGACATGTTACGAGGTTGTGTGATCGACTTCAAAGGTAGTTGGAAGGATTTTCTACCATTGGTAGAGTTTGCGTATAATAACAGTTATCAATCCAGTATCCAAATGGTGCCCTATGAAGCATTATACGGTCGTAGTGTCCTACTCTTACTTGTTGGACTGAATTGGGGGAACGACAGTTGTTGGGTCCTAAACTGATATCTAAGACGAAAGAAAAAGTAAAGGTGATTCAAGCATGATTAAAGGAAGCTTTGAATAGACAAAAGTCGTATGCGGATCTGAAGCGTAAAGATATTGTGTTTGCGGTCGGAGATCAAGTCTTTTTGAAAGTCTCACCGTGGAAGAAGATTTTTAGATTTGGAAGGAAGGGCAAGTTGAGGCCTAGGTTTATTGGACCGTACCGTGTGTTGAAGTGTATAGGACCAGTGGCCTATCAACTTGATTTACCTCCGGAGTTGAGTCAGATTCATAGTGTCTTCCATGTTTCTATGCTGAGACGCTATAGATCGGATCCGTCGCATAATATCGGTAGAAGAAGTGGAATTAAGGTCAGATTTGTCTTTCGAGTAAGAACCAGAGAAAATCTTAGATCGCAATGTTAAGGTGTTAAGAAAGAAGACTGTGCCGTTGGTTAAGATTCTTTGGCGTAATCATGGAGTGGAGGAAGCTACGTGGGAGACTGAGGATGCAATTAGACAACAATATCCTCATCTCTTTTAACCAAGTAAATTTCGAGGACGAAATTTTCTTTAAGGAGGGTAGAGTTGTAACATCCTAAAATCTGAGTATCGATATGATACATGTTTTGGTGCTTAACTTGTGTATAATTAAAATTTTGCATGTTTAATATAGTCTTCAAAAGACTTGGGAATTATTCAGAATTAGAATAAATTTTAGTAAGGAGTACTTAATTGAAGTGGATCAAGTGACTTTGAGGTTTAAGTAAATTTAAGTGTCAAAAACTAGCATAAGATGAGCTAGTAACAAGGTGGTGTTGGTGCATGTATGTTTGCTTAAGGGAAAAGGTTTGAATCCTTGAATGTGCATTGAGTTTTGTTTTCATTTTGTTTCCTCTTTCAATATGTCGGTCATGGATAAGGATGAGGATGAGTTGGATATCATTTTTGGCAAGAAGACCAAAGGAAAAAGGTTAGTAAAAGTTTAAGGAAAAGAATCTCATGATTTAAGGTGATAGGGGGACATAAGGCATGAATCAAGGGCTTTGTTTTGGAAATTTTGAATGGCCAAATTGTCCATGAACATGGACGGCATAGGGGGCTAAGGGGGATGGCCGGATTTTGGTGTTGGTTTGGTAGGATTAGGTGCTTGATAAGCATATTTTCCATTTACCATTTGGTGTCTTAGCAAACTTTTCTCTCCAATTTTTCCCTCTCCCTAGCCGAATGTACCATGAGCATTGAGGAAGCAATTGTTGCTTTTGCCATTTCTTCTTTTTTGACCATTTCGATCTAAATTTGATCACTCTCTCTAAAACTTTTCTCTTTTCTTTGTGACCGAAACCATATAGCCATCAAAGACCATTTCTTTTCTTCTCTTTTTTCTCTTCATTGCCAATGCACAATTGTCCCTAAACTTCTCTCTTTTCTCTTCTCCCTATTCTCTTTTCCTCTCCATTTTACTTATCATACAAACACACATTTTTCTTTCATCTATCTTCTATGGCTGAATGTTTGTGATCATCATCATAGCCAAATCTTTCATTTGTCATAACATCTATTTTCAATCATTTTCTTCTGTTCAAACTTTGGATCATCGATAAGAATCATTTCTTTGTCTTTTCTTTTGCTATTTGGTCACCTTGGTCGAATGTTAGAATGTCTTGGAAGAGACTTTTAAACCGATTAACCAATCACTTATTCAAATGTTTTCTTTCGTTATTTTTAGTGAAATAGTGGAAGGGCCGAATCATCATCTTTTGGAGAAATCTTGAAGTTCATTCAAGATTTGATCATAACGCTCAAAGGATTCTTTTGACATCATTCTAATATTAAGGTAAGTTTAATTCACTCTTTTAAGTCATTAGTCTTAAGATTTTCGATATATTGTTAGGACTAATGATCCTTTGTCTTTGAAGATAATCAAGATAGGGACGAAAAGGGTTGTTAATAGTGTTCGGAAGAGGGGTTCTATTATTCCCCCTAAATTCAAGCGAAGGACTATTTCGAGAATCCGAGACTTTCCACCGGGTTACGGACCCTCATACGTACCCCCGAGCCATTGTTTACTCGTGGTTCTGAACCTTTAATCGGAGAGAAATCGCAAATAGTGGTTGTTCAAGATTCCGAGGGTAAGATCTAGATCGCTTAACATTAGTATAGTTTTATAAGTATTAGTGTTCTAATCAAGTGTGACACGTATATAGGTATCGACGAGCGGGAAAGTGTAGTTCTCACCGTAATCAGGTGTTTAACTTCACACTTATCTCATGGGTTATACTATATCGTAAGCATTAAAATAAAAATCGTAAATACGGTGAAATTGAAAAAAATATGTTATATTAATACTTTTATGTGAATGCATGAAACCGAAATTGAAGTGGTGGAAAATTACGGATTTGCCCTTAATGGGTTATTTTGTGAAAGAAAGTGATATTTTGGGCCATATGATTATTTTGATAAATTGGCCAAGTGTGGAAATTGTGAAAAGGCCTCATGTGTTAAATGGGCCAAATTTACGAAAATGTCCCTATGGACCAAATTACATAAATACCCTTTTATGGGCCAAATTGAATTATGTTGTTTTGTGGGCCAAATTGAAATATGTAGTTTTATGGGCCAAATTGACATATGTTGTTTTATGGGCC
Organism: Gossypium rotundifolium; assembly: GCA_025506655.1. NCBI lineage: Eukaryota > Viridiplantae > Streptophyta > Magnoliopsida > Malvales > Malvaceae > Gossypium > Gossypium rotundifolium. The sequence continues at coordinate 132,604,029 of CP106722.1, forward strand.
AAATTGAAATACATTGCTTTATGGGCCAAAAGTGATATTAATGTGATATGAGATGAAATGGGCTAAGTTGCTAGATCGTTAAATGGGCCAAATTGCTATTTTTGACTAATGGGCCAAATTGATAAATTGTAATAAGGGTTTTTGTTAAAATTACCTTATGAATATTTTGTTATGCATTATTATATACATGACTGCATGGGTTGGGATAATTGATGAAGAGAAGAAAGGCCTGATGCCAAAAATCTAGATCGGTGACTCTGTCACGATGGCCTGCTGCCCAAAAATCTAGATTGGTGGTTCTACCACGAATATTATAAATGGCCTGTTGCCACAAATCTTATAAATGGCATGTTGCCACAAATCTTATAAATGGCCTATTGCCACAAATATTATAATTGGCTTAAAGCCTGCTATTGGTGTGTTGGCGGGGTGGGTTGACTTGATCCCCACCGGTGTGATGGTTGGTACAGGTGGTGTGTAGCGGATGGAAATTAGGCTTGGTTGGGAATTGCATATCACATGCATTATTATTTTTTTTATATACTTGATTTATAAATATTTACATTTGCAAATTGGGCTCAAGCCCAAATTTATGTTTATATGGTTTTGGCCTAGTGAATACGGTAAGTGGGTTACACATTGAGTTCTAGTTAACTCACCCTATGTTTCTTACCCCTCTCAAGTAATAATAATTGATGGAGACTTGGGTCGGAGATGACTTCGTGTGGGATCTATACTACAAATGGTGGTTTATATATCTTTAAAACTTCTTTAATAATTTTTATTAAGTACTATTTTAATGACGATGTAATAAGGCCTCTTTAATTATTTTCATGGATTTTATTATGCGGATGGATTTTATTATGTTTTAGTTTTCTGAAGTTGGATGAATTAGTTTTCATAAATGTTTTTCTAAAATCTCTCGTAAAATAAAGGTTTTTCTTAAATATCACTGAAACTTAGGAAATTCTTTTAAAACTCTTGGTGAAATATTTCGACTAAATAAATTTAAAATTTTAATCAACTACTACTCTGTAAATCAAATGATAAACTCTTGTGTTTTTAATCATGGATTTCAAATAAACCTCAATTTTTGATAAAGTCATTCTCTTAATCATTTTTGAAGATTTGATTTCCTACATCGTTGATGATTTGTATGCACGTTCACTTTGTGTGGCATGCCAAAATCTGGGCTTAATGCATAGGCCGGCTTTGGGGTGTTACAACAGCAAAGACCCAACCAATCTCAAGGGATTAATCAACAAGCTCCAAAACCAGCTCAAGCTAAGACATCTAACAGTTTGGAGAATTTTTGAAAGCGTACATAGAAAAGAATGACGCTTTGATCCAAAGCCAAGCAGCAACACTGAAAAATTTGGAAAACCAAAAAGGTCAGTTAGCTACAGAGCTTCATAATAGACCATAAGGAACCTTGCTGAACGATACTAAGAATCCAAGAAATTTGGGTAAAGAATATATCAAGGAAATGGGATTTCAAAGTGGTAAAATTCTCAAACCTCGATTGATTTATATCGAGATAAGCCAGTTGAGAAGAATCAACCAGCTGTTGAAATTCCTACACCAAAGGAATCAGAATCTGTAAAGTCTGACAAGGTAAACCCTTAGTGAATTTAAATATTTTAACATCTTCTTTGGATGCAGATTTACCAATTTAGAAAAGTTGACCGGTTCAACCGAAAGTTCCACCACCTCCATATCTGCAAAGATTGTAGCAACACAAGCAGAAACAGGAGGTGCAATCCAAGGATTTTTTGGATGTTCTGAAGCAGTTACGCATTAATATTCTGTTGGTGGAGGCTTTAGAACAAATGCTAAATTATGAGAAGTTTATGAAGGATATACGGTTCAAGAAGAAACAACTGAGTGAGTATGAGACTGTTGCCTTGATAAAGAAGTGCAGTGCATTCCTGCAGAATAAATTGCCACCAAAATTGAAAGACCTAGGAAGCTTTACTATACCCTGTAACATTGGTGAATCTTACTGTGGTAAAGGTTTTTGTGACTTAGGAGTGAGTATCAACTTGATGCCTAAGTTTATTTTTAAGATGTTAGGGATAGGTGAGTAAGACCCACAACTTGACGCTTCAAATAGCGGATCAATCTTTAGCATATCCCAAAGGAAAGATCGAGGATGTTTTGGTAAGAGTCGATAAATTTATTTTTCTTGCTAATTTCATTGTCTTAGATTTTGAAGCAGATAAAAAGTGTCGATCATCCTTGGGAGACCTTTCTTAGCCACAGAAAGAACGTTAATTGATGTGCAGAAAGGTGAACTCACCATACGAGTTCTAGACGATCGGTAACCTTTAATATTCTTAAAGCGATGAAATTTCCCAATCCGGTAGAAGACTGTTAAGTTATGGAAGAGATAGAAACCTTGGTTTCTATGGAAAGCAATTTTGAAGAAGATCCATTGGAGAAAGCCTTAGATCTTGAGCCTTTGGAGGATGAAAAAGGTGAAGAAAACATGGCTTTGATGGAAGCATATCCGAGAAATTTTATTCAATCCACACGGTTTGAACCATTGAAGTTGGAAGTAGAGAATTTGTGCAACCCAAGTTGTCAATTGAAGAACCACCTAAAATCGAACTAAAGGTACTTCCTTCCCATTTGAAATATGTTTATTTAGGTGACTGCTCTACTTTAGCTATGATTATTTCGGCGGAACTGACAAAAGATCAAGAGGAGAAACTAATTCTGATTCTAAAGAAATTTAAGAAAACAATTGGTTGGACCATATCTGATATTTGAGGTATAAGTCCTTCTTTTTGCATGCATAAAATCATTTTATAAGTAGGTGAAAGAGCTCGAATTGATGGGCAAAGGAGGCTCTGTAACACCCCAAACTTGGTCAATACGTTATAACCAAATCTGGATTGTTACAGGAAGGGTAGTTTTGAAACCGTTTAAGGGTACATCGTAAATTGTGAAAAACTCTTCGTTTTAGTGATTCCATGTTAGGGGTGATTTAGAATTTGGTTTGGATATATCTTGCCAAATTCTTATTAGGTCTATCTTGAAGATGAAAATGGGTTTATTTCGTAAAGCCGAATTTAGAAATTTTAGTGAGGTGACAGTTGAAAATAATGTGGAGGAACGTGACCTTTTGAAGATAATATTTGTAGTACTAAGAAAAATCCCAAGTTTAATTATTTGTAGCTGGTGATCCATATGTTAATATTTTGGAAATCTGTTAGTTACGTTTTTAAGAAAACCCTATATTTGACAGTTTATAATATATATAATATCAAATTTGAATCAAACCCCAAATTTAAGTTAAAGTGGCCTTATTACAAATCAAAATCCCAATTAAAAATAAACTTAAATAAGAGAACGAGTTTACGAAAGAAACGATAATGCATGGCCACCACGAGTCTGCCTCGGCTCCAGATCTGCGATCTAGTGATTACCTGCACAATTAAGCGGAGGGGTGAGTCGTCGAGACTCAGTGTGTAAATTCCCGTATAACGCAAACTGGGCCTTAAGCCCATAGATGCACATTGGGCCTTAGTCCTCTCAATGTGGCATATATCACACGTATGCAATGCAGCCCAACCCAATTTAGCTATCCATCCAAACACCCGTGGCATTATGCCACTGTGGTTCTTGACCACCGTGGTCCTAGACCACTCGTGACAAAGTCACTAATATATATAATCGTAGGGCCAACCCACTGTGGTCTTAGACCACCGTGGCGATCTCTGGTAAGTTTATGTATTCGTGGGGTCAACCCACTGTGGTCCTAAACCACCGAGACAAGTCACTGATATATGTATTCGTAGTTTCAAACCACCGTGGTTCTTAGACCACCATGACAATAGTCACTGATTCACGCTTCCCCTTTCATTCAATCCCATGCCCATCCTCATTTTATCATGCTAAAAATGAATGCAATATATTCTCAACGTGTAACAGATTAATTTCATACAAGTCTTATAATTGAAAGTATCATCATAGCAGAACTTACCGGTGTCTCCAACCTTACCCACGAGGGTATCTCAACTATCAACCAGTGGTTTTGGCTTTCAGTCCACACAGTTAAAAACTCAAACAGTAAAGAAGCATGTAAGTAATACATATATGATAACGCATAACACTAAGCTTTCTACATCAACACTTTCACTAGCAGGGACAATGACTATTTGCCTATTCCAGGCAGATGTCAGCTCTCTACCACAACCCAGTGGATAATCTCGAACAGTCGACACAGCATGCCTCTTAAACTTAGGAGCAGGGATTATGGGTTCGCTCTCCACCATAGCTTGACTATTTCTTGTATCCATGAAACAGACTTGATCAGAGGTCAAAAAGAGCCTTTGATTGGCTAACCAAAAGATTCGATTAATAACAAAGTAATGAACAAGGATCAACACAAAGAACAACAGAGGCTCCTACCTTAATCCCAAATGGAGAGATGTGATTCAAAATCAACTGATCCTCAGACTTTGGACAACAAAACGTTTGGCTAAAGGAGTTTCCCGGAGTAAGCGCCCTAACGAGAGAAGAAGAAAAGGAAGAGGGGGCTAACCAAAATATAACACCAAGCCAACTAGCTATTCGGCTTTGGCTATAAAAATCGAAAGAAAGAAAAGAAATGGGCAACAGAGTCTCTCTTTACCTTAAACAACAGAATCGATTGAAACTTCCTGGCCAAAGATTCCTAGCACCTTGCTTCGCGATGTTCGGCTAATATGCACAAAATGAAAGAAACGGGTTTAGTTGTTTACAAGAGTAGGTTCACTTCACCTTGAAAAGAAAGAATTGAGAGATTGATCATAAGAAAATAAAAGAGAACCTTACCTTAAGACGAGGTAGCAATTGACACCCTAGAAGATTCGGCTATAGTGAAAACTAGTCGAGAATCGAGAGGAGTAGGAATGTCGGTTTACTAGAGAAATAGAAAAGAGGGATGAAGGTTCGGTTATATTGAAAGGTGTAAAAACGAAACACAAATATAAGGGGATGAGAAATAGGTTTCGACTTGAGAAGAAGAAATAGAGGAGAAAGATGAAACACAAGGAAGTGAGGTGAAAGTTTCGGTTGTGAGGTTTAAGATAAATGAGCAAAGGAGAAGAAAAGATTCGACAAGGACGTGGCTTCAAGGAGTTTCGGCTAACACATTAAATGGGGAAAAGATGTAAAGCAACAATGATGAGAGAAAGAGAATAGGGAGCTACAGTTTTCTTTGGTAAAAAGAAAATAGAAAATGAAACCAAGTGACGAAAGTGAAAAGAAGAAAGGGAAGTCTCTATAGACGGTTCCGCTTAACTTCACACTCAAATGACACTAGCTACCAAATGGCACTCACCTCCCTTAATGAACAATGCTAAAACGAAATGAACCAAAGCCTAAAGTCTATGGAACTTTGGCACCCTTAAGCTAGCACTAAACCGCACATGCTCAACAACAAATGGTCCCCCTCTTTCACCCACTTGACCGAATTCACTCCCCCAAGCACCCCAACTTTCGGCTAACACTCCAACAACACCAACCCATGATTTCCTCCTACTTCCACTCCCTTCGCTCATTTGAATCAGCTCGACCAATTCAAACACCATAGACACCTCATGGCCACCCATTCAAACAGCTTGACTTATTCAACCAACAACCATGAAGAGTCTAGCCAAAAGACACCTCCTTAGCTCCCTAAGCACAAAAAAAAAATTAAAGCTTCTGAATGCTACTGACGAGACTCGAACTCTTTCCCTCTGCTGCTCCCTTGTGACGCCACACCCCTGCACCTTAAGTGGCATCTTCTTACCACTCTGCCACACTTCTTCTTGTGTCAACAAAGACAAGAACTTATCCTTAAGACCTACTTGAACTAGCTCTCCCCGAAAGAGCCTAAGAACAAAATTTTTACCAAGGCTCAAGCGTAACCCCGAGCCTTCCGGGACCCCAACACACTAAATTAACAAGCAGAATAAACCAAACACATAGGAAATATAAAAATACAGAACCTCTAATTCTAGGATGTTACAAGCTCAATCCTATTATGAAAGAAGTTGTGAGAAAGGAAGTGATCAAATGGTTAGATGTAGGAATCATCTATCCTATTTCAGATAGTTCATGGGTAAGTCCACTGCAGTGTGTGCTGAAGAAAGGTGGAATCACAATTGTTGAAAATGAGCGTAATGAGTTAATTCCAATGAGAACTGTTACTGGTTGGAGAATTTGTATTGATTACAGAAAGTTGAACAAAGCCACTCGGAAGGACCATTTTCCGTTGTCTTTTATGGATCAGATGTTAGATCGACTGGCAGAAAATGAATTATATTAAGTTTTAGATGGCTATTCGGGATATAACCAAATAGTTGTAGCCCTAGAGGACCAACATGAAACAAATTTTACTTATTCATACGGAACATTTGCTTTTAGGTGAATGCCTTTTGGTTTATTCAATGCACCTGCAACTTTTTAACGATGCATGATGGCAATATTTACTGATATGGTTGAAAATTTTGTTGAGGTTTTCATGGATGATTTTTCTATTTTTGGTAACACTTATGATATCTGTTAGAGTAATTTGGCTAAGGTAATGAAGAGATGCGAAGAGACAAATCATGTCCTTAATTAGGAAAAATGCCAATTTATGGTCAAGGAAGGGATTGTCTTAGGTCATAAAATCTCAAAGAAAGGAATTGAAGTCGATAAAGCAAAGGTGGACGTAATTGAAAGATTTTCGACCCCAATGAATGTGAATGGAGTCAGAAGTTTCTTAAGCCATGTCAGTTTTTACCGAAGGTTTATCACAGATTTCTCTAAAATTTCTAAACCATTGTGTTTGTTGTTAGAGAAAGATAAAGTGTTTGATTTCAACAAAGCATGTTTGGAAACTTTTGAAGATCTAAAGAAGCAATTAATCTCAGCCCCAATAATCGTTACACCTGATTGGAACTCACTTTTGAGTTGATGTACGATGCAAGTGACTATGTCATTGGAGCTGTGATGGGTCAAAGAAGAAACAAAGTGTTTCACCCTATTTACTATGCAAGTAGAACTTTGATGGAGCCCAACTCAATTATACGGTAACTGAAAAGGAACTCTTCGCTATAGTTTTTTCTTTTGACAAATTTCGCTCATATCTTATAGGTACCAAAGTTATAGTATTTACTAAAAATGCGCCATTAAATACTTCATCACAAAGAAAGATGCAAAACCAAGGCTAATTCGTTGGATACTTTTACTCCAAGAATTTGACCTTGAGATCCAAGACAGAAAAGGTGTCAAAAATCAAATAGCTGAATATCTATCGAGGTTAGAGTAAGGTGATGTAACTCAGTCATGTGTGCCTATAACATCCTTAACCCGTATCCATTGTCGGACTAGGATTAAAAGGTATTACCTGTCGAATCATAACGTTTAAACCACTGTGACTCACACATCAGCAAATAATAGCTAATCAATAACACTAAGTCCCTTTAGAAGGTCTATGATGACCTAAATATGCTTTAGAGGAGGTTCAGGACTAAACCGATCTCATACGAAAACTTTGCAAAACATAGAAAATTTTTCACTCAAAATAGGGCACACACCCGTGTGGCTAGGCCATATGCCTTACACGGCCATGCCTTAGACCATGTCTTACCCGTGTGCAACTATGACTATAGTTACACGGCCTATCACATGCCTATATGTCTGGCCCATGTGCAACGCTGACTTGAATCACATGGCCTATCACACGCACATGTGTCTGGCCCATGTGCAAGTCTGATTTACTTCGAAATGGAACCTTAGAGGACGCTATCAAGACACATGCCCATGTGCTCAACCGTGGCTAATATAGGCTATTTACAAGGCCAATTTGCCATATATTTTGGGTCATCCCTAAATGCTCAATTTCAACATCAAATAACATACAATTCATTCACCATTCTCAACTATCAAATCAAGTATGAAACATTCCATTCGTATTTCACCAAAACATACCATAATGGCTATTCACACAAGACCATTGATAAACCGTAAAAGTAACATATTTTAACCCCATATTTAGTATGCTTTTGGATGATTTACACCTTAATTTATGTAAAAAGGTTCTTTTAATCCTTTCTTTTCATGTTTATACTCAGGAAAGCACCCGAGGATGAAAAGAACGTAAAACAGACTTAAAACGGGCCAATTTAGGCCAACGAGGAAATCGACACGGCCTGGACTTCAAGTCACACGGTCGTGCCTCGCCAATCATTCAAAGACACGTCCCAAGCACGATTTGCATAGCCGTGTCCCAATCGACAAACCTAAAGCACGGCCTGAATCCCGACTTACACGGCCGTGCCACGGCCGTGCCTCTATCAACAGAATCAACACACAGCCTGAAGTCGACTTACATGGTGTGTGCCATGGGCGTGCCCCTGCCACGAGAATGAGCAATTTCACATGGATTTGGATGCTTGGAGGCAAATAAACACATTTCTAATTCTACTTAAACATCCTAGGAGAAATTCTACTTGAATTAGGATACTTAGGAGCCAAGTAAAGCATCTCAAAGGCTATATAAACACCCAAGGTAGAAACTAAAAAGGGGAGTTCGGCAGAAGCCGAAACAGGAGAGTTTTTGGGTAGAGTTTTCTGCCAGAGCTTTTATTCAGGAAATTATTCGAAGATAGCCAGTTGATCCATCTCAAGAAGCCGGAGTTCTACTCAAGACAAAGGATCTCCTCTTCAATTCCTTCAAGGGGTTTTAGGGATTTCTTATGTTTTGTTTTATCTTTTGTCATGATATGTTTTCTTATTTTGTTATGAACTAAACCCTTCAGAGACCTAAAGGGGATGAAACCTATGAAGGATTTTGTTATTTGATTTCTAAATTATATGATAAGTACTTAGTTTGTTCTTAATTATGTTGCTTAATTTAATCTGATGTGCTTAGGTGGAGGAGGAATAGACCCTTCCTAAGAGTAGATCTAACATAATTAAGTAGAGTTGATTGAGCGCCTAGAGATAGGGTTACAAGATTTTTCTGAATTAGGGTGAAACCTAATATGAGAGTCCCTTGATCGATTTACTGCTTCCATAAGGGTTATTATAAGAGAACGAGAGTTCCACTAATTAACCTAAGGTTAGACGTTATTCGCCTCGAGAGAGGGTTTAATATAGGTTAGGGAGTCTCATGGATCAAGCTAAGTAAAGAAGTCATATGAATTAAAAGTTAGATAACAAGAGAAGTCATTGGTGGATTCTTCCTGAGGTATCGTCGTAATCAACTGAGTTTTTCCACAGTCTTTTCCCAAAGTTTCATTCTTTTCCCTTTGCATTTAGTTTAAGTATTTCATTAGTTTTTAGATTAATAAACCAATCACTCAATATTTCAGGCTAAATAATAGAAAGAAAATGAGTAGTAGTACTTTTAAGTTCCCTTGCGTTCGATAAGATACTCTTGCCTAAACTATACTACTGTTCGATAGGTGCACTTGCCTCAATCGTTGTCATAGTTAGTCTCTGTGTTCGGTCATTCTTTATAAATATTAAAACTGGACTGTTTGACATGATCAAGTTTTTGGCGCCATTGCCAGGCAACACTAAAATATTAAGAAAGCTTCATTTTTATTACTTTAGCCAATTTTTTTTTATTTCAATTTATTTTTTTTACTTTGCTAATTTTTGCTCTATTTTGCTTTTGGTAGAAAATTTTAGTCTATGGAAAAGATCGCACTGAATAATTATCAGTGGCAAGTCATGAGGACAATTCCTACTAAAACAACGAGTGTTTTCAACCTCGACGTGGTCACCAGGTTATCAAATCAGTTAGAGATGATGAATAAAAAGATTGATGATTGGTATAGCCCCTCGCAGATACATCCAGAAATACAATATGATTTGAATCTAGGAGGGGTGGCAAATCCTGAGTACCCACCCTACGGATATGGCATGGAAAACGAGCAAGCTCACTATACAGGTAACTATTCTAGATATCAAAATATTTTTTATAGTGATACTTATAATGCAGGTTGGAAGTACCACCCCAATTTCTCGTGGGATGATCAAAATATCCAAAGATCAAACTTCCTCTAGATTTTCAACAACCACCTCACCAACAAGAAGAGGAGCCGAATCTCGAAGAGATGCTAACGAAATTCATTGTAGCCACAGATTCTCGTTTCCAAAAGACTGAAACAACACTTGATGAACAACAAAAATCGATCAAAGGGATCGAGAATCATGTTGGAGAACTTACTAGGTCAGTGGGACATCTCAAAAAGCTAATTTCTAAATGTCAACAAGGACGTCTACCAAGCAACACAGAAATAAACCCAAAAGAACAAATTCAAGCCATCTCAGCCCATGCCAGTAAGGGGTTAGATGAACCTAATCCAATATGAAAAGCCAATGTAGAAGAAGATAAGGTAGAGGTAACACAAGAAAAGTCAAAACCGGTAATCAAGGAGTACAAACCTCACATACCTTATCACGAAGCAATGAAAAGAGATGATTCAGAGGAATAGTTCGGTAAGTTTCTTAAACTCTTAAAGAAATTACATATTAACTTACCTCTTCTTGAAGCTCTTTTTCAGATACCAGACTCGAGGAAATTTTTAAGACAACTCTTGACCAATAAACGCAAATTATACGAAGAGCACCACGTGGAGCTCAACACAATGTGATCAACAGTTCTACAAAATAAACTGCCACGGAAATTAAAAGATCTAGGGAGTTTTATAATTCCATGTTTAATTGGTAGTTTATCTATTGATAATGCGTTAGTTGATTTAGGGGCAAGCATCAATGTTATGCCTTACAAAATGTTTAAACAACTAGGTCTAGGGAAACCCAGACAAACTAGGATGAGCATTCAATTAACTGATAAAACTATAAGAATTCCTAGGGGTATAATATAAAATGTTCTAATCAAAATTGATAAATTTTGTACTCCCAGTAGACTTTGTCGTTTTAGACATGGATGAGGACAACATGATCCCCTTAATTTTTGGAAGACCCTTTCTAGTAACTGCAGAGCTAAAATTGATATCTATGTAGGAGAACTCATACTTCGTGTAGGCAACGAGATAGTCACTCTTCAAGCTCTTGACTTAGCTAGGACATCGAGTAATAAAGGTACGAACGATAATTCCATTGATAACCATTTGGTTCAACCTTCTTTACAGGAAACATCATGAAATCACCTAGTTGAGCTAAATCTTAGACCTCGTGCCAATAAAGAAGAATTATATGAGGAATAAAGCCTTAGGTTTGACAAACTAGAAGAGTGAAAAACATAATTTAAAGAAAAACCAGAACCACATGAAGTGAAATCGAAGGAAACCCCAAACGAGCTGATAGGAACAACAAATCACATCAAAATAGAGGATCAGGTATTATTGAATAAGGAAGACCCTCGAATTACTAATTTAGAACTCAAGGCAAACGAAGAAATCACTTTTGAGGTACTTAATGCCTTCCTATACGGCACAGTCGAGGTAAGCAATCCAAAATTCAACACTTTTGAGGTAAACATTACTCGACTTAAACTTTATATCCATAACCGAGTTGATTGCATGAGAAAGGATTGCCACCTCCTCAAACCACCATGATTGTGCATACAATAGGTAAGTCTAGCTCAAGACTTTAAACGAGCGCTTCTCGGGAGGCAACCCGAGTACTAACCGTACTAATTAGTTTGGTTTTATTTCTTTTCGTATTTAGGCATAGGTTTCCATACCCACACGGCCTTGCACACGGCCGTGGCCGTGGCCTTGGGGACACCATGACTAGGCACATGAGCGTGGACCTTATCTCTATTTAATTATTTACTATTATTCATATTTTTATTTTTATTTTTATTTTTATTTTTATTTTTATTTTTACTTCCTTTATTATTTTCTCCTTTTTCTCAATGGCATTTAAATTTAGCTTAGGATACAATAAAACCAAGCCGACTACTTCAAGGATTCAATTTCAAACAGTTCGAGACGCTTCCCACGTTCACCTCCAATCTTATCCGGTTTCTTTTCATAGACTTCATCCAAAAATTCAGGAAGTGTTACTTCTCCCTTCTCTTTTGATTTTATTATTACATAATTGTTTATCTATCTTTGTACATTGAGGGCAATGTACATCTTAAGTGTGGGGGGTAAAAGTATCAAACTTTTTGCATTATTCTAAATCCCGAATTTTAGTCTTGCCCATAAGAAATCTTCTCATATTACTAACTAGGTTGAAATTTCTAATGATTTATGATTTTTTATTGATATGTTTTGGAGTAAGTCATAGTTAATTTTGCATTGATGATTAAATTTGAAGAATACTAGAGAATTGAGCATGATAAGTCTACTTTCTAAAAATTAAAAATTAATAGGTCGTTGAATTGAATTTGAGTACTACCTTGAAATTTAGAATTTATAAGGATTGATGTCAAAAACACCCATAATTTTTGTGAGATTTTGAGCCTTATAGAGCATATATTCTTTTTCGTGCTCACTTTATTGATTATGAGTGTGTCAACTTTGAACTGTTATTCTAGAACTTGCCTCATTTATACATGTCGAGACCACACTTTTGATTTGATATACGAGATGATAAAGGCACCTAGGATTTAACCCACTTACTCCATAAAAGCCTACCTTCACAAATTAACCCTAGTGAACCCCATTGAATCCTAACAACCTTTTTATTGACTCACCCATCGATATTAACCCAAAACCCTTTGTATTTGTTATCACCCTTTCTTTTGACTACCCTTTAATCGAGATTTGATTTGATTAAGTTACCGAATTATATTAGTTTAGTAGTTACATTTATCATTTATGATGTAATATTTTAATTTGATTTCTTAAAAAAAAACAAGTATATTCAATATTAGTAGTATATAAAAGCTTAAAGCATTTAAATTCCAATTGTTGAAGAAAAGCTCAGATTAAAGTATTATCAAATTTTAAGTGATGAAAATACTCTTTATTATAGAGTAATTATCAATAGTGGTATTATTAGTTTTCATTCGATGTAAATACTCATATTTAGTTTATTGTTTCTAGTTAGGTAATTTGTCAAGTCAATCTTGATTCTAACCTCTAATTCAGCCTTTATCCACACCTTCTAACCTTAGCCCCACTACAACCCTGATAAAGATCTTTTGATCTGTGTATCATCTCATATACAGTGGTGGAGAGTTGATTTTCAGGCAAGCCTATGGGATTAACTTTTCAGGTTCGACTTATGAGTGCTTATTCTTAACCTTAAACATTTTGAGTGATTTGAGTGAACCTTCAGTGAGGATGTCAATCCTTGTCGGTTTTGAAATAAAGGTAATTATTCAAATAAGGAGAGACACCTATGTTTTCGTACTACAAAGGTATGACTTATCGTGATTGAATCTTTAGGACTTTTGAGTTGAATTATCCATGTATAAATTATTTATGAAATATGATGAGACATTGTGGATAGGAATTATGAATTATGGAAAGTTCATTGTAAGTTGAGAATTTTGCTTAAGGACAAGCAAAAACTTATGTATGGGGTATTTGATAAACCGTAAAAGTAACATATTTTAACCCCATATTTAGTATGCTTTTGGATGATTTAGCCCTTGATTTATGTAAAAATGTGCTTTTAATCCTTTCTTTTCATATTTATACTGGAAAGTACCCAAGGATGAAAAGAACATAAAACGAGCTTAAAACGGGCTTAAAAGGGGAAAATTTGGGCCAAAGAGGAAATCGGCACGGCCTGGACTTCAAGTCACATGGCCGTGCCTCGTCAATCATTAAAGACACACCCTAAGCATGATTTGCATGGCCGTGTCCCAATCGATGAGACACAAGCATGGCACGAATCTCGACTTTACAGGCGTGCCACGGTCGTGCCTTAATCAACAGAATCGACACAAGGCCTAAAATCGACTTACACGGGCGTGTGCCATGGGCATGCACCTACCACGGGAATGAGCAATTTCACTCGAAGTTGGATGCTTGAAGGAAAAGAAACACATTCCTAAGTCTACTTAAACGTCCTAGGAGAAATTCTACTTGAATTAGGATACTTAGGAGCCAAATAAAGCATATCAAATCCTATATAAACACCCAAGGTAGCAACTAAAGGGAGTTGCAGGTCAAACAGAGAGTTTTAGGCGTAGTTTTTTGCGAGCTTTTATTCGTGGAATTACTCAAGATAGCCAGTTGATCCATCTCAAGAAGCGAGTTCTACTCAAGATGAGGATCTCCTCTTCAATTCCTTGTGGGGTTTTAGGAATTTATTATGTTTTGTTTTATCTTTTCTCTTGAGATGTTTTCTTATTTTTGTTATGAACTAAACCCTTTAGATACCTGAAGGGGATGAAACCTATGAAGGATTTTGTTATTTGATTTCTAAATTATATGATAAGTACTTAGTTTGTTCTTAATTATGTTGCTTAATTTAATCTGATGTGCATAGGTGGAGGAGGAATAGACCTTGCCTAAGAGTAGATCTAACATAATTAAGCAGAGTTGATCGAGCGCCTAGAGATAGGGTTACTAGATTTTTCCAGATTAGGTTGAAACCTAATATGAGAGTCCATTGATCGATTTACTACTTCCTTTGGGGGTTATTATAAGGGAACGAGAGTTCCACTAATTAACCTAAGGTTAGACGTTATTCGCCTCGAGAGAGGGTTTAATATAGGTTAGGGAGTCTCATGGATCAAGCTAAGTAAAGAAGTCATATGACTTAAAAGTTAGATAACAAGAGAAGTCATAGGTGGATTCTTCCTGAGGGTATCGTCGTAATCAACTGAGTTTTTCCACAGTCTTTTCCCAAAGTTTCGTTCTTTTGTCTTTGCATTTAGTTTAAGTATTTCATTAGTTTTTAGATTAATAAACCAATCACTCTATATTTCAGGCTAAATAATAGAAAGAAAGTGAGTAGTAGTACTTTTATGTTCCCTTGGGTTCGATAAAATACTCTTGCCTAAACTATACTACTGTTCAATAGGTGTATTTGCCTCAATCGTTGTCATAGTTAGTCTATAGGTTCGATCATTCTTTATAAATATTAAAACTCGACTGTTTGACACGATCAAGCGCCGTTGCTGGACAACACTAAAATATTAAGAAAGCTTAATTTTTATTACTTTAGCCATTCTTTATTGCAATTTATTATTATTATTATTTTTACTTTGCTAATGTTTTCCTCTATTTTTCTTTTGGCAGAAAATTTTAGTCTATGGAAAAGATCGCACTGAATAATTATCAGTGGAAAGTCATGAGGACAATTCCTACTAAAACAACGAGTGTTTTCAACCTCAACGTGGTCACCAGTTTATCTAATCAGTTAGAGATGATGAATAAAAAGGTTGATGATTGGTATAGTCTCTCGCAGGTACATCCAGATATACAATATGATTTGAATCTAGGAGGGGTGGTGAGTCCTGAGTACCCACCCTACGGATATGGCATGGAAAATGAGCAAGCTCACTATACAGGTAACTATTCTAGATATCAAAAATTTTTATAGTGACACTTATAATGTAGGTTGGAAGTACCATCCCAATTTCTCGTGGGATGATCAAAATAGCCAAAGATCGGAACTTCCTCCAGAATTTCAACAACCACCTCACCAACAAGAATAGGAGCCGAAACTCAAAGAGGTGCTGACGAAATTCATGGCAACCACAGATTCTTGTTTCCAAAAGACTGAAGCAACACTTGATGAACAAAAAAAATCGATCAAAGGGATCGAGAATCAAGTTGGAGAACTTACTAGGTCAGTGGAACATCTCAACAAGCTGATTTCTGAACATCAACAAGGACGTCTACCAAGCAACACAGAAGTAAGCCCAAAAGAACAAATTCAAGCCATCTCAGCCCATGCCAGTAAGGGGTTAGATGAACCTAATCCAATACAAAAAGCCAAGGTAGATGAAGGTAAGGTAGAGGTAACACAAGAAAAGTCGAAACCGACAATCAAGGAGTACAAACCTCACATACATTATCCCAAAGCAACGAAAAGAGATGATTCAGAGGAACAGTTCGGTAAGTTTCTTAAACTCTTAAAGAAATTACATATTAACTTACCTCTTCTTGAAGCTCTTTTTCAGATACCAAACTCGAGGAAATTTTTAAGACAACTCTTAACCAATAAACGCAAATTAGACGAAGAGCGCCCCGTGGAGCTAAACGCAATGTGCTCAACAATTCTACAAAATAAACTACCACGAAAATTAAAAGATCCACGGAGTTTTATAATTCCATGTTTAATTGGTAGTTTATCTATTGATAATGCGTTAGCGGATTTAGGGCAAGCATCAATGTTATGCCTTACAAAATGTTTAAACAACTAGGTCTAGGGAAACCCAAACAAACTAGGATGAGCATTCAATTAACTGATAAAACTATAAGAATTCCTAGGGGTATAATAGAAAATGTTCTAATCAAAATTGATAAATGTGTATTCCCAGTAGACTTTGTTGTTTTAGACATGGATGAGGACAACACGATCCCCTTAATTTTGGGAAGACCCTTTCTAGCAATTGCCAGAGCTAAAATTGATATCTATGCAGGAGAACTCATACTTCGTGTAGGCAACGAGATAGTCACTCTTCAAGCTCTTGACTCAGCTAGGAAATCGAGTAATAAAGGTACGAACGTTAATTCCATTGATAACCATTTCGTTCAACCTTCTTTACAAGAAACATCACGAAATCACCTAGCTAAGCTATATCTTATACCTCGTGCCAACAAAGAAGAATTATACGAGGAACAAAGCCTTAGGGTCGACAAACTAGAAGAGTGGAAAACACAATTTAAATGTTAAGAGAGGGTTTAATATAGGTTAGGGAGTCTCACGGATCAAGCTAAGTAAAGAAGTCATTTGAATTAAAAGTTAGATAATAAGAGAAGTCATAGGTGGATTCTTTCTGAGGGTATCATCGTAATCAATTGAGTTTTTCCACAGTCTTTTCCCAAAGTTTCATTCTTTTGTCTTTGCATTTAGTTTAAGTATTTCATTAGTTTTTAGATTAATAAACCAATCACTCCATATTTTAGGCTAAATAATAGAAAGAAAGTGAGTAGTAGTACTTTTAAGTTCCCTTAGGTTCGATAAGATACTCTTGCCTAAACTATACTACTGTTCGATAGGTGCACTTGCCTCAATCGTTGTCATAGTTAGTGTACAGGTTCGATCATTCTTTATAAATATTAAAACTTGACTGTTTGACACTATCAACCATATTTACATATCACATACACCATTCTCACATAGCCAAAACATGTACCAAAATCATTCCATTATCAAGCCATATCACATAGCAAGATTTATACATCTCAAAACATTCCACAACATCACTAGCCTATACATGTCATATACAATAAATACAACTTCCAAAAGGTACCAAAATAGATTTCCTATAGTGTGATTGAGTTGCTAACGATCCCCAGATCTGAGCTAGCTTTAATGACATTGTAAAACAGAGAAAGACTTCACACAGTAAGCTTTAAAGCTTATTAAGTTCGTAA
This sequence comes from Gossypium rotundifolium, assembly GCA_025506655.1. Taxonomy (NCBI): domain Eukaryota; kingdom Viridiplantae; phylum Streptophyta; class Magnoliopsida; order Malvales; family Malvaceae; genus Gossypium; species Gossypium rotundifolium. Next base: position 132,621,479 of record CP106722.1, read on the forward strand.
TATAACACAATTAACTCAACAATTCAAATTCAATATGCAAAACTAACTAACACTTAGTTCAATTCACATCACTACTCAATCTCATCTATGGCTATTACTCACTTTTATACCATATTTATAGGTTCATATACAAGCATTTATAATACTACTCAATCCAACCCTTTTCATCATTCATTCTCATAATCTTCCATCTATATCATACACAATATCATTAACCACATAGGTTTTATACATACCTGTACCATCACGTATTTTTCTATCACATTTACCACTTCAATGTTCGATGTCATAATCCATTTGATCCTATTAAAATGTTTGATGAACTCGCACACTTAGTGCCAATTAATTAGTTGAAGCTATAATAATATCGTACACTTGGTGCCATCACATTAAGCCGAAGTTGTTTCGATATCACACACGTAGTGCCAAATAATATAGTCGATGCTTTCTTATTCTCGCACACGTAGTGCCATTCATTACTATAACTATTCTATTTACGCACACTTAGTGCCACATATCTTCTAACTCACATTTCATATTTCCAAACTCCACAATCACATTTCCATTCATTTCATCACATATGAACATTGTTTAAATAATCCGTATTATACACGAACTTACCTCGAACGTAGAAACAACGATACTAGTCGATTAATTGAGCACTTTGTTCTTGCCTCGATCTAGGCCCGAATTTCTCTTTTCTTGATCTATATAATATCAAATTCAACTCATTCAATCTCATCTTCATCCAAAACAATTCACAAACACATAGTTAGGGTATTTTACACTTTAGCCCTCAAAATTCTACATTTTGACATTTTAATCCCTATTTCACAATTACATAATATACACATAATTTACTCACACCCAAGCTTGGCCGAATTTCATACTAGTCCCTATCAGCCCATATCTTTCATTTATTTTACATTTTAACCCCTCAAATTTTTGTTTTCACAATTTAGCCCATAATAATCAATTTCATAAAAAATCCCAATACAAAACATATTTATCATTCATCAAGCTTTCATATTTCACCAACTATCAATACAAAGCTTGCATAATCTTCAATGGCACTTCTCAAAATCATTATCAAATTTAGAAATTTATGCATGGGCTTACTAGAGTACTTAACAACAATCACAAAAACATAAAAATCATAAAAAACAGATCGAAAACACATACCTAATTAAAGCTTAAGCTTGCCAAACCCTAACTAGCTCTTTTTCTTTTCTTTTTCTTTCAATTTTTGGTAAGAAAAAAGATGAATGCATGAATTTTAGCCTTTGTTTTATTTAATTTACACTTATTTAGCTTATTACTAAATTAGCCTTACTAATGTCATTAAAATCCCATTAATTCATGACCACATTTGTCCATTCATTTAACCAATGGTCCATTTACAACATAAGGACCTCACATTTAAAGAGACATAACAATTAAGCATTTTTAACTACTAGCACATAGCTTTTGCATTTTTTTCGATTTATGTCCTTTTTCACAAATCGACACACAAACGACAAAATTTTCACACATACTTTATAACATGCCATAAACATTAAAAATAATATTAAATTATTTCTCCAACCTCAGATTTGTGGTTCTAAAACCACTGTTCCGACTATGGTCTAAATAGAGTTGTTACAGCTCTCCCCCTTAAAGATTTTCATCCCCAAAAATCTTACCAGTGAATAAATTCGGGTATTGCTCTCTCATAGCTTCCTTAGGTTCCTACGTAGCCTCTTCAACCCTGTGTCTATGCCACAACGCTTTCACTAATGTAATTTTCTTATTTCTCAACTCTTTGATCTCACAAGCCAGAATTCTAATTGGTTCTTCACTATACGATAGATCTGACTGAATCTTAACTTTAGTAGAGGCATCACGTGCGATGGGTTAGATCTGTATCGTCGAAGCATCAATACATGAAACACATTATGAACCTGCTCTAACTCAGGTGGCAATAACAATATATAGGCAACTAGTTTGATACGTTCGATAATCTCATACGGGCCGATGAATCTTGGACTCAATTTGCCTTTTCTACCAAAACGGAGTACTTTCTTCCACGGAGATACTTTCAAAAATACTTTATCACCGATCTCAAATTCAATATCTTTTCATTTCAAATCTGCGTAAGACTTCTGACGATCTGATGCCGCTTTCAAACTATTTCGAATCACTTTCACTTTTTGCTAGTCTCTCTGATCAAATCTACACCGTGAATCTTATTCTTACTAAGTTCAGTCATGTACAATGGTGTTTTGCATTTACGACCGTAAAAAGCCTCATATGGTGCCCATTTAATGCTTGATTGAAGGCTATTATTATAAGAAAATTCAATCAACGGTAGGTACTTTTCCCACGTACCTTCAAACTCAAGAATACAACATCTCAACATATCCTTGAGAATCTGAATGGTCCGCTCGGATTGACCATCCGTTTGCGGATGAAATGTCATACTGAAGTGTAATCTCGTACCCAATGCATCTTGTAATTTCTTCCAAAATCGCAATGTAAACTTCGGATCTCTATCTGACACTATAGAATAGAGGCATCCCGTGCAATCGCACAACCTTAGAAACATACAATTAAACTAACTTATCAATCGAGTAATCTATTCTTACTGGAATAAAATGAGCTAATTTCGTTAATCTATCAACTATCACCTAGATTGCATCTTTCTTTCTCGGAGATAGGGGCAATCCTAACACAAAGTCCATCGTGATTCTCTCCCACCTCCACACAAGAACCATGACCGGCTGTAATAAGCCCGAAGATACCTCATGTTCAGCTTTGACTTGTTGACAAACTAAACATCTTGAAACAAACTCTAAGATATCCCATTTCATACCAGGCCGCCAATAAAACTGTTTCAGATCATTGTACATTTTCGTACTTCCCGGATGAACTGATAAACGACTATTATAAGCTTCGTTCACAATCAATTAAATCAACTCTGAATTTCTCGAAACACAAATATGATCTTGGAATCTCAGACAATCATCATTATCAACTCAAAATTCTAAATTAAAATTTAAACCACACTGAGCTCATTTTGCTAGCATTTCATTAGCATCACAAATCTACTATAAAAACCATGGTCTTGCTTTCAATTCAGCTAAAACCGAACCATCATCACACAAATCTATCTGAGTATTCATTGCTCGTAAAGTGAATAAAGACTTTCGGCATAAAGCGTCAGCAACAACATTAGCTTTTCCCGAATTATAGTCAATTACTATTTCATAATTTTTTAGCAATTCTAACCATCTCCGCTGTCGTAAATTCAGTTCTTTCTGAGTCATCAGATATTTCAAGCTCTTATGATCAGTATAAATGTGACACTCCTCGCCAAATAAATAGTGACGGTAAATCTTTAATGCAAATACAATAGCTTCTAATTCAAGATTGTGCGTCGGGTAGTTCTTTTCATGTGGTTTTAATTGTTTCGAAGCATAGTCTACAACTTTGCCTTCTTGCATCAACACATAGCCTAAACCATTCAACGATGCATCACTATAAACTATGAATTCTTTACCCGATTCAGGTTGAACTAACACTGGTGCCTATGTCAATAATGTTTTCAACTGTTCAAAACTCTGTTGACACTTTTCTGACCACTTAAATTTAACAACTTTCTGTAGCAATTTCGTCAATGGAGTTGCAATGATCGAGAAGCCTTTCACAAACCGTCTATAATATCTTGCTAGTCCCAGAAAACTATGGACTTCAGACATATTTCTCAGAGGTTTCCATTCTAAAATTGCTAAAATCTTGCTCGAATCAACTCGTATCCTCGCAGCTAACACTATATGTCCCAGAAAACCAACCTCTCACAACTAGAACTCACATTTACTAAACTTTGCATATAATTTCTTATCACACAGAGTTTGTAGCATGATTCTCAAATGCTTGGCATGTTCCGTCTCATCACAAGAATAAATCAAAATATCATCAATAAACACAATGACAAATCGATCCAAATACGGCCTGAATATCCAATTCATCAAGTCCATAAAGATAGCAGGAGCATTTTTTAGTCTGAAAGGCATAACTAAAAATTCATAGTGTCCATACCTTGTTCTGAAAGCAGTTTTCAGTAAATCTAATTCTTTGACTTTCAACTGATAATAACCTGATCTCAAGTCAATTTTCGAAAACACTGTAGCCTATTTCAACTGATCAAACAAATCATCAATTCACGATAGAGGGTACTTATTCTTTATCATTACTTTGTTTAACTGACGATAATCAATGCACATTCTCATTGTGCCATCTTTCTTTTTCACAAACAAAACGGGAACGCCTCGAGGAGAAAAACTCGAACATGCGAAACCTTTGTCTGTCAATTCTTGCAGCTGAGATAGGAGTCATTCACAGTACTAACTCAATGCCAAACTCAACTTCTCGTATTGAAGGTTATCCCGGTAAATCTTCAAGGAACTCACAAACCACAGGCACAGATTCAAATTTCTTTTGTCACTTTTCTATCAATCACACGCAAGATAAGCTTCACATCCCTTTTTTCACATAATTCAGAGCTTTCATCAAAGATATTACAGCGATAGTCCATTCAAATCATTGGATTCAATTAGGACTATCCCGTCATTCTGACTTCTCAAATCAATAGTCTTCCTTTTGCAATTCACAATAGCATTATGCAAAGTTAGCCAATCCATACTCAAAATTATATCAAATTCATCAAAAGGTAGTAGCATCAGATTAGCAGGGAAAAAAATATATCAACACATCAATGGACAATTCTTGCACACTTTGTCAACCACAACACACTTGCCTAAGGGGTTTGATACTCTAATTACAAATTTAGTAGACTCAATAGGCAGAGTCTTACTAGATACTAAGTTCACACACACAAATGAATGACTAGATCCTAGATCTATCAATGCAATCACATCAGTATCAAAAAGAGTGAAAGTACCAGTAATGACATTTGGAGATGATGCTTTTTCGCGAGCCAGAATAGCGTGGGCTCTGGCAAGTGATCTCGCCTCAGATCTCACAACTGTATCCGTTGTTCCTCTCTGACTATCGCTCATAATTCCTGTGTTTCTGGGTGGTCTACCCCTAGCTGCTGTGTTACTGGCCTCACTCTCTGAGCATTATCTTTCTTATCCAACTCCGAGCAATCTCGAATGAAGTGATCTCATCATCCACATTTATAACAAACTCTATTATTATACTTGCCCCAGTATTCACCAATATGACATCTCCCAAATTGTCTACACTCAGGTTTATTATTTTTTACACTGCCAACACTTGATTCCATTAGAATTTGAGCTTTAAAACTCATATATTGTTCCACACGATCTCTACTCGAATGTCCAAACAAGGCATTTGAATGATTGGTTGCATCCCTAAATCTCTTTGATGATGAGTGATACGACTTACTCATCAACCTTTTTTCTCGTCTCTAGCTTTTGAGTCTACTTTCTTCTTTTCTTTACTAAGCTCCTCGGCTTTACAAGCTCTTTCAACCAATACCACAAATTCATTCAAGTCAAGAATTCTGACCAAAAGTTTAATATCTTTATTCAACCCTTCAATGAATCGTTTACACATAATAGTTCAGTCGAAACACATTCTCGTGCATACTAGCTCAATCTCACAAATTCTCGCTCGTATTTTGTAACAGACATTCGGCCCTATTTCAACTCAAGGAACTCTTTGGGTTTCTGATCTATAAACCATTGACTAATATATTTCATCTGGAATTCAGTTTGGAAGAAATCCCAGGTGATTCGTTCTCTCAACACCATGGATATCAATATTTTCCACCAATGATACATCGTATCTCTCAACAGTGAAACAACACACTTAAGACATTCATCAGGAGTACATGATAATTCATCAAACACTCTAATGGTATTCTAAAGCCAAAATTCAGCTTGCTCGGCATCATCATCAACTGCGGCCCTGAACTTTTGGCCCCATACATACGAGTATTATCAATTGGAGGTTTACGCAATCGAATTGGGTCTATAACTTGTGGTACAACAAAAACTTGCGAGGGTGGAGGCTGTTGAGCAGCCGGATTCGTTCAAACGAACTCTGTGAACCACTCACTCATCATTTAGAAGAAGGCTTGCTTCACCTCTCCTTCATGACTACTAGTAATCGGCCTAGATTCAGCCGGCGCTATCCCTTGAGTGGGAGCTAGTGCATTACTCTTACCATCATTAGCTACAGCTCGATTGGGATCTATTTACTATAACAAAACACATTTTTAACTATCAGGAATCATCACACCATCGCATATATATATTTGGCATGTATAGCTAGACTCTCGCATGCTATGTTAGTCCTAGAATCGACTAAACAGTAGCTCTGATACTAATAAAATGTAACACCCTTAACCCCGTATCCATCACTAGACTAGAGTTAAAAGGTATTACCCGTCGAATCATAACATTTAAACCACCGTGACTCACACATCAGCATATCATAGCTAATCAACAACACTAAGTCCCTTTAGAAGGTCTACGATGCCTTAAATATGCTTTAGAGAAGGCTCGGGACTAAACCGATCTCATGCAAAAACTTTGCAGAACTTAGAAAATTTTTCTTTCAAAATAAGGCACAGGCCCGTGTGGCTAGGTCGTATGCATCACACGGCCACGCCTTAGACCATATCTTAGCCTGTGTGCAACTCTGACTATAGTTACACGGCCTGTCACACATCCGAGTGCCTGGCCCATGTGTAACGCTGACTTGAATCACATGGCCTGTCACACGCCTATATGTCTGGCCCGTGTGCAAGTCTGATTTACTTTAAAATGGAAGCTTAGAGGGCACGGTCGAGACACACGCCTATGTGCTCACCCATGTGGCTAATATAGGCCATTTACAAGGCCAATTTGCCACCCATTTTAGGTCATCCCTACATGCTTGATTTCAACATCAAATAACATACAATTCATTCACCATTCTCAACTATCAAATCAAGTATGAAACATACCATTCCTATTTCACCAAAACATACCATAACGGCCATTCACACAATACCATATTTACATATAACATACACCATTCTCACATAGCCAAAACATGTACCAAAATCATTCCATTATCAAGCCATATCACATAGCAAGATTTATACATCTCAAAACATTCCATAATATCACTAGCCTATACATGCCATATACCATAAATACAACTTCCAAAAGCTACCAAAATAAATGTCTGATAGTCTGACTGAGTCACTGAAGATCCCCAGATCGAGCTAGATTTAATGACACTGTAAAATAGAGAAAGACTTCACAAAGTAAGCTTTAAAGGCTAGTAAGTTCGTAATACAACACAATTAACTCAACAATTCAAATTCAATATGAAAAACTAACTAACACTTAGTTCAATTCATATCACTACTTAATCTCATCTATGTATTACTCACTTTTATACCATATCTATAAGTTCATATACAAGCATTTATAATACTACTCAATCCAACCCTTTTCATCATTCATTCTCATAATCTTCCATCTGTATCATACACAATATCATTAACCACATAGGTTCTATACATACCTGTGCCATCATGTATTTATCTATCATATTTACCACTTCAATGCCCTATGCCATAATTAATTTTGTCCTCTTAAAACGTTCGTTGAACTCGCACACTTAGTGCCAACTAATTAGTCGAAGCTTTAATAATATCGCACACTTAGTGCCATCACATTAAACCGAAGCTGTCTCGATATTGCAGAGGCAGTGCCAATTAATATTGCAGTTGCTTTCTTATTCTCGCACACTTAGTGCCATTCATCATTGTAACTATTCTATTTATGCACACTTAGTGCCACATATCTTCTAACACACATTTCATATTTTCAAATTCCACAATCACATTTTCATTCATTTCATCTCATATGAACATTGTGTAAACAATCCGTATTATACACGAACTTACCTCAGACGTAGAAACAATGATACTAATCGATCAATCGAGCACTTTGTTCTTGCCTCGATCTAGGTTCAATTTCTCTTTTCTTAATCTATATAATATCAAATTCAACTCATTCAATCTCATCTTCACCCAAAACAATTCACAAACACATATTTAGGGCATTTTACACTTTCACCCTCATAATTCTACATTTTAACATTTTAATCCCTATTTTAGAATTACACAAAATACACATAATTTATTCACAACCAAGCATGGCCGAAGATCATACTAGTACCTAGCAGCCCATATCTTTCATTTATTTTACATTTTAACACCTCAAAGTTTCATTTTCTCAATTTAGCCCATAATAATCAATTTCATTAATTATCCCAATACAAAACATATTTATCATTCATCAAGCTTTCATATTTCACCAACTATCAACACAAAGCTTACATAATCATCAATGGCACTTCTCAAAATCATTATCAAATTTAGAAATTTAAGTATGGGCTTGCTAGAGTACTTAACAACAATCACAAAAATATAAAAATCATAAAAAATAGATCGAACACATACCTAATTGAAGCTTGAGCTTACCGAACCCTAGCTAGCTCTTTTTCTTGTCTTTTTCTTTCAATTTTCGGTAAGAACAAAGATGAATGCATGAATTTTAGCCTTTATTTTATTTAATTTACACTTATTTAGCTTATTAATAAATTAACCTTATTAATGTCATTAAAATCGCACTAATTCAAGACCACATTTGTCCATTCATTTAACTAATGGTCCATTTACAACATAAGGACCTCACATTTAAAGAGATATAAGAATTAAGCACTTTTAACTATTAGCACACAGCTTTTGCATTTTTTTATTAGGTCCTTTTTCACAAATCGACACACAAACGATAAAATTTTAACACAGAACTTTCACACATACTTTATCACATGCCATAAACATCAAAAATAATAATAAATTATTTCTCCAACCTCAAATTTGTTGTCCCGAAACCACTGTTTCGACTAGGGTCTAAATCATGTTGTTATAGAGCCTATCAATGAGAATTTCCCAGATGAACACTTATTTGAGGTAAATCAAATTCATGAAATACCTTGGTTTGCTGATTTTGCCAATTATCTTGCATGTGGAATAATTCATCGAGAAATGACATACCAACAAAAGAAAAAAATTTCGTCATGATAGTCGGTATTATCTTTGGGAGGATCCATTTTTGTTTAAACAATGTGCAGATAATATAATCCAAAAGTGTGTAGCTAAAAGCGAGATTGCTAAGATCTTGTATCATTGCCATTCATCTCCAAGTGGGGGACACTTTGGTGGTTCATGTACTGCAGCAAAGATTTTGCAAGCAGGTTTTTTTTGGCCTACACTATTTAAAGATGCTTATGCTTATGTGAAGAACTGTGATAAATGCCAAAGGACCAAAAATATATCAAGGAGGAATGAGATGCCGTTGACAAACATTTTGGAGATTAAATTATCCGACGTATGGGCCATTAACTTTTAGGCCCATTTCCTTCTTCGTATGGGAACAAATACATCTTAGTTGATGTGGACTATGTATCCAAGTGGGTTGAAGCTGAAGCATACCCTACAAATGATGCTAAGTTAGTCATGCAATTCCTACATAAGCATGTGTTTACATGATTTGGGACACCAAGAACTATTATTAGTGATGAAGGTTCTCACTTTGTGAACAAATAGCTTAAGTGGTTGCTTGACAAATATGATGTGAAGCACAAGACTGCTACTGCGTATCACCCCTAGTCTAATGGGCAAGTTGAAAGAGTGAATCGTGAAATCAAAGGTATCCTTGAAAAGGTAGTACACCTTAATAGATAAGATTGGTCTCAAAGGCTCGGTGATGCGTTATGGGCCTATCGAATAACATTTAAGACACCGTTAGGAATGACTCCTTATAGGTTAGTCTTTGGAAAGGCATGTCATTTGCCAATAGAGTTGGTGAATAAAGCTCACTGGGATTTGAAGCAGTTGAACTTTGATCTTAAGCAAGTTGGTGAGAGAAGGATGTTACAACTTGATGAGTTGGAAGAGTTGGTGAGAGAAGAATGCCAAAATGTGTAAAGAAAGATCAAATAGATGGCATGATAGTCATACACAACCTCGCGAGTTTAAAGAAGGTCAGAAGGTTTTGTTGTTTAATTCAAGGTTGAAGTTATTTTTTGATAAGCTTAAATCCCGATGGAAAGGACCTTATACCATCTACCGAGTTTATCCTTATGAAGCTATTGAATTATACAACAATTACGGAGGTACGTTTAAAGTTAATGGTCAATGTCTCAAACACTACTGGGATAGTGAAGTTGAGCGAGTTGAATCCTCTTTCAAATTAACAGACCCTCAATTTTTCATGAACCCATTTTGTAAATAAATAAATAATTATAACTTTTCTTAACTTACTACATTTAATTAATTTTGTCTAAGGAGATTGGAACTTAAGCGAGACCACTGTGACCCCTCCAACCTTTCATGGGAATTAATTTGATGTAATTTGTTAAGATGAAATTTTCTAATTAAGATTTAAAATTTTTATGTTTCATTGGTTCTGTTTAATTTTTCAATTTTTATGTTAATAAAGGGGGTAAAATTTGGCCTAAGTACTAATCAGTTTTTTTTTAGTACGATACAGTCTGAGTTTGAGGCCCAAGACAGCAAAAAGGAGGGAAAAATCCATGCCTTGCCATCACACCCATTGCTTGCCACGTAAGTAACCCTAATGTAGCTAATTTTTTGCTACATGTTGCCCTAATTTTTCCCTATCTAGTCCCCTTCCCATTCTACTAATTTTCATATCCCTTAAAACAATTTTATTACACCCTAAAAATCCCTAAATCTCCCTTTAGTGCCGTCAACCTCAAATCCTAAAAAAACCCTTATTCTCTTCTCTTTTTATCAAAATTCCCTATTACCGCCTTAAAAAGATTATCAAAGCACCGCCGTTGCTATCGCAAACCGTTGTCACTGGCGCACCCTACCGTTACTATCGCACGTCGTCGTCATCGCCGTACCATCCTTACCGTCACAAGATTTTTGTCGTAGCAAGTTCTACCCACTTTGCCGATTTCTCTTTTCTCTCTTGTGGAAAAAATTTATCGAATTTTCGGGTAAAGATACCATGTCTCGCAAAATAACCAGATCCTCAAAGACTACTCCTAAAAACCCAATTTTGATCAATGAAGAAGTGAAAGAGAGATTTGATTCAATCTTCAAGCATCAACCTATGATACCGAAAAAAGGTTTTGACTTGAAGAGAATTGATTTGATGGTTGTTCCTATACCGATTAGAAAGAAAATCAATGCTCTCAAGTGGGAATGATTTTGTGATGCTAGTTCACTTCCCGGTGATGAACTAGTTTGAGAATTCTATGCTAGTTTGACTACGCAAGATGCTACTAGAGTCATCGTTCGAAAGAAAAAGGTACCTCTTACTTCTAAGTCCATCAATGATTTTTTAATTTACCTGAAGTTGAAGAAAATGAGTACTAGCCTATGATGAACAATATCAATTGGGATTTTCTTCAACAAGTTCTTGATGTTGTGACAAATTCGAGATCCTAATGGATTATAAGAAAGTATGTGAGCCATTCTTGTCGAAGACAATACTTAAAACTAGTAGCAAAGGTATGGTTTTATTTCATTCGCTACAATTTTATGCCTATCTCATATAGTTCCACCATTTCGATGGAACAGATGCTTCTGTTATATGTAATTTGAATAGAAAAGTCCATTAATGTTGGGAAAATTATCCTCAAAGAAATTCATGATTGTGCTAAAAAGAAGACATGAAGTGCTTATTTCCCATCATTAATCACTTCACTTTGCTTAAAGACCCGTGTTAAAACACAAGCAAATCTGAAGGGAAGATATGTTCAAGGATGCATTACAATATGATCTTGAAAGATTAGTAGAGAGGGTGCATGAGCTGAATCAAGGCAAGCAAGAAGAGCCAACTGAGTTGGAACCGAGGAGTCAATAGATTGAACTGAAACTGAAGCCAATTCAGTTACAGACACTGAAGAGGAAGAATCTAATAAGGAACCAAACGTTCCTGAACCAAGGGGTGAGCTAGAAGAAAAACCAGTCAAGCTAAGTGTTGAACCTGAATATACAACTCTCATGCTGACTTCTGCAAGTACTTCAAGGAAATCGGAGTTGTCAATTTTGATGGATACGTGCAAGTTCATGCACAATCAACAACAAACTTACTGGAAATATGCAAAAATTAGAGATGATTCAATTAGAAATGCTTTTAAGAATACTCTAATACTTTTGCTCCTGAGTTCCTAGATGCTATCTTAGAGACATGGATGGAAGATACTAACTATGCAAGCGAAGATAGAGCTAAAGAAGACAAGGGGAATGAGTCAGAAAAATGAAGGGGGTTCTTTTCTTGTTATTTATTTAATTATTTTTAGGTCCTTAGGAATTTATTTCTTTCGTAATTAGGATTAATTTCTGCAGAATAAAACATAACAAGCGTGAACAAACTTAATACATCTTTAGAAAGAATAAGACTAAGTGATATGGTAATGGGAATGAACATGTCTAGGATTGGGTTATTAGGGAAGACTTGGTATTTAAGCAGTCTTAATGACTCACCTCTCTTTCTTTACAACCCTACCTGGTGTTCAGTTTTCATTCATTACTTTGTTCTTGCAATAAGGACATTTTTTCTTTTTAAAGGGGGTAAGGAAAATAAATTGCTCAAACTTATAAATTTTTCAAGTATGTTTCAATCATTTCTTTCATAAGTACGTTTTAATAAAAGAATGTTTAGAGATATTTTTTGTTACTGAGATAGTTTGTATGCAAGTATGAATGATGATTTTATCTAAGTGAAAGTATGTTATCATGAAGAATGGAATGCTTGTATTATCTTAGCCTTAGTAATGTTTGCAATGAAAACTTAGTTTCTTTTCAGATTAGACATGCATGAAGGTCTATATCTTTAAAATTGACTTAGTAACTTTATTGAGGCGAAATCCTAGGGGACATAAAAATCTAAATTGATATAGGGACTATTTTTTTGGACCGTTTGAGCCTTTTCAAGCCAACCCTATGATATTAGACCCTTGAAACCGTAATTTTGAGCTTAAAGGATTGTTTTTTGCAATGAACCTACATTATAAGCCAATTACCATCTTTTTAAAGTTATCCTAATTTTGTACACCTATCTTAACTAAAGTTGTCTTGGGAATCAACATTTGAGGAAATTTTCATAAAGATGTATGTGCTCATGCTAAAAAAAAAAAGCGAAGAAAAGTTTGCTCAGTCTTCAAAAAAGGAAAAATGTATGAGCTTGAGTTCAAAACAAGTTTGGGGGTGTTCCAAAGGTTCACTTAAAGAAAAAGGTTGTATTACGAGAAAACCAAGACAAATTTAAAGGTTAAGATTTTTTAAAACCAAAATGTCCTATCTCTTAAAATCCCTACCTTTAACAGAGCCCCATTACATCCTTATAAAAGATCTATTGATTTGATGATTATGTCACCTAAATTAGTGGAGAGGAAGTCCTGAGTTCAACATATGAAGATCATAAATAAGCCTTGTGATTGTTTGCTTGATTGATAGGAAATTATGTTGAATAAAGAATGTTATCTATGGCTATGACATATATGCAAACTATGATTCATGTTGGCATATTTTGAAGCTTAGTATAATCTTAAGGAATGTTTGCATATGGATTCCATGTTAATAAAGAAGATCGATAAGCATGAAGTTACTAATGCATGATTATGGGACAAAGATTGATGCTACCTACACAATTAGCAATTTTGCCTTAGCAAGACCTTTTGTTGTGCATAAACATTACTCGAGACGAGCAATTATTTATGTTTGGGGGTGTGTAAATGAAAAAACATATGGGATTTTTCCTATGTAATTTATCACCTTTTTACTTAAATTCATTGTTAAAACTAAGTAATTGTTTCATAAATTAATGAAATATATGAAAATATGAAATTAGGGCATAGAAATTATTAAAATGTGATTTTATGCTTTATTATATAGTTTTCATGCAATAAATGACTTATTTTATATTAATTTGAATATATTATCTTTTTAAGACATAAAGTGGGCCATGCATGATTAAATTAAATAATAATATATAAAATTATATTTAATAATTCATTTTAAAATATTTAATTAATAATTTGGGTTTTAATTAATTAAATTGGATAAGTTTCATTCTTTGGTCCTCTAACTTGTTGATTTATTCTGGACAGGTCTGATAGTTTTGCTAGATTACAAAACCGTCCAAATTGGAGACCAAGTCAACCCAATATTTGGCTACACATGGCTGTCTATTTAAACCATTCTTTGGTTTAATTATACAAGGTCCTTGAAGTGTTCAAGAAATTAGATATTTGCCCGAAATTTTACGATTGGCTAAGTCTCAGTCCTGAGTTGTGTGGCATCCAAAATTTCTTAAAAATCAAGCAAAAATCAAGTCAAAAGCCACTAAGCATGGCCGGCCACAATTTGAGAAGATTTGAAGAGGTTAACATCCACTATTTTTAGCAAACTATCCCCCTCTCCTCACCTATAAATAAGACCCTCTCACTCCCCATTCGTTCTCATCATTCATCATTCTCTCTTCTCTCCAAATTCTCTTAGCCTTTTCTATTCCCATGCCTATCATCATCTCTTCATAGAGATTTTAGCAATTAAGCCACTTAAAGAACCCTTGGTCGGCCACCTTGGAGAACCATCAGCAAAGGGGCAAAGCAAAGGAACGACGGAGCCTCGTCAGTCAGAGTCTTGGGTGACAGCCACTCTGAATTGGGTTTAATCTTTCTTTTATTTAATTTAATCTAAATATTTTTATTATGTGTTCTTTGTTCTTTTTTACAACAATGTTAGCTTAATTTTATTTAAGCTAGGATGATTGCTTTGATTAAATAATATTTATTTGATTCATGCTTATAATGTTTGTGCGTCAATCGATCATGTTTTCAATTAAATCAAGTCTGTATTTCATTCATACGTGATTGAAATACACCTGAATTAGCTGAGCGATACTGACCAGATAACGGCTAATGGACACATAATTGAAATGTGCATGCTCAATTTAGATCCTGACCCGATTAAATTGTAGGTTGCATAAAAACTCTGACCAAGCTCTTTTATCTGCATAGTTTTTAGATTTGTGTGATTAAACTGTTTCAAACCTGACAAGTCCCTGTTACCTCACACGAATGCTAAGAAACCCTTAGTAAATAAGGATCAGTAAAATGTGTATTTGCTAAGTAAAGGATTCCGAAAGGACCTAATGTGGTTTCCAAACTCATGAAAGATCGAGGTGCCATGGAATGTTTTTTCGAATGTTATTAAGCATGTTGATAATAAATTGAGTTTAATTAAAGCAATTGTCCTAGTTTATTTATGTTATAATTGTTGCAAATTGTGTTTAATTTTACTAAAATCTATTTCATTCATATAGTTTGCATACTTAGGATAATTTGCATTAGGGATCATTGCATTTAGTTTAATATATTTTAATCACCACTTCCCAACTATATTGTGTTTTTATTTACCAAATTGTTAATATAATTTTACAAATTAGTCCTTATTTCCTAAAATCACAAATTCATGCAATTTACTCCAATCTCACCATAGTCGAATTTCACTAGTGTCCCTAGTAGCCCACATATTTCAATTTTTTACAAATTTACCTCATAAATTTCACATATTTCAATTTAGTCCCTTTTTAACATTTTTGTCAAAAATCACTTAACAAAACATGTAAAAATATCATTAAGCTTTCATATTTCAACATTAAACATCAAAGAACACATAGATTCAACAATGGAAACTCTCAAAATCTTTAACAGTTTTGAAATTAAAGGTTCGGGCTAGCAAGAACATGAAGCAACGATATCAAAAACATAGAAATCATTAAAAACGGGACAAAATGAACTTATATGCACAAGGAGACTAGGCCGAATACTTCAAGCTATTTCAATGGCTTTTTCACCCTAATTTTCTATTGTAAAAAATGGAGAAGAAAGATGATATCTTTCTTTTTTTATTTAATTCCTATTGTTTTATTCATTTACCAAATTAACCTTTTTTATAAACCATTAAACACACTTAAAAGATGTCCATCTTTGTCCACTCATATTAACCATGGTATAATTACAACATAAGGACCTCTAATTTAAGATTCCATAGCTATTTAACACTTTTATCTAATAGAACATAAATTTTTGCAATTTACGCTATTTAGTCATTTTTATCAAATTGACCCAGTAAACGATAAAATTTCTTAACAAAATTTTCACACATACACTCAATCATGCTATAAATATTAAAATAATAATAAAATAAATATTTTAACCTCGTATTTCTTGTCCCAAAACCATTGCTCCGATTTTGACTAAAAATGGGCTGCTACAACTCTCCCCTCCATTAGGGATTTTCGTCCCCGAAAATCTTACCAGTGAATCGGTTTGGGTACTGTTTTCATATAGCTTCCTCGGGTTCCCACGTAGCTTCTTCAACCCCGTGTCAATGCCATAATACTTTTACCAATGTGATTCTCTTATTTCTCAGCTCTTTGTGTAACACCCCTTACTCGAAACCTTTGCCGGAGTCGAGTATGTGGCATTACTACACTTGACTACTAATCTGGGGCATAAAAATTTAAAGCTGTCCAACTGCGTCATGCTGACTAAATTGACCATAACTCGAGTTACAAAACTCGAAATTTAGATCCATAAATTTTCCTTGAAACTAGACTCACATAAATTTTTACCATAATTTTTCCAGAATTTTTCATGTGGCCAATTAGTACAGTTTATTCATCAAAGTTACCCCTATTTCACTGTTTGAGAATTCTGACCTATCTTTACAAAAACTCAGTTATTTCATTGTACAAAATTTCAATAATGTTCTTGTTTATTCCAATCAATAATAGACTCATTAAGGATTCTAAACATATAAACTATGCTCCATAATTATTTTTGTACAATTTTTAACTGAGTTTCCAAGACAGAACAGGGACTCACGATTTCATTCAGGACAAGTCTCACTAAAACTTAAATATCTCATAATATATAATTCCTTTGCCTACTCTGTTTCTTTCATATAAAATAGACACAATAAGATTTAATTCTATATTTTATTCACATTCTAATTCAATTTATCCTATTTTTGGCAATTTTTCAAAATAACATCTCTGCTGCTAACTAAAAACTATTTCATTGCAAAATATGATTTACTAGTTTATAATCAAACATACCCACATATAACTCATACTGTCCATGCATTTTAAATCCTTTATGCAAATTAACTTATACCTAAAACATTCACATAATATCCTAATTCAAAGGTTCATTTCAGTAAACATACACTTCCTTTCCAAAACGATTAAACTTGACTAAAATGCACGAACATTACCAACATAAACCGACATTGTATAAAAAGCACAAAAGCATACTTAACTAAAACTTTAGCCATATTTGCATGGCTATTATATACATGAACTTTTCATCAAACAAAGACAAAGTCTTTCCTATACATGCCTCTATCCAAAAACAAAATGAAAGAGTACCAAAGTTAGATCGATAGTGTGGTCGATTGTCTTGACGATCCCGTTGAGCGCAGTAGCCTTTACCTAATCTATAAAAGCAGAGGAGAACATTACACACAAATAAGTTTACTAACTTAGTAAGTTCCAAGCTCACAATAATAATGCTACAATCAATTACTTAAACACTTAAATCATTCAACTCAACCATGTTATCATATTAAAATTTCTTTCACCTTTAGCACTACTATTTGAAAACCGAATCTCCATGATAGTACATTCAAGCTCAAACTCAGTCATAAAATACTTGTGCACATCAATCGTAATCTCAAATGTACATAACAATGTACTCGTAATATTAGTTAAACTCTAGTAACATTAAACATATCATACCTTACTTACTTACCTGAGCCTTTAACTAGACTCATTAGCTACAATTTACCTTGAACAACAATTCGGTTTCTCCTTTGTAAAACACATCACCGGCATAAAGCCTGCTAGGCATTAAAGCCCGAAATAAATCACCGGCACAAGGCCTGCTAGGCTCGAAGCCCGAATATGTCACCGGCACTAAGCCTGCTAGGCACCAAGCCCGAATATGTCACCGGCACTAAGCCTGCTAGGCGTTTAAGCCCGAATTAAATCACCGGCACAAAGCCTGCTAGGCGTTTAAGCCCGAATTAAATCACCGGCACAAAGCCTGCTAGGCATTATAGCCCGAAATAAATCACCGGCACAAAGCCTGCTAGGCTCAAAGCCCGAAACAATATTATTATCATCTCATAAACATTACAGTAATGCTGCCCAAAATAACATAAATCACACATCATTCAAATCACTTTAACATACCAACTCGTTTAGAGATATAACAACATTTCATTTCAAATTCACTATCACTTATAATTCACGTATTATATCGAATAACTAACCAAAACACTTATTCACATCACTTTAGATAAAATTCCAACCAATCCATACCAATACTTTCACATTCGGCTAACACAAGGTTTTATACAAAATTCTATTGAATAACATCATTTAACACATTCATAAATAATTCGATAACCTATACTTGCTTAAGGACTTACCTCGGTTGTCGATAGTCCGTATGAATCGCTTATTCGAGAACCTTATCTTTCCCAGTCTAATTCGTTTTCTTTGCTCTTGATCTAAAACACATTAGAATTTAGCTCATTTAATCGCATTTCATCTCAATTTAGTCCCAAAACACACAAATGGGCAAATTACCATTTTGCCCCTAATGTTTCCCATTTTTACAAATTGGTCCTATTTACACAAAACACAAAATATGCAAAATTTACCAACACCATAGCTTGGCCGAATCTTCCCCTTAGCCATATGTGTTCATGCATTTCATTTATTTCATGTTTTAGTCCTTCAAGAATTTTATTATTTTCAATTTAGCCTATATATTCAAAATCACCAAAATTCCAATACAAAACTTGTAAATCTTTAACATACATTTAATCTAAAACCATCAAACATCAAAACTATCCAAGCATGTTAATGGCCGAATTCTATATACATGATATTTTCAAAAATTACCACATGGGTTGTGTAGCATTCAAAGCAACCATTCCAAAAATGTAAAAATTATAAAAAAACTAAGCAAAATTCATACCCCAAATTAAGCTCCAAGTTGCCGAAACCTTAAGCTCCAAAAATGGAGTTTTCTCATCTCACATTCGGCTATGAGAGAATGAAGATGATGATGGCTTTATTTTATGCTTTGTTTAATATATACACTAACATTATTATAATATAATAACATAACATTATAATAAAAATTTTAAACTAACATATATTAGTAGTTGGCATGGCCCATTGCCGTTCCTTACTATAGATTATGGGCTAATTGCCCTTTTAGGACCTCCACTTAAAAAGCCGCAATCAAATTAGTACCTTTCACTTTAGCATGAAACTTTTATGTTTTTCTCGATTAAGTCCTTTTTATCAAATTAAGCACTGAAACGACTAATTTTTTCTACGAAACTTTCACACTCGCTAAATCACATATAATAAACACAAAATATAATATTAAAATATTTCTCGAGCTCGAATTCGTGGTCCCAAAAGCACCGTTCCGATTAGGGTTAAAATTGGTCTGTTACAACTCTCCCCCCTTAAGGATTTTCGTCCCCGAAAATCTTACCGTTAAACAACGTCGGATATTGTTGCCTAAATGAATCTTCAGGCTCCCATGTTGCCTCTTCAACTCCGTGCCGATTCCATAACACTTTCATTAAGGAGATCTTTTGTTTCTTAACTCTTTCATTTCGAGCTAAAATACGGATCGGTTGTTCCTCATCGTCATATCAGTTGTATCTCAATCTCGGATGGAGCAATCACATGTGACGGATCGATCAGTATCTACGACATAGAAACATGAAATACATCGTATCTTTTCTAATTCGGAGGTAGCTTCAATCTATAAGCAACGGGCCCAACACGTTCAATGATTTCATACGGTCCAATGAACCTTTAAAAATACTCGATCTCCAATTTGAAATTCAATATCTTTACGTTTCAAATCAGCATAAGACTTTTGACGATCCGAAACATCTTTCAAATTGTCTCCAATAATAGCTACTTTCAGTTCAGTTTCTTTAATCAAATCAACCCCGTGTATCTTATTCTCGTTGAGCTCAGTCCAGTATAATGGTGTTCGACACTTTCGTCCGTACAAGGCTTCATAAGGTGCCATTTTGATACTAGATTGAAAACTATTATTATAAGAAAATTCAATCAAAGGTAGGTACCGTTCCCACGTACCTTCAAACTCGAGAACGCAACATCTCAACATGTCCTCAAGTATCTGAATAGTTCGCTCGGATTGACCGTCTGACTGCGGATGGAAAGCTGTACTAAAATGAAGTTTAGTACCTAAAGCATCTTGCAACTTCTTCCAAAACCGCGATGTGAATCTCGGGTCTCTGTTCGAAACAATGGAACTCAGACACCATGCAATCTCACAATCTACAATACGTACAATTCAGCAAGTTTATCAAGTGAATAGTGCATGCGTCTCGGCACAAAATGAGCTAATTTAGTCACCTATCAACTATCACCCAGACAAAGATCTTTCCTACTCGGAGTCATAGGAGACCGGATACAAAATCCATTGTAATTCTATCCCATTTCCATTCGGTATCATGATTGGTGAAGTAGTCCAGATGGCGCTTGATGCTCGCTTTTACTTGTCGATGATTAAGCACTTAGAAACAAATTGAGATATATCCCGTTTCATGCCGGCCACCAATAGAAGCTGTTTCAAATTGTTATACATCTTCGTGCTACCGGATGTATCGATAGTTGACCACTATGAGCCTCACTCAAAATCATCTCAGATCAATTCGAGTTCTTTGGAACACAAATTCGACTTTTAAAATTCAAACAATCATTTGCATCAATCGAAAATCGATTACGTACCTTTTTCACATCGAATTAGTCTTGCAATCAAATCTTTGTCAATTTTTGTGCATCACGAATTTCTTTGAATAAACATCGGTCTTGCTCGTAACTCAGCTATGATCGAACCATCACTAGACATAGCCATATGTGCATTCATTGCACGAAGAGCAAATAATGATTTCGACTTAATGCATCCGCAACAACATTAGCTTTTCTCGGGTGATAGTCAATCACCAATTCATAGTCTTTCAGCAGTTCTAGCCACTGCGTTGTCTCAAATTCTGGTCTTTCTGAGTCATTAGATACTTCAGACTTTTGTGATCCGAGTAAACATGGCATTTCTCGCCAAATAAGTAATGACGCCAAATCTTCAGTGCGAACACAATGGCTGCAAGCTCTAAATCATGCGTCCATGCGGCTTTAATTGTCTTGAAGCGTAGGCTACAACTTTGCCTTCCTGCATCAAAACGCAGCCCAAACCATTTATAGAAGCATCAAAATAAACAACAAATTCTTTACTCGATTTAGGCTAAACTAATACTGGAGCTTCTGTCAAAAGGGCTTTCGGTGATCAAAACTTTTTCGACACTTTTCCGACCACTCGAACGACATCTTTTCGCAATAACTTTGTCAAGCGGGTAGCTATCATAGAAAAATCTTTCACAAATCGTCGATAGTAACACGCAAGTCCCGAAAACTTGAATCTCGTAAACATTTTTCGGTGGCTTCCAATCAAGTATAGCGAGATTTTGTTCGATCAACTCGGATGCGATCTTTGAAACAACATGTCCTAAAAAGTGACCTCTTTCATCCGAACTCACACTTACTAAACTTGAATACGGTGATGATCTCGCAAAGTTTGTAGCACTAACCTCAAATGTTCAGCGTGTTCAATTTCATCTTTGGAGTAGATCAATATGTCATCAATAAACACCACCACAAATCGATCCAAAACTGCCTAAAACCCGATTCATCAAATCCATAAAATAGCGGTGCATTAGTGAGTCCAAAAGGCATAACCAAAACTCAAAATGTACGTACCTCGTTAAAATGCAATCTTTGGCACATCCGTATCTTTGACTCAAGAATCGATAATAACCCAATCTCAAATCTATTTTGAAAATCTGAAGCCCTTTCAACCGATCAAACAAATCATCAATCCGAGGTAACGGTACTTATTCTTTATAGTTACCTTATTCAATTGCCGATAATCAATACACATTCGCATCGTTCCATCTTTCTTTCTCACAAAAAACTGGTGCACCCCAATGAGAGAAACTTGGTCGTGCAAAGCCCTATCTCGTTAACTCTTGCAATCGTGTTTTCAACTCTTTTAGCTCGATGGGTTCCATCCGATATGGAGATATTGAGATCGGACTTGTTCTCGGTACTAATTCAATGCCAAACTCAATCTCTCGTCTTGGGGTAAACCGGTAGTTCTTCAAGAAACACATCGAGTATTCACATACTATCGATGCAGATTCAACTGCATTTTTGGACAATTTATTATCCGATTACATAAGCTAAATAAGCTTTGCACCCTTTTCTCACATACTTAGGGCTAACATTGAGGATATAAGCGTAGGAAACCCACCTAAATCATCGGATTCAATTCTAATGATCTCACCGTTCGTGTCTCAAATCAATAAGCTTTCTTTTGTAATTCACCACAAACATCATGCGAAGTTAACTAGTCCATTCCCAAAATTATATCAAACTCATCGAAAGGCAACAAAGATTAAATCGATTGGGAAGCAAAATCCGAATCATCAATGGGCAACTTTTACACACTTTATTAACAAACACACATCTACCCAAAGGGTTGGATACGCTGAATCACAAACTCGAGACTCAACTGGTAGAGTCTTCTTGAATACCGAGTTTCACATACATATGAATGAGTCGAACCGGGATCAATCAATGCAATCACAAGTAGTATCATAAAGGGTGAAAGTACCGTAATGACGTCGGAGAAGCAAGATCCTCCTAGCTCGAGTGACATAAGCTCTAGCGGAGCTCTAGCCTCGGATCGAATCGCTGTGTTTTTCGTCCCTCTCGACTACCACCTACATTGCCGTAATGCTCGGGTGGTCCGCCTGCTAATGTAATCGCTTTCGGTCTAGAATTACGCACAGACAGATTCCTTTCACCTAACATCGGACACTCTCGAATAAAATGGTTTGAGGATCCACATTTAAAGCGGGACCGATCACGAACTCTACAACTCCCAGAATGCCATTTTCCACAATGTTTGCATTCAACTCGATTCTATGGAGCGTTATCGACATCGCCATCGAGGTAGCTCGGGAGCCCACCAAGGTCGATCATGTCTAGGTGAATCTGAAGTAGCTTTATGTCGGCTGAAGTCATCTCTAAACTTCTTAGATGTGGAGTGAAAATTCTTGCCCGACGATCTTTTACGAGTATCTCTAGCTTCTGTCTCAGCCTTTCTTTTCTCTTTCCCAAGCTCTTCAGCTTTGCAAGCTCGCTCGACTAGTGTCACAAACTCCTTGATCTCAAGAATGCCAACTAGCAACTTTAAATCTTCATTCAAACCGTCTTCAAACCTTTTGCACATAATGGCTTCAGTTGATACACACTCCCGAGCATATCTGCTCAATCTGACAAATTTTCGCTCATATTCGGTCACGGTCATTTTCCTTATTTGATTCAAGAAATTCTTTTCGTTTCGGTCGATGAACCTCTGACTGACATATTTCTTGCGGAATTCATTCTGGAAGAAATCCCATGTCACTTTTTCTTTTGGAACCATTGATACTAGTGTATTCCACCAGTGATAGGCAGTGTCCCGAAGTAATGATATAGCACATTTTAAACATTCATCTGGAGTGCAAGATAACTCATCAAGTACCCGAATAGTGTTATCAACCCACATTTCAGCTCGCTCTGCATCATTATCATCATTAGCCTTGAATTCTTCGGCCCCAAATTTCCTGATTTTATCAACAGGGGGCCTACTAGATCTCATTGGATCTATCATCGCGGGTGCTAAAGGTATCGGTGTTGGATTATTCGGGGATGGACGTTGTTGTACAGCCGAATTATTCTGAACAAACTGTGTAAACCATTCATTCATCATTTGGTAGAAGGCTTGTTTAGCCTCTCTTTCGTGGTTACCCGTAACTGGTTGAGAGTCTAATGGCGCTGATCCATGTATGAGACCAAGCGCAACACTCTCCACATCATTAGCTACTGCTCTATCGGGATCGGAATCCATTTACTATATAAAATACAATTGAAATTGTCAAGTCACCACTCTATCACATATAAAATTCAAAGGCATGTATAGCTAGACTCTTACGTACTACGGTAGTCCTAGAATCGACTAAACCGTAGCTCGATACCAATCAAATGTAACACCCTTACTCAAACCTTTGCCGAGTCGGTATGTGGCATTACTACACTTGACTACTAACTGGGCATAAAATTTAAAGTTGTCCAAGCTGCGTCATCTGACTAAGTTGACCATAACTCGAGTTACAAAATCAAAATTTAAATCCATAAATTTTCCTTGAAACTAGACTCATATAACTTTTTACCATAATTTTTCCAGAATTTTCATGTGGCCAAATAGTACAGTTTATTCATCAAAGTTACCCCTATTTCACTGTTTGAGAATTCTGACCTATCTTTACAAAAACTCAGTTATTTCATTTTACAAAATTTCAACAATGTTCTTGTTTATTCCAATCAAAAATAGACTCATTAAGGATTCTAAACATATAAACTATGCTCCATAATTATTTTTATACAATTTTTAACTGAGTTTCCAAGACAGAACAGGGACTCACGATTTCATTCAGGACAAGTCTCACTAAAACTTAAATATCTCATAATATATAATTCCTTTGCCTACTCTGTTTCTTTCATATAAAAATAGACAAAATAAGATTTAATTCTATATTTTATTCACTTTCTAATTCAATTTATCCTATTTTTGGCGATTTTTCAAAATAACATCTCTGCTGCTAACTAAAAACTATTTCATTGCAAAATATGATTTACTAGTTTATAATCAAACATACCCACATATAACTCATCTTGTCCATGCATTTTAAATCCTTTATGCAAATTAACTTATACCTAAAACATTCACATAATATCCTAATTCAAAGGTTCATTTCAGAACATACACTTCCTTACCAAAAGCGATTAAACTTCGACTAAAATGCACGAACATTACCAACATAAACCGACATTGTATAAAAAGCACAAAAGCATACTTAACTAAAACTTTAGCCATATTCGCATGGCTATTATATACATGAACTTTTCATCAAACAAAGACAAAGTCTTTCCTATACATGCCTCTATCCAAAAACAAAAATGAAAGAGTACCAAAGTTAGATCGATAGTGTAAATCGATCGTCTTGACGATCCCGTTGAGCGGTAGCCTTTACCTAATCTATAAAAGCAGAGGAGAACATTACACACAAATAAGTTTACTAACTTAGTAAGTCCCAAGCTCATGATAATAATGCTACAATCAATTACTTAAACACTTAAATCATTCAACTCAACCATGTTATCATATTAAAATTTCTTTCACCTTTAGAACTACTATTTGAAAACCGAATATCCATGATAGTACATTCAAGCTCAAACTTAGTCATAAAATACTTGTGCACATCAATCGTAATCTCAAATGTACATAACAATGTACTCGTAATATTAGTTAAACTCTAGTAACATTAAACATATCATACCTTACTTACTTACGAGCCTTTAACTAGACTCATTAGCTACAATTTACCTTGAACAACAATTCGGTTTCTCCTTTGTAAACACATCATCAGGCATAAAGCACGCTAGGCATTAAAGCCGAAATAAATCACAAGCACAAGGCACGCTAGGCTCGAAGCCGAATATGTCACCAAGCACTAAGCACGCTGAGCACGAAGCCCGAATATGTCACCGGCACTAAGCACGCTAGGCACCAAGCCCGAATATGTCACCGGCACTAAGCACGCTAGGCGTTTAAGCCGAATTAAATCACCGGCACAAAGCACGCTGGCGTTTAAGCGAATTAAATCAAGCACAAAGCACGCTAGGCATTATAGCAGAAATAAATCAAGCACAAAGCACGCTAGGCTCAAAGTTCAAACAATATTATTATCATCTCATAAACATTACAAGATAATGCTGCCCAAAATAACATAAATCACACATCATTCAAATCACTTTAACATACCAACTCGTTTAGAGATATAACAACATTTCATTTCAAATTCACTATCACTTATAATTCACATATTATATCGAATAACTAACCAAAACACTTATTCACATCACTTTAGATAAAATTCCAACCAATCCATACCAATACTTTCACATTCGCTAACACAAGGTTTTATACAAAATTCTATTGAATAACATCATTTAACGCATTCATAAATAATTCGATAACCTATACTTGCTTAAGGACTTACCTCGGTTGTCGATAGTCAAAATCTTGAATCGGCTATTCGAGAACCTTCGTCTTTCCCAGGTCTAATTAGTTTTTCTTTGCTCTTGATCTAAAACACATTAGAATTTAGCTCATTTAATCGCATTTCATCTCAATTTAGTCCCAAAACACACAAATGGGCAAATTACCATTTTGCCCTAATGTTTCCCATTTTACAAATTGGTCCTATTTACACAAAACACAAAATATGCAAAATTTACCAACACCATAGCTTGGCGAATCTTCCCTTAGCCATATGTGTTCATGCATTTCATTTATTTCATGTTTTAGTCCTTCAAGAATTTTATTATTTTCAATTTAGCCTATATATTCAAAATCACCAAAATTCAAATACAAAACTTGTAAATCTTTAACATACATTTAATCTAAAACCATCAAACATCAAAACTATCCAAGCATGTTAATGGCTGAATTCTATATACATGATATTTTCAAAATTACCACATGAGTTGTGTAGCATTCAAAGCAACCATTCCAAAATGTAAAATTATAAAAAAAAAAAAACTAAGCAAAATTCATACCCCAAATTAAGCTCCAAGTTGTCAAACCTTAAGCTCCAAAATGGAGTTTTCTCATCTCACATTCGGCTATGAGAGAATGAAGATGATGATGGCTTTATTTTATGCTTTGTTTAATATATACACTAACATTATTATAATATAATAACATAACATTATAATAAAAATTTTAAACTAACATATATTAGTAGTTGGCATGGCCCATTGCCGTTCCTTACTATAGATTATGGGCTAATTGCCCTTTTAGGACCTCCACTTAAAAGCCGCAATCAAATTAGTACCTTTCACTTTAGCATGAAACTTTTACGTTTTTCTCGATTAAGTCCTTTTATCAAATTAAGCAATCAAACGACTAATTTTTCTCTGAAACTTTCACACTCGCTAAATCACATATAATAAACACAAAATATAATATTAAAATATTTCTCGGGCTCGAATTCGTGGTCCCAAAAGCACCGTTCCGATTAGGGTTAAAATTGGTGCATTACAACTCTCCCCTTAAGGATTTTCGTCCCAGAAAATCTTACCGTTAAACAACGTCGGATATTGTTGCCTCAATGAATCTTCAGCTCCCATGTTGCCTCTTCAACTCCGTGCGATTCCATAACACTTTCATTAAGGAGATCTTTTGTTTCTTAACTCTTTCATTTCCCGAGCTAAAATACTGAATCCATTGTTCCTCATACGTCATATCAGATTGTATCTCAATCTCAGATGGAGCAATCACATGCGACGGATCTGATCTGTATCTACGGAGCATAGAAACATGAAATCCATCGTGTATCTTTTCTAATTCAGAGGGTAGCTTCAATCTATAAGCAACGGGCCCAACACGTTCAATGATTTCATACGGTCCAATGAACCTCGGGCTCAACTTGCCTTTCCGGCCAAAACCAGAGCACTTTCTTCCACGGAGAAACCTTTAAAAATACTCGATCTCAATTTGAAATTCAATATCTTTACGTTTCAAATCAGCATAAGACTTTTGACGATCCGAAGCAGCTTTCAAATTGTCTCTAATAATAGCTACTTTCAGTTCAGTTTCTTTAATCAAATCAACCCCGTGTATCTTATTCTCACTGAGCTCAGTCCAGTATAATGGTGTTCGACACTTTCGCCCGTACAAGGCTTCATAAGGTGCCATTTTGATACTAGATTGAAAACTATTATTATAAGCAAATTCAATCAAAGGTAGGTACCGTTCCCACGTACCTTCAAACTCGAGAACGCAACATCTCAACATGTCCTCAAGTATCTGAATAGTTTGCTCGGATTGGCCGTCTGACTGCGGATGGAAAGCTGTACTAAAAAGAAGTTTAGTACCTAAAGCATCTTGCAACTTCTTCCAAAACTGCGATGTGAATCTCGGGTCTCTGTCCGAAACAATGGAACTCGGTACACCATGCAATCTCACAATCTACGATACGTACAATTCAGCAAGTTTATCAAGTGAATAGTCTGTACGTACTGGCACAAAATGAGCTAATTTAGTCAGCCTATCAACTATCACCCAGACAGCATCTTTCCTACTCGGAGTCATAGGGAGACCGGATACAAAATCCATTGTAATTCTATCCCATTTCCATTCAGGTATCATGATTGGCTGAAGTAGTCCAGATGGCGCTTGATGCTCAGCTTTTACTTGTCGATGATTAAGCACTTAGAAACAAATTCGAGATATATCCCGCTTCATGCCAAAGCCACCAATAGAACTGTTTCAAATCGTTATACATCTTCGTGCTACCCGGATGTATCGATAGTCGACCACTATGAGCCTCACTCAAAATCATCTGTATCAATTCTGAGTTCTTTGGAACACACATTCGGCTTTTAAAATTCAAACAATCATTTGCATCAATCGAAAATCGATTCGTACCTTTTTCAATCGAATTCGACTTGCAATCAAATCTTTGTCAATTTTTGTGCATCACGAATTTCTTTGAATAAACATTGGTCTTGCTCGTAACTCGACTATGATCGAACCATCACTAGACATAGCCATCGTGCATTCATTGCGAAGAGCAAATAATGATTTCGACTTAACGCATCCGCAACAACATTAGCTTTTCCGGGTGATAGTCAATCACCAATTCATAGTCTTTCAACAGTTCTAGCCACCTGCGTTGTCTCAAATTCAAGTCTTTCTGAGTCATTAGATACTTCAGACTTTTGTGATCCAAGTAAACATGGCATTTCTCGCCAAATAAGTAATGACGCCAAATCTTCAGTGCGAACACAATGGCTGCAAGCTCTAAATCATGCGTCCATGCGGCTTCAATTGTCTTGAAGCATAGGCTACAACTTTGCCTTCCTGCATCAAAACGCAGCCCAAACCATTTATAGAAGCATCAGAATAAACAACAAATTCTTTACCCGATTCAGGCTAAACTAATACTGGAGCTTCTATCAAAAGGGCTTTCGGTGATCAAAACTTTTCGACACTTTTCGACCACTCGAACACGACATCTTTCTGCAATAACTTTGTCAACGGGTAGCTATCATAGAAAAATCTTTCACAAATCGTCGATAGTAACCCGCAAGTCCCGTAAAACTTGAATCTCGTAAACATTTTTGGTGGCTTCCAATCAAGTATAGCCGAGATTTTGTTCGGATCAACTCGGATGCGATCTTTGAAATAACATGTCCTAAAAAGTGACCTCTTTCATCCAGAACTCACACTTACTAAACTTCGCATACGGTGATGATCTCGCAAAGTTTGTAGCACTAACCTCAAATGTTCGCGTGTTCAATTTCATCTTTGGAGTAGATCAATATGTCATCAATAAACACCACCACAAATCGATCCAAAAACTGTCTAAAAACCCGATTCATCAAATCCATAAAAATAGCAGGTGCATTAGTGAGTCCAAAAGGCATAACCAAAAACTCAAAATGTCTGTACCTCGTCCGAAATGCAATCTTTGGCACATCTGTATCTTTGACTCGCAACTGATAATAACCCAATCTCAAATCTATTTTTGAAAATACTGAAGCCCCTTTCAACTGATCAAACAAATCATCAATCCGAGGTAACGGGTACTTATTCTTTATAGTTACCTTATTCAATTGCCGATAATCAATACACATTCGCATCGTTCCATCTTTCTTTCTCACAAAAAGAACTGGTGCACCCCAAGGAGAGAAACTTGGTCGTGCAAAGCCCCTATCTGTTAACTCTTGCAACTGTGCTTTCAACTCTTTTAGCTCAGTAGGTGCCATCCGATATGGAGCTATTGAGATCGGACTTGTTCCCGGTACTAATTCAATGCCAAACTCAATCTCTCGTACTGGGGGTAAACCCGGTAGTTCTTCAAGAAACACATCTGAGTATTCACATACTATCGGTACAGATTCAATCTGTTTTTTGGACAATTTATTATCCAGTACATAAGCTAAATAAGCTTTGCACCCTTTTCTCACATACTTCCGGGCTAACATTGAGGATATAATCAGAGGAAACCCACCTAAATCTTTGGATTCAATTCTAATGATCTCACCGCTCGGTGTCTCAAATCAATAAGCTTTCTTTTGCAATTCACCACACATCATGCGAAGTTAACTATCCATTCCCAAAATTATATCAAACTCATCGAAGGCAACAAAGATTAAATCGATTGGGAAGCAAAATCCCGAATCATCAATGGGCAACTTTTACACACTTTATTAACAAACACACATCTACCCAAAGGGTTGGATACGTGAATCACAAACTCAGTAGACTCAACTGGTAGAGTCTTACTGAATACCAGAGTTTCACATACATATGAATGAGTCGAACCAGGATCAATCAATGCAATCACAGTAGTATCATAAAGGGTGAAAGTACCGGTAATGACGTCTGGAGAAGCAGCATCCTCTCTAGCTCGAGTGACATAAGCTCTAGCGGGAGCTCTAGCCTCAGATCGAACTGTTGTGTTTTTCGTCCCTCTTTGACTACCACCTACATTGCCGTAATGCACGAGTGGTCCGCCTGGGCTAATGCCTTTGCTTTCGATCAAGAATTCTGCGCAGATTTCGCTTTCACTAACATCGGACACTCTCGAATAAAATGGTTTGAGGATCCACATTTAAAGCAGGACCGATCACGAACTCTACAACTCCCAGAATGCCATTTTCCACAATGTTTGCATTCAACTCGATTCTGTGGAACGTTATCGACACTGGCCATCGAGGTAGCTCGGGAGCCCACGGAAGGTCGATCATGTCTAGGTGAATCAAGTAGCTTTATGTCGGTGAAGTCATCTCTAAACTTCTTAGATGTGGAGTGAAAATTCTTGCCCGACGATCTTTTACGAGTATCTCTAGCTTCTGTCTCAGCCTTTCTTTTCTCTTTCCCAAGCTCTTCAGCTTTGCAAGCTCGCTCGACTAGTGTCACAAACTCCTTGATCTCAAGAATGCCAACTAGCAACTTTAAATCTTCATTCAAACCGTCTTCAAACCTTTTGCACATAATGGCTTCAGTTGATACACACTCCCGAGCATATCTGCTCAATCTGACAAATTTTCGCTCATATTCGGTCACGGTCATTTTCCCTTGTTTCAGTTCAAGAAATTCTTTTCGTTTCTGGTCGATGAACCTCTGACTGATATATTTCTTGCGGAATTCATTCTGGAAGAAATCCCATGTCACTTTTTCTTTTGGAACCACTGATACTAGTGTATTCCACCAGTGATAGGCAGTGTCCCGAAGTAATGATATAGCACATTTTAAACATTCGTCTGGAGTGCAAGATAACTCATCAAGTACCCGAATAGTGTTATCAAGCCACATTTCACTCGCTCGCATCATCATCATCATTAGCCTTGAATTCTTTACCCCAAATTTCTGATTTTATCAGCAGGGGCCTACTAGATCTCATTGGATCTATCATCGAAAAGCTAAAGGTACCGTGTTGGATTATTCGGGGATGGAGGTTGTTGTACAGCCGAATTATTCTGAACAAATTGGGTAAACCATTCATTCATCATTTGGTAGAAGGCTTGCTTAGCCTCTCCTTCGTGGTTACCGTGAATCGGTTGAGAGTCTAATGGCGCTGATCCATGTACGAGACCAAGCGCAACACTCTCCACATCATTAGCTACTGGCTCTATCGGGATCGGAATCCATTTACTATATAAAATACAATTGAAATTGTCGAAGTCACCACACTATCACATATAAAATTCAAAGGCATGTATAGCTAGACTCTTACATTACTACGGTAGTCCTAGAATTGACTAAACCGTAGCTCTGATACCAATCAAATGTAACACCCTTACTCGAAACCTTTGCCGAGTCGGTATGTGGCATTACTACACTTGACTACTAACTGGGGCATAAAAATTTAAAGCTGTCCAACTGCGTCATGCTGACTAAATTGACCATAACTCGAGTTACAAAATCAAAATTTAAATCCGTAAATTTTCCTTGAAACTAGACTCATATAGCTTTTTACCATAATTTTTCCAGAATTTTTCATGTGGCCAAATAGTACAGTTTATTCATCAAAGTTACCCCTATTTCACTGTTTGAGAATTCTGACCTATCTTTACAAAAACTCAGTTATTTCATTGTACAAAATTTCAACAATGTTCTTGTTTATTCCAATCAAAATAGACTCATTAAGGATTCTAAACATATAAACTATGCTCCATAATTATTTTTATACAATTTTAACTGAGTTTCCAAGACAGAACAGGGACTCACGATTTCATTCAGGACAAGTCTCACTAAAACTTAAATATCTCATAATATATAATTCCTTTGCCTACTCTGTTTCTTTCATATAAAATAGACAAAATAAGATTTAATTCTATATTTTATTCACTTTCTAATTCAATTTATCCTATTTTGGCGATTTTTCAAAATAACATCTCTGCTGCTAACTAAAAACTATTTCATTGCAAAATATGATTTACTAGTTTATAATCAAACATACCCACATATAACTCATCTTGTCCATGCATTTTAAATCCTTTATGCAAATTAACTTATACCTAAAACATTCACATAATATCCTAATTCAAAGGTTCATTTCAGTAAACATACACTTCCTTACCAAAACGATTAAACTTGACTAAAATGCACGAACATTACCAACATAAACCGACATTGTATAAAAAGCACAAAAGCATACTTAACTAAAACTTTAGCCATATTCGCATGGCTATTATATACATGAACTTTTCATCAAACAAAGACAAAGTCTTTCCTATACATGCCTCTATCCAAAAACAAAAATGAAAGAGTACCAAAGTTAGATCGATAGTGTGGTCGACTGTCTTGACGATCCCGTTGAGCGGTAGCCTTTACCTAATCTATAAAAGAGGAGAACATTACACACAAATAAGTTTACTAACTTAGTAAGTCCCAAGCTCATAATAATAATGCTACAATCAATTACTTAAACACTTAAATCATTCAACTCAACCATGTTATCATATTAAAATTTCTTTCACCTTTAGCACTACTATTTGAAAACCGAATCTCCATGACAAGACATTCAAGCTCAAACTCGGTCATAAAATACTTGTGCACATCAATCGTAATCTCAAATGTACATAACAATGTACTCGTAATATTAGTTAAACTCTAGTAGCATTAAACATATCATACCTTACTTACTTACCGAGCCTTTAACTAGACTCATTAGCTACAATTTACCTTGAACAACAATTCGGTTTCTCCTTTGTAAAACACATCACCAAAGATAAAGCCCGCTAGGCATTAAAGCCCGAAATAAATCAAGCACAAGGCCTACTAGGCTCAAGCCCGAATATGTCATAGGCAAGACTAAGCACGCTAGGCACGAAGCTCGAATATGTCACCCGGCACTAAGCACGCTAGGCACCAAGCCCGAATATGTCATGGCACTAAGCACGCTAGGCGTTTAAGCGAATTAAATCAGGCACAAAGCACGCTAGGCGTTTAAGCGAATTAAATCACGCAGCACAAAGCACGCTAGGCATTATAGCCGAAATAAATCATCAAGCACAAAGCACCGCTAGGCTCAAAGCAGAAACAATATTATTATCATCTCATAAACATTACGTAATGCTGCCCAAAATAACATAAATCACACATCATTCAAATCACTTTAACATACCAACTCGTTTAGAGATATAACAACATTTCATTTCAAATTCACTATCACTTATAATTCACGTATTATATCGAATAACTAACCAAAACACTTATTCACATCACTTTAGATAAAATTCCAACCAATCCATACCAATACTTTCACATTCGGCTAACACAAGGTTTTATACAAAATTCTATTGAATAACATCATTTAACGCATTCATAAATAATTCGATAACCTATACTTTAAGGACTTACCTCGGTTGTCGATAGTCCGTGCGAATCGGCTATTCGAGAACCTTCGTCTTTCCAGGTCTAATTCATTTTTCTTTGCTCTTGATCTAAAACACATTAGAATTTAGCTCATTTAATCGCATTTCATCTCAATTTAGTCCCAAAACACACAAATGGGCAAATTACCATTTTGCCCCTAATGTTTCCCATTTTACAAATTGGTCCTATTTACACAAAACACAAAATATGCAAAATTTACCAACACCATAGCTTGGCGAATCTTCCCTTAGCCATATGTGTTCATGCATTTCATTTATTTCATGTTTTAGTCCTTCAAGAATTTTATTATTTTCAATTTAGCCCTATATATTCAAAATCACCAAAATTCCAATATAAAACTTGTAAATCTTTAACATACATTTAATCTAAAACCATCAAACATCAAAACTATCCAAGCATGTTAATGGTCAATTCTATATACATGATATTTTCAAAATTACCACATGGGTTGTGTAGCATTCAAAGCAACCATTCCAAAAATGTAAAATTATAAAAAAACTAAGCAAAATTCATACCCCAAATTAAGCTCCAAGTTGTCGAAACCTTAAGCTCCAAAAATGGAGTTTTCTCATCTCACATTCGGCTATGAGAGAATGAAGATGATGATGGCTTTATTTTATGCTTTGTTTAATATATTCACTAACATTATTATAATATAATAACATAACATTATAATAAAAATTTTAAACTAACATATATTAGTAGTTGGCATGGCCCATTGCCGTTCCTTACTATAGATTATGGGCTAATTGCCCTTTTAGGACCTCCACTTAAAAGCCACTATCAAATTAGTACCTTTCTCTTTAGCATGAAACTTTTACGTTTTTCTCGATTAAGTCCTTTCTATCAAATTAAGCCTTTAAACGACTAAATTTTTCTCCGAAACTTTCACACTCGCTAAATCACATATAATAAACACAAAATATAATATTAAAATATTTCTCAGGCTTGAATTCGTGGTCCTAAAGCCACCATTCCGATTAGGGTTAAAATTGGTCTGTTACACTTTGATCTCACGAGCTAAAATTAGAATCAGTTCTTCAGCATATGACATATCAGACTTAATTTCAACCTCGATCGGCAAAATGACATGTGAAGGGTCGGAGCAGTATCGTGGAAGCATTGACACATGAAACACATTGCATTTTTTTATCTAACTCAGACTATAAAGATAGTCGATATGCTACTGGCCCAACTCCCTCAATAATTTCATATGGTCTGATGAATCACGGACTCAATTTCCCTTTTCGACCAAATCGTAATATCTTTTTCCACTGCGGCACTTTCAAAAGCACTTTATTCTCGATCTGGAATTCAATATCTTTCTGTTTTAAGTCTGCATACGATTTCTATCGATCCAAAGCTGCTTTCAAACTATCACATATTACTTTCACTTATTCTTTAGTCTCTCTGATTAGATCAACCCCGTAAATCTTGTTTTAGCTAAGCTCAGTCCAGTACAATGGTGTTTGACAATTACGATCGTATATAGCTTCGTATGGTGCCATCTTAATACTCTATTGAAAGCTGTTATTATACGTAAATTCAATCAACGGTAGATATTTTTCCCAGCTACCTTCAAACTCAAGAGTACAACAACGCAACATATCCTCAAGTATTTGAATAACTCGTTTAGATTTGTAACAGCCCAATTTTGGGGCTAATTGAAATAGTGGTTTCGGAACTGCTAGTCCAAGGTAGGTGAAAACTATTTTAATATTATTTTAAGTGTTATAACATGATAATATGAGTGCATGAAAATTTTGGTGCATTAATTTTAGTGATTTCAAGCTTAATTTTGAAAAGGGACTAAATCGCATAAAGTGCAAAAATTTTATTCTATAAGCTAAAGGTGTCTAATAGCTATAGAATTTTAAATTGGAGGTCCTTAATGTGCAATTAAGCCCTTAGTAGAGAGTTGGCTGGCCATAGGGGACAAGAAATGTCAAAATTGGTCAAAGTTGGTGGATTAGGTGACTAAATTGATGTAATAAAATAGAATAAAGAAAAGAATGATATCATCCTTTCCTCTTCATATTTTCCACCGAAAATATCAGCAAAATAGGGGTTTTGGAAGCTTGAAATTTTTAGCAACTTAATCCCTTGCAAGTAAGTGATTTTAATGGTCATTTTTTATGATATTTTGTGTTTTTGGAACCCTTGTAACTTAAGCTAACTAAAGAGGGGACTATTTTGCAAAATGGTTGAGAGTCTAGGGTTTTGACATTAGAACATTAGTGTTGTTTTCTGAAATTTTATGGAAGAAAATAAAACCTGGTTGTTAAATAGACAACTTTTGTGAAAGGAGTTTCCATGAAAACACCTAAAAATGACGTTTTTGTAAAGGTTGTAAAATAGGTGGTAAGTGTATGAAATAATTGGAATTGTGGGTTTCTATAAGAGTAAAAAGGGTTTGGATAGTCTTGGTTTATAAGGAAATTTGATAAAAAATTGATTTACGAGCCTAGGGGCAAAATCATAATTTTGTGAAATTCTAAGGGTAAAACGGTAATTTTGCCAAGGTAGAAATTTTAAAATGTCTTGATTTATGTGGTGATTAAATGAGTGAATTTTATCATTTTAGATCAAGAAAAACGAAGTCTGGACTTAGATCGGGGGAAAGCCAAGCTAGTCGATTAAATTCAATTTAGTCGCTCACTTTTTGTATACCAAGGTAAGTCGCACGTAAATAATACAACTCTATTGTTATTATACATTGAACAATAGATATTGCATAAAATGTTTGATTATTTTTGTGAATATGCATGATGAGAATTGATGTAGTAAAAACACCCGGTTGAACCATAGGAATAGATCGGATATCGATGCCATGGCATTAGGGATATATGAGAGCCAGTGTAAGACCATGTCTGGGACATGGCATCGGCCTCGATATCTAAGCTAATGTAAGACCATGCATGGGACATGGCATCGCTGTCGATATGTGTGCAAGTGTAAGACCATGTCTGGGACATGGCATCGACCTCGATATGTAAGCCAGTGTAAGACCATGTTCGGGACATGGTATCGGCCTTGATATCTAAGCCAATGTACGACCATGTCCGGGACATGGCATCGGCACTGATATGTGTGCTAGTGTAAGACCATGTCTGGAACATGGCATCAACCTCGATATGTAAGCTAGTGTAAGACCATGTCCGAGACATGGCATCGGCGCTGATATGTGTGCTGGTGGAAGATCATGTCTAGGACATGGCATCAGCCTCGACATGTGAGCCAGTGTAAGACCATGTCTAGGACATGGAATCGACATTTTACCCTCTTTTGTGAGGCTTGTCGGGTATCGTTTTGTATTCCAATTGATTCAACTGGTAAGTTAAAGTTTGTGTCAAAAGTGAGAAAAGTTATGATTATGTTGTAAGTGATACAGGTACCTACATGAGGTTCATGAGAAATGAGTTTGAATTATGATGTATGATTAGTAAGGGTGGAAATGAGTAAGTTATGTTTTTATTAATTTGAGAATCATGTGTAAGTTTATAAAATGCTATGAGCATGATTGTAACACCCCAAACCCAGCCTAGAAGTTAGGCCCATGTCTGGAATGTCAGTTTAAAGGCACACTTCAAAATGATTTTACAATTTAACAATTTAAGGCCCAAAAGCCCAAAACCCTTGTATCTTGTTAAGTTAAGAGGAAAAACCCAAATTTTTAAGAAAACTATCATGTAACACCCAAACCCGGCCGAGAAGTCATGATCGGATCTAGCATGTCATATGGAAGGGTTGTTAAGAAATTTGTATGTTTGTAAATGTTCGTATTCTTTTTAAACTTTAAGCTTAGGTGTTTGTTTATAAAAACTTGTTTAACTCAATGTCCACTTTAGAAAAGTTGTAATAAATTTGAAAACTGTTTTAAACATTTAATAGAACCCAGTGTTTAATCAATTATAGTTTGAATAACTGTACGTTAACTTTTTAGAAAAACCAACAAGTATTAAGGTTTTAGGAAAATCCCATACTGAACATTTAATAATAAGTAAAAACCAAGTTAAAAGTTCAAAACCAAATAAAATACCAAAGGCCTTCTTACAAAACATAAACCCAAATTAAAATAAAATTTTAAAGTAAATTAAAATGGGATTTACTAAAGAACCGATGTATGGCAACCATAGAGTCCGCCTCGGCTCCGAATCCTCAATGCTGGGGATTTCCTGCAAAATTAAAGTAGTGGGGTGAGTTACGAAAATTCGGTGTGTAATTCCCCACTCGGACAGAACTGAACCCAAGCCCACAGAAGCAAATCAAGCCTTAGCCCATACGAAAGTACAATGGCTCGAAGCCCATACAGAACCAAACTGGGCCTTAGCCCTATTAGCATGATAACATAGATAATACATGCAATGTAACCCAGCCTAGCCAAATATTCCATCTGCTACACACCACTCGTATCCAACCTAACACACCTATGGGGATTTCTACAATCAACCTTCCATCCGCTATACACCTCGATGGCAGTCACACTGCTCATCACTGAAATACAAAATGTGGCAGAGCCATCGAAATATGAAATATAAGGCAGAGCCACCGAAATACACTTCTCCAATCATGAAAATTATCCCAACCCCATGCACATATCATGACATAATAATCCGTGTATGTAGTATGTCACGTCAGAGTCAATTATATACATATATCATACATATCTCTTAACCCACCATTAGGGGTATAATGGTCATTTATCCTCCAGGGGTATTTCAATAATTTACCCATCAAGGGTATTTTGATAATTTTGCACTAACAACCTTTTCGAAGGCCTTCTGTCACGTCAAGCGACACGGGACCCTTTCTGGGTCTCTACGGAGCTATTGGGCCAAAAACCCATTTTGGGCCTAATAGGCCCACACACTCGTGTGGCCCAATTCGTACATTTTCGGTCTCAATTTTCCATATTTCGCAACCACCCTTACCCTTGGACCCTTTTTCAATAATTTCGCCCGCGTGGGTCGAAAAGCCTATTGGGCCCGTTAAGCTCGATTGGCTCGATTAGGCCCATTATAGCCTCAATTTTGCAATAGTATTTGCAACACTCTACGTGACTTACCATGTTTTCTCGTGCCTCGATTTACCTCTACGAGCGTTTGCACGCTCGATGGTACCAAATGCCAGTTTTTAGCTTTTCGACTTTTGGCTGATTCGTGAAGTAACATATGCAAACAATCAAAATTGTGTGAGATTACACACCTTAATACTTGAATCATTCCTTGAAC
Organism: Gossypium rotundifolium; assembly: GCA_025506655.1. NCBI lineage: Eukaryota > Viridiplantae > Streptophyta > Magnoliopsida > Malvales > Malvaceae > Gossypium > Gossypium rotundifolium. Next base: position 132,660,988 of record CP106722.1, read on the forward strand.
TCATGATCGATCACCCTAAAAGCATCGAAACCATTGTCAGCCTTTGATTGCTAAAATAACCCTCCTCGTAAAGTATACACTTAAATTCATCCTTACCTTGAATGTACGAGAGTATTTCCTAATCACTCAACGATTGCAACTCAGACCCACGTCTACATCTCATCTCGAATCTGGATTGAAATCAACACTTATTATACAACAGTAACTACTATCATCACAACCCAAGATATTATCTAAAATAAAACATGTAGGTGCCACCACCTTCCCAAATCGATTGTTAGCAGCCTTTTATGGAGATTGACTTACCAGGATTGATGAACCCGAAAGATGCTCAACGAACCCCCTTGCCAAAAGTGAAATCAGAAATGGCTAACCTAAAAAATGAGGAGTGTTCGGCCTAATCCACAAGAAACTACCAAAGATGCGTATAAAAGAATGGGTTACAAAACGATGGAGTATTCATCTAGCAAGAAAAGATCAAGGTTTGAGAAAGTTTATGATCGACTAACAGAGAAATGGAGAGAAGAAGAAAAAGTGCGACTCTTTGGTTTAGAGAATAAAAGAGAAAAAGATCACAATTTGTGATAAGAGATGAGAAGATGAATAAAGCTCCGGCCTACCTAGCGTTTAGGCTATTCGCCACCAAGGAAGAATGTCACGAAAGTGAGAAGAAGGGAAAGAAGAAACTTTGAATTTGGTGAAAGGAAGAATTGTGAAGGAATAGACCCCAAATGCTATAGAAGAGCCAACCCAAAAATACAATTCTCTCTAAAAAAAACTAAAGACAAATGACACACTTCTCCCATCGAAAATGCTACCCAAGCTCAATTGCTCAGCCGAAATTCTCCCCTCATAGATCCCTACATTCGGCCAACACCTCCATCAACTTGAATCACATGATCCTCTCCTTATTTTACTTCACAATCCACTCCCTATCCCCCATTCAAACAATTTGGCCATGTAACAGTCCGGTTTATACCCTAGTCAGAGCAGTGGTTTTGGGACCACAAATTTGAGTTTGAAAAATATTTTAATATTATTTTCCTGTCATTAATATGTGATTAAGCATGTGCTAAATTTTTGTAAGTTAATTTGTCTGTCTGTGTGTTTATTTTGACAAAAGGATTGAATTGCATTAAATGTGAAAGTTGCTTGCTATTGTTAAAGTACCAATGTGTTATGGCTTTGTATGAGTGAAGGCCTTATGAAGCAAATAAACTATTATTTAGTTAGTGGATGAATGAAAGTCAAATATGCCAGTATTACATGTTTGTTTTATTTATTAATTAGACAGATATTTTAGTAAAAGAATTATTAATATATGTTACAGTAAAATAAACATAAAATATGGCCACTAATCCTTGTTCATCTACCGAATTTTGGAAAGAAAAGAAAGAACAAAAGCTTTCAAATTTTTGGCACATACAAGCTTGAATTCAAGGTTAGTTTTTGATCCGTTTTTTGATAATTTCTATGTTTTTGGAACCATTGCTTCAAGAGCTATCAAACCCATGTCTCAATTTAATGAATTGATGTTGTTCATGAGAAATTACATTGAAGATATGTTGAGCTTTGTGATGATCATTGGTGTTAAATGAAATATTTGAGCTAGATGAACATACTTTGTTCTTGAATTTTTGATGAATTTAGCTAATTAGGCTAAACTGAGAATGGTAAATTGAAGGACTAAATTCAAATTTTGATGAAAAGTATGGGCTTGTATGATGTTCATAAGTATTTGGCTAAGCTTGTGTATGTGTTGATTTTAGGAATTTGATGTTTTGAGAAAATGGACTAAATTAATAAATTGTGCAAGTATGAGGGCTAATTTGTAAATAGCCCTAAATGTGTGTCCTTGGATTGAATTGAATGATTTAGTGAATAAAGGGTTAATTCTGAATATGTTTAGATCAATAACCATGGAAAACAGACTTAGAACGCGGAAAGCAAAAGTAACCGAGTAGCCATTTCCATTCCTATAAATCGAATTTGAGGTAAGTCACAATGCAAATAAACGTACTTGTATGAAATTTTGGTTGCTCCTATGACTAATGTTGATAATGAATTCTTATGAGAGGTTATGCATATGAATTCGAGATAAGTTCGATATATTGACAATGTCTGAGAAGTCCCGTACGAACCTAGGAATAGATAGAATTAGCTATGTCATGACATAGGTACCTATTCTGTTTTATCATGTAAGACCACGTCAAGGACGTTGGTGTTGATTTGAGATTTCATGTACGACCATGTTTGGGACGTTGGCATTGATATGAGCTATACGTATAAGACCACGTCTGGGACGTTGGCATTGATAAGAGCTTTACGTGTAAGACTATGTCTGGTACATCGGCATCGTATTGATTCGTATAAAACCCTGTCAGGGATAGTGGCATCGATATTTGAGTGCATGTAAGACCTCGTCGATGACATTGTATGACTATTCTGAGCTTTCTGATTATCCTACTAGATTCCTAGAGGTTCAATGGGCAACTTTGTGATACAAATTGTAAATCCAAGCTATGATAAAATAATTGAACGAATATTCGTTTTAGATACGTTGAATGTACATTAAGTGTGTATAAAAAGGTAAGTACTTATATGACTTGAAGTTGAAGAAATGTATGTTTAAATGTGAGAATGTGAATCTTGAATTGATAAAAGTGGCAAATATGGCCATAAGTATGAATCAAGGTATATATGTGATGATTTGCTAAGTGATTGGAATGTGCCAATGTATTTACTTGCTCAAAATGCATTTTATGCTAAATTTGTTTGTATATTGACTTACTAAGCTTTTAGAAAGCTTACTCTGTGTATCTATTTTCTCTGTTTTATAGGTCGTTAAAGCTACTGAAGGCTCGGGACCGTCAAGGATCGTCATCACACTACTAAACTCTTTTTGGTACTCTTTGAAAAATGTATATAGCTAGATATGGCATGTATAGGCTAGATATATGTATATGTTTATGAAGTGAACTTAGCCATGGTTTTGGCTAGTTTTGAATTGATAAAATGCTTGAATGAATGAGTTATATAATGCATATTTTTGGTGTGGCTTGGAGCACAAGAAATGGTCAAGTTTTTGTTTAAGTTTTGGATGAATTATACTTGTGATGATATGAGTTTTAGTTTTGTAATTTGGCATGAATGAAATTGGAATTGAATGTATAGATTTGTTGGTCAATTTGGTACGCTTTTTGTTGCCATATATGCATGATATGATTTGGTAAATGTTGCTTCTAGGTATGACCCAATTGGGTGGCATTTTGGTCTTGCAACTGACCTATAATGTCACACGACCATGGCACATGGGCATGCCTAGTAACCGTAGGGTAAAGTCAGTAGCTAGCTTAAGAGTACACGACCATGGCACACGGGTGCGCCTAGAGACCGTGTGAGAAAGTCAGTATATGGCTTAGTGGGACACAGCCTTAGCACATAAGGGTGCTTGATAACCGTGTTTTTTGGCAGGATCGACCACGGTCAGGGTACATGGGCGTCCTTCGTGGCCGTGGTGTGAAGTCAGGTTCGACCATGGGGAGGACACACGGGTGTGCCTAGCAGCTGTGGTGGGCACACGGTCTGCTCTCACGGGCATGTATTCCCTGTATTTTAGAAAAGTTTTTAAGTTTTTGAGAAGTTCTGTATGTGTTTTGTTTTAGTCCCGACCCGATTTATAAGCATGCTTAGGGTCTCGATGACTCATTTAAGGGACATTATGATTGTGATTGATGAAATGTTGTATGAATTTTCTGTAAATGGTTCCGATCTATCCGATAAGGCCTTTAACCCTAGTCCGATCACGGTTATGGGTTAGGGGTGTTACATTTGGTTGGTATCAGAGCTACGAATTAGTTGATTCTCGGACTAACGTAGCATGTCAAAGTCTAGCTATACATGCCATATATCTAAATTGTGATAGTGTGATGAATCCTGACATATAAAATGTGTTTTTTGTATAGCAATGTATCCTGAAAGAGCCGTAGTTGACGACGTAGAAAGTAATGCGCCTGCTCCCGCACAAGGGACAGTGCCCTCTGATTCGAGACCGGCTACCACATGACTGGATCTGGCATGTCACATGGAAGGGTTGTTAAGAAAGTTGTATGTTTGTAAATGTTCGTATTCTTTTTAAACTTCGAGCTTAGGTGTTTGTTTATAAAAACCTGTTTAGCTCAATGTCCACTTTAGAAAAGTTGTGATTAATTTGAAAATTTGTTTTTGACGTTTAATAGAACCCAGTGTTTAATTAACTATAGTTTGAATAACCGTACGTTAACATTTTTGGAAAAACCAACAAGTATTAAGGTTTTAGGAAAATCTCGTATTAAACATTTAATAATAAGCAGAAACCAAGTTAAAAGCTAAAACCAAATAAAATACCAAAGGCCATATTACAAAACATAAACCCAAATTAAAATAAAATTTTAAAGTAAAGTAAAACGGGATTTACTAAAAACCGATGTATGGCCACCACAGAGTCCGCCTCGGTTCCAAATCCTCATTGCTGGGGATTACCTACAAAATTAAAGCAATGGGGTGAGTTACGAGAACTCAGTGTGTAATGTACCATTCGGACAGAACTAGACCCAAGCCCATAGAGGCAAATTGGGCCTTAGCCCATACAAAGTACAAGGGCTCGAAGCCCATACAGAACCAAACTGGGCCTTAGCCCTATTAGCATGATAACATAGATAGTACATGCAATGCAACCCAGCCCAGCCTAATATTCCATCCGCTGCACACCACTCGTATCCAACCTACCACACCTGTGGGGATTTCTACAATTAACCCTCCATCCGCTACACACCTCGATGGAAGTCACGTTGCTCATCACCGAAATACAAAATGTGGCAGAGCCACCGAAATACACTTCCCCAATCATCAAAATTATCTCAACCCCATGCACATATCATGACATAATAATTTGTGTATGCAGTATGTCAACTCAGAGTCAATCATATACATATATCATACATATCTCTTAGCCCACCATTAGGGGTATAATGGTCATTTACCCTCCAAGGGTATTTCAATAATTTACCCATCAAAGGTATTTCGATAATTTTGCACTAATAGCCTTTTTGAAGGCCTCCTGTCGCCTCGAGTGATACGAGACCCTTTTTAGGTCTCTATAGAGCTATTGGGCCAAAAATCCATTTTGGGCCCAAACGGGCCCACACACTCGTGTGGCCCAATTCGTATGTTTTTAGTCTCAATTTTCCATATTTTGTAACCACCCTTACCCTTGGACCCTTTTTCAATAATTTTACCCATGTGGGTCGAAAAGTCGATTGGGCCCGTTATGCTCAATTGGCTCGATTAGGCCTATTATAGCCTCAATTTCGCAAGAGTGTTCGTGACACTCTTCGTGACTTACCATGTTTTCTTGTGCCTCGATTTACCTCTATGAGCGTTCGCAAGCTCGAGTGGTCCAGATACCGATTTTTGGCTTTTTGGCTTTTGGTCGATTAGCAAAGTAACATATGCAAACAATCGAAAGTGTCTGAGATTACACACCTTAATACTTGAATCATTCCCTGAACTCACGATCGAACTCCCTAAAACCATCGAAACCATTGTTAGCCTTTGATTGCTAAAATAACCCTCCTCATAAAGTATACACTTAAATCCATCCTTACCTTGCCTATACGAGAGTATTTCCTAATCACTCAACGATTGTAACTCAGACCCACGTCTATGTCTCGTCTCGAATCTGGATTGAAATCAACACTTATTAGACAATAGTAACTACTATCGTCACAACACAAGATAATATCCAAAACAAAACACGTAAGTGCCACCACCTTCCCAAATCGATTGTTAGTAGCCTTTTATGGAGATCGACTTACCATAATTGATGAACCCGAAAGATTCTCAACAAACCCCCTTGTCAAAAGTGAAATTGGAAATGGCTAACCTAGAAAATGAGGAGTGTTCGGCCTAACCCTCGAGAAACTACTAAAGATGCGTATAAAAGAATGGGTTACAAAAAGATGGAGTATTCGGCTAGTAAGAATAGATAAAGGTTTGAGAAAGTTTATGATCGGCTAACAGAGAAACCAAGAGAAGAAGAAGAAGTGTGACTCTTTGGATTAGAGATGAAAAGAGAAAAAGATCACAAGTTGTGATAAGAGATGAGAAGATGAATAAAGCTCGGCCTACCTAGCGTTTGTGCTATTCGCCACCATGGAAGAATGTCCCGAAAGTGAGAAGAAGGGAAAGAAGAAATTGAGAATTTGGTGAAAGGAAGAATTGTGAAGGAATAGACCCTAATTGCTAAATAAGAGCCAACCCAAAAATGCAATTCTCTCCAAAGAAACTAAAGACAAACGGCACACTCCTCCTACCAAAAATGCTACCCAAGCTCACTTACTCAGCTAAAATTCTCCCCTCATAGACCCCCACATCCGGCCAACACCTCCATCAACTTGAATTACACGATCCTATCCTTATTTTACTCCACAATCCACTCCCCATCACCCATTCAAACGATTTGGCCATGTAACAGTCTAGTTTATACCCTAGTAAGAATAGTGGTTTAGGGACCACAAATTTGAGTCTGAATAATATTTTAATATTATTTTTTGTGTCCTTAATATGTGATTAAGCATGTGCTAAATTTCCGTAAGTTCATCTATCCGTCTGTGTGTTTATTTTGACAAAAGGATTGAATTGCATTAAATGTTAAAGTTGCTTGCTATTGTTAAATATCAATGTGTTATGGCTTTGTATGAGTGAAAGCCTTATGAAGCAAATAGACCATTATTTAGTTAGTGGATGAATGAAAGTCAAATATGCCCTTATTACATGTTTGTTTTATTTATTAATTGGATGGATATTTTGGTAAAAGAATTATTAATATATGTTATAGTAAAATAAACATAAAATATGGCCATTAATCCTTGTTCATCCACCAAATTTTGGAAAGAAAAGAAATAACAAAAGCTTTCAAATTTTTGGCACATACAAGCTTGAATTCAAGGTTAGTTTTGATCCGTTTTTGATAATTTCTATGTTTTTGGAACCTTTGCTTCGATAGCTATCAAACCCATGTCTCAATTTAATGAATTGATGTTGTTCATGAGAAATACCATTGATGATATTTTGAGCTTTGTGATGATCATTGGTGTTAAATGAAATATTTTAGCTAGATGAATATACTTTGTTCTTGAATTTTTAATGAATTTAGCTAATTAGGCTAAACTGAGAATGGTAAATTGAAGGACTAAATTACAAATTTGATGAAAAGTATGGGCTTGTATGATGTTCATAAGTATTCAGCTAAGCTTGTGTATGTGTTGATTTTGTGAATTTGATGTTTTGAGAAAATGGACTAAATTGATAAATTTTACAAGTATGAGGGCTAAATTGTAAATAGCCCTAAATGTGTGTCCTTGGATTGAATTGAATGATTTAGTGAATAAAAGGGTTAATTCTAAATATGTTTAGATCAAGAACCGAGGAAAATGAACTTAAAATGCAGGAAAGCAAAAATAACCGAGTAGCCGTTTCTATTCTGATAAATCGAATTCGAGGTAAGTCACTACACAAATAAACGTACTTGTATGAAATTGTGGTTGTTTATATGACAAATGTTGATAATGAATGCTTATGAGAGGTTATGCATATGAATTTCGAGATAAGTTCGATATAGTGACAATGTCTGAGAAGTCCCGTACGAACCTAGGAATAGATAGGATTAGCTATGTCATGACATAGGTATCTATTTTGTTTTATCATGTAAGACCACGTCAGGGACGTAGGTGTTGATTTGAGATTTCATGTTCGACCACGTCTAGGACGTTGGCATCGATATGAGCTATACATGTAAGACCACGTCTGGGACGTTGGCATTGATAAGAGCTTTACCTGTAAGACCATGTCTGGGACATTGGCATCGTATTGATTCGTATAAGACCCTGCCAGGGACAGTGGCATCGATATTTGAGTGCATGTAAGAACTCGTCAGGGACATTGTACGACTATTCTGAGCTTTTTGATTATCCCACTAGATTCCTAAAGGTTCAATGGGCAACTTTGTGATACGAATTGTAAATCCGAGCTATGATCAAATAAGTGAACAAATATCCGTTTCAGGTACGTTTAATGTACATTAAGTGTGTATAAAAAGGTAAGTACTTATATGACTTGAAGTTGAAAAAATGTATGTTTAAATGTGAGAATGTGAATCTTGAATTGATGAATGTGGAAAATGTGGCCACAAGTATGAATTAAGGTATATATGTAATGATTTGCTAAGTGATTGGAATGTGCCAATGTATTTACTTGCTCAAAATGTATTTTAGGCTAAGTTTGTTTGTATATTGACTTACTAAGCTTTTAGAAAGCTTACTCTGTGTTTTTGTTTTCTCTGTTTTATAGGTCGTCAAAGCTACTGAAGGCTCGGGACCGTCAAGGATCGTCATCACACTACTAAACTCTTTTTGGTACTCTTTGAAAAATGTATATAGCTAGATATGGCATGTATAGGCTAGATATGCTTATATGTTTATGAAGTGAACTTATCCATGGTTTTGGCTAGTTTTGAATTGATAAAATGCTTGAATGAATGAGTTGTATGGTGCATATTTTTGGTATGGTTTGGAGTACAAGAAATGGTCAAGTTTTTGATTAAGTTTTGCATGAATTATACTTGTGATGATATGAGTTTTAGTTTTGTAATTTGGCATGAATGAAATTGGTATTGAATGTATAGATTGATTGGTCGATTTGGTATGTTTTTGGTTGCCATATTTGCCTGATATGATTTTGTAAGTGTTGCTTCTAGGTATGTCCCAATTGGGTGGCATTTTTGGTCTTGCAGATGACCTAGAATGTCACACGGCAATGGCACATGGGCGTGCCTAGTAACCGTGGGGTAAAGTCAGTAGCTAGCTTAAGAGCACACGACCATGGCACACGGGCGTGCCTAGAGGTCATGTGAGAAAGTCAGTTTATGGCTTAGTGGGACACGGCCTTAGCACATAAGGGTGCTTGATATCCGTGGTTTTTTGGCAGGATCGACAACGGTCAGGGTACACGGGCGTGCTTCGTGGCCGTGGTGTGAAGTCAAGTTCGACCACGGGGAGGACACACGGGTGTGCCTAGTAGCCATGGTGGGCACACGGTCTGCTCCCACGGGCGTGTATTCCCTGTATTTTAGAAAATTTTTAAGTTTTTGAGAAGTTCTTTATGTGTTTTGTTTTAGTCCCGGCACGATTTATAAGCATGCTTAGGGTCTCGATGACTCATTTAAGAGACATTATGATTGTGATTGATGAAATGTTGTATGAATTTTCTATAAATGGCTCCGATCTATCCGGTAACGCCTTTAACCCTAGTCCGGTGATGGCTACGGGTTAAGGGTGTTACATTTTGTTGGTATCAGAGCTACGGTTTAGTCGATTCTCATACTAACGTAGCGTGTCAGAGTCTAGCTACACATGCCATATATCTAAATTGTGATAGTGTAATGAATCCTGATGTACAAAATGTAATTTCTGTATAGCAATGTATCCTGAAAGAGCCATAGTTGATGACATAGACAGTAATGCGCCTGCTCCTGTGCAAGGGACAGTGCCCTTAGATTCGAGACCGTCTACGACATGACCGGATCTGGCATGTCACATGGAAGGGTTGTTAAGAAAGTTGTATGTTTGTAAATGTTCGTATTCTTTTTAAACTTCGAGCTTAGGTGTTTGTTTATCAAAAAATTGTTTAACTTAGTGTCCACTTTAGAAAAGTTGTGATTAATTTGAAAATTGTTTTCGATGTTTAATAGAACCTAGTGTTTAATCAACTATAGTTTGAATAACCGTACGTTAACGTTTTTGGAAAAACCAACAAGTATTAAGGTTTTAGGAAAATTCTGTATTATACATTTAATAATAAGCAGAAACCAAGTTAAAAGTTAAAAACCAAATAAAATACCAAAGGCCTTATTACAAAACATAAACCCAAATTAAAATAAAAATTTAGAGTAATGTAAAATGGGATTTACTAAAGAACCGATGTATGGCCACCACAGAGTCCACCTCGGCTCCGAATCCTCAATGCTGGGGATTACCCACAAAATTAAAGCAGTGGGGTGAGTTACGAGAACTTAGTGTGCAATTCCCCATTTGGACAGAACTGGACCCAAGCCCACAGAAGCAAATTGGGCCTTAGCCCGTACAAAAGTATAATGGCTCGAAACCCATATAGAACCAAACTGGGCCTTAGCCCTATTAGCATCATAACATAGATAATACATGCAATGCAACCCAGCCCAGCCTAATATTCCATCCGCTACACACCACCCGTATCCAACCCCACACACTTGTGGGGATTTCAACAATCAACCCTCTATCCGCTACACACCTCGATGGCAGTCACGTCGCCCATCGTCGAAATACGAAATGTGGAAAAGCCACCAAAATACGAAATATGTGGCAGAGCCACCAAAATACACTTCCCCAATAATCAAAATTATCCCAACCCCATGCACATATCATGACATAATAATCTGTGTATGCAGTATGTCAAGTCAGAGTCAATCATATACATATATCATACATATCTCTTAACCCACCAATAATGGTATAATGGTCATTTACCATCTAGGGGTATTTCAGCAATTTACCCATCAAGGGTATTTCGATAATTTTGCACTAACATCCTTTTCGAAGGCCTTCTGTCGCCTCTAGTGACACGGGACCCTTTCTGGGTCTCTATGGAGCTATTAGGCCAAAAATCCATTTTGGGCCCAAACGGGCCTACACACTCGTGTGGCCCAATTTGTACATTTTGGTCTCAATTTTCCATATTTCACAACCTCCCTTAACCTTGGACCGTTTTCCAATAATTTCGCCTGTGTGGGCCAAAAAGCCCATTAGTCTTGTTAAGCCCGATTGGCTCGGTTAGGCCCATTATAGCCTAAGTTTTGCAAGAGTGTTCGTGACACTCTCCGCGACTTACCATGTTTTCTCGTGCCTCGATTTACCTCTATGAGCGTTCGCACGCTCGAGTGGTCACAGATGCCAGTTTCTGGCTTTTTGGCTTTCGGCCGATTCGCAAAGTAACATATACAAACAATCGAAAGTCATTGAGATTACACACCTTAATACTTGAATCGTTCCCTGAACTCACGATCGATCACCCTAAAACCATCAAAACCATTGTTAGCCTTTGATTGCTAAAATAACCCTCCTCGTAAAGTATACACTTCAATATCATCCTTACCTTGCCTGTATGAGAGTATTCCCTAATCACTCAAGCACTCCACGTCTACGTCTCGTCTCGAATCTGGATTGAAATCAACACTTATTAGACAACAATAACTACTATCGTCACAACATAAGATAATATCCAAAACAAAACACGTAGGTGCCACCACCTTCCTAAACTGATTGTTAGCAGCCTTTTATGGGGATCGACTTACTAGAATTGATGAACCGGAAAGATGCTCAATGAACCCCCTTGCCAAAAGTGAACTCGAAAATGGCTAACCTAGACAATGAGGAGTGTTCGGCCTAACCTACAAGAAACTACCAAAGATACGTATAAAAGAATGGGTTACAAAAAGATGGATTATTCGGCTAGCAAGAATAGATCAAGGTTTGGGAAAGTTTATGATCTGCTAACAAAGAAACTAAGAGAGAAGAAGAAGTGTGACTCTTTGGTTTAGAGAAGAAAAGAGAAAAAGATCACAAGTTGTGAGAAGAGATGAGAAGATGAATAAAGCTCCGGCCTACCTAGCGTTTGGGCTATTCGCCACCAAGGAAGAATGTCCCGAAAATGGGAAGAAGGGAAAGAAGAAATTGAGAATTCGGTGAAAGGAAGAATTATGAAGGAATAGACCCCAAATGTTATAGAAAAGCCAACCCAAAAATGCAATTCTCTCTAAAGAAACTAAAGACAAACGGCACACTCCTCCTACGGAAATGCTACCCAAGCTCACTTACTCAGCTGAAATTCTCCCCTCATAGACCCCCACATTTGGCCAACACCTCCATCAGCTTGAATCACATGATCCTCTCTTTATTTTACTCCACAATCCACTCCCCATCATCCATTCAAATGATTTGACCACTTCAAACCCTCACCTAGTAGTATCCCATTCCAACTCCACCCCTTCTCCATCCGGGCACAAAATGAAACTCCAAAATGCAACATGTGGGATTCGAACCCACTCCCACCTTGCTATCACAATGACGCCACCACCACTCCACCATGTGGCCATTTGTGACTTACAACACACCCAACTCAAGTTAAGCCTACAGCTAACGTCTAACTCCCTTTAAAAGAAAGTAATCTAAAAAGAAAAGCAAGTACTAAGACTAGAACCTTGGATCCCCTGCCTCCCTGAGGTGTCACTCCCTTGCTCCCTATGTGGCATCAGTTTGCCACTACACCACAAGCTCCTCTTGTGTCATCACAACACCAACAATTTGCCTTAAACCTTGCCTCCTACAGCTCTCCCCACTTAAGTGCCCAAAAATGCAAATTTTCCTATGGCCCAACTTGATCCCGGACTTCATAAAACCCCGTAACCCTCCAAAATTTCTTACCTAAAAGACCAAACTTGCCCTTATGAAATTCCCATACTCACAAAAATTTTAAAATGCTCCCACGCTCAGGCCCATTCTTCTAGGCCCAAATTTGGGTCATTACAGATCATATGTTGAGTTATTTTGTAAACCTTGCTAAACTTTAGAAATTTAATTAAGTTAAAATAAAAATTAAGCAGCCGAAATAATAATAAAACCCATAAGTAACGTCAAATTGGAGATACAAGGCCTTATTACATCCAACTAAAATAAAGTAATTAAAACCATGTCTTTTGAAACAAATAAATAAAAATTTTAACATCTCGTAGTGTGGCCAACTCTGAGTCCTCTCCCACGTCGAGCCATCTACTAAGGATCACTTGAAATATTAAATAAAGGGTGTGAGTTTCAAAACTCGGTGAGTACAACCCTTGGCAATCAAATTAACATACAAATATTCACATTGGGCCTAAGCCCTATCAAAATCGGTGGTCTTGGCCTTAGCCCACAATGACCTCATAACATAGCATATCATATCATATCATATCATACGCAAAACAAGGTAATGCAAAACCCATCCCAATAATCCATCCACTACACACACCATTTCCCTTCCAACCATTGCACACCTGTAGGGATTTCTAAATCAACCTACCCATCCTTTACACACCAAAGGTAGCCCGGTTGCAGTACTACCTAACATTGCATCAAAGCTGCTAATCTTATAATGGGCTTCAAGTCGCCGGTGGATCCATGGCCATACGACTATACGATCCTCAAATCTTCCTCCATACCATAATTTCCACCCATATGCATCCTACGCAAAATATCATATGAATGTATCAAACACACGATTAACATCTATAAACTCATATTCATCACATAGGGGTATTTTCATCAGTTTACTACCCAGGGGTACTTTCGTAATTCTACCCTACAGAGGTATTTTGGTAGTTTGGCAAAATAGGGGTATCTTGGTATTTTTCAAAATAGGGGTATTTCGGTAATTTTATAAATATAAGGGTATTTTAGTAATTTTACAAATAAAATGGTATTTTAGTAATTTTACAAATGTAATGGTATTTTAGTAATTTTACAAATATAAGGGTATTTTGGGTAATTTTACACATATAAGGGTATTTTGGGTAATTTTACAAATATAAGGGCATTTTAGTCCCGCTCGGATTTTAGTTATGAACTTTGGCCCATCAACAAGTCCTCGCGGCTAAAGTGAACAGACACTAAGCACCAGGTAGGATTCTAGAGAGAGGAGGTGGGCCACTAGGACTGCTTAAGTACCAAGCTCTCTCTAGATCCAATCCTAGACATGCGTATGCCCGTTGCCACACCCTAACCCAGCCACTTGTTCATGGATATGTTTAATTAGATTAAGTCTCATGAAATTTAAGAGTTGTTTGAACTAGGCCTAAAGTCCATAAACCCTAGCATACTTCTCTACGGCCCCATAAAGCCCACCAAACCTAAATTTCATCCATGCGGCCCATTAGGCCCAAATCACACCCTTATGGCCTGTTAAGCCCAAAACAATTCCAGATTATGAATTATGCTTAACTGGCTCAATTCATACACCAAACCAAATGAACTCATCAAACCTAACCTTAGGGCCCACCGAGCTCATTTAGCCACTTTTGGCTTTTTTAGCTTTTCAGTATTGCCAATATCGTGTGTGTAGTGTTTGTACACACCTAGTAACCTCACGTGCTGCAAACCACTTAGTCACGAATCTACAATTGACATTACTAGCGATTAACCAAAGCTTTAACACATGCTTATCAAAAATCGAAACCTCACTGTACCCTTACCGTGTGCCTCGCATTCTAGTAGCCCTTCATTTACTACTATTGGCGATTATCTTCTAGATCTGCACCCAAATACCTATATCATCAATACCAAGTGGCCCATGTTGTTCATAAGTCACCATCATGAGCCACATTAGATTCGGCCATCTACTAAACCATGACTGAGTCGAGAACACTTACCACCTTGTTAGCAATCCTTACCTACCACGCTTGCGATTATTGAGTCTTACCCTTGTTAGTACAAATTAACGACAAGGATTGGGTTAGATAGCCCTTCGGCTTATAACAAAACACACTAAAAATTCAACTAAGCACTTACCAAAATTCTCCTTTGATCCTACGACTTAAGTTCAACTTTTGAGACTAGTAAGGTGACAAAGGCAATTTGGCAACACTAGGGAGAATAAGAAAAGAGGTGATTCACTAGAACCAAGTGGTGAACAAAATAGGAAATTTGAGAAGGGAGAGTATGAAGGATTCGGCTTCTGAACACTTAAAGAGAAAAAGGGTGTTTGGGCATCTTACAAATGAAGAAATTCATCCAGATGGAAAACAAAATTTTAGCATTACTCTAGGAACTTAATTCGGTGCCCATATATATAGCCCTTAGCTGAAACTTCCCTTTCCCCAGAGTCCAAATCAGCACCACTATATCCACCTCCCAATCCCTATCTTTTCTCCCTTATCTTCACCTTAAATTTCTCTCCTGAACACTCCCTTTCAGAGTCCCCTCCAACGCCAACTCCTTTTGTCCAGGCACAAAAAATAAAACTCCTTCATTCTCCCCTCTTAGGCCTCGAACCTTGGACCTCCTCAGCTTATTCACGCGCCACCTTGCAGCTCCCAAGTGATACCACCTACCACTAGACCAGAAGCCCATTTGTGTCCTATTTTCTCTTAATCTACTTAAGAGGCCTCATGCCTAAGACTAGGGCCCATTAGCAAGAAAAATAAATTTTTCCCTATGGTCGCCCCTATCTCCAAGGCTTCAAATATTCCCGATAATACCTTAATACTCATCTTCTAAGTGCTACACAGACATACTAGCTTCAATGCATAGAAATTAGGTTTCAAAATATTTAGGGCGTTACACCTATTATCAATTTCTCGCTCACTTAAAAATTTTTGAGACCCAAAGCCCTATAGGCCCAATACTTCTAGGCCCAAATTTGGGTGTTACAATGATAATTCATGGTAGTTGTTGATAATTATTTGCCTATAACTTACTAAGCTTTGTGCTTACTCTCTTTCCTTTCCATTTTCTTATAGTATTGCCAAACTAGCTCGGGGATCAAAGGACGCCGGAGGCTCGATCACACTATCAATTGGAATATTTGGTATAGTTAGTTTCATCTTTTTTAGTATGGCATGTATAGGGACTTAGTCTTTGTCAAGTGTCATATTGATTTGGCCAAATGTGTTGGCTTGTCATGATGAAGAATTCATTTTATATAAGGCCATGAATGATGGTTAATACTTGTTATTGATATATGAAAATGATGATGTTTATCATGAATGTGCAAATTGCATGGTTGAGAAATTGGTATGTTTATGCATGAATGAGTAGGTTGTTGAGGTGGCTTATGTTTGTGCAAGTAGGGGTGGCAGAAATAGCTTGGTAAATAGCCTTGTTTTTATCCACACGGGTAGACACACGGGCATGTGTCTAGGTCGTGGGTGACACACGGTCTGCCCCATGGGCATGCGATTTGGCCGTGTGTCCCCCTGCATCCCAGGTTGACAAAAGATAATGCCCAGTAGTAACTACACGGGCTGAGGCATGTCCATGTGTCTCAACCGTGTGGAAAACACGGCCATAGGACATGGGCATGTGCTCAGGCCATGTGAAGTTGCACCTGAATTTAGGAATTTAATTCACCACAAGGTCTAAGGACATGGACGTGTGTCCTGACTGTGTGACCTTATTAGGTTGATGATGTCAAAAACAGAATATCAAGGTTTTTTCACACGGGCGTGTAATGACCTTGTGAGGGACATAGGTGTGTGCCAGGCCGTGTAAAAACCCCTGTAAGTTCAAAATGAAAAATAAAATCCACACGGGCTAGGAACATGGGTGTGTATGACTACACGGCCTGCCCACACGAGCGTGTGGCCTTGTTTTGAGCAAAAAATTTCTAAAGTGTTTGTAAGTTTTCGGTTTAGTCTTGAGCCACTCCATATGTATGTTTAGGGTCTCGTAGACCTATAATAGGGACATTATGATTTCAATTGAAAAGTTTTAAGTTGGGATGAAAATTTATAGCCCGATATTTTTTGATGATGTATGTTAAGTTTTGTAATGCCTCGTACCAGGTTCCACCGTCGGTTACGAGTAAGGGGTGTTACAGGATTGACCATTCGTTTGCAAGTGAAACGCAGTGCTAAAATGCAATTTAGTACCCAAAGCTTCTTGTAATTTCTTCCAAAATCTCGATGTAAATCTTGGATCTCTATCCAAAATAATAGATAGGGGAACACCATGTAATCTTATAATTTTGGAAATGTACAGCTCAGCAAATTTATCAAGCGAGAAATCTATACGTACCGGAATGAAATGAGCTGATTTCGTCAATATGTCAACAACAACCCAGATGGCATCTTTCTTTTTTGGAGATAAGGGCAAACCCAACAGAAACCTGACGGCACTTGATGCTCAGCTTTGACTTGCTGACAAATCAAACATTTCAAAACAAATTCTAAGATATCACATTTCATGCCGTGCCACCAGTAAAGCTATTTCAAATCGTTATATAATTTCATGCTTCCTGGGTGTACTGATAAAGAAATATTGTGTGCTTCGTTTAGAATTTTTTGATGAGCTCAAAATTTCTTGGTACACATATTCTATCATGAAACATCAAACATTCATCAGGCCCTGTTCAAAACTCTGAATCAGAAGTCGACTCACAGTGAGCTCGTTTTGCTTGCAAATCTTTATCAAATTTTTGAGCCCCACAAATCTGCTTTATAAATAACGATCTCGCTTTGAACTCGGCTACTATTAAACCATCATCAGACAAAGCTAATTGTGTGTTCAAAGCACGTAAAGCAAATATGGACTTTCGGCTCAAAGCATCAGCAACTACATTAGCTTTCCCTAGATAATAGTCAATCACTAATTCATAGTCTTTTAGCAATTCTAACCATCTTCGCATCGCAAATTCAAATCTTTTTGAGCCATCAGATATTTCAAACTTTTTGGTCTATAAAAACATGGCATTTCTCACCAAACAAATAATGACGCCAAATTTTCAATGCAAAAACTATAACAACCAACTCTAAATCATGTGTCGGATAGTTCTTTTCATTCGGTTTCAACTGTTTGGAGGCATAAGCTACAACTTTTCCCTCTTGCATCAATACGCAACCCAAACCATTCAGTGACGCGTCGCTGTAAATCACAAATTCTTTACTCGACTCAGGTTGAACAAATACTAGTGCCTAAGTTAACAATGCTTTCAACTATTTAAAACTCTGTTGGCATTTTTTTGACCACTCGAATTTCACATCTTTCTGAAGTAGTTGTGTCGTCAGTGTCACAATTATCGATATTCCTTTCACAAATCTTCAGTTATAGCCCACTAAACCCAGAAAACTACGGACTTCAGATACATTTCTCGGAGGTTTCCAGTCAACAATAGTAGAAATCTTGCTCAGATCAAATCGAATGTCATCCACCGAGACAATATATCCCAAAAATCCAACTTCCCAAAGCCAGAACTCACATTTGTTAAATTTAGTACAGTTGCTTATCTCTCAAGGTTTGTAATACAATCCTCAGATGTTCAGCATGCTCAGACTCATCTCGTGAATAGATTAGAATGTCATCAATGAACACAACAACTAATCTATCTAAATACGGTCTAAAAATCTGATTCATCAAATCCATAAAAATGGCAAGAGCATTAGTCAATCCAAAAGGCATAACAAGGAATTCATAATGTCAGTACCTCGTTCTGAATGTAGTTTTTGACACATCTAAGTCTTTTACTCGCAACTAAAAATAACCCGATCTCAAATCCATCTTTAAAAACATTGTTGGACCTTTCAACTGATCAAACTAATCATCTATTCTTGGCAACAAATACTTATTATTTATCGTAACTTTGTTGAACTGACGATAGTCTATACACATTCTCATTGACCTGTCTTTCTTTTTAACAAACAATATTGGCGCACCCTAGGGCGAAAAACTAGGTCGTGCAAAACCTCTATCCATTAACTCTTGTAACTAAGCTTTCAACTCATTCAACTCTGTTGGAGCCATTCTGTACTGAGTTATTGATATCGGCGTTGTTCCTGGATTCAATACCAAACTCAACCTCTCTAATAGGTGGCAATCCGGTAATTCTTCAGGAAATACATTCGGATATTCACAAACAATTAGCACTGGTTCAACCTTCTTTTAGAAACTTTAGTATCTAAAACATAAGCAAGATAAGCTTCACAACCTTTTCTTTCATACCTCTGAGCAGTCATTGATGAAATCACTATTGGTAAACCACCCCACTCATCAGATTCAATCTGAAGAATTTCATTATTCTGACATTTCTGTTTTATAGTCTTTCGTCTATAGTTCATAATAGCATCATGCAAAGTCAACCAATCCATTCCCAGAATTACATCGAACTCATCAAATGGTAAAAGCATCAAGTCAGCCAGAAAATAGTAACCCCAAATCATTAAAGGATAGTTTTTACATACTTTATCAACTAGAACATACTTGCCTAAAGGGTTCGATACTTTAATTACAAATTCAGTAGACTCGACAGACAAACTCTTATTAGACACCAAATTCATACATATATATGAATAAGTAGATCTAGGATCAATCAATGTAATAACATTAGTGTCTCAAAGAGAAAATGTACCGGTAATGACATCAAGTAATGACGCATCTTCGTGAGCACGAATAGTGTAAGCTCTAGTAGGAACTCTGGCCTCAGATCTCACTGTTGAATCTCTCATTATTCCTAGATTACCACTTGCATTTCCCATATTTCTTGGCGGCCTCCCTCGAGTAGCTGTATTGCTCGATCTTACATTCTGAGATTTATCTTTTTCATTTAGTTTGGGACAATCTCTACTAAAATGATCTCATGAACCACAACTGTAATAAGCTCTATTATTATTTTTCATCAAGCACTCTTCAAAATGCCATTTTCCACACTATTGACACTCGGGTTTACATCTTTCACATTGCCAACACTTGATACTGATGTAGTTTGAGCTTTAGGGCTAGTATATTGCTTTCCACAACCTCAATTAGAATATCCCATTGAAGTTGTCGATCTGTTAAAATAGTCTCTGGATTTCTTCGAAGAGGATTGATAAGGTTTACTCATCGATCTCTTCCTCGAGTCTCTTTCCTCTGAATTAGCCTTTCTCTTTTCTCAGCTAAAGTTTTTTGCTTTGCAAGCCTGTTCAACTAACACAGCAAACTCTTTTAAATCTAAAATCTCGACCAGAAGTTTAATATCTCCATTCAGCCCATCTACAAATCGCTTGCGCATAATTTCTTCAGTAGAAACATACTCACGAGCGCATTTGCTCAACCGTACGAATTCTCTCTCATACTTAGTTACAGTCATACGGCCTTGTTTCAGTTCTAAAAACTCTTTATGCTTTTGTTCCAAAAACTATTGATTAATGTATTTCTTTTAGAATTTGGTCTAAAAGAATTCCCAAGTGACTCGCTTCCTCGGCACCACCGATACTAAGGTATTCCACCATTGATACGTAGTATCTCTTAAAAGGGATATACCACACTTTAAACATTCAGCTGGTGTGCAAGAAAGCTCATCAAACACTCTAATCATATTTTCAAGCCAAAACTCGTCTCTCTCAAGGTTATCATTAACATTACCTCTGAACTCTTCAGCCCCGTGTTTACGGATCTTATCAACTGGAGGCTTGTTCAACCTTAAAGCTCGACTTCTTGAGGAGCTACACGTACAGGTTGGGGATTAGGAAGGGGTGGAGGTTGTTAAGTAGCCAGGTTCGTACGAATATATTGAGTGAACCACTCATTCATCATTTGGAAGAAACCTTCTTTAGCTTCTCCTCTCTGGCTACCCGTCACAGGTCTAGAAACAGTTGGCGCTATCCCTTGCGTGGGAGCAGGGGCATTACTCTAAACCTCATCAGCTATAGCTCGATTGGAATCCATTACTATATGAAAACACAGTTTAAAACGTCAAGAGTCATCACACTATCACAGTTTATATATGGCATGTATAGCTAGACTCTCACACACGCTACATTAGTCCTAAAATCGACTAAATCATAGCTCTGATACCAATACATATAACACCTCTCACCCATAGTCAACGCCAAAATAGGGTTACGAGGTATTACCAATCCATTCACAATACATATAGCATACGTTTATGCAATAATAAGTATTCATTCTTATAAATCATTCCACACAATCACATTGTCTCTTATAAGGGCCTACGAGGCCTTAAATATGCTTTAGAAGTGGTTCGGGACTAAACCGATACCATACAAAAATTTTAGACACTTCAAAAATTTTCATGTAAACAAGGGTCACACGCCCGTATGAAAACAGGGCATACATATTGACTTGGGTCACACGGCCGACCACACACCCGTGTGTCTAGGTGCTGTACCATTCGAATTGGCCACACACGCCTGTGAGCCAGGTCATGTGTTAGGTGGTGCCAAAACTGGAGGGTATACTGACTTGTACAACACGGCCAAGTCATACGCCCGTATCTTAAGTCATGTGCCATTTAGGGGGTATACTGACTTATACCACACGACCAATTATATGCCCGTGTGTGAGACCATGTGGAGCATACTGACTTCAATTTAATTTCAACACCAGGGGACACACGGCCTTGTAATTTGACAGTGTGTCACACACGGCTGAGACACACGCCCTTGCATCTGCTCGTGTAGACAAAAATAGGCTATTTACCAAGCTTATTTTCCACCCAATTTGTACATACCTACACAAGCACAAATGGTACCAATTCATGGCCCTAATACGCATACAAAAACATTAACCAATGTTCAAATCATATCATTTCTTTACCATTAATATAATTTACAAATATGCTATAATTTTCCTTCTAATTTCATACCAATTTCACATATTCAACTCAATCAACTAAACCATTCCATACATACATTATCAAGCATCAATTCTCAAGCACATAGCTTCACAAATTACCTAATATCATTTAGCATTATAGGTTCAACTTCAACCACACAATATAAATCAATTTACCAAACACTAAATAGAACCATTTACACATTTATAAACATTATCAAATTCATTGCCATAAGCCAACTCAAATGGCTCAAAATACATGTTCATCAAACATACCAAAATGACTCAAGCCTATACATTCCATATACCATATATACACATTTCAAAAGTACCAAGTAGATCGCTGGATAGTGTGAAGTAGACTCTAACGACCCCCGAGTCTGAGCTAGCTTTGAATTCACAATAAAAATGGGAAAAACAAACAAAGTAATCTACAAAGCTTTGTATGTTCGTACTAAATATACTCAACAATTCATAAAATACAAATCATCAATTTGAACAAGTTAATCTATAATTCATGATAATATCAAACCTTCCATAAGCTTATTCATATACTTATATGCAAAGTCATAACCTTTTCTATTTGAACTTCATACTTATATGTACATACATGTACAAATTCATAACGAACTCATACCTTCCCGTAACATTGTCAAAGACTCGATATTTCACACATCAAGTGCCATCGCATAGTTGAAGCTATTATAATTCCACACACTAAGTGCCTTACTCAATGTTTCTCACACTAAGTGCCATCCCATAGCTGAAGCTATTATAATCCCACACACTAAGTGCCTTACTCGATGTTTCTCACACTAAGTGCCATCACATAGTCGAAGCTATTATAATTCTGCACACGAAGTGCTAAACATAGTTGACTTGTCATCGAACATGACCGCAATCTCGTACATACAATTTAGGCAATACCAAGGCATTAAAAGCATAATTGTAACAATGTTTATCACGTACGAACTTACCTCGTATTCAAAATTGACGAATCAGATCGACTACTCGATAACATTGCTTTTCCCCCGATCTAAATTCGAATTCTTTCTTTCTTGATCTATATGTATTCAAAATTAACTCATTTAATCATATACTCATTCAATTTAATCTAAAAATACACATTTGGGCATTTTACTCATTTTCCCCTAATGTTTCATAACTTTTGCAATTTAGTCCTTATTTCCTAAAATCACAAATTCATGCAATTTAATCCAATCTCACTATAGCCGAATTTTGCTAGTGTCCCTAGTAGACCACATGTTTCATTTTTTATAAATTTACCACATAATTTTCATATATTTCAATTTAGTCCCTTTTTGACATTTTTGTCAAAAATCACTTAACAAATCATGTAAAACTATCATTAAGCTTTCATATTTCAACATTAAACATCAAAGAACACATAGATTCAACAATGAAAACTTTCAAAATCTTTAACAGTTTTAAAATTAAAGGTACGGGCTAGCTAGAACACAAAGCAACGATCTCAAAACATAGAAATCATTAAAAACGGGACAAAAATGAACTTACATGCAAAAAAATGAACTTATTACAAATGCTATGTTCTCTACTTGTGTGATGAATATATGCTTTAGTTAAAAATGTACTAGTTAATGGTTTGGTATGAAAATTCAAGTATGGTGTGGAACTTGTCATGTAATAGGTGAAATTTGTATATGATTTGATTGTGTATTATTGCATTATATGTGGTATTGTTTAAACTGATGAAATAATGTTTATTTTTTGTAATAGCTTGTATGTGATCATGTTTTAGACCTTGGTGTGTTTATGGTCTTGTTGTGCTCATTGCTCACTTGATATAAACTTTACAAAGATGTTTGAATTATGGTAAAAATGGATCTGGTTGAATG
The DNA here is from genome assembly GCA_025506655.1 of Gossypium rotundifolium. Taxonomy (NCBI): domain Eukaryota; kingdom Viridiplantae; phylum Streptophyta; class Magnoliopsida; order Malvales; family Malvaceae; genus Gossypium; species Gossypium rotundifolium. The sequence continues at coordinate 132,684,296 of CP106722.1, forward strand.
AGAAGAATAATGGTAAGTTTTGACATGAGTTAATGTATGGTTTTTGAGTTTAATTGCAAACCATTTGGTATAGACTTGTGACATGAAAGTGTAGGATTGGTTTTGATTGTTTTGGTATATGAGTGGCGGTGCCAAGTGAATGCATATTGGTTAGGCTTAGGATGATTGAATATGGAAAGTTTTAGGTGTCTTTTCAAGTGTTTATATACATGTGGAGATAGGTTGAAAAGGTTTGTCTTCGTGTGTAAGAATAAGGTTTGAAAAAACTTGACTTTACAGGTTTTTCAGGTTTACACGATCTAGCACATGGGCTGCCACACGACCGTGTGTCACACATAGGCACATCACAAGGGCGTGTGTCATGTTATTTTTGTATGTAGGATTTTCCACACGACATCAATGAGTTATACGACCTGGCGGCATGGCCGTGTGACTCTGATTACATAGGCACATTGAGTTACACAGTTTGGTCACACGGCAATGTGCCTGAGCCACACGGTCGTGTGACCCTATTTTTAAAAAATTTAGATTTTTCTAAAATTTTCTTTTTATTTCAAACTAGTCCCTGATTGTTCCTGAATTATCTTTAAGGCCCTGTAAGCCCAATTTAAGATCAATAATTATATTTATGATATGAAAGACAATTGAAATTGATACTATGTTATTTAAGTTCATATTTGAATGGTTAAATGTTAGTATTTGTTATGATATGCGTGGTAATACTTTGTAACCTTAACCCGGTGATGGAGAGGGTTAATGGTGTTACAGTTAGTGGTATCAAAGCTACGGTTTAGTTGATTCTTGGATGAGAGTAGTGTGTATGGAGTTTAGAAATTACATGCCACATAAACCTGCGATAGTGTGATATTATTTTATCTGATCTAACACCTATTTTTCCTTATAAATTTAATGAATGTCAGTAGAATCTTATCATACTAACCCTGATAAAGTAAATAAAAATGTCCTAAATTCCAAATGGAATATAAGTCATAGCTTTGTAGTTCCACAAATGTCTGAAAGTGAAGTAAAAAATATCTTTTTCGGCCTTATAAGTCAGTGGTTCACGAAATTTATACGATTCAATCCAGTTGCATAGCAACCTCCACCCCCTGTTGTGTTTCCTGTTGCACCCCTAGGACCTCAACCGACTAAAATAGTTTGACAACACTCAATTGATAAACTATAAAGTATGATGTTGAAGAATTCCCAACTAAGGTTAAATACTAGCTTGAAATATACAGAGAATTTTTGAAGAAATGGCATGTTTCCTTGATTATTATCTCTGATGTATCGTGTCTTTGCCAAAAGATAAGGTTTATAATTGGTGGTCAGCATTAACATGAGTACCAAGAGATAGGATTAGTTAGGATTTCTTCATATCTGAGTTCAAAAGAAATATGTCAGCAAATGATATCTGGATAGGAAAAAGAAAGATTTTATTGAATTGAATCAGGGAAATAAATCTATAGCTAGGTATGACCAAGAATTTGTATAGTTAAGTAAAATGCCCGAGAAAGTCTGTCTGTGGATAAAGTTGACAATGTTCGTAATGCCCTAGATTTGTATGTGTGCATTGTGGAAAATTACATGCTGGTGAATGTAGGACAAGTTAGGTACATGTTTCAGATGTAAATTGATGGATCACTTCATGAGAAATTGCCTAAGAAAAATGGGAGACAATGATGAGCGGAGTGTTAAATAGTTGTCTACATATCAGAAAGGTAGGTGCCTTGGTCAGAGTAGTAATATTAGAGCTTATTGTAATGGGATTAATGACACAGTTATTAGATTTGCAGTTATCGCTCTGATGCTATTCCTGGGGCATTCTATCTCTTTAATGTTATTGTGTATCCACAATTTGACTTTGAGCCAACTCACTCATATAACTGGACTACATTAATAACAGAGGAGAATTTACCTTGTAACACCCTATACCCAACCTGGTCGCCAGGTCCGAATACGAGATGCCACACCACCATCTCGTCTCCTTTACATTAAACAATAAGTTAGATTCAAATAAATCGCTCGTCATTTGTTAACCAGTAAGTTTTTAAGTCGTCCAAATTTAATTATCATTATTACATGCAAATCATTCGTTAAACAATCATACATTCAGTTAGAATTATGCTTAGGGGCTAATTAGCAAAATTCCATAAAAATATCCGTAGGTATCGATACTGATATCTAGGTATCAATATTTTCCTTGAGTGTTATCGATACCACTTGGAAAAATGATACCAAATGAGCATTTTATTCTTCGAATAAAAACCCATCTATCGAAAAATATCGGTATCACAGATAACATATCAATATTTACCCCCAGAGTATCGATACTCGAGCAATGGTATCGATACCAAATAACTATTATGTTTCCTGTACATTTTTAATTCATACTGGTATCTATTTTTAAAGCCTAATATTGATACCTCTACTACTAGAGTTAAAAATATAACAAGGAAAAACAATTAATTCATCTCAAATATTTCCTAAACAACATGTATCAAGTACTAAGTTAAATAACCGTTCAAACGACTCAATCTTTAGCATGAAATACCATAATCGAGTTTGAGCAATCATCATCATGCTAGTATCAATGACTAAGTATTCCAACACAAAAATAACAGGAAATTTGTATAAGCCGATTTAAATGTCCAAAGATCAACAACTCAAAAGGTTCTATCACATTACCTAGCTCCCCAAAATAAATAAGAAAAAATAAGCACCTACGAAGAATAACAAACTTCCTTGGATCACTCCCTTGGAAACCACACTACCCACACCGTGACGACACTGATCTACGAATGCTGAAATAAGGGGATGAGCTTTTGCAAGCTCAGTGAATGCAATAATGTCCACAACACAAACACATCATCATGCAACAAAACCAAACATTTATTCACAAGTAGTACAATCTTAAGTCTAGCACCATATAGTACTAAATCATTCATAGTCCAAAGGTCATTCTCACAGCACATATACATAATCATTCAAGCATAGAACTTATTCCACACAATTATATAACATAAGATAAGATGGCATTTAGGTTATGAAACATGTAGCGAGCTCTATCATCACACACCGAGTGCACGGATTTCCTTACACCACATAGACTCCTAGAGTCAAACACGTCCCAAAAGTGAAGCATATAACTAACACTCTCATTATTTCCCCTCACATGTCTCGTTTAATTGAGCTTAGCTAACATTCCCTTATCCTTCCAACATGTACCAGATCCTCAACATTTAAAATCTCTATAAATATAAGTGAGTACTTACAATCCCATGGCATGCCAACTATATCCAATGGTTCCAAGATCACAAAGCCCAAATATATGAAAAGCATCACATATTACTCACCGATTAACTATGCATTAACACTATATATTAGCATCTTTTGCAAAACACTAGCATAGTCATATAACATATTTGTTGCATGTATATATATTTGCACTTAACACAATAAGCACCATATCCACATATCACATGTCACATATCATTCATTTTATATAACCACATAACCACAAGACAAGTATAGTTCAAGAAAACTTACACTCAAAATTTAGGGTAGAGGTTTAGGCTACATCTAAATTCCCAACAACACATGACTCATGTTTACGAATAGCAATTCTATACACTCCCCACTTTATGCTTTTAAAGAAAACTGAAAAATCAACTAACATTTCTCTAGCTCGTAACAAGTTCTAAAGAATCTGAAGCTTTACACATATAAATCATACAATAATCATAGTCAACTGTCAACCAAATATTCACTCAAACCAACTAAAACACAAGCTTTAAGCTAAGTTCCTATGTAACTTAAGCTATTAACATGATAAATTTTATATACTAATATCTTGATTTGTACTCAACCGTTTTGTATAAAATTAGTTCCCTTCATCTACTTAATCATCTACGCCTAATTCGCAACCTTCAAACTATACTTGTTGCCCGTATCGAGAACTTGTTTGATCAGTTGAAAGGCGACATAGTGTTTTGAAAAATAAACCTTAGATCTGGTTAATATAAGTTGCAAGTTAAATATATTAACGTACCAAAAAGTACCTTTTAAAATCGTTACAACCATTATGAATTTCTAGTAATGTTATTCAGATTAACTATTTCCCCTGTTACTTTTATGGATTTAATGAATCGGATTTTTCAACCTCACTTGGATAGATTTGTAGTAGTACTTTTGATGACATGCTAATCTATTCTAAAACATAATCCGAGCATGCTCAGTAATTTTTGTGGATGGTATACAAATAAGGCTAAGTGGGATTTCTATAATTATTAACTATGAAGTTCCGTAAAATGTTTTAGAGAGTTTTGACCAGCTAAAATTTTTATTGACAGAAGTTCCTATTTTGACTCAGCTTGAATTTCTAAAAGAATATGTTGTTTCTAGTGATGTGCCTCTCAGTAGGTTTGGTTAGGTACTGATGTAAGATAGAAAAGTTAACTTATAATTCTCGACAGTTGAAATCGCATAAGAGGAATTATCCGACTCATGATTTAGAATTGGTCGTGATTGTTTTCGCTCTAAAGATTTTGCAAAATTATTTGTACGATGAGAATGTCACATATATATTGACTATGAAAGCCTAAAATATTTATTGATTCAAAAAGAATTGAACTTGAGGCAGCGACGGTGGCTCTACTTATTGAAAGATTATGATTTGCTAGTTGATTATTTTCTGGGAAAAGTTAATGTAGTTGTTAGTTAATCGAGTACAAATTTAGAATGATCAGTTTCAAAAGTTCAGTGTTTGTATCGATGGTAGGTTGTATTTTTGCAATGGGTTGCGAGACATATTTTATGAGACTCATAGCAATACACACTCCATTTATCCGGGTAGTATTAAAAATGTTTTGTGATATGAAACAGATATACTGGTGGACTGGTATGAAATGTGAAATTTCAGAATTTGTGACTAAATGTCTAGTTTGTTAGTAAGTAAAAATTGAGCATCAAGTTCCATCTAATTTATTACAGTTTGTTATGGTTCCTGAATGAAAATCGAAATGAGTCAGAATGAATTTTGTATCAGATTACCTACAACACAAAGAATGAAAGACTCGATCTGGGTTGTAGTTGACAGACAAACAAAATCAGCTCATTACTTGCTTGAAAATTTAGTTGAGTTATGTGCATCAGATATTGTCAGATTAAACAGAGTATCGTTGTCTATTATTTCTAATCAAGATCTAAGATTCACCTTGACATTTTGGGGTAATTACGAGGCTCTAGGTACTAAACTTAAATTCGGTACAACACTTCATCCGTAGATAGACAAACAGTTAGAACGAGTAATACAAGTTTTGGAAGACACGTTACGGTGTTGTATTTTTTGAGTTTGAAGGTAACTGAGAAAAATGTATGTTATTGACAGAATTCTCCCATAATGACAGTTATTAGTCCAGAATAAAAATGGCACCATTAAAAGCTTTATGTTGACAGAAATATAGAACTCCGTTATACTGATCAGAAATGAGCGACAAAGGGTACAATTAGTAAAAGTTTTGTGGCATCAACACTATATTGATGAAATCACAATACTTGAACTTGTTTTTGGCTAAAAATTTTGAGGAGGATATTTCCTAAGGGGAGTTGTAACAGCTCGTTTTCCAGTGGTGTTGGAAACAGTGGTTTTGAGACAACAAATTCGATGAGTAAATCCATATTAATGATTATTTTATTCATACAATTTGATTATATTTTTATATTGAATTTTGATTAGATAAACTTAACTAATTGAATAAATGGTTAAGTATAGGTGGTTGCCCTGAAAGTCAAGTGGTTTAGAAAAATGAGGTATCAGGATCTCATTTCTAAAAACTGGGCTCGTAAATATGTTTATTAAACATATTTGGAGTTATTATTTTGATATGTGAAAGTTTGGTCCAATAATTTTAGCATTTAGATAGTTAATTAATTAAAAAATACTAGATCACAAATGTAACGCCCCAAATTTTGGGCCTAAAAGAATTGGGCCTTGGGCGTGGGGCGTTTAAAATTCTTGAGAATAAGAAAGCGGTACAATTGCATGCTGGTGTGATGGTTATGTGATTTTGGAGTGTTTGGGGGTCTTGGTGAAGTCTTGGGTTCAAGCTTACACTTATAGAAAATTTTTATTTTTAGCATTAGGGGAACCCTGACTCTTGGTATTAAGCGTTTTAAATAATTGAAATTAAAAAGGGACACAAAGAGAGACTGTGGTGGAGTGGCAAGGTGGAGTCACAAGGGTGACAAGGAGGTCAGAGGTTCGAATCTTGGATTGCGTTGTTTGAGCATTTATTTTGCACCTGTGGTCGGTAAGAGGTTGAGTTGGAATTGAACTCTAGTGGAGAAGGTTTGAATTGGTCAAGTGAAGGATTTAAGGAGTGGATTATGGAGTGATAAGGGGATGAAATAAAGGGGATATGATTTGTTGAGGAGTTGGATCCGAAATGGACAATAGGTAGGCATAGGTTTCAGTTTTGGCCATTTTGTTTTCGGATGTTTGTGATAGCTGATTTTTTCTTGTGTAAGTTATCTCGTTTCATTTTTCATTTTGTCCCTTTTTGCCACTCGGTTTCAAGACTCTTTATTTTTGGGTTCACTTTGTTTTTAGCCAAAATAGCATCATCATTTAGGTCATTCTTGGTGCCAAATATACTTGTTCAACCTTAGGCTGATTTATTTCTCATTCTTCTCTTCACGATTTCTTTTCCTTCCTTTCTTACCTATTCATCTCTAAACTGAATCCTTCTTCCTACTCTTTCAAATTTCTGCAGTGCTGCTCATTTACATAAAGTCGAATACTTTCACTTTGCCTATTGAGAATTTTTAGTCGACTTCTACGCTTTCCTTCTTCTATCTTCTTTGTTTTCGTCATCCATCTTCAATCCCCTTAGTTTTAAATCTTCGACTATTTAGCTAGTGAGCTCAAGTTAGGGATTTCTCCTCTTTGTCAAATATGATAGTAAGTGATGGTTAATGCTTTTAATGATTTTCTGTATTGATGGTATTCATTTTTATCTGTCGAATCTCCCTTTCTTATCTTTACCGATGATTGGTTTCTTTAAGGTTCCTCGAGGGTTGATTAAAGGGCAAGTGATTAGTAGTAGCTGACTTCTTACTCTAAGGTTTCGATCAAGGTAAGTACTTGGTCAAGGAATCTTGGTTAAGGCCGAATGTTAGTTCTTGCTTAGGCATGTGTTTTCGTTGAATTAGCATATGATTAACTCTAGTTAGTAGATAATGTTAACTGATAGATTACGTTTCCGGTTCAGATAAGCTACGAGGAGGGGGAATCGATTCTTAACCAAGCGATCTAAGGAAAAGGACAGGGCGTTGTTATTCAGTCAAGGTAGGTAGTGGTTAATCGGTTTGGGGAATAAGTGTTGTGATCTTTAAAGATGAAAAGGCTAACTCTACCCCTTGACTGAATATAGGTTCGTTGCTAAGGGTTTGGAAGTACGCTTCATAAACCAGGTGTCTACATTCACCACTCCAATTGTAGATCGACAAATGCCGAAAACCCTAAATACCGAGAAGCCAAAAGGCCAAAACTACAGCTACGGTTATCACACGAGTGCACAAACGTGTGTGTGGATAAGTCGATACAACGACAGAGGTTACCTTGAGCATCTCGTGGTCTTAGGCCGTTTTTGGGGCCAAATGAACTGGAATGGGCCCGTAGGCCCTACGCGAGTAAATTTTATGGATGGATACGCAATAATGAGTCGGCCATGGCGATCACATGGCCAAAGAAAGTTTTAGGCTGAATGGGCCACACGAGAGTATGGGCCCACTTGGGTCGAATATTAGGCTTTGGGCCCAAATACACCGTTTTGACCATATATGTTATCTGTGTCGCTCGAGGCGACTGTAGACCTTCGAAGGTTGTTAAATAACTGAAATACCTCTGTAGGGTAAAATGACCAAAATACCCACACAGGATAAAATGATTGAAATACCCTCATAGGGTAAAATAACCGAAATATCCCTATAGGGTAAATGATCAAAATACCCCCATAGGGTAAAATAACCGTAATACCCTTGTAGTGTAAAATGACCAAAATACCCCCATATGGTAAATGATTGAAATACCCAAATAGGGTAAAATGACTTTTATGCCCCTAAAAGGAAAAATGACTAAGATGCCCCTACATGTTATATGATTGTTATTGTACGTCATTTATGGTATGTTTGCATTCACGTGATATTATGTTGTATAGGGGATAGGATCACTGATTTAGAGGAAGTATATGATTTGTTAGGGTCGCATGGTTGCTTGACGACTGTGGATCCACCGATGGCTTTAAGTCGATTATGTGATGCAGCTCTGTTGCAATATTGATTAGCGCCGCAACCGGTGCTACATAAGGAGTGTAGGGATGGGTGGGTCGATTAAATCCCCATAGGAGTACAGGGTTGGACAGGAGGCAGAGAGCAGGGTTGGTTTAGGTATTCATGCATTGCATATACTAATTCTGATATTGAGATGGGCTTAGGCCTAGATAGATGTGATATGTGACATTTGATATGGGCTAAGGCCCAAAAGCCACTATTACTGTGTTGGGCTTAGGCCCACATTGATTATCGTACTGGGCTTAGGCCTAGATTGATGTGATACATGCTTTATGATCGATGGGGGTTCTACACACTAATTTTTCATAAACTCACCCTCTCTTTTTAATTTTTTAGGTAATCCTCAGTAAGTGGTTTGACGTACTAGAGGACTCGGAGGTGGCCACACTACAAATAGCTTAAAATTTTAGTATTTTATTTTACCTTACTTAAACCGCTCTTTTATTGGGTTGTAATATGGCCTCTTTTAAATTTCTGGTTTTTGAATTGGGATTTTTTGTTTATTACGATTTAAATCTACTAGAAGTAGAACGCGGTTTTCCCAAAATGATAACTATTTTCAAAACACTACATTTTTGCAACTCAATTTTTAAATATCATGTTTTCGTAAATCATTTGTTTTAAATTAAGCTTCCGCAACAATAAGTTTTGAAGCTAAAACTTTTTAATAAACCTCAAAAAAAAACTCAATTGACGTAACCGGGATTTTACTCAAGCTTTTAATTAAGAAGGGTTTTCAATGAAAACATGGTTTTCAAAAGACACTTCAATATGGCACGCCAGATTCGGGCCTAACTTCTAGGCCAAGTTTGGGGTGTTACAACAAAATTCGTAAAATCTAATCACTATTGAATTTTATTGTATAAATAGTTTAATTAGTAGATGTATGAGAACTCATGAAGTAATTATACCATGTTTTCAATCGTAGTGGATGGTTAAGGTATATATTTCTTGATTGTATATGTTAATTTATAAGTTAAAATAATAAATTAAATAAAATAAGAAAAATTAAAAGAAAGAAAACATAAAGAATGGTCGCATTTTTTTCTTCTTTTAATTTTGAACACCGAATAGCCATGGTTGAGAGTTTCTCAATTTCGACCAAACCATTTTTCTTGCATGGTAATGTTTTCTAAGCCCGTTTTCAATAATTTTTATATTTTTGAGATCGTTGCAACTAGGTCCAACTAACTCCTATCTCTGTTTTTAAAACTGTTAAAGATTTTGGAATTTTCCATTGATGAGTCTTTATTATTCTTTATGTTAAATGATGAATTTGAAGTATTGGTTGTTGATTAGGTTGTTGATTAGGACTATTTTGTAAAGTTTTTTTAGTTGATTTTCAAGTTTAAGGACTAAATTGATAAAATAGAAATTTTAGCATGAAATTCTTGAGAAATTTCAATAATTATGGGTTATTTATTTATGAGAGAGAATTCAACTTTCTTGAATTTGATTTAGCTATGATAAATGTTAATGTTTCGAGATTAGGGGCTAAATTGAACAAAGTGAAAAAATTTAGGGAAATTTTAAAAAAATTTCAATTAAGAAATCGTATGTATTAAACGGACTTTTATAATGTATTTGGGATTGATCGTTGATATAAAAATTATTTATAGATCGAGAACCATTAGAAAATCATGGAAAAGAGAAAATTGCTAGTCCATGAATTTTGCTATCTCTGTAATTTAGCCCTGGTAAGTTCATACGGTTTAATTAGATATGATTTATATTATTATAATGATTTATGAGTTGTGGTAGGTTAATAAATATATAATCTAATTGAATTATAATAAGTTGGTATAAGGTGAGAAAATGAACCGAATTATAAAATGTTATACCATTACCTGCGTTGAGCTCGGATGAACATAGGATAGTATACAATTGGCATGCCAATAGGTTATATCGCGTGCTGTGTAGGTCTGACTTGAGATGAGATTGTGATTCCTAATTTATTCTTGTCCACTAAATATATTGGAGTCCAGTATGTTGAGAACTATCATGTTATATTTACAATGTTTCTGACGTGTTATTGAGGGCGGATGTAAAGCCTTTGGGCTTGGCACCTCGTGCCAAGGTGTTTTCTGGAATGATTTTAGCCTATAGGCTATGCACTTCGTGTCAAGGCATGTTCTCAATTGGTTTGGCTCGTTGGAGCATTTTGGTGTGTTTCGGTGGATAACCGAGTATCCAAATTGTTTTATCATTCATCGGGTAGATTTAAAATGGTTAAATGACTTGCATATTGAATTGTATAAATATTTTCTTGATTTTTGATAGTAAATCATGACTTGATATTGATTGAATTCATATGATTGAATAGATTACACAACTTGTATATTTGTCTAACTCACCATTGATTGGTTGTGGTTGACAAGACTAATGTCTATTAACATTGTTATTAAATGATTTGTTATGTTTATTCGGTAAGTTTTGTTTTTTTAACCTGTAAACTTATTAAGCTAATTAAAGCTTACTCATGTCATTTCTTGTTTCCTTGTAGATAACATTTTGCGGAATCGAGTAATTTGACCAACACAAATATCACACTATCCAGATTCTTTTTGGTAGATTTTGAAAACGTTTAATTTTGGGATATATGGCATGTAATAGGAGTATATTGTATATGTTTTAAGTACTTATTACAAGTGGTATGTTCTCTTCTTGTGTGATGAATATATGATTTAGTTAATAATGTACTAGTTCATGGTTTGGTATGAAAATTCAAATATGGTGTGGAACTTGTCATTTAATAGGTGAAATTTGTATATGCTTTGATTGTGTATTATATGTGGTATTGTTTACATTGATAAAATAATGTTTATGTTTTGTTTAGGTTGTATGTGATCATGTTTTAAACCTTGGTGTGTTTATGATCTTGTTGTGCTTATTGATCACTTGATATACACATTACAAAGACATTTGAATTATAGTACAAATGAAAGTTGTTGAATGAGAAGAATAATGGTAAGTTTTGATGTAACGGCCCGATTTTAGGGCTAGTCGAAACAGTGATTTCGGAACCACTAATCTGAGGCCAGAGAAAATAATTTTAATATTATTTTATGTGTTATAGCATGGTTATATGAGTGCATGAAAATTTTAGTGAATTAATTTTAGTGATTACTTGCTTAATTTCGAAAAAGGACTAAATCGCATAAATTGTGAAAGTTTTATTTTACAAGCTAAGGGTGTTAATTAGCTATGGAACATTAAATTAAAAGTCCTTATTGAATAAATAGACCCCAAAGTGATTAATGGCTGAACATGGAGACAAAGAAATTGAAAAGTCAAATGTTTGGTCGCATTAGGTGACTTAATTGATAAAATAAGAGAAAGTTTTCATCTTTTTCATTCTCTCTTTCTTCTCCACCATTTTCACTCAAGAAAAGGGCCATGGAAGTTTGAAAATTTCAGCAACCTTTAATCCTTGCAAGTAAGTCATCTTGATGGTCATTTTTTATTATTTTTGTGTTTTTGGAACCCTAATAGCTTAATCTAGCTAATGAGGGGACTATTTTGCACTATGGTTGAAAGTCTAAGGTTTTGCCATGAGAGCATTAGTGTTGTTTTCTTAATTTTTATGGAAGAAAATGAATCTTGGTTGTTAAATAAACAACTTTTTTTTAAAGGGGTTTCCATGAAAACACCTAAAATGGACTTTTTTGTAAAGGTTGTAAAATAGGTAGTTAATGTGTGAAATAATTGGATTTGTGAGTTGCTATAAGCTTAAAATAGATTCAGCTAGGCTTGGTTAATGAGAAAATTTGATGAAAATTGTTTTACGAGCTTAGGGGCAAAATTATAATTTTTTGAAAGTCTAAGGGTAAAACGATAATTTTGCCAAAGTAAGAATTTTGAAATGTTTTGATTAATGTGGTGATTAAATAAGTATATTTAGTCATTATAGATCAAGAAAAACGGGATCCGGACTTAGACCAGGGGAAAACCAAAATAGTGGACTAAATCAAACTAGTCGCCCATATTTTGTATATCGAGGTATGTTGTACATAAATAATACAACTCTATTGTTATTATGCATTAAACAATTGATATTGCATAAAATGTTTGATTATTGTTATGAATATGCAAGACAAAATTTGATGTGGTATACTCCTGGTTGAACTTTATGAATAGATTGGATATCTAAGCCATGACATTTGGTTGATATGTGTGCTAGTGTAAGACCATGTCTGGGACATGGCATCAGCCACATTATGAAAGCCAGTGTAAGACCATGCCTGGGACATGGCATCGGCGATGATATGTGTGCTAGTGTAAGACCATGTCTGGGATATTGCGTTGGCCATAATAAGAGATCCAGTGTAAGACCATGTTTGGGACACGGCATCGGCATTGAGGTGAGAGCTAGTGTAAGACCATGTCTGGGACATGGCATCGGCCTCGATATGTGAGCCAGTGTAAGACCATGTCTGGGACATGACATCGGCATCATACCCTCTTGTGTGAGACTTGTTGAGTATCCTTTGGTATTCCGACTGGTTCAACGGGTAATTTAAAGTTTGTGTCAAAAGTAAGAAAAGTTACAACTATGTTGTAAGTGATACAGGTACCTACATGAAATTTATGAGAAATGAGCTCGATTTATTTTGTATGATTAGTAAGTTATGCCTTTAATCATTCGAGAATTATGTGCAAGTTTATAATATGTTATGAGTATATGTTAATTATTTATATGCGACTTACTAAGCCTTATGCTTACCCCTTTCCTTTCCATTTTCTTATAGTATCGCCAAGCTAGCTCAAGGATCAAAGGACGTCGGAGGCTCGATCACACTATCAATCTGAATATTTAGTATAGTTAGATTTATCATTTTGATTATGGCATGTATAGGGACTTAGTCTTTGTCAAGCATCATATTGTTTTGGCCAAATGTGTTGGCTTGTCTTGATGATTGATTCATTTTGTATAAGACCATGGATGATGGCTATTACTTATTATTGATATATGAAAATGATGATGTTTGTCATGAATGTCCGAATTGCATGGTTGAGTATTTGGTATATTAATGCATGAATGAGTAGGTTATTTGATGTGGCTTATGTTGATGCAAGTAAGGGTGGCAAAAAGGGCTTGGTAAATAGCCTTATCTTTGTCCACACGAGTAGACACGCGGGCATGTCTAGGCCATGTGTGACACACGGTCTGTGAAACACCCCAAACCCGGCCCACGAGCCTTGACCGGATCTGGTATGTTCCCCTGTCTAAACCGTTTCAAATTCATTTGTTACTTAGGAAAAACTTGTTTGTTTTGAAAGAAAGATTATTTTAGGTTGGGCTTGAGTTGAAAAACATTTTATTTGGACCGTTTTACTTAATCTTTTAATAAAATGAGGTTTGTAAGCTTAACAAATAAAAACAGAATAAAATATTCCTACTAAGGCCTTATTACATCAAATAATTCCCAAAATTTAAATTCAAAATACTTAAAGTAAAATAGTCCAAATAAAAGAAATCAACTTCACATGGCCTCCACTAAGCATCTGTAGGCCGGTCCATCACCGGTCATCACCGAAAAGTAATCCCACAAGGGGTGAGTCAATGCAGACTCAATGTGTAACCAACACTAAAATTTAATAATTAGGGCATACATTATCATACATGTTCATAAACAAATAGAATAAAATAATGATGCAACCCGAACCCAAACCTAGATAGCCATCCGCTACCGTCCCCGTACCAACCTCGCACACAGTGGGGACTACTAAGTCAACCCTCCATCCGCTACACACCATCGAAGGCGTCATTGCGGCGTGCTCATCGTGCTCATCGTGGTCTTATAAAATTCGTGGTCTTAGGTCACCACATTCAAATATCGTGGTCTTAGGTCACCACATTCGAGATATCGTGATCTTAGGTCACCACATTTAGTTTTCGTGGTCTTAGGTCACCACATTCACTTCCCCTTTTCATATAATCCATATGCCCCAAATCATACATAACATGCATTAAAATGCCAAATTCTTATTTCACATTATTAACACTTTTCACATGTTAAAAATAACATTTATTCATAATCCTTGTAGGAGTAGGAAACGTACCTGAGTACTGTGTACCATAACATGGTACCTTAGCCATATTCACATTCTTATAATCATGCACATATTAATTATTGCCATAAATCTATTTATTAAAAAGTAGTGTGGGGTACACACCTAATTCGCTTAACGATTTCACTTGAAATCCCGAATTTTCGATCCTAGATCTTTAATTCCATACATTCGGCCCATATTAAATATTTAATGAAAAACTCATTCGGCCACAAAACCAAATCCTAGTAGGACTTGTACACTAAAACTTACCTTGATGCCGATTTGCATATCACTCAAATACCAAAAACTTTTCTATTCTCCTCTTGTATTCGGCCAAACACTGGATCTCTACATAGGTTAGTTTTGGCTTTTTAACATGTAAGAAATAGATCTTAGTATCAATACAGGCCTTGGTCGAATGCTATAGATACTTACCTTGTGGATTTTAAATCCCAAAACTCACCGAATAACTAGGGAACACGCGGCCTATGGTGTACCTTCGGGAAAAGAACTTTTTCTTCCTTGTAGTCGACACTTAGTAAATCCCAAAAGATCTCTTCAAAGTTTCGACAATAAGATATTAATGGGGTTAGTCCTAGATTTCAGCATATCTTATAAGAAAAGGATGAAAATCAAATGATAACTAGTTCTTACCCTTAATCTAAGTCGGCAACCCCTTGTTTGAAGTCTCAAAACTATTCGGCTATGGCCTTGATTTTAGCAAACTTTCGGCTTTTGGAAGATTATGAAAGAAGAAGAGAAAGAGTTTGAGAAATTTGGTAATGAAGTTTCTACACAAGGTGTATTTTCTTGGCAAAACGATGAAGAAAGGAGATATTTGCTAGAGAGAATTCGGAAAGAGAGAGTTAGAAGAAAGAATGAATGGCCCTCTTTTCCTTTTATAGCCAAAATTACTAACTTAGAATCCCTTACTTGGCCATCACTCTTCTATTTTGATAGCTTTATCTCTTTAATTAAAAATTAAAGAATAATCCTCAATTATCTCTTTGAAAATAATCTAAAATAAATCATCATTTATCCACCTTTTTAGCCGAAGTTTTAAGAAGAATTAAACTCTTCCTTAAGAGTCCCTATTGTCGTTCATTGCTTCCTCTTTAAGTAATTAAATAAAAATCACTTAAAGTCTTAGCTAGATGCCATCCACCCTCTTCCCTTGATGAGCCGAATTTAAACTTAGTCTATTGGACTCCTTGTGGCCATATGAGGCCCAAATTATCCACCTAAGTGTCACCTCCCTATGATTAGTTTAGCTTTAATAACGAATTGGGTGCAAGCCCAATTCGACGCAAAACACTCTCAAAATGCTCTCCATGCTACTCAAACCTAAGCTTGCACACATCTTTGGTGGCGTCATTCTTGGGCTTTAAGTGGTGCCTCCTTGCCACTTTTCCAAGCCCTATTCTTGTGTCAAATTCCTCCTATTAATTTTCTTAAGGCCACCTTGCCTTAGTTTCCTCTTTTTAAACTTTAAAACTTGACATTTCCTTACATTTCTAGGTTTCCAAAATGTTCGTTTCCTCATTTAACCTAACATTTCCTTACATTTCCAAGTTTCCAAATGTTTACTTTTCTCTATTGAATCATTTCTAAATCATTTCCTTACATTTCCTAGTTTCCAAAAATGTTCACTTTGAACTTAAAATTTCCTTACATTTCTAGGTTTCCAAAAACGTTCAAAATACATTCATAACACATAAGACATGTCAGTTCGTACGATTAAACCGAAAATGCATAGGCCCTTTTCAGGATGTTACAGTTCTACCCCCCTTAAAAATAATTTTGTCCTCGAAATTACTTACTAACGAACAATCATACGGTCTAACTCACCCCACTACGCTACTGCTGCACACTCTAATCTTAAAGAACTATCATACTTTCTAGGCACATTCTCTAGGTTCACATCCAAGGTTTCAGGCACTTCCCTAGCAATTCAAGAATAAGCTAGCCCTATACAAGCAAAGCAATTAAGGGTATTCCAAAATAAGGAACGTACCCGCTGTCACATCTGGCCCATCTTCCTCCTCGCGACGGCCAACTGCATAAACCAACCTTGGCTGCCTTGCATCTACACCTTCAGCACCTCCACTTGGTGCTCCACGACCTTGGCCGAAACCATTTCCTCCATGGTTCGAACCACGACCCCTCGTCGCTTGTTGACCATCTCTACCAGCCTGATTAGCATTCTGACCCACTGGTCGGTTCCCGTCCGGCCTATTAGGATAATCCTTAATCATATGGTCCTTGGACCCATACCTAAACCATCCTCCCATCTTCTTCCAACACTCTCCTAAGTGCTTCTTTCCACACAGATTTCAAGGGCGATCGCCCTCCATGTATCGACTTTGCGACCTCGTGGGCCATCATCTCTAGGCCTTTTCTAAACATCTCCTGATGATCCAGACGATCCGAAACCTCTTTTTGGCCTATTTCGATCCATGGTCTGCTTGGTAGAATCCTTAATTCCCTCGGCTACCTTGCCTTTTCTACTAAAGCGAAAAACTCCCGCTCCTGATGCGGTGCTATCAACAATCTCAGATCATCCCTTAGTCCGTCCTCAAAACGGACACGGCTCATGCTCGATTGCCACTACTCCTCGAGCATCTTGGCTCAACCTCGTAAATTCAACTTCATATTCGCAGCGGACTTGTTCCTTGAACCGATCTTAGAAAAGCTTTCTCTGTTCATCAATATAACGTGTCGACATACTTTTTCCGATATGCCTCCTTAGCATACTCCTGTGTCGATCCTCAATGTGGCACCATCTCGAACTGTTAACCACTATTGGTACGCTTCATCACGTAACAGTGCCACCATTCCTTTTAACTTCTCTTCAGGGGTTAAATCGAGCTCATCCATAATGCGCTTGGTCGCTTCCAACCAGTATTCCACTGTACTGGGTGCCACACCAGATACTCCACAAAACACCTCAGCTCTGTTGGCTCGGAGTCGCTCGGGTACAAATTTCTAAGCTCCGTATTTCCACCGCCAGCCACCATTTCAAGAACTCAAGCATAGCTGCGATCTGACATCATCCCCGTCTGAGCTTGCTGCTCGACACCGATAACTGGGGGTGGTGGTGGCAGTGGTAACTCATTTTCAGACCCTTGACCCGATCTAACGGGTTCTGACATAGTCATTCTTCCTCTACCGCGTCCATGACGACCGCGTCCTCTAGAACTCATATCTAACGACGCGCTTTAATCTGATTTAAGAAAGTTGTATGAATTAGCCTTTATTCCACTGATTAACCGCGAAGAAGTTTTACGAAGAGAATTTTAGGAGTGGTTCTTTCGTATTCATACATGCACACAGTCTTTACATTCATATATCCATCAATCAATTATGAACTTTCGTTCATTCAAAGAAATGTTGTAGTTTTCATTGTTGTTGTTTTTCCACTACCCAGGGGTATTTTCGTAATTTTCCCTACAGGGGTATTTTTGTAATTTGACAAAATAAAGTTCCTTGGTGATTTTGTAAATGAGGGTATTCTGGTATTTTTTTCATTCCCGGGGGTGTTTTGGGAAATTTTGAAATCCGAGGGTTTTTTGGTAATTACCCCGGTGAATTTGTAAATCTTAATAAATCACAGATATTTTGGAATTTACAAGACTTGAGGGTTGTTTTTGAGAATTTGTTTTCCAAATTAGTGTTGTTGCAAAAATTTTTGAAGATCAGGGTCGTTCTGGTAATTTTGTAACTCAGGGGCATTTCGGTAATTTGTAGGGTAGGGGTAATTTCGTAATATTTTTTTTTAAAATCAGGGTATTTTGTCATTTTTCAAATTAGGGTTTTTGAACATTTTATAACGTAATGAAATTTTGATAGGAACTGTGGTATCTTCAAAATTTCATAAACCAAGGGCATTTTTGTAATTTTACCACTAGGGGTATTTTAGTAAATTTGTAAATCAAAATATTTGGAAAAATTATAAAAGAATTTTTCAAATCAAGAGGGTAATTTAAAATTTTAAAACTAGGGTTTCCATAAAATACTGCTAGTCCCTTTCGGGTTTTAGTTAGGGTTTAGCAGTGTATAAGTCCTCTTGGTTAGGGTGAACCGAGGCTACGCACTGTAGGGTTCGAGTGGAGAGGAGGTGAGTCATGCAGACTACTTAAATACCAAGCTCCCACTAAAACCAATCCTAGACATGCATACCATGGTTGCCACACCTAACTCCATGACTCAACCACGTGTTTGTTTAATTAGATATTTAAGTCTTATGTATTTGTTGGGGTACACTAGTCCTAGGGTTCAAATACTTATCGACTAATCTACGTTGCCATAAAAGCCCATACATTCAACATATTCAAATCACTTGTAAGTCGGAAGTACTTACGGTGGATCATGGTTTGAGACTTAGTGGGCCATGCCAGAAAAACCTAAAAAATTTTCGAAAAATTCCTTTTGGGCTTACCTTGGGAAACGTTTTGGGCCTTAAACCCAAGGCCAAGAGTTTAAAACTGGGCTCTGATACCAAATTGAAACACCCCAAACCTGGCCCATGAGCTTTGACCGGATCTGGTATGTTCCCCGGTGTAAACCGTTCCAAATTCTTTTGTTACTTAGGAAAAACTTGTGTGTTTTGAAAGAAAGATTATTTTGGGTTGGGCTTGAGTTGAAAAACAAGTTTAATTCATTGTTAAAAAATCCTTTACTTTAGGTGACAAAACATTTGGGCTTTGTTTTTAAAAAAAAAAATGATTTACTTAATCTTTTAATAAAATGAGGTTTGTAAGCTTAACAAATAAAAACAGAATAAAATATTCCTACTAAGGCCTTATTACATCAAATAATTCCCAAAATTTAAATTCAAATTACTTAAAGTAAAACAGTCAAATAAAAGAAATCGAACTTCACATGGCCTCCACTAAGAATCATCTACCGGTCCATCACTGGTCGTCACCGAAAAGTAATCCCACAAGGGGTGAGTCAGCAGACTCAATGTGTAACCAACACTAAAATTTAATAATTGAGCATACATTATCATACATGTTCATAAAAAATAGAAGAAAATAATGATGCAACCCGAACCCAAACCTAGATAGCCATCCGCTACACGTCCCCATACCAAACTCGCACACCAGTGGGGACTACTAAGTCAACCCTCCATCCACTACACACCATCGAAGGCGGTCGCTGCAGTCGACGTGCTCATCGCCCTTATAAAATTCGTGGTCTTAGGTCACCACATTCAAATATCGTGGTCTAAGGTCACCACATTCAGTTTTCGTGGTCTTAGGTCACCACATTCACTTCCCCTTTTCATATAACCCATATGCCCCAAATCATACATAACATGCATTAAAATGCCACATTCTTATTTCACATTATTAACACTTTTCACATGTTAAAAATAACATTTATTCATAATCCTTGTAGGAGTAGGAAACGTACTTGAGTACTGTGTACCATAACATGGTACCTTAGCCATATTCACATTCTTATAATCATGCACATATTAATTTTTGCCATAAATCTATTTATTAAAAAGTAGTGTGGGGTACACACCTGATTCGCTTAACGATTTCACTTGAAATCCTGAATTTCCGATCTTAGATCTTTAACTCCCTACATTCGGCCCATATGAAATATTTAGTAAAAAACTCATTCGGCCACAAAACCAAATCCTAGTAGGATTTGTACACTAAAACTTACCTTGATGCTGATTTGCATATCACTCAAATCCCGAAAACTTTGCTATTCTCCTCCTTGTATTCGGCCAAACACTGGATCTCTACATAGGTTAGTTTAGGCTTTTTAACATGTAAGAAATAGATCTTAGTATCAATACAGGCCTTGGCCGAATGCTATAGATACTTACCTTGTGGATTTTAAATCTCGAAACTCACCGAATAACTAGGGAACACGCGGCCTATGGTGTACCTTCGGGAAAAGAACTTTTTCTTCCTTGTAGTCGACACTTAGTAAATCCTGAAAGATCTCTTCAAAGTTTCGACAATAAGATATTAATGGGTTAGTCCTAGATTTTGGCATATCTTATAAGAAAAAGGATGAAAATTGAATGATAACTAGTTCTTACACTTAATACAGAAGTCGACAACCCCTAGTTTGAAGTCTCAAAACTATTGGCTATGGCCTTGATTTTAGTAAACTTTCGACTTTTGGAAGATTATAAAGAAGAAGAGAAAAGAGTTTGAGCAATTTGGTAATGAAGTTTCGACTACACAAGGTGTATTTCGCTTGGCAAAACGATGAAGAAAGGAGATATTTGCTAGAGAGAATTGCAAAGAGAGAGTTAGAAGAAAGAATGAATGGCCCTCTTTTCCTTTTATAGTAAATTACTAACTTAGAATCCCTTACTTGGCCATCACTCTTCTATTTTGATAGCTTTATCTCTTTAATTAAAAATTAAAGAATAATCCTCAATTATCTCTTTGAAAATAATCTAAAATAAATCATCATTTATCCACCTATTTAGCCGAGTTTTAAGGAGAATTAAACTCTTCCCATAAGAGTCCCTATTTCGTTCATTGCTTCCTCTTTAAGTAATTAAATAAAAATCACTTAAAGTCTTAGCTAGATGTCGTCCACCCCTTCCCTTGATGAGCCAATTTAAACTTATTCTATTAGACTCCTTGTGGCCATCGAGGCCCAAATTATCCACCTAAGTGGCGCCTCCCTATGATTAGTTTAGCTTTAATAACGAATTGGGCCACAAGCCCAATTCAAACGCAAAAACACTCAAAATGCTCTCCTCTCGCTCGAACCTAAGCTTGCACACATCTTTGGTGGCGTCATTCTTGGGCTTTAAGTGGTGCCTCCTTGCCACTTTTCCAAGCCCTATCCTTGTGTCAAATTCCTCCTATTAATTTTCTTAAGGCCACCTTGCCTTAGTTTCCTCTTTTAAACTTTGAAACTTGACATTTCCTTACATTTCGGGTTTCCAAAACGTTCGTTTACCTCCTTTAACCTAACATTTCCTTACATTTCCAAGTTTCCAAATGTTTACTTTCCTCTTTTGAATCATTTCTAAATCATTTCCTTACATTTCCTAGTTTCCAAAATGTTCACTTTGAACTTAACATTTCCTTACATTTCCGTGTTTCCAAAATGTTCAAAATACATTCATAACACATAAGACATGTCGGTTAAATGCGATTAAACCGAAAATGCATAGGCCCTTTTCATGATGTTACGCTTCTACCCTTTAAAAATAATTTCGTCCTCGAAATTACTTACTAACTAAAAATCGTGACGGTCTAACTCACCCCCACTACGCCATCACGCACACTCGATCTTAAAGAACTATCATACTTTCTAGGCACATTCTCTAGGTTCACATCCAAGGTTTGTGCACTTCCCTAGCAATACAAGAATAAACTAGCCCTATACATGCAAAGCAATTAAGGGTATTCGAAATAAGGAACGCACCTTGTCACATCTGGCCCATCTTCCTCCTCGCGGTGGCCAACTGCATAAACCAACCTTGGTTGCCTTGCATCTACACCTTCATCACCTCCACTTGGTACTCCACGACCTCGACCGAAACCATTTCCTCCATGGTTCGGACCACGACCCCTCATCGCTTGTTGACCATCTCTACCCACCTGATTAGCATTCTGAACCACTGGTCGGTTCCCGTTCGGCCTACTAGGACAATCCTTAATCATATGGTCCTTGGACCCACACCTAAAACATCCTCCCATCTTCTTCCAGCACTCTCCTAAGTGCTTCTTTCCCACAGATCGCAAGGACGACATCGCCTCTTGTACCGGCTTTGTCGACCTCATGAGCCATCATCTCAGGCCTTTTCCGAACATCTCTCGATGATCCGCATAATCCAAAACCTCTTTTGGCCTATTTCGATCCATGGTCCGCTTGGTAGAATCCTTAATTCCCTGGCTACCTTGGCCTTTTCTACTAAAGCGAAAAACTCCCGCCCCGATGCGGTGCTATCAACAATCTCAGATCATCCCTTTGTCCGTCCTCAAAATGGACACAGCGCTCATGCTCAGTTGCCACTACTCCTCGAGCATACCAGCTCAACCTCAAAATTCAGCTTCATATTCCGCAACAGACTTGTTCCCTTGAACCAGTCTTAGAAAAGCTTTCCTCTGTTCATCAATATAACGTGTGCCGACATACTTTTTTTGATATGCCTCTTTAGCATACTCCTAGGTCAGATCCTCAGCTGTGGCACCATTCCAAACTGTTAACCACCATTGGTACGCTTCATCGCGTAATAGTGCCACCATTCCTTTCAAGTTCTCTTCAGGGGTTAAATTGAGCTCATCCATAATGCGTTCGGTCGCTTCCAACAAGATTAATTTGTCTTTGGGTGCCACACCGATACTCCACGGAACACCTCAGCTCCGTTGGCTCGGAGTCGCTCGGTACAAATTTCGAGCTCAGTATTTCCACCCGCCACTACCATTTCAAGAACTCACAAGATAGCTGCGCGATAAAGATCATCCCCCGTCTGAGCTTCTTTTCGACAATCGACAAATTGGGGTGGCGATGGCGGTGGTAACTCATTGTCGAGACCTTGACCCGATCTAACGGGTTCGACACGATCATTCTTCCTCTACTGCGTCCATGACGATCGTGTCCTCTAGAACTCATATCTAACGACGCGCTTTAATCTGATTTAAAAAAGTTGTATGAATTAGCCTTTATTCCACTGATTAACCACGAAGAAGTTTTATGAAGAGAATTTTAAGAGTGGTTCTTTCATATTCATACATGCACATAGTCTTTACATTCATACATCCATCAATCAATTATGAACTTTCGTTCATTCAGAGAAATGTTGTAGTTTTCATTGTTGTTGTTTTTCCACAACCTAGGGGTATTTTCGTAATTTACCCTACAGGGGTATTTTCGTAATTTGTCAAAATAAAGTTCCTTGGTGATTTTGCAAATGAGGGTATTCTGGTAATTTTTCATTCCAGGGGTGTTTTGGGAAATTTTAAAATCCGAGGGTATTTTGGTAATTACCCCGGATGAATTTGTAAATCTTAATAAATCACAGATATTTTGGAATTTACAAAACTTGAGGTTTGTTTTTGAGAATTTGTTTTCCAAATTAGTGTTGTTACAAAAATTTTTGAAGATCGGGGTCGTTCTGGTAATTTTGTAACTCAGGGGCATTTCGGTAATTTGTAGGGTAGGGGTAATTTCGTAATATTTTTTTTAAAATTAGGGTATTTTGTCATTTTTCAAATTAGGGTTTTTGAACATTTTATAACGTAATAAAATTTTGATAGGAACTGTGGTATCTTCAAAATTTCATAAACCAAGGGCATTTTGTAATTTTACCACTAGGGGTATTTTAGTAAATTTGTAAATCAAAATATTTAGGAAAATTTATAAAGAGAATCTTTTAAAATCAAGAGGGTAATTTAAAATTTTAAAACTAGGGTTTCCATAAAATACTATTAGTCCCTTTCGGGTTTTAGTTAGGGTTTAGCAGTGTATAAGTCCTCTTGGTTAGGGTGAACCGAGGCTACGCACTGTAGGGTTGAGTGGAGAGGAGGTGAGTCACGCAGACGCTTAAATACCAAGCTCCCAATGAAACCAATCCTAGACATGCATACCATGGTTGCACCCTAACTCTCACGACTCAACCATGTGTTTGTTTAATTAGATATTTAAGTCTTATGTATTTGTTGGGGTACACTAGTCCTGGGTTCAAACACTTATCAGACTAATCTGCGTTGCCATAAAATCCCATACATTCAACATATTCAAATCACTTGAAGTCGAAGTACTTACCGGTGGATCATGTGTCGAGACTTAGTGGGCCATGCCGGAAAAACCTGAAAATTTTTCGAAAAATTCCTTTTGGGCTTACCTTGGGAAACATTTTGGGCCTTAAACCAAGGCCGAGAGTTTAAAACTGGCTCTGATACCAAATTGAAACACCCCAAACCCGGCCCATGAGCTTTGACCGAATCTAGTATGTTCCCCGGTGTAAACCGTTCCAAATTCTTTTGTTACTTAGGAAAAAATTGTGTGTTTTGAAAGAAAGATTATTTTGGGTTGGGCTTGAGTTGAAAAACAAGTTTAATTCATTGTTAAAAATCCTTTACTTTAGGTGACAAAACATTTGGGCTTTGTTTTTAAAAAAAATGATTTACTTAATCTTTTAATAAAATGAGGTTTGTAAGCTTAACAAATAAAAACAGAATAAAATATTCCTACTAAGGCCTTATTACATCAAATAATTCCCAAAATTTAAATTCAAATTACTTAAAGTAAAACAGTCCAAATAAAAGAAATCTGAACTTCACATGGCCTCCACTAAGCATCTGTCGGGCCGGTCCATCGCTGGTCGTCACATGAAAAGTAATCCCACAAGGGGTGAGTCAACAGACTCAATGTCTAACCAACACTAAAATTTCATAATTCAGGCATACATTATCATACATGTTCATAAAAAAATAGAAGAAAATAATGATGCAACCCAACCCAAACCTAGATAGCCATCCGCTACACGCCCCCTGCAACAACCTCGCACACCGTGGGGACTACTAAGTCAACCTCCATCCGCTACACACCATCAAAGGCGTCATTGCAATCGACGTGCTCATCGCCTCTTATAAAATTCGTGGTCTTAGGTCACCACATTCGGATATCGTGGTCTTAGGTCACCACATTCAAATATCGTGGTCTTAGGTCACCACATTCGAGATATCGTGGTCTTAGGTCACCACATTCGGCCGTGGTCTTAGGTCACCACATTCACTTCCCTTTTCATATAACCCATATGCCCCAAATCATACATAACATGCATTAAAATGCCAAATTCTTATTTCACATTATTAACACTTTTCACATGTTAAAATAACATTTATTCATAATCCTTGTAGGAGTAGGAAACGATCAGTAATGTGTACCATAACATGGTACCTTAGCCATATTCACATTCTTATAATCATGCACATATTAATTATTGCCATAAATCTATTTATTAAAAAGTAGTGGGGTACACACCTGATTCGCTTAACGATTTCACTTGAAATCCCGAATTTTCGATCTTAGATCTTTAACTCCCTACATTCGGCCCATATTAAATATTTAATGAAAAGCTCATTCAGCCACAAAACCAAATCCTAGTAGGATTTGTACACTAAAACTTACCTTGATGCCGATTTGCATATCACTCAAATCCCGAAAACTTTGCTATTCTCCTCCTTGTATTCGGCCAAACACTAGATCTCTACATAGGTTAGTTTAGGCTTTTTAACATGTAAGAAATAGATCTTAGTATCAATACAGGCCTTGGCCGAATGCTATAGATACTTACCTTGTGGATTTTAAATCCCGAAACTCACCGAATAACTAGGGAACACGCGGCCTATGGTGTACCTTCGGGAAAAGAACTTTTTCTTCCTTGTAGTCGACACTTAGTAAATCCCGAAAGATCTCTTCAAAGTTTCGGCAATAAGATATTAATGGGGTTAGTCCTAGATTTTGGCATATCTTATAAGAAAAGGATGAAAATCGAATGATAACTAGTTCTTACCCTTAATACAGAAGTCGACAACCCCTTGTTTGAAGTCTCAAAACTATTCGGCTATGGCCTTGATTTTAGCAAACTTTCGGCTTTTGGAAGATTATGAAAGAAGAAGAGAAAAGAGTTTGAGAAATTTGGTAATGAAGTTTCGGCTACACAAGGTGTATTTTCGGCTTGGCAAAACGATGAAGAAAGGAGATATTTGCTAGAGAGAATTCGGCAAAGAGAGAGTTAGAAGAAAGAATGAATGGCCCTCTTTTCCTTTTATAGCCGAAATTACTAACTTAGAATCCCTTACTTGGCCATCACTCTTTTATTTTGATAGCTTTATCTCTTTAATTAAAAATTAAAGAATAATCCCTCAATTATCTCTTTGAAAATAATCTAAAATAAATCATCATTTATCCACCTATTTAGCCGAGTTTTAAGGAGAATTAAACTCTTCCCTTAAGAGTCCCTATTGCCGTTCATTGCTTCCTCTTTAAGTAATTAAATAAAAATCACTTAAAGTCTTAGCTAGATGCCATCCACCCCCTTCCCTTGATGAGCCAAATTTAAACTTATTCTATTAGACTCCTTGTGGCCATATGAGGCCCAAATTATCCACCTAAGTGTCACCTCCCTATGATTAGTTTAGCTTTAATAACGAATTGGGCTGCAAGCCCAATTCAGACGCAAAAACACTCTCAAAAATGCTCTCCATGCTACTCGAACCTAAGCTTGCACACATGCTGGTGGCGTCATTTACTGGGCTTTAAGTGGTGCCTCCTTGCCACTTTTCCAAGCCATATTCTTGTGTCAAATTCCTCCTATTAATTTTCTTAAGGCCATCTTGTCTTAGTTTCCTCTTTTTAAACTTTAAAACTTGACATTTCCTTACATTTCCAGGTTTCCAAAAATGTTTGTTTACCTCCTTTAACCTAACATTTCCTTACATTTCCAAGTTTCCCGAAATGTTTACTTTCCTCTTTTGAATCATTTCTAAATCATTTCCTTACATTTCCTAGTTTCCAAAAATGTTCACTTTGAACTTAACATTTCTTCACATTTCCAGGTTTCCAAAAACGTTCAAAATACATTCATAACACATAAGACATGTCAGTTCGTGCGATTAAACTGAAAATGCATAGGCCCTTTTCAGGATGTTACAGTTTTACCCCCTTAAAAATAATTTCATCCTCGAAATTACTTACTAACGAACAATCGTACGGTCTAACTCACCCCACTACGCTACTGCTGCACACTCTAATCTTAAAGAACTATCATACTTTCTAGGCACATTCTCTAGGTTCACATCCAAGGTTTCAGGCACTTCCCTAGCAATACAAGAATAAACTAGCCCTATACATGCAAAGCAATTAAGGGTATTCTAGAAATAAGGAACGTACCCGCTATCACATCTGGCCCATCTTCCTCCTCGCGATGGCCAACTACATAAACCAACCTTGGTTGCCTTGCATCTACACCTTCAGCACCTCCACTTGGTGCTCCACGACCTCGACCAAAACCATTTCCTCCATGGTTCGGACCACGACCCCTCATCGCTTGTTGACCATCTCTACCAACCTGATTAGCATTCTGAACCACTGGTCGGTTCCCGTCCGGCCTATTAGGACAATCCTTAATCATATGGTCCTTGGACCCACACCTAAAACATCCTCCCATCTTCTTCCAGCACTCTCCTAAGTGCTTCTTTCCATACAGATCGCAAGGACGATACTGCCCTCCTGTACCAGCTTGCTGACCTCGCGGGCCATCATCTCTAGGCCTTTTCTGAACATCTCCTGATGATCCATACGATCCAAAACCTCTTTTTGGCCTATTCCGATCCATGGTCTGCTTGGTAGAATCCTTAATTCCCTCGGCTACCTTGGCCTTTTCTACTAAAGCGAAAAACTCCCGCTCCTGATGCGGTGCTATCAACAATCTCAGATCATCCCTTAGTCCGTCCTCAAAACGGACACAGCGCTCATGCTCAGTTGCCACTACTCCTCGAGCATACCGGCTCAACCTCAGAAGTTCAGCTTCATATTCGCAAAAGACTTGTTCCCTTGAACCAGTCTTAGAAAAGCTTTCCTCTGTTCATCAATATAACGTGTGCCGACATACTTTTTCTGATATGCCTCCTTAGCATACTCCCAGGTCAGATCCTCAGCTGTGGCACCATCTCGAACTTTTAACCACCATTGGTACGCTTCATCGCGTAATAGTGCCACCATTCCTTTCAACTTCTCTTCAGGGGTTAAATTGAGCTCATCCATATGCGCTTCGGTTACTTCCAATCAAGATTCACATGTCTTTGGGTGCCACACCAGATACTCCACGGAACACCTCGGCTCCGTTGGCTCGAGTCGCCGGTACAAATTTTGAGCTCTCAGATTTCCACCCCGCCAACAACCATTTCAAGAACTCACAAGATAGCCTACGATATAAAGATCATCCCCATTCGAAGCTTCGCTTTCGACAATCGACAAACCGGGGGTGGTGGTGGCGGTGGTAACTCATTGTCAGACCCTTGACCCGATCTAACGGGTTCTGACACAGTCATTCTTCCTCTACCGCGTCCATGACGACTGTGTCCTCTAGAACTCATATCTAACGACGCGCTTTAATCTGATTTAAAAAAGTTGTATGAATTAGCCTTTATTCCACTGATTAACTGCGAAGAAGTTTTATGAAGAGAATTTTAAGAGTGGTTCTTTCGTATTCATACATGCACACAGTCTTTACATTCATACATCCATCAATCAATTATGAACTTTCGTTCATTCAGAGAAATATTGTCGTTTTCATTGTTGTTGTTTTTCCACTACCTAGGGGTATTTTCGTAATTTGCCCTACAGGGGTATTTTCGTAATTTGTCAAAATAAAGTTCCTTGGTGATTTTGTAAATGAGGGTATTCTAGTAATTTTTCATTCCCGAGGTGTTTTGGGAAATTTTGAAATCCGAGGGTATTTTGGTAATTACCCCCGGTGAATTTGTAAATCTTAATAAATCACAGATATTATGGAATTTACAAAACTTGAGGGTTTTTTTTTTTTTGAGAATTATGTTTTCCAAATTAGTGTTGTTGCAAAAATTTTTGAAGATCGGGGTCGTTCTGGTAATTTTGTAACTCAGGGGCATTTTGGTAATTTGTAGGGTAGGGGTAATTTCGTAATATTTTTTTAAATCGAGGTATTTTGTCATTTTGCAAATTAGGGTTTTGAACATTTTATAACGTAATGAAATTTTGATAGGAACTGTGGTATCTTCAAAATTTCATAAACCAAAGGCATTTTGTAATTTTATCACTAGGGTATTTTAGTAAATTTGTAAATCAAAATATTTCAAGAAAATTTATAAAAGAATTTTTTCAAATCAAGAGGGTAATTTAAAATTTTAAAACTAGGGTTTCCATAAAAATACTGGCTAGTCCCTTTCAGGTTTTAGTTAGAGGTTTAGCCCATGTATAAGTCCTCTTGGTTAGGGTGAACCGAGGCTACGCACCATGTAGGGTTCGAGTGGAGAGGAGGTGAGTCACGTTGACTGCTTAAATACCAAGCTCCCACTCGAAACCAATCCTAGACATGCATACCATGGTTGCCACACCTAACTCGGTGACTCAACCACGTGTTTGTTTAATTAGATATTTAAGTCTTATGTATTTGTTGGGGTACACTAGTCCTAGGGTTCAAATACTTATCGACTAATCTACGTTGCCATAAAAGCCCATACATTCAACATATTCAAATCACTTGTAAGTCAAGTACTTACTTGGTGGATCATGTTTGAGACTTAGTGGGCCATGCTAGAAAAACACAAAATTTTTGAAAAATTTCTTTTGGGCTTACCTTGAAAACGTTTTGGGCCTTAAACCCAAGGCCGAGAGTTTAAAATTGGCTCGATACCAAATTGAAACACCCCAAACCCGACCCACGAGCCTTGACCGGATCTGGTATGTTCCCTGTAAACTGTTTCAAATTCTTTTGTTACTTAGGAAAAACTTGTGTGTTTTGAAAGAAAGATTATTTTGGGTTGGGCTTGAGTTGAAAAACAAGTTTAATTCATTGTTAAAAATCCTTTACTTTAGGTGACAAAACATTTGGGCTTTGTTTTAAAAAAAATGATTTACTTAATCTTTTAATAAAATGAGGTTTGTAAGCTTAACAAATAAAAATGTAATAAAATATTCCTACTAAGGCCTTATTACATCAAATAATTCCCAAAATTTAAATTCAAATTACTTAAAGTAAAACAGGTCCAAATAAAAGAAATCAACTTCACATGGCCTCCACTAAGCATCTGGCCTAAGCATCCGTCCATCCATCCTTGGTCATCACCGAAAAGTAATCCCACAAGGGTGAGTCAACAGACTCAATGTGTAACCAACACTAAAATTTAATAATTCTGCATACATTATCATACATGTTCATAAAAAATAGAAGAAAATAATGATGCAACCCAAACCCAAACCTAGATAGCCATCCGCTACACGCCCCCGTACCAACCTGCTCACCGTGGGGACTACTAAGTCAACCCTCCATCCGCTACACACCATCGAAGGCAGTCGTTGCAGTCGACGTGCTTATCGCCCTTATAAAATTCGTGGTCTTAGGTCACCACATTCAGATATCGTGGTCTTAGATCACCACATTCAAATATCGTGGTCTTCGGTCACCATATTCAGATATCGCGGTCTTAGGTCACCACATTCAGTTTTCGTGGTCTTAGGTCACCACATTCACTTCCCCTTTTCATATAACCCATATGCCCCAAATCATACATAACATGCATTAAAATGCCACATTCTTATTTCACATTATTAACACTTTTCACATGTTAAAATAACATTTATTCATAAACCTTGTAGGAGTAGGAAACGTGCAGTAATCGTGTACCATAACATAGTACCTTAGCCATATTCACATTCTTATAATCATGCACATATTAATTATTGCCATAAATCTATTTAATAAAAAGTAGTGTGGGGTACACACCTGATTCGCTTAACGATTTCACTTGAAATCCCGAATTTTTGATCTTAGATCTTTAACTCCTTACATTCGCCCATATTAAATATTTAATGAAAACTCATTCGCCACAAAACCAAATCCTAGTAGGATTTGTACACTAAAACTTACCTTGATGCCGATTTGCATATCACTCAAATCCCAAAACTTTGCTATTCTCCTCCTTGTATTCTACCAAACACTAGATCTCTACAAATGTTAGTTTCGCTTTTTAACATGTAAGAAATAGATCTTAGTATCAATACAGGCCTTGGACGAATGGTATAGATACTTACCTTGTGGATTTTAAATCCAAACTCACCGAATAACTAGGGAACACGCGCCTATGGTGTACATTCGGAAAAGAACTTTTTCTTCCTTGTAGTCGACACTTAGTAAATCCCAAACATCTCTTCAAAGTTTGACAATAAGATATTAATGGGGTTAGTCCTAGATTTTGGCATATCTTATAAGAAAAGGATGAAAATTGAATGATAACTAGTTCTTACCCTTAATACGTAAGTCGACAACCCCTTGTTTGAAGTCTCAAAACTATTCAACTATGGCCTTGATTTTAGCAAACTTTCACTTTTGGAAGATTATGAAAGAAGAAGAGAAAAGAGTTTGAGCAATTTGGTAATGAAGTTTCAGCTACACAATGTGTATTTTCGCTTGGCAAAACGATGAAGAAAGGAGATATTTGCTAGAGAGAATTCGCACAAAGAGAGTTAGAAGAAAGAATGAATGGCCCTCTTTTCCTTTTATAGCTAAATTACTAACTTAGAATCCCTTACTTGGCCATCACTCGATTTTTTTGATAGCTTTATCTCTTTAATTAAAAATTAAAGAATAATCCATCAATTATCTCTTTGAAAATAATCTAAAATAAATCATCATTTATCCACCTATTTAGCCGAGTTTTAAGGAGAATTAAACTCTTCCCTTAAGATTCCCTATTGCCGTTCATTGCTTCCTCTTTAAGTAATTAAATAAAAATCACTTAAAGTCTTAGCTAGATGTCGTCCATCCCCTTCCCTTGATGAGTCAAATTTAAACTTATTCTATTAGACTCCATGTGGCCATACGAGGCCCAAATTATCCACCTAAGTAGCGCCTCCCTATGATTAGTTTAGCTTTAATAACGAATTGGGCCACAAGCCCAATTCAGATGCAAAAGCACTCTCAAAATGCTTTCCTTGCTGCTCTAACCTAAGCTTGCACACATGCTGGTGGTGCCATTTACTGGGCTTTAAGTGGTGCCTCTTTGCCACTTTTCCAAGCCCTATTCTTGTGTCATATTCCTCCTATTAATTTTCTTAAGGCCACCTTGCCTTAGTTTCCTCTTTTAAACTTTAAAACTTGACATTTCCTTACATTTCGTGTTTCCAAAATGTTTGTTTCCCCTTTAACCTAACATTTCCTTACATTTCCAAGTTTCCAAATGTTTACTTTCCTCTTTTGAATCATTTCTAAATCATTTCCTTACATTTCCTAGTTTCCAAAAATGTTCACTTTGAACTTAACATTTCCTTACATTTCGTGTTTCCAAAACATTCAAAATACATTCATAACACATAAGACATGTCAGTTCGTACGATTAAACCGAAAATGCATAGGCCCTTTTCATGATGTTACAGTCTGCCCTATGGGTGTGTAGTTCGATCGTGTGTCCCCCTCCACCCTAAATTGGCAAAATCAAATTCCCAATAGTAACCATACAGGCTGAGACACGACCGTCTGTCTCGATCGTGTGGAAGACACGGCCATAGGCATGGGCATATGCCCAGGCCGTGTGAAGTCTGCACCTTAAATGTGAAATTAAATTCGCCACATAGCCTAGCACACGGTCATGTGTCTTACCGTATGACCATATGATGTTGCTGACGTCAGAAATAGAATGTCAAGGTTTTTGCACATGGGCCAAGACACGGATGTGTCAAGGCCATGTGAGGGACACAAGCACGTGCCAGGCCGTGTGAAAACCCCTGAGGTTCAAATTGAAAAATAAATCCACATGGGCACGAGACACGAGTGTGTCCTTATATGTTTAGGCCGTGTGAGTTACACGGTCCTACAACATGGCCATGTTATCAGGTCACATATGCGTGTCGCCCTTCCACACAGGTGTGTGCCCCTATTTTTTTTAGTGACATTTTCCAAAGTTTTCTAAAGAACTCGGTTTGGTCCCGAACTGTTTCTAAAGTGTATTTTGGGCCTCGTAGGCTCATATTAGGGATTTTAATACAAAGTTTGAAAGGTTTTAAATTTGAATGAAATTTCATAATCTAGGATTGTTTGTATGCATGTTTTTAAGAAAGGTAGCGCCTTGTACCTGCATCCAGCACGAGTAATGGGTGTTACATTGACATTTGTTAATGTATAGCTTTTAAGCTTAAGTGCAAACCATTTGGTATAGACTTGTTACATGAAAGTATAGGATTGGTTTTGATTATTTTGGTATATGAGTTGTGGTACCAAATGAAGGCATATTGGTTAGGTTTAGGATTATTGAATTTGGCATGTTTTAGGTATCTTTACAAGTGTTTATATGCATGTGGAAATATGTTCAAAAGGTGTGTCTTGGTTTGCAAGACTAGGGTTTGAAATAACTTAATTTTGTAGGGTTTTCAGGTCCATACGGTCTAGCACATGGGCTACCACACGGCCATGTGTCACACAAGGGCACATCACACAGACGTGTGTTGTCACTTGTGAAAATAGTATGCGAAATGTGCAAGTATACACATCGAATCAAGTAATATAATGATAACTAATATTGTCTACACAGGGATCGATTAGGATTAATTTCGTTACGTTATCGCTATAAAGTGTTTGAATTATAATATGGCAAAAGTGTGACAAAAATTTAATGATAATTAAAATGATGTCGATGTATGCAAAATGTAAAAAAAATATTAAAAAAATACTATTGCGAAGATATTAGGGCAAGAATGAGATGATCAAATCTGTTGAATAGGAATGTTGGGATTACTCAAATCTAACCTTATAAACCAAAAATGCATTAAAAACTCTTAACCATTTTACCTCTCAGAACGGATCTAAGATAGTCTGCTTCTTTAGAGAGTAGGACCTCAGGTTACCCCACCTAAAGCGATATATGTCTATAGGCCTCAGATGTGATTCCCAACGTTGATTTCTCTTCGTTCTGTACAAACACTGCTCTATGTCTAGAAACTACTATGGGTATTTTATCGAACAACCACTTGTATAATTCTATTTCAATCCCAATAACCTAACATTTTAAAAATTAGATTATGTTTATAAGCATACTAAACATTCATCTGTGTCTAGATTCTGCATGCATGCAATTCAAGAATAACAAATTGAATGAAACAGTAAAATAGATCAGATCAAAGCTTCAACATTAATGGAAAATTAGAGTATCATCTAGTAAACCCAACCTAATGAGATTTAGCTCATGAGTTGATTAATCAAATCCAAATTCGAAATACCATTCAACAACTTAAACATTTAATGGCACAAAGAAGAAATGTAAAATAAAATAAGGAAGAACTTCAAGAAGCATGATTTCGCTGGTCCAGCCCTCAACTGCGGTGTCGCAATGTTTCACAAAGACCTAGTTGATTGCCTTCATCCTCTTCCTCTTATTCTGCTCTACTTTTCAGCTATTACTGCTACCCTCTATTTTCGCCTCAAGATCCTTCCTCTGAGAAAGGCTTGTTTTCTCTCTCCTTTCTCTTTTAGATCTTTCTCAATTTTTATAGGGTAGATTCCCCTCTCAACACACAATTTTACCTCCCTCTTTTTCAAGTAGATCTTTCTAGTACAAGTATAGCTGGCTGAGAGTGGCACAATTTGAGTGTTGACTTTGTTCCTAGAGTTGCCATGGCATTAATGTTGGTAGACTATCCAACCTTTTGCCATGACAAAACTTCAAACCTTTATTTCTTTTCCTCATTCTCCACCTACCATTCAAACATAAACAAATCTTTTCCACCCACAAGTAAAGGTAACATAATATCATTTAAGCACAATCCAATCTTCATGATGCAATGATCTAAAAATACTAATATACTATCCTAAAATGCAAATATATCTACTTAAGTACAAATAATTAACCAAGTTTTGTAATAGCCCATTTTAGTCAAATCAAAATAGTAGTTTTGGGACCACAAATATGAGGTCAAAATATTCATTTTATTATTATTTTAATGTCTACAGCATGATATTATGCTTGTGTGAAAATTTCGTTAAGAAATTTTATCATTTGAATGTTCAATTTGATAAAAAGGACTAAATCGCGTAAAGTGTAAAACTTGAGTTCTATTAGCTAAAGGTGTCTAATAGCTATAGAAGTTTAAAGTGGAGGTCCTTATGTGGTAAATAGCCCATTAATATGTTATTGGATGATAATGGCTTGGTAATTTTGAAATTTGTGATGTTTTAAAAGGTTAATTTTGTAATTAGTGTTATAAGTTAATTTAAATAAAGAAAATATGAAATAAAACACTTTCTTCTCCACATTTTTAACCTAAAGAATCGGACACCATAGATAAAACAAGGAGAAGTTTTTGGCTATGTATTTTTATTTGCATTGTAAGTAGTTTTTGTCTCGTTTTTAATGATATCTATGTTTTTGGAGTTGTTATAACTTAATCTAGCTAGCCTAGGGACTAATTTGCAAAATTGTTAAAGGTTTAGGTTTTTTCATTGATGAATGTATATGTATTTTGATGTTTGATGATAGAAAATGTATGGTTGTTTTTAGATAAACAACATTTGTTAAGAGATTTTTTATAAAATTATAAATTAGGGATTTATTTGTGAAATGCGAAAATTTTGTGGTAGAAACTTGAAATAATGAAAACTATGGGATGCTATGGTAATAAGGAAAATTCGGCTAGCATGTGTAGGGGCTTAATTTCATGAATTTGTATTTTTATGAGCTTAGGACTAAATTATAAAGATGTTAAACAATTAGGGGTAAAATTGTAATTTTTCCATAATGTGATTTTTTGGGCTAAATTGAATAGAATGATAATTGAACAAGTTAAATTTGATATTATATAGATCAAGAAAAATGAAGTTCGGATCTAGATTGGGAGAAAAACAAAGTATTAGATTAGTCGATCCTGTTCTGACGTTTTTGTGATTGAGGTATGTTCGTATGTTAATAAGCATTAAATAATTGTGTTTTGAATGCTTTAATATTGAATTAATTGTAAATACGACCTTACGGATATGTTCAATGAATATTCGACAATATGAAATCCCGGTTGAACCTTAGGAATAGATTAGGATACAAATGACTTGTCATTAGGGGTTATATGTTTTGGTCATTCAGTGACGTCCTACCAATGGGTCGAGTTATACTGACATGTGTTATGGATTCTCATCAGCTTGTGTGAGCAGCACCATGTAGCTACTTCTTGACCGTCAGCTTGTGTGAGCAAACCCGTTGATAGCTCGAGAGTGAGCATTATATGAGATATGAGATTGAGATAGCTTGGGGTATGTATTGGCACTTAGGGTGTGAGATCCCGAGTATCAAATATTATTCCAAATGGTTCAATGGGTATACCAAAGATATTTATGAGTATGATATTGATACAAGTTGGTACATGTATGTACATGAACCATACAAGCATTGAATCGAAAAAGCTTGTGAAATTTATTCTAACCTTGTGAATGAATATTTGATAGGTTTGTGGATCAATATGAGTTATATTATGATTTGTTTAATTGCTTAAATTGTGTATATATGGTAGTTGAGTTTATTATTATACGGACTTACTAAGCTTTATAGCTTACTCTATTTACTTTGTCGTGTTTTATAGTGATTATCGAAGCTTGCTCGGATTTGAGAATTGTCGGAGATCTCATCACGCTATCAAGCTATCACTTTGGTACTTTTGAACTTATATAATTGGTTATATGGCATGTTTTAGGAGTTATGGTCATTTTGGTATATATTTTAGTAATGCATTTAGCCATTTGATTTGTCTTGTAAATGATAAATGTTTGGTTATGTGTATAGCCATGTAAATTGGATTATTTTGGCATGTTTGATGATGTATATATATAGGTGCAAATGACCTTTTGTTATGTGGTTGGTAACGACTATGTGATGTTTATTATGAACTGGTAATTTGAGTACCATATGGTTGAAATTTGGAGTTTTGGTATGCATGTGATTTTAGGTAAGAAAGTGCTTATATGAAGTTAACTAATTAAGTGATTTGTGAATGTGAATTTGGTATAATTTGATTTGGCAAAATATGATGTTATGAACATCATAGTTCTTGTTATGGAAATAGCATGAATTAGACTTGATTGAGATTGGTTGGAATGCCTATTTATGCCATGTTATATGCCATTTGATTTGTGTAGGTGAATGAAAGTTTGGGTGAGAAAGAAGGCTTGGTAAATAGCCTAATTTTGTCCACATGGGTAGAGACATAGGCGTGTGTCTCAGTCATATGTGACACACGGTCAAGAAACACGGCCATGTGTCCCTTGGTGTTTAATTACAATCAATTCAGTATGCTCCACACAGCCCAGCACACGAGCATGTGACTTGGCCGTGTGGCATAAGTTAGTATACCTTACAGTTTTGGCACAGCCTGGCACACGGGCGTATGTGGCCCTTTCAAAGGGCACACGGGCATATGTATGTTAGCCGTATGACCCAAGTCAGAGAGTTACACAGGATCAGACAGGGGCTGGGACACAGGAGTGTGTTCCCTATATTTTTGAAATTTTTTTAAGTTTTTCCAAAAATTTCCTGAATTATAGGTTTAGTCCCGAACCACTTCTAATGCATGATTTGAGCCTCGTAGGCTCGTATTAGAGACAATGTGATTGATTGTGAATGATATTTATTTGGAATTGGAAAATGCATGTGAAATGTATGGTTATTTATGAAATAATTCTGGTAATAACCATATTCCAATGACGGATATGAGTTAGGGGTGTTACAAGTTTAGAGGCTTAAAACATAACTCTTTTCAAGAGTTATCCTTGATTTCGTATCTGAGATTTTCCACACGGCATCACTGAGTTACACGGCCTGGCAACACGACCATGTGACCCTGATTACACGGGCACAGTGAGTTACACAGTTTGGCCACACGACCATATGACCCTTGTTTTCAAAATTTTAGATTTAAAAACTTTTTGTTTTATTTCAAACTAGTCCCTAAGTGTACCTGAATTATCTTTAAGGCCCTATAAGCTCGATTTAAGGTCAATAATTATATTTATACTATGACTGACATTTGAAATTGATAATATGTTATTTAATTTGATATTTGAATGGATGAATATTAGTATTTGTTATTATATGCGTGGTAATGCTCCGTAACCCTAATCTGGCGACGGCAATAGGGTGTTACACATAGAATTTTCAGACTTGTAAATTTTGAAGGATAATAGATAATTTGTTATTTTTAGATGTATAATAGACTGGACGTAATAAAGTAAATGAAAATGTATAATGTATACCATAGGATGAATAAAATATACAGATCCTTGTAAATAAATAATTTGATTTACTAATTGTTCGTTTAAGTAGATGTATGCTTGAAAAAAAAATTATTGCTAGGTGATTAATTTCGGAAAGACCTTAGGCATTATTTGGAATAGCCTAGAGCCTAAAAGCTTACTTGTTGCTATGTACCCCTAGTTTATATATCTTTGAGCCTTAAGTACCCTTTTCTTGTGAGCCTTGATATCAAAGCCTCGAGCCTGAATGAGTCTAGTACTCGATCCTTCTCTTTCATATTCTTTAATTGTACAATGTAATGGACGTCAAGCCATAAGCATTAAAGGACAGGCAGAAACATTATGGTGGCTTTTTGTGTGGAAAAATAAAACGAAGGGATTACGTGAATTAGTACGTTTAAAAAAGTGAATGAAAGAGTGAAAAATAAAGAAAAAGAGAGCTAAATCAAAATTAAGCTAAAAAAATGAGAATCTTTCATTTCGTGATTATAAATTTTGCACGTACTAGTCACACGTAATACCTTTTAACATTTTGGAGAAATAAGGAGATAAACTTGTAAATAAATTGGTGATGAGTAGGGAACAATGACGTGTGCGTAACTACTACTAGTGCTTGAACACGTTTTGAGTATATATTGTTTGAATTTCAAACCGTCCTAAGCCTTAGAACACTACAAGCCTAGAAGGCCTTAGGGACCTGAATAAGTCACCAACACAATAATTTATAAATAGCTTGCATTTGTTTGAACGAACCTGACCAATTCTTTTTAAATATCTATGAGCGATCCGCATATTTATTTTGATAGATAACACTAGTACATATGTTCATTTACATTGCCTCTACATTTAGTAACATTTTAACTTAGTGAACCAATTATGTTTGCATAAGGAATAAACAAGTTAGCTAGATATCACTCTTAAGTTGCATGTGAGGTAATTCTTGTACGAGTTTGATGTTCTACCGCTATGTAACTTAATTGTCTGATTTAGTCCAAGAGTCGTCTTTTCTTTTGCATGTTTGGTGTGTTTGCTTGAGGACAAGTAAAGAGTTAAGTGTGGGCGAATTTGATCTGCCACAAATTGATATGGAAATTTAGGCTTTTCCTATCTATTTAAGGAACTTATTCTTGAGCAAAATAGCACATTTTTCATATTTTTTCATATTTTTTAGATTTTAAGTTAATAAGTGAAAATGTCTCATTTTTGCTCATTTTATGAACCAATTTGGCCAATAATGTCATTGAGGGGGCCTAACGTGTGATTGAGTGGTGCAGGGATGAGTTGAAGGTTGAAAACTAGTGAGAATGGCACCAAAGGGAAGGGTATCATGATATCCACACAATGTAATCATGATACCTCCAATAATATGGAAGACTAGAGACACCCTTCAGTGGTATCACGATATCCACCCTTCCAAGAAGACCCCAAGGCTTGACATTGCTAGAGGTATTGCGATATCCTCTGGTGGATATTGCAACATTAACATCATCATGGGGACAAATTTTGACAAAAAAAGTAGTTTTTTGTCCACCTGGTCCACTAATCACCCAAGGCTCGTGTAGGGGTAATTTTGGCAACAAAAATTCATTAGCTTTCAGCCTAAAACAACTAATTTTTGCTAAGGCAGAGAGACACTGTAACACCCCAAACCCGGCCTAGACTGAAACACCCTAATACGTGTTCGTTACAGGATTAGTTCCATAACCTTATAAAATATGTTCCTACTATTAATTACTCACTTAGATCATAATCCGAATACACTATAAACAGGTATACATACTATGTCACCTTAAAGCACAAATATTGACTAAAGCATACTCCAAGTAATTTACTAACTCTTATAAAACTATTAACACATACGAACCTAAACACATTAGTTCTTAACTATATAACAATCATAGCATTTGGTTAAACACATATTTGATCACATATATATTTATCATACTAAAATTTAGAAAGAACCAAAGCTTAATAGGTTCCATAATCAATAACTTACCAAACAATGTATATATATATATATATATCTTATCCATATTCGATAGTCTCAAGATCAATTCACTTAAAGAAATGCTATGTATGTGTAATTATGACATTCATCATCGATCATACCAATAGAAACATGTACCTTATTCACCCAAATCATCATCAAATAAATATATAGTGTATAAAGTTACTCATATTTCCAGTTTCGTTTTAACTAATGTGCATCAATTTCCAATTCAACTTATTAGACCTCCATGTTCGTTCATATTCAAAAGATTTATTAAAGACTCATAACTAAACTTCTCGATATATATATATATATATATATATCATAATATATGCTTTCGAACTAGATTTAAAACATAACAAGAAACACATAAGTAAAGTTTAGCCAAAAGTAATAGCGGTTTCGTAAGGCTATACATATATACACAAGACCAAATGTCATCAGTCTAAATCTTAATCTAGCCTATACATGCCTTTGATTCAAAACTAAGATTTAATACCAAAGGGGTGATAGTGTGGTTGACTGTTCCGATGATCCTCAGATGCCCGTAGCTTGATTTAAATCTATAAAACAGAACAAAAAGCACACACGGAATTACCTCACTAGCTTAGTAAGTCCTAAGCAAATACAATATAACTTCAATCATTTAAACGTTTTAACCTACAATTTGAAGCATTTAAAAGTACACATATCAATTTCCATATTTAACATTTCCGAATTTCATTATATCATTTCATCTATCAACTTTTATTTTTCCCACCAAAGTGCACAATTCATCAATTATACCAACGCATATGTATATACTTAAGTATACCTGTACAAACATTTCCATTCATTCGTACACTAACGAGTACTTGATCATCACATCGAATCACATCTATATATCTTCCAACCACAATTCTATCATACATTTATTACTTCATTTTTACTAGCTCATTACCATTATATACCACATATATGTAAGAAAGCATTTACCTCAAAGTCGAATCAGTACGATTCATTTTCAAAAGCTTAGATTTTCTTGACTTATTTTATGCTTTGTTGTTATACAACTGAGCTCGAGTGCCAATACACCGTATAGAACCGCTAGGCATTAGCTCGAATCACATACACCTAAGACTAGGCTGCTAGACTCAAGGTCCGAAATTTAACACTGGCATTAAGCCTCCTAGGCAATAAGCCCGAATTATTTCACGGCAAGTGGCCTGCTAGGCTCGAAGCCCGAATAACTCACCGACACAAGGCCTTCTAGACTCGAAGCCCGAAATAATAATATAATCAATCCATCAATTTACATTTCTCAACACTATCATTAATAATGAATCATATCCACAAATCACATTCACATATCACAACGAACATAGTAATTCATATTGCATTTACCAAAAACACATCCAATTCATTTTAACGCCTTTACATTCGGCTAACACATATATTCATACTCAATTTTATCAACTAACTTCATTAAACATATTCATAATTAATTCTTTAATATAAATTAGCGTAAGGACTTACCTCGACTGTCGACGAACCACGTAATCCGGCTATTCGATAACATTTGTCTTTCCCGATCCAAATCCGTTTTTCTTTGTTCTTGATCTAAACACATTAAAATTTAGCTAATTCAAGTACATTTCATTTAAATTTAGTCCCAAAACACATAATTGGGCAATTTACCACTTTACCCCTAATGTTTCATATTTTTACAATTTAGTCCTATTTGCATAAAACACAAAATACACAAAATTTCCCCATGCTACTCAAGAGCCGAATCTTCCTAGGGACCTTACAAGTCCATTTATTTCATTTATTTCACAAATAAGTCCCTCTAAAAATTTATTTTTACAAATTAGCCCTAAATACTCAATTTCATC
The DNA here is from genome assembly GCA_025506655.1 of Gossypium rotundifolium. NCBI lineage: Eukaryota > Viridiplantae > Streptophyta > Magnoliopsida > Malvales > Malvaceae > Gossypium > Gossypium rotundifolium. Next base: position 132,726,546 of record CP106722.1, read on the forward strand.
AAAACTTCCAATACAAAACATACTAATCTTTAACATATCTTTCATCTAAAATCATTTAACATCAAAAACCACATGAACAAAACAATGGCCGAACATCAAGCATGCTTAGATTTAAAATTTTAACATGGGTCAACTACGGTTCAAAGCAACGATCTCAAAAACGTAAAAATTATCAAGAACCGAAATCAAACTAACCTTGAATTTGTGATTGAATTTGCCGAAATTCAAAGGAAACCAAACCCCATTTCTTTTCTCAACATTCAGCCAAGCAAATAAAAGATGATAATGGCCATTTTTTTATGTTTTATTTAACATATATATGACATTTATTCATTTACCTTTATAACCTTATTATAAATAATTATACAATATAAAAATTAAGGTTAAACATGTCATATGTCACCCACTAACTTAAAAATGGGTTATTTACCCATTTAATGCTTCATATTAAAAAGCCATCCTCATTCTAGCACTTTACTCTATAGCATGCAACTTTTACACTTTATGTGATTAAGTCATTTTCTTAAACACTTAAATGATAAAATTTTTCTACGAAACTCTCACACATATTAATTCACACAAGATAAGCACAGAATATAATATTTAAATATATATCAGACTCAAATTTGTGGTCCCAAAACCATCGTTTCGATTAGGGTCAAAATTGGACTGTTACAACTCTCCCCCTTTGAGATTTTTGACCCCAAAAATCTTACCGTTAAACAAAGTTGGATATTGTTGCCTCACTGAATCCTCGGGCTCCCAAGTAGCCTTTTCAACTCCATGTCGATTCCACAATACTTTCACTAATGGAATTCTCTTGTTTCTAAATTCTTTCATTTCCCGAGCAAAAATACAAATTGGTTCTTCCTCATATGTCATATCGGATTAGATTTCAACCTCCGATTTGAGCAATCACATGTGACGGATCGATCTCAGATTACTGAAGCCTCGAAACGTGAAATACATCATGTATCTTTTCTAATTCAGAGGGCAACTTCAATCTATAAGCAACAGACCCAATACGTTCGATGATTTCATACGGTCCGATTAACCTCAGACTCAATTTGCCTTTCCGACCAAATCGGAGTACTTTTTTCCACGGAGAAACTTTCAAAAACACTTGATCTCTGACTTGAAACTCAATGTCTTTACGTTTCAAATCAGCGTAAGACTTTTGACCATCCGAAGAAGCTTTCAAAGTATCCCTGATCACGGCCACTTTTTGTTCAGTCTCTTTAATCAGATCAACCCCGTGTATCTTGTTTTCATTGAGCTTAGTCCAAAACAATGGTGTACGACACTTACGGCCATATAAAGCTTCATATGGTGCCATTTTGATACTCGATTGAAAAATGTTATTATAAGCGAATTCAATCAAAGGTAAATATCTTTCCCACGTACCTTCAAACTCAAGAACTCAACATGTCCTCAAGTATCTGAATAGTTCGTTTAGATTGACCGTCTGTCTGCGGATGAAAGGCTGTACTAAAATGAAGTTTAGTACCTAAGGCATCTTGCAACTTCTTCCAAAACCGTGATGTGAATCTCGGGTCTCTGTCTAAAACAATGGAACTTGGCAGACCATGTAACCTCACAATTTGTGACACATACAAATCAGCAAGTTTATCAAGCGAATAATATGAATGAATTGGCACAAAGTGAGATGATTTGGTCAATCGATCCACTATAACCTAGACTGCATCTTTCTTACTCGGTGTCGTAGGCAAACCGGATACAAAATCCATAGTGATTCTATCCCATTTCCACTCAGGTATCATGATTAGCTGAAGTAACCCGGAAGGCACTTGATGCTCGGCTTTTACTTGTTGACAAATTAAGCACTTTGAAACAAATTCAGATATATCCCGCTTCATGCCAGGCCACCAATAGAACTATTTCAAATCATTATACATTTTCGTGCTACCCTGATGAACCGATAATCGACTGTTATGGGCTTCGTTCAAAATCATCTGAATCAAATCTACATTCCTCGGAACACATATACGGCTTTTAAAGTTCAAACAACCATTTGCACCAATTTGAAACTCTGACCATGCATCATTATTACACTGAACCCGTCTAGCTATCAAGTCTTTGTCAATTCCTTGTGCATCACAAATTTGTTGAATAAACAACGGTCTTGCCTTTAGCTCGGCTATAATCGAACCATCACCAGACATAACCATATTTGCGTTCAACACACGAAGAGCAAACAATGATTTTTGACTTAATGCATCTGCAACAACGTTAGCTTTCCCCGGATGGTAGTCAATCACCAGTTCATAGTCTTTCAACAACTCTAACCATCTGCGTTGTCTCAGGTTCAAATCTTTTTGAGTCATTAAGTACTTCAGGCTTTTGTGATCTGAATAAACATGACATTTTTTGCCGAACAAGTAATGACGCCATATTTTCAAAGCGAAAACAATAGCTGCAAGTTCCAAATCATGAGTCGGATAATTTCTTTCGTGAGGCTTCAATTGTCTCGAAGCGTAGGCTATGACTTTGCCTTCCTGCATCAAAATGCAACCCAAACCATTCAAAGAAGCATCACTAGAAACAATAAATTCTTTACCCAATTCAAGCTGAGCTAACACTGGAGCTTCGATCAAAAGGGCTTTCAACTCATCAAAACTTTTTGACATTTTTTTACCATTCGAACTTAACATCTTTCTGTAGTAGCTTTGTCAAAGGTGTAGCTATCATGGAAAAACCTTTAACGAATCGTCTGTAGTATCCCACAAGTCTCAGAAAGCTTCAAATTTTAGAGACATTCTTTGGTGGTTTCCAATCAAGTATAGCCGATATTTTGTTTGGATCAAACTGAATACCTAAAGCTGAAACAACATGGCCCAAAAAGCTGATTTCCTTCATCCAGAACACACACTTACTAAACTTTGCATACAACTGCTGATCTCGTAAAGTCTGTAACACTAACCTCAAGTGTTCAGATCATATTTAGTGTAGATCAGTATATCATCAATAAACACTACTACAAACTGATCTAAAAACTGCTGTCTGAAAACCTGATTCATTAGATCCATAAATACAGCGGGTGCATTAGTAAGTCCAAAAGGCATAACCAGAAACTCAAAGTGGCCGTACCTCGTTCGGAATGCAGTCTTTGGCACATCAGAATCTCTGACTCGCAACTGATAGTAGCCCGATCTCAAATCTATCTTCGAAAACACTGAAGCTCATTTCAACTGATCAAATAAATCATCAATCCGAGGTAACAGGTATTTATTCTTTATAGTCACCTTATTCAGTTGTTGATAATTGATACATATTCGCAGAGTTCCATCTTTCTTTTTCACAAACAGAACTGGCATACCCCAAGGAGAAAAACTCAGTCGTGCAAAACCCCTATCTGTCAACTCTTGCAACTGTGCTTTCAACTCTTTCAACTCAGTAGGTACCATCCGATACGGAGCTATCAAAATCAGAGTCGTCCCCGGTACTAATTCAATGCCGAGCTCAATCTCTCGAATTTGCGATAAACCCAGTAATTCATCAGGGAACACCTCAGGGTATTCACACACAACTGGTACGGACTCAAACTGCTTTTTAGACACTTTATTATCCAGCACATAAGCCAGGTAATCTTCGCATCCTTTTCTCACATATTTATGGGCTAACATTGAGGAATTATTATAGGTAACCCATTTAAATCACTAGATTCAACTCGGATGGTCTCCCCATTCTGACATCTCAAATCAATGATCTTTCTTTTGCAATTCACCACTGCATCGTGCAAAGTTAACCAATCCATTCCTAGAATTATATCAAATTTGTTGAAGGATAACAACATTAAATCGGCCAAAGAGCAAGAATCCCGAATCATCAATGGGAAACCTTTACACACTTTATCAACGAGTACACATCTACCCAAAGGGTTGGACACACGAATCACAAACTCAGTAGACTCAACAGGCAGAGTCGTACTATGTACCAGAGTTTCACATACATACGAATGAGTCTAACCAGGATCAATCAATGCAATTACAGTAGTATCATAAAGTGTGAAAGTATCGGTAATAACATCGAAGAAAGAAGCATCCTCTCTGGCACGTATAGTATAAGCTCTAGCTGGTGCTCGAGCCTTTGATCAAACTGCAGTGTCCCTCGTTCCTCTCTGACTGCCACCTACATTCCCTGAATGTCTGGGTGGCCTACCTCGTACTGACGCGTTGCTCGATTTAGTGTTCTAAGCCGTATTTTGCTCGACTAGCATCGAGAACTCTCGAATGAAATGATCTGACGATCCACATTTAAAACAAGACCGATCATGGAATCTACAACTCCCAAAATGCCATTTTACAATTCTTGCACTCAATCTGATCCTGTTGAACATTGCCAACACTAGCCATTGAAGTGGCTCGAGAACTCACTGGAGGTCGATCTCGTCTAGGCAGGTCAAGAGTAGTCTTATGTCGGTTAAAGTCATCTCTAAACTTCTTAGATGCTGAATGGAAAGTCTTACTCGATGTTCTTTTACGAGTGTCTCTAGCTTCTATCTCAGCCTTTCTTTTCTCTTTTCCAAGCTCTTCAGCTTTGCAAGCTCGCTCGACTAGTACCACGAACTCTTTAATCTCAAGAATGCCCACGAGTAATATTATATCTTCATTCAGACCGTCCTTGAATGTTTGCACATAATGGCTTCAGAAGAAACACATTCTCTAGCATATCTGCTGAGTCTGACAAATTTTCGCTCATATTCTGTCACGGTCATTCGCCCCTGTTTTAATTTAAGAAATTCTTTACGTTTTTGATCGATGAATCTATGGCTAATGTATTTCTTACGGAACTCAATCTGGAAGAAATCCCAATTCACTTTTTCTTTCGAAACTACTAATACTAGTGTGTTCCACCAGTGATAGGCAGTGTCCCAAAGTAGAGATATAGCACACTTTAGGCATTCCTCTGAAGTACAGGATAACTCATCAAGTACCCGAATGGTATTATCAAGCCACATCTCGGCTCACTCTGTGTCATCATCATCATTGGCTTTGAATTCTTTGACCCCATATTTCCTGATTTTATCAATAGGAGGCCTACTAGATCTCATTGGATCTATCATCGGGGGTGTTGAATGTACCGGAGTTGGATTATTCGTGGGTGGAGGTTGTTGTACAGTCAGGTTATTCTGAACAAACTGGGTAAACCATTCATTCATCATCTGGTAGAATGCTTGTTTAGCCTCCCCCTCATGACTACCCGTAATTGGTAGAGAGTTTACTGGCACTGATCCTCGTGCACGATCAGGTGATTCACTTTCTACATCATCTGCTACAGCTCTATCAGGATTGGAGTCCATTTACTATATAAAACATATTTCAAAATGTCAGAAGCCACCACACTATCAAATATACAATAAAGGCATGTATGGCTAGACTCACATGCGTTACGGTAGTCCTAGAATCGACTAAATCGTAAGCTTTGATACCAATAAAATGTAACACCCTAATACGTGTCTGTTACCGGATTAGTTCCATAACCTTATAAAATATGTTCCAACTATTAATTACTCACTTAGATCATAATCCAAATACACTATAAATAGGTATACATAATATGTCACCTTAAAGCACAAATATTGACTAAAGTATAGTCCAAGTAATTTACTAACTCTTATAAAACTATTAACACATACGAACCTAAACACATTAGTTCTTAACTATATAACAATCATAACATTTGGTTAAACACATATTTGATCACATATATATTTATCATACCAATAGAAACATGTCCCTTATTCACCCAATTCATCATCAAATAAATATATAGTGTATAAAGTTACTCATATTTCCAATTTTGTTTTAACTAATGTGCATCAATTTCCAATTCAACTTATTAGACCTCCATGTTCATTCATATTCACAAGATTTATCAAAGACTCATAACTAAACTTCTATATATATATATATATATATATCATAATATATGCTTTCAAACTAGATTTAAAACATAACAAGAAACACATAAGTAAAGTTTAGCCAAAAGTAATAGCCGTTTCGTAAGGCTATACATATATACACAAGACCAAATGTCATTAGTCAAAACCTTAATCTAGCCTATACATGCCTTCTATTCAAAACTAAGATTTAATACCAAAAGGGGTGATAGTGTGGTTGACTATTTCGACGATCCTCAGATGCCCGTAGCTTGATTTAAATCTATAAAACAGAACAAAAAGCACACACGGAATAAGCTCACTAGCTTAGTAAGTCCTAAGCAAATACAATATAACTTCAATAATTTAAACATTTTAACCTACAATTCGAAGCATTTAAAAGTGCACATATCAACTTCCATATTTACCATTGCCGAATTTCATTATATCATTTAATCTATCAACTTTTATTTTTCCCACCAAAGTGCACCATTCATCAATTATACCAATGCATATGTATATACTTAAGTATACCAGTACAAACATTTCCATTCATTCGTACACTATCGAGTACTTGATCATCACATCGAATCACATCTATATATCTTCCAACCACCATTCTATCATACATTTATTACTTCATTTTTACTAGCTCATTATCATTATATACCACATATATGTAAGAAAGCACTTACCTCAAAGTCGAATCAAGACGATTCATTTTCAAAAGCTTAGATTTTCTTGACTTATTTTATGCTTTGTTGTTATACAATCTGAGCTCTAATGCTAATACACCAGATAGAACCCGCTAGGCATTAGCTCTAATCACATACACCAAGACTAGGCCCCGCTAAACTCAAGGTCTAAAATTTAACTCCCAAGATTAAGCCCGCTAGGCAATAAGCCCGAATTATTTCATCAAGACGTGGCACGCTAGGCTCAAGTTAGAATAACTCAGGAACAAGGCCTTCAAATAATAATATAATCAATCCATCAATTTACATTTCTCAACACTATCATTAATAGCGAATCATATCCACAAATCACATTCACATATCACAACGAACATAGTAATTCATATTACATTTACCAAAAACACATCCAATTCATTTTAAGGCCTTTACATTCGGCTAACACATATATTCATACTCAATTTTATCAACTAACTTCATTAAACATATTCATAATTAATTCTTTAATATAATTTAGCTTCAAGACTTACCTCGACTGTCGACAAACCACGTAATCCGGCTATTCAATAACCTTTGTCTTTTCCCGATCCAAATCCGTTTTCTTTGTTCTTGATCTAAACACATTAAAATTTAGCTCATTTAAGTACATTTCATTTCAATTTAGTCCCAAAACACATAATTGGGCAATTTACCACTTTACCCCTAATGTTTCATATTTTTACAATTTAGTCCTATTTGCATAAAACACAAAATACACAACATTTCCCCATGCTACTTAAGAGCCGAATCTTCCTAGGGACCTTACAAGTCCATTTATTTCATTTAATTCACAAATAAGTCCCTCTAAAAATTTATTTTTACAAATTAGCCTTAAATACTCAATTTCATCAAAACTTCAAATACAAAACATACTAATCTTTAACATATCTTTCATCTAAAATCATTTAAATCAAAAACCACATGAACACAACAATGGCCGAACATCAAGCATGCTTAGATTTAAAACTTTAACATGGGTCAGCTACGGTTCGAAGCATCGATCTCAAAAACGTAAAAATTATCAAGAACCGAAATCAAACTAACCTTGAATTTGTGATTGAAGTTGCCGAAATTCAAAGGAAACCAAACACCATTTCTTTTCTCAACATTCGGTCAAGCAAATAAAAGATGATAATGGCCATTTTTTTTTATGTTTTATTTAACATATATTTGACATTTATTCATTTACCTTTATAACCTTATTATAAATAATTATACAATATAAAAATTAAGGTTAAACATGTCATATGTCACCCACTAACTTAAAAATGGGTTATTTACCCATTTAATGCTTCATATTAAAAAGCCATCCTCATTCTAGCACTTTACTCTATAGCATGTAACTTTTACACTTTACGCGATTAAGTCCTTTTCGTTAAATTAAACACTTAAACGATAAAATTTTTCTACAAAACTCTCACACATATTAATTCACACAAGATAAGCATAGAATATAATATTTAAATATATATCAGACTCGGATTCATGGTCCCAAAACCATCATTCTGGTTAGGGTCTAAATCGGACTATTACATAGACGTTATGGCCGTATCTGGCAATGTCACACGATAGTGTTTTTGAAACCTCATTGTTACGATGAAAACATTTCATGTTATTATCTTTAGTAAACCTTTGTTGGGACTTAATAAGTTGTCTTTATTCATTAAAAACATTTGCTTTGAAACATCCCTCGTTGTAGAAACTTTAATAAAATAGTTTAGGTGATCATGTGTTTAGAAATTACTTTAACTTTTTGAAAACTGAATTTCCTACGACCAGCAGGTATAAATCCATAAAGTAAAATAAATAAATAAATAAATACCCAAATTTAAAACCAAAGTCCCAAATAATCAATAATAATCAAATCATAAATCATAAATTGAAAACCATGAAGTCCAAAAATTATTGTCGTCACCGCTGAGTCCTCCGTCGCACTGATTCGTCTAAGTCTAGGGATTACCTGTGCACATTAAACAAAAAGGGTGAGTTTACGTAAACTCAAGTGTGTAATCCCGCAAAACAAACAAACAATCAGATTCATAGTGCACATTGAATGCAGTCTTGGGCCTAAGCCCTTTTCAAGATCAATGATGATTTGGGCCTTAGCCCATCTCAAGACAAAGGTCAAAATGCAAGAGGGCCTTAGCCCATCACAATATCAGTAGTAGTAATAGTTATGCAGTAGCAAAATCCTACCCAACCAGCTTTTACACACTATCTTCGTCCAACCCTACACTCCATGTGGGGATATAATCAACCCACCCATCCCTACACTCTAATTAGTACCGAATGCGGCACAATACAGTAATTTGCAGCTGAGTTGCTAGTAAATTAGGCTTAAAGCCTTTCAATACACTTCCTCCGAATAACAACCCCAACGCAATGCAATGAAACACAAATGGATGACATGCTATTATGCAATTTCTGTACATATATTCGGTTCAGATATTAACATGCCCAGTACAGATATTTAACACCCCTAACCCGTATCCGTCGTCGGAGTAGGGTTACGAGGCATTACTCGTCAAACCACAGTCAACGCATTCATACAAATACTATTACATTAATTAATAGTAATTAATTCATGCTATCTCAATCAAACATGTACTTTCATTTCAAAAATTATAATGCTAACAAGTTTATTACAAATAATATCTTTACCATTTTTGAATGCATTAGACGAATATGTACATCCACCCTTATTCAATATATACCAATCAAATACATTATTATTTAGGACAAATATACCTACATGACAAAGCTTTACTTATTACCATTATCATCCATCTACATTATCGTTAATTAGTTATAGATTTACATGATCGAATTTCGCAAAACCAAGCTCATACAAACTTAATCATATCCTTTTCAAATGTACTTAACTCAGAATATATCTATAATGTTATTAATACAAATCATATAACTATATTTACATAGTCTCATGCGCCCTATCACTAAATGTTCACCAAAAATAATTTAACCATTCTAACTTCATGTCCAAATGCATAAAAGTATCAAATAAAAATATAAGCTTCAAACTAAACCAATGCCATGGCCGAATACTACAAGTAAGTGTACAATAATTTGATCATTAATATTTCGCACATAACATAATATGAAATGAACTTTCTTGATATATTCGAACATGATATATTAATAACAACATCAACAAGCATTACTAAACCATTTACTATATATATATATAGCAACCTATTAACTTGCTAACATATTACATGCTTTAAATCATCTAGCATCCAACATTTATCCTTATTATCTAATTTCATATCCCAATATTACACCATATATATATCATGCTATCATTTTCCGTGTATGATTTAAAGCATGACCGCAGTACATATCTAATGGTATTTTAATGCAAGCTACCATATCAAAATATGAAACCCAAACTTAACTAAAAGCAACAAATTTTATTCGCAAGGCCATATTTATATTTACAATCCGACATCATTCGTTATTTATCAAAACAAAGCCTATACATGCCTTTGATTCAAAAGTTTACAAAACATAACTATACCAAAGAGAGTGATAGTGTAGTCGACTGTCTTGATGATCCCCTGAGCCCGTAGTTGAAATGTTGATCTATAATATATAGCACAAACATAAACAGAGTAAGCTCACTGGCTTAGTAAGTCTTAAGCAGCTTTACAACTCAACTAGGTATTCAATTAGATTGAATAGAATAACATTATTAACATTTATGAACTGAAAAACACATATATACTACCATGGCCGATTATCAATGTTCACAACTAGTGAAATAATATTCAACGTACACTTAAAACACGAAACTTATCAATGGTACCCAGATTGCTAAATCAATACATATATATTTTCACTTCAACCGAATAATACTTTCTGTGTACATTTAAAATAAGGGTACATAATTGAATATATATACATTTATCTATATGTATAGCTCATGGCCGAACCTATATAGGTATAATTTCTCATATCAATATAATAAGCTCAAGTAAGCAAGTAAACATATCAACTCAATGTCTTTTCTAATCACATATCTTAAGTACCGAATATATAAACACATTTCTATCAACTTGATTATTCAAGAAGCATCACATATATCATAAACTTGATTCGATACATAACTTTTGGTCGAACACTATAATAATAAACCTTGGCTTATTCAAATACCATCATAACTAGATCAAAGGTCCGAGATTTAAACAGCGACACGAAGCCTGCTAGGCATTAGAGCCTGAAATAAATCACCGGCACGAAGCCTGTTAGGCATTAAAGCCCGAAATAAATCACCGACACGAAGCCTGCTAGGCATCAAAGCCTGATATGTAACACCGGCACAAGGCCTGCTAGGCTCAAAGCCCGATAAATAACATCGACACGAGGCCTGCTAGGCTCAAAGCTCGATTAATAACACCGACACGAGGCCTGCTAGGCTCAAAGCTCGAATATCAACCCAATCAACATTCCCATACACATTACTTAATGCTACAATCACATCCATCTCGTATACTTTATTTTACAATTTCATGTTAAACCGAACGTAATTATCCACATCACATTCAACAAATAAATTTACTACAATTTCATACCCCACATTCGGCCTATATATATTTTCATGCCTTAAATACCAAACTTTATCATGTACTACTTTCGTAAATAATTTCTCGATATAAATTTGCTTAAGGACTTACCTCGGTTGTCGATAGACCGCAAATCGGCTATTCGAGAACCTTCGTCTTTCCCCGATCTAAATTGCTTTTTCTTTGCTCTTGATCTAAAACACATTAAAATTTAGCTCATTCAAGTACATTTCATCTCAATTTGATCCTTAAACACATAATTTAATAAGTTACAAATTTACCCCGACTTTTACAATGTTTACAAATAAGTCCTTATAGTTCAAAACACAAAATATCTAGAATTTGACCATATCAATTAAGTAGAATATTTATAGCCCTTCCATCAACTCAATTCTTCCCTTTTGTTGATATTTAGTCCTCCAAAATTTTTCTTTTACAAAATCACCCTTATACCAAAATCTATCAAAAGTTCAAAATCTTATTAATCTAACTTAGATATAACATATACTATCATTAATCATACAAACACTCAAATTTCATCCATGGCAACACTTGAAACATACCACCAAAATCAAAATTCGAACATGGACTAGTAAATATACATGTCAACCACTTCAAAAATGTTAAAATTTACAAAAATTAAGCTTAATCACTAATCTTATTAGAACATGCAAGAATGTCGAAATGTGGAGAGCTTGAATCCTTCTTTTCTCCTTTTATTTTCGGTGATATCAAAGTGAAGATGATAATGTTTGCTTTCTTTTATTTTAATGATATCACTTTATTATTATATTATTTCATAATGCCTTTTTTATCAAATAAAATAAAAATTAAACCTTTCCCACTAACTATTTTATATCATTGTCATCCACTACTAAAGAAATGGGCTAATTGTCCTTTTAGGACATCCACTTAAAAAGCCACAATTAAAAAGGTACATTTCACTTTAGCATGCCACTTTTACTCTTTATGCGATCAAGTCCTTTTTATCAAATTGAGCACTTAAACAATAAAATTTCTCTACGAAACTTTCACACCTTTTTAATTCACACATAATAAACACAAAATAAAATATTAAAATTTTTCTCGGACTCGGATTCGTGGTCCCGAAACCACCGTTCGATTAGGGTCAAATTCGGTCTGTTACAAGATATCATTCAGTCAATTTCACACATTTAGGGGTCTAAATAGCGCTTATCGACCCTACAGTAGGTTCACAGTCGACTTGGGTGACCCGTGCAACCTTAAAAACATTTCGATAAAAATGGGCCCAACGCCCATGTGATCTGCCCGTGTTGGCCTACACGCCCTTGTGGCCCACTCCGCCCAAATTGGCCTTAGCTGTGTGATCCATTTTTAAAGTAAACCATGCTAGCTCAATACTAATATATGTTTTCACTATTTATTTATATGTTCATTCAAAGCTGTCTACTTGAGTCATTATCACTAAATTATTTATATCTTAATCTACAAAATTCCAAATTAAGGTCCGCTTAATTTTTTTGAAACTAGACTCAAATATCTTTCTACCATAAAATTTTTAGAATTTATAGTTTATCAAATAAGTACATTAAAATCTTTAAAGTTATCCCTATTCCGCTGTTTGACAGCTTCATATTTTCCTTACTAAAACTTATTTATCTCTTAGTACAAAATTTAGATGATGTTTCGTTTATTTTTCTTGAAAATAGACTCATTAAAGATTTAAATATATAAATTTAAGCCCCTAATTATTTTTTGACATTTTTTGATGATTTTCCTAAGTCAGAACAGGGGAACCCGAAATTATTCTGACCTTGTCTCACAAAATTTATTATATCTCATGATTTACAATTTCATTGCTTACACTATTTATTCCATGAAAAACTAGACTCAATAAAACTTAATTTAATATTTTATTAAACATCTAACTCAATTCCCACTATCTTGGATGATTTTTCAAAGTTAGACTACTACTGCTATCTAAAACTATTTTAGTGCAAAATGTTAATTTCCAAGTTTATAACACCCTTATTTCCTTTCTCTACAATTTTTCGCATCATTTTCCCTTATTTCTCTTATTTCTCGACAGCAAGCAATTTTGGCTTTTCACTGAATCTCTTTTTCTGCTTTCGGGTACGCACCTGGTATCATTTCTGATGCGTAAGCACTCCTAAGCCTCTAGAACCTAAAAATTGACCAACATATCCCTGATTAATCACTTAATTCATTTTTAATCAACCAATTTCGGAAGGAACTCGACTAAAAACCTAGCAAAAACCTTACCTCGCTTGAGTACCACGACTTCACACAATCACAGTGTTGATTCAAAACCATCAGCCCCTTGATTAACTCCTAAACACCAAAAAGGAATCCCCCTTTTAGAGATTAACCAAGAATGATTAACAATAGACAAAACCATTATTTACTGAACACGCGCAACCAACGATGAACAACAGAATCAATTGGAAAAAAAGAAACGAAAGGGGAAAAAATAATTGAAATTTCGACAGTAACTTTGGGAAAGAATCGGAAAAGGAGGGAAAAAGAAGAAGAAGAAAACGCCAGAAATAGTTTGGGCAATTGGAGAGAAAACCGAAACTCTACTTTTTTTTTGCAACAAAAAGATAATCAGATTATTTTCTGATAAACTCTCCCCAATTATATCCTAAAATCACTCCCTATTAACCCACTAAAACACAACTACTCAAAATTTTGCCCCAACACAACTTTTAGCCAAAATTGGAGCAAAAATACTGTCTCTAAGCCATCACAGAGAATTGAACACAGAACCTCCAACGCTCCAACACTCCACTTAACCACCAGACAAGCAAGCCCATTCTGATATAAACTTACCAACAATTAAACTTAAACCCTTTGCACAAGGTTAAGGCTTTATTTATAAAAAATACCAAAATTTGCCCAAGTAAGGCTTAAACATGGGACCTCTCACACACACACACCCAGAACACATAACCACTGAAGCAGATAGACATTGTGTGTCACACATACACGAAATCAAAAATTAAAATTTTGGGGTGTTACACACACACATTAGCTTAGTTTTAGCCTTAGTTTTCTCTTAGTTTTTCTACAATTTTCTTAGTTTTTCTGCACCTTTTCTAAGGTTTTCATTTTCTCTTCTTCTTTATTAGTTTTAGAGTTTATTTTTCTACATTTACTTCTTGTTCTTGATAGTCTTAGTGTTAGTTAAGTAGGTTATCACTGTAGCTTAGGTTTATTTACACTTTCAGTCCCTGCACCTTAGTTGTAAGACATTTTTAACTTTAGTTTAATGTATTTCAGTTTTTTCTACTTTAAATTTGTTAAAGTTAGTTTCTTTTATGTTTATTTCTTTAGATTCCCTTATTGAATGCTTTTAGTTTCATGTTCTTTAAGTTTTTTTTTTTTTGCATAAAAATCTCAATTTTTATATTTTTATTAAGCTTTACTTTAATGGTTTCTTTGCTTTTCATTTTCATGTTCATTCCCTTTATTTTTAGCATGAATAGCTCAACCTAAAATGGGGTTGGTTGATGGAGATGTGTGTAAGCTAATTTTGGATAAAGGACTAAATTGTAATAATTAGACTAAATCGAATAGACATAAAAACTTAGGAAGTGACGCCCCTAAGGGAATATCTAGGCAAGTGAGACCAAAAGGTAATCTTGTTGTGCACTTGTTCATTAGTCTCGAATTAACTAATGAGATCGAGAGATAAATCGAACTAATTCATCGAAGTGGGTAAAATTGATATCGAAAGATAAAATGGAGCCACTTTGTAATTTAAGTGATTTAAGTCCCTTGTTCGAGAATTGATGAACCACGTTGAAATCAACCAACCACCATTAGTCATTTATTTGGTTAAATTCTTAGTTTTATACGCTTTACAATTTAGTCCTAGATTAGCATATTTAATTTTATTACAAAATTTCCCTGTTATGATTTGTCGTACTATAAAATCGTATTAGTAGCTGCTTAGACTCTTTCATGTACACTATTTATCACTCAATCTCCATCTTATTTGGGTTCAATCCATGGAATACTCGGTGTTCCATTGTAACACTACAAATATTACAACTGACCTGTATGCATGCAGTAAAGTTGCACTTATAAAATTGTTTGTCTTATGCGCACATGCAAATACGGTTAACTCATTATTGATGGATTTAAATACTATACTAAGTACATATGGTTATATCCTCTAAGGCGCAAAACAGATGTTCTCGAAAATTTTGTAAAATTTAAGTCCCTTGTGGAAAACTGTTTCAAACATGAAATAGTCACCTTATACATAGACAATGGGAGGGAGTATATTGCATTTCATTGGTTTCTAGCATCTAGTGGGGTTACACATCTCAAAACACTTCCAAATACTCTTGAACACAATGGCTTTTCAGAATGTCGTCACCGTCATATTATTGATATCGGTCTCACTCTTCTCTACCATGCATCCATCCCTCTCTCTTTTTGGCCTTTTACATTTGCCACAGCTACTTATCTCATCAATTGAATGCCTAAATCCAATCCCTTCATGATGTCATCATTTGAAAATTTGTTTGGTCATCCACCTTACTTTAAAAAGCTTCGAGTCTTTGGTTTTTAGTGTTACCTGTGATTACGTTCATATACCTCTCACAAATTGGAACCTCGCTTTTGTGCTTGTATTTTCTTAGGCTACTCATTAACACAAAGTGTCTATCTATGCTATGATTGACTTTCCTCTAAAATATTTACTTCTCCTAATGTTGAGTTTATTGAAGATGCTTTTCCTTTTTCCATGCATGTCTTATATGTCTCAACCTCGAGTTCATCATCATCTTCTTTTATTTTCTTTAATGTTTCGTCTACCTTACATGTGGTGCTGTTAGTTCACCTCTCCTAATCAATTAAACCTTTATCTTCTGTCCCATCCACTACCTCCGACGATGGTTCCCCACCTCCTAACTCTTCCTCTGTATCTCCCAATCCCCTAATACCTCTCGCCGTGCCCAGAACCGGTTCCAATGGTCACTTGATGCTCACCCACTCAAAAATAACATTCACAAATTGAAGCCTAAATATTTTCTTAACTCTTCCAATTTCCCCACTGATGTTGAGCCCGTAAGTGTAAATCAAGTTCTAACTGATCCAAGATGGTGTTCTACTATGTCCACTGAGTTTGACTCTCTACTTTGTAATGGTACCACGGAACTTGTTCCTTCTAGTGGGTTGCAAATGGGTGTTTCAAATCAAGCGCAATCCTGATAGATCTATTTCTAAGTACAAATCTCGTCTTGTTGCCAAGAGTTTTCACCATCGACTCTATGACACTTTCAGCCCGATTGTTAAGCCTACTACTATTTGTCTTGTTTTGAGTCTAGCTCTAACACGCTATTGGGCTCTTCAGAAGCTTGATATTAATAATGTTTTCTAGTCATCTTACTGAAGAGGTCTATATGGTACAACCACCTAGCTTTATTGATCCAAAATTTTCCCCCTATGTTTGCAAATTCAAGAAATCGATTTACAGTCTTAAGCAAGTGCCTCGAGTATGGTACCAAGAACTTTACAACTTTTTTCTTCAGTTGGGCTTCATTAATACTCAATTTGACATGTCTTTCTTTGTGTTCAATCATGACGGGATCATCGCTTATTTCTTTGTGTATATTGATGATTTGATTCTCACGGGCAGCGATACTACCTGCATTTCTCGCATAATTGATCAATTAGCTGTCAAGTTACCTATCAAGGATTTGGGATCACTATCCCACTTTCGGGGTGTTTAAGTTCCCTTTCATCAATAGTCATGCTTTCTTGCTCAATAGAAGTATATCATGAACTTACTTGCTCGCCACAACATACTCTCTTCTAAATCGATATAGACACCTATTGTAGTTAGTACTACACTCTCACTTTCTGATGGATCTTCTCTAACATATTCTACTTTGTATAGACAGGTTGTTGGGAGTCTTCAGTATCTCCTTATAACACACCTAGACATTGCCTTTGTGGTCAATAAACTATCACAATTTATGCATGCACCAACTGAATGTCATTAAGGTGCTATCAAGCGTCTACTCCGCTATCTAAATAATACTCATGATCTTGGACTTCACCTTCGCACCAGCTCTTCTCTATCACTTCATTGTTTTACCGATGCTGATTGGGCTTGAAACTCTGATGATCATACATCTAGAGGAACCTATGTCCTCTTTTTTTGTCCTAACCCCATTTCTTGGAGCCGAAAAAGACAACGCTCTATGGCAGCTCCTCAACTGAAGCTGAATATAGAGCAATTATCTCTGCTGCATCAGAAGTTCAGTGGGTCAGGTCTCTACTTGTAAAACTTGGGGTCTCACTTCCCTCACCACCGGTTATTTATAGTGATAACATCGGCGCACATATCTATGTCCTAATCTCGTTTTTTACTCACGCATGAAGCACATCTCCATTGATTATCATTTTGTTCAAGATCTTATTCAACATTCTATGCTTCGCCTCTCTCATGTGTCCTCTGCAGATCAACCTGTTGATGCTCTAACAAAGCCTTTATCTAAGAATAGACTGCTTCACTCAGTCTTCAGGATTAGTGTCTCCTCCAAATCACCATCTTGAAGGGGCTTAATAAGATATCTTCTATAATAAGATATCTTCTAATTTGATTTTATTCAATCTTTGATTTTCTAGATTATTCTTATAATCTTCTAAAATATAATAGTTGATTATCTCAATTATTTTGTTTCCTTATTTTTAGGATTATGCTTAGTTGTCTTAATATTCAATTCAACATTGGAACTATATATATATATATATATATATATATATATATATATATCATTTTGTGTAAAATAAAAGAAACTATTCTTTATAAGCTTTAAAGAATATATATATTTATATTTATATTATTTAAGAAAATGTTTTTGTTTGGTAATCATTATTAAAATAATTAATATATAATATTTAAAATAAGTCTTTCAAATTATTATACGTAATTGTTGTAATGAAAAAAGTATTTATGTATAATGTTTAAAAGATAAACATACTAAAAATTTATACTTTTGTTTTCCAATCTTAATTTCTTTTTATCATTATAAAATCATTACAACTGTTTTTTATCTTCTTCTTTTTTTTTTTTTTTTTTTTTTTTTATTTTGTCGTATGATAATTGAACTTATCTTGATGCAAACAAAAATAATTAAAATAATAAGATATTGTTATTGATTAAATTGAATAGTTTAAATTATAATGAATGTGTAATTGAAGATGGACTACTTTAATACTTACTATGAGTTTGAATAAAGATAGATCAACAACTTTATTTTAAAAATTTATGTAAATATCTTAAAGATTAAACTCCAAAATAAAAAAATATTTTGAAAATTGAGATTAAATTTTAAACAACTTTATCTTGAAAATTTATGTAAATATCTTAAAGATTAAACTCCAAAATACAAAAAGTATTTTGAGAATTGAGATTAAATTTTAACTTAATTTGAATGTCTACACTAATAATAAATAAAATTAATTATGATTTTGATGTATTAACATTATCGATTTAACTATTAACTTTTAATTTTAATTTTAAAACATTAAATTTAGTTTTTTATTTTAATATTAAAATATTTTTAAGATTTATTTCTAATATTAAAATATTTTTAAGATTTTATATTTAATCATTTTTATAATTTAAAACCAAATAAAAATGTTATTAATTAAAAAGTAAGTTCAAATTATATCAAATATAATCAAATTAAACTTTATGAATTACTGCTCAAAATCAACTTACCTAATTCGAATAAGATTGTCACAATATATTTTCTAATTTTCTAATAGTTTATTTTACTAAGTGAATCTTGAGATGATTAAGTTGTCTAATTTTATTATAAAATATGAAATAAATTAAAGAAAATTTAAAAACTTCAACTTACTAATTAAAAAGAGGTATATTTACACAAATTTAAAAAAAATCAAACTTCTAAGACATTATAATAAATTATAATAAATTCTAAATAATATTACAAATATATTTAAAGTTTTATTTTAATCCTCTACTTAAATCTATCATTTTCGTCATCATTTTCTATCTTGATCTTCTTTTCAACCTAGTATTCTCGTCATCATCTTCGATCAACATTGAATTTTTATGTAATTAATTACTTTACATTGCAAATTATCTAAAAATATAAAATTATAATAATAATTAATAATAATTAGTTTTTGTAAATTAGATATTTTTAAAAATTATAATATAATATTATTAAAAATAGCATAAAGTAAAATTAAAATTAATAAGATCATACAATTGTAAAGTGAACAATAGAATTGTAGTAGAAAACGAATAAGGGTGATTTTAAAATAAATCTAGTAAAATATGTATAATTGTAACTCCCTCGACCCAGCCTAAGAGTTTCGGCTAAGTCGAAGGTATTACATTCGATCACCGAGGTAATCTTGTATAGCCATTCTTTTCGAAGCGTTGATTTATATGAAAAACGCTCTCTCTCTCTCTCTCTTTTTAAGAAAGATGTTCATTAATTTAAACTGACTTTACTTAATAAATTGATTATAACATTATTAATGTGAAGTTTTAGGAAAACGATTTTTAGGTATTTAAGACAAGACTTTATCAAAACTTTAAGTATTTTGCAAAGTAGAGAAAAACATTCAAAGTAATGGTAGTTTTCTAAACCGAAATAGCATGCAAATATCATAGTATTAACTAAGTGTCATGCTTTAAAATAGATAACTAATCAATCCCAAACTTTAAGATATAAAAGTAAGAAATTAATAATTACAATCCCAAAAATAAATGATAAATGGAAACTTTTAAATAGTAAAATAAACTACTAATTTGAGAGTCCTCCGATACCATACCGAGTCCTAATTTTTTGCATTACCTGAGAGGTAAAGAAAAACGGTAATGAGCTTCAACAACTCAATTTAAGACTAATTTATAAATCAATATATATAATTGCACAAACAGAAAAGCATAAAAATAACAACGATTTAAGCATAACATATGAAACATATAGTAAATTAAAGTATATATTGTTTATGTATGATGCATTGCAAATGCAAATTTCCCACCCATCCATCTTAATTATCCTTGAGCATCGCTCGACACACTATGTAATGACCCAAAACTTATGGGTATCGAAAAGTGCATTTTCGGGTCTCCATTTTCGAAAAACGAATTCGTAAATATTTATTAAAAATATTCACGAAGATAGTGGTGAGGTTAATTAGGTCTTGGTTAGGTGAATTTGTCTAAATTA
The DNA here is from genome assembly GCA_025506655.1 of Gossypium rotundifolium. Classification (NCBI taxonomy): domain Eukaryota; kingdom Viridiplantae; phylum Streptophyta; class Magnoliopsida; order Malvales; family Malvaceae; genus Gossypium; species Gossypium rotundifolium. The sequence goes on from CP106722.1 coordinate 132,746,992, forward strand.
AGAATAATTAGGTATAAGGACTAGATTGCAAATAGGACAAAAGTTGAATAATAGAATAGAGAAAAGTGAAAGGACTAAATTAGTAATTAATCCATATCTAACAAGTGTATGGTAATAAATGAATACACACATGTATAAAAATAATAATAAAAAGTATTACTTAGTATATAAGTATAAATATATATTATATAATATTATATTATATTAGTTTAATAATAATAAAACAAATAAAGTAAATAAAGAATAAACAAAAGAAAAAGAATAGAAAAGAAAGAAAGAGGGGGACGAAATAGAGAAGGGAAAGAAAGAAAGAAAAAGGGAAGGAAAAAGAAGGAGAAATTAGGGTTTAAGGTTTAAAGGTTTAATTGGTAAGTCAATTTAGCCCATTTTCTTGTAATTTTGATGTTTTTAGAATCCTAGAACAAAATACTACTTGATTTATGTTGAAATTTTAGAAGTAAGTGAATTTTTAGAAGTTGTTCATATTTAATGAATTGAAGTGTTAGGGGTTAAATTGATAGAATTTCAAGTTAGAAGTGAAAAAGGGATTGAATTATAGAATAAATCATAAGTTCTGAGTAATAAGGACTAAATTGTAAAATTTCAAAATTTAGGGTTTATTGGTAAAATTAGAGAGTTAAGTTTAGTTTAAGTGGAAAATTGAATGAAAAATAAAGAATAAATTATGAAGAAAATGGAGTTAAATTTGATTAAGGACTAAGTTGACATTTAAACAAAAGTTGAATGAAATTTTAAAATATTCAATGTGAAATGGTGTTGTATTGATAATTTTTAATTGTTTTAATTTTCGTAGCTAATGTTGTGCAGGAGACCTCGGCTAAGAAAGGAAAAGAAAAAGTTGACAAGGAGTGATTAGGAAATTACGGTTTGTATTTCTATAATCCGAATTTAACTATTAAATTGTTGTATTTTGATTTAATGTTCACAGTAAGTAGTTGAGGTGAGTATATAATATTTTGATATTGATTTGAATTGAATTGATCTCATGAGTGTATGTGATTATTTGAATTGATATGAATATTGATTGAAATGGAAAATGTGATTTGAAAACCCTACTGTAACGCCCCAAAATTCTTATGTCTACTTTTGTAAAATTTGGACACAAGTGTGTATTTGCTTTAGTGGTTAAGTGTTTTGGGTGTGTGTGTGAGGTCCCCAAGTTCAAGCCTTAGCTTCGAAAAATTTTGTTATTTTTGGAGTTCAGCCATATCTCTGTTCAGTGGGCTTATATTAAATTATTTGTAAAACCATATCAGAATGAGCATGCTGGTTCGGGTGGTAAGGGAGTCTGTGTGTTGTGTGGAGGTTCTGTGTTTAAATTCTTGCGTGAGCGTGGGAATTTATTTTTGCTCATTGGATCGAGAGAGTTTCGGTCAAACATGAATTCTGAGGAGGTTGGGTAGTGTGTTTGTGGGAGTAAAATTAGGGGATTTGGGGATAATTGGATTTTATTCTTTTTTTTTTTCAAAATTTCCTTGTTTCCAGAAAAAAATTGACGTCCTTCTCTTCTTCCCCCTCTGCCGAAATTTTGTCCCCCTTTTTCCCTTTTGTTTCATTTCTATTTCAATTCGCTCCCTTTTTGCGCACCTTCTGATCTCGTTGTTTGGTAAGTGGGGTTAAATGTTTTTGGTAAGCTTGTTTTCTAAATTGTCATTTGGAGACTTATTCCCTATTTTGGCAGTGGCAAATCGAAAAGTTCGGGGCTCTCCTCTCATTGATTTGTGACCAAAATCGTTCAGAGAGTTGGGGTAAGCGACGAATGGTTGAATTGAATTGTTGTCAATTTTCATGGATTCAGTTTAATCATGAATTAGAACTGATTACGTAAAGGTGATTTGTTGATTTTAGGTTCTAGAAGGCTCGGGATAGTTTCTACATCGAAACGATACCAGGTGTGTACCCAAAACGTATAAAATCGAGAGACGGTGAAAGCCAAAAAACACCACTGTCGACGCCACACGACCATGTGGTAGGCCGTGTGTGACGACACGATCATGTGATCGATGAAGGCCAGGCCGTGTGCAAGACACGACCGTGTGATGGCCAGAGTGTGGCCATGTGGGCCACACAGGCTAAACTAGACTGGGCGTGTGGGCCCACATAGGTGTGTCACACGGGCGTGTGAACTTTGAGCCAAGCCGTATGATCCACACGGGCAAAGCCAATCTGGGTGTATGGACCCACACGGGCGTGTGGGCTAATTATACTGAGATTTTTCATAGAATTGCACGGGTCATCCTAATCGACTTTGGGCCTATCGTGGGGTCGGTAAATGCTATCTAACCCTCAAATCAAGTGATCTGTTAGACTGAAGTATAGTTATGAGCATGCCTATGTTTGTGTATCTGTTATCTGTTATAAAAGCATGTTAAATATGATATATCTATTAATTCTATATGTATGTTATGTTATCTAATATTTGGGATGGGTTGATGTATATTGGAGGACGTGTTCTGACAAGCATTTGTGTCTGTTATCTGGCAGCACGGCTGCATTATATCTGTTATGTGCCGCATCGATACAATATGGTGTGCAGGACTGGGTGGGTGTTTTAAACCCCACATAGTGTGTCGGGATGGACGAAAATGGTGTGTAGAGGATGGGGGTAGGATATTTGACTTTTGATTCTGATTTGCGCATTTGTATCTGTATCTGTAATGGGCTTAGGCCCGAAACTGTATTTGACTAATTCTAATATTATGTTTGTGTGCATGCTTAATTCTATGGGGTTACACACTGAGTTTATGTAAACTTGCTCTTTTCTGTTTATTCTGTACAGGTAATCCACAGTTTTAGGCAGATCGGTGCAGAGAGGGACTCGAAGGTGACCACACAATATCATTGATTTTATTTGGTTTTACAATTTTATTTAAGTTTGGCGTTACGATTGAGAGTCTGTATTTTCTGAGACTATATGGACTTTTTAATCGCTTGGCTTTGGTTTTGGGTTTTGGAATTAACCTGCTTATTTTTATGATGGTTTCACCTAAAGCATTATTTTTCTAAAAATGTGAATCATTTTTCTTAAACACGATGACCTTTTTTTTTTTTTTTTTTTTTTTTTTTTTTTTTTTGCTAAGCTTCCGCTAAATTGACACATTTTAAGGCAAGGTGATGAATTGAACATATGTTTTGAAATAAATGAAAGCAATTAAAGATTTATAAGCGTAAGGTTTTTATCGAGTTAGCTCCGTTTTCAAAATCCCTTCCATGTGACATTGCCAGATAAGGCCATCACGCCTAAGCCAGGTTTGGGGTGTTACACCTATTAACTGTATCATGCTGAGTCGGATATAGTTGGCATTCAATAGGATTGGAAGAGTTCAGGGATACTTCAACTTCCAGTCGATGAGACACTAGATGTCACATTATTACTTCGGATAAATTCGATTGGGTACTGGGTACCAACTTACTTCGACATGGCCGATGAGACACTGGGTGTCAATTTATTACTTTGAATTATCCGATGAGGCACTGTGTGCCAAATTGGTGCATTTTGGTTGGATCCGTTTATCTGTCCGAGTCCGAGTTGTGTTAATAGGGAAAATAAATAAATTGACAATATGAATGGTATTGAATGATTTTAAATGTGAAATTGGAATGAGATATTGAATTGAATTATCCAAATGGAAAGCATGAATCATGGATTCATGAAATGGCTATTGACATTGATAGATGGTTATGAGAAAAGTTATTGAGATAGCTATTGATGAAGATTGAATGTGTGATAAATGAATTACCTATGAAATGAATAATGGAATGATTATAGAATTATATGATTAAATTGTGTATGATTTATCATTTTATTTAAAGTATTCAGATTATAGAAATACCACTAAGTTTATACTCAGCATACAGTTTGTTTCCGTGTGCAGGTTGGGTTAAATTCGAATTGTTGATTTAGCATCCAAAACTGATCCAGAACTCAAAAACGTGGTGAAGAATATATTTTTTGGTAATGGCATGTACCTAGGTTATTTTGTGTAGGTCATTTTGGGAAATGATTGTAATGATGTTATAATATTAAATGGGTTGAATATATATATATATATATATATATGAACATATATATGTCATGTTTAAAGCTATTAAGTGATGTGTTTTGGTTAAAATTTGTATGAATTTAGAAATGACTTAAATGATGTTTAATTGAATTATTTTGGATATTATATGTGAAATTCCTATAAGAGTATATTGTTTGAGGACTTAGAATGATTAATTTGACATGTTTTAAATGTATTTGAATGTGTTTTGGGTTGGTTAAATGATTTTTTTTTTGAGTTGCTTGTTGTTTAAGTTGCAGGGTTGGTAAACTTGATGTTTAAAGCTCATTTTGAGTCCACACAGCTTGGCACACAGGCGTCTGACTAGACCGTGTGAGACACACGGCTATCATATGGGCGTGTGATTTGGTCGTGTGTCCCCCGCAACCTAAAATTTTCAAAATAGAATGCTCAGGTATTACTACACGGGTAGAGACACGGACGTGTGTCTCGGCCGTGTGAGAAACATGGCCTAGCACAAGGGCATGTGACTTGGCCGTGTGAGGTAAGTCAGGGAGTTACACAGGCTAGAACACGGCCTGAAGCACGGGCATGTCACAGGGTCACACAGGCGTGTCCCTTAGCCACACGGGCATATGTGCACTGCACCTAGGAAAATTTTTGAGATTTCGTGAAAAAAGTTTCAGAGAACTCGAATTAGTCCTGAATTGTTTCTAATACATATTTAAGGTCTCAAGGGCCAATAATAGGGACGATATGAATATTTTATGAAGTGTATGCTAATTGTTTTGTATTATGTTTGTATTTGATCTGAAAAGTCTGGTAATGCTCCGTAACCTTATTCCGACGATGGATAAGGGTTAGGAGGTTTTACATACCAAAACACATATAAAAAACTAACCATCCTAGATTTCCCGATGAAGATGGTCTTCACTTGTCATATGTGGTGATGACTTTTCTTACCATCCCAGTTGCCCCATTTTGATTGCTTTTTACTACTATAAACTATCATCCCAATCTACCCGTTTTGTTGGCTTTTTAAACTATCATCTCGACTTATCCGATTTTGATGACATTGCCTCCTACTTCGTGCAATACTAACTCTTAGTGTGGACTTAAATTGCCACTATATCCTATGGAACTCTTCCATTCTCCATACATGTTTTTCATATAATTATGCACATATTCTTAACATATCATGTTATTTATCATCTTTCGATGCTTACATTCAGTATTTCACACTCACATTCAATGGCATGTGAACATGCGTCTATTCTCATCAGTTTTATATATACAATTAATTTTAGGACTAAAACAATTTCACATATGCAATGTTTTTGTGTAGTCTAACACTCTTGGTTTGGTTAACACATACTTAAGTTCGTATAGGTTCGCACCTTAGGGGTTTGCACATGTGAGTTCGCACTTCAAGGTTCATGTAACACTCTTAACTCATATTTGTCGTTAAAACAGGGTTACAGAGCATTACTGAAATTTACAAAACATGAATCAGGCATTTAATATCATTTGGCATTCCTATCAAAAATCAATCATAATGTCCCTTATATGAGCCCTCGAGGCCCAAAACATACATTAGAAACAAGTCAGGACTAAACCAAAAATTTAAAGAATTTTTTGCGAAACTTCAAAAAATTTTCCTAGGTATAGGGGACACACACCTGTGTGGTCAGGCAGTGTGGGCATTCGAAATAGGGCACACGACCGTGTCCCAGCCCATGCCTTGCCCGTGTAACTCTCTGACTTGGGTTACATGGCCAAATCACATGCCCATATGCCAGGCCGTGTGATCAATTCTGCCATCTGTTTTGAAATTTCAAAGATGCATGGGACACACAGCCAAAACACACACCCATGTGATAGGCCATGTGTCACACACGGCTGAGACACACACCCTTGTCTCTGCCCGTATGGACAAAATAAGGTCATTTCCTAGTCATATTTCTCACCCAAACTTGTATTCAACCTACATTAACTCTTAAACACATTCCCAAACCAATATAAAACATTTGAATCAAGCCAAAACCAAGTCTTATGCAAATCATATCATCATATATTTCCAATTATCCATACTTAACAATTTGATCACTTACATATATATATTCATATTTGTACCAACTATACCAACTCAACCCATGTTACAATTTGCCTATTAGTTAACCATCAGTGAATTATATCAAAATGTATCAAACATAAAACATTCAAATGGCTAATCACAACAAAACATTTACATGCCATCAATGGCCAATTAACCTATACATGCCATTATACCAAAGTTGATTTAATAAATATACCGAATAAGAGCGATTGATAGTATGATGTGGCTCCATCCAGCTTCCAACCTTAATGAGCTTGCGAGTTACTATAAAATAGAGGAAATAAAATAGAGTAAGCATTTAATGCTTAGTAAGTTCGTATAATGGGAAATTAACTTACTATTCATTTACATTTAAAGTAAGCATGCAAAATTCATCCAAAGAAATTTGGCAATTTGCCTAAACACTTATAACCTCAAGAAACATGTTAGTCATGTATTTCATGTGAATATCAAGAAACAAAGACGAGCTCATCATGTAACAATTTTCATATACATATGTTTTCCACATCATATATTCATATAACATATACATTTCCATAATAATTCATCTCAAGTTCAGATTATTCCATGTCGAAACTTTGCCCGTTGAATTTATTTGAAATATTGATAGATACACATGTAGTACACTCGAAGTGTACAAAACTATAATCTATCAATTCATATTCGAGAATGCTTATACGAGCACATAAACTGGAAGCTCTCTCTTGAGCCATATAACAAGAAGCTCATGTGAGCCATGTAAGGGAAAGTTTATCCAGGTTGTATAATAGGAATATGATAAGAGTCATATTTAGGAAGCTCATGCGAGCCAAAAACAGGTAGCTCTAAAGAGCCATTAATCAGGAAGCTCTAGATAGCCATATATCGGGAAGTTCAAGCGAGCCATATCGGGCAGCTCTAGAGAGCTATATATCGAGACAGTCATAAGAGCTGTGGTATGTCTACAGCACATGTAGAGTCTCAACCAATCGGGATGCTCCGAAGAGCTATTAATAAGAAGCTCACAAGAACCATATAATAGGAAGCTCGAGAAGGCAAAATATCGAGATGCTCATGAGAGCTAATAAAGGGATGCACTTTCGAGCTATGGTGTGTCCGCAACATATGCAGGACCATAACCAATTCAAGAACCTTGTATCCACCGAATTTCATTTATTCAAACGGGACTTAATACTTATCGGGTATTATCGAATATGTGACCGATTTTCATACATGTCAATTATACAATACACATACATAACATTCAATTCAAACATATAATTTTACAATTTAGTTACACGAACTTATCTCGACAATTGTTCGTGTACACAATATCTACTAATCCAACACTTTTTCTTTTCCATGATCTAACTCCGTATTTGGTCTATCTGGATCTATACAAGTAAATTTATCTCAATTTAATACCATTTATGTTCAATTCAATCCAATTCACATCTTAGGCAAAATTACCATTTTGCCCCTATACTTTTATTTAATTACAATTTCGTCCCTAGGCTTGGAAAATGAAATTCATGCAATTTAATCATTATTCCAAGCCTAGATGATTTTTCAATATCACAAAAGCAACCTATGTATTTCATAAAGTTTAGAATTTTTCCATGAATTTTATAGCTTTTTAATTTAGTCCCTAAATAATAATTTCATCAAAATTCCCTTTACAAAAGTTGTTTATCTATCAACAACCTTTCATTTTCTACCATAAATTTTATAATTCAACTATATTCATCCATGGAAAAAACCTATCACTTTCATAATTTTAAAAATTAATCCCGAGATAGCTATTATGATATCGAAAATATGAAAATTATTAAAAACGAGACAAGAAAACATACCTTCAACACCCATAACTAGGGTGTCCATGTCTTTAATTTGGGAAAGATGATATAAAATGATGATATTTCTTATTTAATTAAAATATCATCTTTTATTATTTCATCTTTCCAATTTAATCATTTTCTTTATTTAATTTTCCATGGATGAATCATCATACTTATCTAGTAACTCCTCTTAATGGTCTATTTTCCATATAAGGACCTCAAATTTTAAACTCCATAGCTATTTGATACTTATAGCTACTAGAACTCAACTTTTGCATTTTATGCAATTTGGTCCTTTATCAATTAAACATGTAATTTGTAACGCCCTGAATAATTTATTTCTATTTTTGTAAATATTTGACACAAGTGTGTATCTACTTCAGTGGTTAAGTGTTCTAGGAAGTCTTGGGCTCAATTCCCACTTTGGCAATTTTTGATATTTTTTTATCCAAGCCTTACCCTTGTTGAGTAGACTTAAAGAAAACTGTCTGTTAATTCACATTAGAATGAGACTGCTGGTTCGAGTGGTAATGGGGTTATTATGCTGGAGGTCCTGTGTTTGAATCCTTGCGTAAGCATACGTGATAATTTTTGCTTCGGGTATCTGATAGAAGTTGAAAGGAATTGAAACTCTTGAGTAGTTGGATGTAGATTAGTTGGGAGTTAGGATATTAGTAGGATGTTAGTAATTAAAAATATTTTTATTTTATTTTATTTTATTTCTTTTAATTTTTTCCCAAAATTCATTTTCCCTTTTTGACGTTTTTGTTCCCTTTTCTCCTCTATTATATTTTCGTCTCTCTCTCTCCTTCTCGATTTTTCCAAATTTTCCTCTTTTTGTGTAACTTGACTACATTGGTTCGGTAAGTCTTGTATTGATGCGATCTTAGTGTTTTATGGTTAATGTTTTAATGGGGATTTTGTGTTTACTCTTGGTTAGGGGAAAGGCAAGAATCGATTGGTGCACCAACAGTAATTTGAGCTTTACGGGTTTCTATCATTGGCGATAAGTATTCGAGTTCATTTTTTGATGTTGTAAGGCTCCATTTGTGGAATATTTTAGGTTTAAGTTTCGTATTGTGTATTGAGTTTGGGCATTTGGATGCAGTTTCTTAGGTTTGGGTGGTCTTGGGATTACTTTCGCTACAAAAATAAACCAGGTGAGTACCTAAAATGTAAAAAATCGAGCTTTGGTAAAAGCCAAAAAACCATTCTATCGATGCCACACTGGCGTGTACCTGGCCGTGTGGTTGGCCGTCTGTGAGACACGACCGTGTGATCGACGAAGGTATGGCCGTACACAAGACACCACCATGTGGTAGTGTGAGTGTGGCCGTGTGGGCCACACGAGCTAGGCCAAGTTAGGCGTGTTGGCCCACATATGCATGCCACACGGGCATGTGGGCCCATTTTTTTAAAATTTTCCCTAGGGTTGTACAGGTCGTTTCGATCGACTGTGGGCCAATCGTAGGGTCGGTAAGGGCTAACCAAGCCCTAAGACTATATGATCTGTTAGTTTGATATTCTATTCTGAATATGATACTATTACGCATGTCTGATTAGTCTAATGTATTTTTATATCTGATATCTGAGTATGAGCATGTAAGCATGTGAGCATGTGAGCATGTGAGCATGATAATCGTAGTGTTCTGTACGATGATCATCACCTATATTCTATCAACTTTGCTACACTTTATCTGACATGTGCCATAATGGCACGATATGGTGTGTAGGGTAGATGGGTGTTTTTAACCCCACATGGTGTGATGGGATGGTCAGAGTTGGTGTGTAGAGGATGGGCGTAGGATTTTGTATTTTTTATCTACATATCATTACATTATCTCGAATCAGTAAAAGGCTTAGGCCGTAATCAATCAGATGTCGATCGGTTATGAGTTTACTGTATGTATTGCATGTCTATTTTTTGGGTTCACACTAAGTTTACGAAAACTCACATTTGATTGTCTGTTATGTTTAGGTAATCCACAGACTTAGACTGGTCAGTGCGACAGAGGCTCAACGGTGTCCACTTGATCTAGAACTGTTTTACATAGTAAATTACATTTTTATTTATAATTCTGGTTAAATTTGAGAGTTTGTAATTTTTGGGACTCTCCAACTGTTGGTTTTTATGTTGGTTTTGGATACGATTTTTGACTCTTTCGTTATGCCGCACGATGAGAAACACGATTTTACAAAAATAAAAGTTTTTCTGAAAACACAAATTGGATTTCTTAAATATTACGGTTTTAAAACTTTCGCTATAAATTATGTTTTAGTAAGTAAATGAATTAAATAACACTTTCGAAATTAGTTATAAATGAATATAAACTATAAAACTTGAATGATTTGACTAAACAACTCTGTTTTCAAAACCTTACTTTGTGACATCTCCGGATTAGGCTATAACATCTAGGCTGGGTTTAGGGTGTTACATTTAGTGGTATCAGAGCCAAGTCGTAAAACTTGAGCTGTGAAATTTTGGGTTCCAAAAATTTTATTTTAAAAAGAACTTATTTTCAAATAGTTTGAGTAATTCTGAGAAAGTATGTGGTACACCGAGTCTCCAACGCCTATCCTGTAAGTTTTTCTGAACTTAGATAGTATATTCTGAAACACTAAAGATAGTACTTTCTGAAACTGTACTAAAATAGTTAGAGACTGAAACCTCTGAAAACATATCTGAACTTTTAATAAATTAAGCATAAAATATCTGTTAATAAATATTTGAACTGATGCATAAAATTTTATAATGTAGACAAATTTGAATTACAATTAGCGCTGTGGAACTCACGGACGTGGTAGTAGTGGCCACGGTAGAGGCCGTAGGGGCTCGAGTTGAGTCTTCCTCTCTAGGAAGTATACCAAATTTAGATACGAATGAGACACCAATTTCGCCTGCTACTGAGACTGGGTCTCAAAGCCATTCAACTAGGGGACGACGCACTGTTCCAAGCCATGTTGAAGGTATTGGAGAGGGTTGCTGACCCCATTCTGGATTTGAAGGTCGTGGGTCGATAATTGAACGACTTCGGTCCAATGGAGCTGAGCTATTTAGGGGTGTCACTAGAGTCTCTTTGCTTCACGACAAGGTATATCAGTGAGTGGTTATTGGTAGAGGAGGGTACTCAACCTGATCGTTTGACCTGAGGCTTCTTTAAGAATACCTTCTAGGAAAAGTATGTGGGGGTGAGCTATGTGGATGCTCGTAGGCGTGAGTTCATGAATCTCACATAAGGTGATAGATCTGTGGTCGAGTTTTTGAGATTGAGCTACTACGCTCGAGGTATAGTGGTGACTGAGTACGAGAAATGTGTTCGCTTTCAGGACAGTCTGAGAGATAGTTTGAGGGTTCTGATTACTCCGTAGAGGAAGTGAGAGTTCACAGTTCTGGTTGATAAGGCGAAGATAGCCGAAGAGGTTAAGCACGTGGAGCGCCAGAATAGGGACCGTAAGAGAGGCAAGAATAAAAGGGATTTGGAGCCCTAGAGGCCTAAGAAATGGGCCAGACCTAATGGGTTTGTTAGAATGGGGGTTCCTATGGCTCCTACTGGAATTCAGCCATGTAGACACTGTGGTAAGGACCATCCGAGAGAGTGTTGAGGAGATTAGAGGCTTGCTTGAGGTGTGGATCTATGGAGCACCATATTAAAGGGTGTCCATAGCGAGCTGATCAAATACAAGCTTCAGGACTAGGTTTTGTATAGCCTCAGAGGGCAGTTCAGCAGCCACCTAGGGTTCGTGGACTGGCTAGGGGTGGTAATAATATGGGCCGTGGACAGAGAGCACCGGCAGAGGTTCTAGTCAAACTGAGGCGAGGTAGCCTACACTGGTTTATACTGCATGACGCCGTGAGGATAGAGACGCTCCTGACGTTATCACGGGTACATTCTTTATTTTTTATGTATCTTATACTGCTCTGATAGACATATGTTCTAAACACTCTTAGCTAGTTCTATTTTTGAAAACCTGGGGATTTTGGTTGAGAGTACTTCTAGTGAGGTTACTGTACTGAGTCCGTTGGGACAGTCTGTTCGGGTTAGTAAACTTTATAGGGATGTTTCGTTAGAGGTGCAAGGGGTTGTATTTCTAGAAAATCTAATGGAGTTATCGTTTGGGAGTTCGATTTAATTCTGGGTATAGATTGGTTGATTGAGCATCAAGTCAGTTGGATTGCGCGACTAAAAGGGTCATTTTGAGGACTAAGGATGATAAGGAAGTGGTTATGATCGATGAGCGTCGAGATTATTTGTCCAATGTAATCTTCGCTCTTGTGGTTGAAAAACTAGTTCAAAAAGGGTGTAAGGCATATTTGGCTTACGTTAGTGTTTATATTTCTAGGGGCTCTTCTATTGGAGATATCAGAGCGGTAAGAGATTTTTCGGATGTCTTTCCTGAGAAGTTATCGGGTTTACCACCGAATCGTGAAATTGAGTTCAGTACTGAGCTTCTACGGGGTACAGCTGCTGTGTCTATCGCTCCATACCATATGGCACCGAAGGAGCTTACAGAGCTTAAAGCTCAACTTCAAGAGCTTCTGGATCGTGGTTTCATCCGTCTTAGTGTGTCTCCGTGGAGGGCACTGATTTTGTTTGTTAAGAAAAAGGATGGGACCATGAGGATGTGCATTGACTACCGACAGTTGAATAAACTGACTGTGAAGAACAAATATCCACTTTCGAGGATCGACGATATGTTTGATCAGTTTTGAGGGGCTTTAGTGTCTCAAAATAGATCTCCGTTTTGGGTACCATTAGCTTAGAGTTAAGGAAGCTGATGTTTTTAAGACTACTTTTTGGACTCGTTATGAACAGTATGAGTTTTTAGTTATGCCTTTCGGTCTGACGAATGCTCCAGCTGCATTCATGGATTTGATAAACTGAGTCTTTCAACCATATCTGGATCAATTTGTCATGGTCTTTATCGATGATATTTTGGTTTACTCTAAGATCGAGGATGAGCATGATGAACGTTTTAGAGTAGTGCTTCAGATACTCGAGAGAAACAACTCTACGCTAAGTTGAGCAAGTGTGAGTTCTAGTTGCGAGAAGGAACCTTTCTAAGGTATGCGATTTTTGCTGAGAGGATCCATGTTGATCTGAGGAAGATTGAGGCTATGCTGGATTGGAAATAGCCTAAGAATGTATCTGAGATTTGTAGTTTTCTGGGTCTTATGAGATACTACCAGCAGTTTATCGAGGGGTTCTCTCTGATTGTAGCTCCTTTGACAAAGCTTTTGCATAAGGGTGTTCCTTTTGTTTAGACTGATCCACAACAACCGAGCTTCAAAAAGCTCAAGTCTGTTCTGACTCTGTCTCTTGTTCTAATACAGCCTAAATCTGGTAAGGAATTTGTGGTCTACAGTGATGTTTCGCATGTTAGTTTGGGATGTGGATTGATGCAAGATGGAAAAGTTATGGCTTAAGCGTCCCATCAGCTTAAGACACATGAAGGGAATTACCCGAAGCATGATCTCGAGTTGGTTGTGGTGGTTTTTGCATTGAAAATCTAGAGGCATTATCTGTATGGTGAAAGGTGTATCATTTACATTTATCACAAGAGCCTCAAGTACCTCCTTACTCAAGTACCTCAAGTACATTTATCACAGATAGCGTCGATGGATTGAGCTGCTAAAAGATTATGACTGCACGATAGAGTATCATCCTGGTAAGGCCAATGTGGTGGCCAATGCTCTCAGTCGTAGAGCAATGACTAATTTGAGAGTAATGTTTGCTCGTCTTAGTCTGTTTGATTATAGGAGTCTATTAGTCGAGTTGCAAGTGAAGCCGACTTGGATTGATCAAACTCGAGATAAGTAGATAGGGGATAATTTTCGGGTTTGCGGTTTCGTCATATTGAGAGTGGCAGTACTTCAAATTTTGGGCTGAATAAAGATGGAGTTCTGTGTTTTCGAGGTCGAATCTGTGTACTGAATGATTCTGATCTGAGATAGTTGATTCTGAGGGAAACACATAGTAGCCCTTATACTATGCATCCCGGTGGTAATAAAATTTATCGCAATCTTCCTGAGTTGTATCGGTGGCAAGGTTTGAAACGTGAGGTTACAGATTTAGTTGCTCGTTGTCTGACGTGCCAACAAGTTAAGGCTGAGCACCAGTTGCCCTCAAGTTTGTTACAACCCGTTAAGATTCTCTTGTGGAAGTATGAATAAATAACGATGGACTTCGTTAGCGAGTTGCCTTAGACACCCACTAAGAAATATTCTGTATGGGTCATCGTGGATCGATTGACCAAGTTCGCTCATTTTATTCCGGTTCGGACGGACTACTCTCTGTAGAAGTTAGCGAAGCTCTATATCTCTGAGATTGTAAAACTGCATGGGGTTCTTGTTTCGATAATTTTTTATAAATATCCTCGCTTCACTTCTCAGTTCTAAAAGAAATTGCACGAAACTTTAGGTTCGAGATTGGACTTCAGTACTGCATTCCATCCTCAAACCGATGGTCAATCTAAGAGGGTGATTCAGATACTAGAGGATATGCTTCGGAGCTGTGTAATAGAATTTCAAGGTAGTTAGGAGCATTATCTGCTGCTAGCTGAGTTTGCCTACGATAACAGTTTCTAGTCTAGCATTCAGATTGCACCTTACGAGGTTTTGTACGGTCGTAAGTTGTCGTACTCCGTTATGTTGGACTGAGTTAGGTGAGTGTCAGGTTTTGGGTCCTGAGTTGGTTTCTGAGATCGAAGATAAGGTTAGACTAATTCAAGATCGTTTGAAGGCGGGTTCTGATAGGTAGAAGTCTTATGCCGATCTGAAGATAAGAGATATTGAGTACTTTGTGGGTGACTTCGTCTTTCTTAAGGTTTCTCTTTGGAAGAAAGTTTTGAGGTTGGTCGTAAGGACAAGTTAAGCCTTAGGTTTATTGGGCCGTATCGAATTCTGAAGCAAGTGGGACCAATCGCTTATCAGTTGGAGCTACCTTTAGAGTTAAATCGTATCCACGATGTATTTCATGTCTCAATGATAAGGCGGTATCGGTCTAATCCATCTCACGTTATTTCTGTTAAGGAGATCAAGATTAGATCGGATTTGTTTTTTGAGGAGGAACTGGTTCAGATTTTGGATCGTGATATTAAGGTGCTGAGGAGGAAGTCCATACCGTTAGTGAAGATTCTGTAGCAAAATCATGGCACTGAGGAAGCCACGTGGGAACCTGAGGACTCGATACCTCAGAAGTACCCTCATCTATTCGGATCAAGTAAATTTTGAGGTCAAAATTTCTTTTAGGGGTAGAGTTGTAATCCTGAATAATTTATTTCTATTTCTATAAATATTTAACACAAGTGTGTATCTACTTTAGTGGTTAAGTGTTCTGGGTGTGTCTGGGAGGCCTTGGGTTCAATTCCCACTTTTGTAATTTTTGTTATTTTTTTATCCAAGCCTTACCCATGTTGAATGGACTTATAGAAAATTGTCTGTTAATTCATATTAGAATGAGCCTGCTAGTTTGAGTGGTAAGGGGGTTGTTGTGTTGGAGGTCCTGTGTTCGAATCCTTGCACGAGCATACATGATAATTTTTGCTTCGAGTATCTGATAGAAGTTGAAAGGAATCAAAATTCTTGAGTAGTTAGATGTGGATTAGTGGGGAGTTAGAATATTAGTAGGATGTAAGTAATTAAAAAGATTTTTATTTTATTTTATTTCTTTTAATTATTTTATTTTTCCCAAAATTCCTTTTCCCTTTTTGACGTTTTCTGTTTCGTTTTCTCCACTGTTCTATTTTCATCTCTCCCTCTCCTTCTCAATTTTTCCAAATTCGCCTCCTTTTGTGCAACTTTTTACTAAGTTCATTCAGTAAGTCTTGTATTGATGCGATCTTAGTGTTTCGTGGTTAGTGTTTTAACGGAGGGTTTTGTGTTTACTCTCGATTAGGAGAAGGGCAAGAGTCGGTTGGTGCCTCGGTAATGAGTTAAGCGTTACGAGTTTCTGTCGTTGGCGGTAAGCATTCGAGTTCATTGTTTGATGTTCTAAGGCTCTATTTTTGGAATATTTTCGATTTGAGTTTCGTAAGTGTGTACTAAATTTGGGCATTTGGATGTTGTTTCTTAGGTTTTAGTGGTCTCGGGATTATTTTTGCTGCGAAAATGAACTAGGTGTGTACCCGAAACACAAAAAATCGAGCTTGAGCAAAAGCCAAAAAACCATTCTGTCAATGCCACACGGGCGTGTTCCTGGTCGTGTGGTTTGCCGTGTGCGAGACACGACCGTGTGGTCGACGAAGGCATGGCCGTGCGCAAGACACGACCGTGTGGTAGTATGGGTGTGGTCGTGTGGACCACACGAGCTAGGCCAAGTTGGACGTGTGGGCTCACACGGGCATGCCACACAGGCGTATAGGTTTTGGGCCAGGCCGTGTGGGACACACGGGCAAAGCCAATCTGGGCATGTGGGCCCATTTATCTGAAATTTTCCCTAAGGTCACACGGGTCGTTCGATCGATTGTGGGCATATCATAGGGTCAGTAAGGGCTAACCAAACCCTAAAACTATGTGATCTATTAGTTTGATATTCTGTTCTGAATATGATACTGTTATACATGTCTGATTAGTTTGATGTATATATATATATGATATCTGAATATGAGCATGTGAGTATGAAAACTGTGATTATATATATATATATTTGATTGGGGTGGGATTGGTATATGTGGAGGAAGTGTTCTATATGGTGATCATAGCCTATATTCTGGCAGCTTGGCTGCACTTTATCTAACATGTGCCGTAATGGCACGATATGGTGTGTAGGGATGGGTGGGTGTTTTTAACCCCACATGGTGTGATGGGATGGTCGGAGTTGGTGTGTAGAGGATGGGGTAGGATTTTGTATTTCTGATTTGAATATCTGTTCTGTTATCTAAATATGTAAGGGCTTAGGTCCGAATCTGAATCTGTATTTGACTGTGTATGAGTTTATTGTATGTATTGCATGTCTATTTCTGTTGGGTTACACACTGAGTTTACGAAAACTCACATCTATTTATCTGTTCTGATCAGGTAATCTACAGACTTAGACGGGTTGGTGCGCCAGAGGCTCAGCTGTGTCTACTTGATCAAGAACTATTTTACTTAGTAAATTACGTTTTTTATTTATTATTCTGGTTAAATTTGAGAGTTTGTAATTTTTGGGACTCTCCATACTGTTGGTTTTTATTTTGGTTTTGGATGCGATTTTTGACTCTTTCGTTGCAACACAAGATGGGAAACACGGTTTTACGAAAACAAAGGTTTTTCTGAAAACACAAACTGGATTTCTTAAATATTATGGTTTTAAGACTTCCGTTGTAAATTATTTTTTAATAAGTAAATGAATTAAATAACACTTTCAAAAATAGTTATAAAAGAATATGAACTATAAAACTTGAATGATTTGACGAAACGACTTTATTTTCAAAACCTTACCTTGTGACATCTCCAGATTCGGCCATAACGTCTAGGTCGGGTTTGTGGTGTTACATAATCGGTCAGATTTTCTTAACAAAATTTTTATACGATATTCCTGTCATACGGTAGACCATAAAATAATTTTTCTTACGGACCCAGATTTGTGGTCCCGAAACCACTATTTGGATTTCACTGAAAACGGCTGTTATAGTTCACACCTAGGTGTTCGCTCATTAGGGGTCCTACATTAGGGTTCACTCACCTAGGGTTCGCACACCTAAGTGTTCGCACAAATGGGTTCTCACGCACATACAAGGTTCGCTCGCAAGGGTTCTCACATGTAGGTTCACACTTTAGGGGTCACACCTAGGGGTTTTCTCATTAGGGATTGCACCTAGCAGGTTCACACATTAGGGTGCACACACTTAGGGTTGGCACATCAGTGTTCACACACCTAGGGGTTCACGTAGATGGGTTCGCACCTAGGGTTCACATATATGAGTTTGCACATACAAGGTTCGCTCACAGGGGTTCGTACATGGGGGCTCGCACAGAGGCTTTACACACAGGCTCGCACACTAGGGTTTCGTACATAGGCTTGCTCATAGGGGCTCACACATACAATTCTCATACAATTACTTATGTGAGGATTCACAAGTTTAATAAGCTCGCATGAATAAAAGGTTTGCATATTTTATCATGTACATAATAAACAAGTATGTTTTGCATAGCTATACATGTATGGTCCGCATACTATATAGGGTTCACTCGTCCTATATAGCTCACATGTGCCTAGGGTTCACATATCTTGATGCGATCCTGGACGCATCATGTTTCGAAAACAACTCGCCGACCTTAGAATTGGCCTAAGCTTGAGGGCCCGAAGTGTAAAATGAAGCTTAATCTCATTTCAATAAGCTCAATTTTAGCTTCTTCAAGCTCGTCTAGCTCAACCCAAGCTCATTTAGCTTAACTTCAACCCATTTTTAATTTGCTGGAATAAGTATTTAATTTACTGGAATAAACTTAAATAATATTTAGTTTAAGTATTAAATGTGTTTAGTTGAATTAATTAAGTTGTTGGAATAAATTACTCATCTTAGTTAATTGAGTTCATCTTAGTTAATTAAGTTGTTGGAATAAATTACTCATCTTAGTTAATAATTTAGTTGTTGGAATAATTTATTGATGCATAAGTTTTAAGTTTATTTATTTAAGTTAAGTGTTTAATGTGTTTTGTGTTTAATATGAGTTTAAATATGATTAATGTGTTTTTTTAATGTGTTTGATTGTAGGTGTCTTTTCAGCTGGAAACCATTACATTCAAGGGCTGTTACAATTGATTAAAGTGACTTTTCAAGTAGAAATTAGTTACATACAAAGGGGGCATTATACATTATTAAAAGGAGTTGTTATATCAATTAAAAAGGAGAGCATTACACTTCCTTAAAATTGGCAACAGCCTTTTTCTGTTCCATAACCAATTGTTGATTAAATGGTCATACCATGAGCTTAAATTCCATTAAAAGCTGCTGGTGTCCATTCGGCTAGCCAAGGGAGACTTCAAAGTTTTCTTAAACACCTTGGATGCTCAAGTATGAAATCTAGGCATTCAAGTGAATTGAATCAGCTGAATTAAATAATTAAATCATATTGAAGGAAGAAGTTACTTAGGCCTAGAATTTCAAAAGTTTATAAACTTTATTTCAGCTCATAATTAGCTCATTAAGCTAAACAAAAGTGACCATTCGGTTAGGCCTTTCATAGCACTATAAATATATGTATTAAGCCTATTATAGGGGACTTTTTGCTGAATTTATGCTAAATTTGAGATTTGTGAGTTATCCAATTCTCTTTGTTCTTTTGGAACTGATCTGACTTATCAAGCATAGCTTGTGGCATCTATCATTTCCATTGTTTACCGAACTTATCACTTTACAGTGTGGTGTTCGTATACCTTTGGTTCCTATCACTAATTGATAGTGGGTCAAAGTTTATCCTTTGTTATTTTCCTAAACGTAAATCACCTAAGAGTCATTTGAGATTCGGGTCAACAATCTAATATTGTTGGTTCTTTTTCGGCCTTAGTTAAATTATCCATTATCTTTGTTTAACCATTTTGTTAAACCCATTTCTTTCATTCATCATCCTTTTCTTTGTTTAAAACTTAGTTCATTTCAAAACGAATCATTTCTTGTAACACCCCAAACCTGGCCTAGAAGTTAGCCCCAAATTCGAAATATCACATTAAAGGCACACTTCAAAACGATTTTACTAATTAACAATAAGGCCCAAAAGCCCAAAATCCTTGAGTCTTGTTAAGTAATGATAAAAGCCCATTTTATTATTTTAAGCATTTTGGAAACCAAGTTTAAACATACGAAATTACTCAATTTTAATAATTAAGCAAACGGTTGAAAACAACAAACCCAAAATCTAAAGTCAAATCGAAATACAAGGCCTTATTACATCCAACTAAAATAAAGCAATTAAAACCATGTTTTTTAAAACAAATAAATAAAAATTTAAACATCTCGTAGTGTGGCCATCTCCGAGTCCTCTCCCACGTCGAGTCGTCTACTGAGGATCACCTGAAACAATAAATAAAGGGTGTGAGTTTCGAAACTCAGTGTGTACAACCCTTGGCAATCAAATCAACATACAAATATTCATATTGGGCCTAAGCCCTATCAAAATCGGTGGTCTTGGCTTTAGCCCACAATGACCTCATATCATATCATATCATATCATATCATATGCAAAACAAGGTAATGCAAAACCCTCCCCAAAAATCCATCCGCTACACACACCATTTCCCTTCCAACCCTACACACCTGTGGGGATTTCTAAATCGACCCACCCATCCTCTACACACCAAAGGTAGCACTCACAGCGACACTACTCAACGTTGTAGGAAAGCTGCTAATCACATAATGGGCTTAAAGCCACTAGTGGATCCATGGTCGTCAAGCAACTATGCGATCCTCAAATCTTTCTCCGTACCATAATTACCACCTATATGCAACCTAAACAGAATATCGTATGAATGCAACATGCACATGAGTAACATCCACAAAACTCATACTCATCACATAGGGGCATTTTCGTTATTTCACAACCCAAGGGTATTTCTATAAATCTACTCTATAGGGGTATTATCGTAATTCTACCCTATAAGGGTATTTTCGTAAATTTCCAAATTAGGGGTATTTTGGTAATCCTACAAATTAGGGGTATTTTGGTAATTTCATAAATCGAGGGTATTATGGTAATTTTCCAAAATAAGGGTATTTTGGTAATTTTCCAAACTAAGGGTATTTTGGTAATTTTACAGAATAGGGGTATTTTAGTAATTTTACAAATTTAAAGACATTTCGATAATTTTTTAAATCAGGGTATTCATTCCCTTTCGGGTTTTAGTTATAGACTTTGGCCCATTGAAAGTCCTTGCGGCTAAAGCGAACAGACACTATGCACCAGGTAGGATTCTAGAGAAGAGGAGGTGGGCGTTAAGATCGCTTAGGTACCAAGCTCTTCATAGATTCAATACTAGACATGCATATGTCTGTTGCCACACCCTAACCCAGTGACTTGTTCACGGACATGTTTAATTATTAGATTAAGTCTTATGCGGTTTAAGAGTTGATCAGAACTAAGCCTAAAGTCCATTAAATCCATTTCACATTCATATAACCCATAATGGCCACATCACATCTTTACGGCCCACTAAGCCCAAATATCATTTGTATGGCCTATTAGGCCCAAAACAATTCCATATCATGTAACATGCATGCCTAACCCAATTCATATAATCAAATTAATCCATTTCATCAAACTTAGCCTCAGGGCCCGCTAGGCCCATTTAGCCCCTTCTGGCCTTTCGGCTTTCCGGCGTTGCTGATGTCGTGTGTGTAGTGTTTGTACACACCTAGTTACTGCGACGTGCTATTCTTTCCTTAGCCTTGATCCGACAACCAACCAACCTTCAATCAATTCACACATACCTAACCAAGATATTTACTCAAAAGCTGAACCTTCCTGTAACCTTACCGTGTGCCACCGGGTTCTAATAGCCCTTCCTTAGCTACTAATCAGGAGTATCACCTAGATCTACACTCACAGATACACCATCAAAATTCAGGTGACTTATAATCCACACAAGTCATCCACACATTCGGCCATTCACTTCCACCATAATCGAGTTGAGTACACTTACCCTTGCTAACGATCCTACCACGCTTTTGATCCTTGAACCGTATCCTTGTTATCATAGAATTAACGACAGGACAGTTAGATAGCCTTTCGGCTTTTAGCAAAATGCACAAGAGAGGTTAACCGAATACTTACCAAATCCACTTCCGATCTTGCAGTCTAAATTTAGCTTTTAACCTTGACTGATAGTAGATAATAATTTATTTATGATGGAGAAAAACAACAAGGAATCGGCACCAAAAAGGGATTTCGACAAGAAAAGATGATGGTAATTTCGACAATGAAGAATTTAGCTATAGGTGAAAAACGAAATTTCGGCAAAGGAATGATGGTTTCTATTTTTTGGATAAATGGAAGAATTCGGCTGAGGGGGAGAAAAGAAAAGTAATAGAACCTTTCCAAAAGAATTTGGCACCCCCTTTTATAGCCAAAAGCCGAAACTCCCTTCCTCCTAGAGTCCCATTCGGCACCAACATATCCACACCTCAATCCCCTATCTTTTTTCTCTTATCTTTACCTTCATTTTCTCTCCTGAACACTCCCTTCCAAAGTCCACTCCAACGCCACTACTAACCATCTAGAAGGCAAAAATAAAACCTCCAATTTACCACTCTCAAGCCTCGAACCATAGACCTCTTCACCTGCTAATGACGTGACCTCCCTGCACCCTAAGTAGCGTTACTTTGCCACTACACCACTCCTCTTGTGTCATTTTCCTTCTACATTTATTTAAAAGGCCTACTAACTGAAGTCAATGTTCCTAGGGCTAAAACCAATTTTTTCCCTATACCCTTACTTGATCTCAGGACATCTCCAAATTCCTTAACCATTAAAGCAAACATGCAATTTTTCATTCTCATGCTCACTTAAAAATTTTAGGAGACCCAAAGCCCAAAGCCCAATAGGCCCAATACTTCTAGGCCCAAATTTAGGGCGTTACATTCCTACTCATATTCACGATTGGGCATCAAATGGCTCGAATCATTCATGAAACGAGTTCGTATCATTTGGTATCAAAACTAGCGAATTTGAATTAAGAATTGACGTTCTCAGCATTACGGTATTGTAGTTTCGATTAAAAAAAGTTCAAAAAAATTTCAAAACAAAGTTCGTAAATTCAAGGAGTTTATTGAAAATTAGCATTTTGTATTTGGAAAAAAAAAGAAATTTGAAATTAAAAAAAATAGAAAGTGTTCAAGCTCTTTATTGCCGAGTTTTTAAAAATTCTTCTTGCTGCTTGAAAACATCGATTCAACATCCTACCATTAGGCCACACCCATCCCTTTTCCATTTCTTGTTTCAAGCCTACCCTTTGTCCTACAACATTCCCTACCAAAACCGGACATCAATTTTGCAAGCTGACCCACAACAACTATTTCTAAGTTTAAATAGTCCCTTAAGAACTTAGAGAGGAAGAGTGAGTGGAAAAAGGCAAGAGTTAGTGAGACTATTCGAGCGAGTAAAGCCAAGTGAGTGATTTTATTTGTGAGAGAATTGGTGAGTTTTTGTTGTGAGTGACACGTGAGGTTTGTAGTGGTGAGGACTTCATTTTTTTCTATTTAAATAACTTTTCTTTTCCAATAATAAACCATGATCGAGAAGAGTTTCTAGAAATTGAATTTCAAGATTTGATGAAAGAGATGGACCAACTGTTCGATAGAAAATTCAAACCCCTACAAGAATTTGTGCCGAAGAGTGAGGCCAGTGAGCAATAGCCCATCGAGAACGCATCTCTCCGAGTCAAAAGATGAAGTCAAGATCATCACATAGACAAGCATCCAATGACTATGTGGGAAGAGACTCATATCGAGATTCTTATTCATCAAGGAAGTCAAGTCGTTATGGAGCAAATCACAAGTTTGAGACCTTTCGAGGCTATCAGCGAAAAGGTAGGAATTTCTCTTCAAGTGCATCAAAGTATTCATCTACCGAGAAGTCCTTAGGAAAAGTGAGCGTGTAATGTACTCTTCCATGGAGGCTTATTCACGAATAAATGAATGCGACTTATATAAAGATTCTTCCACTTCTTTTCCCTTAACAGTTTGTCGTTCTGATTCTTATATGTTATCATCATTTTGTAATGAAATCGAAATAGCATGTGAGAAAGAAAAGAAAACTGAAAAAGAGAAAAAAAAGAAAGAAAAAGGAGATTGAGATTGCAAAAGCATGTGAGAAAGAAAAGAAAATTGAAAAAGAGAAAGAAAGAAAGAAAAAGGAGATTGATATTGCAAAAGCATGCGAGTAAGAAAAGAAAAATAAAAAAGAGAGATTAAAAAAGAAAAGATATTGAGCAAGAAACGAGTGTTGTCGATAAAAAAGAAATGAGAGAAAAAGATGCAAGAGAACAAGAAAAAGTGAGGAATAACTTTGCTAACCAATGTGTGATTTTTTCTCATGTTTCATCTTTTAGGTTTCTAAAGGTTTATGTGGCGAACTCCAACTTCATTACCTTCCCAACGAGAGACGGTTTCAATTGATCTAGAAAGGTAAGATCAAAGTTGACGTTAATCCACAAGTGTTTAAAGGTAAGCCAGGTAAGGGTTCTACTGAGTTTGAATCTTCCCAATCTCACTTGACTGTTATTGACAAGATTGCCAAAAATTTATTTTGTGAAAGAGCTTCTCACCTTGAATTGGTTAATTTTCGATCGCCTATTATTATTAATGACTTTGTATCGACTAGTGCCATGAAAAGTTACTTCTATGACAAGTTTTTTGTTGGAAATTTTGTTGAAGACATTCGATTAAATTGGCAAGTACCAAGCTTGATCATGTGTGATAAAAAGTTTTCATGAAAAACGTTTAATCTACTTGATCGTGATGATAATGTGAGCTTTTTACATCCTTATGCGACACCTTCATGCATTTGCATGCCTGTTCAAATGAGAATTGTGGGGGTTGATTGTTCAAATGTTTGTATGCCTAAATCTTGTTTGCTTGGCATGTGTGATGTTTTGATGAAAATGAAATTTATGTGGCGTTATGAGACAAGTGATCAAAATTATGTGTTCGGTGGAGTACGTTTTCATAAGTTGATGATAAGCAAAGGTATGTATCGTAAATTTTATGTGAGTAAATGTGTGAACAATCTTTACTTGTGTGATAATTTATCTTTATTTTTGAAAACAAAGCTTGTGAATTGTGTTGGCTTGCAAAGTCAAAATCAAGTTTTTGATTCTAGAATCTGTTTTAAATTATGGTTTAAACGATTCAAGCATGCTTTGTTTGGTAATGATTCCAAGTTACCCCATGTTCTTTCTACGATGCCGATTATGAAATTTTCAAGTCAGATTGAAGCAGTAAGAGATCATTTCATTTTTGACCCTAGAGACCAATGTTCTATATCTTTGTTCAAGGGATTTGAGAATTGGAATGTTGTTAACTCTCAAATGCCTTATAATTCTCGTTTATTGCCCTCTAAGAACCTTTTGATTCATTATGGTAAGGTAAGACCGATTTCCATTTTTGATCCTGGTATTGGTTTATATGTTCAAGTTTTTAATAACAATTCAAAAAGTTATTTTGAGCATGTAACTTATATTGACACTAATTGGCTCCCTTCTTCTGTTGGTAACAATTTAAAATGGTATACTCCTAAAGAGGGAGGGTCTTCTCGAACTATTTGTGATTCTCACATTTTTGGAAGCGACTTTGTCAGGTTTATGAATAAAGGGTTCGTGATCTAGAAAGGTTTTTTGCGAGCAACTGGCCCGATTTGAGGACAAAACATTTTCAAGAGGGAGGGTATGATGCGATCCCTAGCCGCATCATGTTTTGACACAACTCGCAACCTCAGAATTGGCCTAAGCTCGAGGGTCTGAAGTGCAAAATGAAGATTAATCTCAGTTCAATAAGCTCAATTTTAGCTTCTTCAAGCTCGTCTAGCTCAACCTGAGCTCATTTGGCTTAACTTCAACCCATTTTTAATTTTCTAGAATAAGTATTTAATTTGCTGGAATAAACTTAAATAATATTTAGTTTAAGTATTAAATGTGTTTAGTTTAATTAATTAAGTTGTTGGAATAAATTACTCATCTTAGTTAATTGAGTTCATCTTAGTTAATTAAGTTGCTGGAATAAATTACTCATCTTAGTTAATTAAGTTCATCTTAGTTAATTTAGTTGCTGGAATAATTTATTGATGCATAAGTTTTAAGTTTATTTATTTAAGTTAAGTGTTTAATGTGTTTTGTGTTTAATATGAGTTTAAATGTGACTAATGTGTTTTTTTAATGTGCTTGATTGCAGGTGTCTTTTCAGCTGGAAACCATTACATTCAAGGGCTGTTACAAATTGATTAAAGTGACTTTTCAAGTAGAAATCAGTTACATACAAAGGGGGCATTATACATCATTAAAAGGAGTTGTTATATCAATTAAAAAGGAGAGCATTACACTTCCTTAAAATTGGTAGTAGCCTTTTCTTGTTCCATAATCGATAGTTGATTATATGGTCATTCCATGAGCTTAAATTCCATTAAAAGCTGATGGTATCCATTCGGCTGGCCAAGGGAGACTTCAAAATTTTCTTAAACACCTTGGATGCCCAAGTATGAAACCTAAGCATTCAAATGAATTGAATCAGCTAAATTAAAGAATTAAATCATATTGAAGGAAGGAGTTACTTAGGCCTAGAATTTCAAAAGTTTGTAAACTTTATTTCAGCTCATTATTAGCTCATTAAGATGAACAAAAGTGACCATTCGATTAGGCCTTTCATAGCACTATAAATAGATGTATTCAGCCTATTGTAGGGGACTTTTTGCTGAATTTATGCTAAATTTGAGATTTGTGAGTTATCAAGCATAGCTTGTGGTGTCTATCATTTCCATTGTTTGCCAAACTTATCACTTTAGAGTGTGGCATTCATATACCTATTGTTCCTATCACTAATTGATAGTGGGTCAAAGTTTGTCCTTTGCTTTTTCCCTAAACCGTAAATCATCTAAGAGTCATTTGAGATTCGGGTCAACAATCCAATATTGTTGGTTCTTTCTCGGCCTTAGTAAAATTATCCATTATCTTTGTTTAACCATTTTGTTAAACCCATTTCTTTCATTCATCAACCTTTTCTTTGTTTAAAACTTAGTTCATTTCAAAATGAATCATTTCTACTCAAATTCACGATTGGGCATCAAAAGACTCGAATCATTCACGAAACGAGTTCGTACCATATCTTGTGTAACTCGCATAGTATCCATGTAACACCCTTAAACCGTGTCCTTTGCCGGATTAAAGTTCCAGGGCATTACTATGCTTAACACAAATCATATCATTCATTTACATTCTTTAAAAGCATAAAAAAATGCATTTCAAGTTTATACTACCATAGCAAACATTAAACATTAATATCTTATCATAATCCATTTAAGCCAATTTCAGATACTTGCATATATATATGTTTTCTGCTCAAAATATATAAACTTAAACTAAATATATATGCACATGTTCAAACCATATTCTAATATGTCAATTTTAAAAAAACATAGCATAAAACTTCCTATACAAACGGTTGATATAACTTATATAGATCATATAATCTTTGGCATGTTTTATCACTTCTACCAAATCACATTATCAAACCACCCATTTACCTATTCGACATATACCTATTATTTTAAACTTATCAACGTAATAACCTCATGCCACATACACTACTTCATGCCATAAACTTTGCATAACCGAATGTATACATGATTACACATCAAATTACTCATTACTATTTCACTTCTGGTTAACACATGCACAAAATACAATTTATATCAATCATACCTAATCACATTGATACATTCAACTAAACATGCCTAAAGAAATCATCATCATTCCAATGTCACATAGATATTTGAACCATATTTTATCCATTACCAAAATCTCCAATAGTAAATTCATAATTTAACCAATTCAAACCAACTCAAATAAAAAACCTATACAATCAAATTTAAACCATAAGGGACAAGCCATTTTCGCAAATCATCATGATCATTATCCCTTATTGTAAATTAAGTAAAAGATCACTTAATCTAATACATTACTTACATATGCTTAACCATAAAATAAACCTTTGAAGTTAGCATAAAGCAAAACCGATTATTCACATCACTAATACCATGACCACATTACAAGTCACACATTCATAAAAGCATAGCCATTTTCGCATGGCATACATACATATACATATCATTCGATCACAACATAAGAGATTTAGTCTATACATGCCTTTGACTCAAAAAGTATTCAAAACATATATATATACCAAAGAGAGTGATAGTGTGGTTGACTTCACCAATGATCCTTCGAGCCTTTAGCTTGACCTAAATCTATAAAACGAACAGCGAAAACACACAAAGTAAGCTCACTAGCTTAGTAAGTCTTAAGCACATATAATTATAATGAACATACATGTAAACATTTTAATATTCAAGCTTATAATATTGTACATAAATATTTCTATGTATATAAAATACACTTAGCCAAATACTAATGTCACATTTGTATCAATTACTATCACTAAGTTATCATGAACATATGCTTTATCAACTTCACATATAAGCAATGTACATACACATTAATGATAGGTTCAACATTATAAAATAAAGTACTTGTGGAATTGACCATTTCAAAGACATCGTATTTGATTTAAAACGATAAGAAATTTGCTCACTTCATTCCTTACAAACATAATATGCCAACTCTTAACCGAGCTTATAACACAAAACATTATATATAACTTACCTTGTTTGATTCTCAAATTTTCCATTTATATCAATTCACCTAATTAAGCTCGCTAGGCACGAAGCTTCGAATATGTCACCAAGACGAAGCACGCTAGGCACTAAGCCCGAATATGTCACCAAAGACTAAGCACGCTAGGCACTAAGCCCGAATCAAATCACCGGCACAAGGCCTGCTAGGCACTAAGCCCGAATCAAATCACCAGCACAAGGCCTACTAGGCTAATAGCCCGAATCAAATCACCGGCACAAGGCCTCCTAGGCTAATAGCCCAACATATCAACATTATCAACATTTCAATGCACATTTCAATAATACCATAACCAATTAACTCACTTGAATTTCATAATTCTATCACATTTCAAATTCAACTAAGCTTATTCATATTTTCTAAATAAAATCATTACATTCAGCTATCACACAAAAATATGCCCAAATTTATCAAACTTTATCATTAAACACATTCATAAATCATTCTTTAATATAATCTAGCTTAAGGACTTACCTCGACTGTTGACGAACAACTTAAACCGGCTATTCGAAAACTTTTGTCTTTCCCCGATCCAATTTCGTTTTTCTTTGCTCTTGATCTAGAACACATTAAATTCAGCTCATTCAAGTACATTTCATCTCAATTTAGTCCCTAAGCACATAAATAGGCAATTTACCATTTTACCCCTATAGTTTCACATTTTTACAATTTAGTCCTATTTGCATAAAACACAAAATACACATAATTTGCACATAATACTTTAGGGCCAAATCTTCTATACTCTCATACCAAGATATACATTTCATTTATTTTGCAAACAAGTCCCTCCAAATTTTGATTTTTACAAATTAGTCCAAAAACACTCAAATTTACTAAAATTTCCAATTCAATATACATTATCATTTACATAAAATCATAAAACACCAAAAATCACAAGAATATAACAAGGGCCGAACATCATACATGATTATTCTTAAAAATTTTAACATGGGTCGGCTACAGTTCGAAGCAACGATCTCAAAAACGTAAAAATTATCTAAAACGGACTAAGGACTCACCTTCAATTTTAGCTTCAAAGTGCCAAAATTTCAAAGACTTTAAACCCTTCTTCTCATGCAAACTTTTGACCAAGACAAAGATGAATGAAAATGGCCTTTGTTTTGTTTTACTTTAACATATATTAATTTATTATTAAATTACTTAACTAACCTTTATAATAAAATAACCAAATATTATATCTTAAGGACAAACTTGTCCATGACCAGCCACTAACTCATAAAATGGGTTATTTACCCTTTCAATACTTCATATTATAAAGCCATGCTCAAATTAGCACATTTCACTTTAGTATGCCACTTTTACTTTTTACGCCATTAAGCCCTTTTTCTTAATTAAACACACAAACGATAAAATTTTTCCACTAAACTTTCACACATATTAATTCACATATAATAAACACAAAATATAAATTTAAAATATTTCTCAAACTCGGATTCGTGGTCCCGAAACCACCGTTT
The DNA here is from genome assembly GCA_025506655.1 of Gossypium rotundifolium. Lineage (NCBI taxonomy): Eukaryota > Viridiplantae > Streptophyta > Magnoliopsida > Malvales > Malvaceae > Gossypium > Gossypium rotundifolium. The sequence continues at coordinate 132,776,803 of CP106722.1, forward strand.
CGATTAGGGTCAAATTCGGTCTGTTACAACTCTTCCCCCTTAAGGATTTTCATCCTCGAAAATCTTACTGTTAAATAACGTCGGATATTGTTGCCTCATTGAGTCCTTAGGCTCCCACGTAGCCTCTTCAACTCTATGTCGATTCCATAGTACTTTCACTAAGGGAATCCTTTTGTTTCTTAACTCTTTCATTTCCCGAGCTAAGATACGGATTGGTTTTTCCTCATACGTCATATCAAGTTGGATTTCAATCTCAGATGGAGCAATCACATGTGACGGATCTGATCTGTATCTACGGAGCATAGAAACGTGAAATACATCGTGTATCTTTTCTAATTCATAGGGTAGCTTCAACCTATAAGCAACAGGCCCAACACGTTCAATGATTTCATACGGTCCGATGAATCTTGGACTCAACTTGCCTTTTCGGCCAAAATGGAGTACTTTCTTCCACGGAGAAACCTTTAAAAATACTTGATCTCGACCTGAAATTCAATGTCTTTACGTTTCAAATCAGCATAGGACTTTTGACGATCTGAGGCAGCTTTCAAATTGTCTCTAATAATAGCTACTTTTTGTTCAGTTTCTTTAATCAAATCAACTCCGTGTATCTTATTCTCACGAGCTCATCCAAAGATAATGGTGTTTGACACTTTTGCTCGTACCAGCTTCATAGGCGCCATTGTGATACTAGATTGAAAACTGTTATTATAGGCAAATTCGATCGAGGTATGTATCTTTCCCACGCACCTTCAAACTCAAGAACACAAGATCTCAACATGTCCTCAAGTATCTAAATAGTTCGCTCAGATTGACCGTCTGTCTACGTGGATGAAAGGTCAGTACTAAAGTAAAGTTTAGTACCTAAAGCATCTTGCAATTTCTTCCAAAATCGTGATGTGAATCTCGGTCTCGTTCAAACAATGGAACTCGGCACACCATGCAACCTCGCAATCTGCGATATATACAATTCAGCAAGTTTATCAAGTGAATAGTCCATTTGAATTGGTACAAAATGAGCCGATTTGGTCAATCTATCAACTATAACCCAGACTGCATCTTTCTTGCTCGGTGTCATAGGCAAACCAGATACAAAATCCATAGTGATTCTATCCCATTTCCATTCAAGTATCATGATCGGCTGAAGCAACCCAGAAGGCACTTGATGCTCAGCTTTTACTTGCTGACAAATTAAGCACTTTGAAACAAATTCAGATATATCCCGTTTCATGCCAGTCCACCAATAGAATTGTTTCAAATCATTATACATTTTTGTGCTACCCGGATGTACCGATAATTGACCACTATGAGCCTCACTCAGAATCATTTGAATTAAATCCAAGTTCTTCGGAACACACATTCAGTTTTTAAAGTTCAAACAATCATTTGCATCAATTTGAAACTCTGATTCCACATCTTTTTCACACTAAATTCGTTTAGCAATCAAATCCTTGTCGACTTTTTGTGCATCACAAATATGCTGAATAAATATTGGTCTTGCTTTTAATTCGGCTAGGATCGATCCATCACCAAACATAACCATCTGTGCGTTCATTGTACGAAGAGCAAACAATGATTTTCGACTTAACGCATCTACAACAACGTTAGCTTTCCTCGGATGGTAGTCAATCACCAACTCATAGTCTTTCAACAGTTCTAACCATCTGCGTTGCCTCAAGTTCAGATCTTTCTGAGTCATCAAATACTTTAGGCTTTTATGATCCGAATAAACATGACATTTCTCGTCGAATAAATAGTGCCGCCAAATTTTTAATGCAAAAACAATAGCTGCTAATTCCAGATCGTGAGTCGGATAATTTCTTTCATGCGGCTTTAGTTGTCTCGAAGCGTAGGCTATAACCTTGCCTTCCTGCATCAATACACAGCCCAAACCACTTAAGGAAGCATCAGAATACACAACAAATTCTTTACCCGATTCAGGCTGAGCTAACACCGGAGCTTCCGTCAAAAGGGCTTTCAACTGATCGAAACTTTTCTGACAATTTTCTGACCACTCAAACTTGACATCTTTCTGTAGTAGCTTTGTCAAAGGTGTAGCTATTACAGAAAAACCTTTCACAAACCGTCTGTAGTAGCCCGCATGTCCTAGAAAACTTCGAATCTCAGAAACATTTTTCGGTGGCTTTCAATCAAGTATAGCCGAGATTTTGTCCGGATCAACTCAAATACCTAATGCTGAAACAACATGTCCTAAAAAGCTGACCTCTTTCATCCAGAACTCACACTTACTAAACTTCGCATACAATACAACTGCTGATTTCGCAAAGTTTGTAGCACTAATCTCAAATGCTCAGCATGCTCGATTTCATCTTTGGAGTAGATCAATATATCATCAATAAACACTACTACAAATCGATCCAAAAGCTGTCTAAAACCCGATTCATCAAATCCATAAAAATAGCAGTGCATTAGTAAGCCCAAAAGGCATAACCAAAAACTCAAAATGTTCCGTACCTCGTCGGAATGCGTCTTTGGCACATATGTATCTCGACTGCAGAACTAATAATAACCCGATCTCAAATCTATCTTTGAAAATATCAAGCCCCTTCAACCGATCAAACAAATCATCAATCCGAGGTAACGAGTACTTATTCTTTATAGTTACCTTATTCAGGTTGTCGATAATCAATACACATTCACATCGTTCCATCTTTCTTTTTACAAAAAAATGGTGCACCCAAGGAGAGAAACTCACGTGCAAAACCCCTATCTGTTAACTCTTGCAACTGTGCTTTCAACTCTTTTAACTCAGTAGGTGCCATCCTATATGGAGCTATCGAGATCGGAGTCGTTCCCGGTGCCAATTTAATGCCAAACTCAATTTCTCGTATTGGGGGTAAACTTGGTAGTTCTTCAGGGAACACATCTAGGTATTCACACACAACCGGTATAGATTCAATATGCTTTTCAGACACTTTATTATCTAGTACATAAGCCAAATAAGCTTCGTACCCTTTTCTCACATACTTTCCAGCCAGTATCGAGGATATTATTGTAGGAAACTCACTTAAATCACTGGATTTAATTCTGATGATCTCGCCATTCTGACATCTCAAATCAATAAGCTTTCTTTTGCAATTCACCACTGCATCATGTGAAGTTAGCCAGTCCATTCCCAAAATTATATCAAACTCATCGAAGGGCAAAAACATTAAATTGGCTGGGAAACAATAATCCCGAATCATCAACGGGCAACCTTTACACACTTTATTAACAAGTACACATCTACCCAGAGGGTTGGACACACGAATCACAAACTCAGTAGACTCAACTGGCAGAGTCTTACCGAATACTAGAGTTTCACACACATATGAATGAGTCGAACCAGGATCAATCAATGCAATCACAGTAGTATCATAAAGGGTGAAAGTACCGATAATGACATCGGGGGAAGAAGCATCCTCTCTGGCTCGTGTAGCATAAGCTCTGATAGGTGCTCGGGCCTCTGATCGAACTATAGTGTCCTTCATCCCTCTCGACTACCACCTACTTTCTTTGGAAGGTTTGGGTGGTCGACCCGTCTTTGGCGTCTTTTCGGTCTAGTGTTCTCAATCGATTCGATCGGCTAACATCGGGCACTCTCGAATGAAATGGTCCGACGATCCACATTTAAAGTAGACCGATCACGGACCTACAACTTCCGAATGCCATTTCCCACAATGTTTACACTCGACGGCCCCGAGGGCGTTACCAACACTAGCTATCGAAGTGGCTCGATAACTCCTTGGAGGTCGATCACGTTTAGGTGAGTCGAAAGTAGCTTTATGTCGGTTGGAGTCATCTCTGAATTTCTTAGGCACCAAATGGTAAGTCTTACTCGTTGATCTCTTAGTAGTATCTCTAGCTCTCTATTTCGCTTTTCTTTTCTCTTTTCGAGCTCTTCACCTTACAAGCCCGCTCGACTAGAATCACAAACTCTTTGATTTCAAGAATGCCGACCAACAACTTTATATCTTCATTCGCACTGTCTTCAAATCTTTTGCACATAATGGCTTCAGAGAACACACTCTCTAGCATATCCGCTAAGTCCGACAAATTTTCGCTCATATTCATCACGGTCATTCGCCTCGCTTTAGTTCAAGAAATTCTTTTCGCTTTTAATCGATGAATCTCTAACTGATATATTTCTTACTGAACTCAATTTGGAAGAAGTCCCAAGTTACTTTTTCTTTCGAAACTACGGATACCGGTGTGTTCCACCGGTGATAGGCGGTGTCCCAAGTAGAGATATAGCACACTTTAGGCATTCATCCGAGTACAAGATAACTCATCGAAAGTTCGAATAGTGTTATCAAGCCACATCTCACTGCTCGCATCATCATTATCATTGGCCTTGAATTCCTTGGCCCCATATTTCCGATTTTATCAACGGAGGCTGCTAGATCTCATCGGATCTATCATCGAAGTCTTGAAGGTACCGGAGTTGGATTATTTGGGGTGGAGGTTGTTGTACAGTAGGGTTATTTCGAACAAATTGGGTAAATCATTCATTCATCATTTGGTAGAAGGCTTGTTTAGCCTCCCCTCGTGGCTACCGTGATCTAGTCGAGAGTCTAATGGCACTGATCCACGTGTGAGACCAGGCACAATGCTCTCCACATCATCAGCTACGGCTCTATCGGGATCGGAATCCATTTACTATAGAGAATACAATTGAAATTGTCAGAAGTCACCACACTATCATATATACAATTTAAAGGCATGTATAGCTAGACTCTTATATACTACGGTAGTCCTAGAATCGACTAAACTTGGCTCTGATACCAATAAAATGTAACACCCTTAAACCGTGTCCGTTGCCGGATTAAAGTTCCAGGGCATTACTATGCTTAACACAAATCATATCATTCATTTACATTCATTAAAAGCATAAAAAAAATGCATTTCGAGTTTATACTACCATAGCAAACATTAAACATTAATATATTATCATAATCCATTTAAGCCAATTTCAGATACTTGCATATATATATATTTATATAAATATATAAACTTAAACTAAATATATATGCACATGTTCAAACCATATTGAATATGTCAATTTAAAAAAAACATAGCATAAAACTTCCTATACAAATGGTTAATATAACTTATATAGATCATATAATCTTTGGCATGTTTTATCACTTCTACCAAATCACATTATCAAACCACCCATTTACCTATTCGACATATACCTATTATTTTAAACTTATCAACGTAATAACTTCAGGCCACATACACTACTTCATGCCATAAATTTTACATAACCGAATGTATACATGATTACACATCAAATTACTCATTACTATTTCACTTCTGGTTAACATATGCACAAAATACAATTTATATCAATCATACCTAATCACATTGATAAATTCAACTAAACATGCCTAAAGAAATCATCATCATTCCAATGTCACATAGATATTTGAACCATATTTTATCCATTACCAAAATCTCCAATAGTAAATTCATAATTTAACCAATTCAAACCAACTCAAATAAAGAAACCTATACAATCAAATTTAAACCATAAGGGACAAGCCATTTTCGCAAATCATCATGATCATTATCCCTTTACTTTAAATTAAGTAAAAGATCACTTAATCTAATACATTACTTACATATGCTTAACCATAAAATAAACCTTTGAAGTTAGCATAAAGCAAAACCGATTATTCAAATCACTAATACCATGACCACATTACAAGTCACACATTCATAAAAGCATAGCCATTTTCGCATGGCATACATACATATACATATCATTCGATCACAACATAAGAGATTTAGTCTATACATGCCTTTGACTCAAAAAGTATTCAAAACATATATATATACCAAAGAGAGTGATAGTGTGGTTGACTTCACCAACGATCCTTCGAGCCTTTAGCTTGACCTAAATCTATAAAACGAACAGTGAAAACACACAAAGTAAACTCACTAGCTTAGTAAGTCTTAAGCACATATAATTATAATGAACATACATGTAAACATTTTAATATTCAAGCTTATAATATTGTACATAAATATTTCTATGTATATAAAATACACTTAGCCAAATACTAATGTCACATTTGTATCAATTACTATCACTAAGTTATCATGAACATATGCTTTATCAACTTCACATATAAGCAATGTACATACACATTAATGATAGGTTCAACATTATAAAATAAATTACTTGTGGAATTGACCATTTCAAAGATATCGTATTTGATTTAAAACGATAAGAAATTTGCTCACTTCATTCTTTACAAACATAATATGCCAACTCTTACCCGAGCTTTTAACACAAAACATTATATATAACTTACCTTGTTTGATTCTCAAATTTTCCATTTATATCAATTCACCGGCATTAAGCCTGCTAGGCACGAAGCGAATACCGCCACGAAGCCTTGTAGGCACTAAGCCCGAATATGTCACCGGCACTAAGCTTGCTAGGCACTAAGCCCGAATCAAATCACCGGCACAAGGCCTGCTAGGCTAATAGCCTGAATCAAATCACCGGCACAAGGCCTGCTAGGCTAATAGCCCGAGATATCAACATTTTCAACATTTCAATGCATATTTCAATAATACCATAACCAATTAACTCACTTGAATTTCATAATTCTATCACATTTCAAATTCAACTAAGCTTATTCATATTTTCTAAATAAAATCATTACATTCGGCTATCACACAAAAATATGCCCAAATTTATCAAACTTTATCATTAAACACATTCATAAATCATTCTTTAATATAATCTAGCTTAAGGACTTACCTCGACTGTCGACGAACAACTTAAACCGGCTATTTGAGAACTTTCGTCTTTCCCCGATCCAATTCCGTTTTTCTTTGCTCTTGATCTAGAACACATTAAATTCAGCTCATTCAAGTACATTTCATCTCAATTTAGTCCCTAAGCACATAAATAGGCAATTTACCATTTTACCCCTATAGTTTCACATTTTTACAATTTAGTCCTATTTACATAAAACACAAAATGCATATAATTTGCACATAACACTTTAGGGCCGAATCTTCTATACTCTCATACCAAGATATAATTTTCATTTATTTTGCAAACAAGTCCCTCCAAATTTTGATTTTTACAAATTAGTCCAAAAACACTCAAATTTACTAAAATTTCAAATTCAATATACATTAATCTTCAACATATCATTTACATAAAATCATAAAACACCAAAAATCACAAGAATATAACAAGGGCCGAACATCATACATGATTATTCTTAAAAATTTTAACATGGGTCGGCTATAGTTCGAAGCAACGATCTCAAAAACGTAAAAATTATCTAAAACGGACTAAGGACTCACCTTCAATTTTAGCTTCAAAGTGCCGAAATTTCAAAGACTTTAAACCCTTCTTCTCATGCAAACTTTTGGCCAAGACAAAGATGAATGAAAAATGGCCTTTGTTTTTGATTTACTTTAACATATATTAATTTATTATTAAATTACTTAACTAACCTTTATAATAAAATAACCAAATATTATATCTTAAGGACAAACTTGTCCATGACCAGCCACTAACTCATAAAATGGGTTATTTACCCTTTCAATACTTCATATTATAAAGCCATGCTCAAATTAGCACATTTCACTTTAGTATGCCACTTTTACCTTTTACGCGATTAAGTCCTTTTTTCTTAATTAAACACACAAACGATAAAATTTTTCCACTAAACTTTCACACATATTAATTCACATATAATAAACACAAAATATAAATTTAAAATATTTCTCATACTCGGATTTGTGGTCCCAAAACTACCGTTTCGATTAGGGTCAAATTCGGTCTGTTACAATCCAAGGTTCACATACAGGTTCGTATGCATGGGTTACATACATGGGTTCGCCTAGCATCTACCTAAGGGTTCACATGCAATTTCCTATAGGTTCGTACAGTTCTTATGGGGTTCACCTATATTGATTTCTTACTTTCTAGTACACCAATTAATTATACACAATGATTTTAAATTTAGATCCTACACCTAATTTGAAGGCAAAAAAAAACCTTAACCGGATGAGGAGATTAATGATCTACTTAGGGTGGGATGGACGATTTTGAAAACTTTGAATTCCTAGGTTGAAAATTGATTTGGCAAAGAAGGAACTTTGGGAGTTTTCTTGAAAAATTCTCAAGATATCAATTCTAGGGTTTGAAAAGGGTTGGCTATTTATAAACTCTTTTTTCGTAATTGAAATAGGTTTTGGGAATTCATGTAGAATTAGGACTATATTGGAAAAAAGCCAATTTTTGTCTGGGTTGTTTTGCAAATTTGGCACTTTTATGGGGTAAAAATAAAACATTTTGGTTGAATGCACACAAAGAATTTAAAACTTGGGACCTATGAATAAGTTAAAGTCTTACCACTAAACCAGCGGGTTCATTCTTAATAACTTTCAACAAAAACAATTTTTAAGGCATACTAAATTATTACCCTTTACTTAAAAAAATAAAATCTAAATTTTATCCTTATTTCTTCTAGCCCTATTTTTGGGATGTGACAATATAAACTAAATAAATGTGATGAAAGGGTATCATAATTTTACTTCATCATCGATTAAAATGATCTTTCACCTGATTGAAACTTTCCACTTCAAAAAACAAACACTTTAATACTCTATAATTTTGAGATATTTCAAATTTATCAATGCTAATAATCTCCATGTTTTAGTGATTATTCAGATGCTATTTATTTAAAAATGCTTAAGTGGTTAATGCTATTTATAATGATAAATATTAATTGTTATAGTACTATAACATTAATTAAATTATAATTAATTTAATATAATATTTATATTAATAATTAAATACTATGCTGAGTGGTGTAGTTCAAACCAATAAACATTCTATATAAAAAAAAAAATTATTATTGATATTATTTTCTCTATATTAATATTACTTATTATTGATACGTTAAATCAACTTTAACTCAACTATTTAATGAATAAGAACCTTATTATTTACAAAAGTAAAAACATATATTTTATATATAATATCAATTTAGTAATATAATAAATATTATTAATAAAAATTTTATCATTGATTCAAATGTACTTTTATATAAATTATAGATTATAAAATAAAAATAAAATATAGATAATTATGTATTTGAGGTTTTATGAAAATTTGTCCATTTTTAAAAATAATTATCCACTTTAATTTTAGAAAAAAACCATCCACTTAAAAAGTTCAAATTTTAATTAAGCTACCATTACTTAAATAATAATAATAATAATAATAATAGCTATTAAAATTTTTAACTTCTTTAAAAACATTTAAATATATATTAAATATAATTATTTACTATATAAAATATTTGCTTTTTAATTCAAATCTAACAAATTCTGCCAACTCGGTGACAGAAAAATATTTTATAAATATAAAAGTTTTGATTTACTTTCCCCAATTATAAAAAAAAATCTGAAAAATTCTAATATTAATAGTGTCGAAACCATTTTAAAATCGTGTTTTGAAAAACGGGGATCGACTTTAAAAATATGGAAATGGAGTCGCCGCCGATCTTTTTGATGAGGTGTGATTGGGTTACCTTGAGATGTATTATTTTAATAAAACATTTTTATTAAAACAATAATTTTGGTCTACGAATATTAAAGAAAACTGGTTCGGGAGTCGGTTACGTACGAGGAAGGGTTAGCACCCCCGTAACGCCCAATATTGGTACCGAATTGATTAATTGATGTCCTGATGTCGAAAATTTGAAAAGATTTTAGATTATGATTCGTTTATATATATGTGTTTGGACAAAACCGTATTGGATGCCAAAGCTCCCTATTTCGGAGAAATAAAATGACATACTCAGTAAGTTAGGGCATAACACCTTATATTCTCAAAGTCGGATTTATCCTTCGACATTCAACACTCGAATATTAAAAAAGGAAGGGTATTCCCTTATTTGGGTCAAATGAAAAATCGCAACCCAGTGAGTTAGGGCACTATTTCTCGAAATTCCTGAATACGGAACATTGCCTTAGTTCTTTTAAAAATCTTATCTCGAGATAATAAAATATCACACTTAGTAAGTTAGGGCGCAATATCTCGAAAATCCCAAGAATAAGTTTTTTTGAAACCTCATGTGTTTTGATTTAAAAGAAAAAGGATGCTCGATTTTGAGGTTTTAAACGAAGAAAATCGAAATTCAGTAAGTTAGAGCACGATTTTCTCGAAACCCCTAAGCACGAATATTTCTTTATGATTTAAAGCTTTGCATAAAATGATTTTTTTTATCATGGACGGTGTTAAAATATGGCTTTATAAACAAATGAAATGCGGTCAAATAATAAGATACAACATGAAGTAATTATTCACAAGTAAAATACCACATTATTAAATAACAACATGCAAACAAATATAGAACTATCTTTCCCATATTTACAATAATCAATAAACATAATATTAATGGGATGAGAATAATTTAAAATAAAGTATATTGGTCTAAAATAATGATATATAACACAAATATAATATATGTAACATGGAATAATTAGCAATATATGAAAAATTTCACAAAGGAACAAACAACAAGTAAAAAAAATTTGCATGCATTAAAACAAGACTTAATTGAAACAAAATCAAAATTCAATGGATAATTTGTGACTCAATAAAATTGATAACTTAAAATTCGGGACCAGAATGAAAGACGCCTTAAAACATGGGGACTAAATGCGCGAATACTCAAACCTTTTGAACTCAGCGTTTAAAATAGACTAAATTGAAAAGGTACACAAATTTCCGGTACAGAATTAAGAAAATAAGAATGTCTATGTGGCTTAATTAAAACGTGATGAAACAGGGAAGGATTAATCGCGTAAATATCCCCTGAGTATTAACGCGCAGATTTTGGCCGCATTCGGGTTGGGTCGCTGGGTTTGGAACAGTACGGTGTCGTTTAGTGGCTACCGTTATAAGCCAAAACCGCACCGTTTTACTAATAGGCTTAAAAACTGATTAAAATAATTTAAGCCTTTCATTTGCCCCTTTTGCGTGAGAGCGAAACTCTAAGTCCTCTTTCTACTTTCGCTCCCAGCCGCTGAGAAAACCCCTTTTGTCGCCACCGAATCACCATTGTAACCGCGAATAACGGTACACGGATGAAGGACCCCTCTCCGTTCACCGCCAGATCGCTATTGTAATCAGTGAGAAGCAGTGCACGAGTGCTTCAACTCATTTCAAAAATAACCAACTTGAAACCTCAGCCCTCAACCCACATCTAACCCCGATTGCGACGGAGCAGATGAAGATTGAGCATTCGGCCCAGGTAAACTCGCTTCCCCTCTTTTTTTTTATCGTATGCCAAAGAAGATGAGATAGGGATACATAAATGAAAAAAAAGGGTCAAAAAATGGAATAAAAACAACCTTTTTCTTGAATCTATGATATTGATTTCGTATTGTTCTGTTTAGTCTCTGTAAAAATTACAAGGTTTTGGCTCGGCCCTTTTTATAGCCGACCAAAAAAAATACAAGCTTTTTCTTTTATTCCTTTTTCTTTTTTCTATTTGTTGTTGCTTTCTTCGTTTTTTCAATTGTTTGCAGGTACAGATGTAGCCAATGTGCAAAGGGGTCATACGACTTCGGATCTGCTACTGAGGCGTCGACTGCTGCGCTAGTGAAGGCTCTGACGTGGGTGAAGCGCCTGATAGAAGCGTGGCTGGAACATGTGGTGCGAGCGAGACACGAACGGTCATGCGCGTGGAGGCACACGGTAGTCAAAGAGTCGCGCGTGGGGGCACGCGGTAGTCAAAGAGTCGAGCGTGAGGAGTGGTCACGAGAAGGCTCGAAGTTTCGAATTTCGCTTCTGCTTGGGCGGTCGGGCCATAGCTTAAAATTGGGCCAATTGTATTTGGGTCTAGTATCTGATTTGGGTTTTTAAATTGGGTAATGTTTTAGGCATTTGGGCTTTAAGTATGGGTTTGTAAAAGGGACTGTATTGGACTTTTATTTTGTTTGATTTATTTTTGGTTTTTAATTATAAAATGGGCCCAGGCAAATTTTGGGCCCTACAGCTGCCCCTCTTTGCTTATTGTTGTGTAACGAGAATATAGCAAAGACTTTAAAAGGGCCAAATTTGTCTGGTCTTGTCAAATCTTGACTTCATTCAGTGCTTTTCTTCCTTGAGTAGCTTTGTTCCATCCCATCTTCAATAGCATGAAGACTAACACTTCGATCCAGTTCGATTTCCTGGAGAAGAGACTTGTAGCTTCGATCTACTCCGTTGAGGACTTCATGGTGATAAGAATTCAAAGGGAAGAGATTTGTAACTTCAATCTTCTCTTCTAAAACTCTGAAGGAATACTGACTGATCCTCATTGTAAACTTAGGGAGGAGGGATTTTGTAGCCTCAACCTACTCCACTGGAACTTCAAGGAGATAGAAATTCAAGAAGAAGAGATTTGTAACTTCGATCTTCTCAATTGAAACTTCAAAGGAATACTAATGATCCTCATTGTAAACTCAGGGAGGAGGGATTTTGTAGCCTCAACCTACTCCACTGGAACTTCGAGGAGATAGAAATTCAAGGAGAAGAGATTTGTAACTTTGATCTTCTCTGTTGAAACTTCAAAGGAATACTGACTGATCCTCATTGTAAACTTAGGGAGGAAGGATTTGTAGCCTCAACCTACTCCACTGGAACTTCGAGGAGATAGAAATTGTTTGGCTTCGATCTGTTCCTGCAACTCCAGGATTGCCAGATTTGCTATTTTCGATCCGCTTCGTTCAAGAAGGTGGGATCTTCGAATTCACTGATGTTGTGACAACGTCCTTCAGTGGACCTATGCTGTAAGATCAGTTTCTTATTTATGCTTATGCAAAATGTTTAGGATGTAAAGATCAGAATAAATCTAATGCTCCTAACTAAATGTGCTATGGACGACATTTGTATGAATGCAGAATGTCGTGAGAATGGCCTTTTTACAAGGATTAGGATGCAATGATCAGAATGGATCGAATGCTCCTAAATGTGTTTTGCATGTATACAAGATTTCGTGAGAATGATCCTTTTCAAATATTTTAAGGGCACCCTTACTCGCATCGTGTTGCCCTTGTTTGGCTGGTAATTTAACCCCGAAACTCTAAGGAATCACTACTTTGCTCAACTAATTTGCCCCTATTGTATTTCATAACTCGATGGCATCAGATTTGTATTATTACACCGCCGCTTGCCGTGTCTCCAATATATAGGATTCAAAATAATCTGTTACACCATTCTCTAAGTGCCTGGTCTGAACACAGAATTTCATTTTTTAGAACAATCTCCTTCTTATCGTTTGTTTGTTAAAGCCTTACCTCTACCGTGGTACTTTAAAAACAGAGAGGTCATCACTTGTACAGATACCCTATTTTTCGATGTTATCAACCCCTTAAACCTGGTGAGTTCTACATAATAATCCTGTTTTGGGCTCTTGTATTATTTAGAAACTTCTAAAGTAATATACGGAACTTCTTCCATGAAAGTATTATTAGTTCATCCATCATTATTTCAATGCGACATGCTTACATAAAGGTAATAACAATGGATGAGAATAAAATTGGTGTGAAGTAAAGCTTAAGACAAATTATCAAAAGAACTTCATCTCGAAAAGAATAGAGTGTTCAAAGACAACACATAAAAAAAATTCCTACTATGGGCCCTTTAGATATCGCAGCCTGAGCTTCTCTGCCCGAGTGTCTGGAGGACTATTTAGAGTCCGATATGTGCTTAGGAGATCTTGAGTACTTTGTCGGTGCAACGTAACATACCCCTTCCTTGTTGATTCAAATATAGCAGGATCACCATATATCACAATTTGAGCCGCCCTTTTTGGGTTTTCAACTCAAACCCCCTTTGGTCTCAAAATGCCCTTTGAGGGTTTTTGCCTTGGCCTCTCCTTTTTTTTTTTTTTGAATTTGAATTTGAATTTGAAAGTCTCAAAGTGCCCTTTGCAGGTTTTCACTTTGGCCTCCTTTCCTCTTCAAGAATAGTATTTCTTGACTGAATCTGAATTTATAGGATTGGGCAAGTGTTTTCCATCTATTTCGGCCAGGATCGGTGCTCCTCCAAAAAAAGCCTTTTTCACCACATAAGGTCCTTCTCAATTTGGCATCCACTTCCCTCTGTAATCCTTTTATATAGGGAGGATCTTTTTTCAAAACTAGGTTTCCCTCGTGGAATTCTCTTGGACGAACCTTTTTGTCATAAGCCCGCATTATTTTCTTTTGGTACATCTGACCGTGACGGATAGCCTTTAGCCTTTTTTCTTCGATCAAGTTCAACTGATCATATCTAGACTGAATCCAATCTGCTTCATTTAACTTTAATTCTGATAAGACTCGAAGGGACGAAATTTTAACTTCGATGGGTAATACTGCCTCCATTCCGTAAACTAATGAGAAAGGAGTTGCCCCGATAGAGGTCCTGACTAATGTTCGATAAGCATAGAGAGCAAATGGTAGCTTCTCGTGCCAATCTTTATAAGTTTCAGCCATTTTCCTTACAATCTTCTTAATGTTTTTATTAGTTGCTTCCACTGCACCATTCATTTTTAGGCGTCTGGTGATTTAATTATGGTGCACGATCTGAATTGTTGTAGACCTCCATAATCGTCTTTGTTGTTCGTGTTTAATGCATTGTCTGATATGATTCTTTCCGGCATTCTATATCGGTATATGATTTCCTTTTTTAGGAACATGCTGACTACCGACTTGGTAACACTGGCGTATGAAGTAGCCTCTACCCATTTGGTAAAGTAGTCGATAACCACAAAGATGAATCGATGCCCATTTGAAGCTTTCGGAGAGATTGGTCCAATAACGTCCATGCCCCACATGGAGAAAGGCCATGGGGAAGTCATAACATGCAAAGGTGAATGAGGCACATGAACTTTGTCTCCATATATCTGGCATTTGTGACATGTTTTAGCATACTTGATGCAATCTCCTTCCATGGGAGACCAATAGTATCTGAATCTCATGATTTGTCTAGCCATTGTGAAACCGTTAGCATGCGTTCCACAAACACCTTCGTGGACTTCCTCTAGAATTTTCTTAGCCTCAACAGTGTCGACACATCTCAACAGTACCTGATCCTTTCTTTTTTTGTATAGGACTTCCCTGTCTAAGACATAATCATAGGCCAGCCTTCTCAATGTCTTCTTTTCATTCTCAGTTTCTTGTTCAGAATATTCGCGACTTCTCACATATCGTAAAATATCTTGATACCAGAGGCGCTCATCTCTCCTCTCCTCCTCGTCTATATTACAGTAGTGGGCCGGAGCTTCACAAATACTTATTTGGATGGGCTTCATACTCTCATGTTCATTCACTCTAATCATAGAAGCTAATGTGTCTAAGGCGTCAGCCACCTGATTTTCATCACGTGGGAGGTAAAAGAATGTGATATCCTCAAACTCTTCAATCAACTCCAGAATTGATTTTCGATAGCTGATCAATTTGGGGTCCCTCGTTTCCCATTCTCCTTTGAGCTGATATATCATCAATGCAGAATCCCCATATATTTCTAGTACCCTAACTTTGTAGTATATAGCCACTCGAATTCCCATAATAGAAGCTTCGTATTCTGCCGTGTTATTTGTGCAATCAAAGTCCAATTTGCAAGTGAACGGGTAATGATCTCCATTTGGGGATATTAAGACTGCCCCAATTCCATTACCAACAGCATTTGAGGCTCCATCGAAGTTCAACTTCCAAGGACTATCTCCTAGAGTACCTCCCTCAGTAGTTGCTACAAACATCAGGTCCTCATTAGGAAAATCGAAGTTCAAAGGTTCGTAATCGTCTAACGCTCTGGCTAAAAAGTCTGCTATTGCACTTTCTTTCACAGCCTTCTGGCTCACATAGACTATGTCGAATTCATGGAGCAGGATTTGCCATCGAGTTATTCTTCCATTCAAGGCAGTTGACTCCATCAAGTACTTAAGAGGGTCTAATTTCGAGATTAACCAGGTTTTGTGGTACAACATATATTGCCTCAATCTCCGAGTCTTCCAAATCAAGGCGCAACACAATTTCTCAATTGGCAAATAATCTCATCTCGCACTTAGTGAATTTTTTGCTAAGATAATATATCGCTTTTTCTTTCCTCCCCGAGTCAACATGCTGACCCAATACACACCCCATAGAGTGATCAAACACTGTCAAGTACAGGATTAGTGGCTTATCTAGGCAAGGAGGTGATAAGACTGGAGGATTTGACAAGTACCGTTTGACGCTATCTAAAGCTTTCTGGCATTTATCATCCCACACACCTGGATTATGCTTCTTTAGAAGATGGAATATAGGATCACATTTTTCGGTTAACTGTGAAATAAACGGGCAATGTAATTTAACCTTTCCAGGAAACTTTGAACTTCTTTTTGGGTGTGTGGTGGAGGCAATTCTTGTATAGACCTGGCCTTGTCTGAGTCAATCTCGATTCTCTTCTCGCTGACTATGAAGCCCAGCAATTTTCCCGATCTAGCTCCAAAAGTACATTTCGTGAGATTGAGCTTTAACTGAAATTTTCTCAGTCTCAAGAATAATTTTCTCATACGCTGGATATGTTCAACTTCTGTTCGGGATTTTGCAATCATGTCGTCAACATAGACTTCAATCTCCTTGTGCATCATGTCATGGAACAGGGTCACTATAACTCTTTGGTATGTAGCCCCCGCATTTTTCAACCCAAAAGGTATTACTTTGTAGCAGGATGTGCCCCACAATGTTATGAACGTGGTCTTTCCCATATCTTCAGGATACATTTTTATCTAATTGTACCCCGAGAATCTGTCCATAAATGAAAACAATGAATTGCCTACTGTGTTATCTACCAGAGTATCAATATGAGGTAAAGGAAAATTATCCTTTGGGCTAGCCTTATTTAAGTCTATATAATCCACACACATTCGCACTTTCCCATCTTTTTTAGGGATGGGTACGATATTGGCTACCCATTCCAAATATTTGATCTCTTGTAAGAATCCTGCGTCAAACTGCTTTTTGACTTCTTCCTTTATTTTTAGCATGATATCCGGTCTCATTCTTCAGAGCTTCTGCTGCAGTGCCTTGCAATCCTCTTTTATGGGTAGGTGGTGCACTACAATGTCAATACTTAAATCGGGCATATCCTTATATGACCATACGAAGACATCCTTGAACTCCTATAGTAACTCGACCAGACGCCGCTTTGTTTCTTTGGTTATACACGTTCTAATATTTACTATTTTCCCTTCCTCTAATGCCACAGTCTCTACTGTTTCTTTGTGAGGTAAAATTTGCTTCTCCTCCTATTCTACCATTATCAACAAGTCCGGAGATAAGTCATTATCTATGTCGTCTTCAAAATCCTGCGATCCCTCTAAACACATGTCCTGCTCAAAAGGATATTCTGAGTCTGTGGCAGCGTCGTTCATGTTATTGATATCTAGGGACCTATAGTAATCCAAAAGAAGATGGGGAGAATGAATGAATTTATGAATGGTTATCTGTATGATAACAGTTATGAAAGAATGATTTAGAGGAATCACTAAATAAAGAAAGGAATAAAAGACTGCTTATTTCAAATGGTAGCAAAAATGTACTTCATTAATATAATAATGTTTGAACATGAGCCTATTTCATAAAAGAAATCTTTTCACTTCTAGGCCTAAAGCAATAAGTGCGTTCTGGACATTACTTTGAATAAGTTCTAAATACTACAGGAATCTACTCTGCGGTCCAGTTGTCCAAAACGCATCCTGGTTCATAAGGTCGAATACCCGATAAGGACCTTTCTTCAATTGCCTCCTCAGATACGACATTAATGCAAACATTACCCAGCATTGATGTGATATCCTCTCCCTTCGGTGCCCTAGGCTCGACATGAATTACCCCTCCCGATACAAAAGTTTTAGATATGTGCGGAATTATCATGGGTTCCCATTTGGTTTCCTTGCCCCTTAGACTAACACGCCTTCTTTCCTGCCTTTTTTCTATTTCTCTTTTCTTTTGCCTTGCATCTGGCTTAAATCCTAAGCCAAAGCGATTTTATTTTTCCTTCAACGTCGGGGCCACCACTCTCCCCTGAAGATACCTTTCAAGGCCTCTTCCGGTAAAGCTCATTTCCCCATGGTGATTTTCAGTCCCATTCTTGTTGCCTTGAAGATTCTTGGTATCAGGATTCTATTTTCTTTTGTGGCAAAAGTTGCATTCACGAACTCGAGAGACTTGAAAGAATATTAGTTGTCTCGTCGTTTATCTCTAAGTATGGCATCTCACTAGTCACAGCTGCAATAATGTCCTCCTCAGCCTTTATCGTTATCAACCGACCATCCACTATCAACTTCACTTTCTGGTGTAATGATGAGGGCACGCCCCTGATGCATGTATCACGGCCTCTCTAATAAGCAGTTATAGGAAGGCTTGATGTCCATTACAAGAAAATCTACCTCGTAAGTGGTTGGGCCAATCAATAGAGGTATCTCGATTCTTCCCAACACTTTTCTTTGCGTGCCATCAAACGCCTTTACTATGCTCTGGCATTCCTTCATGTGCGAGCTGTCTATCAGTAATCTGTTTAGAGTTGACAAGGGTAATACATTCAATGCCGACCCATTATCTACTAGGACCCCTAGTAGCGTGTACCCTTTGCATCTAGTGGTGATATGCAAAGCCTTAGTGGATCCCCTACCACCTAGTGGTATCTCATCGTCATTGAAATGTATGAAGTTGTTTGCACTTATGTTTCCTACCAACCGATCTAATTTACCAACCAAGATATTATTGGTGACATAGATCTCATTTAAGACTTTCATTAATGCATTCATGTGTGCCTCCAATTCTGAAGCAAAGTCAATACAGATATACGTGCTGGTTACTTATGCAACTACTCTACTACACAATATTCACTGTGTTTTAAGAACTTTAGGAATTCCTTGGCTTCTTCCTCTTTCACTAGTTCTTTGATGGGTGATTTGGACTCGACTGATTTTTCTTCCTCTGGCTCTACAATCTGGGCTTTCCCTTTTACCAAATCATAGCGTCTCCCGCTATGAGTATGAGAGCCTGCGTCCAACTCTTCTTTTGAAGCATTAGCCAATTCCTCTTTCCCTGGTATCGTCACACTACATTCATAGTTTCAAGGGACTCTCTTGCTATCCTCATAAGCAGAGGGTACTGGTCTTCGTATTATCACCTTTAGTGTGGTCTATATTTCGATTCGCTATGCTTAGGTTCCACGGGTCTGTGTATTATTACTCTCGGTGTTGTTTGTACTGCAGCTCTATTGTTCTTGGGTGTCGATATAACGATCAGAGGGAATTTGACTTTTAAGCCCCTTATTGTTGATTCTGTGGTACATATACTCTTTTCTTCTGCACCCTCTTCATAAAACTCAATTTCTTTATTACTCATCAAATTTTGTACTAAGGACCTGAACTTCTCGCAGTTCTGAATCTCATGACCCGATGCCTGATGGTATTCACAATAATTCATCAACTTTCTCTAACTCTCTTTTGCAACGATTAGCCCCTGCTTGACCATCTCTTTCCAGACCAATCCTAAGGGATTCTTAACCTCGCGACGCTAGTTTTAGCCCTTCTTTATGAACCTTCGCTAACTGCATTGACCCCATTATGGTCGGGTAATGGATTTCTCTGCCTTTGGCAAATTCTCCAACTCTATAACCCCCATATTGACAAGCTTTTCTACCAATTTCTTGAAGGCCAGGAAATTCTCTATTGAGTGCCCTGTGATTCTCGCATGATACTCGTATTCTGCATTCGGGTCGTACCACTTGGGGTACGGGGGCTGCATTTATGTTAAATAGTGAGGAGATACTATATGTACGTCGAACAAGTTTTTATACATTGCTTTGTATATTGCCGGATCGGTGTAAATTGAAGCTTCTCATTATTCTGTCTTGCGGTGCCAGATTCCTTTCTAGATGAACCCTGATGCCCAGTAATCAACGCCTTGGGCTGATTGACAGTGACCGACTTTGAATACCCTATACTCGCATTATTCACCTCGCTTTCTTTCCTTCTTATAGTCGTTCTTTTATTATTTTCTCCTGCCTTAATCTTTCCTCCTTTTATGGCATTCTCGATCATCTCTCCAGTCATTACGATGTCCTTGAAACTCTTGGTTGCGCACCCTAGCATATGAGTAAGGAACGGGGCTTTCAGCATATTGATAAAGAGCATCGTGGTCTCTTTTTCCAAAAGTGGTGGCTGGACCTGAATGGCAACCTCCCTCCACCTCTGTGCGTACTGTCGAAAACTCTCGTTAGGTTTCTTTTCTGCGTTTACAGAATAATTCTGTCGGGGGTCATATCAGTTACATGACTATATTATCTCATAAATGCATGTGCCAGATCTCTCCAAGAACCGATTTCAGTATGGCTCATCTGATTATACCATCTGGCTGCTGCTCCTACCAAGCTATCCTGGAAGCAATGTATTAACAACTGGTCATTGTTGATATACCTGGTCATTTTTTGGTAAAACATGGTTATATGAGCTTCGGGGTAAGTGATTCCCTTATACTTTTCAAACTCCGACACTTTGATTTTGTAGGGGAGTGTTAGATCTGGTACTAAGCTTAGATCTTTAGCGTCGATTCCACGTTACCTATCAGCGTCCTCCATAGCCCAAAATTTGTCTTCTAACCATTTACAACACTCTTCTAGCTGTCTTGGCAATTTAGACTTTGCCTTTTCCTCTTCTCTGCCTCATCAAGGTTGGGAATAACGGTATTGATTGGATGGTCAACCAAATTGGAACCTGATCTAGCTTGGAAATTTGGCGGTATTGAGACACCCTCTTGAAATTACTGAGGTTTAATTATGATGGGTATCCTTAGTGGCTGCGCTTCATGATGTGTCGGGTAAAACCGGGGATATAGTCACTCCTCACTATCTTCAACAGTGTTAACCATGGGGTTTTCCCTTTGTCTACTCATCCTGCAAGTAGTTGAGTTAATTGAGTCATCATACTCTTTTGTGATTCCATCATCTGATCCATCATATCACATTGGATCTTAGCAAGCTACTCCTACATTTGCAGCTGAAGTTTTTCCTGCATCTCTTTTTATAGTTGTTTGAGTTTCTTTATTCTCTGATCCATGTTTTTCGTCTTAGTTCGGGTACCGTAGGGATGCTTGGCGGTGTCCAGGTTAATGCTGAAATAATTTTTACTTTAATTAGAATTTTTTAATGACTTTTGATGCATATGAAATGAATCATAAATGCGAATGCATGAAATGCGAAAGAAGTCGATTCTGATTCAATTTCATTTAGGAAACTTTATTTAAAAACAAAGCTCTTTACATAAAGTGGATTACAAATACGGCCTTGCTCTAACACCTAAATCTTTAATTTTTGTAAGTAGAGAGTCTAATTCTTGTCCACGATCTGACCATGTCTCAAACTGTATGCTCAATATATCAGCTTGTAAGGCCAAAGTCTGTAAATATTCGGCTATCTCTCATATCTGGGTTATAGCCTCCCCTATAAGGTAATCTTTATCTCTAACTTGATTTTGGGAATGGCGAAGCTCCCCTTCCCTTTTTTCTTCATTTGCCTATAGAGACTTGATATGGTTTTGGCAATTTAGCAAGGCCATTTCTAATTCTCCGATCTTCTTCTTCATTTCCTCTATTTGGCTCAAACTTGCTCTTAATTCTTTCATCGAGTTGCGACTTCGATGATGGTGAAGTGATCTCTCGAGTTCCGCGACTCTATCCTTTAGCTTGTTTTGTTCACTTTGGCCTTCTAAAAGGTTCTTTTCCATAAGTTCATTTCGTGCCTGTGCCTCTCTGAACTTCTCCTCCCATTGATTAGCTTTAACCCTTTCGCCTTGAATCTCCTGACGCCATTGATCGAGAGTTTTTCCTAGACCGGCGGTCTTTATTGATAGTTGCATCTTCTTATAATTAATCTTTAAGCTGTTGAGGTCCCCTTCAACTCGTTCGTTTCCTTTTCGAATTTTTTGCCTCTGCCTTTTGAATGTCAGCATCCAACCCTAAATGCATCTTCTCTTTCTCTAATAGCTCTATTCTCTTTTCCAACTCTCGATTCCTTTTTTCAAAATCTTATTTTACTATCTCTAATTCGGACGGGACAACTCGTAGACAGTCCTCTATCGATCGAGTATCTTCTGAATTCGATCCCGATATATTATCGTTAATCCTTTGGCTAAACCAATTATTATATTCAGGTGTCTTCATAGGACCTACTGCCAATCTCTTCATACGGCGAGTTTGGTTCCAAGCAACAGAGATCTCCCTGATCCTCTTCTTATAATCATCTCCTTTAAATATGAACTCGTATTGCGCTAGCCCATGAGTTATAGGTACAAACTGCCTTGACCCATATTATCTTAGTACAAGTAAAGAAGAGTAACCCACGACTCCCCAAACTCCGAGCAAAGGTACCCAATTGAAACTTCTGCATCGGAACAAAATCTCACCGGGCGTCAACCAAGGAGCTTTCCATTGAACATCCTCTTCTCAAAGATTTTGGAGAAGCGTAATCCAATTTTCCTCTAACACATCATCTCTCCTTGGTGTTGCGACCATTTCTTTCAATGGAGAATAACTATTACTTAAGATACGACAAGAGATCTTATCCACTTTACAAAAAGGGCTGTGTAACCAAACAAGTAACAACTGCGCACATCCTATGAACCTGCCCTCTCTAGATCTTCTACAGGCGTTTAATGACCTAACAGTCTTGGCCAAGATCACGGAACTGGTGTGATCCCTTTACTGAGTCGGTCAAATAGATCTGTGACCACCTCATCTACGTGTCCTAAAGCCCTAGGAAACAGCATCAATCCGTAGATGCTCAATGCAAAGACATCAACTTTCTTTTTTCCATCCGGATGAGCTAAGATCAAGTCTTTCAAGTTCCTCTATGGGATGCACTTGTACTCATCTTTATGCTTTATCCTGGCCGTTATCCATTGCTCACTCATTCTCGTGACACTTATTAACTTCTTCCAAAAGGCTGGGACATAAGCGGCTTTCGAATAAATTCTATCCATTTGGGCTCTTGGACAATGCAACAGAGTGGTGTATTCCTCCACAATCGGCACCAAATCCACTCTCTCAAAGGTAAAATAGCTATATGCAGGGTTCCAATATTGAGTGATGGCCCGAAATAACCGCTCGTCTACTTTAATATCCAACAAGTAAGGCAAGTCCCCATAACTATGATAGAACAACCTCTTGGCCTCATCGTCCCATTGGTCCCATATTATTTTCAACTCTTGGAGATTATTTTGTGTAACACTAACACGGGTGTAGTCCCATGACTCCGACTCATATCCTGCAACCAGGCTATCCCTTGTTCTAATTGTGTGGTTTCTGACCAAATTCGGACAGCCGTGTTATCTTCCACTTTATTAAGAAAGTCATTTTCCATGTCGAGCTCTCTAATTTAGCAACTGAACCCGAATCGACACCTTTCTTCTAATATGAAAATGCATGCAAAGTAACAAAACAAATAGTTAGCACGATATAAATGAAGGTCAAAGCATGTAAAACATTTAAGCACCTATTGGGTGACCACTAGGGTTTATCACAACTCCATCTTGGGTAGGCTCTTAGGGCCTTTTATATGTGGTTTGAGTTCTAAAGTTGAGGGTACCTGAACCAGCGGATTCCTCAATCCTCACCCATTATAGGCTCATATGGATCGAGTTCGATTCAGGGGAATACATTTCTCTATGGCTGGATGGAGATGAAAATCTCACGAAGACATAGGTACGGATGTATCCCGGAAGCGATTCACTATCCTGCAAGGAGGTGAAAACCTCACGAAGGAGTAGCTTCTCACTCCCACTTAAAAGGGGTGACCCGGCGGTCATGCAATATGATGCAAAAATATCTTACAAGATTTAGTAATCACAACACTATGAATGCGATAATAGGATTATAATTTTTCAAATAGAATCTTTAATTTTCGACAAAAGGATAGAAATTAATAAATTTTACGGCTTGGCTCTCTTTCTGAACGTCCCCAGTGGAGTTGCCAAATTGTCGAAACCATTTTAAAATCGTGTTTTGAAAAATGGGGATCGACTTTAAAAATATGGAAATGGAGTCACCACCGATCTTTTTGATGAGGTGTGATCGGGTCACCTTGAGATGTATTATTTTAATAAAACATTTTTATTAAAACAATAATTTTGGTCTACAAATATTCAAGAAAATGGGTTCGGGAGTCGGTTATGTACGAGGAAAGGTTAGCACCCCTGTAACTCCCAAGATTGGTACCGAATTGATTAATTAATGTCCTGATGTCGAAAATTTGAAAGATTTTAGATTATGATTCATTTATATATATATGTTTGGACAAAATCGTATTGGATGCCAAAGCTCCCTATTTCGGAGAAATAAAATGCCATACTCAGTAAGTTAGGGCATAACACCTTATATTCTCAAAGTCGATTTATCCTTCAACATTCAACACTCGTTTATTAAAAAAGGAAGGGTATTCCCTTATTTGGGTCAAATGAAAAATCGCAACCCAGTGAGTTAGGGCACTATTTCTCAAAATTCCCGAATACGGAACATTGCCTTAGTTCTTTTAAAAACCTTATCTCGAGATAATAAAATATCACACTCAGTAAGTTAGGGCGCAATATCCCAAAAATCCCAAGAATAAGTTTTTTTTGAAACCTCATGCGTTTTGATTTAAAAGAAAAAGGATGCTCGATTTCGAGGTTTTAAACAAAGAAAATCGGAACTCAGTAAGTTAGAGCACGATTTTCTCGAAACCCCTAAGCACGAATATTTCCTTATGATTTAAAGCTTTGCATAAAATGATTTTTTTTTATCATGGACGGTGTTAAAATATGGCTTTCTAAACAAATGAAATGTGGTCAAATAATAAGATACAACATGAAGTAATTATTCACAAGTAAAATACCACATTATTAAATAACAACATGCAAACAAATATAGAACTATCTTTCCCATATTTACAATAATCAATAAACATAATATTAATGCGATGTAAAAATTTAAAATAAAGTGTATTGGTCTAAAATAATGATGTATAACACAAATATAATATATGTAACATGGAATAATTAGCAATATATGAAAATTTTCACAAAGGAACAAACAACAAGTAAAAAAAATTTGCATGCATTAAAACAAGACTTAATTGAAACAAAATCAAAATTCAATGGATAATTTGTGACTCAATAAAATCGATAACTTAAAATTCGGGACCAGAATGAAAGACACCTTAAAACATGGGGACTAAATGTGCGAATACTCAAACCCTTTGAACTCAGCGTTTCAAACGGACTAAATTGAAAAGGTACACAAATTTTCGGTACAGAATTAAGAAAATAAGAATGTCTATATGGCTTAATTAAAACGTGACGAAACAGGGAAGGATTAATCGTAAATATCCCCTGAGTATTAAAACGCGCGGATCTTGGCCGCATTCAGGTCGGGTCGCTGGGTTTGGAGCAGTACGGTGTCGTTTAGTGGCTACCGTTACAAGCCAAAATGGCACCGTTTTACTAATAGGCTTAAAAACTTATTAAAACAGTTTAAGCCTTCCATTTGCCCCTTTTGCGTGAGAGCGAAGCCCTAAGCCCTCTTTCTACTTTCGCTCTCAGCCGCTGAGAAAACCCCTTTCGTCGCCACCGAATCACCATTGTAACCGGCAAATAGTTGTACACGGATGAAGGACCCCTCTCCATTCACCGCTAGATCGCTATTGTAATCAGCAAGAAGCAGTGCACGAGTGCTTCAACTCATTTCGAAAGTAACCAACTTGAATCCTCAGCCCTCAACCCACATCTAACCCCGATTGGTCGAAGCAGATGAAGATTGAGTGCTCAGCACAAGTAAACTCGCTTCCCCCTCTTTTTGTTTATCGCATGCCAAAGAAGATGAGATAGGGATAGATAAATGAAAAAAAAAGGGTCAAAAAATGGAATAAAAACAACCTTTTTCTTGAATCTCTGATATTGATTTCATATTGCTCTGTTCAGTCTCCGTAAAAAATACAAGGTTTTGGCTCGGCCCTTTTTATAGCCGACCAAAAAAAAATACAAGCTTTTTCTTTTATTCCTTTTTCTTTTTTCTATTTGTCGTTGCTTTCTTCGTTTTTTCATTTGTTTGCAGCTACAGACATGGCCAAGGTGCAAAGGGGTCGTACGACTCGGATGCGCTGAGGGCAGTACGTACGCGCGCTCGTGAAAGCCTGGGCGTGGGTGGAGCGCACAGTGGCGAGCATGGGTGGAACGCGTGGTGCGAGCGAGACATGAACAGTCGCGCGCGTGGAAGCACGTGGTAGTCAAACAGTCGCGCGTGGGGGCACGCGGTAGTCAAAGAGTCGCGCGTGGGGAGTGACTACTGAGGAGGCTCCATAAGTTTCTGAAATTCCGCTTTGCTTGGGCCAGTCGGGCCATAGCTTAAAATTGGGCCAATTGTATTTGGGTCTAGTATCTAATTTGGATTTTTAAATTGGATAATATTTTAGGCATTTGGGCTTTAAGTCTAAATTTGTAAAAGAAACTGTATTGAACTCTTATTTCTGTTTGATTTATTTTTAGTTTTTAATTATAAAATAGGCTCAGGCAAATTTTAAACCCTACAAATAAATAAAAGAAATTAAATTTATTATTAACTGTCATATCATTAGGTATGATTATCGAAAAGTGTATAAGAAATTGTTTTGCATGCTCCACAGTCCACGCATAATTGCAAGGAAACTTCCAAACAAATTCAAATTATTGTTAGGATATAATACAATGGTTTGGTATTTCATTTCCGTCCAATCCAATCAGACAAATCTATGACAGTCTTAACTTTAACTATAATCCAATTATATAATTAAATAAAATTTAATTTGTATATAATAAATATAATTATATCGATAAATTTAATAATTGAACTGTTACAATAGTAATTATATAAAAATAACGAAAGAATGTAAAATTATCTTTAGTAATTTATCATAATAAATACAACTAAAGACGATTCAAATTCAAGTTACATATGAAGCGATAAATACTCTTGACCATCAAGCTATAATTCAAAACTATTTTAGTTTTATATAGTTATAAATAAATCACTCCCCATTATGATATATTTAAATCTATTATTATATAATTAATAAATAATTAACGATATAATAATAACCATGTGATATGTATTATTTATCATATATAACAATCTGTATTTTTTTTTTTTTGGTAAGCATATTTATTCATTAACTATATACATAGATTTTCGCATTTTATCTCTGGTGACCCGGTATCTCAAATATATGACATTCTAAAGATAAAATTAACGTGATTAGTACGGCTGTTTATTGTTTGTCATAAATAGATCTATCTACGTCATTATATTAGACTACTCTATTTTCATTAATTAAATATGTAGGCATGGTAGGTGAATGTGCTTGATTGATTTTGATTAGAACTAATCATGATCGTCCTGGTGCACTTAAATTTTAATTGAGTTTAGCTTAAAAATAAGTTTAAAATTTTTGTTTAAACTTAATTTTGGCTCTGTTTATTTATCAAGTAAATATATTTTTTTAGAAAATGATTTTTAAAAATAATTTATTTTTCTAGTGTTTAGACGGATCATGTAAAATATTTTTATTGTTTGATGATTTCCTATAAATATTTTCAAAAAGCTATTTTTACATATATTAATAAATTTATATTTTGAATTATTTTTACATAGATTGTAATGATTTATTTATAAATAAATAAATCAAATTAAATATATAATAATACTCAATTATTAAGCTAGAATATTAACCATCATAAATTGAAAATAACTAAAGTCAAAAATTATTTGTAATTGTGTTATAAAAAATAAAAACAAGGATTGAATAATTATAAATTAACTTCTAAACCATAATTAATACTAGAACTTAATAATATTATCCAAATACATAATTAGTAGTACACCACATAATAACAACAACATTGTCCAAGTGCATAACTAATATTACACCACATTAAAAGTATCAATATCTTCAACCTTGAGAAAATTTTTGAAGCCAAATTTTTCTATGCTTCTTACTTTTAACTAAAAAAACTTTGGCCTCGGATTTATGACTCACTAGATAATCAAACACAGAACACAGGAAGTCATCATCAAATCCTTCTTCCTCCATCGACATCACTTCTTCGTAAAGATGTGGTGTCTTATCCGCAGTAAATTGTTCCAAAGCATTAGCAATTTTTCCAAGTTGTTCACCCACAAATTTATTTTGTTCATCAACGACACTTTCTTGAACATTTTTTCTTTTACGTTTGGATGTGCCAGATAGAGATACTTTTGTTCTTACATCTTCAGTCTCTTCATTGTTGCAGTCTATAGGCACTAAATCTTGGTTACCATCATCCAAATCTATGTCAGCAAATGTTCTGGCAAAACTCCCTGTTGCCATATCTTTGCCAACAACCAAAGTCATTTCATCATAATGATCAATGCTTTTATTCAAAAATGGTTTATACTTCTTGTGTGTCTGTTGGATATTATACACAATTAGAATAACAAGTAAAAAATAATTGAAATATACTTAACATATAAATACATATATTACCATCACTACTGCATCATATGTCACTCTATCACATACCAAAGCCATTTCATCATAATGATCAATACTTTTATTCAAAAATGGTTCAACTTCTTGTGTGCCTGTTGGATATTATACACAATTAGAATAACAAGTAAAAAACAATTGAAATATACTTAACATATAAATACATATATTACCATCACTACTGCATCATATGTCGTTCTATCACATGCCAAAGCCATTTCATCATAATGATCAATGCTTTTATTCAAAAATGGTTCATACTCTTGTGTGCCTGTTGGATATTATACACAATCAGAATAACAAGTAAAAAATAATTGAAAAATACTTAACATATAAATACATATATTACCATCACTACTGCATCATATGTCACTCTATCACATGTGATCATTTTCATGTTATCATCCCATCCAAAACCACTTTCACCTCGAATTTTGCATATAATTTGCCACTGATTTTTTACAGTCCTCAAATGATTTTCCACATGCTTCGCATCGCATTGGACTTGAAATCTTTCAAAAATAGCTTCGACAACCCGATTAATAAAAACTGCTTTGAAAGTATTAGAATGCTTATTTCCTTTCTGGGCCTCCTTTGCTAGAATTACAAGAAAAACATGTTCCATCGGTTTTGTCCACCTGAATTGCTTGGAGGTCCCTTCTTTGTTTCCCTTACCCATTCTACATTAATAATTGTCATTGTCAATCATTTCAATATCCAACAAGCTTAAAACATAATAAATTCAATATCTAACAAGCTTAAAACATATTCAATATCTAACAAATTCAAGACAAAATAATTTCAAAATCCAACAAACTAAAATTTCAATATCATTATCCAACCAACATTAACAAAAAAAAAACAATTTTAATATTAAAACATATATAACATAGAAACAATAACCCTAAGCCCTAAACCTACCTAATATTTCTAGCCATATAATCAGTCCACATAGTTTGTGCAATTTCGTCTCTCTTAGCAGATCATCCTCTTACTTCTTCTCTTTCTTCTCACTCCGTAAGAGTTGGTATTATCAAATCAGACTCAGGCTCCTCGTATAATCCTTGATTAAGTAAATCATTAGGATCAACTCCCATTATATGATTATGAATGATACAAGAAACCAAAACTATATCTACTTGAGTTTGAAAATTCCAAAATGGTTCAGCATCTAATACACGAAACCATTTCTTCCAAATCCCAAAAACACATTCAATAGTGATTCACAATGATGAATGTCGAAGATTAAAGAGTTCCTTTGCATTTTTAGGCCACTGAGCACTAAACTCTTTTAAATGATATCGGACACCACGATATGGGGTAATATATCCATTTCGGATGCCATATCCAGCATCAGCAAGATAATATCTACCTACAATTTTACAAGACATAATTAACACTAATAAATTATGAGCTTACTAGAACTATTTGGCATTTAATGATAATTATTACCTTCCGGAATTCTTAATCCTCTTGGGCGTGAAAGTGCATCACTTAAAATACGAGAATCATGTGCACTACCTTCCCAACCAGCTAGAGCATAGGAAAATTTCAAATAAAATGTAATGGCAGCCAATACATTTTTTGTCGTCCCTTCTTTACGGCTATGAAATCTTCCTTGAATGATAAGTGGAACGGATGCACGAACATGAGTTTCATCCAATGCTCCAATACAATCTTTAAAATAAGGATAAAACCTTGGATTGTTTCTGATTTCACTAGGAGTTGACTCATCAGGTGATCTAATAACTAGTTTCTACAATTTCAAAATAGCTCTCAATACATCCCTAAAGTAATGGTGAATGTTGATCTATAATATCTAGATTCAATCACTCGAAACCTTACATTATGACCAATTATATGTAAAAATATAACTACTTGCTCCTTAATATTCACAGATTTAGTTGATTGTAACAAATTACTCCTACTAAGAATATCACATAAATTAAAAAAGGCAATCGGTCTCATCCTTATCACATTAATACAAAGTTGATCACCACTATATAAAATACTATTAATAGAATTTTCTCTTTCATAATCTCGATTCACACGAGGGTGAGAAGCAATTTTCTTCCTAGTTTTTTATTTTTTAATCCAAAGAGGGCCAAAAGCTAAAACTGAAGCCACAACTCCGACAACTGCATTTTGATCTTGACTACGATCCATCTACACAAAATAATGCCATACAAATATCATATATATGAATAAAGCTACCATGACTAAAGTGCATACATACATATATGAAAATTTTATAAATTGAGGACCCCCAAGAGAGGTGGCAACATGACCATGTGGAAGTTGTTGGGGGCATTCATTCATTGCCATTAGTTTATTTTTAAAATTCTTGCCTAGGCTACTAAAGCTTGCATTGTAGTGTCCATTATAGTGTCCATGTGTAACACCCCAAACCCGGCCCAAACACTACAATCGGATCTGGTATGTCACTAAGGAGATTCTATAAAACTTGTGGCACTTTGGAAAAACAATCATCAGGTCTAAACATTTATGCCAAAAATTTAATAATTTGTCACATGGCTTAACTTAATTTAAACAAAAAAAAGTTTAAATGTTTACTAACAATAAAACCCAACATAAAACCCAAAATGATAAAGTCTACTGGCCCATGGCCTTATTACATTGAAATTTAAAACCCTTTAAATAAAAATATAAAATAATAAACTAAAGTCTTTTATTTTCTGAAACAAAATGTTCTTTTGCATGGCCACCTTGCGCTCCTCCCCAGCCCGGTCCGAAGCACTAGGTGCTACCTGAAAAAAATGTTAAATAATAGGTTGAGTCGCGAGACTCAATGTGCAACCCTCATGCACCTTTAGATTTGGGCCTTAGCCCCACGTAATGTAATAATGTAACATATTATATATGAAAATATGCAAAGCCCAACCCAAATCCTAGGTTTCCATCCGCTACACGCCACCCTTACCTACCAGTCACACCATTGGGGATTTCTACAATCAACCCACACCGCTACACGCCATTGATGGCAGTCATGCTGCTTATCGTCAGATCATGGCAATAGCCACTACAACAAATCATGGCAAAAGCCACTACAACAGATCATGGCAAAAGCCACTACAACAGATGATGACAAAAGCCACTACAACAGATCATGGCAAAAGCCACTGCACAGAACACTTCCCCTTTCATCAAACCCAACCCCGTGCAATCACAGAAATCAGCATACTTATAAAACATATCATCTTAACAGGAACATTCACTAAAAAATGACAGAGATCACTAACCTGGTGATTCGCTTTTACCCTCCTCGGGTTTCGAACGTTATGCCGGGATTTTGGCATTTAACAGAATGTAAGTAGATTAATTAACACATATTAACAGAAAATCTAATGGTGTGAAAAGTTACACACCTGATAACGCGTAGGACTACTTTTTATGTTGATACCCTCGCTAATCTAATCTACTGCCCTTTGTCTACAACCTTGCTCAAAAGCCGGAAGAACACAAGGATAAGGCCTCTCCTATATTCGGCCAAGGTTAGTGCTTTACTCGATTTATACATTTAAATTAACAGATCTCCTTACCTTAAAATCCCGAAAGTAATTCGATCCGAGTGCTACTGAACTTTGGCTTAGAAATCTAAGCGATTGGACCCCTTCAAATCCCAGAATGCCTCAAATGAGAGAAAACACCCGATTAGTTAACCATATAGCCATTCGGCTAAGATTTCTAAAGGCCAAAAAAAGATTGAAATCTCACGAATCGACACTTACCTATACAAATGGTTTCGGCTACCCCTTGCAGGAAGATTCGGCAATCACAGAAGAAGATCGAAGCATAGAAGATTAGAGATCTAAGAATTTCAGCTTTTAAGAAAATCCTGAAAAAGATGAACAAGAGGAAGATTTCGGCTACAAGAACAAACAAGAGTGTAGTTTCGGCTTTTAATAAATGGGAGAAGAATAACAATGGAGATCAAAAGATTCGGCTAACAGGAAATTTCAAAGAAAGAAGAAAGGGTGAAGGAGGTGGTGATTTTGGCTTTTTGAAAGAAAGTTAACAAAAATTGTGGAGGGAGAGACTGAGAATTTCGGCACAAATAATGAAGAAAAAGTTGGGTTCAAATGCCGGAATTGATGAGCTATTCCCCCTATTTATAGAGAATTCGGCACCCCCTATGGCTATTAGAAATCGATTTCTTTACTCCTCTAGGTGATGGAATTTCGGCCAACTCTGCTCTTAGAAGATAACTCTTAATTTTTTTTCTCCTTTTATCTACCATATTATTAACTATATTATCTACATTATCCCATTCACATAAATCTTCCTATTTTTTAGCCTTGTAGCCGTCCACTCCACCTAACGCTAATGCCAAAAATTAGCTAACTTGAATCCAAGGAATTAGGCTCTTTGAAACTTAAATTTGGGCCCCTAACTCCCTGGTATGGTGTCACCTCCTTGTTCCCTAAGTGGCGCTACTGACCACTAGGCCACAAGCCCATTTTGATATTTTAAACACGGGTAATACCTTTTAAGTCCTATAATGCCCAAACAGAAAATTTTAATCAAGGTCTCTGCCTAAGCCTAAGCCCAATTTAGACCCTTAATAGTTAAATTAACACTTTAAACATATACACACACACTAAACGCTTAGACCCAAAAATTTAGGATGTTACAGTTCTACCCTCCTTAAAGAAATTTTGTCCTCGAAATTTCCTATTAACTAGTAATCATACTATCTAAGTCTCACCACTATGCTTTCGCTGTGCACTCTAATTCCAAAGCCAAAATAAACACTTAGTATACTATGGTAAGATACACACCATTATTCGCATCTAGAGCGTCTTCGTCCCCTTGGCGATGTGCTACATAAACCAAAGCTGGCTGCCTCGCCTCAGCATAACCTGCACCTCTACGTGATGCTCCACGACCACGTTCATTGCCAACATTGCCCTGGCTTGTCCACGGCCCCTTGGTGGTTGCTGACCACCTCTCCTAACCTGATTAGAACCTCGTCCCGCGGGCTGTGCCTGCTCCACCTATGGACAGTCCTTAATCATATGCTCCGTGGATCCACACCTAAAGTATCCACCGGTTCTCCATCTACACTCCCCATAATGCACCTTCCCACACAAAAGACATGACCGATTCTGACCCGTCGGAGCACGAGTTGACCCATCAGACCTAGGCCTTTTCTAAAAATTTTCGGATGATTCCGACGACTCAAAATTCCTCATATTCCAATTCCTATCCTTGTCCTTATTCTGCTTCTTAGTCCGCTTAACCTCCTCGGATATCTTAGCTTTCTCAACCAAAATCGCAAAGTCCCTTTCTCATTGCGGTGCTACTAATACCCTCAGTTCATCCCTTAGTCCATCCTCGAATCGTATGCAATGCTCATAATCAGTCGTCACAATCTCTCGAGCATAACGGCTCAATCGCAGAAACTCCGCCTCGTATTCAGACACGGACTTACTTCTTTGTACCAAGTTCAGGAATGCCTTCCTCTGCGCATCCACATAGTTGGCCCCAATGTACTTTCCTTGAAACGACTCTTTAAAGAAGTCTCAATCAATACGATCTGCGGAAGTACCCTCCTTCACCGTGAGCCACCACTGGTAGGCCTCGTCTTAAAGAAGAGACACGACCCCCTTCAACTTCTCCTCCACAGTAAAGTCAAGGTCATCCATTATGTGCTCAGTTGCCTCCAACCAATACTCAGCTGT
The DNA here is from genome assembly GCA_025506655.1 of Gossypium rotundifolium. Classification (NCBI taxonomy): domain Eukaryota; kingdom Viridiplantae; phylum Streptophyta; class Magnoliopsida; order Malvales; family Malvaceae; genus Gossypium; species Gossypium rotundifolium. Next base: position 132,811,099 of record CP106722.1, read on the forward strand.
GTTAGGGCTACGCTAGAAACTCCCTTAAACATCTCCGCTCCATTGGCACGGAGTCGTTCAGACACAGACTTCCGAGCTCCTGAACCCGTGCCTACTCCAGCCACTCTTTCAAGGACTCGCAGCATCTCCTAAGACACTGCATCATCTTCACCCGTTTGGTCTTGAAATTCTCCCTTCACACCGCGCTTCCAGATCTCGCTTCTCGATCCGAACTGTGCCCCACTGGCTCTGACACGATCATCCTACCCCTACTATGACCACGCGGCGGACGTCCATGACCTCTTGTACTCATGCTACCGTTCACGATTTATCTGATTAAAAATTTTATGAATTATTAACTCTTTCCACTGATTATTCACGAACAATTTTATGAAAAAGTAGGTTGATAGTGGTTCTTTCGATCTCGGATTCTATCCACCGATTCAGTTCTCAAATCAGTCTTTCCTAGTTTTAGAGTTCACATTCAATCATACAAATATCATCCACGGACCCACATTCAACATGTAGGGGTATTTTCATCATTTCACTACCTAGGGGTATTTTCGTAATTTTAACTTACAGGGGTATTTTTGTAATTTTCCAAAATAAGGTTTCGAGTGGTTTTGTGAAATAAGGGTATTTTGGTAATTTTCAACTCGGGAGTATTTTGGTAATTTTACAAAGTAGGGGTAATTTGGTAATTCTGTAAACCAGGGGTAATTCAGTAATTTTGTAAACTAGGGGTAATTCGGTAATTTTGCAAACTAGGGGTAATTCAGTAATTTTGCAAACTAGGGTTTACTTTAGGATTTTACAAAACAGGGTGGCTGGTCCCTTTCAGGTTTTAATTATAAGTTTTGGCCTGTCAACACGTCCTCATGGTTAGGGTGAACAGGCACTACGCACCAGGTAGGATTCTAGTGAAGAGGGGGTGAGTCACTAGGACTACTTAAATACCAAGCTCTCCTTGAATCCAATCCTAGACATGCGTATGCCTGTTGCCACACCCTAACTCGGCGACTGGTTCACAGGATTTGTTTGGATAAATTAAGTCTTATGGAATTTAGGAAGTTGTTTAAGCTAAGCCTATAGTCCATCAAAGTCTAATTAAACTAGCCTACGTCCCATAAATCCCATCAAACCCACATATATATATCACACAATGGTTTAGAGTACTTACCTGGCGGACTTGGGCCGGAGACGTAGGTGCCATGCTACTAACAAACCTGTTATCATTCATAAGCATGCATGTTTCAAAAGCCCATTTCTAGAAAACATTTTGAGCCCAAAAACCCCAAAGCTAAGTTTTGAACTGGCTCTGATACTAATTTGTAACACTCCAAAATCAGCCCAAACACTACAACCGGATCTGGTATGTCACTAAGGAGAATTTATAAAACTTGTGGCACTTTGGAAAAATAATTATCAGGTCTAAACATTTATGCAGAAAATTTAATAATTTGTCACATGCCTTAATTTAAACAAAAAAATTTAAATGTTTACTAACAATAAAACCCAACATAAAACCCAAAATGATAAAGTCTACTAGCCCATGGCCTAATTACATTGAAATTTAAAACCCTTTAAATAAAAATATAAAATAATAAACTAAAGTATTTTCTTTTCTGAATCCAAATGTTCTTTTGCATGGCCACCTTGCGCTCCTCTCCATTTCAAATCAAGCACTAGGTACTACCGAAAAAATGTTAAATAATAGGTTGAGTTGCGAGACTCAATGTGCAACCCTCATGCACCTTTAGATTTGGGCCTTAGCCCCACAGAACAGAATAGCAGAACATATTATATATGAAAATATGCAAAGCCCAACCCAAATCTTAGGTTTCCATCCGCTACACGCCACTCTTTCCTGCCAGTCACACCATTGGGGATTTCTACAATCAACCCACCGCTACACGCTATTGATGGCAGTCATGCTGTTCATCGTCAGATCATGGCAAAAGCCACTACAACATATCATGGCAAAAGCCACTACAACAGATCATGGCAAAAGCCACTACACAGAACACTTCCCCTTTCATCAAACCCAACCCCGTGCAATCACAGAAATCAGCATACTTATAAAACATATCATCTTAACAGGAACATTCACTGAAGAATGATAGAGATCACTAACCTGGTGATTCACTTTTACCCTCCTCGGGTTTCGAACGTTATGCCGGATTTCGGCATTTAACAAAATGTAAGCAGATTTATTAACACATATTAACAGACAATCTAATGGTGTGAAAAGTTACACACCTGATAACGCGTAGGACTACTTTCTATGTTGATACCCTCGCTAATCTGATCTACTGCCCTTTGTCTACAACCTTGCTCAAAAGTCGAAAGAACACAAGGATAAGGCCTCTCCTATATTCGGCCAAGGTTAGTGCTTTACCCGATTTATACATTTAAATTAACAGATCTCCTTACCTTAAAATCCCGAAAGTAATTTCATCCGAGTGCTACTAAACTCTGGCTTAGAAATCTAAGCGATTGGACCCCCTTCAAATCCCAGAATGCCACAAATGAGAGAAAACACCCAATTAGTTAACCATATAGCCATTCGGCTAAGATCTCTAAAGGCCGAAAAAAGATTGAAATCTCACGAATCGACACTTACCTATACAAATGGTTTCAGCCACCCCTTGTAGGAAGATTTGGCAATCACAGCAGAAGATCGAAGCGTAGAAGATTAGAGATCTAAGAATTTCGACTTTTAAGAAAATCCCAAAAAAGATGAACAAGAGGAAGATTTCGGCTACAAGAACAAACAAGAGTGTAGTATCGGCTTTTAGTGAATGGGAGAAGAATAACAATGGAGATCAAGATTCAACTACTGTGAAATTTCAAAGAAAGAAGAAATGGTGAAGGAGGTGGTGATTTTGGCTTTTTGAAAGAAAGTTAGCGAAATTGTGGAGGAGAGACCGAGAATTTCGGCACAAAGAATGAAGAAAAAGTAGGGTTCAAATGCCAGAATTGATGAGCTATTCCCTCTATTTATAGACAATTCGGCACCCCCTATGGCTATTAGAAACCGATTTCTTTACTCCTCTAGGTGATGGAATTTCGGCCAACTCTACTTTCAGTAGATAGCTCCTAATTTTTTTCTCCTTTTATCTATCATATTATCAACCATATTATCTACATTATCCCATTCACATAAATCCTCCTATTTTTGAGCCTTGTAGCCGTCCACTCCACCTAACCCTAATGTCAAAAATTAGCTAACTTGAATCCAAGGAATTGGGCTCTTTGAAACTTAAATTTGGGCCCCTAACTCCCTGGTGTGGCGTCACCTCCTTGTTCCCTAAGTGGTGCTATTGACCACTGGGCCACAAGCCCATTTTGATATTTTAAACATGGGTACTACCTTTTAAGTCCTATAATGCCCAAACAGAAAATTTTAATCAAGGCCTCTGACTAAGCCTGAGCCCAATTTAGACCCTTAACAGTTAAATTAACACTTTAAACATATGCACACACAAAACGCTTAGGCCCAAAAATTCAGGATGTTACACCATGGTAGATCAATTGTCTATTCATATATATATATATATAGCAAGTGCAATTATACAATAATTGGAAGCAATGTAATAAAAGTGGACACAATGCTACCCAAAATGTTGCATATACAAAACTTCCTAGTCCAATACAATTTTATTTATAAAATATAAAAACTTTATATATATTTATTAAAATTGAGTATTAAGGTGTCAACAAAGAATTTTAATCATTGTTATCTTATATTTTTATGTATAAACGGGTTTAAAAGGTTATGAAAACATCTTAAATCCGATTATATTTTTTTTATTCCACTAAATGTAAAAGCAATAACCCAGGGTTGTTTTAGCATCATATTTTAATTATTTATTTTTCGTATAATTTTCATAACTAGAAAATCAAGCATAGGTGAGGGTGATGGAAAAATTAGGGACAATGGGACAGATAAGAAACTAGGTGGATATTAATGTGGGAAACATAACATTCTGTGCTCATAATATATGTGAAGTTGCTACCCACAAACTCTAGGGACCATGCTGAGGTGAATGGGGGATCGGGGAAGCTCTTCATTTTATTTATTTACTATTTATTTTACATGCATCGATCACAACTCATGTTACTAGTTTTCACATATAATTATCGATTGTAACTCCAATTTTGGACATGGAAACCTCAAGTTTTCTAGGTTGTAACAGTAAGACCTGAAACTATGTTGTGTTGGATATTTGAGAAATAGCAGCCTAGCTAGCAGGCAAGAATTTAAAGTATTAACCAAATGATTAGGCTACTGAAGCTTGCATCAACAATTTTTTATTTTATTTTTAAATATGTCCTAAAACAATATGTTGCCTTACTAAAATAATAATTTGGTTAAATTAAAGCATGAATTGACCCGATCCAAAACCTGTCTACCTTGCCCAATTGACAGGATTACCTTAAAAAGACTCTAATATCCATGTATCCAACATTTGTAACCGAGTCGAAATAGCCTAGACTGTCAATCAAAGTTCCATATCATTAGAAAGAGACCATAAATCAGGGTTTGCATATTAACATGCTATGTATTTTCTGTAGGTTGTACAATTCGACCATCATCTCGCTATCATTCGCTTTATCTACCTTTCCGAATATAACTTTCCTAGTGATTTTTCCGGGTAATCTTTCCTTCGACATCGTAGCAATCTCTTATGGTTTCCACCCTAATTGTTCAGTAACAATAACAAAGTTGTATTGATGAGCAGGAAGAAGATTTTCTGTTGGATGATGCATGTTACTTATAGATGAAAGATACCGGGTTCTTTGATGTAGATTGGGATTAGTAAGTAAACCTTTTTGCATCAAAATGTATGTAACACTGGGAAAGAACATTGATTACATACTTTATAAATAAATTCAAAAGGGTTAATGAGTAAATTTTTGCATATTATCATGCTAAGTATTTTCTACAGGTTGTACAATTTGACCATCATCAGCTATCATAGATAGTGAGACTACCTCAGAACTAATGTAACCAAACAGCACATAAAAAGAAAAAGAGGAGTTTCCAAAGGTTCTGTAAAAAGACTAGCAAGCTGTACATTATTTCTAAGGCTCACGGTAAAAGAGCATGAACAAATCAAGCAGGGTATTCATTTCATTGAAAATCACAATATAAAACCAACTACCTAAACAGCCATTTCATAATGGGATTATGCAAATACGGTAATAACTTAATACCGTCATAACGTTCTGCATCGCATGGCAAGACAAACAAAACACGCATCAAGGAAGAAACCAAACAATATAAGTTCACTAAATAGACATTAATTGCAATAAGGATTAGTCTTAGATAAAAACACAAGTATAAAGCTAAGAACCGATGCATAGACTTACTATTTCCAAATAGGTGGAAGCTTCTTTGTTTTCTTGTAGTAACAAGCAAGCCTGTGAATCCTGCTCTCGACAAGAATCAATCGAAACTTGGAATCCTTATCCTTCCTGTTTCTTTCCAAATGCTTGCGGATCGCAACAGCTTTCTTAATAAGGTGGTACAAATCCTCGAGAATTTCAAGGGCAAGACCTTTCAAAAATAATAAAAAATAACAATACATCAAAAATAACCCCACAACATTTATGATTTATTTTTAGAATAAGGTAATCAATGAACATTTTAAAGCTAAAACATTGTTGTAATCAGAATTTTGTAATTGGTACTGAATCAGATATGGTATAATGACTTGATGATGATGCTATAAAATAATATCCAATGGTACAAAATATAGTAACACTCAAAACATGATATTATCATAGAAGAGTTGGTCCAAATTAGATTGCTGAAAAGATTTCCTTTCTAATTTATAAAATGATGGAAAGGTTATGTCGATTTGGTGATACTTTTAAATCTCTCTCCTTCAGGATTCGTTACCAAAAGATTTAGTTGAATCATAATGAAACACCCCAAACCCGCCCACAAGCCCTGACCGAATCTGGCATGCTCCTTGAGTAAAACGTAGTTAAGTCTCGTATGACATTTTTGAAAATCGTGGTGGTTTTCAAGAAAATAGATTTGGGTTGTTCTCGAGTTAAAATTTAGTTGTAACTTAATTTGTACTAAATCGATAAGTTCATATTTCAAAAGTTACAAGTTAAAGAAATACCGAATTTTAGAGTTTAATATTACTGTTAACTTGAAAAAAAATACCATAGGTGTTTGAGTTTCAAAACAATTGATGTTGTTCGCAACATAATAGAAATTTAAAAAGCAGGGAAAAATGAAATAGCTAAAAAAAAAATAATGGCCTTATTACATCAAATTATAACCCAAAATAATTCAAAATAGACTTAAAAAGAAAAATCGAAAAACTAAGCTGTGCATGGCCACCAATAAGTTCCTGCCGACCCGGCCCATCTACTGAGTTCCATCTCCAAAAAGTTAGCCCACGAAGGGTGAGTCAACAGACTCAATGTGTAACTACCATCACAGATTCCCAAATCATACAAGGCATAATAAATCACATAAAATAATTGTGAACCATGATGCAACCCAAACCACCTAGATCCAACCTCTACACATCACCCACCGTGGGGATTACTAAATCGACCCTCCATCCGCTACACACCATCGAAGGCAGTCGCTACAGTCAACTGCACATCGCCCTTATAATTGTGGCATAGCCACCAGATAATGTGACAGAGTGACCAGATTCAGATAATGTGACAGAGTCACCAGATAATGTGGTATGAACCACCAGATCACTTCCCCTTTCACAAAATCACCCATATGCCCATGCAACATACATAACATACGAATAACATGCATTATACCTTACCCCATAGCCTTAACAATATTTCACATATATCCATATTCATGTTTTATAAACTTTACCTAAGCGAGAGTTAGGGGTAACGATACTGAATACCTTTGTACCATGGAATGGTACCCTTAGCCATATTCATGCATAGCCTTATTAACATATACAAATCAATATTATTGTTAGTTGGGAATTTAGGGTGGGTTACACACCTGATTACTCGTAGATCTAATCGAAATCCCAAAAATCCCGATGTAATGCACTAGATCTCTTCTCCTACATTCGGCCAACACTAAGCACATTAGTCAATAGGCCATTCAGCTAAACACAAATCTCGAAGGGTTAACGAGACCAAAACCCTTACCTTGTTGCCGATTTGGTTACCAAGCAAATCCCAAAAGTCTTTTATGAATCGTCACTACCAACCTACATTCAGCCAACACCCTATTTATTAGACCAAACCCTTAAACGAAATCAATAAGTATCATAATCCATTCGGTCAACCATGATTGATCAAGTAAGACCATTCTACCAACCATGATTGTACAAGTAAGGCCATTCGCCAAAAGAATGATTCAAGAGAAGTGGCCATTAGGTGAACCTACACCATCCTACCTTCTGCTTTTCCATAGATCAAGACAGGAGACTTTTAGTGAGTCCGATTCAACTTCTAGGAGTAAGGAGTGAAATTGGTGAACCTTGGAAACGTGATTCAAGTTAGAAACTAATTAAAGAAGAGAGAAACCACAAAGAAGAAAATCCCAAAACTTATCAAGCTCGAGAGGTGTATGCGGCAATGGTGCACTTTTAGGAAAAAGAGATTTCTCCTTGAAGATTCGGCTATAGAAGAAGGTGATGGGGACTAGGGTATTCAGCTTTTAAAAGATTTTGAGGAGGAAAAAGGATGAGAAGAAGAAAATATTAGAGAGTTGTGGCAAAGAATCTCACCAAAGAAAAGGGAATTTGACTTTCAGAGAAAAAGTTGTGGAAAGAAAGAAAACAAATGGGAGAAAAGATGGACTAGTGCCTACTAGTTTTGGCCACAGATGCATACCCTCGAGTTGGAGTTTGACCAACTCTCTACCTCTTGATAACTTTTATCCATCTTGATAAACCAACTTTTATCTCTCTTTTAAAAGAGGCCACCAAATCCACTTCTTCCTCTTAATTATCATCATCTATCACTCAAAATAAAAGAATTTAAGCTCCTAATTTGAAGCCATTGTGCCGCCCACCCCTTCCCTTAGGAGTGCCGAATTTTGGCTCATTAACTTGGGCCCCAAGCGCCACATTGGCCCAAACTCTTCCCTAAGTGACGCCACTTAATACCCATTAAAACTCCTCTAAACTTTGGGCCACAAGCCCGACTTGCTATCAAATATAATTGTTTAACTTTTAATTTCTACTAACACTATTTAACAGCCACTTAACCTGTGTTTTAAAGTCCAACCCGAGCCCAATTCATACCGTAATGCCTTAGCCATACAACATACCAAATGCACAGACCCACAAAAATCAGGATATTACAGTTCTACCCCCTTAAAATAATTTTGACCTTGAAATTACCTGGCTAAAATTAATGAAGGTATTGCTGTCACATTATTTCCTCTGACTCCCACGAAGCTTCCTCCGATCCATGGTTACGCCACAACACTTTGACTAAAGGGACTGATTTCCTCCGAAGCACCTTCACATCCCGTTTCAAAATCTAAATCGGCTCTTCCTCATAGGACAGATCCGATCTCAGCTTTACCTCCTCAATCGGTATTATATGAGATGGATCCGATCGGTAACGACGTAGCATCGAAACGTGGAACACATCGTGCATCTGTTTCAACTCAAGGCAATTCTAATCGATACGCCATGGTCCAACCCGCTTGAGAATTTGATAAGGTTCTATAAACCTAGGACTTAACTTTCCTTGCGACCAAATCTCATTACCCTCTTCCACAAATAAACTTTGAGAAACACATAATCTCCCATACAAGCAAACGCAATCTCCTTCCACTTAAGATCTGCAGATGACTTTTTCGGTCGCCGATGCCTCCTTCAACTGTGTCTAATTACCTTAACCTTTTCTTCCGATTCTACCACAATTTACGGACCCAAAACCGACGTTCTCCCAATTACATCCAACATGTAGGAGTGTGACACTTTCGTCCATACAGCGCTTCGTACGGTGCCATCTGAATACTTTCCTGATAGCTATTATTGTAAGCAAATTCTGCTAAAGGCAAGAACTCCTCCCAACTCCCTCTGAAGTCTATCACGCAACCTCTCAACATATCCTCCAGCACTTGAATTACCCGCTCAGATTGGCCGTCCGACTGCGGATGGAATGCTGTACTAAAATCCAACCCAGTGCCCAAAGCTTGATGTAGTGCCTTCCAAAACCGAGACGTAAACCTCGGATCCCTGTCTGAGATAATCGACACCAGCACTCCGTGTAGCCTCATGATTTCTACTACATACAACTTTGCCAATTTCTGTAGAGAATAGTCAACCCGCACTGGTATGAAATATGTAGACTTCATCAATCGATCTACTATCACCCATACCGAGTCCTTCTTAGTAGGCGTAAGGGGAAGCCCACTAACGAAGTCCATGGTAATCCTCTCCCACTTCCATTGCGGAATCTTGATTGGCTGAAGCAATCCTGACGGTACTTGGTGTTCAGCCTTGACTTGCTGACACGTTAAGCACTTCCCTATATACTCTGTAACTTCCCGCTTAAGACCAGGCCACCAAAACTGTTCCCGTAAATCCTTGTACAACTTACTTCCTCTAGGATGCATAGTATAAGGGCTACCATGCGATTCCTGAAGAATTCTCTGCCTTAACTCCTCATCCTTCGGCATACAGACCTTGCCCCGAAAACACAACACTCCATCATTGTTTACACCAAAATTTTCCAATTCCCCATTTTGTACTTGTAGTAGCTTAGCACTTAGTTCACCATCTGCCAACTACTTCTCCTTTACCTGACTTAACCATGTCGGCTTCACTTGCAACTCCGCTAGCAAACTTTCATCATCATATAGGCTCAAATGTGCAAACATCGCCCTCAAATCTGACACTACTTTTCGACTTAGGGCATCTGCCACTACATTCGCCTTGCCCGGATGATACTCTATTGAGCAATCGTAATCTTTCAACAACTCCACCCACCTTCGCTGTCTCAGATTCAGCTCCTTCTGGGTCAACAGATACTTAAGGCTCTTGTGGTCTGTATAGATCACCGACTTCTCTCCATATAAGTAGTGCCTCTACACTTTTAGAGTAAAAACCACCGCCGCCAACTCCAGATCATGCGTCCGATAGTTAACCTCTTGTGGCCTCAATTGTCGAGACGCATAAGTGACCACTTTCCTATCTTGCATAAGAACACATCCCAATCCTGTATGGGAAGCATCATAATATACCACATAGTCCTTCCCGCTTCAGTCAATCAAAACCGAGCTTCACAATACTTGCTTAAGCTTCTCAAAACTCTCCGCCGCTTATCCGCCCATACGAAAGGTACCTCCTTTCTCAACAACTTCATCAAAGGCGCTGCTATTGACGAGAACCCTTCGACAAATCTCCTATAGTAGCCTGCTAACCTCAAGAAACTACGAACCTTAGCCACAGACTTGGGTGGTTTCCAATCCAATACTGCTTCAATCTTCCAAGGATCCACCCTTATTCCTTCAGCAGATACCATATGTCCTAAAAACGTAACTTCCTTTAGCCAAAATTTGCACTTGCTGAACTTGGCATATAGCTTTTTCTCCCTTAACACTTACAATATGACATGAAGGTGCTTATCATGTTCTTCCTCAGACTTGGAATACACTAGAATATCGTCTATGAACACAACGACGAGCCGATCCGTGTAGGGTTAAAAACCCGATTCATTATGTCCATGAACGCAATTGGGCGCTTTGTCAATCCGAACAGATTACTAAAACTCATAATGCCCATACCTTGTCCGGAAAGTTGTCTTATGGATATCACCTCCTTCACCTTAAGATGATGATATCCCGACCTTAGATCTATCTTCAAAATATCATGCCCTTAGTCGATCGAACAAGTCATCTATTCTTGGCAATGGATACTTGTTCTTGATGGTCACTTATTCAATCGCTTAGTAGTCGTGCACATGCACATAGTCCCATCCTTCTTCTTCACAATAGGACCGGTGCTCCCCATGGAGACACACTAGGTCGAATAAACCCACGATCGAGTAACTCTTGGATTTGGGCTTTGAGTTCTACTAGCTCTTTGGGTGCCATTCAAGATGGAGCAATTGACACGTGGGTCAGACTTACCATAAGTCAATTTCGAACTCCACCTCCCTATTTGGGGTAACCCTGCAGCCTCCAAAAGACATCCACAAATTCCCTTCATCGTTCTAACTCCTCCTATAGTTGCTTCCTTAGCCTCTAAGGTACTTATCAACATCGTAAAAGCTACACACCTTTTCTCACCATCTTCTACCTTAAGGCGATACCACATTTGACAAGCAATTAGTCTCTCAACCATCACCACAACCTCTTTGTCGTCGAAGTTCTTAATGACATGCGCTTAGCAGCACAATCCACATTTGTATGGTACTTCACTAACCAATCCATGCCTAAGATTAGGTCAAACTCCTCAAACGGCAACTCCATTAAGTCTGCTAGAAATTGCGCCCCTTGAACTTTCAAGGGTACTGCCCTAAAGAGTTTGTCTAACACTACTGATTGCCCTAAAGGACTAAGTACAGTCATCTTCCTAGGTACAGTCTCAGAGTTCACATGCAAAGTTCCAGACACCTTACTAGTAATGTATGAATGAGTTGACCCAATATCTATCAACGCAATAAAGGGTAATCCAGAGATAAGAAACATACCCATTATGACATCAGGTGCGCCACCATCCTCCCTCTGACGAATTGCATATACTAGACCCGACTGTCTCACCTCCGTGCTACCAACACCTCTGCCCGGTGTTCCCCGTCCTCTTTTAGAACCATTACCTCTGCCAGCCGAACCACGACCCCACGGTGGCTGCTGTCCACCTCTTCCATCCTAATTAGAACCCTGACTTACAGGTCGGCTCCCGTCTGTTTTCATGAGACAGTCCCTAATCATGTGATCCTTGGACCCACACTTAAAACATCCTCCCGTCTTCATACAACACTCTCCCAAGTGCATCTTTCCACACTGGGCACAAGTGCAGTCTCGTCCTCTTGTAGCAGCTTGCTGACCTCGCGACCCATCCGTTCGGGTCTTTTTGGATATTCCCAAATGACCTCGATGATCCAAAACCTCTCTTTGCTTATTCTCGTCTCAGATTCATCTCACAGATCCTTAACTCCTTCAGTAACCTTTGTCTTTTCTACCAACACAGCAAACTCTCGCTCCAGCTGTGGGGCAATCAACAATCTCAGGTCATCCCTTAGTCCGTCCTCAAATTGGATACATCATTCATGCTCCGTAGCCACTATACCTCGAGCGTATTGGCTCAACCTTAAGAATTCTACCTCGTACTCGCTACGGACTTATTTTCCTAGACCAGCCTTAAAAACGCCTTCCTCTGCACATCAGCATAACTAGTCCCAATATACTTCTTCTGATACGCTACCTTAAAGTACTCCCAAGAAGATCATCTGCGATAGTACCATCCCGAACCGTGAGCCACCATTGGTATGACTCATCATGGAGTAACGACACTACCCCTTTCAGTTTCCCCTCGGTAGACAGGTCCAAATCATCCATAATTCGCTCCGTCGCCTCTAACCAATACTCAGCCGTATTGGCGCCACACCTGATATACCACGGAAAAACTCAGCTCCATTGGCTCAGAGTCTCTCGGGTATAAATTTTCGAGCTCCCATACCTCTACCTACTCCAGCCACCCTCTCAAGAACTCGTAGCATCGCTTGCGATACTGCATCATCTCCCGTCTGATCCTGATATTCCCCACCAACAACTGGTGGTTGTGGCATCTCATTCTCGGACCCTTGACCAGACATAACGGGTTCTGACACGGTCATTTGGCCTCTACCACGGCCACGTACATTACGGCCACGTCCTCTAGAACTCATGTCTATGTTCGTGATTTAATCTGGTGGACTTCGGGCCAGAGACTCAGGTGCCATGCCAGAAAACCTGCTCATTCTCTAGTAAAAACTCAATTTCAAAATAAGAAAAATGTTTTGGGCCCAAAAAGCCCTTAAGGTTGAGTTTTGAACCGGGCTCTGATACCAAATTGAAACACCCCAAACCCAGCCCACAAGCCCTGACCGGATCTGGCATGCTCCTTGAGTAAAACGTAGTTAAGTCTCGTATGACATTTTTGAAAATCGTGGTGGTTTCGAAGAAAATAGATTTGGGTTGTTCTCGAGTTAAAAATTTAGTTGTAACTTAATTTGTACTAAATTCATAAGTTCATATTTCAAAAGTTACAAGTTACAGAAATACCGAATTTTAGATTTTAATATTACTGTTAACTTGAAAAAAATACCATAGGTGTTTGAGTTTCAAAACAATTGATGTTGTTCGCAACATAATAAAAATTTAAAACGTAGGGAAAATGAAATAGCTAAAAAAATAAAAATAACGGCCTTATTACATCAAATTATAACCCAAAATAATTCAAAATAGACTTAAAAGAAAAATCAAAAATCGAAATGCATGGCCACCACTAAGTTCCCGCCAATTGGCCCATCTACTAAGTTCCATCTACAAAAGTTAGCTCACTTAAAGGTGAGTCAACAGACTCGGTGTGTAACTACCATCACAAATTCCCAAATCATACAAGGCATAATAAATCACATAAAATAATTGTGAACCATGATGCAACCCAAACCACCTAGATCCAACCTCTACACATCACCAGCACTCACCGATCACACCGTGGGATTACTAAATCGACCCTTCATCCACTACACACCATCGAAGGCGATCGTTGTTAATCAACTACACATCGCCCTTATAATTGTGGCATAGCCACAGATAATGTGATGAGTCACCAGATTCGAGATAATGTGACAGAGTCACCGAGATAATGTGGTATGAACCACGGATCACTTCTCCTTTCACAAAATCACCCATATGCCCATGCAACATACATAACATACGAATAACATGCACTATACCTTACCCCATAGCCTTAACAATAGTTCACATATATCCATATTCATGTTTTATAAACTTTACTTAACTGAGAGTTAGGGGTAACGTACCTGAATGCACTGTACCATGGAATGGTACCCTTAGCCATATTCATGCATAGACTTATTAACATATACAAATCAATATTATTGTTAGTTGGGAATTTAGGGTGGGTTACACACCTGATTACTCGTAGATCTAATCAAAATCCCAAAAATCTTGATCTAATGCACTAGATCTCTTCTCCTACATTCGGCTAACACTAAGCACATTAGTCAATAGGCCATTCGACTAAACACAAATCCCGAAAGGTTAATGAGACCAAAACCCTTACCTTGTTGTCGATTTGGTTACCAAACAAATCCCGAAAGTCTTTAATAAATCGTCACTACCAACCTACATTCAGCCAACACCCTATTTATTAGACCAAACCCTTAAACGAAATCAATAAGTATCATAATCCATTCGGTCAACCATGATTGATCGAGTAAGACCATTCAGCCAACCATGATTGTACAAGTAAGGCCATTCGGCCAAAAGAAAAGATTCAAGAGAAGTGGCCATTAGGCTGAACCTACACCATCCTACATTCGGCTTTTCCACAGATCGGCACATGAGACTTTTAGTGAGTCTAATTCGGCTTCTAGTTGTAAGGAGTGAAATTGACCGAACCTTGGAAACGTGATTCAGGTTAGAAACTAATTAAACAAGAGAGAAACCACAGAGAAGAAAATCCCAAAAACTTACCAAGCTCGAGAGGTGTATGCGACTATGGTGCACTTTCGGGAAAAAGAGATTTCTCCTTGAAGATTCGGCTATGGAAGAAGGTGATGGGGACTAGGGTATTCGGCTTTTAGAATATTTTTGAGGAGGAAAAAAGATGAGAAGAAGAAAATATTAGAGAGTTGCGGCAAAGAATCTCACCAAAGAAAAAGGGAATTTCGGCTTTCAGAGAAAAAGTTGTGGAAAGAAAGAAAACAAATGGAAGAAAAGATGAACTAGTGCCTACTAGTTTCAGCACACATGCATACCCTCAAAGTTGGAGTTTCACCAACTCTACGCCTCTTGATAACTTTTATCCATCTTGATAAACCAACTTTTATCTCTCTTTTAAAAAGGCCACCAAATCCACTTCTTCCTCTTAATTATCATCATCTATCATTCAAAATAAAAGAATTTAAGCTCTTAATTTGTAGCCATTGTGCCATCCACCCCTTCCCTTACGAGTGCCGAATTTTAGCTCATTAACTTGGGCCCCAAGCGCCATATTGGCCCAAACTCCTCCCTAAGTGACGCCACTTAATACCCATTAAAACTCCTCTAAACTTTGGGCCACAAGCCCACTTGCTATCAAATATAATTGTTTAACTTTTAATTTCTACTAACACTATTTATCGGCCACTTAACCCAGGTTTTAAAGTCCAACCCGAGCCCAATTCACACCATAATGCCTTAGCCATGCAACATACCAAATGCACAGACCCACAAAAATCAGGATATTACACATAAGCATAAACTATGCTGTGTTCAACCAAGTTGCCCCAACCCTTACTTTGGTGTTCAACAGTACTTAAAACACGGTATTTGTAGTGGATGAATGTTCTTTTTAAATCATATTTGGTTCTTGTTAAAAAAACCCCACGAGTATTTGTCATTTGTTTTTTACAGTTGGTGGTGAAATTTCCTAAATTGTTGAATCAAGATAAGTAAAAAGAAGGAAAGAGACAACCCCAAATAACAAACTGAAAAGACGAGTAGCTTTAGCCTTCAATCATGGGGAAAGATAGCTGGAACAAGAAGCACAAAGGCTTGAAAATTTAAATTAGGGTAGTAGTAGTTGAGAAACCATGTTGGGTGACTGGTGTAGGATCAACTTACTATACAAGCCACAAAAACAGAATAGGTAGCAGATGGACCATAAGACCTGACCATTCTAATAAAAGCAAATTCACCCACTTATGCAATTATGCGGTTGGTCTATTCTTTCAGGTCAATAATGATAGGAGTAGGGATTATACAATCCCTAATCCTGCCATGGGGAACCCATAGCCTTCAGATCAAGCAATCATTAAGGCTTCAATTTTTCTTTTTAATTATTTAAAAAAATTTGTATTACATGAAACAAAAATTAACAAAGAATAAATGTAACAGCCCGATTTTGGAGCTAGTTGGAACAGTGGTTTCGAGACCGCTAATTCGAGATTGAGGAAAATTATTTTGATGTTATTTTATGTGTTATGGTATAAATATATGGCTATGTGTAAATTTTTGTGCTTTAATTTGAACAATAGCATGCTTAATTATGAAAAAAGACTAAACCACATAAAGTACGAAAGTTTTATTTTACAAGGTAGAGGTACCTAATAGCTATAGAATGTAAAAATAGAGGTCTTTAAAGTGAAATTAGGCCAATAGAGGAGTATTGGCCAGCCATATGGTATAGGGAGAGAAGAGCATTTAATTTTTGGTCAAAATTGGGTGAATTAGGTGAAAAAAGATGAGTAAAATATGGTAAAAAGAATAACTATCATCTTTCACTATTCACTCTTCATCTCCACAGAAAATTTCATGCTTAGAGGAGTTTTGAAAGCTTGAAAATTTCAGCAACTCATCTTCTCTACAAGTAAGTGATTTTGGTGGTGTTATTTGATAATTTTTGTACTTTTGGAGTCCTCAAAGCTTAATCTAGCTAATGAGAGGACTAATTTATGATAATAGTTGAAAGTCTAAGGACTTGCCATGAGAATGGTTATGTTGTTAGATGAGTTTTTATGGAAAAAAATGAATGTTAGGGAGATGAGAAACAACTTTTGTGAAAGGTGTTAGCATGAAACACCTAATTAGGACTTGAATGCAAAGCATGAATTTGTGTCATAAATGCATGAAATAGATAGAATTGTGAGTAGTTGTAAGAGAAATAAATGTTCACCTAGGCTTGTATAATGAGAAAATATGTTGAAAAATGATTTGCGAGCCTAAAGGTAAAATCGTAATTTTTCCATAGTACAAGGGCAAAATGGTT
Source organism: Gossypium rotundifolium (assembly GCA_025506655.1). Classification (NCBI taxonomy): domain Eukaryota; kingdom Viridiplantae; phylum Streptophyta; class Magnoliopsida; order Malvales; family Malvaceae; genus Gossypium; species Gossypium rotundifolium. Next base: position 132,828,033 of record CP106722.1, read on the forward strand.
ATTTTTTCCTAAGTGTAGATTTTGATGCATTATGATCATAGAATGATCTAAATGAGTTAATTCTATTGTTATAGATCAAGAAGAGCGTGGGATCAATCTTGACCGTGAAAAAGGCAAGGTTGCGGATTAAACCGCAAATCAAAACGTTTCCACCGAGGTAAGTTTATGTGTAAACGATACATTTTATATACACATTATTGTTGTTGATAGGTGCATAGCATGATTGATAACATGTATGATTCAAGTGGATTGGATTTAATAGTTATTATATAGTTTTGTATGAATAACGAAATAGCTATGTAAATGTATAATAATAACACTTGACGGTGGGCTAAGTGTGATACCACTTTATTACTTAACTACGATGGGTTGTGTGTTATACCATCGTTTATTACATTATTTAGTGGGTTGTGTGCGATACCACTATAATTACCCTTTTTGGTGGGCTTTGTACGATACCACCCTATTAACGATTGATGGTGGGCTAAGTGCGAAACCACCGAGTGATTTGTCATTGGGGTTGGATTAGTGAGAAATTATAATGTGTTGTATCATGAGAATTTGTGGTGTTAAGTGCAGGGTTGCAAGTGAATGAATGTAAGCATTAAGCATTATGAGTTTCTTATCATGCCATTTGGTGTAACAAACGCTCCTGCAATTTTCATGGACTTGATAAATCGTATCTTCTGATCGTACTTGGACAAGTTTGTAGTCATTTTTATTGACAACATATTGGTCTATTCTCGGGATGAGAGTGAACATGCGGAGCATCTAAGAATTCTTTTGCAGACTTTAAGAAACAAGCAGATGTATGCTAAATTTTAGTAAGAGCAAGTTTTGGCTCTGAGAGGTCGATTTTAGGGCACATTGTGTTGGGTGATGGTATTAGGGTTGATCCGGGTAAGATCTCGGCTATTGTGGAGTAAAACTGCCAAGAAATGTGTTAGAAATCAGAAGCTTTTTAGGTTTAGCGAGGTACTAGAGATGGTTCGTTAAGGGATTCTCCATGATTGCTGCCCGATGATGAAACTGTTGCATAAGGATGTTAAATTTGAATGTACTGAGAAATGTCAACAGAGTTTTGAGAGATTGAAAACATTATTGATTGAGGCGTCGGTTTTAGTACAACCTGAGTCGAGGAAAGAGTTTATGGTTTACAGTGACGCGTCGTTAAATGGTCTCGGTTGTGTGTTGATACAAGAGGGAAAAGTAGCCACTTACATATCGAGGCAACTAAAACCACACGAGAAAAATTATCTGACTTATGATTTGGAGTTGGCTGCGATTATTTTCACATTAAAGATTTGGCGACATTATTTATATGGTGAGAAGTGTAGAATCTTCATGGATCATAAGAGTTTGAAGTACTTGATAAACCAAAAGGATTTAAATTTACGACAACGATAGTGGCTTGAATTATTCAAAGATTATGAGCTAGTAATCGATTACCATCCGGGGAAAGCGAATGTGGTTGCGGATGCCTTGAGTAAAAATCCTGTATGCTTTGAAAGCTATGAGCACAAGCTTAGTATTTTCTGATGATGGTACTATATTAGCTGAGTTGAGGGCTAGGCTACTATTTATTCAACAGATATGTGAGGCCCAGAAGAATGATGATGAGATGCAAGCTAAGAAAGCTAAGTGTGAATCAGAAAATGTTTTTGAATTACGGATGAGTTCGGATGGTTATTTAATGTTCCATGACAGGATTTGTGTACCTAAGGATGGTGAGTTGATTTGGAAGATATTGAATGAAGCACATAGTGGTTATTTGTCAGTACATCCAGGCAGTATGAAAATGTACAATGATCTGAAGAAATTTTATTGGTGGCCGGGTATGAAAAGAGACATCTCCGAGTTTGTGATAAGATGTCTGATTTGTCAACAAGTGAAAATCAAACATCAAGTACCTTCAGGATTGCTTCAGCCAATGATGGTTCCAAAGTGGAAGTGGGATCGGATCACCATGGATTTTGTGACAGGGTTACTTACGACTCCGAAAAAGAAAGATGCTGTGTGGGTTGTCATTGATAGATTAACGAAGTCGACTCACTTTATACAGGTGCTTGTTGATTATTCACTGGATAAGTTAGCCGAGTTGTCTATTACCGAGGTGGTGAGATTAAATGGAGTGCCTGTATCTATTATCTCTGATAGAGATTCGAGATTTACTTCGAAGTTTTAGAAGAAGTTGTAGGAGGCCTTGGGTACAAGGTTGAATTTTAGTACTACATTCCATTAGCAAACTGATGGTCAATCTGAAAGAGTAATTCAAGTTCTCGAAGATATGCTCTGGTACTGTGTATTAGAGTTCGAAGGTAGTTGGGAAAGATACCTACCCTTGGTCGAATTTGCTTACAACAACAGTTATCATTCGAGTATACGGATGGCAAGGTATGAAGCCTTGTATGGTCGCAAGTGTCGGACTCCTTTGTATTGGATCGAGCTTAGTGAGAAGCAAATTCATGGGGTCGACTTGGTTAAAGAGTGGGGAAAAAGTGAAAGTAATCTGGGATAGTCTAAAAGTTGATTCAGATCAACAAAAGTCGTATGCAGATTTGAAAAGAAAGGAAATCGAGTTCAAAGTGGGCGACAAGGTATTTCTAAGAGTGTCCCCGTGGAAGAAAATATTGAGATTTGAGCGAAAGGGGAAATTGAGTCCACGATTCATAGGGCCGTATGAGATTATCGAAGAATTGGACTAGTGGCATACCGGTTGGCTTTGTCGGTAGAGTTAGAGAAAATACACAATGTATTCTATATATTGATGTTAAGGCATTATCGCTTCGATCCTTCGCATGTGATTCCTCCAACAGAAATTGAGATACGATTGGACATGACATACAAAGAGGAGCCGATTATAATCTTGGCTCGAGAAGTGAAACAGTTGAGGAATAATGACATAGCCTTAGTAAAAGTGTTACGGCAAAAACACGGTGTAGAAGAGGCTACGTGGGAACTAGAAGAAGCCATGAAAGAGCAATATCCAAACCTCTTTATCGGTAAGATTTTTGAGGGCAAAAATCTCTAAAGGAAGGAGAGTTATATGACTGATTTTGGGGCTAGTGAAGAAATGGTTTGAGATTGCTAATCCAAGATTGAGAAAAATTATTTTAATGTTATTTTATGTGTTATGGTATAAATATATGGCTATGTGTAAATTTTGGTGCTTTAATTTGAACAATAGCATGATTAATTGTGAAAAAGGACTAAATCATATAAAGTGCGAAAGTTCTATTTTACAAGCTAGAGGTACCTAATAGCTATAGAATGTAAAAATGGAGGTCTTTAAAGTGAAATTAGGCCAATAGAGGGGTGTTGGCCAGCCATATGGTATAAGGAGACAAGAGCATTTAATTTTTGGTTAAATTTGGGTAAATTAGGTGAGAAAAGATGAGTAAAATATGGTAAAAAGAAAAACTATCATCTTTCACTATTCACTCTTCATCTCCACCGAAAATTTCATGCTTAGAGGGGTTTTGAAAGCTTGAAAATTTTAGCAACTCATCTTCTCTACAAGTAAGTGATTTTGGTGGTGTTATTTGATAATTTTTGTACTTTCGAAGTCCTCAAAGCTTAATCTAGCTAATGAGAGGACTAATTTGTGATAATGGTTGAAAGTCTAGGGACTTGCCATGAGACTGGTTATGTTGTTAGCTGAGTTTTTATGGAAGAAAATAAATGTTAGGGAGATGAGAAACAACTTTTGTGAAATGTGTTAGCATGAAAACACCTAATTAGGACTTGAATGCAAAGAATGAATTTGCGTCATAAATGCATGAAATAGATGGAATTGTGAGTAGTTGTAAGAGAAATAAATGTTCAACTAGGCTTGTCTAATGAGAAAATGTGTTGAAAAATGATTTACGAGCCTAGGGGCAAAATCATAATTTTTTCATAGTATAAGGGCAAAATAGTCATTTTGCCTAAGTGTAGATTTTGATGCATTATGATCATAGAATGATCTAAATGAGTGAATTATATTGTTATAGATCAAGAAGAGCGCGGGATCAATCTTGACCGTGGAAAAGGCAAGGTTGCGGATTAAACCGCAAATCAAAACGTTTTGCATCGAGGTAAGTTTATGTGTAAACAATACATTTTATATACACATTGTTGTTGTTGATAGGTGCATAGCATGATTGAGAACATGTATGATTCAAGTGGATTGGATTTGATAGTTATTGTATAGTTTCATATGAATGACGAAATAGCTATGTAAATGTGTAATAATAACACTTGACGGTGGGCTAAGTGCGATACCACTTTATTACTTAACTATGATGGGTTGTGTGCGATATCATCGTTTATTACATTATTTAGTGGGCTGTGTGCGATACCACTATAATTATCCTTTTTGGTGGGCTTTGTGCGATACCACCCTATTAACGATTGATGGTGGGCTAAGTGCGAAACCACCGAGTGATTTGGCATTAGGATTGGATTAGTGAGAAATTATAATGTGTTGTATCATGAGAATTTGTGGTGTTAAGTGCAGGGTTGCAAGTGAATGAATGTAAGCATTAAGCTCGTGACATAGTTGGGATGTGGTAAGGGATGAAATGAGTAAGCATGATTGTGAATGTGGATTGTTTTTGTTTAGTATAATGTCATGTATAGGGGCTAGACTAGGTAGATTGTTTTGTTATTTTGGCCAAGAGTGTGTTGGCCCCTTTGTTGAGAAACTCTTGTGTATATACCCATAGTTGTTGGCTCTTTTTTATATATATGAAAATATGAAGTTATTTATGAAAGTCTATATTGCAAAATATGAGTTGTTTAGTGATATGTTGAATGGATTCATGTTATTTGAGTTAGGGTGGCGAAAAGAGCTTGGCAAATAGCCTTGTTCTTGTCCACACCGGTAGGTAAACGGGCGTGTGTCTAGGTCTTGTGCGACACACGGTCAGTCCCATGGGTGTGTGACTAGGCCGTGTGTCCCCTACATGATAGTTTTTCCAAGTCAGTAAGCTTTGTAGTAAACACACGGGTGGAGACACGGTCGTGTGTCTCAACCGTGTGGAAGGCACGGCCACGGATATGGGCGTGTGCCCAGGCCGTGTGAAGTCTGCACCTTGAATTTGGAATTTAAATCACCATATGGTTGAAGCACACGGGCGTGCAACAGGCCGTGTAGATTAAGTCAAGGGCGACCACGGGCCAACCATATGGACGTATGCTAGGCCGTGTGATACAAGTCAGTGTCGACCACGGGTGTCGAACATGGGCATGTGAGATGATACACGAGCGTGTCATTCCCTCCATACGGGCATGTGGCCCCTGTTTAGGTAAAATTTTCTTAGGTGCGTAAAAGTTTTCGAATCATCTTCGAAACCTTTCGGAAGCATGTTTAGGGCCTTGTAGGTCCATTATAAGGATATTAGAGGTGTGTATGGAAAAGTTTTTAATTTATGATGGAAATTGGATAGCCCAAAACTGTATGACCATGTGAGTTAAGTACGGTAACGCCTCGTATCCGATTCTGGCGTAAAACACGGGTAAGGGGTGTTACAATAAAGGAAGGAAAACATGAGAGTACCTTGAGGAGATCAGAGATGAATTTTTTCAAGAATACCTTAAGCCAAGACCTAGCGAAACGAAGAGGAATAGGAAAATTTTGAGAAACAGAGAAAGAGATTTGCCTGAGAAAGAATGAAGGAAGGAAAATGAATGAAGGAAAAAGGGGAAAGATTTTCTTGGATGAAAATGGAGCCTTTAGGAAAATGTTTTATAGAAATGAAAATGGCAAGACAATTTCCCTAAAATGTAAGGGATTTTACGCGTGTATTGGAAAATATTTTCAAATGGAAAATGTTTTTAGTCAACCAAACACTGGAAAACCAGGAAAACATTTTTCGGAAATTGAATTTCTGCAAACAAACGCAGCCTTAGATTAAAAAAATTCTAAGCCTAATTCGACTTGACTTGTATTTCCCAACCAATACATCAAATAAATTTAAAATAAATAAAAATAAATTTAAAAATATAATACATCAAATACATTAAAAATATTAAAATAAATGTTTCCCAAAAATTGAAAATACATTAAATTTTTTTTACTTAAATAACACTGAGATAGTTGCAACTTAGCAAGAAAATACCTATAAAATAGTAACAAAATTAACAATAAAACAAGAGCTATATAATATCTAAACAATAACAACAAAATAGTAACAATATAATAGTGAAATAGTAGCAAAACAAGAGAGAAATGACAACAAAACAATTGATTCAGGTTGGCCTCGGGCAAAATAAATTTTACCGAGACTTGGCTTGTTTTCTAAACAAGTTTTTTTTTTTTACAAGTCTATTTTTTGGACCTATATTTTTATCTTAACCCTCTTACTTTTCAAGCGGACCTTCGGATTTGAATGGTGACTTGACCCATGATCAGGTATAATTTTAATTATGAAGAGATTTGTTTTATTTTATTTTATTTTATTTTTAAATTTATAAAAGTGTTATTTATTTATGACACATCTACCGTATAAATAAAACAAAAAATATAAAAAATAGGTAAAAATGAAGTTTTGAAATTTTGATGGTAACTCAAATCTCAAAGATATATTAATTTTTACAGATTTATATAAAATATAAAATGACAAAATTATTCTCAAAATAATATTTATTACTTTATAAATGAAAGAAGATTTTAATCTTTCAACTAAGATAATCATATCATACCAATGGATATCGATGTGTTTCGATGTGTTTCGATATACTATGTTGAGTTTATCGATGTTCTAAAATATTTTTCACATATATAAAATTTTAGTTTCTTAAAAAAATATTATATATACAGGAAAATATATCATAATTAGATACATGAAAATATAAATATATTATATATACATACAAATATATCTCAATTATGATATTGTAAAAATATTTATATGTACATATAAAATTTAAAACTATTAATTAGGTTGACCAATATATGAAACAATTCATATAATTTAATATATTGAGATATTATGTATAATAAATTAAGTCTTAACACACAAAATTGTTATCAAATGAGCTAAGCATATAATTTAATATATGAAACTCAACTAAATTGTTAGATAATAAATAATAAAAAAGAAAATGTTAGGTGATAATACTTATGGTACACGAAAAGGGATAGCAACTTCAATTTCTCAATCTCTATCATTTGAAAGTCATGGTTTTCATGTTGGAATATTATTAGATTATACCATAGCCATTTTTGGAGAGATAGAAAACTGTGAGCAAAGTTTTGAAATTGCGATTTCATTATCTCTTTTTTTTTTATTGCTAAAATTTTCCACTTATTAAATCTAAATATTTAATAAAACCGAATATTTGAAGGATATTTTATTAATTTGTATTTAAGTTTAAATACAATATTAGATTCAACACAAGCTAAAAGGTTGAGATTAATATGAAAATAGAGTTTTGAAATTTTTTTTTAATCCTCCCTTGTATTTGCATAGTAAAAATAGAAAGGAAAAAAGTTGGGTATTAGCTTTTTATTTTTATTTTTTGATTTTCTTTCTATCCGTTTTATAGTCTATGTTCGAGGTTCGTGGCTATCCCTTTCAATAATTTTGTCTCCAAGTTTTTAACCTGGGTCCTCCCCTTAAGAGTGTAATGTGTTTTATCACATCACTCATATTCATTTTATAGTCCATGTTTAGGGTTTGTGACTACTCTCAACATTTTCTCCATAAGGTTCAAACTTGGGTCTCCCCTTAAAAATACAATATGCCTTACCATTAAATCCAACACTTGTTCGTTAAGGGTTGAGAACATTTTGATTCTCATTATAGTTGCTATTGGCTTTTTGCTAATTTATGATTGAGTGCTTGATTTTAATACTTTTATGTCATAATTAATTATTGATATATTATGATTAGATTCTGCTATTAATATTTGTACTTTGTGAAAGTTATGGATTTAGTCCTTTTATTTTAATATGATCAGTTGTAATCCTGTACTTTTCAAAATTTAAAATTTTATTCCTAAACAAAATAATAACAATTAATTCGTTTTGTTAAATTCAATTACCAGTCTTGTACTATGTGTACCATTATAGATTTTGTTCATATTCTTTGATTTGATCATTCTAAGTTCCTATACTTTTCGAATTTTAAATTTTCAGCCTCGATGCAAATGACAATTATTAATTCATTATCAAGATTTTTAGGGAGCAATATGTGGAAATAACATTACATATGCAACAATATGCTTGATGAATCAAATTATGGAAATAGCATGACTTAATGAATTTAACAATTATAGTTTAATGAGGATTGGGATTTGAAAATTTGAAATGTACAGGGATTGAAAATAACCAAATTAAAGTAGAATGACTAAATTGACAAATTTTGTAAAGTATAGGGATGAATAGCAGAATTTAACCATATGTAATTCTTATAAGGATATTGTTTATATAATAAACAGAAAAAGAAAATGGGATGCGAAAGAAAAAAGAAAAAGAAAATATTTTTTGAATTTTCTTTTAATTGCTTCGACTTCTTCTCAACCATCCTTCAATTAAGATCTATTTTCCTTTTTTTCCATTAAAAATACTTATTTTTTTTCTATAAACCTTTAGATAAACTTATTCTTTTTAATTTGCAAATTGAAAAAAAAAAAAAAGGCTCCTCATGCCTTCGAAAAGACCCAATTATGAAAAACCAAAACAGCTTTTAAGAAATTGACACGCAAATGCACCCGGATTCTGATAGGGGCGGCGCCAAGAGCTGGCCGAGAAATATCATTTTTGACCTTTTAGAATTTTTAAAGTTTATCTTATTTTTTATAAAATTACATTTTTATTTTTAAAAATATAAAATTCTGGTTTAAAATTTTTAAAATTATAAAAATACTAATTAATAAAATAATGGATTACATGAAAATATAGAATTAAATTTTTATGGGGCATTTTGAGTGGGATATGCACTGTTGATCTAAACTTTGTGGAATTTTAGTTTTGAAGATTTGTTTCAAGAGTTATTGGCTCTTGATTTATTTATTTGGGGTTTTAGGTTGATAGTAAAATAATTAAAAAAAAGTTTGGTTAGGAAAAAGAATAAAACAATGAGGGATGTTGAAAAGTCAATTAAACATATGTTAATATTTGGAATTCAACAACTTAACTTTGATTAGGAGAATTCAATAATTTCTATCGGAAGAACATCATTGGCGCATTCAACACGTCCCTAGGGAAGAACATAAGATCGTAAATGTCTGAGTTAAGATGATTCATGATAGAAAATTCAATGTGTACATTTTAAATAACCCTATTAGAGAGATTAATTTAATTACTTTTATTTAATCTTATTTGTATCACTAAAAAAATTGCCAATATGGCCATGTAAAAAAAAATTTCAACAAACACCACACGGTGAACTCTTGCTAATAGTTAATAGTCCAAAAATTAATAAAGGGAGACCATCCAAGTTGAAGTAGCCAAGACAGTAGTTACAGTGACAGCTCGGTGTGTTTTTACGCATAGATTACCAAAAACAAACCTTAACTGTGATTTTTTCAATTTGTGAAGGGATCTAATTTTATTTTAAGGACCATCCATACAATTCCACTTATATTAAAATTGATTGCACATTTGATAGGAATCTTTTAGAATGTATGCATGTCAAACTCTTCTACTGCTACTAATGATAATGATAATAAGGCTAAATATATAGATCCTCCTATCAACTTGCTAAATTGTTTTTTCAAATTCACTTTGACTTTTTTTATCACATTTATAATTTGTATCTGTTATATAAATTGGTCTATATGATTAACTAAATTTTTAAACAGTTAGATAGCATGACTAAAACCGGAGGTGATACGTGAGCAATCAGGAGAACAACATGTGTCTTCCTTTTTAATTGTTCTTAACAATTCAAAAAAAAAATAAACATTTTATAAAAATATATTATAAAAATTGAATTTATATAATTCAAAAAATAAAAATAGTTAAAATTTCAAAAATAAAATAATTCGAAAATACTTTGCAAATTAAAAATATAGTTAAAATTTTAGAAATTACAAAAATGGAAATATGAAAAATTCAAAAGTAGTTTAAATTTAAAAAATTGCAAAAAAATTTAAAAATTATTAAAAACAAAAAAATTTGACATACATTGATCCGGTGCTAACCCGATGTTGTTCGATGACCAGAAGTTGACTAGATGTTGATCAACATTGATTGACGTTGATTGGATGTTGATCGGCACTGATCAATCAATTTTTTTTGTTAATTTCTAAAATATTTATTGAATTTTTGTAATTTTTAATTTTAAAATTTAAGAATATTTTATTATTATCAAAAATTCATAATATTTTTTTTATTTTTGAAATTTTAACTATTTTTATTTCTATTTTTTCAAATATATATAAACTTTTTTATAATTTTGAATATATATTTCTTATATATATATTTTGAATTTATACATATTTTATTGAATTTTAATTTTTTTAGAATAATTAATGAGTAAGACACGTGTTGTTTCCTTGTCTGTCTATGTGTTTGCTTCTTAATTTGGTCAAGTCGCCTAATTATTCAAAAGCTAATGATGTTAACTTTAGTGACTAATTTGTGTAACGGGTGACTTAGAGACTAATTTGTATAATAAATGTCAATCTTAGAGATTAATATAATTAAAAAAAAGTCTTGCACCAATCTTAAGCCTGATAATTATTATAAAATTGGAAAAGTATACATCATCATCAAAGTAGAAAGTTTTATTACGGAATCAGGATGAGAGATATATTTTGTTGGTGACCAATTGAAGTAGAAATATTATAGATAAAGATGGACCCAATTGGAAATCCGTAAATTTAAATTATATTCGATTGCTCCTATTATTTATTATTATAATTATTTTAAATATTAATAATTTTGTTATTATATAAATAAATAGGATGAAAATGACACATAATTGTTAGAGAAAGCTTGGCTAAGATAAAGCCAAGCTTCACTCTCGTTATATTGATAATGGCAAATTATTTTTGATCGATTCTGATTCACATATGTGTTTTAGATTTTTATCAGGAATCTGGAATTTATGCTATTTTGTTTTCAATTGATTCCCTTTTTACGAGTTTCTAATGATAAAATATTTTATTAATTAATAATATTATATACAAATATTTTTGAAAGGCTAGAATTGAATTATAAATCTTTAAAAATTCAAAATATAATTATTTATCAAGTTTCAATTTCTAAAGGACTAAAGTGAACAAAATTTCAATTCTGGGGATGCCCATGCCTGCCTGAGACAAAAATAATAAATACAATGCGTTTTAATATTATGGTTATAGGAAAAAAAGAAGAAGCTTTAATTGCATTTTATGAAACGCTTTGGTAAAGAGGATTTAATGGACATTTACGAAGGTTAATATAGAAGGTGGTCATTTTTCTTATCCAACTTTATTTGCTGGCATTTAATAATTATTATATCTCACTGAATTTAAATTTCCAAAATTTATTATTTTATTAAAAGGTTTAAAATTCAAATTTCAATAACATTCTTTTTTTTAAATGTTATAAATTTGTCATTTTATTTAAAAACCAAAGTATAAAGAATTAGATGGAAGAAATATGATGTCTAGCAAAAAAAAAAAAAAAAAAAGAAAAAAAAAGGTAATTTAGAAAACGTATACAATCTGAATTAAATTTCTGTGCTTTAATTGACTGTATCGGCGGAGAGCCTTGCAAGTTGCAATCCTCCCTAAAATGTGTGGGCCTTTATGTTTTTTTTTTTTTTTTATGTTTTCAGAATCAATAATGTACGGCTGCTTTAAATCATCATTCCCCGCTGGATAAGTTTTAAATTTGCTAAATCTCAATACTAACATTATAAATTTAGCCTTATAAAATTTTCTTTTAATTTTTACTCTTTACTCCTCCAAAATCAGTTGAATTATTATTTTTATAATGAAAATATTAATTAAAATAGTAAACTTTAAGCATTGTTACTCACATGATAATTTACATGTTTCTCATGTTTATTTTTAATTTTTTGAAATATATATTTTTATAATTTTAAATTATTTGTTAATATGACATATAAAATAAATAATATAATACCATTATAAAGTACAGATGAACTGACACACAATTTATCACATTAATATTATTAAATATTTTAATGTTTTATTTAACATTCTAATTAAAAAGCAATTTGATTTTCTTTTAAAATGTTAATTTAACTCAAAAAAATAAAGAATCAAATTACTAAAATTGTAAATATTAAAACTAAAATTATCATTTTACTACTCTAAAATGAATTTGTTAGTTCAGACAATTTCAAATTTTAGTTATTTCATATTTGAATTATTTAATTTTGTCCGTCTTACTTTTTAAAAATTATTTCAGATGCTTTTTTAAAAATGGTTTGTTGAAATTATTTCCAACTTCGAATTATTTTAAAATAAATTAATAATTTTTATATATTTGATGAAATTGAATTCAGATTAAAATTAATTAAATAAAAATTCAAGTTGAAATGGACATGGGCAAATCTAATTTGCCAGCCGTGAATTACCTTTTTGGTTTTTTTCCCCAAACTTTCTCAATCCAATTATTGAACACGAATTCTAGCCGGACACAGCAACTAACCAAACAACACTGGTAGTAGAAAATTTGAACACCTTCTACAGTTTTTTGGTTTTATATTTGCTTAATTTTCCTACAGATCCATTTTAAAAATTTATGGTCAATTCTTTTCGAAACAGAGCAGTTGTAATTGAGAATTAATGATGGTGTTGGTCTTGCCACCCAGATTGAGCCAAGTGGAGTTGCATGTATATCCTGACAAATTTATATCTGACTTGCCTGCCTCCTGCACGTGAATGTGTTATGTTTTGTCATGTAATGTATAAATCACCCTCTCTCATTCTATAAAACAACGTCCTGGCTTCTATTTTACTCCCACTTTTTCCATTCTAGTTTCTCTTATTATTGGTCTCATTAAGGCTGCTCTTCTGCTCTCTTCCTTCCCAACACAAGTTATTCTGGTTTTTGGTGGAGGCGGCGGCGGCGGTGTCTGAAATTCAACAAGTCTCGTAATCCGACATGGCGACCAAAGGGTTCGTTTTGTATCTGCTGTCGGGTTTTTCGATAGCAATTCTCTCTGTTTTGTTCATCCAAAAAAGCAACAACGAGGACATTAACCAAAGCTCAAATCTCTCAGAGTCCCCATATAATTTATCCACCACTGAAAAAGTTTGGCCTGTAAGTATGTATTTTTTTTTTCTCCTTTGTCGTAGAAGATCTTTATATATTCAGGTTTTGAATGGTGTTTGATTTTGGCAGGCATTGGAGTTGAACTGGAGGCTTGTAATGGCGACGGTGATAGGGTTTCTAGGTTCAGCATGTGGTACTGTGGGCGGCGTTGGCGGCGGCGGCATTTTTGTTCCAATGCTTACCTTGATTGTTGGATTTGATACCAAATCTGCCGCTGCTATTTCCAAATGTAACTTCTTTTCTTATTTTTTCTGTTCCTTATCTCTCTGCCGTTTGAATTTTTGAAATCCAGTCTCTCTAATCTCTAATTTAAAAATTAAAATCACACACCTTTGAATTTTAAATAGCAACTTTTAAGTATTTAAATGTCATATATTTAAATTTAACAAAATATTATCGATTGGATTTGGATGAAATTAAGGGATTATTATATGAATTGGCTGCAGGCATGATCATGGGGGCATCAGCATCGTCTGTTTGGTATAATCTTAGAGTGCGGCATCCGACAAAGGAAGTGCCAATCATTGACTACGATTTGGCTCTTCTTTTCCAGCCTATGTTGATGCTTGGCATCACTGTTGGGGTTGCCTTGAGCGTCGTTTTCCCTTATTGGCTCATTACTGTGCTCATCATCATACTCTTCTTAGGTTTCTTCAACAATCCCAACTCCGCCTTTTGTTATTTCACTTTTTGATCTTTGTTCTGCTTCTTGGTTACCACTTTTTATGACATTGAAATGTTCTGTTTCTTTCTTGTTTATTTAGGTACGTCTTCAAGGTCTTTCTATAGGGGTATCGAAATGTGGAAAGAAGAGACAATTCTGAATGTAGGTTTTCAATTATCTGAGTAAATATCAAGTCATTTATAAGACGAAATTATCATCATTTTTTTTTTAATTTGTTAAAATTTGCAGAAGGAACTCACCAAGCCACAAGAATCTTTCGTTAATTCCAGGGGTGAATGTAAGATTCATTATAAGTAATACCTTTTCATATTTATCTTTAGACAGATTTGAAAATATATTAACTTTATTTTTTTCATCTTAAATTCTTGAATTTCAGTACTAATAGATACAGAGTACGAACCATTGGTTCCAAAAGAAGAGAAATCAAAACTGGTAAGTGAATTTCTTTAAAATATCCATGTCTAGATTCAAATGAATAATTTCCTTTATATTGCAGCAAATACTGTGTTTCAATCTAAGGTGGAAACGGCTTTTGGTACTGGCTACAGTTTGGGTACTTTTCACAGTTATTCAAGTCATCAAGGTAAGCCAAAACTCTATCTCAGTTCATCGCAAATTTGTTTCAACTGTTTATCTCAATGGTGCATTAAAATGTTGGATTTTATTTTTTATTTTTTATTGCAGAATGATGTGGTTCCCTGTACCACTTTGTATTGGGTATTGTTTTGCTTACAGGTAACCCTAATTTGATTTAGACTTGGCGAAATTTATGCTTTCTTTGATTCAGTGATTGAAGCAAGTTCATGTTTTATATTTCAGTTCCCCATAGCAACACTGGTTTTTGGATATGAAGCAACTAAATTATACAAAGAACATAAGAAGAGAATGAGCACTGGGAACGCTGAAACAGTTTGTGGAGCTTCAATTCAATGGAGTCCATTGAACATTGCATTTTGTGCACTTTGTGGCATCTTGGGAGGCACTGTTGGTGGATTGCTTGGTTCTGGTGGTGGATTCATTTTGGGTCCTCTCCTCCTTGAAATTGGTGTGATTCCACAGGTATATTTGACTCGTCATCCACTTATTCTTTCTTCTCCTCCTATACCTATGATATATTTGGTATAAAATGTCAATTTGGTGGGTCATTCGGGTTTGTCAGTCAAGGTTTTTAGTTTAGTTAATTTCAAATTTTTTCATTTATGGATCATTTGGGTTTATTGGTTTGTCCATTTTACATTTTGTCATTCGAGTTTAACATTAGGTTGAATTCTTTTTGGTCATCTTGACTTAAAATTATTTCGTGTTTGAATATTTTAGATTTCAATCATTTTAGATTCGATTCATTTTAAATAATTTTTTATTTGAGTTCTTTTGGACTTGGATCGATAAATTTTAATTATTGACTTTTTAATGTCAAATCAAATTTTGTCAAATTTGAATTCCAGTTTGAATAAAGATGGTTTTTCTGAAACTAAAGCCTGTTGTACTTTGTAATCTAAACAGGTGGCTAGTGCAACAGCAACATTCGTAATGATGTTCTCTTCATCCTTGTCCGTTGTTGAATTCTATTTGCTTAAGAGGTTCCCAATGCCCTATGGTAAGTCATATGGTTATTATCCCTTTACATTTCTTCGAATTTTATTATAAACGTGATAAAAAAATCGAACTTTTTTTAAAATAAACTATTTTTCAGCTTTGTACTTGATGGGAGTATCTATTTTGGCTGGTTTCTGGGGACAGTATTTCGTGAGAAAACTAATAACAATCCTTAGGAGAGCTTCACTAATCGTGTTCATCCTATCTGGTGTCATCTTTGCAAGTGCTCTCACCATGGGTATAAATTCATTAAAGCTCAATGATTCTGCATTCTTAAATTTTAGCATTACAGAAGGACTAAGTTAATAATTATACTTTTTTTTGCTTTTAGTTGTTGGAAACTGATGATTGTTTTTATTCATGTATATTAAACAGGAGTCATTGGCATTGAGAGAAGCATTCGAATGATTCACAACCATGAGTTCATGGGGTTTTTAAATTTTTGCGGCAGTCAATGATCGTTGACTAAGTAAGAATGTTGTTGGTCATCACCTTGTTGACCAATCCCAACATATTCAATGTCTCGTAAGAATAAAGAATTCCATCAAATGTGTGGTTGTGGAATGTGACTGTTAGCTTCTGGCCAACCCCCCATTCTTCATTTATCTTCTGTTTAATTGCATATTTATTATTCAAGTTTCCTGGTTTTGGAAATCAAATAAACATATTCAAAACCTCATAATTACAATATATAGATTTATGAAGCTTGAATTCAATGGACTCCATTCAACATTTTTGTTTGGTTAGGAATACTTGAATCCGCTTTATTTCTAACTTTATTTAATACTTTTAACTCCTATTTCATTGATTTCCAGGTAATGTTCTATATTATATTAACTCTTACAAAATTAGACTACTATGTTAAGCTATGAAATCTTTAAGCTAAGAATAAATTATAGAAATGTTCACTAAATTATGGTTAATATTGTGTTGCGGTTATTCAACTTTTAAAAATTGTGTAATAATCATCAACATTATCAGATTGTTGGATTTTGGTCACTTATTCATAAACTTTTGTTACCTTTTTAACAAATTGAGACTAATCCGCCCTTATATCCTTGAATCTTCTTTTTTTTTTGGTTGAGGAACTACACAAGCCAACTCCGCATAAAGAATTGCCACAAGTTCCTCAATGTTTTTGTACCTCAAAAGCTCTTGATTGAACACTTCGACTCTTCCTTAATGATGATTATGTGACTCGTTTTAGAAGACTAACCAATTATTCTTCTTCACTGACTTGGAGCTATGTCAACTAAGGGTACTACAACAGAGCTCACCTCGTAAGAACTGTTGGAAACTAACGTGGCCCATCTGATAAAATTAAATTAATCAAGATTGTTTATGTAATAACTATACTGATAAGAATAAAAGATAATGACTCCTTTTTTTGGGTACAAAAAGAGATTAACACCCAAACTTAAATAGATAGATAGCAGACTATCAGACATATCTTGGAGTAGTATAGCACAAACATCATCTGGCGGTTGCTCACAAATCGTCAGGCAAGGTCAGTATCTCTAGCCTTCTTTGCCATGAAATCAGTCGCTGAATTAGTCTTTTAAGTTATTGATTATGACAAAATGTTTGTGATGGTTGCAGTTTAATTAGTCTTCTAACATAGGTCCTTAGGCTATAAATTACCCGTGAACCATTAAAGGCTATAAAGTGTGTATGAAGATGGTTAATGAGAGACGCATGTTTTTCTTCTCTCCGGCTTATATGATTTCATTGCTCGTGAGAATTGGTATATACCTGATAAGTTATAGGGAACAATGTGTAAATACAAGGGCCCTCAACAAAAGTAAAGGAAAAGCTTCTGACTAACGTCAAAAGAGGTAGGCGTGGTTTAGCTGATAATGCAGCTTCTTGTATTTGTGGTGGTAGTAAGGAGCAATATTGCATGTGATTCGAGATTGCCACATGGCTAAGTTGACTTGATTGAAAGTGGTGCCCCCTCAAGCCCAACATAGGTTTTCTGCTACACCTTTGACTATTTGGGTAATTGAAATATTTGAAATGCTTTAAATTTTTACATTGATAATACTGATTAGGGGACATTTTATGGTATTATGTGTTGGAAATTATGGGAGAATAGAAATGATTTATTTTTGAGGACGAGAATTTCCATGGAAATGATGTTGTGGAGCAAAGTTGGTCATGGACTAAACAGATGAAGTTGAGATTTGTTCATAGCCTAGTGCCATGGTCCAACATTTTTATGCCACAATGCCATCATGACAACCCACTTAGTGGCCTTGGATGAGGCTTGAGCCTTGTGATAGGCGATCCTAACGGGGAGCACAAAGGGGGACATGCAACATGATGGACTCTTGAGTAAGCCATGAGCAGACGAGATCGAGAGAGATAGTGATCCTATGTGATGAGATGAGGCAACATGTGGCTCAAGTGTGGGTTTAGAGAGCTAGGAAAGAAAAGTTTCATTGTTTAAGACATTTTAATGTTCCCAAAGTAAAGTTATGTGAAATATTATGCTCTTCAGGGGGTGTAGTGAAAGGTGCCAGCTCTCTACCTTCCTTTCACCTTGGCTAGTTGGTGGGACTTCCTTAGTGCAAGCGAGCGACTCTATGGCAATTGAGGTGCCATGGTGTATGAGCATCAAGCAAGTGGAATGCTCGATGTCTCATAGGAGGAAAATTATGGATAGTTTAGGGCCAAATGGCCCCATATCGTGCATTGTGCTGCTCGAGGAGGCCGGACCCTAGATTTTTTTAAGCCCCACAAGATCTTCCACCCGTGGTCCATTAATTAAAAACATACAAAAGGACCTTACAAGATGTAAAGGATAAAAGTAGCCATCCATGGAATCCATTTTTTAAAGTAATGTGTGTGTAAATGTCACACCCAGATTCGTTATGTTTAGAGTTGTAAGGAGGATTTATGGATTTAATTGAAAAGTTTTTAAATCTAACAAGTTCTTTTTGTAAATAAGCGCTTTTAGCATACTGATTCTTGGAAGGGGTTGGATTTCAACCATAGTTTCGCTAGTTTTGAACTAAGTATATATTAGTTGAAGACTTGATGATTAAGGTATTTCCAGGTGGCTGTGAATTAGTTTTGATGAATGGGATCGGAGGGACTGATATATATATATATATATATATATATATGAGAGGCATTCTTCTCCAAGAATAATTCTTTTATTTTTTGTACTTCTTTTCTTTGTTTTTCCATGGAAGAGAGAAAGATAAATGAACAATCGTGCATGAAGGGGAAAGAATGAGGTTTAAGTCTTAGAAATTGGAAATCTTGCATGCTGGAGGCTCGTGTAGCAAGGGAGGAGCATAAAGATGGATTTGGCGACAACTTCCAGGTGAGTTCTCGGACATAGCTCTTAAATGGATGTATCCCGTTTCAATAATATACTGAAAATGTTTAAATTAGTGTTTTACTTATGGGGAATCAACTTGTGGCGAAGTGTTGATGTATTGTGTGTGCATGTGGTATTGAATGCAATTATCATTTGGTTGAGTCTGATCATGGTTGAATAGATGAGAAGTTTGGCGTGATGTAGGGGTGTGCAAAATTCGGGTAAAATTGAAAAAATTCGGTTCACCGACCGAATTGGTTAATCGGTCGGTTAACCAAATTTTTTGGTCGAGGTCGGTTAATTATTTTGTGATTTTCGGTTAACAGTTAATTCGGTTCGAAACGGTTGGTTAACCCAAATTTTTTTGTTTAACCGAAAAAATTAATAAATAAAATTATAATATATAAATAGGCCCACTATTCATCTAAACCCAATCACTAAACCCAAATATCCAACCCAACCCAATAACCCAATCATAAAAATTACAAATAATTTAATAAATAAAAATAAAATTCTAAAACTAAAACTAAAACTAAAATTATGTAATCTTTTTAATTATGTATTGATTCATTTCAGGTAATTCGGGTAATTCGGTTAATTCAGGTAATTCGGTTAATTCGGTTAATTCAGTTAATTGTTAACCAAAAATAAAAAAACATATAATTTTCAGTTAATTCAGTTAACCGACCAATTAATCGAAAAAACTTTTGGTTCGGTTAACGGTTAAAAATTTTGAAAGCTCGGTTAATTCGGTTAATGTTATTTCGGGTCGGATTGAACACCCCTAGCGTGATGTATGTTGTTTAATGAGACTAAATTACATGGCTATGAGTAAATATCGTTATGATGCGCAAATGGTATGATTAGCGTACTATATGTCACATGATAGACAATATATGTTGGTTGAATGTTTGCATATCTATGCATGATATGTATGTGGCTTTTAGGAGGTTCAGATAGTCATACACGGGTTTCATATGCATTATATTTATGTGGCTTTGAGGGAGGTTCAGTTGGACTGAGCCATGAAAGGAGATTAATCGATATGGAGACTTAATGCGTACCCGTGTATGAGAACCCTTCATGGGACGATTGAGAGACCCTTGTGTAGGACGTATGAGAGCCCTTTATGGGACGAATGGAAGTCCATGGACATGGCATTACCGTAAATATGGAAGTCCATTAAGACGATCGTAAATCTGGAAGTCTGTCAGGATGATATTAAATGTGAAAATCGGTTAGGACGATCTTATATGTGGAAGTTCGTCAGGACGATCTTAAATGTGGAAGTCTGTCAGGACGATCTGTAATAGCTCGATTTTGGGCTTAGTCGGAATAGTTGTAACACCCCTTACCCATATCCGTCACGGATTAGAGTTAAAGGCGTTACCGGATAGATCGAAAACTTTAATAACATTTCATACATTTCATTCATCAATCATACACACAATGTCCCTTAAATAGGTCAACGAGACCTTAAACATGCTTATAACCCGGGTTGGGACTAAAATGAAACATATACAGAAGTTCTCAGAAACTTAAAAACTTTTCTAAAATACAGGGGATACACGCTCGTGGGAGAAAACTGTGTGCCCTCTGTGGCTGCTAAGCCCACCCGTGTGTCCTCCCCGTGGTTAAAATTGACTTCTCACCACAGCCACCAAGCACGCCCGTGTACCCTAACTGTGATCAATCCTGCCAAACCCACACGGCGACCAAGCACCCCTGTGTTCTAAGGCCGTGTACTACTAAGCCATATACTGACTTTCTTACACGGCTTCTAGGCACACCAGTGTGCCATGGCCGTGTGCTCTTAAGCTAGCTATTGACTTTACGCCACGGTCACTAGGCACGCCCGTGTTCCATGGCTGTATGACAAAAATAGGCCATTTGCAAGGCCAAAATGCCACCAACTTGGGTCATACCTACAAGCAACATCATCAAGACATCTTATGCCTATTTGGCAACCAAGAACATACCACAATAACCATTTAAACCATGCATTCAATACCAATTCCAACCATGACAAGTTTCAAGACTAAAACTCATCCCATCAAAAGCATAATTCATTCATTTGCTTACTCAAAACTTGACAATTCCCAAGTGCTTCAACCATACTAAGATATGCATCATATATCACAACCATTTAAGCAAATTATCAACTCATAACTAGCCAAACCACATAACAATGTTCATATAACAAACTTACAGCAAATACTAGCGTACACATGCCATAACTAGCTATACACATTCCCAAAGTGTACCAAAAAGAGTTTAGTAGTGTGATGACGATCCTTGATGGTCCCGAGCCTTCAGTAGCTTTGTCGACTTATAAAACAGAGAAAACACACACAGAGTAAGCTTTCCAAAAGCTTAGTAAGTCAATATACAAACAAACTTAGCATGGAAGGCATATATGCAGTTAGATACATTGGCACATCTCATTCATTTAACAAACTATCACATATTTGCTTTGATTCATACTTATGGCCACATTTGCCACATTTGCCACATTCATCATTTCAAGATTCACATTCTCACATTTAAGCATACATTTCTTCAAATCAAAGTCATATAGGTACTTACCTTTTTATACACACTTGTGTATATACCAAACGTACCTGAATCAGACATTCGTTCACTTAATTAATCATAGCTCGGATTTGCAATTCGTATCACAGACATGCCCGTTGAACCAATAGGAATCTAGTAGGATGCTCAGAAAACTCAGAATAGTTGTACAAAGCCAATGTCCTAGACGAGGTCTTACATGCACTCAGATATCGATGCCACTGTCCCAGACAGGGTCTTACACAAATCGATAAGATGCCAATGTCCCAGACATGGTCTTACACATAAAGCTCATATCGATGCCAACATCCCAGACATGGTCTTACACGTAAAGCTCATATCGATGCCTACGTCCCAAACGTGGTCTTACACGAAATTTCAAATCAACGCCAACGTCCCAGACGTGGTCTTACATGATAAAATAGAACAGATACCTATGTCTTGACATAGCTAATCCTATCTATTCCTAGGTTCGTACGAGACTTCTCAGACATTGTTACAATATCGAACTTATCTCAGAATTCATATGCATAACCTCTCAATAGCATTCGTTACCAAAATTAATCATATGAACAATTACAATTTCATACAAGTACGTTTATTTGCATAGTGACTTACCTCGGATTCGATCTATCGGAATAGAAACGACTACTCGGTTATTTTCACTTTCCCACAATCTAAGTCCATTTTCCTCGGTTCTTCATCTAAACATATTCAGAATTAACCCTTTTATTCACTAATTCATTCAATTCAATCCATACACATATATTTAGGGCTATTTGCAAATTAACCCTCATACTTGCATAATTTATCAATTTAGTCCATTTTCTCAAAACATCAAATTCACAAAAATCATCACCCATCCATGCTTAGCCGAATGGTTATGAACATTGTAGAACCCAAATTTTGCCCGGGGCCCAATACAAACTAAAACACCAACCAGACCCATTTCATTAGGCCCAAAACAATTCAAACCCAACCTGATTAAGACCAAACCCAAACCTAAATAACCCAAACAGCCCAATTACTAAACCCACCTAACCACAAAATCAGAAAAAATAAAAAACCTAACCTAAGTCCTCCCATGCGGTGCAGAACTTAGGCCTTCGACCAACCCCTTCATATCGACCCACTGCTTCCAAATTGCTTCGCCACCAATCATGCCCCAACTTGCACTGCAAAGCATTAAACAGGATAAGGCAGGGAGTAGATAAAAAAAAGGGAAATCTAGGCTATAAAGCCGGGGAAAACACCATTGTAAAGGGTCTTCTTTTTTGAATGAAAAACAAAGACAAATTTTAAATACAAAATAGAATAAAAAACGACTAACAGGTCCAGCAACAGCAAGCAAGCAAAAGAACAAAAATTTGCTAAAAAAAAATCAAAACAGAAATCGAAGGTGATTTTCCCTTCTTTCTTTCCTTTCGATTTTTTTTCCTATCTTCCCCTTTTATATACGAATACATATATATTATATAAAAAACAAAAAAATTAAAAATTTTACCTTTTTCCCTACCATCTTGATGGTGGTTTGTAAGCAACGTCGACGACGGTCCGGTGGCCGAAAATCGCACCACCCCTACCCCTGCAGAGAAAACAAAAAGGGGTTTTAGAGTTTTTTTTAAAAAAACTGGTTGGAATGAATTTTAAGCTTAAAATTTCCTTTATATATAGATACAAAACAACGTCGTTTCGGCCATTGCCCTTAAACACCGAAACGACGTTGGTTGGGCCATAGATCCGCGCACGTGACCCGACCCGACTGAAGGATCCGCGTATTTCATCGAGTGGGCTAATTACCCTTTTGGTCCCTCTTCTTTTCTGACATTTTTAAATTAGGTTTTCGATATTTTTAATTTTTTCCCCACGATTTTATCCCATCTTCATTTTGGTCCTGCGCGAAACGCAGCGTGTAGGGGGCTAGGGGTTATTTCTTCGTTTGGGCCCTCACCTTTTATGCGCACTTTAATGGGACCCCAATACTTTCATTTTATTTCAAAATTGCCCTAAAACTTCTATTTTATACTCGATTTGACCCCTTTTTTTCATTCTGATTCTAATTTGGTCCTTCTTGATTATTTTTGTGTAATTATTATTTTCATTATTATATTTGTTATTATTATTTTTTATTATTATCATTTCATTTTTTGTATTACTAATACCATATTATTATTATTACTTTATTATTATTACTACTACGTATTATTATTACCCCATGCTATTATTATTATTACTATTATTAGGTATTACTATTATTTATGTTATTATTATTCTTTATTTAACTATTATTGTTTTACATTATTATCACTACTATTGTCATTATTTAACTGTTTTTATATTTATGTATTTCATCCGTTTTTATCTTATTATTATTATTATTACCATTATTATTTTTATCATTTTATTTATAAACATATTTTATTGGTTTACTATTAATATATCGTTATATATGTATTTTACTATTATTGTTGTCATTGTTCTACTATTATTATTATTATTATTATTATTATTATTATTATATAACATCTTTATTATCATTTGCTTAGTATGGCTATCTATCATCACTGTCATCATTATTGTTATCGATTATTATTAGTGTTTTATTATTATTAGTAATGTATTATTTCATTATCATTTATACTATCATTACCACCTTATTACCATTATCATTGTTTTATCGTTTTACTACCCAATTGTTATTGATATCATCCTTTTATTTGCATTATTATTGCTATCACGATTTTTTGGCAATCTTACTAAATGAAATACATTTTATGAAATCGTCTTGTTCTATCTAAAGATTCTTAAGACAAGGCAATGTTTTGTATTTAGAAATTCATGGAATAGTGCCCTAACGTGCTAGGTTGCGATTCTCCGTTTCACAAAATAATTAAACATCCTTCTATCTAACTTCATAAAACACGAGATGACCTTGATTACGAAAGATTAAAACATCGTGTCCTAACGTACTGGATGTGATGTTTACATCTTTTCGGAATAATGAAATTCGATTTTTGACCCAAACACTACACTTATTTTCAGCTTAAACATTGTAAAACAAAAGTACATTTTACAAAACCACTTTATTTTGTCTAAAAGTTTTCAAATAAGGCAATGTTTGTGTGTTTAGAAATTCAGAGAATAGTGCCCTAACGTGCTGGGTTGCGATTTTTTGTTTGACTAAAATACTAAACATCCTTGAAATAAATTTCATGAACTCCGAGATAGCTTTGATTACGAAGGTCTAAAATATCATGTCCTAACGTGCTGGATGTGATGTTTGTATCCTCTCGGAACAAATAAATCTCAAATTCCAGCCCAAATTATCCAAACTTTTCTAAAGGATCCGTATTTTAAAACCTTTTTAAATTTTGACATTAAGACACTAATTAATCAATTTGGTACCAATTTTGGGCGTGACGAGGGTGCTAACCCTTCCTCGTACGTAATCGACTCCCGAACCTATTTTCTCAAATTTCGTAGACCGACAATATTGTTTTAGTAAACCAAAATATTTTATTAAAACAAAGGTGATCCAATCACACCAAATAAAGATCAGTGGCGACTCCCATTTTTATCTTCATTTTCAAAACCCAGTCGATACCCGTTTTTTCAAAAAATGGTTACGACAAACATCACACAAGCTCATATTTTTCATCAAATTGCAATTTAGTCCCTCAAATTACTATTTTATCAATTTAGCCCTAATTAGCTAAATTCATAAAAAATTCAAGAACAAAGTATGTTCATCTAGCTCAAATCTTTCATTTAACACCATAAATCATCACAAAACTCAACAAATCATCACAAAACTCAACATAGCATCAATGACATTTCTCATGAACAACATCAATTCATCACATTGAGACATGGGCTTGATAGTAGACTAAGCAACAATCTCAAAAACATAAAAATTATTAAAATCCAACTCAAAAACATACCTTAATCAAGCTTGGAATAGCCGAACCTAGCTTAAAGTTTTCTTCTTTTTATTTCTTTGATTTCCGGCTAAGTGAAGGATGATAATGGTTTATATTCATGTTATTTTCATTATAACATCAATATTATTTCTTTTAATAAATTAGCCTTATACATAATGCATATACATAAAATATTAAGGGCATTTAAGACTTTTATCCATCCATTATCATACACATTGGCATAATAACAATATAAGGCCCCCACCTTAATAAGCCACAACACATAAGCACTTTAACAAATAGCATACAACTTTCACATTTAATGTAATTCAATCCTTTTGTCAAATTAAACACACAGACGGACAAATTAACTTACGAAAATTTAGTACATGTTTAATCACATATTAGAGACATGAAAAATAATATTAAAATATTATATAGACTTGGGTTTGTGGTCTCAAAACCACTGTTCCGACTAGGGTATAAACTGGATTGTTCTAATTCTCCCCTAGGGATTTTCGTCCCCGAAAATCTTACAGTTAAATAGAGTCGGATATTGTTGTTTCATTGAATCTTTAGGCTCCCACGTAGCCTCTTCTATTCCGTGATGATGCCATAGAACTTCACTTACGTAATTTTCTTATTTCTCAACCCTTTCACTTCACAAGCTAAGATACAGATCGATTCATCTTCGTATGTCATATCAGATCAGATTTTAATTTCAGATGGAGCAATAACATGTGACGGATCAGATCGATACCTACAGAGCATCGAGACATGGAATACATTACGGATCTTTTCTAACTCAGGTGGCAAAAGTAATTTATATGCAACAGGCCCAACATGTTCAATAATTTCATATGGCCCGACGAACCTCTGACTCAATTTGCCTTTACATCCGAATCGAAGCACTTTCTTCCACGGTGACACATTTAGAAATACTTTGTTACCGATCTCAAATTCTATATCTTTTCGTTTCAAGTCCACATAAGACTTATGACAATCAAATGCTACTTTCAAACAATCTCGGATCAATTTTACTTTCTTTTCTAAATCTTTTATCAAATCAACCCCGTGGAGCTTATTTTCACTGAGCTTGGTCCAATACAGAGGTGTAGGACATTTACGTCTATATAGAGCTTCATAAGGTGCCATTTTGATACTTGACTGAAAACTATTATTATACGCAAATTTGATCAATGGCAAATACTATTTCTACGAACCATTAAACTCAAGTATACAACATCTTAACATATCTTCTAAAATCTGAATGATCCGATCGGATTGACCATCTGTCTGCGGATGAAAAGCTGTAATGAAATGCAATTTCGTGCCTAAAGCTTCTTGTAATTTCTTCCAGAATCACGATGTGAATCGCGGATCTCTATTTGACACAATGGATAGTGGCACCCCGTGCAATCTCACAATCTCAGAAATATTAAGCTTGGCTAATCTATCAAGTGAATAATCAGATCTTACTGGAATAAAATGGTCAGTTTTCGTTAATTTATCAACCAAGACCCATATCGCATCTTTCTTTCTCGAAGTTAAAGGCAAACCAGAAACAAAATCCATCGTCACTCTATCCCATTTCCATTCAGGAATCATAATCGGTTGTAACAAACGTGATGGAACTTGATGTTTAGCTTTCACTTGCTGACAAACTAAACATTTCGAAACAAAGTCAGAAATGTCCCATTTCATACCAGACCACCAGTAGTGTCGTTTCAAATCATGATACATTTTAGTACTTCCCGAATGAACAGATAGACTACTATTGTGTTCTTCACTTAGAATCAGTTGAATCAACTCTGGATTTCTTGGAACACAGATACGATCCCGAAATCTCAAACAATCATCAATAATTTGAAATTTAGAATCGAAATTCAATTCACACTGAGCTCATTTCGCTAGTAAGTCATTATCAGATTTCTAAGCATCGCATATCTGCTGTATAAACAATGGTTTCACTTTTAATTCAGCTATCACAAAACTGTCATTAGTCAAATCTAACTGGGCATTCAGAGCATGTAGTGAAAACAATAATTTTCGACTTAGTGCATCTGCAACAATATTTACTTTACCCGAATGATAATCTATCACAAGCTCGTAATTTTTCAAAAACTCAAGCCATCTTCTCTGACGCAGGTTCAAATCTTTATGAGTCATTAGATATTTCAAACTTTTATGATCTGTAAACATGTTACATTTTTCACCGTACAGATAATGACGCCATATCTTAAGTGTAAGCATAATCGTAGCTAACTCAAGATCATGCGTCAGATAGTTCTTTTCATGAGGCTTCAATTGTCTTGAGGCATAAGCTACAACTTTGCTTTCTTGCATCAAAATACGACCCAGACCGTTTAACGAAGCATCACTGTAAATCACAAATTCTTTGCCCGATTCTGGTTGTATTAACACTGGAGCTTCTGTTAACAGAGTTTTCAACTGATCAAAACTTTTCTGACATTTATCAGACCATTCAAATTTAACATTTTTCTGAAGTAATCTAGTCAACAAAGTAGCTATCACTGAAAATCCTTTTACAAATCGACGGTAGTAACTAGCTAGTCCCAAAAAACTACGAATTTTAGACACATTCTTCGGAGGTTTCCAATCCAGAATAGCAGAAATCTTGCTCGGATCAACACGAATCCCAGAAGCTGACACAATATGTCCCAAAAACTAACCTCATGCAACCAAAATTCTCATTTGCTGAATTTCGCGTATAATTACTTTTCTCTTAAGGTTTGCAATACAATTCTCAGGTGTTCAGCATGCTCATTTTCATCACGTGAATAAATCAATATGTCATCTATGAATACTACAACAAGTTGATCTAGATACGGTCTAAAAATTCTGTTCGTCAGATCCATAAAAATAGCAGGAGCATTGGTTAGTCCAAATTGCATAACTAGAAACTCATAATGCCCGTTCCTCGTTCTAGAAGCAGTTTTAGGTATATCTAAATTTTCACTCTCAATTGGTAGTATCCTGATCTCAGGTCAATCTTTGAAAATACAGTAGCTTCTTTTAACTGATCAAATAAGTCATCAATTCTGGGCAACGGATATTTATTCTTTATGGTCACCTTATTCAACTGACGATAATCGATGCACATTCTCATCGTGCCATCTTTCTTTTCACAAATAGAACAGAGCACCCAAGGCGAAAAACTCGATCTAGCAAACCTCTATCACCAATTCTTGCAATGTTGACTTTAACTTTTTCAATTCTGTTGGTGCCATTCTATATGAAGCTATTGAAATATGTGTCGTACTAGGCATCAATTCAATACCAAACTCAACTTCACG
This sequence comes from Gossypium rotundifolium, assembly GCA_025506655.1. NCBI lineage: Eukaryota > Viridiplantae > Streptophyta > Magnoliopsida > Malvales > Malvaceae > Gossypium > Gossypium rotundifolium. The sequence continues at coordinate 132,856,672 of CP106722.1, forward strand.
AATCAGAGGCAAGCCCAGTAACTCTTCAAGAAACACATCAGAAAACTTACAGACAATAGGTACTGACTCAATTTTCCTTTCAGACATTTTCGAATCATTTACATAAGCAAAATATGCCTCATATCCATTTTCACATAACTCTGAGCTTTCAATGCCGATATCATGGCAGGCAATCCATTCGAATCATTAGACTCAACTCGCACAATTTCATTATTCGAACATCTCAAATCTATAGTCTTTCTTTTGCAGTTCACAACAGCATCATGCAAAGATAACCAGTCCATACCCAAAATAATATCGAACTCATCAAATGGAAAAAGTATAAGATCAGTAGGGAAACAGATATCTCTAAACATTAATGGACAGTTCTTGCATACTTTATCAACCAAAACACTTTTACCTAAAGGGTTCGATACTTTTATAGCAAACTTAATAGACTCTACAGGCAAAGTCTTACTGTATACTAAATTCATGCATATATATGGATGATTAGAACTAGGGTATATCAATGTAATCATAAAAGTATCATAAAGTGTAAAAGTACCCGTTATAACATCAGGTGATGAAGTTTCCTCACGAGCTCGAATAGCATACGCTCTGGCAGGCGCTCTAGCGTAGTCCTCTGACTACCACTAACATTTCTTACATTCTTTGAAGGTCAACCTCTCATAGGTACATTATCAGATCTCAAATTTTGAACAATCTCTGGCTCGACAGACTTAGGATAATCACGAATGAAATGATCAAGCAATCCACATCTAAAGCAAGCTCTGTCGTTTAATCTACAGCTTCTTGGATGCCTTTTTCCACAATGTTTACATTCAGGTCTCTCAGTTTGGACATTACCAACACTAGCCATAGAATTTTCTGGAGTTTTGGAACTCATTTACGATCTAGCTCTATTTCTATTCGAATGTCCCATATTGTCTCTTGAATGGATTTGATCATCTTTGAATCTATTCAAAGCAGACTGAAATGACTTGCTAGGATATCTCTTTCTCATATCTCTAGCTTAAGACTCAACTTTTCTTTTATCTTTCCAAAGTGCTTCAGCTTTGCATGGTCGGTCAACGAGTACAACAAACTCTTTTATTTTTAAGATCCCGACTAGCAAACGGATATTTTCATTAAGACTGTCTTCAAATATTTTGCACATTATAGCTTCAGATGTTATACACTTTTGGGCATATTGACTTAGTCTCACGAACTCTCGTTCATACTCAGAAACAGTGATTCGGCCCTATTTTAGTTCAAGAAATTCCTTTCATTTCTGATCGATGAATCTTTCACTGATATATTTCTTCTGGAACTCGATCTGAAAGAAGTCTCATGTAACTCACTCTTTCAAAACAATGGAAATAAGAGTTTTCCACCATTGATAAGCTATATTTCGGAGTAATGATACTACACATTTTATGCACTCTTCCGGAGTCAAAGACATTTCGTCAAATACTCGGATAGTATTTTCTAACCAGAACTCAGCTTTTTCGGCATCATCATCATTAGTAGCTCGAAACTCTTCAACCCCATACTTATGAATTTTGTAAACCAGAGGCTTATTCCACGGATAAAGATTTATAGTTGGAGGAATATCAAATTTTGAGGGGGATAACCGGAGGTGGGGGTTGCAAAATAGTCGGGTTATTCCTCACGAGTTGAATGAACCATTCACTCATCATCTGGAAGAAAGCTTTTTAACTTCTCCCTCTTGACCGCTCGTAGCCAGTTTCGGATAACAGGGCATTGTCCCTTACGCGGGAGCAGGCGCATTACTTTCTACATTGTTAGGTATGGCTCTTTCGAGATCCATTACTATACAGAAATCACATTTTATACGTTAGGATTCATCATACTATCACAATTCAGAAGTATGGCATGTATAGCTAGACTTTGACATGCTACGCTAATTCGAGAATTAACTGAATCATAGCTCTGATACCAACCAAATATAACACCCCTAACCCATATCCGTCACCGAATTAGGGTTAAAGGCATTACCGGACAGATCAAAAACTTTAATAACATTTCATACATTTCATTCATCAATCATACACACAATGTCCCTTAAATAGGTCAACGAGACCTTAAACATGCTTATAACCCAGGTCGAAACTAAAATGAAACATATACAGAAGTTCTCAGAAACTTAAAAGTTTTTCTAAAATATGGGGATACACGTCCGTGGGAGCAAACCGTGTGCCCTCTGCGGCTGCTAAGCCCATCTGTGTGTCCTTCTCGTGGTCAAAATTGACTTCTCACCATGGCCACCAAGCACACCCATGTACCCTGACCGTGATCGATCCTGCCAAACCCACACGACTACCAAGCACCCCCTTGTGCTAAGGCCCTGTACTACTAAGCCATATACTAAATTTCTCACACGGCTTCTAGGCACACCGTGTGCCATGGCCGTGTGCTCTTAAGCTAGCTACTGACTTTACCCCACGGTCACTAGGCACGCCAGTGTGCCATGGCTGTGTGACAAAAATAGGCCATTTACAAGACCAAAATGCCAACCACTTGGGTCATACCTACAAGCAACATCATCAAGACATCTTATGCCTATTTGGCAACCAAGAACATACCACAATAACAATTCAAACCATGTATTCAATACCAATTCCAACCATGACAAGTTTCAAGACTAAAACTCATCCAATCAAAAGCATAATTCATTCATTTGCTTACTCAAAACTTAACCATTCCCAAGTGCTTCAACCATACTAAGATATGCATCATATATCACAACCATTTAAGCAAATTATCAACTCATAACTAGCCAAACCACATAACAATGTTCATATAACAAACTTACAGCAAATACTAGCGTATACATGCCATGACTAGCTATATGCATTCCCAAAGTGTACCAAAAAGAGTTTAGTAGTGTGATAACGATCCTTAATGGTCCCGAGCCTTTAGTAGCTTTGTCGACCTATAAAACAGGAAAAAACACACATAGAGTAAGCTTTCCAAAAGCTTAGTAAGTCAATATACAAACAAACTTAGCATGGAAGGCATATATGCAATTAGATACATTGGCACATCTCATTCATTTAACAAACTATCACATATATACTTTGATTCAGACTTTTGACCACATTTGCCACATTCATCATTTCAAGATTCACATTCTCACATTTAAGCATACATTTCTTCAAATCAAAGTCATATAGGTACTTACCTTTTTGTACACACTTGTGTATATACCAAATGAACCTGAATCAGACATTCATTCACTTAATTGATCATAGCTCAGATTTGTAATTCGTATCATAGACATGCCCGTTGAACCAATAAGAATCTAGTAGGATGCTCAGAAAACTCAGAATAGTTGTACAAAGCCAACGTACCAAACGAGGTCTTACATGCACTCAGATATCGATGCCACTTTCCTAGACAGGGTCTTACACAAACTGATACGATGCCGATGTCCCAGACATGGTCTTACACGTAAAGCTCATATCGATGCCAACATTCTAGATGTGGTCTTACACGTAAAACTCATATCGATGCCTACATCCCAGACGTTGTCTTACAGGAAAGTTCAAATCAACTCCAACGTCCCAGACGTGGTCTTACATGATAAAACAAAACAGATACCTATGTCATGACATAGCTAATCCTATCTATTCGTAGGTTTGTATGAGACTTTTCGGACATTGTCACAATATCGAACTTATCTTGAAATTCAAATGCATAACATCTCAATAGCATTCGTTACCAACATTAATAATATGAACAATTACAATTTCATACAAGTACATTTATTTGCATGTGACTTACCTCGGATTCGATCTATCGGAATGGAAACGACTACTCGGTTACTTTCGCTTTCCAGTGATCTAAGTCCGTTTTCCTCGATTCTTGATCTAAACATATTCAGAATTAACCCTTTATTCACTAATTTATTCAATTCAATCCATACACATATATTTAGGGCTATTTGCAAATTAACCCTCATACTTACACAATTTATCAATTTAGTCCATTTTTCTCAAAACATCAAATTCACAAAAATCATCACCCATCCATGTTGAGCCGAATGCTTATGACCATCACACAAGTCCATATTTTTCATCAAATTGCAATTTAGTCCCTCAAATTACTATTTTCTCAATTTAGCCCTAATTAGCTAAATTCATCAAAAATTTAAGAACAAAGCATGTTCATCTAGCTCAAATCTTTCATTTAACACCATAAATCATCACAAAGCTCAACATAGCATCAATGGCATTTCTCATGAACAACTTCAATTCATCAAATTGAGACATGGGCTTGATAGTAGACTAAGCAACAATCTCAAAAACATAAAATCATTAAAACCCAACTCAAAAACATACCTTAATCAAGCTTGGAATAGCCGAACCTAGATTAAAGTTTTCTTCTTTTTCTTTCTTTGATTTTTGGCTAAGTGAAGGATGATAATGGTTTATATTCATGTTATTTTCATTATAACATCAATATTATTTCTTTTACTAAATTAGCCTTATATATAATTCATATAAATAAAATATTAAGGGCATTTAAGACTTTTATCCATCCATTATCATACACATTGGCATAATAACAATATAAGGCCCCCAATTAATAATCCACAACACATAAGCACTTTAACAAATAGCTTACAACTTTCACATTTAATGCAGTTCAATCCTTTTGTCAAATTAAACACACAGACAGACAAATTAACTTATGAAAATTTAACACATGTTTAATAACATATTAGAGACATGAAAAAATATTAAAATATTATACAAACTCGAGTTTATGGTCTCGAAACCACTGTTTTGACTAGGGTATAAACTGGACTATTATAACAGTGGTTTCGAGACCACAAATCTGAAGTAAAAAATTTATTTTTATTTTATTTTTATGGTCTACAATTTCATGGAACGATTTCATGAAAATTTATTTGAAAATTTTGATGTTTGGACACTCAATTTAGTCAAAAGGACTAATTTGTAAAAAGTGCAAAACTTGAGTTCTAGAAGATAGAGGCATCAAATTGCTATGAAATTTTAAATTGGAGGTCCTTAAATGGTAATTAGACCATTTTTTTAATTTTTTGGACAAAAATAGACATGAAATAGGTGAAATAGAATATTTTTAAGTTAGGGGCATTTTGGTCATTTAGTAATTAAAATGAATTAAAAAATTAAAAGCCAATTTTTGTCCATCTTCAACCCCATGGCCAAATTTTACAAGGGGAAACCATGGCTAGGGTTTTTTGAGCTTCCAAGCTCGATTGTAAGTCCATTCTTGCCCCGTTTTTAATGATTTTTACGTTTTTGAAATTCTCGTAACAAGATCTATTTATTTCTACCACTAATTTAAGATATGGTTAAAGTCTAGGGTTTTGAACCATGATAGATATTTGTTTTTTTTTTTGTGTTTAATGGTAGAAAATGCATGTTTATGGTTAGAGAAACGACTTTTACTAAGTGATTTTCGGTAAAAATGCTTAAAAGGACTAATTTGTAAAAGTTATGAAATTTGTCATAAAAGTGTGAATTAGTGGAAATTGTGAGCTTCAGTAGCTATGAAAATGGTTTGCCTAGGCTTAAAATACAAGGAAATTGAATAAAAATCATTTTACGAGCCTAGGGGCAAAAGTGTAAATATTATAAAGTTTAGGGGCAAAAATGTAATTTTTCCATAATATGATTTTTGGACTAAATTGAAAAGTAGGAAAACTTAATAAGTCAAATGTGATATTTTAGGTAAAAAATGAGTTTTAGACTTAGAACGGGGGAAAGAGGAATATTGGACGACTTGGTCCCTTTTGCCATTTTAAGTCGAGGTAAGTTCGTATGGTAAACAGTAATGTTTATTTGTTAGATTGAAAAATAATTTAAGAAATTACTCATATTATTTGTTGAATATTGGAAACTAATGTTCTAACAAGTAAACGCAGGGTTGAACTATTCTGTTCAATGCTAAATGATAATTTGACGGAAAAGACCATGGACGAACCATGGCATAGTGTGACTGTAATAGCCTAATTTAAGGGTTAGTCAGAATCGTGATCTCCGGATCACTAATTTGAGATTAGAGAGATTTATTTTCATGTTATATTATGAGTTAGAACAATATAGCATATGTGCATGAAAATTTTGGTGCTTTAATTTTAGCGATTTCATGTTTAATCGCGAGAAAGGACTAAATCGCATAATGTGCGAAAGTTCCATTCTATAGGCTAAAGGTACCAAATAGCCATATATTGTTAATTTAAGGTCTTTAAAAGGCAATTAGACCCCTAAAGTTAGCATGACCAGCCATAGGAGACAAATATGGACAATGTTGGTCAAAGTTGGTGATAGTTGGTGATTTATTTGACTTGTATTAATAAAATAAGGAGAAAAAATATATCATCTTTTCTCCTTTTCTCTTCCACTAAAAATTAGCAGCAAATAGGGGGTAAAAAGCTTTAAAATTTCAGCACACTCATCTCTTCACAAGTAAGTGTTCTAGTGAACTTTTTTTGATGATAATTGTACTTTTGAGACCCCTAAAGCTTAAGCTTTCATATGAGGGGACTAATGTGCAATATGGTGAGGAGTTTAGAGTTTTTACATGAGAGCCTTCATTGTTATTTTCTGCATTTTTATGGAATAAAATGAGTCTTAGTTAGTAGATGAACAACTTTTGTGAAAGGTGTTAGCATGAAAATACCGAATAGGACCTTGATGAAAAGGTTACAAAATTTGTAGTAAGTTTGTGAAATGTTGAGTTTTGATGATACCTATAAGATTATTAAATGTTCACCTAGGCTTGTTGAAGGTAAAAATATGAATAGAATTTATTTCCGAGCTTAGGGGCAAAATGGTCATTTTACAAAAGTCTAGGGGCAAAATAGTAATTTTGCCTAAACATGATTTTTGAAATGCTTTTATTAATATATTGATTAAAATGAGTTAAATTGCTATTATAGAGCAAGAAGAACCAAGGACTCGCCTTGATCGGGGAAAGAACAAAGTCTCAGATTAGATTGACAAGCTAGCTCATTTCGAAATCGAGGTAAGTTTGTATGTGATTTAAGTAACATTTAAATTAGCATGTTGAGGAATGCTTGGCATTATATTAGTACATGATGCTCTACCAAATTGAGTAGTTAATGTGAATGAGATGTTGAAATCCTAATAGGCCATATTGAGTATAGAAATGCTATCATTGAGATATGAAATAGATAAGGTCCCGTATAAGACCATGTCCGAGACATGGCCTTGACACCGAGTTAAGATCTCATATAAGACCATATCCGGGATATGGCTTCTGTAATGAATATAAAAATCGTATAAGACCATATTCGGGATATGGCATCGATACATGATAGGAAATTTCATATAAGACCATATCCAAGATATGACATTGGCACATAGAAGTTATCCCATATAAGACCATATCCGGGATATGGCATTGGCATCTTAAGATGACTCCATGTAAGACCACCTCGAGGATGTGACATTGGCTTTATACTTACAGTAGTGACGATAAACACACGTATTTGACTATCCCTTGTGAATAGTGGGATAAGTAGATGAATTTAGAAGTAGAGATGTGAATGATATTTAAGTCATGTGAATGAGTGAATACAAGTACTCGTGAATGAGTCACGAAGAATCAGTTTCGATATGTGGTAAGGTATGTGCTAGATAAGGGCAATTGTAAGTAAGTTTTGTCAAGAAGTCTTGACTCGAGTACGATTAGATAATACCGTGAATGGATTATTTTATGAGCTTATTATTGCTATTTATTTCTGTGCAAACTTACTAAGCTTTATGCTTACCCCTTCTTCATTGCCCTTATTTCTTGTAGTATTTCCAAGGTAACTCGAGGATCGTGGACATAGGCGTTCAGAAATCACACTATCAATAGCATTTTGGTAAAACAATTTTAGACTTATTTTGAGTATGGCATGTATAGGGCTCAAGTATTTTGTTAAGTTGTAATTGTTAGTCAAAGTGTTGACTATGTAAGTTAGTAAAAGTCATTTTGTAAATGACCTTATGAGTTAGAAAATTGTAATATCCTAAATTAGGGTTATGTGTTTGGAGCATAACTCAAGTGTTAGTAGGCTTTAAGTGTGGTTGAGTATGTTTTAGGAGTTTTAGAACCCAAGGATGAAGGGAAAGCTTTGGGAAAATGTTGAATTTTAAGTCTAAAATGAGAAACTAGGCGAATGAGGCCTTAAAGAAAATCTTAGGAGTTTATGGACATGAAAGTGGGCACAGTAAAGTGGCTACAAGGTGCCACTTAGGGCCTTGGTGCATGATGTCATAGGTGGGAGGAAGGAAGAGGTTCGAGTATCGTGGGAAGCATTAGAGACTTTTATTTTAAGCGTCAAAAGGGAACTGGCTAAGGAGGCTTTAAAGGAATTTTTAGGGAATTAATGCCACAAGAAATCATATGGTAAAGTGGCAATGGACGCCATGTGCAGTGGGGATAAGGGCCTTCGTTTGAGTTGCGAAGGAAGCAGGAAGGAGAGTTTATTTTTGCGTCAAGAAGGCGCCTGGCGAAAGAGGTGTTAAAAGAAATTCTGCGTGAGTCATGTCACAAAAAAATGCCTTGGCAAGGTGGCTTGGGGCGTTATCTGTGGAGCAAGGAGTAGGTCTCATGTTCGAATCTTGTTGGCAGCAGGGAGGCGAGTTTTTATTTTGCTTTTGGCGTTAAGACAAGGGAGAGCTAGGGAAGGAGGTCTTAAAAGGAAGTGTGGGGAGTTTATGACACAAAAGGAGCCAAAGAGAAAGTGGCTTGGGATGTTACCTGCGACTTGCGCCAAAGGGCCAGAGGTCTCGTGTTCGAGTAACGTGGGAAGCACATGGGAGTGTTTTATTTTTGCTTTGGAAACTCGCCAGACTCAAATACGATTTGCTCCTGGACTAACCTCGAAATGCTTTTCGCTCATTTATGTAGTTAGCTCGACGTATTTTTTCGATAAGCGACCGGAAATAGTCGCATGTCGATCTTCAATTGCAATATTATACACGGACCGTGAGCCACCACCGGTATGACTCATCTCGAGAAGTGATACGATCCCTTTAATTTTTCTTCTACGATCAGTCCAGATCATCCATGATCCGCTCTGTCGCTTCCACCAAGATTCGGCAAGATCTTTGGGAGCAACACCAGACACCCGAAAGAATTCAAGCCCCATTTGCCCAAGTCACTCAGCCTGATTTTCTAGCTCCTACGCCCACCGCTCCACTACCCTTTCTAAAACCAGCAGATCGCTTGTGACCTTTGCATCATCGCCGGTGCGCTCCTCGAACTCACCACCTCCGGTGGTGGCGGGCCAGTACCTCATTCTCCGAACCCCGCCTGTAACCTACGGGCTCGAAGCATCATCCTACCGCGACCACGTCCACGACCACGTCCACCTCGGGTACTCATGACTAAATCTCGTCTGATTAAAGAATTTTTTATGTATCAGTCATTATTCCACTGTGTTTAAAGCAAAGTCTTATGAATTTTTAAAGAAGCTTTGTTTTCGCGAGTCCACAGAGTCCTATTAGTTTCAGTCTCTAAAGTAGTCTTACTAGCCAGCCAATCATATCAATCAATATCACAACAAATAGTACGGGGTACTTACCTAGGCGAACTGGTGCCGGAGACTCGGTGCCATGCCCTTCAAACCATACTTTTTTAAAATAAAACACTTAAAACAGACTTTTGAAAACATTTTGGGCCTCGGGCCCACAGCCGAGCTTTTGAACTTAGCTCTGATACCAAAATTGTAACACCCCAAACCCGGTCAATACACCACGACCGAATCTGGTTTGCTACAGGGAAAAAGGTTTTGGGTGGTTTAGGTTGAAGTCTAGAAGTCTGATGAAACACTTTGCGAAACTTTGTTATTTGAGGAAAACTTGAGTAGGTTTTGAAAAATAATTTATGTTGTATTTGAAAACCCAGAGAGCTTTGAAAATTTATCCAAGTGTAGGTAAAACTAATTTATGTCGGTTTGAAGTTTAAGTTGTTTCATATTATTACTAAAACATTTTGTCTTAGTAGAAAATCATATTTAAGTTAGAAAAATAATTGAGTTCATTTTGTCCTAAGTTATAGTATGATACCGATGGTATAGTTTAAAACATCGCTTTTGCACTTTTGAAATCGTTATCTTTCCAAGTTTTAGCACATTTTAACTCAAGTAGTTTGTTAAAGCATATTATAAATCCAACTTAATCGTAAACAAAACATAATTTTAAAAAGGCCATTTACAACCCAAATAAAACCAAATAGTATAAGTTTGTATGTGATTTAAGTAACATTTAAATTAGCATGTTGAGGAATGCTTGGCATTATAATAATACATGATGCTCTACCAAATTGAGTAGTTAATGTGAATGAGATGTTGAAATCCTAATAGGCCATATTGAGTATAGAAATGCTATCATTGAGATATGAAATAGATAAGGTCCGTGATAAGACCATGTCCGAGACATGGCCTCGATAATCGAAGTTGAGATCTCATATAAGACCATATCCGGATATGGCTTCGTAATGAATATAAAAATCGATAAGACCATATTCGGATATGGCATCGATACATGATGTGAAATTTCATATAAGACCATATCCAAGATATGACATTGGCACATAGAAGTTATCCCATATAAGACCATATCCGGGATATGGCATTGGCATCTTGAGATGACTCCATGTAAGACCACCTCGAGGATGTGGCATTGGCTTTATACTTACAGTAGTGACGATAAACACACGTATTTGACTATCCCTTGTGAATAGTGGGATAAGTAGATGAATTTAGAAGTAGAGATGTGAATGATATTTAAGTCATGTGCATGAGTGAATACAAGTACTCGTGAATGAGTCACGAAGAATCGGTTTCGATATGTGGTAAGGTATGTGCTAGATAAGGGCAATTGTAAGTAAGTATTGTCAAGAAGCCTTGACTCGAGTACGATTAGCTAATACCGTGGATGGATTATTTTATGAGCTTATTATTGCTATTTATTTCTGTGCAAACTTACTAAGCTTTATGCTTACCCCTTCTTTATTGCCCTTATTTCTTGTAGTATTTCCAAGGTAACTCGAGGATCGTGGACATAGGAGTTCAGAAATCACACTATCAATAGCATTTTGGTATAACAATTTTAGACTTATTTTGAGCATGGCATGTATAGGGCTCAAGTATTTTGTTAAGTTGTAATTGTTAGTCAAAGTGTTGACTATGTAAGTTAGTAAAAGTCATTTTGTAAATGACCTTATGAGTTAGAAATATTGTAATATCCTAAATTAGGGGTTATGTGTTTGGAGCATAACTCAAGTGTTAGTAGGCTTTAAGTGTGGTTGAGTATGTTTTAGGAGTTTTTAGAACCCAAGGATGAAGGGGAAAGCTTTGGGAAAATGTTGGATTTTAAGTCTAAAATGAGAAACTAGGCGAATGAGGCCTTGAAAAAATCTTAGGAGTTTATGGACATGAAAGTGGGCTCAGTAAAGTGGCTACAAGGCTCCACTTAGGGCCTTGGTGCATGATGTCATAGGTCGAGGAAGGGAAGAGGTTCGAGTATCGTGGGAAGCATTAGAGACTTTTATTTTTGCGCCAAAAGGGAACTGGCTAAGGAGGCTTTAAAGGAATTTTAGGAATTAATGCCACAAGAAATCATGTGGTAAAGTGGCAATGGACGCCATGTGCAGTGGGGATAAGGGCCTTCGCTTGAGTTGCGAAGGAAGCAGGAAGGAGAGTTTATTTTAAGGCCAAGAAGGCGCCGCTAAAGAGGTTTTAGAAGAAATTCTCGTGAGTCATGTCACAAAAAATGCCTTGGCAAGGTGGCTTGGGCGTTATCTCAGGAGCAAGGAGCGTGTCTCATGTCCGAATCTTGTTGGTAGCAGGGAGGCGTGTTTTTATTTTGCTTTTAAGGCGTTAAGACAAGGGAGAGCTAGGGAAGGAGGTCTTAAAAGGAAGTGTGGGGAGTTTATGACACAAAGGAGCCAAGAAGAAAGTGGCTTGGGACGTTACTGCATTTTGCGCCAAAGGGCCAAGCAGGTCTCGTGTTCGAGTAACGTGGAAGCACATGGGAGTGTTTTTATTTTGCTTTGGCGCCAAGGAAGAAGGGTGAGAAGAAATTGACGGCAATTGGACTTTCAATTAACGGAGGATTGAGCTTAATTCTCCTATTAATTTCGACTAAGGTAGGATAATTGATGATTATTTTATTTTAAGTTGGTAGATAATAGATAATTGTTGTTTTATTTATTCAAGTAGGATAATTGTTGATTTAATTATTTTGTGCAAGATGAAGAAGAGATAAATAAGGATTTATTTTATTTATTTTGGTTTAAATAGGTGATAAGAGATAATATAGGAGTTTGATAAGGGATTAATGTTGGATTAATTTATTTTATTTGTTAAGGAGATAATAGAGGAGATTATCAAAGAGTTTGATAATAGCAAGGATATAGTAGCCGAATTATTTATAAGGGGAAGTAATCATCTTTGATATCTTTTAAATTTCTTTGTGCCGAATTTCTTCCCACTCACACCTCTCATTCTTTTCTTTCATTCAACCTCAAATCTCTCTATTTTTTGAAAGCTAATGCCCCGTCAATCTGTGATAGCCGAAACCCTCAAAAGAATCATACCCTTCCTCTTGTATTCCTTAAAATAGCGAATATCCTATTCCTATTAGGAGTAGGAGCCAATCTCCTATTATCATCTAGTCAATCCTGGAATTCAAGGAAAGGTGTTGTCGACTTCTAGAAAAGATCTTTCGGATTTTTAAGATTCAAGGTAAGATGATATTCGCCATAGGCCATTCTTAATGTGTTTAAATGTTAGAAATTGATCTAACATGTAACCATGGGAATTTCGATGACACCTAAGGCAAGGGATACTTTTCGGATTTGAAAATCGTGAGGTAAGTGCATAATACAATCGGCCAAGGCCATATTTGATGTTTTAAGTCTATTCCTTATTTGTTTAGAAAGCCGAAAGTAATCCTTTAGGTGATCTAATGTTGGCCGAATACAAGGTAGAAGGATTTCAAAGTTTCGGGATTTGATTTTTAATCCAATCGGCACCAAGGTAAGAATTTGATTACAACAATCCTACTAGGATTTGGATTTATAGCCGAATGGCTTTTTACTAACATGTTAGGGTTGGCCGAATATAGGAATTAAAGATCTAAGCAGTAGATTGGAATTTTCGGGATTTGGAGTAAATTTGCTAAGTATATCAGGTGTGTACCCCACACTAAATCTCGATAGATTTACGGCTTTAATTTTTTATATGTGCTAATATAAAAGTGTAAGATTATGGTTAAGGTACCATGCAATGGTACTAAGTACTCAGGTACGTTTTCCTACTCCTACTATGAGTATGATAAGTTTTGCTATGGCATATACATGAAATTATAAGAATGTGAATAAGGAATATGATATAGTTAATGCATATTTGTATGACATGGGGCATATGGGTGATATGTAAAGGGGAAGTGAATGTGGTGACCTAAGACTACGATATCTGAATGTGGTGACCTAAGACCACGATATCTGAATGTCGTGACCTAAGACCACGATATCTGAATATGGTGTCTCATGACACAAATTATGTATCTGGTGGCTATGCCACGAATTTTATAAGGGCGATGAGCACGTCGACTGCAGCGACTGCCTTCGATGGTGTGTAGCTAATGGAGGCTTGACTTAGTAGTCCCCACGGTGTGATGGTTGGTACGGGTGACGTGTAGCGGATGGATAACTAGGCTTGGGTCCAGGATTGCATCATTCTATTTAATGCTATATGATTATGTATGATTTGATATGCCTGAATTTATTTGAGTTTGGTGTTGGTTGTACACATTGAGTCTGCTTGACTCACCCTTGTGGGACTATTTTCGGTGATGATCAAGAATGGACCGGTCGGCAGGAGCTCAAGGGTGGCCATGCAAAGCCCAAGGATTGATTTATTTTATTTATGTTTAAGTTTTGAAGTATTCGGGTTTTTATTTGATGTAATATGGCCAAAGTATTGAATCGTTTATGCATGCTTTTAAGCTACTTAGTATGATACAATTATTATCAAATTTAAAGTTTAAAAGTTAAATTTTCTTAAGTATATTTATCAAATGTTTTGACACCAAATCAACAAGGTATTTAATTTTCGAACCCAACCCAAATCAAGAGTTTTCAAAAAAAAATAATATACACAAGTTTTAGCAAAGTTTTCAAACAAGTTCCGAATGAATTTTCTTTAGAAGCATGCCAGATTCGGTCAGGACTTGTGGGTCGGGTTTGGGGTGGTTCAATTTTGGTATCAGAGCTCGATTCAAAACTCGACTTTGAGGGTTGTGGGGCCCAAAAACATTTTTCCAAAATGGGCTTTTCAAAAATATAAGATTTTATGAACTATTTGAGGTTGATTCTGGCATGGCACTTGTATCTCCGACCCGAAGTCCACCAGGTAAGTACTCCTAACCTCTTTGTGATTTGTATGTAGGGATATATGGGGACGTAGACTAGTGGATTAGGAATTAAACCCTAGAACTAGTTTACCCCAACAATTACATAAGACTCTAATGCACAATTAAACAAACTTGTGTCTAAGTCACCGAGTTAAGGTGTGGCAACCATTGTGCGGATGTCTAGGAGTGGATTCGGTAAGAGCTTGGTACTTAAGCAGTCCTAGCGACTCACCTCCTCTTTACTCGAATCCTACCTGGTGTGTAGTAACGGTTCACCCTAACCAAGAGGACTTATTCACAGGCTAAACCGATAATTAAAACCCGAAAGGGACTAGCCATATTGTTTTATAAACACCTTAGTTTTTTTTAAAATCCTTAAATTACCCCTTCAATTTGTAACAAAATCTATTTTGAAAATTTCTCAAAAATTTTTTCGGTTTGCCAAATTACTAAAATGCTCCGTGTTATAAATTATAAAATACCCTTAGTTTTTAAGATTTCAAAAATACCTCGACTTTTGCTAAAATGTTTCTACTTTACAAAATACCGTAAACTTCATTTTACAAATATCAAGATACCTTGATTTGGAGAATTTATGAAAATGCCCTTGACTTCCAAAATTACAAGAAATAACCCGATTTCAAATTTTGCAACACCTCGATTTGGAAAACAAATTTTAAGATAACCCCGAGGTTTTGTAAATTTAAAATGCCTTTAATTTGTAAAATATTTTGAATTGACCCCTATTTATTACCAAAATACCCTTATAGGAAAAATGATGAAATTACCCCTGGATGGGGAATGATCAGGAATGCCCAAAGTAGTGAAGTGAATGTTGCGAATAAATGTGTCTCTATCGAGATGGATGAATGCGAATGTGAATGTGAATCTCTGAATTAGAATGGTGAACTTGAACTAAGACTTTGTTTGATCGAGAGAACCACTATTAAACTCCTTTTCATAAAACTCTTCATGATAAGCAATTGGAACAAAGAACTAATGCATAAAACTTTTTAATCAGATTAAATCGCGACGTTAGCAATGAGTTTTAGTGGACGTGGTTGAGGTAGTATCTAAGAAATGTGTTAGTTTTGTTAAGATCAGAGTGCGCAGCAAAGGCGTAGTGTGATGAGTTAGGATTGAACGATAGTAAGTAATTTTGAGGACGAAATTATTTTTAAGGAGGGTAGAACTGTAATATCCTAAATTAGGGGTTATGCGTTTAGAGCATAACTCAAGTGTTAGTAGGCTTTAAGTGTGGTTGAGTATGTTTTAGGAGTTTTTAGAACCCAAGGATGAAGGGGAAAGCTTTGGGAAAATGTTGGACTTTAAGTCTAAAATGAGAAACTAGGCGAATGAGGCCTTAAAGAAAATCTTAGGAGTTTATAGACATGAAAGTGGGCCTGGTAAAGTGGCTACAAGGCGCCACTTAGGGCCTTGGTGCATGACGTCATAGGCTTGGAGGAAGGGAAGAGGTTCGAGTATCGTGGGAAGCATTAGAGACTTTTATTTTGCGCCAAAAAGGAACTGGCTAAGGAGGCTTTAAAGGAATTTTAGGGAATTAATGCCACAAGAAATCATGTGGTAAAGTGGCAATGGACGCCATGTGCAGATGGGGATAAGGGCCTTCATTCGAAGGCGAAGGAAGCAGGAAGGAGCGTTTATTTTTGCGCCAAGAAGGCGCCTGGTGAAAGAGGTTTTAAAAGAAATTCTTCGTGAGTCATGTCACAAAAAAACACCTTGGCAAGGTGGCTTGGGGAGTTATCTGTGGAGCAAGGAGCAGCTCTCATGTTCGAATCTTGTTGGCAGCAGGGAGGCGTGTTTTATTTTGCTTTTGGCATTAAGACAAGGGAGAGTGGGAAGGAGGTCTTAAAAGGAAGTGTGGGGAGTTTATGACACAAAAGGATCCAAAGACAAAGTGGCTTGGGACGTTACACGCAACTTGCGTCAAAGGGCAAAGAGTCTCGTGTTTGAGTAATGTGGGAAGCACATGGGAGTGTTTTTATTTTTGCTTTGGCGTCAAGGAAGAAGGGTGAGAAGAAATTGACGGCAATTGGACTTTCAATTGACGGAGGATTGACCTTAATTCTCCTATTAATTTGGCTAAGGTAGGATAATTGATGATTATTTTATTTTAAGTTGGTAGATAATATATAATTATTGTTTTATTTATTCAAGTAGGATAATTGTTGATTTAATTATTTTGTGCAAGATGAAGAAGAGATAAATAAGGATTTATTTTATTTATTTTGGTTTAAATAGGTGATAAGAGATAATTAGGAGTTTGATAAGGGATTAATGTTGGATTAATTTATTTTATTTGTTAAGGAGATAATAGAGGAGATTATCAAAGAGCTTGATAATAGCAAGGATATAGTAGTCGAATTCTTTATAAGGGGGGAGTAATCATCTTTGATATCTTTTTAAATTTCTTTGTGCCGAATTTCTTCCCACTCACACCTCTCATTCTTTTCTTTCATTCAACCTCAAATCTCTCTCTATTTGTTTGAAAGCTGAATGCCCTGTCAATAAGAGTGATAGCCGAAACCCCTCAAAAGAATCATACCCTTCCTCTTGTATTCCTTAAAATAGTGAATATCCTATTCCTATTAGGAGTAGGAGCCGAATCTCCCTATTATCATCTAGTCAATCCTCGTGGAATTCAAGCAAAGGTGTTGTCGACTTCAAGAAAAGATCTTTTGGGATTTTTAAGATTCAAGGTAAGATGATATTCGCCATAGGCCATTCTTAATGTGTTTAAATGTTAGAAATTGATCTAACATGTAACCATGGGAATTTCGACAGACACCTAAGGCAAGGGATACTTTTCGGGATTTGAAAATCGTAAGGTAAGTGCATAAGTACAATCGGCCAATGCCATATTTGATGTTTTAAGTCTATTCCTTATTTGTTTAGAAAGCCGAAACTAATCCTTTAGGTGATCTAATGTTGGTCGAATACAAGGTAGAAGGATTTCAAAGTTTTGGGGATTTGATTTTTAATCCAATCGGCACCAAGGTAAGAATTTGATTACAACAATCCTACTAGGATTTGGATTTATAGCCGAATGGCTTTTTGCTAACATGTTAGGGTTGGCCGAATATAAGAATTAAAGATCTAAGCAGTAGATTGGAATTTTCGGGATTTGGAGTAAATTTGCTAAGTATATCAGGTGTAATTTGCTAAGTATATCAGGTGTGTACCCCACACTAAATCTTGATAGATTTACGGATTTAATTTATTATATGTGCTAATATAAAAGTGTAAGATTATGGTTAAGGTACCATGCAATGGTACTAAGTACTCAGGTACGTTTTCCTACTCCTACTATGAGTATGATAAGTTTTGCTATGGCATATACATGAAATTATAAGAATGTGAATAAGGAATATGATATAGTTAATGCATATTTGTATGACATGGGGCATATGGGTGATATGTAAAGGGAAGTGAATGTGGTGACCTAAGACCACGATATCTCGAATGTGGTGACCTAAGACCACGATATCCGAATGTGGTGACCTAAGACCACGATATCTCGAATATGGTGTCTCATGACACAAAGTATGTATCTGGTGGCTATGCCACGAATTTTATAAGGCGATGAGCACGTCATTGCAATGAACGCCTTCGATGGTGTGTAGCTAATGGAGGCTTGACTTAGTAGTCCCCACGGTGTGATGGTTGGTACGGGTGGCGTGTAGCGGATGGATAACTAGGCTTGGGTCCGTGGATTGCATCATTCTATTTAATGCTATATGATTATGTATGATTTGATATGCCCGAATTTATTTGAGTTTGGTGTTGGTTGTACACATTGAGTCTGCTTGACTCACCCTTGTAGGACTATTTTCGGTGATGATCAAGAATGGACGGTCGGCGCAGGAGCTCAAGGGTGGCCATGCAAAGCTCAAGGATTGATTTATTTTATTTATGTTTAAGTTTTGAATTATTTGGGTTTTATTTGATGTAATAAGGCCAAAGTATTGAATCGTTTATGCATGCTTTTAAGCTACTTAGTATGATATAATTATTATCGAATTTAAAGTTTAAAAGTTAAATTTTCTTAAGTATATTTATCAAATGTTTTGACACCAAATCAACAAGGTATTTAATTTTCGAACCCAACCCAAATCAAGAGTTTTCAAAAAAAAATATACACAAGTTTTAGCAAAGTTTTCAAACAAGTTCGAAATGAATTTTCTTTAGAAGCATGCCAGATTCAGTCAGGACTTGTGGGCCGGGTTTGGGGTGCTTCAAAAATACTTGGCAAACTCTTTTGTTTAATGAAGATGGAATTCATGAAGTGTATGTCCCTTTAATTATCTTGTATGTTGAAATGAGTTCTTAGACTTGCTTATGGGATAGGAATTGTATTGTTTTGAGTAGATGTGTGTATGTGTGGATTCTAGGGTGGCAAAGGCTTGGTATATAGCCTGCTAATTGCCCACTTAAGTACACACACGGGCGTGGGTCTAGACCATGTGGGAGGCACGGCTAGCACATGGGCGTGCACCTAGGCCGTGTGAAGTCTGCTCCTTGCACTTAGGATTTAAATCACCACACGGTTGGGGTACACGGGCATGTGTATAGGCCGTGTGGATAAGTCAGAATGCAAAGTTTTGGCAGACGGGTTAGTGACCCGGGCGTGTCAAGGCCGTGCGAAATTAGTTAGTGTCAACCACAGGTGGAAGACACAGGCATGTCTTAGGGGCACACGGGCGTGTCCCTAGGCCTACGCGGGTGTGTGGCCTCTGTTTTGATTAAAACATTTCTCAAACTTGTGAAAGTTCCCTGAAAGATTTAGATACTTCTCGGACATATATTTTGAGACTCTTGGGCCGGATATGTGCGAGCGATAGGGTTCAACAAAATTTTATAGCCCTAAGATGTTTAAGCAATATTAGCTATGCCTCAAACCTTGTTCCGGATCGAACATGGGCAAGGGGTGTTACAGTGATAGTGTGAAAACTATGTGAAATTGCAACTAAGTGAATCCGAGTGCTGGTCTAGTAAGTCCTACTAGTGACTGGGTATTTTGGTATATTGCGGATCCCTGACAGCTTGTGTAAGCAGCACTGAGTAGTTACGTATGATCGACAGCTTGTGTGAATAGACCCGAGGATGTAAATGTGAATAGCTCAAGAACAAGCCTATGTGTGTTATGTGATTATGTGATGTCCGGGTGCTGATCTTATATGTCTACTAGTGGCTAGGTAGTCCTGAATATGTTTCGGATACCTAATAGCTTGTGTAAGCAGCACTGTGTAGCTACGTCTGACTGATGGCTTGTATGAGCAGACCTGTGAATGTCAAGTGATTCGAGTGCTAGTCTTATAAGTTGTACAAGTAGCTGGGTAATCCAGCATGTGTTGCGGATACCTGACAGCTTGTGTGAGCAGCACTGAGTAGTTACGTATGACCGACAGCTTGTGTGAGCAAACCAGAGAATGTAAATGTGAATAGCTCGAGAATGAGCATATATGTGCTACATATATGTGGCACGTATGTGCAAGCGTTTCGAGTATCCGTTAATATTCCTATGTTTTCAAAGGGAAAATTACTAAAGTGTAAATGAATGTGAATATGTGATGATCAAGTGCAAGTATATGTATGTATACACTCATGAGCAATGTGCTCGGTATGTGATAGAATTTTGGTAAGAATGTAAATAAGTAAGTTATACCTATGAGAATGACCTTGTGATTATAAGTCCATGCTTATGATGTATGAATATGTGGCAAATGTAATTGATGATCATGTGTGAGGCTTTTAGGCCAACTTAAATTGAGTAATGATATGTTCAAGTTTTTGTTGTTGATGTATAGGTTAAATTGGCCAATGAATGGCTTGTAAATATTTGATAATGACTAGTTATTGGAATGGCTAACCATGGATATAATTTGGTGTTATATGTGTGTAAATGAAAATTAATATAAAGGAAACATGGAAGAGTAAAATTAGCAATAAAACAGTTTGGACAGCAGCAATTGTGTGACTTTGAAAAATCACCAAAAAATGGTGGAAATTGAATTAGAGGTTGAATGAGATTTGAAATTAAGGCTTATTGAGTCTATTTCTACATAAAAGAAAAAGAATAAGCAAAAGAATTTCATATGGTGAGATATTTGGATTTTAGTGAGACAGGGTCAGAATGATTTCGGAATCCCCTATTTTGACTTGGGAAATTCATTAAATATTGTAAAAAAATAATCTTGGGATAAAATTTATATTCTTGAATTTTGTAATAAGTATATTTTCAAGATAAACAAATGGGAACATCATTCAAGTTCTGTACAATGAGATAATTAATTTTTAGTGAAGAGGGGTTGGAACTGTCAGATAGCAAAATAGGGGAGAATTTAAAGAATAAATTGTACTGATTGGTTGAACCAAAAATTTTGGAAATTTTATGGTAAGAAGACATGTGAGTCTTGTTTCAGGAAAAATTAGCAGATCTTAATTTTGATTTCCATAACTCCATATAAAAATAATGTAGTGACTGTAACTCTAGTAAACAGCTCAAGATGAACATAAATGTTTTGTGAAATTTTATGCAATAATAATGGTATTATCTTGAGAGCTTATAATGTGGATTTTTAAAAGCATGGTAATCAATTGTGTATTATTTACTTACGTACTTACTAAGATTTATAGCTTACTCTGTTGTTTTTCGTGTTTATAATGTACTTAGGTTAGCTCGGGTTGGAAGTCGCCGGAGAACCTATCACACTATCAAGCTTACAATTTAGGTATCGATGATTTTATACTTAAGGTTATGACATGTATAGGGAACTTGGTCATGTGTATATGTTACTATGAGTTGTCCTAGAGTAATGACCCATGATATTCGGAGTTCATTGTTGTATAAGGCCATTTAATGTGGCCAATACATTTGTTATGCTATAAACTCATGATGATGCATTCCATGGTTGTGTAAATTGTATGCTATGACTTGTTACGTGTGTGTGGTGGATGTTTTGGTAGCTTTAATATGTCATGACATGTTTCATTCAAGTTATATTCAAGTATGGGCATGATAGGGTAGAAATTGGCTTGGAAAATAGCCAACTCCTTGGCACATGTGAGAGACACTACGGTGTGTGTCTCGATCGTGTGGAGGACCTGACACGCCCACAAAGTGTGACTCTCCAAAACAAGGAAATTTTCTAAATGTTTCAATAGTTTTAAAAGTTCTCGGTTTAGTCCCGAATCGCTTCCAAAGTAAGTTTTGGGCCTCGTAGGCCCTTTTAGGGACTTGATGATATAAGATAAAAGTTTTAAATTTTAAATGAAAATTTATGCCTTGAATTTGTTCAGTTACAAGTGTTATTGTCCAGTAATGCCTCGAACCCTATTTTGACGTCGAACACGGGTAAAAGGTGTTACATTTAGTGGTATCAGAGTCATGGTTTAGTCGATTCTCGGACTAACATAGTGTATGTGAGTCTAGCTATACGTGTCATATTAGTACTCGTGTTAGTGTGATATCTCCCGACTCTGACGAAATTATTTTGTTAATACTGATATGACTTCTAACCGAGCTATTTTTGATAATGCTGATAATGATTTTGAAATGATTGAAATGTGCTTATGATGTGTCGAAAGTTGGAAATGTATGAATAGAAGTTCACGATATGTATGTGTTAATGTACGAAATGAGATAACCACAAGTTGAGAAATGTGAAAAGTGGAATGAAATGAAAGTTTATATGGTGATAAGCCCATCCATGTTTGTTTGGCATGCATATGATGTTATGTGCCCAACATATTTGATTAAGTGAATAGGATAAGTAAATTTACTCAAATTGACGGAATGTGTGTTTATGTGCACTTGTTTGAATAAGATAATCGAAAAAGTTCGTGTAACATGACTATGTATGTTAATTAACTTGAAGTAAATTATGTAATCGTAATGATATGATGTTGGTGATGAATGCTAAGTTATATGTGTGGACTTATGAGAGTCAAATTAGAGGCTTTACGACCTCACCCCCTTACCAGTGTTGCTTTATAACGAAAATTCACGAGAACCATGTGAAATAAGTCCATAAATGTGAAACTAAAGAGTTTAGTGGTGAAATAATTAGTAATGCGTACAGAGATAATAGTTTGGAAAGTGGAAACAATTTTGGAAGGATATCAGAATGTTTTAAAGATTATACAGATTATGCAATGTCACGGATAAAGGAGAAGTTAGAATCGGCTAATCGACTTATTCAAATATAATGTCTAAAGTATAAGTTTGCTGAAATTTTTTTCTCGAATTGATTTTCGTTAGTGATTGGAATAATATGGGGTTCATGATGACAGAATTAGTCAAAGAAATGATATTTGAGTAGTAAAGATGTCTCTGTGTGTGACAGTTATAGTTGAAATGAATATGATGATCTTTTCTGGGTATTCAATATATTCTTTTATCCTAAGAGATATGTGTGTGATTGTTCAGTTTCTGATGGAGTTCTTATGTTGAGAAGCTAACTATGATGTTAGACGAAAGCCCTATTAGTCTGGTGATGCGAACACGGTCGCATCATGTTACTACACAACTCGTCGCCATCGAGAGTGGCCTAAGCTCGAGGGGCCTAAGTGCAAAATGAATACTAATTTAAGGTTAACGAGCTCAATCCTTAGGTTTCCCCAGCTGATCTAGCTCGTTCCAATTCAATGGAGCTCAATTTGGCACCATGCTAGATCATTGAGCTAGATTACAATTTATTTAATTTCTTGCATTTAAGTTCTTTGGAATAAATTTATTAATTAAGTTAGTTAATTAGTTAAATTTCTACTCCAATAAATTAATTTGTTTTAATATGTCTAAATCATGGACATCTTAATTTAATTTTAAATTTGTTTTAATTAGTACATGATTTTAATTTGTCTTAATCTATTACATATTTTTAATATGTTCTAGTCGAATTAATGTGCAGGTTTTAATGTGTCTTAGCTGCTGATTTTTAATGTGTGATAAATATGCCTTGACCGAATTTATTTAATGTTTTTTTTTCTAGTTGAATCAGCTAGCTTAATGGAAAAGGAAAGCATTAAAGAAGAAAACATGCATTTGGCTAATGCATGGGATAGCATTAAAGGAGCTGCTATCTCTTTCTTTCAGCTGACTTTTCGTGAAGCTCAATAGACTCCAAGCTGCTGTTTTGAGCTTCCTTAGATGCCTATTTCGTGGAGAGCAAAGGCCAATAGTTGCCTACATTAATTCTAGCAGCTAGCAAGTTAGGAGGCTACTCATATTTGGCTATTGGCCATTGGAGTACTCAAGGAGCTATTAAAAATATTCAAGACTATCCAGCTAAAAAAAATAGCAAATTTAAAGAGCATTTACTTGCCTTGGCCGAATCTAGACAAGGCTATTCTACTCATCACATTTCAATTAAAGCCCAGCTGAACAATCATTATCTAGAAGCTATCCATTTGTGTTTTCCATGCTAAGAAGCTTCTAGGGACGTCCAAGAACATGCAAGGAAACTTCCAGCCCCTTTCTAGCTTCAATGTGCTGTCCATTCAGCTTTCCTAATGGCCTATTCAACTACCATATGTCTAGGCTATAAATATGTAGTTTTATTCACTTTGTAGGGACTTTTGAACCTTTTATGAATTCTGATTACTTTGTGAGTGTTTTCAACTCTCATTGTTCTTCAAAGACTGAACTAACTTATCAAGCAACCCTTGTGGCATCAATCTGTCTTTGTTTATTTTCTTGAACTTATCACTTTGTCAAAAGTGTGGCGTTCACCAAAACTATACCTTTGGTTCCTACCTTTATAGGTAACGGGTCAAGGTCCACCTTAAGTGACATATAAGTCTCGGGTCAGCACTTTGATATAGTGTTGGTTCTTACTTGTCCTTAAGATCGTTTTCCCATCCACATCTATCAACTTGTTAATCTTATTTCTTTGATTAGACGAATTCCCATAATCCTCATTCATTTAACCATTTTTCCATCATCATTTTCCTTAACTGAACCATCCTCAACACATTCATAACCTTTGAACCATCTAGCCAACCTTTGTTTAAAGTCTTACTTAGCCGAATTCAACCATTACTTTGTTCAAGAACGATACTTCTCCATTTTAATGATCGAGCAACAAATGACTCAAATCATCACCGAGGCGAGTTCGTATCATCTGGTCGGTTTATGATCGGTATTTCTTTATCTCTTTGGAATTCTATTCAAATATGTTGGAATGAAGTCGATGGTAAAAATTTATGTCAGACTATTCTTATGTTTTTGATGATTATGGTTTTGTTTTATATATACGAAAAATATATTATCTCTGTTATGATGGAAGTCCAGAGCCGGTAAGCATTGTTTTTCTACTGGGTTTCTCTGAGGAATCATCAGGATCTCTGTTTCGTATCTTGGATTTCTTTATCTTAGTTTTCCTATCATTCTTATTTCGTGAATTATCGACCATGGCTCATCTTGAAGTAGTGTTCTTCGACTTGTGATAACTATGTCTATTATGGTTGTATTTCTGGTTTGATCATATAAACATGGTGATCCAGGTATCTGCATTTCTCTAATTTTTGTGCAAGGAATTGACTTTGGCAATGGTATAAATGATGGAAGCACAAACTCAAATCGTATGATGGATTTCTTTCTCAGGTAAGTTGATTAAAGTCAATGCATTCAATCGAGATGTCTTTGTTTATTTAAGCTAGTAAAGGCCTTTGATTAGTATGATAAGAGAATTTTGAAAGATTGTGTGCTTGGGATGTTTTAATAGCACAAAGAAAGAAGTATTTTGAGATGTGTTATTCTATAGTTGAGACTGACTCAGTCGTTTTTATCAGAATGAGCTGACTTGTTGGGATGTGATTTGAGTTATATGTATTTAAGTATGTCCTTAGCTAAGAGAACAAATTTTGTGCATTCACGAGTGTATAGACGACATTCTGAATAAGGAATTGATATTCT
The DNA here is from genome assembly GCA_025506655.1 of Gossypium rotundifolium. Classification (NCBI taxonomy): domain Eukaryota; kingdom Viridiplantae; phylum Streptophyta; class Magnoliopsida; order Malvales; family Malvaceae; genus Gossypium; species Gossypium rotundifolium. The sequence continues at coordinate 132,882,037 of CP106722.1, forward strand.
TGAAAGCATGATATAGAAAAATACCTATTAGATTTGTTTTAAATGGGTGATGCTATTATGAATTAAAGATGTTCTGTTAATAAAGTTATCCCAATTTTGAAAGTTTGAATGGTCTGGACATGCTAGCAAAGTTAAAGCAATTAAAGGTATTATTAACCGAAGCTTTGGTTTTGAGTTCAGTTGGAATTGAGTAATGAATTTATGATTTTTCAGTGATGCACTAGTGAACAGATTAGAATGAGTTTTATTGCTAGAATATAAAGTGACGGATCATGTTTTCAGACGGTTAATGTCACATTAACAAGAACTGTTCGACTAGTGATGTAGAGATAGTCACTATTATGTCTGTAATGAGAATTTGATGACATTGTTTGTTCGATGAAGATTGCCATATGTTGCTTAATCTCAAGAGTTTAATGTATCTAATGGCACAGAAATATCTGAGTTTAAGACAGTGTTGATGACTTGAGCTATTGAAAGATTGTGAGTAATTATTGATTGACCTGTGGGGAGGCAAGTGTAGTTACAGATGCTTGTATGGAAAATCCTCATTTATCTTGTACGAGTTGGTTACTCGATTGATCTTATTTGATGATGGTCTAATTTTAGCTAAATAAAAAGCTAAAGTGATGTTTTCTTTGCAAGTTTGAAAAACTCAGAAATGTGTTAGTGAGTGATAAGCTAAATGAGTACAGTGAGGATCGACTTTTGATTCTAAACTTCAGGTTGGACCTAATTCATTTTATTATTATTTCGAGATGGAATTTATGTACTGAAGAATCCTGGGCTTATGCAGAAATTTTTATACGAAGTTCACTGTAGTGGCTTGTCTGTTCATCCAGAGAGTAATAAAATGTGCAGTCATATGAAGTTGATGTTCTGGTAATTGCGTATGTTACATGCTATTTTGGAGCTTGTGTTTAAATTTCAATTTGTTAACAAGTAAAAGCCAAATTTTAAGAGAATTCAAGACTATTACAGTTAGTGATGATTCTAGAAAGAAAATGAGGTGGAAACACTATAGATTTTGTATCTGAATTATCTTGATCTCCGAAAAGGAATATGTTATCGGATTTGATTGATCGTTCGTGAAAAGATTTCTTGTTTAACAAACCAGTCGAGTAAGATGTTTCTAGGATTATTTGATTATGCGAAGTATCAGTCTCCATTATTTCAGATTGAGATCCGAGGGTTATATCCCAATTATGGAAAAAGCTATAGGAAACTCTGAGAATAAAACTAAATTAAATTGTGATTATGATAAAAAGTTGAAAGCAACTTCTTCTAGTAAGATTTTTAGGGACAAAAATTGTAACACCCCTTACCCGAGTCCGACGCTGGGACCGGATACGAGGCATTACCAAGCTTGACCTTGTTTGAACATGAAATAATGGCCTATAAATTTTTTTTTCCAACTTATAAATTTTCTTTCTTAATCATATCATACATATCATGGGCCTACGAGGCCTTAAACATACATCCGGAAGGTTTCAGAGTTAAACCGAAAACTTTTACACTCCTTGAAATTTTTTGCCTAAATAGGGGTCACACGCCCGTGTGGGCAGGTCGTGTGGTCTCAAACGCTCATGTCCCTAGCCCATGTAGAATTTATTTTATTTCAAACCTCTGGGGTTTCACTGCAGTCGGACACTGCGCTTTGTGTCTGATCCGTGTCCTTCACACGGCCTAGACACGCTTGTGTCCTTACTCATGTGTGAAAAACCTGGGCATTCTGTTTATGATGTCAGCAAACTCTTAAGGAGCACACGACCTAGGCACACTCCCATGTGCTGGCCCGTGTGATGATTCGAATTCTCGCAATTAAAATGCAGGGGACACACGGCCTATCAACACACCTATAGGGGTTGACCGTGTGTCACACATGACCTAGACACACGCCCGTGTGTCTACTCGTGTGGACAATTAGAAGGCTACTTTTCAATCCAATTGCCACCCTGAAACATGAACACACTTATACCAACTCAAATAATACATGATATGGTAATAATACCCTATGAAGAACCACTAATCATCATTCAAACACTTCACATTTTACCTCATCATTTGCATAAACTTTCCCTTCATAAAACTTATCATCATTAAAATATGAAACTTGACAAATATTGGCCAATTCCCTATGGGCGTATACAAAATGAACCATATAATCATTATGAACTAACACATTTGGCTAAATCAAATGACACATACACAATTAACTAAGTCCCTATACATGCCATAAACTCAAAGGGTTTTGCATTCACTTTTACCCAACATGATAGCTTGATAGTGTGATAGCATCTTCGGCGATCTCCAACTTGAGCTAGCATAAAACCCTATAAGATATGAGAAAGGAAGGGGAGTAAGCTACAAATCTTAGTAAGTACATATGTAAATAATAAACAATTGATTACCATGATTTTAACAATCCTTATTATAAGCTCTCAAGATAATACCATTATTATTGCATAAAATTTTACAATTCATTTATGTTCATCTTGAGCTGTCTACTCGAGTTACAGTCACTAAATTATTTTTATCTGGAGCTATGGAGCTCTAAATTAAGATCCGTAATTTTCCTTGAAACTAGACTCACATATATTCTTACCATAGGATTTTCAAAATTTTTGGTTTAGTCAATTAGTACAATTTATTCTTTAAAGTTTCCCCTGTTTCACAGTCCAACAGTTCTGACCCCTCTTCACTAAAGATTTATTTACTCATTGTACAGAACTCAAATAATGTTTATGTTTATTTATCTTGAAAATAGACTCAACAAGAAATTCTAGTATATAAATTTTATCCCTTTATTATTTGTTTAAAATTTATAAGAATTTCTCAAGTCAGAACAGGGGATTCCGAAAACATTCTAATTCGGTCTCACAAAAATTCAAATATATCAGAATATGAGATTCTTTTTCTTGCACCGTTTCTTTTATGTGAAAATAGGATCAATAAGATTTAATTTAATATCTTAATCAACCTCTAATTCGATTTCGACCATTTTTGGCTATTTTTCAAAGTGATATAGCTACTGCTGTCCAAACAGTTTTATTGCTAAACTTACTCTATCATGTTTTCTTTGTACTAATTCTCATTACGCACATGTAATACCAAAGTATACCCATGGTTAGCCATTCCAATAACTAATAATTATCAAATATTTATACACCATTCATTGGCCAATTTAATCCATACATCAACAACAAAGACTTGAACATATCATTTCTCAATTTAATTTTGCCTAAAAGCCTCACATATGATCATCATCAAATCTTATCATGTATCCATTCATCATGAATGTAGATCACTAATCACAAGGTTATCAATATTTCACAAGTATAACTTATTCATGTACATTCTTCTCAAGAATTCATCATATACCGAATTCACTTCACATGAGTTCTATGTACATATCTGTACTACTCGTAACATAGTCATTTACTTTCTCATTTTTAACGTACCCATTGAACCACTTGGAATGCTAAAAGTTACTCGGAAATCTCATACATATAGTACCGTATCAATGCCATATCCTCGATATGGTCTTACATGAAACATCATATCAGCCCCATGTCCCTGACATGGTCTTATACGAAATTACATACCGAACTTATTTCTCATGAATTTCACATATTTACCTGTATCACTCCATTACATAACTTTAATCCTTTTTCCATCTTTAACAAATACTTTAATTTTTTTACCCCGTTGAACCACTTGGAATATCTAAGGATACCCGAAAATTGTCATGCATGTAGTAAGATGCCAATGTCACATCCCAGATATGGTCTTACATGGGATCACATGTCGATGCCATGTCCCAGACATGGTCTTACATGATTTCATACCGAAGCCAGGTCCCAGACGTGGTCTTACACGGAATCACTATTCGATGCCGATGCCATACCCCAGATATGGTCTTACACAGGATCTCAAGTCGGTGCGAGGTCATATCCTCGATATGGTCTTATACGGGACCTCAGTAACCTTAGTGTCATGACATTTGTATTCTGTCCATTCCTAAGGTTTAATCAGGGATTTTCATTCTTCGACATTTTGTCAAAATTTTCACTAATCAATTTCATAGAGACAATATACAATTCATGTAATATCAAAATATTAAAATACATAACATAAGGTTGTATTATTTACACACGAACTTACCTCGATACCAAAATGGTAAAAAGTGACCCAATCGTCAATTTCTCTCTTTTTCCTTCGTTCTAGGTCCGAACCTCATTTTCTTTAATCTATAACATCACATTTAACTTAATTATTAGTCACATTATTCATTGTGACCCAAAAATCATACTATGAAAAAATTATGTTTTTGCCCTTAAACTTTGTCATATTTACACTTTTACCCCTAGGCTCTTAAAATGATTTTTATTCGATTTCCTTGTATTTTAGGCCTAGCTGAACCATTTCATAACTATAGCAGTCCACAATTCGCATTCATTCACACATTTTTATACATTTTTCAACTTTTTACAAATTAGTCCATTTTACGATTTCATCGAAAATCACTTAGTAAAATTAGTTACTACACACCGAGCATTCATATTCTACCATTAGACATCAAAGAGCATGTATGTAATCCATGGGTAAATTTTTAAACACAAACCCTAGCTCAAAATAATGGTAGAAATAGCTAAACCGAGTTACGGGGATCTAAAAAATGTAAAGAACATTAAAACCGAGGCTTGGATGCACTTACTATTGAGCTTGAAAGCTTGAAAACCCTAGCCATGGCTTCCCCCATGCTAAATTCGGTGAAGGAAGAAGATGGAAAAAGGTTTTTGGCTTTTATTTTGTCTTTTAGTCCATTAAATTACCAAATAACCAAAATGCCCTTAACTTAAAAATATCCTATTTCACTTTTCTCATGTCCATTTTTGTCCAACTATTTAACCAATGGTCTAATTACTATTTAAGGACCTTAAATTTAAAATTTCATGGAAAATAGACACTTCTAACATGTGGAACTCAACTTTTGCACTATTTACAATTTAGTCTTTTTGATTAAATTGGGTGCCCAAACGTCGAAATTTTCAAACGAAATTTTCACAGAATATTTCCGTGAAATCGTAGACCATAAAAATATAATAAAAATAAGATTTCCTCATCGGATTTGTAGCCCCAAAACCACTGTTTCGACTAGGCCCAAAATCGGACTGTTACAAAAATCCCTAAAGGGGGGAGAGTTGTAACAACCCGATTTTGGGCCTAGTCGGAACAGTGGTTTCGAGACCAAATATTTGATGTAATAAAATTTATTTTTATTATGTTTTTATGGCCTAAAATTTCACGAAATGATTTCATGAAAATTTTGTTTGAAAATTTCGACGTTTGGGCACTCAATTTAGTCAAAAGGACTAAATTGTAAAAAAGTGCAAAACTTGAGTTCTAGAAGCTAGAGGTGTCAAATTGCTATGAAATTTTAAATTGGAGGTCCTTAAATGGTAATTAGACCATTTGTTAATTTTTGGAAAAAATGGACATGAAATAGGTGAAATAGAATATTTTTAAGTTAAGGGCATTTTGGTCATTTAGTAATTAAAATGAATTAAAAACAAAATTAAAAGCCAATTTTTGTCCATATTCAACCCCATGGCAGAATTTCATAAGGGGAAACCATGATAGGGTTTCTCAAGATTCCAAGGTCGATTGTAAGTCTGTTCTTGCCCCGTTTTTAATTATTTTTACGTTTTTGAAATCCTCGTAACAAGATCTATCTATTTCTACCACTAATTTGAGATATGGTTAAAGTCTAGGGTTTTGACCCATGATGAATATGTGTGTATTTTTGTATTTAATGGTATAAAATGCATGTTTATGGTTAGAGAAATGACTTTTACTAAGTGATTTTTGGTAAAAATGCCTAAAAGGACTAATTTGTAAAAGTTATGAAATTTGTCATAAATGTGTGAATTAGTGGAAATTGTGGGCTGTTGTAGTTATTAAAATGGTTCGTTTAGGCTTAAAATATAAGGAAATTGAATAAAAATCATTTTACGAGCCTAGGGGCAAAGTGTAAATATGATAAAGTTTAGGGGCAAAAATGTAATTTATCCATAATATGATTTTTGGAATGAATTGAATAGTATAATAACTTAATAAGTCAAATGTGATATATTAGATAAAGAAAAACAAGTTTTGGACTTAGAACGGGGGAATGAGGAATGTTGGACGACTCGGTCCCTTTCGCCATTTTAAGTCGAGGTAAGTTCGTATGGTAAACATTAATGTTTCTTTGTTGGATTGACGAATAATTTATGAAATTACACGTATTATTTGTTGAATATAGGAAACTAATGTTCGAACAAGTAAACGCAAGGTTGAACTATTCTGTTTAGTGCTAAATGATAATTTGACAGAAAAGACCATGGACGAACCATGGTATAGTGTGACAATGTGAATACTATGTGAAATTGCGACTAAGTGAATCAGGGTGCTGGTCTAGTACATCCTACCAGTTGCTGGGTATTTTGGTATGTAACACCCCAAACTTGGCCCAAACACCACGACCGGATTTGGTATGTCACATAAGAAGATTTTTTAAAAACTTCACATTCGTCTGAAAATTTTGGAATCCCTCATTTGAAAACTTCAAGTTCGCAGTTAATCTGAAACCTCAGTGTTCATTTTATAAAAACTATACTTAGCCCAAATCATGCCTTTGGGTGATGTTTAAAAACACTTGATGTTGCATTAAGTTAACTTGAGATTGTTTGTTTAATATCATTTGTAAATTCGTTGGTTGGGTTGTTGAAAAACATTCATTTTGCGTTTTATTAGGAAATCATCTTACCAATAAAATCATAAACTAAAGCGTTTAAAGTTTAAACCAAAGATAAACCCAAATTATTAATGGCCTTATTACATAACAAAAATCCCTAAAATAAAGAGAATCCAAAGAAAAGTAAAGTTTAATTTAATAATAACCGTGCATGGCCACCTCGAAGTCCACACCAGCACAATCCACAGAACTACGAATTACCTGCAAAAGTTTAAGCTGAAGGGGTGAGTCATGATGACTCAGTGTGCAATTACCTCACATAAACCATAACTGGGCCTAAGCCCTCATTATCCAAGCGGCCGAAACTCAAGCACTATAGCATAGCAGATATTCAATATAACAAACCCAGCCCATCCTAATGATCCATCCTCTACACTCCGCTCCATATATCCAACCTCAGCACACCTGTGGGGATTTCTACAATCAACCCTCCATCCGCTACACTCCTCTTTGGTAGTCATGCTGATAGTCATGCTGCTCAAAGCCGATATGATGTGGCCTAGTCACCGCATCAATGTGACTAAGCCACCGATATACATATATGGCACCGAGCCATCGGAATAGTGTGACAAAGTCACCGATATACACGCCCCTTAACATCATCAACATCTTACCAATCACATGCAACATGTAATCATAGTGGAAATGGATGCAACATTTTATAACATACACAATATCATCAAAGCTTATATATATAATCCGCATTGAAGTGTTTAAGCGGCTTAGTTAGAAAATCACTAACCTGGTATCTCGATTTTACCCCTCAAGAGTAACCCAATAGACACTACCGAAGTTTTGGCTTCTAAATAATGCATATACTTAGTGAATAACGATCAAACGAAGGAAGGTGTGAGAAATTACACACCTGATAACGTAGAGGATTAAGCACTATTGATCAGCGGTCCCCTCACTATCGCGAACCATTGTGATCTGTCTATTCAGATTCGAAGTCGTCCCACAACACAGTGAAAAATTCTGAACAGCTGACACTGCACGCCGTTTGAACCTAGGGGCAGGGACTTCGAGTTCAACCCCCTCCTTCACTTAACTGGCCTTCGTATCCATGATAGGATCTTGATCAGGAAACTAGGTTAAAGCAATGAAAAGGAAAGAGACAATAGGTACCCCAAATTGAAAGAAGCTTCTTACCTTGAACAACAGAAACCGAATGCTAGAAGGCTTGGCCTATGAAATCGAATGAGTCCTTATAACACATCCAGTTACAACCGATTCCCCAAAACATAACAAAAGAAGCAGCTTTTCAGCCAAACCAAACAAGAAAGACCCCCTTACTACCCATTTGGCCAACATCCATACTTACCAAAGACTTCCCCAAACGCAGGCTAAATGAAGAAGAGAAGATGAGAGCAAGCCCCTCTACAATCGGCCAATGCCCAAAAAAGTGTGTCAGAACCTTCGATTTAACAAAACCAAAAAGAGAAGAGAAAAAGAATGAGTAGAAAACAAAAGAGAAAGAAGGCTTCTTACCGAAGAACAAGAGTATGTCGATTGAAGAGGCTATATTCGGCTACTGGCACAAAACAATAGAAAGGGTGCCTTCAATTGACGCAAAAAGAGGTTCAGCTTCCACAAAATATAAATAAAAAGAGAGAAGAGAAGAAAAGATAGAGGACAAGGTTCGACTATGGCACTTACTACAAAAGAAATGATTCTAAAAGACTACTAGGGAGGTTCAGCTATGAAGGGAAACAAATAGCAAATGGAAGAAAAAGAAATAAAGAAAACACAAATCACCACTCTGATATTCGGCTATCACCAAAGAAACAAGAAGGAGAAGAAATAAAGCTACAAGGTGTTTCAGTTTTGGTAGAAGAGAAAATGAAGCAAATGTTTGAAAATGAAAAAGAACAAGAGAGAGTTTCTAGAATAGATTTGGCTAACACTACACTCAAAATGACCACTTCAAGAAAATGACACTCCCCCTTTCCCTAATGATCGATTGCTCACCAAAGCCTAAGCACCCAAAAGGAAATTTAGCCTTACCTAACCCAAACTAAAACCTCACATACACTCCCCCCATACTTCCCTCATTCGACTAACCTCTCTCCCTCTCTCCACATCCCACAAATTCCTCCATATTTCACTCTCCACTCCCCATTTCAAATGTGTTGACCAATTCTTACTCCTCCAACACCTTTCCTCCTTCTATTTCAAATATGTTGACCCATTCCATAACTAACATGCAGAGTCTTGGCCAAATCCACCTCTTCTCCATCCTTAGCAAAATGAAACCCCCAAAATGCAAGCTGTTAGATTTGAACCTGCTCCTTTCTCCTCCATGCTCCCCTGATGTGTCATCCCCCCTTGTTCCTAGGCATCATTTACCACCACACCACAACTATTTTTTGTGTCATCAAACACACACAAATATATAAGGCCTACCTCTACAAGCTCATCCCCTCTTAAGCCTTAAAACCAAAATTTAACTAATGCTCTGGCTTAACCCCGAGCCTTCCCAAGACCCCTAAACACATCCAAAAAGTAAGTCAAACAAGCCAAAACATAGATATCATAAGAATGCAGAACCCCACTTCCTAGGATATTACAGTTCTACCCCCTTAAGGAAATTTTAGCCTCGAAATTTACCTGATCAAAAGAGGTGAGGGAATTGCTGCCACATCACATCTTCCGGCTCCTACGTGGCTTCCTCTGCACCATGATGTCACCATAAGACTTTAACCAATGGGATTGATTTCCTCATCAAAACCTTAACGTCTCGATCTAAGATCTGTACTGGTTTCTCCTCAAAAGACAGGTCCGGTCTCACTTTAATCTCCTCAATTGGTACTATGTGAGACGATTCAAAACGGTAGCGACTCAACATTGAGACATGGAATACATCATGTATTTGACTCAGCTCTGGAGGTAACTCAAGCTGATACGCCACTGGTCCCACACGTTTCAATACCCGATAAGGCCCGATGAACCTGGGACTTAGCTTGCCCTTCCGTCCAAATCGCAAAATTTTTTTCCAAGGCGAGACTTTCAGGAAGACTCGATCACCCACTGAGAACTCTATATTCTTATGCTTTAGATCCGCATATGATTTATGTCTGTCGGAAGCTTCCTTCAACCGTGTCAAAATCAACATAACTTTCTCCTCTGTCTCTGAGATTAAGTCCGGACCCAACAACCGTCGTTCACCCAACTCTGTCCAGCAGGTAGGGGTACGACACTTACAACCATATAGGGCTTCGTAGGGTGCCATCTGAATGCTGGATTGGTAACTATTATTGTATTCGAATTCTGCCAACGGTAGAAAATCCTCCCAACTACCCCTGAAGTCGATAACACAACCTCTCAACATGTCTTCCAAGATCTGAATTACCCTTTCAGATTGACCATCAGTCTATGGATGAAATGCCATGCTGAAATCCAGTCTTGTACCCAAAGGGCGACGATCTGCGCCCTCCAAAATCGCGACGTAAACCTAGGGTCTCTGTCCGATATGATAGACATGGGTACCTCATGAAACCTCACAATCTCTGCCACATACAGCTTAGCCAGTGTCTGCAATGTATAGTCGAAACGAACAGGTATGAAATGGATGGACTTTGTCATTCGATCGACAATCACCCATACCGAATCTTTCTTAGTAGGCGTAAGAGGTAATCCACTAACAAAGTCCATCGTTATCCTCTCCCATTTCCACAGTGGAATCTTCACTGACTTTAGTAACCCCGAAGGCAACTGATGTTTCGCTTTCATGTACTGACACGTTAAGCACTTACTCACAAACTCAGTAACTTCTCGCTTCAACCCAGGCCACCAAAACTGATCATGCAGATCCCGATACATCTTACTCCCATCAGGATGCATAGCGTATGGGCTACTATGCGCCTCTCGAAGAATCATCTGCCTCAACTCAACACCTTTCAGCATGCAGACCTTTCCACGAAAACACAATACCTCATCACTATTCAAACTATAATCCTCTACCCCACCATTCTGTACTTGCAAAAGTCGAGCACTCAACACATTATCCAATAACTACTTTTCTTTAATCTAGCTTACCCACGTCTGCTTCACTTGGAGTTCAGCTCACAAACTTCTGTCATCATACAAGCTGAGATGAGCAAAAATTTCCCTCAAATTCGATATCACCTTCCGACTTAATGCATCCACCACTACGTTAGCTTTACCCTGGTGATACTCAATCGAGCAATCATAATCCTTCAATAGCTCAATCCAACTCCGCTACCTCAAATTCAACTCCTTCTGAGTAAGGAGATATTTCAAACTCTTATGGTCGGTATAGATAATAGACTTCTCCACATACAGGTAGTGTCTCCAGATCTTCAGAGCGAACACTACCGGAGCTAACTCCAGATCATGCATGAGATAGTTCATCTCATGTGGTCTTAACTGTCGAGACGGATATGCAACTACCTTCCCTTCTTGCATCAACACACACCCTAGACCAGTGTGCGAAACATCACAATAAACAACGAACTCCTTCCCCGCCTCAGGCTGAATCAATATCGGAGCCTTTGTCAAGATCCTCTTCAGCTTCTCAAAGCTTTCCTACTTCTTGTCAGCCCAAACAAATGGTACCCCTTTCCACAACAATTTAGTTAAGGGTGCCGCAATCAAGGAAAATCCCTCCACAAATCTTCTGTAGTAACCAACTAACCCAATAAAACTTTGAATTTTTGCTACAGACTTCAATGGCTTCCAATCCATAACAGCTTTGATTTTTCGGGGATCCACCGTAATCCCCTTCACAGAAATAACATGCCCCAAAAAGGTCACTTCCTTCAGCCAAAACTCACACTTGGTAAATTTGGCATACAATTACTTTTCTCTTAATACTTGCGGAATTAACCGAAGATGCGAATCATGCTCCTTTTCTATTCTTGAGTAGACCAAGATATCGTCTATGAACACCACAACAAATCGATCCAGATAGGGTTGGAATACCCGGTTTATCATATCCAAAACGCAGCTGGTGCATTTGTCAACCCGAACGACATCACTAAAAACTTATAGTGACCATAACGAGTTCGAAAGGCTGTCTTATAGATATCCGCCTCCTTGACCTTAAGTAGATGATAACCTGGCCTCAAGTCTATCTTCAAGAAGAGTGAAGCCCCTTTAAGCTGATCGAACAAATCTTCAATCCTCGGCAATGGGTACTTGTTCTTAATCATCAACTTATTCAGCTGGCGATATTCAATGCACATATGCATCGACCTGCCCTTTTCTTTATGAACAATACCGGTGGTCCCCATAGAGATATACTTGGTCGAATAAATCCACGATCCAACAACTGAGCTTTAAGTTCTACCAGCTCCTTCGGCGCCATCCTATATGGGGTGATGGACACCAGAGCCATACCTGGAAGTAGTTCAATTCCAAATTCCATCTCACGATCTGGAAAAACCCTGGAAGCTCTTTAGGAAAGACGTCTACGAATTCCTTTACTGTTCTAACCTCCTTAACAGTCACCTCTTTTGCATCCAAAGCACTGATAAAAGCTAAAAAAGCCTTGCACCCTTTTTAAACCATCTTAACAGCCCTTAATGCAGAAACCATGTTAGAAAAATAATTCCTTCTTTCCCCTATCACAACCACCTCTTTATCCTCTGGAGTTCTCAACACCATTCACTTTGTAGCGCAATCCAAATTAGCACGATGTTTAACCAGCCAATCCATGCCTAAGATAAGGTCAAACTCACCGAATGGTAATTCCATCAAGTCTACTGAAAATACTGCTCCTTGAATTTCTAAAGGCACCTCCCTAAACATCTTGTTCACTACTACGGAATGTTCTAAAGGGCTAACCACAGTCATTTCTCTAGCAGCAATTTTAGATTCTATATTTAAAGTCTCAGATATAGTATAAGCAATATAAGAATGGGTCGATCCAATATCAATCAAAGTAAGAAATGGCTTATTAGCTATAAGAAATGTACAGGTTATGACGTCCGGTGCATCGCCATCCTCTCACCGTCGAGCTGCATAGACTAAACCTGTCTGCCTTGCATCTGCATTATTGACACCCCTACCCGATGCTCCACGAACACGACCAAAACCATTTCCCCCTCTGTTCAGACCACGACCACTCACCATCTGCTGTCTACCTCTTCTCGGCTGCACATAACCCTGGCTTACCGACCGTGCCCTATCTAACTCTTGCGGACTATTCTTTATTAGATGATCCCTAGATTCACACTTAAAACATCCTATATCTCTTCCTCAACACTCCCCTAAATATGATTTCCCACACTGAGCATACTGTCGGGACTAACCAATAGCAACCAGCATTGCAACTCGACTCGGCCCATCAAACCTAGGCCTATTCTGAAAAACCCAGCTGATCTTGACGGCCTAAAACTCCTCTTATTTTTACCTCTATCCTTATCCCTATTTTGCCTCTCAGTCTGCTTTACCTCTTCGGCTATTTTATCTTTTTCAACCAAAACGACAGAGTCTATCTCCCGCTGCAGAGCTATCAATACTCTCAACTCGTCTCGTAGCCTATTTTTGAACCGTACGCAATGCTCATAATCGGTCTCAACTATCCCTCGGGCGTAATGGCTCAAGCGCAAAAATTGCACTTCATACTCGACCACAGATTTACCCCCTTGCACCAGATTTAGGAATGCTTTCCTCTGAGCATCCATATCTCTTGCCCCAACATATTTCCCTTGAAATGTGATATTGAAGAAATCCCAGTCAATACGATCCGCTGGAGTACCCTCTCTTACTCCAAGCCACCACTGATATGCTTCATCTCTGAGGAGTGACACCGCTCCTTTCAGTTTCTCCTCTGTCGTGCAGTCTAGATCATCCATAATCTGCTCAACTGCCTCTAGCCAATATTTAGCTGCATTTGGTGCCACACCAGAAATGCCCCTAAACATTTCAACTCCGTTTGCTCAAAGTTGCTCTGCAATAAACTTTTGAGATACTGTCCCAATGCTTGCCCCAATAACTCGCTCCAGAACCCGCAACATCGCTTGGGACAAAACATCATCTCCACCAGTTCAGTCTTAAGACCCCGCTTCTGCCATGGGTGATGCTAGCGCTTCACCTTCAGGCTCGTGTCTTGCTTCCAAGAACTCCTCCTCAACACCCCAGCCTCTACCACGGTCGCGTGTACCACGTCCACATCCTCTAGCACTCATGTCTATCGAATCGTCTTAATCGATTTACAAATTTTATGAATTAGCACCTCTTTCACTGTTTATTACCAGGCAGTCTTATGATAGTAGAGTTAAAAGTAGTTTTTCGCAGAACATACGTATACCTAAAGGTTTCAATCTCTAAGGTCGAGTTTCTTAATTCTAGCACTCATAGCATAATATAATTATTTCATGCAAATCACCCAATTCACCCGAAAACTTACTGTACGGACTTGGTGCCGGAGACTCGAGTGCCATACTTTAAAAAACATGTACATATATATATATTCTAAACCATTTTTGAACCTATTTTGGAAAACATTTTGAACCCAAAACCCATAGCCGAGTTTTGCAACCTGGCTATGATACCACAATTGTAACACCCCAAACCCAGCCCAAACACCACGATCGGATTTGGTATGTCACATAAGAAGATTTTTTAGAAACTTCACATTTGCCTGAAAATTTTGGAATCCCTCATTTGAAAACTTCAAGTTTGGCAGTTAATCTGAAACCTCAGTGTTCATTTTATAAAAACTATACTTAGCCCAAATCATGCCTTTGGGTGATGTTTAAAAACACTTGATGTTGCATTAATTTAACTTGAGATTGTTTGTTTAATATCGTTTGTAAATTCGTTGGTTGGGTTGTTGAAAAACTTTCATTTTGCATTTTATTAGGAAGTCATCTTACCAATAAAATCATAAACTAAAGCGTTTAAAGTTTAAGCCAAAGATAAACCCAATTTATTAATGGCCTTATTACATAACAAAAATCCCTAAAATAAAGAGAATCCAAAGAAAAGTAAAGTTTAATTTAATAATAACCGTGCATGGCCACCTTGAAGTCCACTCCAGCCCAAATCTATGAAACTATGAATTACCTACAAAAGTTTAAGCTGAAGGGGTGAGTCATGATGACTCAGTGTGCAATTACCTCACATAAACCATAACTGGGCCGAAGCCCCCATTATCCAAACGGCTGAAACTCAAGCACTATAGCATAGCATATATTCAATATAACAAACCCAACCCATCCTAATGATCCATCCTCTACACTTCGCTCCATATATCCAACCTCAGCACACCTGTGGGGATTTCTACAATCAACCCTCCATCCGCTACACTCCTCTTTGGCAGTCATGCTGACAGTCATGCTGCTCAAAGCCGATATGATGTAGCCTAACCACCGCATCAATGTGAATTGAGCCATCGGAGTGGTGTGACAAAGTCACCGATATACACTGCCCCTTAATATCATCAACATCTTCCCAATCCCATGCAACATGCAATCATTGTGGAAATGGATGCAACATTTTATAACATACACAATATCATCAAAGCATATATATATAATCCACACTGAAGTGTTTAAGCGGCCTAGTTAGAAAATCACTAACCTGGTATCTCAATTTTACCCCTCAAGAGTAACCCAATAGACACTACCAAAGTTTGACTTCTAAATAACGATATACTTAGTGAATAATGATCAAACGAAGGAAGGCGTGAGAAATTACACACTTGATAACGTAGAGGATTAAGCACTCTTGATCAGCGGTTCCCTCACTATCGCGAACCACTACGATCTATCTATTAAGATTCGAAACCAGCCCACAACTTAGTGGAAAATCCGAATGACTGATACTACATGCCGTTTGAACCTAGAGGCAGGGACTTCGAGTTCAACCCCCTCCTTCACTTGAATGGCATTCATATCCATGAAAGGATCTTGATCTGGAAACTAGGTTAAAGCAATGAAAAAGAAAAAAAGAATAGGTACCCCAAATCGAAAGAAGCTTCTTACCTTGATCAACGGAAATGGAATGCTAGAAGGCTTGGCCTATGAAACTGAATGAGTCCCTATAACATATCTAGTTAGAACTAATTCCCCAAAACATAATAAAAGAAATGACCTTTCAGCCAAACCAAACAAGAAAGAGCCCCTTACTACCCATTCGGCCAACATCTATACTTACTAGAGACTTCCCCAAACGCAGGCTAAATGAAGAAGAGAAGATGAGAGCAAGCCCCTTTACAATCAGCCAATGCCCAAAGAAAGCGTCAGAACCTTCCATTTAACCAAAGTAAAAAGAGAAGAGAAAAAGAATGGATAGAAAACAAAAGAAAAAGAAGGCTTCTTACCGAAGAATAAGAGTATGTCGATTGAAGAGGCTATATTCGGCTACTAGCACAAAAAAATGGAAAGGGTGCCTTCAATTAACGTAAAAAGGTTCAGCTTCCATAAAATATGAATAAAAAGAGAAGAGAAGCAAAGATAGAAGACAAGGTTCGACTATGGCACTCACTCCAAAAGAAATGATTCCAAACGACTACTAGGGAGGTTCGGCTATGAAGGGAAACAAATAGCAAATAGAAGAAAAAGAAATAAAGAAAACACAAATCACCATTCTGATATTCAGCTATCACCAAAGAAACAAGAAGGAGAAGAAATGAAGCTGAAAGGTGTTTCGATTTTGGTAGAAGAGAAAATGAAGCAAATGTTTGAAAATGAAAAAGAAAAAGAGAGAGTTTCTAGAATAGATTTGGCTAACACTACACTCAAAATGACCACTTCAAGAAAACGACACTCCCTTTTCACTAATGACCAAAATTGCTCACCAAAGCCTAAGCACCCAAAAGGAAATTCGGCCCTACCTAACCCAAACTAAAACCGCACATGCACTCCCCCCACACTTCCCTCATTCGGCCAACCTCTCTCCCTCTCTCTACATCCTATAAATTCCTCCACCTTTCACTCTCCACTCCCCATTTCAAATGTGTTGACCGATTCTTACTCCTCCAACACCTCTCCTCCTTTCATTTCAAATATGTTGACACATTCCATAGCTAGCATGCAGAGTCTTGGCTGAATCCACCTCTTCTCCATCCTTAGCAAAATGAAACCTTTAGAAATAAAAGCTGTGAGATTCGAACTTGCTCCCTTCTCCTCCATGCTCCCCTGAGGCATCATCCCCCTTTGCTTTCTAGGCGTCACTTACCGCCACTGCACAACTATTTTTTGTGTCATCAAACACACACAGATATATAGAAGGCCTACCTATATAAGCTCATCCCCTCTTAAGCCTTAAAACTAAAATTTAACTAAGGCTCTAGCTTAACCCCGAGCTATCCCAAAACCCCCAAACACATCCAAAAAGCAAGCCAAATAAGCCAAACACATAGATATCATAAGAATGCAGAACCCCACTTTCTAGGATATTACACGGTATATTACGGATACTTGACAGCTTGTATAAGCAGACCCGAGGATGTAAATGTGAATAACTCGAGAATAAGCCTATGTGTGTCATGTGATTATGTGATGTCCGGGTGATAGTCTTGTACGTCTACTAGTGGCTAGGTAGTCTTACATATGTTGTGGATACCTGGCAGCTTGTGTGAGCAGCACTGTGTAGCTACGTCTGACTGACGGCTTGTGTGAGCAGACCTGTGAATGTTATGTGATTCAGGTGCTGGTCTTATAAGTTCTACCAATGGCGGGTAATTCGGCATGTGTTGTGGATACCTGACAGCTTGTGTGAGCAGCACTGAGTAGTCACATATGGCCGACAACTTGTGTGAGTAGACCCAAGGATGTAAATGTGAATAGCTCGAGAACGAGCGTATATATGAAATGTGATAAGAGGTAGCTTAGGCTACATATATGTCGCATGTATGTGCAAGCGTTCTGAGTATCCATTTATATTCTGATGTCTTCAAAGGGAAAATGACTAAAGTGTAAATGAATGTGAATATGTGACGATCAAGTGCAGGTATATGTATGTATACACTCATGAGCAATGTGCTTGATATGTGATCGAATTTTGGTAAGAATGTAAATGAGTAAGTTATACCTATGAGAATGGCCTTGTTATTATAAGTCCATGCTTATGATGTATGAATATGTGGCAAATGTGATTGATGATCATGTGTAAGGCTTTTAGGCCAAATTAAATTGAGTAATGATATGTTCAAGTATTTGTTGTTGATGTATAGGTTAAATTGGCCAATGAATGGCTTGTAAATATTTGATAATGACTAGTTATTAGAATGGCTAACCATGGATATCCATTTGGTGTTATATGTGTGTAAATGAAAACTAATATAAAGGAAACATGGAAGAGTAAAATTAGCAATAAAACAGTTTGGACAACAGTAGTTGTGTGACTTTGAAAAATCACCAAAAAATAGTGGAAATTGAATTAGAGGTTGAATGAGATATGAAATTAAAGCTTATTAAGTCTATTTCTACATAAAAGAAACAAAATAAGCAAAAGAATTTCATATGATGAGGTATTTGGAGTTTAGTAAGACATGGTCAGGATGATTTTGGAATCCCCTGTTCTGACTTGGGATATTCATTAAAAATTGTACAAAAATAATCATGGGATAAAATTTATATGCTTAAATTTTTTAATGATAGAAACAAACGGGAACATCATTCGAGTTTTGTACAACGAGATAACTAATTTTTAGTGAAGAGGGGTCAGAACTGTCGGACAACGAAATAGGAGAGGCTTGAAAGAATAAACTATACTGATTGGTTGAACTAAAAATTCTGGAAATTTTATGGTAAAAATATATGTGAGTCTAATTTCAAGGAAAATTAGTAGATCTTAATTGATTTTGTAACTCTAGATATAAATAATTTAGTGACTGTAACTCGAGTAAATAACTCAAGATGAACATAAATGAATTGTGAAATTTTATGCAATAATGATGGTATTATCTTAAGAGCTTATAATGAGGATTGTTAAAAGTATGGTAATCAATTGTTTATTATTTACATACATACTTACTGATCGCTGAAATAAGAGCTTTAAAATTTATAAATAGAATGATCAAACATGGAAACTAACTTTGACAACAACTTAAAGGCAAGTGTACCTATCGAACAGTAGTATAGCTTAGGCAAGACCTTATTATCGAACCTAAAGGAACTAAAAGTACTAATACTCACTTTTTTTATTATTTAGCCTAAAATATGGAGTGATTGGTTGCTTTAACTAATTTATGACTACTAAGTGAAAAACACAAAGACAAAAAGAACGAATTGGGAAATAACTTGAAGAAACTCAATTGATTACGACGATACCCCCAGAAAGAATCCACCTAGACTTAACTTGTTATTTATTACTGAATCATATGATTTCCTTACTTAGCTTGATCCGTAGGACTCCCTAACCTATATTAAACCCTCTCTCGAGGCGAATAACATCTAACCCTAGGTTAATTAGTGGAACTCTCGTTCTCTTATAATAACCCCCTAGAATAGCAGTAAATCGATCAATGGATTCCCATATTAGGTTTCACCCTAATTCGAAAAAATCTCGTAACCCTATCTCTAGGCATTCGATCAACTCCGCTTAATTACACTAGATCTACTCTTAAGCGGGGTCTATTCCTCCTCCACCTAAGCACATCAGATTTAGATTAAGCATGCATAATTAAAAACAAACTAAGTATTATCATATAATTCAAAAAATAATAACAAAATTCATCTAGGTTTCATCCCCTTTAGGTATCTGAAGGATTTAGTTCATAACTTGAAAATAAAACATCTCAAGAGAAAATATAAAACAAAATATAAGAAATCCCTAAAACCCCCTGAAGGTATTGAAGGAGAAATCCGCCGTCTTGAGTAGAATTCTGGCTTCTTGAGATGGATCAACTGGCTATCTTCAAATGATTCCCACAAATGTGATTTTTCTGGCTCAGCTCCTTGGCCTAGCTAACCGCCCTCTCAGGATGCACTCAGAGTGTTTATATAGGCTTTTTGAATCCTTTACTTGGTCCTTAAGTGTCCTAAATTAAGTTTGATTCTTACTCAGTATTTGAATAAGCTTTGGAAAGTGTTTCTTTGGCTCTAAGTATCCAAATTTGAGTGAAATTGCTCTCTCCCATAATAGGGGCACGGCCATGGCACACGCACGTGTAAATCGTGGTTGGGCCGTGCCTTGATTCTATTGATTTGGGCATGGCTGTGTAAATCGTGGCATGGTCGTGTCGTAGTTATTTGTCTAGGCACGACCGTGTGGCTTGAAGTCTAGGCCGTGTCGATTTCTTCTTTGGCCCAAATTGGCCCGTTTTAAGCCTGTTTCTTATTCTTTTCATCCTCGGGTGCTTTCCTGAGTATAAATATGAAAAGAAAGGATTAAAAGCACCTTTTTACATAAATCAAGGTTAAATCATCCTAAAAGCATACTAAATATGGGGTTAAAATATGTTACTTTTACGGTTTATCACTTACTAAGCTTTATAGCTTACTTTGTTGTTTTACGTGTTTATAATGTACTTAGGTTAGCTTGGGTTTGAAGTCATTGGAGAACCTATCACACTATCAAGCTTACAATTTAGGTATCGATGATTTTATACTTAAGGTTATGGCATGTATAGGGTACTTGTTCATGTGTATATGTTACTATGAGTTGTCCTAGAATAATGACACATGATATTCGGAGTTCATTACTGTATAAGGCCATTTAATGTGGCCAATAAATTGGTTATGCTATAAACTCATGTTGATACATTCCATGGTTGAGTAAATTGTATGCTATGACTTGTTACGTGTGTGTGGTGGGTGTTTTGGTAGCTTTAATATGTTATGAAATGTGTCATTCAAGTTATAGTCAAGTATGGGCATGATAGGGTAGAAATTAGCTTGGAAAATAGCCAACTCCTTGGTCACACAAGCAGAGACAGGACTGTGTGTCTCAGCCGTGTGGAAGACACGGCTTGCCCATACGGGCGTGTGACTCTCCAAAACAAGGAAATTTTCTAAATGTTCTAATAGTTTTAAAAGTTCTCGATTTAGTCTTGAATCACTCACAAAGCAAGGCCTCGTAGGCCCGTTTTAGGGACTTGATGTGAAACACCCCACACCCGGCCCACGAGAATGGACCGGATCCGGTATGTTCCTCGAAGGAACCCGGTTCAAAATTCATTTGAATACTTTGAAAACTGTGTGTTTTGAAAGATAGTTTGTTGTGGGTTGGGCTCGAGTTGAAAACAAATTTATTTTATAACAAAAACCCATTTGTTTCAGGTGACAAAATATTTAAACTTATTTAAAATTAAATGGGCTTATTCTTTGTAAAGCCCTAAATTCATAACATAGTAATTACAATGAAATAAAATGTCACGATGGCCTTATTACATAAAATGAAACCCAAAATAAAATTATACAGTACTTAAAATAAAATAAAGATTCAAATAAAATTAAACTTCAAAGTGAACATGGCCACCACAAGTTCTGTAGTCCGATCCATTCTTGCTCATCACGAAACATGTTCCCTAGCAGGGTGAGTCGATAGACTCAATGTGTAACCAACACCAAAACATAATAGAAATAGGCACACCAATCATATCATATTCATATAAAAATTCAAGATAATGATGCAAACCCAAACCCAAACCTATATGCCATCCGCTACACTCCACACGCACCAACTCACACACAGTGGGGACTACTAAGTCAACCCTCCATCCGCTACACACCATCGAAGGCGATGCTGCGGTCGGCGTGCTCATCGCCCACTTATAATATTGTGGCATAGCCACCACTTTCAGATAATGTAACCGAAGTTACCACATTCACTTAATGTGACCGAAGTCACCACATTCACTTAGTGAGACCAAAGTCGTCACATATTCTTAGTGAGACCGAAGTCATCATGTTTCACTTAGTGAGACAAAGTCATCACGTTTCACTTAGTGAGACCAAGTCATCACATTCACTTAGTGAGACCGAAGTCATCACATTCACTTCCCTTTCTCAATTAACTTGAATGCCCCAAATTATACATATCATGCATATCATATTTTATTTCACTTTCACATCACTTTTCACATGTTAAATATAACATATTTGAAATCCTAGTAGGAGTAGGAAAAGCGTGCACGAGTACTTTGCACCATAATATGGTACTTTAGCCACATTCTTTCACTTTCACATTAATCATATATATCATGTTTAAGCCATAAATCTATTAAGATTAGTGTGGGGTACACACGGTACCTTAGCCATATTCTTACACTTTCATGTTAACACATATAATGAATTAAAGTCGTAAATCTATCAAGATTTAGTGTAGGGTACACGATACCTTAGCCATATTCTTACACTTTTATATTAGCATTATAATAAAATTAAAAGTAAATCTATCAAGATTTAGTGTAGGGTACCACAGTACCTTAGCCATATTCTTACACTTTCATATTAACACATATAATGAATTAAAGTAGTAAATCTATCAAGATTTAGTGTAGGGTACACACGATTTGCTTATCAATTCCTTGAAATCTTGAAAACCCAAACTATTGCTTTAGATCTCAATTCCTACATTTGATTAATCACTTACTATTTTAATAAAAAACCATTTGACCATAAATCCAAATCCTAGTAGGATTAGTATTCTTAAAACTTACCTTGTTGCCGATTTTAATACTAATCAAATCCAGAAATCTATGCTATGCTCCTCCTTGTATTCGCCAAGCACTAAATCTCATCGGGGTTAGTTTGGCTTTTTAAACAAACAAGAATTAGATCTAATTATCAAAATAGGCCTTAGTCGAAAGCTATAGACACTTACCTTGTGGATTTTAAATCCGAAACTTTAGAATAACTAGGGACACACGACCTTGGGTGTACCTTGGGAAAAGAACTTCTCCTTCCTTGTAGCCTACACTTAGTAAATCCGAAAGATCTCTTCAAAGTTTGGCAACCATGAACATTAATGGGATTAGCCCTAGATTTCGATAAGTCTAAAATATAAAGAATGGAAACCAAACTTGGATCTTACCCTTATTTGAAGGAATCGATTGCACCTTCACTTTAACCTTCAGAGATTGACTTAGAGACTTGATAAACAATCGGCTATGATTCCCTTATGTATTGGTTTCAAAGATGAAAGAAGAGAGGAATAATAGGCTTAGAAGAAATCGGCTAGGAGGCTAAAAGAAAAGAAGAAAAGAATGGAGGCTCAAGAAGAATATTAATGAGAGGAAAAGAGAGAGGAGAATGAATAATGAATGGCCCTAGTCTCATCCTTTTATAGCCGAAATTACTAGGCCAAGAATCCTTAACTTGGCCACCACTTTTCCTTATTTTCCTAATTAAAGAATAATTCTTCATTTATCCACCTATTTAACCGAATTTTAAAGAGAGTGAAACTCCTCTTTGCAAGCCTTGTGCCGTCCACCTCTTGGGCTTCTAGAAGTAAAATAAAACTTATTTTATTTGCTTCTTATGTGACTCAAACTCAAGCCCAACACCCTTGCATGTGGGCCATTTCACGAGGCCTTAAGTGGCATCTTGGGCCACTTTTCCAAGTCCGTTAATGGGTCAAATTTCACATACTTTATATTTTAGGGTCACACTGCCCTAAGTTCCCCTTTGAACTTTAAAATTCGACATTTGGGTCATTTTAAGTTTCCAAAAATTTTCGCGCGGCTCTGTAAACTTGACATTTCCTAGGTTTCCAAAATGTTTAGTTTCCTCTTTTAGCATAGTTTCCAAAGTGTTTACTTTCCTCTTTTGGCTTAGTTTCCAAAATGTTTACTTTCCTCTTTTGGCTTAGTTTCCAAAATGTTCACTTTACTCTTTTGGCTTAGTTTCCAAAATGTTCACTTTCCTAATTTACTTAGGTTTCCAAAATGTTCACTTTCCTAATTTGCTTAGGTTTCCAGAAATGGTCATTTTCCTACTTTCAACGTAACCTTTCCATACATTCTCAGGTTTCCAAAATCATTCCAAATTTATTCAAAACACATAAAACATGTCTTTTCGTACAATTTAGGCCAAAATGCATAGGCCCTTTTTAGGATGTTACGGTTCTACCTCCTTAAAAATAATTTCGTCCTCGAAATTACTTACTATCGTTCATCCGTGTAGTCTAACTCACTACACTACGCTATTCTTCTGCACTCGATCTCAAAGAACTATCATACTTTCTAGGCACATTCTCTAAGTTCACGTCCCTTAGAACTCATTTCTAACGTCGCGATTTAATCGATTAAGAAGTTTTATGAATTAGTACTTTTGTTTCACTTGATTACCATGAAGAAATTTTATGAAAAGGAATTTAGGAGTGGTTCTTTCGTATTCATACATGCACACAGTCTTTTCATTCATTCATACATCCATCAAACAATTATGAACCTTAGTTCATTCAGAGAAACGTTTTAGTTTTCATTGTTGTTGTTGTTCCACTACCCAGGGGTATTTTTGTAATTTGTCCTACGGGGGTATTTTTCGTAATTTGTCAAAATAAGGTTCCTTGGTGATTTTGTCACAAAGTATTTTGGTATTTTTAAATTCAGGGTATTTTGGAAATTTTTTGAAATCAGATGGTATTTCAAAATTTTGAACCTGGGGTTATTTTGGTAATTTTTCCACAAGCAAGGGTAAATTATAAAATTTTAATAAATCGGGATATTTGAAGTTGCAAAACTTTGAGGGTTCTTTTGAAATTTATTTTCCAAAGACGATAAAGTTGTAAAATTTTGAAAATCGAGGTCATTTGGAAATTTTGGTAAGTTAGGGGCAATTTTGTAATTTTCCAAAAATCACGGTATTTTGATAGTTTGCAAATTAGGGTTTTGGACTTTTATAACATATTGAAATTTTGGCAAAACTATTGAGTAGTTGGACATTTTATAAACCAAGGGCATTTTGTAATTTTACCACTAGGGGTATTTTAGTAAATTTGTAAATCGAAATATTTAGGAAAATTTATAAAATATTCTTTTCAAATCAAGAGGGTAATTTAGAAATTTTAAAATTAGGGTTTCCATAAAAATACGGCTAGTCCCTTTCGGGTTTTAGTTATTGGGTTTAGCAGTGACTAAGTCCTCTTGGTTAGGGTGAGCAGTTACTACGCACTGGGTAGAATTCGAGTAAAGAGGAGGTGAGTCACTAGGATTGCTTAAATACCAAGCTCTTCTTGAATCCACTCCTAGACATCGCTGCTTGATTACCACACCTAGCTCGGTGACTTAATCACAAGTTTGTCTAGTGTATTAAGTCTTATGTATTTGTGTTTGAGTAGACTAATCCTAGGGTTCAAGTTCCTATCATGCTATTCTCGTTCCATTCCTTTTCTACCCTTCTATAATTCACATAATCACACGAGATAGTTAGGGTACTTACGGTGGATTTGGTCGGAGACTTAGGTGCCAAGCGAGAAAAACCTACTTATTTCATAAGATACTTTATAAAGCTTATTTGGGCTCGATTTGAAAACGTTTTGGGCCTTAGCCTGGTAGAGAGTTTAAAGCGGGCTCTAATATACTGGCGAAACACCCACACCCGGCCACGAGAATGGACCGGATCTGGTATGTTCCTCGAAGTAACGGTTCAAAATTCATTGAATACTTTGAAAGCTGTGTGTTTTGAAAGATAGTTTGTTGTGGGTTGGGCTCGAGTTGAAAACAAATTTATTTTATAACAAAAACCCATTTATTTCGGTGACAAAATTTTAAACTTATTTTAAATTAAATGGGCTTATTCTTTGTAAAGCCCTAAATTCATAACATAGTAATTACAATGAAATAAAATGTCACGATGGCCTTATTACATAAAATGAAACCCAAAATAAAATTATACAGTGCTTAAAATAAAATAAAGATTCAAATAAAATTAAACTTCAAGTTGAACATGGCCACCACAAGTTCTTTGTCCCGATCCATTCTTGCTCATCACGAAACATGTTCCCTAGCAGGGTGAGTCGATAGACTCAATGTGTAACCAACACCAAAACATAATAGAAATAGGCACACCAATCATATCATATTCTTATAAAAATTCAAGATAATAATGCAAACCCAAACCCAAACCTATATGCCATCCGCTACACTCCACCCTTTCCATCACACTGCACAGTGGGGACTACTAAGTCAACCCTCCATCCGCTACACACCATCGAAGGCAGTCGCTGCAGTCGACGTGCTCATCGCCCACTTATAATATTGTGGCATAGCACCACTTTCAGATAATGTAACCGAAGTTACCACATTCACTTAATGTGACTGAAGTCACCACATTCACTTAGTGAGACTGAAGTCGTCACATATTCTTAGTGAGACCGAAGTCATCACGTTTCACTTAGTGAGACCGAAGTCATCACGTTTCACTTAGTGAGACCGAAGTCATCACATTCACTTAGTGAGACCAAAGTCATCACATTCACTTCCCCTTTCTCAATTAACCCAAATGCCCCAAATTATACATATCATGCATATCATATTTTATTTCACTTTCACATCACTTTTCACATGTTAAATATAACATATTTCGAAATCCTAGTAGGAGTAGGAAAAGCGTGCACAGTACTTTGTACCATAATATGGTACTTTAGCCACATTCTTTCACTTTCACATTAATCATATATATCATGTTTAAGCCATAAATCTATTAAGATTAGTGTGGGTACACACGGTACCTTAGCCATATTCTTACACTTTCATGTTAACACATATAATGAATTAAAGCTGTAAATCTATCAAGATTTAGTGTAGGGTACACACGATACCTTAGCCATATTCTTACACTTTTATATTAGCACATATAATAAAATTAAAGCTGTAAATCTATCAAGATTTAGTGTAGGGTGCTACAATTACCTTAGCCATATTCTTACACTTTCATATTAACACATATAATGAATTAAAGTAGTAAATCTATCAAGATTTAGTGTAGAATTACACACTTGATTTGCTTATCAATTCCTTGAAATCTCGAAAACCCGATCTATTGCTTTAGATCTCAATTCCTACATTTGATTAATCACTTACTATTTTAATAAAAAAACCATTTGACCATAAATCCAAATCCTAGTAGGATTAGTATTCTTAAAACTTACCTTGTTGCCGATTTCAATACTAATCAAATCCAGAAATCTATGCTATGCTCCTCCTTGTATTTGGCCAAGCACTAAATCTCATCGGGGGTTAGTTTGGGTTTTAAACAAACAAGAATTAGATCTAATTATCAAAATAGGCCTTAGCCGAAAGCTATGAACACTTACCTTGTGGATTTTAAATCCGAAACTCATAGAATAACTAGGGAACACAGCGGCCTAGGGTGTACCTTCGGAAAAGAACTTCTCCTTCCTTGTAGCCTACACTTAGTAAATCCGAAAGATCTCTTCAAAGTTTGACAACCATGAACATTAATGGGATTAGCCCTAGATTTCGATAAGTCTAAAATATAAAAGAATGGAAACCAAACTTGGATCTTACCCTTATTTGAAGGAATCGATTGCACCTTCACTTCAACCTTGAGAGATTGGCTTAGAGACTTGATAAACAATCGGCTATGATTCCCTTATGTATTCGGTTTCAAAGATGAAAGAAGAGAGGAATAACGGGCTTAGAAGAAATCGGCTAGGAGGCTAAAAGAAAAGAAGAAAAGAATGGAGGCTCAAGAAGAATATTTGGCGAGAGGAAAAGAGAGGAGAATGAATAATGAATGGCCCTAGTCTCATCCTTTTATAGCCGAAATTACTAGGCCAAGAATCCTTAACTTGGCCACCACTCTTCCTTATTTTCCTAATTAAAGAATAATTCTTCATTTATCCACCTATTTAACCGAATTTTAAAGAGAGTGAAACTCCTCTTTTGCAAGCCTTGTGCCGTCCACCTCTTGGGCTTCTAGAAACAAAATAAAACTTATTTTATTTGCTTCTTATGTGACTCGAACTCAAGCCCAACACCCTTGCATGTGGGCCATTTCCTGAGGCCTTAAGTGGCATCTTGGGCCACTTTTCCAAGTCCGTTAATGGGTCAAATTTCACATACTTTATATTTTAGGGTCACTGTCCCTAAGTTCCCTTTGAACTTTAAAATTTGACATTTGGGGTCATTTTAAGTTTCCAAAAATTTTCGCACGGCTCTGTAAACTTGACATTTCCTAGGTTTCCAAAATGTTTAGTTTCCTCTTTTAGCATAGTTTCCAAAATGTTTACTTTCCTCTTTTGGCTTAGTTTCCAAAATGTTTACTTTCCTCTTTTGGCTTAGTTTCCAAAATGTACACTTTCCTCTTTTGGCTTAGTTTCCAAAATGTTCACTTTCCTAATTTACTTAGGTTTCCAAAATGTTCACTTTCCTAATTTGCTTAGGTTTCCAGAAATGGTCATTTTCCTACTTTCAACGTAACCTTCCCATACATTCTCGGGTTTCCAAAATCATTCCAAATTTATTCCAAAACACATAAAACATGTCTTTTCATACAATTTAGGCCAAAATGCATAGGCCCTTTTTAGGATGTTACAGTTCTACCCTCCTTAAAAATAATTTCATCCTCGAAATTACTTACTATCGTTCATCCGTGTAGTCTAACTCACTACACTACGCTATTCTTTGCAGACTCGATCTCAAAGAACTATCATACTTTCTAGGCACATTCTCTAAGTTCACGTCCCTTAGAACTCATTTCTAACGTCGCGATTTAATCGATTAAGAAGTTTTATGAATTAGTACTTTTGTTTCACTTGATTACCCATGAAGAAATTTTATGAAAAGGAATTTAGGAGTGGTTCTTTCGTATTCATACATGCACAGTCTTTTCATTCATTCATACATCCATCAAACAATTATGAACCTTAGTTCATTCGGAGAAAGCGTTTTAGTTTTCATTGTTGTTGTTTTTCCACTACCTGGGGTATTTTGTAATTTGTTCTACTGGGGTATTTTTTCGTAATTTGTCAAAATAAGGTTCCTTGGTGATTTTGTCACAAAGTATTTTGGTATTTTTAAATTCAGGGTATTTTGGAAATTTTTTTTGAAATCAGAGGTATTTCAAAATTTTGGACCTTAGGGTTATTTTGGTAATTTTTCCAAACCAGAGGTAAATTGTAAAATTTTAATAAATCGGGGATATTTGAAGTTGCAAAACTTTGAGGGTTCTTTTGAGAAATTTGTTTTCCGACGATGAAGTTGCAAAATTTTGGAAATCGAGGTCATTTTGGAAATTTTGGTAAGTTAGGGGCAATTTTGTAATTTTCCAAAATCACGGTATTTTTGATAGTTTGCAAATTAGGGTTTTGGACTTTTATAACATAATGAAATTTTGGCAAAACTATTGAGTAGTTGGACATTTTATAAACCAAGGGCATTTTGTAATTTTACCACTAGGGGTATTTTAGTAAATTTGTAAATCGAAATATTTCGGAAAATTTATAAAATATTCTTTTCAAATCAAGAGGTAATTTAGAAATTTTAAAATTAGGGTTTCCATAAAAATACGGCTAGTCCCTTTCGGGTTTTAGTTATTGGGTTTAGCAGTGACTAAATCCTCTTGGTTAGGGTGAGCAGTTACTACGCACGGTAGAATTCGAGTAAAGAGGAGGTGAGTCACTAGGACTGCTTAAATACCAAGCTCTTCTTGAATCCACTCCTAGACATGCGCTATGATTACCATACCCTAGCTCGGTGACTTAATCACAAGTTTGTCTAGTGTATTAAGTCTTATGTATTTGTGTTTGAGTAGACTAATCCTAGGGTTCAAGTTCCTATCATGCTATTCTCGTTCCATTCCTTTTCTACCCTTCTATAATTCACATAATCACCACAGATAGTTAGGGTACTTACGGTGTCTTTGGTCGGAGACTTAGGTGCCATGCCGGAAAAACACCTTATTTCATAAGATACTTTATAAAGCTTATTTGGGCTCGATTGAAAACGTTTTGGGCCTTAGCCCACAGTAGAGAGTTTAAAAGCGGGCTCTAATACCAAATCGAAACACCCACACCCGCCCACGAGAATGGACCGGATCTGGTATGTTCCTCGAAGTAACCGGTTCAAAATTCATTGAATACTTTAAAAGCTGTGTGTTTTGAAAGATAGTTTGTTGTGGGTTGGGCTCGAGTTGAAAACAAATTTATTTTATAACAAAAACCCATTTGTTTCAGGTGACAAAATTTTAAACTTATTTTAAATTAAATGGGCTTATTCTTTGTAAAGCCCTAAATTCATAACATAGTAATTATAGCGAAATAAAATGTCACGATGACCTTATTACATAAAATGAAACCCAAAATAAAATTGTACAGTACTTAAAATAAAATAAAGATTCAAATAAAATTAAACTTCAAAGTGAACATAGCCACCACAAGTTCTCTGTCTGGTCCATTCTTGCTCATCACAGGCGGGTTCCCACAGCAGGGTGAGTCGATAGACTCAATGTGTAACCAACACCAAAACATAATAGAAATAGGCACACCAATCATATCATATTCATATAAAATTCAAGATAATGATGCAAACCCAAACCCAAACCTATATGCCATCCGCTACACTCCACCGCACCAACCTACACACCGTGGGGACTACTAAGTCAACCCTCCATCCGCTACACACCATCGAAGGCGTTCATTGCGATCGGCGTGCTCATCGACCACTTATAATATTGTGGCATAGCCACCACTTTCAGATAATGTAACCGAAGTTACCACATTCACTTAATGTGACCGAAGTCACCGCATTCACTTAGTGAGACCGAAGTCGTCACATATTCTTAGTGAGACCGAAGTCATCACGTTTCACTTAGTGAGACCGAAGTCATCACGTTTCACTTAGTGAGACCGAAGCCATCACATTCACTTAGTGAGACCGAAGTCATCACATTCACTTCCCCTTTCTCAATTAACCCGAATGCCCCAAATTATACATATCATGCATATCATATTTTATTTCACTTTCACATCACTTTTCACATGTTAAATATAACATATTTCAAAATCCTAGTAGGAGTAGGAAAAACGTACCTGAGTACTTTGTACCATAATATGGTACTTTAGCCACATTCTTTCACTTTCACATTAATCATATATATCATGTTTAAGCCATAAATCTATTAAGATTAGTGTGGGGTACACACGGTACCTTAGCCATATTCTTACACTTTCATGTTAACACATATAATGAATTAAAGCTGTAAATCTATCAAGATTTAGTGTAGGGTACACACGATACCTTAGCCATATTCTTACACTTTTATATTAGCACATATAATAAATTAAAGCCGTAAATCTATCAAGATTTAGTGTAGGGTACACACAGTACCTTAGCCATATTCTTACACTTTCATATTAACACATATAATGAATTAAAGCCGTAAATCTATCAAGATTTAGTGTAGGGTACACACTTGATTTGCTTATCAATTCCTTGAAATCTCGAAAACCCGATCTATTGCTTTAGATCTCAATTCCTACATTTGATTAATCACTTACTATTTTAATAAAAAAACCATTTGACCATAAATCCAAATCCTTGTAGGATTAGTATTCTTAAAACTTACCTTGTTGCCGATTTCAATACTAATCAAATCCCGAAATCTATGCTATGCTCCTCCTTGTATTCGACCAAGCACTAAATCTCATCGGGGTTAGTTTGACTTTTTAAACAAACAAGAATTAGATCTAATTATCAAAATAGGCCTTAGCAGAAAGCTATAGACACTTACCTTGTGGATTTTAAATCCGAAACTCATAGAATAACTAGGGAACACGAGGCCTAGGGTGTACCTTGGAAAAGAACTTCTCCTTCCTTGTAGCCTACACTTAGTAAATCCGAAAGATCTCTTCAAAGTTTGGCAACCATGAACATTAATGGGATTAGCCCTAGATTTCGATAAGTCTAAAATATAAAAGAATGGAAACCAAACTTGGATCTTACCCTTATTTGAAAGAATCGATTGCACCTTCACTTCAACCTTGAGAGATTGGCTTAGAGACTTGATAAACAATCGGCTATGATTCCCTTATGTATTCGGTTTCAAAGATGAAAGAAGAGAGGAAAAATAGGCTTAGAAGAAATCGGCTAGGAGGCTAAAAGAAAAGAAGAAAAAGAATGGAGGCTCAAGAAGAATATTCGGCGGAGGAAAAGAGAGAGGGAGAATGAATAATGAATGGCCCTAGTCTCATCCTTTTATAGCCGAAATTACTAGGCCAAGAATCCTTAACTTGGCCACCACTCTTCCTTATTTTCCTAATTAAAGAATAATTCTTCATTTATCCACCTATTTAACCGAATTTTAAAGAGAGTGAAACTCCTCTTTTGCAAGCCTTGTGCCGTCCACCTATTGGGCTTCTAGAAGCAAAAAAAAACTTATTTTATTTGCTTCTTATGTGACTCAAACTCAAGCCCAACACCCTTGCATGTGGGCCATTTCCTGAGGCCTTAAGTGGCATCTTCAGGCCACTTTTCCAAGTCCGTTAATGGGTCAAATTTCACATACTTTATATTTTAGGGTCACTGGCCCTAAGTTCCCTTTGATCTTTAAAATTCGACATTTGGGGTCATTTTAAGTTTCCAAAAATTTTCATGACTCTGTAAACTTGACATTTCCTAGGTTTCCAAAATGTTTAGTTTCCTCTTTTAGCATAGTTTCCAAAATGTTTACTTTCCCTTTTGGCTTAGTTTCCAAAATGTTTACTTTCCTCTTTTGGCTTAGTTTCCAAAATGTTCACTTTCCTCTTTTGGCTTAGTTTCCAAAATGTTCACTTTCCTAATTTACTTAGGTTTCCAAAATGTTCACGTTCCTAATTTGCTTAGGTTTCCAGAAATGGTCATTTTCCTACTTTCAACGTAACCTTTCCATACATTCTCAGGTTTCCAAAATCATTCCAAATTTATTCCAAAACACATAAAACATGTCTTTTCGTACAATTTAGGCCAAAATGCATAGGCCCTTTTTAGGATGTTACAGTTCTACCCTCCTTAAAAATAATTTCGTCCTCGAAATTACTTACTATCGTTCATCCGTGTAGTCTAACTCACTACACTACGCTATTCTTGCGCACTCGATCTCAAAGAACTATCATACTTTCTAGGCACATTCTCTAAGTTCACGTCCCTTAGAACTCATTTCTAACGTCATGATTTAATCGATTAAGAAGTTTTTATGAATTAGTACTTTTGTTTCACTTGATTACCCGCAAAGAAATTTTATGAAAAGGAATTTAGGAGTGGTTCTTTCGTATTCATACATGCACACAGTCTTTTCATTCATTCATACATCCATCAAACAATTATGAACCTTAGTTCATTCAGAGAAACGTTTTAGTTTTCATTGTTGTTGTTTTTCCACTACCTGGGATATTTTTGTAATTTGTCCTCTGGGGTATTTTTCGTAATTTGTCAAAATAAGGTTCCTTGGTGATTTTGTCACAAAGTATTTTGGTATTTTAAATTCACAGGGTATTTTGGAATTTTTTTTGAAATCAGGGTATTTCAAAATTTTGGACCTTGGGGTTATTTTGGTAATTTTTCCACAAATCGGGGTAAATTGTAAAATTTTAATAAATCGGGGATATTTTGAAGTTGCAAAACTTTGAGGGTTCTTTTGAGAAATTTATTTTCCAAGACGATGAAGTTGCAAAATTTTGGAAATCGAGGTCATTTTGGAAATTTTGGTAAGTTAGGGCAATTTTGTAATTTTCCAAAAATCACGGTATTTTGATAGTTTGCAAATTAGGGTTTTGGACTTTTATAACATAATGAAATTTTGGCAAAACTATTAAGTAGTTGGACATTTTATAAACCAAGGGCATTTTGTAATTTTACCACTAGGGTATTTTAGTAAATTTGTAAATCGAAATATTTAGGAAAATTTATAAAATATTCTTTTCAAATCAAGAGGGTAATTTAGAGATTTTAAAATTAGGGTTTCCATAAAAATCGGCTAGTCCCTTTCGGGTTTTAGTTATTGGGTTTAGCAGTGACTAAGTCCTCTTGGTTAGGGTGAGCAGTTACTACGCACTGGTAGAATTCGAGTAAAGAGGAGGTGAGTCACTAGGATTTGCTTAAATACCAAGCTCTTCTTGAATCCACTCCTAGACATGCGCTGTGATTTACCACACCTAGCTCGGTGACTTAATCACAAGTTTGTCTAGTGTATTAAGTCTTATATATTTGTGTTTGAGTAGACTAATCCTAGGGTTCAAGTTCCTATCATGCTATTCTACGTTCCATTCCTTTTCTACCCTTCTATAATTCACATAATCACACGATAGTTAGGGGTACTTACCTAGTGGATCATGGGTTGGAGACTTAGGTGCCATGCCGGAAAAACACGCTTATTTCATAAGATACTTTATAAAGCTTATTTGGGCTCGATTTGAAAGCGTTTTGGGCCTTAGCCCACAGTAGAGAGTTTAAAAGCGGGCTCGATACTAAATCGAAACACCCACACCCTACCACGAGAATGGACCGGATCTGGTATGTTCCTCAAGTAACGGTTCAAAATTCATTCGAATACTTTGAAAGCGTGTGTTTTGAAAGATAGTTTGTTGTGGGTTGGGCTCGAGTTGAAAACAAATTTATTTTATAACAAAAACCCATTTGTTTGGTGACAAAATTTTAAACTTATTTTAAATTAAATGGGCTTATTCTTTGTAAAGCCCTAAATTCATACCATAGTAATTACAATGAAATAAAATGTCACGATGGCCTTATTACATAAAATGAAACCCAAAATAAAATTGTACAAGATACTTAAAAAAATAAAGATTCAAATAAAATTAAACTTCGTTGAACATGGCCACCACAAGTTCTCGAGTCCAGATCCATTCTTGCTCATCACGAAACATCTTCCCACAGCGGGGTGAGTCGATAGACTCAATGTGTAACCAACACCAAAACATAATAGAAATAGGCACACCAATCATATCATATTCATATAAAATTCAAGATAATGATGCAAACCCAAACCCAAACCTATATGCCATCCGCTACACTCCACCGCACCACCTCACACCTTTGTGGGGACTATTAAGTCAACCTCCATCCGCTACACACAATCGAAGGCGTTCGCTGCAATCGGCGTGCTCATCACCCACTTATAATATTGTGGCATAGCCACCACTTTGAGATAATGTAACCGAGTTACCACATTCACTTAATGTGACCAAGTCACCACATTCACTTAGTGAGACCAAGTCGTCACATATTCTTAGTGAGACCAAGTCATCACGTTTCACTTAGTGAGACCGAAGTCATAACGTTTCATTTAGCGAGACCAAGTCATCACATTCACTTAGTGAGACCAAGTCATCACATTCACTTCCCTTTCTCAATTAACCCGAATGCCCCAAAGTATACATATCATGCATATCATATTTTATTTCACTTTCACATCACTTTTCACATGTTAAATATAACATATTTGAAATCCTAGTAGGAGTAGGAAAAAGCATGCACAGTACTTTGTACCATAATATGGTACTTTAGCCACATTCTTTCACTTTCACATTAATCATATATATCATGTTTAAGCCATAAATCTATTAAGATTAGTGTGGGGTACACACGGTACCTTAGCCATATTCTTACACTTTCATGTTAACACATATAATGAATTAAAGTCATAAATCTATCAAGATTTAGTGTAGGGTACACACGATACCTTAGCCATATTCTTACACTTTTATATTAGCACATATAATAAAATTAAAGCAGTAAATCTATCAAGATTTAGTGTAGGGTACACGATTACCTTAGCCATATTCTTACACTTTCATATTAACACATATAATGAATTAAAGTAGTAAATCTATCAAGATTTAGTGTTGGGTACACACTTGATTTGCTTATCAATTCCTTGAAATCTCGAAACCCGATCTATTGCTTTAGATCTCAATTCCTACATTTGATTAATCACTTACTATTTTAATAAAAAACCATTTGACCATAAATCCAAATCCTAGTAGGATTAGTATTCTTAAAACTTACCTTGTTGCCGATTTCAATACTAATCAAATCCTGAAATCTATGCTATGCTCCTCCTTGTATTCGGCCAAGCACTAAATCTCATCAGGGGTTAGTTTCAGATTTTTAAACAAACAAGAATTAGATCTAATTATCAAAATAGGCCTTAGCCAAAAGCTATAGACACTTACCTTGTGGATTTTAAATCCAAAACTCACTTAGAATAACTAGGGAACACGAGGCCTAGGGTGTACCTTCGGGAAAAGAACTTCTCCTTCCTTGTAGCCTACACTTAGTAAATCCCGAAAGATCTCTTCAAAGTTTCGGCAACCATGAACATTAATGGGATTAGCCCTAGATTTCGATAAGTCTAAAATATAAAAGAATAGAAACCAAACTTGGATCTTACCCTTATTTGAAGGAATCGATTGCACCTTCACTTCAACCTTTAGAGATTGCTTAGAGACTTGATAAACAATGGCTATGATTCCCTTATGTATTCGGTTTCAAAGATGAAAGAAGAGAGGAATAATAGGCTTAGAAGAAATCGGCTAGGAGGCTAAAAGAAAAGAAGAAAAGAATGGAGGCTCAAGAAGAATATTGGCAGAGGAAAGAGAGAGGGAGAATGAATAATGAATGGCCCTAGTCTCATCCTTTTATAGCCGAAATTACTAGGCCAAGAATCCTTAACTTGGCCACCACTCTTCCTTATTTTCCTAATTAAAGAATAATTCTTCATTTATCCACCTATTTAACCGAATTTTAAAGAGAGTGAAACTCCTCTTTTGCAAGCCTTGTGCCGTCCACCTCTTGGGCTTCTAGAAGCAAAATAAAACTTATTTTATTTGCTTCTTATGTGACTCGAACTCAAGCCTAACACCCTTGCATGTGGGCCATTTCCTGAGGCCTTAAGTGGCATCTTCAGGCCACTTTTCCAAGTCCGTTAATGGGTCAAATTTCACATACTTTATATTTTAGGGTCACTTGGCCCTAAGTTCCCCTTTGAACTTTAAAATTTGACATTTCGGGGTCATTTTTAAGTTTCCAAAAATTTTCGCGCGGCTCTGTAAACGTGACATTTCCTAGGTTTCCAAAATGTTTAGTTTCATCTTTTAGCATAGTTTCCAAAATGTTTCTTTCCTCTTTTGGCTTAGTTTCCAAAATGTTTACTTTCCTCTTTTGGCTTAGTTTCCAAAATGTTCACTTTCCACTTTTGGCTTAGTTTCCAAAATGTTCACTTTCCTAATTTACTTAGGTTTCCAAAATGTTCACTTTCCTAATTTGCTTAGGTTTCCAGAAATGGTCATTTTCCTACTTTCAACGTAACCTTTCCATACATTCTCAGGTTTCCAAAATCATTCCAAATTTATTCCAAAACACATAAAACATGTCTTTTCGTACAATTTAGGCCAAAATGCATAGGCCCTTTTTAGGATGTTACAGTTCTACCCCCCTTAAAATAATTTCGTCCTCGAAATTACTTACTATCGTTCATCCGTGTAGTCTAACTCACTACACTACGCTATTGCTGCGCACTCTGATCTCAAAGAACTATCATACTTTCTAGGCACATTCTCTAAGTTCACGTCCCTTAGAACTCATTTCTAACGTCGCGATTTAATCTGATTAAGAAGTTTTTATGAATTAGTACTTTTGTTTCACTTGATTACCCGCGAAGAAATTTTATGAAAAGGAATTTAGGAGTGGTTCTTTCGTATTCATACATGCACACAGTCTTTTCATTCATTCATACATCCATCAAACAATTATGAACCTTAGTTCTTTCAGAGAAACGTTTTAGTTTTCATTGTTGTTGTTTTTCCACTACCCAGGGGTATTTTTGTAATTTGTCCTACGGGGGTATTTTTCGTAATTTGTCAAAATAAGGTTCCTTGGTGATTTTGTCACAAAGTATTTTGGTATTTTTAAATTCCCGGGGTATTTTGGAAATTTTTTTTTGAAATCCGAGGGTATTTCAAAAATTTTGGACCTTGGGGTTATTTTGGTAATTTTTCCACAAACCGGGGTAAATTGTAAAATTTTAATAAATCAGGGATATTTCAGAAGTTGCAAAACTTTGAGGGTTCTTTTTGAGAAATTTATTTTCCAAGACGATGAAGTTGCAAAATTTTGGAAATCGAGGTCATTTTGGAAATTTTGGTAAGTTAGGGGCAATTTTGTAATTTTCCAAAATCACGGTATTTTGATAGTTTGCAAATTAGGGTTTTGGACTTTTATAACATAATGAAATTTTGGCAAAACTATTGAGTAGTTGGACATTTTATAAACCAAGGGCATTTTGTAATTTTACCACTAGGTGTATTTTAGTAAATTTGTAAATTAGAAATATTTCAGGAAAATTTATAAAAATATTCTTTTCAAATCAAGAGGGTAATTTAGAAATTTTAAAATTAGGGTTTCCATAAAAATACGGCTAGTCCCTTTCGGGTTTTAGTTATTGGGTTTAGCCCGTGACTAAGTCCTCTTGGTTAGGGTGAGCAGTTTACTACGCACCGTGTAGAATACGAGAAAAGAGGAGGTGAGTCACTAGGAATGCTTAAATACCAAGCTCTTCTTGAATCCACTCCTGACATGCGCTGCTTGATTACCACACCCTAGCTCGGTGACTTAATCACAGGTTTGTCTAGTGTATTAAGTCTTATGTATTTGTGTTTGAGTAGACTAATCCTAGGGTTCAAGTTCCTATCATGCTATTCTACGTTCCATTCCTTTTCTACCCTTCTATAATTCACATAATCACACAGATAGTTAGGGGTACTTACACGGTGGATTTGGGTGGAGACTTAGGTGCCATGCCGAAAAAACGCTTATTTCATAAGATACTTTATAAAGCTTATTTGGGCTCGATTTGAAAATGTTTTGGGCCTTAGCCCACAGTAGAGAGTTTAAAAGCTGGGCTCGATACCAAGTTGAAACACCCACACCGGCCTACGAGAATGGACCGGATCTGGTATGTTCCTCAAGTAACCGGTTCAAAATTCATTCAATACTTTGAAAGCGTGTGTTTTGAAAGATAGTTTGTTGTGGGTTGGGCTCGAGTTGAAAACAAATTTATTTTATAACAAAACCCATTTGTTTCAGGTGACAAAATTTTAAACTTATTTTAAATTAAATGGGCTTATTCTTTGTAAAGCCCTAAATTCATAACATAGTAATTACAGCAGAAATAAAATGTCACGATGGCCTTATTACATAAAATGAAACCCAAAATAAAATTGTACAGTACTTAAAATAAAATAAAGATTCAAATAAAATTAAACTTCAAGCTGAACATGGCCACCACAAGTTCTACCGCCATCCCGGTCCATTATTGCTCATCACCTGAAACATGTTCCCACAACGGGGTGAGTCGATAGACTCAATGTGTAACCAACACCAAAACATAATAGAAATAGGCACACCAATCATATCATATTCATATAAAAATTCAAGATAATGATGCAAACCCAAACCCAAACCTATATGCCATCCGCTACACTCCACCCGCACCAACCTACACACCGTGGGGACTACTAAGTCAACCCTCCATCCGCTGCACACCATCGAAGGCGATCATTGCAATGACGTGCTCATCGCCCACTTATAATATTGTGGCATAGCCACCACTTTCGAGATAATGTAACCGGTTACCACATTCACTTAATGTGACCAAGTCGCCACATTCACTTAGTGAGACCAAGTCGTCACATATTCTTAGTGAGATCGAAGTCATCACGTTTCATTTAGTGAGACCGAAGTCATCACGTTTCACTTAGTGAGACCGAAGTCATCACATTCACTTAGTGAGACCAAGCCATCACATTCACTTCCCTTTCTCAATTAACCCAATGCCCCAAAGTATACATATCATGCATATCATATTTTATTTCACTTTTACATCACTTTTCACATGTTAAATATAACATATTTGAAATCCTAGTAGGAGTAGGAAAACGTACTGAGTACTTTGTACCATAATATGGTACTTTAGCCACATTCTTTCACTTTCACATTAATCATATATATCATGTTTAAGCCATAAATCTATTAAGATTAGTGTGTGGGTACACACTATTCTTACCTTAGCCATATTCTTACACTTTCATGTTAACACATATAATGAATTAAAGTGTAAATCTATCAAGATTTAGTGTAGGGTACCTACGATACCTTAGCCATATTCTTACACTTTTATATTAGCACATATAATAAAATTAAAGATTTAGTAAATCTATCAAGATTTAGTGTAGGTAATTACACATTACCTTAGCCATATTCTTACACTTTCATATTAACACATATAATGAATTAAAGTAGTAAATCTATCAAGATTTAGTGTAGGTACACACTTGATTTGCTTATCAATTCCTTGAAATCTCGAAAACCCGATCTATTGCTTTAGATCTCAATTCCAACATTTGATTAATCACTTACTATTTTAATAAAAAACCATTTGACCATAAATCCAAATCCTAGTAGGATTAGTATTCTTAAAACTTACCTTGTTGCCGATTTCAATACTAATCAAATCCGAAATCTATGCTATGCGCCTCCTTGTATTCGGCCAAGCACTAAATCTCATCGGGGTTAGTTTGACTTTTTAAACAAACAAGAATTAGATCTAATTATCAAAATAGGCCTTAGCAGAAAGCTATAGACACTTACCTTGTGGATTTTAAATCTCAAACTCACCGAATAACTAGGAACACGAGGCCTAGGTGTACCTTGGAAAAAAACTTCTCCTTCCTTGTAGCCTACACTTAGTAAATCCCGAAAGATCTCTTCAAAGTTTCGGCAACCATGAACATTAATGGGATTAGCCCTAGATTTCGATAAGTCTAAAATATAAAAGAATGGAAACCAAACTTGGATCTTACCCTTATTTGAAGGAATCGATTGCACCTTCACTTCAACCTTCAGAGATTCGACTTAGAGACTTGATAAACAATCGGCTATGATTCCCTTATGTATTCGGTTTCAAAGATGAAAGAAGAGAGGAAAAATAGGCTTAGAAGAAATCGGCTAGGAGGCTAAAAGAAAAGAAGAAAAAGAATGGAGGCTCAAGAAGAATATTCGGCAGAGAAAAGAGAGAGGAGAATGAATAATGAATGGCCCTAGTCTCATCCTTTTATAGTCGAAATTACTAGGCCAAGAATCCTTAACTTGGCCACCACTCTTCCTTATTTTCCTAATTAAAGAATAATTCTTCATTTATCCACCTATTTAACCGAATTTTAAAGAGAGTGAAACTCCTCTTTTGCAAGCCTTGTGCTCTTGCAAGCCTTGTGCTGTCCACCTCTTGGGCTTCTAGAAGAAAAATAAAACTTATTTTATTTGCTTGTTATGTGACTCGAACTAAAGCCCAACACCCTTGCATGTGGGCCATTTTCGAGGCCTTAAGTGGCATCTTGAGCCACTTTTCCAAGTCCGTTAATGGGTCAAATTTCACATACTTTATATTTTAGGGTCACTGGCCCTAAGTTCCCTTTGAACTTTAAAATTCGACATTAGGGGTCATTTTAAGTTTCCAAAAATTTTCATGTGACTCGTAAACTTGACATTTCCTAGGTTTCCAAAATGTTTAGTTTCCTCTTTTAGCATAGTTTCCAAAATGTTTACTTTCCTCTTTTGGCTTAGTTTCCAAAATGTTTACTTTCCTCTTTTGGCATAGTTTCCAAAATGTTCACTTTCCTCTTTTGGCTTAGTTTCCAAAATGTTCACTTTCCTAATTTACTTAGGTTTCCAAAATGTTCACTTTCCTAATTTGCTTAGGTTTCGAAATGGTCATTTTCCTACTTTCAACGTAACCTTTCCATACATTCTCGTGTTTCCAAAATCATTTCAAATTTAATCCGAACACATAAAACATGTCTTTTCGCACAATTTAGGCCAAAATGCATAGGCCCTTTTTAGGATGTTACGGTTCTACCTCCTTAAAAATAATTTCGTCCTCGAAATTACTTACTATCGTTCATCCGTGTAGTCTAACTCACTACACTACGCTATTGTTGCACTCGATCTCAAAGAACTATCATACTTTCTAGGCACATTCTCTAAGTTCACGTCCCTTTGAACTCATTTCTAACGTCGCGATTTAATCTGATTAAGAAGTTTTTATGAATTAGTACTTTTGTTTCACTTGATTACCCGCGAAGAAATTTTATGAAAAGGAATTTAGGAGTGGTTCTTTCGTATTCATACATGCACACAGTCTTTTCATTCATTCATACATCCATCAAACAATTATGAACCTTAGTTCATTCAGAGAAACGTTTTAGTTTTCATTGTTGTTGTTTTTCCACTACCCAGGGGTATTTTTATAATTTGTCCTACGGGGGTATTTTTCGTAATTTGTCAAAATAAGGTTCCTTGGTGATTTTGTCACAAAGTATTTTGGTATTTTTAAATTCCCGGGGTATTTTGGAATTTTTTTTTGAAATCCGAGGGTATTTCAAAAATTTTAGACCTTGGGGTTATTTTGGTAATTTTTCCACAAACCGGGGTAAATTGTAAAATTTTAATAAATCAGGGATATTTCAGAAGTTGCAAAACTTTGAGGGTTCGTTTTGAGAAATTTATTTTCCAGCACGATGAAGTTGCAAAAATTTTGGAAATCAGGGTCATTTTGGAAATTTTGGTAAGTTAGGGGCAATTTTGTAATTTTCCAAAAATCACGGTATTTTTGATAGTTTGCAAATTAGGGTTTTGGAATTTTATAACATAATGAAATTTTGGCAAAACTATTGAGTAGTTGGACATTTTATAAACTAAGGGCATTTTGTAATTTTACCACTCATGGGTATTTTAGTAAATTTGTAAATCGAAATATTTAGGAAAATTTATAAAAATATTCTTTTCAAATCAAGAGGGTAATTTAGAAATTTTAAAATTAGGGTTTCCATAAAATACGGCTAGTCCCTTTCGGGTTTTAGTTATTGGGTTTAGCAGTGACTAAGTCCTCTTGGTTAGGGTGAGCAGTTACTACGCACCAAGTAGAATTGAGTAAAGAGGAGGTGAGTCACTAGGACCTGCTTAAATACCAAGCTCTCATTGAATCCACTCCTGACATGCGCACAACAGTTACCACACCCTAGCTCGGTGACTTAATCACAAGTTTGTCTAGTGTATTAAGTCTTATGTATTTGTGTTTGAGTAGACTAATCTTAGGGTTCAAGTTCCTATCATGCTATTCTACGTTCCATTCCTTTTCTACCCTTCTATAATTCACATAATCACACAGATAGTTAGGGGTACTTACCGGTGGATCATGAATTGAGACATAGGTGCCATGCCGAGAAAAACCCGCTTATTTCATAAGATACTTTATAAAGCTTATTTGGGCTCGATTTGAAAATGTTTTGGGCCTTAGCCCACAGCCGAGAGTTTAAAACGGGCTCGATACTAAATCGAACACCCACACCCAAATTTACGAGAATGGATCGGATCTGGTATGTTCCTCAAGTAACTTGGTTCAAAATTCATTCAATACTTTGAAAATCGTGTGTTTTGAAAGATAGTTTGTTGTGGGTTGGGCTCGAGTTGAAAACAAATTTATTTTATAACAAAACCCATTTGTTTGGTGACAAAATTTTAAACTTATTTTAAATTAAATGGGCTTATTCTTTGTAAAGCCCTAAATTCATAACATAGTAATTAAAGTGAAATAAAATGTCACGATGGCCTTATTACATAAAATGAAACCCAAAATAAAATTGTACAAGACTTAAAATAAAATAAAGATTCATATAAAATTAAACTTCGTTTGAACATGGCCACCACAAGTTCTCGCCGTCCATCCATTATTGCTCATCACCTGAAACATGTTCCCACAACGGGGTGAGTCGATAGACTCAATGTGTAACCAACACCAAAACATAATAGAAATAGGCACACCAATCATATCATATTCATATAAAAATTCAAGATAATGATGCAAACCCAAACTCAAACCTATATGCCATCCGCTACACTCCACCCGCACCAACCTGCACACCGTGGGGACTACTAAGTCAACCCTCCATCCGCTACACACCATTGAAGGCAGTCGCTGCAGTCGACGTGCTCATCGCCCACTTATAATATTGTGGCATAGCCACCACTTTCAAATAATGTAACCGAAGTTACCACATTCACTTAATGTGACCGAAGTCACCACATTCACTTAGTGAGACCGAAGTCGTCACATATTCTTAGTGAGACCGAAGTCATCACGTTTCACTTAGTGAGACCGAAGTCATCACGTTTCACTTAGTGAGACCGAAGTCATCACATTCACTTAGTGAGACCGAAGCCATCACATTCACTTCCCCTTTCTCAATTAACCCGAATGCCCCAAAGTATACATATCATGCATATCATATTTTATTTCACTTTTACATCACTTTTCACATGTTAAATATAACATATTTCGAAATCCTAGTAGGAGTAGGAAAAACGTACCTGAGTACTTTGTACCATAATATGGTACTTTAGCCACATTCTTTCACTTTCACATTAATCATATATATCATGTTTAAGCCATAAATCTATTAAGATTAGTGTGGGGTACACACGGTACCTTAGCCATATTCTTACACTTTCATGTTAACACATATAATGAATTAAAGCCGTA
This sequence comes from Gossypium rotundifolium, assembly GCA_025506655.1. Lineage (NCBI taxonomy): Eukaryota > Viridiplantae > Streptophyta > Magnoliopsida > Malvales > Malvaceae > Gossypium > Gossypium rotundifolium. The sequence goes on from CP106722.1 coordinate 132,926,302, forward strand.
AATCTATCAAGATTTAGTGTAGGGTACACACCATACCTTAGCCATATTCTTACACTTTTATATTAGCACATATAATAAAATTAAAGCCGTAAATCTATCAATATTTAGTGTAGGGTACACACAGTACCTTAGCCATATTCTTACACTTTCATATTAACACATATAATGAATTAAAGCCGTAAATCTATCAAGATTTAGTGTAGGGTACACACTTGATTTGCTTATCAATTCCTTGAAATCTCGAAAACCCGATCTATTGCTTTAGATCTCAATTCCTACATTTGATTAATCACATACTATTTTAATAAAAAAACCATTTGACCATAAATCCAAATCCTAGTAGGATTAGTATTCTTAAAACTTACCTTGTTGCCGATTTCAATACTAATCAAATCCCGAAATCTATGCTATGCTCCTCCTTGTATTCGGCCAAGCACTAAATCTCATCAGGGGTTAGTTTCGACTTTTTAAACAAACAAGAATTAGATCTAATTATCAAAATAGGCCTTAGCCGAAAGCTATAGACACTTACCTTGTGGATTTTAAATCCCGAAACTCACCGAATAACTAGGGAACACGCGGCCTAGGGTGTACCTTCGGGAAAAGAACTTCTCCTTCCTTGTAGCCTACACTTAGTAAATCCCGAAAGATCTCTTCAAAGTTTTAGCAACCATGAACATTAATGGGATTAGCCCTAGATTTTGATAAGTCTAAAATATAAAAGAATGGAAACCAAACTTGGATCTTACCCTTATTTGAAGGAATCGATTGCACCTTCACTTCAACCTTCAGAGATTCAGCTTAGAGACTTGATAAACAATCGACTATGATTCCCTTATGTATTCGATTTCAAAGATGAAAGAAGAGAGGAATAATAGGCTTAGAAGAAATCGGCTAGGAGGCTAAAAGAAAAGAAGAAAAGAATGGAGGCTCAAGAAGAATATTTGGTAGAGGAAAGAGAGAGGAGAATGAATAATGAATGGCCCTAGTCTCATCCTTTTATAGCCGAAATTACTAGGCCAAGAATCCTTAACTTGGCCACCACTCTTCCTTATTTTCCTAATTAAAGAATAATTCTTCATTTATCCACCTATTTAACCGAATTTTAAAGAGAGTGAAACTCCTATTTTGCAAGCCTTGTGCCATCCACTTCTTGGGCTTCTAGAAGCAAAATAAAACTTATTTTATTTGCTTCTTATGTGACTCGAACTCAAGCCCAACACCCTTGCATGTGGGCCATTTCCTGAGGCCTTAAGTGGCATCTTCAGGCCACTTTTCCAAGTCCGTTAATGGGTCAAATTTCACATACTTTATATTTTAGGGTCACTGCCCTAAGTTCCCTTTGAACTTTAAAATTCGACATTTCGGGGTCATTTTTAAGTTTCCAAAAATTTTCGCGCGGCTCTGTAAACTTGACATTTCCTAGGTTTCCAAAATGTTTAGTTTCCTCTTTTAGCATAGTTTCCAAAATGTTTACTTTCCTCTTTTGGCTTAGTTTCCAAAATGTTTACTTTCCTCTTTTGGCTTAGTTTCCAAAATGTTCACTTTCCTCTTTTGGCTTAGTTTCCAAAATGTTCACTTTCCTAATTTACTTAGGTTTCTAAAATGTTCACTTTCCTAATTTGCTTAGGTTTCGAAATGGTCATTTTCCTACTTTCGGTATAACCTTTCCATACATTCTCGGGTTTCCAAAATCATTCCAAATTTATTCCAAAACACATAAAACATGTCTTTTCGTACAATTTAGGCCAAAATGCATAGGCCCTTTTTAGGATGTTACATGATGATATAAGATAAAAGTTATAAATTTTAAACGAAAATTTGTACCTTGAATTTGTTTAGTTGCAAGTGTTATTGTCTGGCAACACCTCGTACCTTATTCTGGTGTTGAACACAGGTAAGGGGTGTTACACGATCTTAATGTGGAAAGTTCACCAGGGCTATCTTAATGTGGAAAGTTCATCAAGACTATCTCTTGTGGAAGTCTGTAAGGACTATCTAACATGGGAAAAGTTTGCCAAGACTATCATTGTGAGGATAGTTCACCGGAACTATCTTTTAAATATGAATCCACACTATGTTCATTTGTAAGAGTCCGCAAACATGTGATCTATTATTTTGAAAAGACCATCGTGCCTGTGTTAGCAATTAAAGTGAGGCAAATACAAATTATGACGATCTTCTGGCTTAGTCTCACAATTTTGCGTTTACATAATTATTGAATTCACTTGGTTGAGAGTTTGCATATTTATTTGGAGATTTGAATCTAATTTTGTAAGTTCCCCAAGTATGAGTTCGTTTCCTTGAAATCCTTTACTATGTGCGAGTTATCTATGTATGTGGAACTGTATTTGAAAGAAATAATAGTCTGCCACCATTGCCTCATATGTATGATTTTGATAGGGGATTCATTATTAAGGATCCGCCTACAAGTTATCTGTTTCAAAGAGTTAACTACCGTGAGTGGACTATCTGATCGTGGATCAGAGGAGGGATGAGATGTATCGTCCAATCTACCTATTTGATTAGGATAAACAAAGATGAAGTTTTCCTTATAGATCTAGGAGGATCATAGTCTGAGTTTGAGTTTGATAAGACAAACTACTGTTAACAGTTTGCAATATGGACCATTCGCCAAAAATGGTCTTATGTGCATATCTATAGTCATTGGTGCAAGGTGTGTTTTGAGAATTATTGATGGATTATCTTTTACCAGTTCCCAAGTAAGAGTCCGCGAGGATTTCCCTCTCGAGAAAATAGAGGTATTAAAATCCATGAAGGCAATCAATGAAAATAGAATTAGTAGGGAAAATTCGCCAAGGAATCATCTTCTGTGATGACGAGAATGGTGTACCATCCTAATACGGGCACGTCTATCTTGAAGTCCTAGCCATGAAATGCAAACATGTTAGCGTTGTGTCAATCAGGTATGAAAAATCATTAAGTGCCTTAGAACTTATTAGTGTTATTATGTTTTGCAGGGAAATAGGAGATTTTGGAAGTTTGAGAAGGGACCAGGCTAGAGTTCGCCGTGCATCAAAAAATTCATTTGTTGATGTAATATGCACATTGCTTTGGACAACCCAGAGGCGGAGTCTAAAAGTCTTTGTTGTAAATGAATTAAGTAGCTAGAATGCAAAATTTTAATACTAAATTATTATTTTAACATGTTAATGATTACTTGGTAAAATGTTTGTATGTTAAACTAAAGTTTTATCATTGAAATAAATTCTTGAAAGTTTGAATTTACTTTAGTAGCAATATCATATTATTGTGGATAATAATACTGAAAGTATAAGTTGAATTTTTGACTGGAATATAACATTCTAGAGTTCGGACCCGATGATCTGGTCGGGTATGAGGTGTTACAATTTTATTGGTATCAGAGCTCTGATTTAGCCAGTCCTTAGGAAATAAGATTTTGGAAGTTAGCCTCTGTGTGCATGTCATGTAAATTCTGGCTTAGTCCCTTGAACTGTTGTGAAGTTATATTGCGTGTTATATATATATGTATTGGTGGAAAAAAATATGGAAAATCTATGGTAATTGAAGACTCGCATGCTGCTAATTTAAGTATGAATACTCAAGGAAAAAAGGAATTTAGGTAAAGAGATTAAGTAATTATGAAGGTCTAGAGAAGAGTTGAAATTTTCATTGATGAAAGAAAGGGAGAAGTATAATTACATAAAGAAAAAAAAGTTAATTCTCTTCTTCATTTGCCGGAGTCGTAATGGCTGGATCTGCTGGAGCTTCTTCCTTGGGGCCAATTCTTTCTGTGGGAGTAAAGCTAGTTAACCATGGATCTTGAGAATAGAAGAACTTACCTGATTCTCTCCATTTCTTCTGAAAATTTTTCTACTCATCGCTTGAAGGCTGGAGAACGTCGAAGTCAAGATTCAAATTTGTGAGTTTGGACATGTAATTGAAACTTTCCAAACTCACATGAAATGGTCCCACAACAACTTGGGCATGCGGTACTAAATTAGATCTTAACTTAGGTAGATAGATCTTGTTGCTAGCCCTAGTCTCTACCTTATAATTCTTTAGAGCCTCATGGCTTTCTCTTTGGAACCATTCCAAGCCGGAGAGGTGTTGTTCCTCTAGAACTTTCTTATTAGCCTCCAGCTAGCGGATCTTCTTATTCATTTCCTTATTTAAGGAATTGTACTTAGACTCCCATATGGACTCAAAGTCAGAGAGCTCCTGGTTTTGGAAAACTGTGCCTTCATGAATATGGCATAATTGAGTAAGTGATTCCTCGAGAGAATTGAAGGAATTCTTGAACTCTATATGCTTAGCCTTATTCTCTCCACAGGCTTTGGAAAATGCCCAGCCGAGAAGTCTGCATTTTGCCATCATTAACTAGAAAGAACCTACCAACTTTTCTAGTGAATGTTTATAAACAGTGGAAGAAGAAAAAGAAGGGTAGATGTTATGATAATACGATAAGAGACGAATACTTTTAATTGTGAATAATATGTTAAATGAGTTGATTTAAGTTACATGAAAACATTAGTATGTTCTCATAGTAAATTGTGTATGTAATTGGGGATTGGGTTGTTTTCATATAACTTGTGAATGCCTGTGAATATATAAGTTAAACTTGTGAGTTATTAAAGCATGTATATGTTGTTTTAGTCTTGACGAATTATTATGAAATGAATTAATGAAGCATGAACATATAATTTTGACTCGAATGGAATATGGTTGTGAATGTGTTGTAGTATGCTCTTGATTGACTTTTGATATTGTGTGTACATTATGGTTACTCTGAGCATTCACTGAGTTTGTTAAGCTCACCCACTCCCTTATTAAACTTTGTAGATTAGTAGTGTACCGGTATTAGCGGTGTGGCTTTTCGAGGTGTGATCCAAACAAGTCTTTTATTTTAGTAGGTGTTTAATTATTGATTATGTTTTGGGAAATAATGCAATGTGGTGGACATATGTTGATAATTGTTATGTAATTATGGTGGTTATTTTATAGTTAATGCTTTTAAGATTTATGAGACTTGGTACTTGATTAATCGCCTGGTTATACTGATATGATTCAACTTTTAAAATTGATTATATAGGCGTTATAATGATTTTTAGGAGGTATAATCATTGCTCACATATGTTGTATTTTTCTGGTCTGAAGTAGAGGTTTCGATATTCGTACGTTAAAAATGATACCTCTAAAAATTTCGAAGTGCAGGAAGTCAGTCTTGATAATTGGTATCGATACCTTGGCCCGAGTATCAATACTTGGGGGCAAAATTATCGATACTTGTTTACTGGTATCGATATTTTTTGGTAGTTGGGTTTTTGATTGAGAAATAATAAGCTAGTTACCACTTGAGAGAATTTTCGGTACCACATGCATAATATCGATACATACGTGAGCATGATTATTAGATGTTATAAGCTCGTTTGAAGTATAATTAACATGTCCTATTAATAACCATCATGTGTTTGTCATAAAACTTATATGAATGTTAAAATGGAGGACGTTTTGTTGAGAATGAGCTTTTACTTATTGTATTTGACATAATACGGTGGTGTGGTACCTTGATATTCGGGCTTGGCGATCAGGCCGAGTATGGGGTGTTACACAAAAGGTAGGCTCTGCAGAAACTAGTGATGTGCCATTAACAGACGAGTCCTTGGAAGGGGTGGACTCCAGTTGGGGCTCAAGAACTTGAGGGATATTAGGAGAAGCAACTCTTCCTTCAGTTATCATTGGAGCCTCCTATGCCTGCGACGAACTAGTTGTTCATCATTGCTACCTTCGACACTTAGAGACCCTTCCTCTTCTCAGAGCCTCTTGTGGCCACTACTGTTGGCTCTTAGTTTTGGGATAACAATTTCTTATTCTTACAAATTGTCCATCAATTCTTCAACATCCATGTTGTGTCGCAGAGAGTTTGAAAGAGCAGGAGAAGCGAGGCCTGCAGTAACAACAATAGTGTCATCTCTAATAGGAAGAAGAGCGCTACTAGAAGACTCACCTTTATTACTCACGGATAAGGTAGACCAATGACGGGAACATATATTGTAGGCAGAGTAAAAGAAGTTAGTAGGTTCCTTATTCTCCCCACCAATGATAGGGCTAATTCATCAGTGGCTCCATAAGGCCACGTTTCACTGGCAGGTTTTTCTCTTCGGGGATTCATCCCCAACATTAAGCCCGCTACTGAAAAGCCATTAGGGCTTTGTTCTAGTAAACATTATCGAAATATGTTCCCAATTATTAGAAGATTCTTCAGCTGTAGAGTACGACCAAACTTTAATCGGTTGCATTACACCTTGGAGATTTCAAAATCGAATATTTGCTTCTGGAGACAAGTGGATTCTTGAGGGATGGACCATGTAGTGGGAAAGTCGAATCCACCATCAATTTTCCTCTTTACTCGTATAAATTTTTGGCAATTCAAGTGGAGATCTGAAGCTCAATTTTTTATAATGGGCTCATGGCCTTGGCGAGTACAAAAATAAACCATCCTAGCTGAGGCTTCTTGGGTGATGACCTTTAATTGGTAAATGTGTTGAAATATGCCAACGAAAGGTGGCTCGTAATGCTTGCTATAGTTAATTAAGAATGTTGCCAAAGTCCACCAAGAGATGCTAGTAAGCTAACCTAGTGCAATCCCATAGTCATTTAACATTGTACAAAAGAAAGGATGAAGAGGAAGATGGAAGCCTGCCTCTAACAAGTATAGTAGGAGGATGAACCGTCATTGGAGTCACTTAATCGACATTCCTCTTCTACAATTTTGAAATCGTAGGCAAAGTTGGGTAGTTTGATTCCTTTGACTCCCAAGTGCTTAACCATATCTTCTTTGGTAGTTGTACATCTATAAAATGGAGATTCTACCAGCATAACAGCTCTGCGATTTCGTGGCCCATCACCACTTTCTTCAGTAAACCTACGACCCTGACCCCTTTGATTTTGGCCACCTCATCCACTGACTATATCCACTTTACCTATCCTAACTCTAGCCATTTGAGGGAAGCTAAAAAGTAAGGAAGACGAGAATGAAGGATTTCTTTTGGAATAGACGAAGTTCTGGAAAAGGAAATCGAAATGCTATGATGATCAAGTAGAGGAATGAAAGAAAAAAACAAGGAAGAAAATGTAGGGCTCAAAAATAACTCGGAGGATGAGAAATTTGGGAAAAATAAATGGAGGAAGTAATGATTCCCTTTTCTCTATGATTGGATGTATAAAGCAATCGTCTCCTGAGTCTCGAGTTTAAAATGTTGGTAGCTGTCACATTCCCTAATTTACGCTTGACAAATGTTGATGACTTACGGGGTTTTTCTTAAACCCTTGATATTAAGAAAAGTAGGGATATTTTCCAATGCAAATTGCACAAGTAAGTATTCACCAAGATTGAATGTTAAAGAGTCAGTATCCATTAAGGATATCTGTTCCTGGACTTCACAAATTTCACCTCAGGTCTTTATAACGAGACCATTCGCCAAAGCGATAATTTGTGTAAATGCATTCGTAATATGATTTCTCACTTGGTTATTCAAAGGAGTGTTCCGCACACAAATTGATTATCATCAGTTGCATTTTGATATGATTAATCCACTAGAAATCAAAGTACAAAGACCCGCATTAAGTGCCTTGTGTAAGATTATTATTTGCTGCTCTACTGTGAATTATCTTTTTTTCGACTGTAAGGGTGAGAGAGTTGTCACACCGAGATTCGTTAAGTTTAAAGTTGCTAGAGGGATTCATTAATTTAATTGAAAAGTTTTTGAATTTGGCAAGTTCTTTTTGTAAATAAGCACTTTTAGTCGACTGATTTTCGAAAGAGGTTGGATTTCAACCATAGTTCCGTTAGTATTGAACTAAGTATATATTAGTGGGAGACATTATGATTAAGGTATTTCTAAGTGACTGTGAATTGGTTTTGATGAAATGGGTTAGGAGAGGCATTCTTTTTGTAACACCTTTAACCCGTATTTGTCGCCAAAACATTCTCAGATAAATCATGTCAATCACTATTCATTAATCAAGATCATTCGTAACATCCCTTAGATTGACCCTCGAGGCCCAATACGAGCATTAGAATCGAGTCAGGACTTAATTGGAAACTCTAAGAATTTTTTGGACATTTGAAAAATTTTCCAAGGTGCAAGGCTCACACGCCCGTGTGGTCCAAGGGACACTTCCGCGTGACCCTTAGACACGCCCGTGACTCAGGCCGTGTTCGATTTAGGTTGCTCTCTAACTTGCGCCACATGGCCATACGACACGCTCGTGTGCTAGGCTGTGTGGTTATTTAATTCAATCGAATTAGGTGCAGGTTTCACACTTGCAAGACACACGCCCGTGTTCAAGGCCATGTCTCCCACACGACTGAGACACATGCTCGTGTCTCTCCTGTGTGCTCAATTCTGAGCATTCTATTTTCCCAAATTTAAGGTGTAGGGGACACACGACCAGGCTACACGTCCATGGGCTAGGCCGTGTGTCACACACGGTCTATACACATGCCCGTCTGTTTGCCTGTGTGGACAAAATAAAGCCATTTCCTAGCCTCCTTTGTCACCGAAATTTACCATTTTCTTGCACCAAAACATAACAAGTACAATCCAACCATTCTAAACATTCAAATAAGCAAATTTTATCATTCAACATGGCCTATCATTGCATGCAGACACGTTTACTATCCTACCTTGGTTCAATTCATGTGTTAAACATGATTTGATCAACTACTTAACATATACATATGGTTACCATAGCATAACATTACTAGTATTTCAAAACATCTAATACTAGCCATTCCAATGGCTAGATTACAAGCATCATTTACATTTACATGCAAATATGGCAACCATATCCTATACATGTCATTACAACCATAATTGATTTACCATATTGTACTGTCATGGGCTGATGGATAGTGTGAGTGATCTTCGTCGAGCTTCCAATCCAACGAGCTTCCGATTTACTCTAAAACAGGGGAAAATAAAATAGGGTAAGCATAAAATGCTTAGTAAGTTCGTATAACACGGTACTTAACTTACCATACATCCTATTTGAGGTAACTAAGTAAGGCATATTCAACCACTTTGATCTCAAGCCCTAGACCCATCCTCATCTCCCTTTTTAGTCATATATTCCATAGTAGTATCAAGACATGTATGGGCTCAACAATAATCAAGTTTCCAAGCACATATGCTTTCCACATCATGTCTGCATTCAACATACATAATTCATGTCATTATTTCAAGTATAATTTCATAATAGTTCATTTCGAGTTCAGATCATTTTGTATCAGAACTTTACACATATTACTCGGGATATCAAAGTCACGATTAGTACACTCTAGGTGTACAAGTCTATAATCAAGAATGAACATTCTCATCAAACAGTTTTCATGTACAAATATCATCATCTCATATTTCATATATCACTTGTCATGTATCATCATTTTCTTTCATTTCATGTAATATTCTTTCATGTCTTATTTCCATATCATATACACCATTCCATGTCAATTTGCTTTCAATTCATCTTTGCTCTTGTCAGAACTTTACTCGTTCAATTTATTCGAAATATTGATGGATACACAGGTAGTACACTTCAGGTGGTACACCCTCGAGCCACATATCATACAGCAGAATTACTAGTCCAGCTAAATTCTAGTTGTAACATATACTCTAAAGGCTTTGTCGGATTACCAGTCTAGGCTAAATCCTTTATATGACAAAGAATTCCTTATAGATTCCATTCTGGATTACTAGTCCAGGCTAAATCCAGTAATTAGGATTACCAGTCCAGGCTAAATCCTAATTAAAACATAAGCACGGAGGCTTATTTCAGTATTACCTGTCCAGGCTAAATCAATTCTGTAGCAAATACATGACCTCATTTGTTTCAAGCAATTATATTTATCCATCGATTTTCATTTATTCAAACAGGATTTAATATTTCCAAGCATGTTCCAGTATGTGATCATTTCATACATCTTTAACACCTTCATACGAAAATATTCCACATCCATTTTAAGCATGAAAGCAACATTTCCATCATTTACCCTTTTAACATCTATCGGGCATTATCAATTAATTAGAACATTTTTATTTATCGGGCTTGATCGGATATGTAATCCTTTCACATATTTATGACATTTACACAATTCACATAAACACAATCAATGCAAGCATGTAAGTAAACACAATTTAGTTACACGAACTTACCTCGACAAAGGTTCATGTACAAAAATCTACTAATCCAACATTTTCCTCATTTCTCGTTCTAACTCTAAATCTGGTCTATCCGGATCTATACAAGTAAATTTAACATCAATTTATCATATTTTACATTCATGTAGACTAAATTTTCACTCTAGACAAAATTACTATTTTGCCCCTAACTTTTCCATAAACTCCATTTTCGTCCCTAGGCTCGAAAAATGAAACTTGTGCAAATTATTCCCTATTCCAAACCTAACCAAAGCCCCATTACAAATTTTATAGTACATGTATTCATAAAATTTCATAATTTTCATCAAAATTTACAAGTTTTCATCAAAAATCATTTTGTACAAGTTGTTTATCTATCAATAATCTTTCATTTTCTACCATAAATAAGCACTGTCAATTCTCCGGGTGATTCTTGGCCCCAACTTCGAGGACAATCCTTACACGGTGATCCAGCGATCCACATTCAAAGCACCCTCTACTTCGACCAAACATTCTCCCGAGTGGGATTTCCGCATCTAGCATAATCTAGGTGGCTAAGCCTTGAGTAGGCTTTGTGGCTCTTCGATTCCCCAAATCTAGCCCTCTTCTCCACATTCATTTTAGATCCGAGGCGATCCAAAACCTCTCTTCTATTTATTCTTTTAGTGATTACATCTTCTGAACTCCTTGATCCCTTGCTACCATAGCCTTTTCCATTAGGATTTGACTTCACGCTCTTGTTGTGGAGCAATCGGTAACCTTAGATTATCCTTAAGTCGAGTCCTCCAAAGCGATACAGCTGTTAGATGCTCCGTTGACAAAAATTCCCCGAGCATCATGGTTTCTTTAAAAAATTCGCCTCATATTCCTATTAACCGACTTATTTCCTTGTACTAACCCTGAAAAAGCTTTCCTCACGAGCATCGCATGCCGGTGCCCACATACTTCTTCTGAAAAGCATCTTTGAAGTAATCCCATGTAAGATCATACATCGTGGCACCATCTCGGACCGTGAGCTAGTAACGACAGCGCTTCATCCTTCGTCGGTTAAGACCGCTCCTTAACTTCTCCTCATTAGTCGGTCAAGATCGCCCATAATCTTTTCCGCTGATTCTAGCCAATATTCCGGCAAGACTGGGTGCCACTCTTAACACACTCGAAATACCTCGGCTGATTAGATCGAGTCGCTGCATCAGACTTTCGAGCTTCCATACCTCCACTCGCTTCACCACCATCTCAAGGACTCGCAACACGACTTAGCAAGCATCGGCCACCTACCGTCCCGATCCCGCCTCCCGCCTCTAAAAATGGGGGTGGTGGTGGCGGTGGTACCCCATTCTCCGATTCTCGACTCGACCTCACCGGGTTCGACACGGTTATCCTTCTTCTACCACGACACGCGGTGGACGCCCACGACCTCTTGAACTCATTCTAACTATTGCGCTTTAATCACGATTCGTAATTTTATGGATTAGTACTTGTTTCACTAATTATCCACGAAGAAATTTTATGATAGGAATTTAAAGAGCGGTTCTCTCGTAATCATACAAGCACACGTTTCCATTCATTCAATCAAAAAGACGTGGTTGATTCCATTGTGATTGTTTTTCCACTACCGTGGTATTTCCGTAATTTGTCCCATGTGGGTTTTTTTGTAATTTTTCAAAATGAAAGTTTTGGATGATTTTGCCAAAATTATTGTAAAACTCTTAATTTCTGGTTATTTTGAAAAATTTTGAAATTCGAGGTCTTCCTATGAATTTTGAAACTCAGGCATTTTGGTAATTTTCACAAATCAGGATGAATTTATAAGATTTGATGAATCGGGGATATTTCAAAAATTGTAAAAACTTTGAGGGCTCTTTTTGATAATTGCATTTTCTAAAATAGTGATGTTTGTAAAATTTTGAAGGTTAGGGGTATTCTGGTAATTTTGTAGGTTAGGGGCAATTTTGTAATTTTACAAAATCATATCGTTTTTGAATTTTATGATTTTTGGGCACTTTTCATGTGATGAAATTTTTGGATTAAAACCGTGGGTATTTTAGAGATTTCATAATTCAAGGGCATTTTCGTAATTTTACCCCTAAGGGTATTTTAGTAATTTTACATAATCAAGTTATTTTCACAAAATAATTTCCAAAAATTGGGTTCTAAGAGATTTCACAAAAAGAAAGATGTTTTTGAAAATTTCTATTTGAAAATTTTCATACGGAGGGTATTTTACAAACCGGGGGTATTTTGGTCATTTTTCAAACTGAGGGGTATTTTGGTTTTTTTTTTCTTTTAAACTAAAATTTTAATTATTTCCAAAACAAAACGGCTAGTCCCTTTCGGGTTTTAGTTATTGAATTTAGCCTGTGAGTGTGTCGTTCAATTAAGATGAACAAGCTATTACGCACTGTAGGATTCAAGAGAGTGAGGTGAGTCACGAGGATCTGCTTAAATACCAGCCCCAACCGAATCCAATCCTAGACATGCTGATAACGATTACCACATCCTTTGCTCTATGACAACTCACTGTGTTTTGTTTAGGAGTTATTAAGTCTTATGCGTAGTTTGTTGGGGTATGCTAACCCTAGGTTCATCGCCTTCTACCCTAGTAGTCTACGCTCCCCAATTTACCCTTCTACCCCACATCAAAAGAATTCACAAAAATTGATAGAGGTACTTACATGGGCTGATAGGTGCTTGAGACTCCTGCCATGTCGTTTCAAGCTAAAATAATTTCTCAAACATTATAATAAGGCCTACCATCAAAACAAAACATTTGGGCTCAGGCCCCACAATGAAGTTTTGAACCCTGCTCGATACTAATTTTATAACACCCCAAACCCTACCAAACACTATGGCCAAATTCGTATGTTACGATGAAAATATTTTGAAATCCCTTGTTTAGCCGATTTTATTTAGAGTAAAAGATGTTGTCTTATTTTAAAACCGTTGAGGTGTATAAAAAAATACTTAGTTCATTCAAAATTTAAGTCAAATTGTTACCAATTTTGTTGTTGTATTCGATGGTACTAAAGAAAACATTTTTCGTTTGAATTTAGGAAAATTTGTGTAATCATTTTAAAGTTAATAGAAGCTTTAAATAATTCTTCCAAGCAGATAAAATAATAAAAAATAATCTTAGGAGGCCTTATTACATCTTGAATAAATAAAACCAAAATAAAACATAAATAATTAAAAGTCCATCTCGCCTATAATTTCACCGCATGGCCACCTCGAGTCCATCCGGCCCACATCCGCGATCTACGTGTCACCGAAAAATATTAAAGGAAAAGGTGAGTCACCAAGACTCAAGTGTAACCCTTTTCCGGTTTAGTACAACAACATACACAATTTATAACCAATAAACATGCACTAAATATAATACCCAACCTAGCCATCCAAACGCTTTTCTCTACCCCCGTGGTACCAAACCACCGGTGGTGCTAAACCACCGGTGACCTAAGTCACGATAATCATCATTAAATGTGGTGCCAAACCACTGGTGGGGCCAACCCACATGTGATACCAAATCACCGGGCGCCGATCCCATAATACAATCCGGGCCAACCCAATCGTGGTGCTAAGCCATCGACAAGACGCTATGAGGTGCCAAACCTCCGAGGTGCTAAACCTCCGTGACCGTAGTCACAATGTGATACCAAATCACCGTGTCCGCCGACACGAAAATCAATTCCCTCCACTCATATATCCCACATCAATCCATGTTATACAAATGATTTCATGCCAACATATAATTAAATCACATATACCAAATATGCCATGCTTCCCAAAAGCATCAAATAGTAACTCATATTGACAGAGACTTACACGAACCATCGCTATAACTGCTATTAGTATCAAATCCAAAGTTACATAAATCGATTTAGCACACACAATGCCTAACCAAAGCCCCATTACAAATTTTATAGTACATGTATTCATAAAATTTCATAATTTTTCATCAAATTTTACAAGTTTTCATCAAAAATCATTTTGTAAAAGTTGTTTATCTATCAATAATCTTTCATTTTCTACCATAAATTTCTAATTTCCAAGATAGACATCCATGTCCCATTTTTCATACCTTGATAACTTTTCAAATTAATCCCCCAAATAGATAGATTAGACTATCTCGATTCCAAAAATATAAAAATCATTAAAAAGAGACTTGATTTCATACCTTATTGAGCTTGAGAAGTTTTCATCCTCTCTCCTAGGGTTTCCATGGAAATATTTGGGGAATATGATATGAAAATATTTTTTTCATTTAATTAAATTGTCATTTAATAACTTTTCATCTTTCCAATTTAGTCCTTAGCTTTTTTTTTTTTTAATTTTTCCATGGATGAGTCATAAAGAAAAATCTACATACTTTTATTAATGGTTTAATTACCATATAAGGACCTCTCATTTTGAATTCCATAGCTATTTAATATCCTTATAGCTACTAGAATTTAACTTTCACATTTTATGCGATTTAGTTCTTCTCGTAATTAGGCACCAAATCGATAAAATTTTCATGTCAAAATTTTTGCATGTCACATACATTATATTATAGGCCATATAATAAAATAAAAATAAATTTTATTTTTGGCTCGAATTTGTGGTCCTGAAACCACTGTTCTGATTTCACCGAAATTGGGCTGTTACACTTCCTCGGGAATGATTATTTTATTTTTTGTTCTTCTTTTCTTTGTTTTTTCATGGAAGAGAGAAAGATCAAAGAATGTTCGTGGATGAAGGGGAAAGATTGAGGTTTAAGTCTTAGAAATTGGAAATCTTGCATGCTGGAGGTTCGTGTAGTAAGGGAAGAGCGTAGTAAGATGGATTTGGTGATAACTTCTAGGTGAGTTCTCGGACTCAGATCTTAAATAGATGTATCTTGTGTCATTAATTTACTGAAAATTTTTAAATTAGTGTTTTACCTATGGTGAATCAACTTGTGGTGAAGTGCTGATGTATTATGTGTGTATGTGGTATTGAATACAATTATCGTTTGGTTAAGTCTGATCATGATTGAATAGATGAGAGGTTTGGCATGATGTATGTTGTTTAATGAGATTAAATAACATGGCTATAAGTAAATATGGTTATGATGCGTAAGTGGTATGATTAGCATACTACATGTGGCATGATAGACAATATATGTTGGCTGAATGTTTGCATATGTATGCATGATATGTATGTGGCTTTGAGGAGGTTTGGATGGTCATACATAGGATTGCATATGCATTATATTTATGTGGCTTTGAGGAGGTTCATATGTTCATACACGAGATTGCATATGCATTATATTTATGTGGCTTTGAAGGAGGTTCGGTTGAACTAAGTTAGGAAATGAGATTAAATGATACGGAGACTCAGTACGCATCCATATATGAGAGCCTTTTATGGGACGATTGAGAGTCCCTTATGTGGGACGTATGAGAGCCCTTTATGGGACTAATGAAAGTCCATAGCCATGACATTATCATAAATATGGAAGTCCCTTAGGACGATCTTAAATGTGGAAGCCCGTCAGTACCATTTTAAATGTAGAAGTCCGTCAAGACGATCTTAATGTAGAAAATCTGCCATGAATATCTTAATGTGGAATGTCTGCCATGTATATGTTAATTTGGAAAGTCCGTGAGGACTATATCTTTTGGAAGTCCGTGAAGACTATCTAACATGGGGAAAGTTCGCTAGAACTATCATTTCGAGGGAAGTTCACCATAACTATCTTGTAAATATGAATCCACACTATGTTCATTTGTAAGAGTCTGCAAATAGGTGATCTATTATTTTGAAAAGGTCTTTATGCTTGTGTTAGTAGATAAAGTGAGGCAGATACAAGTTATGATGGTCCACCAACTTATTCTCACAAGTTTTCATCTACATTAATGATGGAATTCACTTGGGTGAAAGTTTGCAGATTCGTTCATGGATTCAAATCTAATTTTGTAAGTCTGTCAAGTATGAGTTCATTTTCTTGAAATCCATTACTATGTGCGAGCTATCTATGTATGCAGAATTGTATATGAAAGAAATAATAGTCTACAATGATTGCTTCATATGTATGATTCTGTTAATAGGGGATTCGCTGTTAAGAATCCACCCACAAGTTATCTGTTTCTAAGAGTTAACCACCAATAGTGGATTACCTAATCGTGAATCAAAGGAGGGATGAGATGTACTGTTTGATCTGCCTACTTGATTGGGATAAGCAAACTTTCTATAATAAGCTGTGATGGAGTTTTCCTTGTGGATCCAAGATGATCGTAGTGTAATAGTCCGATTTAGACCCTAATCAGAATAGTGGTTTTGAGACCACAAATCTGAGTCAGAAAAGTGTTTTAATATTATTTTCTGTGTCTACAGTATGTGATTAAGCATATGTGAAAGTTTTGTGAACTAATTTATTTGTTTGTGTGTTTAATTTGCAAAAAGGATTAAATTGGAAGAAATGAAAAAGTTGTGTGTTATTTAATATGTGTGCCGAATTGATGTGGTTTGTTAGATGAGAAGTCCTTAAATGGTTATTATGCCATTATAAGGTTAAGTGGACAATTATGTCTATAATTCAAGTGTTTTTAATTAATTTTTCATTAAGGGTAAAATTGGCATTTGATAATTAGTGTTATTATATTAAAATAAAAACAAATTGAAGGCCATTATCATCATCTTCTCATCGATTTTGAAAGAAAAAGAAAGAGTTTAAAGCTTTGTTACATTAGGCACTTACAAGTTTTGATTAAAGTATGATAGTTGTTCGGTTTTTTTTGTGATCCTTGCTTTGTGTTCTATAAAGACCATGTTTTAATTTTAGAATTTGATGATGATTTTGAGATGTGCCATTGATAAATGCTTGAGCTTTGTGATAGTTTATAACACCCCAAACCCGGCCTAGACGTTATGGTCAATCTGGCGATGTCACATGATAGTGCTTTGGAAAACGTAAATACAATAAGGCCTTTTTCGATATCTTAGGTTACCGAAAAAAATGTTTCGTTTATTCATTCACTATCCATTTTCAAAACGTTATACGTTGCGGAAGCTTTTAAAATAATTTGCGAATTCTTGTGTATTTGATAAAACATTTGTTTATTTGAAAACTCGCGTTTTATCCTACTGTTAGCAATTTATAAAAAAAAATGATCCCAAATTTTAAAAAAAATCCATAATGGCCATGTTACATAAAACTGCCCAAATATAATTAGAACCATAAATAAAAGTAAAAACCGTTAAGGGTCTAGAATTGTGATCACCGCCGAGTCCTCCGCTGCACTAACCCTCTACTGCTGGGGATTGCCTAAACAAATTAAACAGAAAAGGGTGAGTTTTTGTAAACTCAGTGTGTAATCTCCACAGAAAACATACATATAACATATTATCAGAATACATTCATAAATTCACAGTCTGGGTTTGAGCCCATTATAGATACGGTGTGAAATTTAATCCACTCAGATACAGAATTAGATATGTTCTAGGGCCTTAGGCCATTTTAGACAGAATAAATAGATCAAATAGAATAGCAGAATCATACCCACCAGCCTCTGCACACCAACTCCGTCTAACCCTACACACCATGTGAGGATAAAATCAACCCACCCATCCCTACATACCATGCTGTACCGAATGCGACACATGATTAGTAAGTTTCAGTTGAGCTGCCAGATAACAGGCTTGAGAGCCTTTCTACTTCCTCAAATCATCAACTCATCCTGATGCAATGCAACATACATAAAATGTCATGCTATTATGCAAACACAGTTCATACACTCAGATATCCGAATACATGCTCAATATAGAAATCAGAAAGTCAAGTCACATAATTAGGGGTCTAGGTAAAGCTTACCGACCTTACATTAGGTCCATAGTCGACTAGGGAAACCTTACAGACCATTATAGAAAAATGGGCTCACATGCCCATGTGGCCTGCCCGTGTGGGCCCACACGCACGTGCGGCCACACGGCCCAAATTGGCCTTGGCTATGTGGATCACATGAACTGGCCCAGAATCCCACATGCCCGTGTGGCCCACTCGGCCCAATTGGTCGAGCCCGTGTGTCGCACACGGCTTGGCTCGTCGATCACACGGTCATGTGGTGACTTACAATCTTGCACACGGCCTACCACATGGGCAACCACATGCCCGTGTGGCATAGACAGAAAGGTTTTTGGCTTTCATCAAAACCTCATTTTCTGTGTTTTTGGGTACACACCTTTTATGTTTCAACGGAAAAGCACTCCCGAGATCAGCAGAACCCTAAGATTAACCAATCAAACCCTGAATTAGCCTCTTAAAACTAATATTAACCTAAAACATCTCGTAAAAGACAACCCTTTGATTAACCAAAAACCCTTACCTTAGCACGAACAACAATGCTTATGAACCAATGAAGGCGCTGATGACAAACCTGCAACCCCTTGAATCCCCGATCATAAAAGAATTCCATTAAACCCAAAATTACTAACCAACACAAGGATTGCACTCACCAGAATTACCATGCAATGAAACAGAAATAACGCAACTGGGGTGGGACGACCGACGAATCGGAACCAAAAACAAGAGGAGGCAAAAAGAATAGAAAAACAGCAGGGCAACAAGGTACCAACGCCAGTTTCTTAGGAGAAGGGTGAAATTTTTACAAAATGAAAATAAAAAAAGATATCTCCTTTTCTGATAACCCCCAAATCTCCTTACTATCAGATTTTTAATCCAACACAAACTCTTTGGATGTGATAGACAAAACTAATTCTCACGCAGGGATTCGAACACAGGACCTTTAACAAATTAACACTCCACTTAACCACCAGACTAGCAGGTCCATTCTGTTGATTACTTACACACTTTAACTTATGAGCCTATTAACTAGAGTTTGGGCTTTATTCATAAAAAAACCAAAATTTGTCCAAGTCAAGGCTTGAATTCAAGACTTCTTAGACACTCCTAGAACACTTAACCACTGAAGCAGATAGATATTTGTGTCAACTTTTACTAAAGCCAAAATTAAAGAAAAATCGGGGAGTTACAACTCTACCCCCTAAAAGAAAATTTCGTCTCAAAATTTTACCTGAGCAGAAAATGTGAGGATACTGCTAACGCATCGAATCCTTCGGCACCCAAGTGGCCTCCTCAGTGCTATGATTCTGCTACAGCACCTTCACTAAGGGGATAGACTTCCTTCAAAGAACTTTAATGTTGCGATCTAGGATCTAGGTGGCTCCTCCTCAAACGTGAAATTTGGTCTGACCTCAATATCCTCCACTAGAACAACGTGCGTGGGATCAGAGCGGTAGCGCCTCAACATTGAGATGTGGAACACATCATGAATACGGTCTAACTCTAGAGGTAGTTCCAACTGATGTGCAACTGTCCCTACTCATTTCAGAATATGGTTCGGTCCAATAAACCGAGGGCTCAGCTTACCCCTGCGACCGAACCTCAAGACCTTTTTCTGTGGCGAGACCTTGAGAAAAACTAAGTTTTCGATAGAATACTCGATATATTTCCTCTTCAAATCGGCTTAGGACTTCTGCCTATCAGATGCCACTTTCAGTTGATCCCGGTTCAATCGAACCTTATCTTTAGTTTCAGAAACCAATTTCAGACTTAGAACACGTGGCTCACCCAACTCAGTCTAGCACAAGGGATTGCGACACTTACGACCGTACAAGGCCTCGTAAGGCACCATCTAGATGCTAAACTGATAGCTTTTATTGTAGTTAAACTCTGCCAACGACAAAAACTCCTCCCAACTGCCTCGAAAATATATAACACATCTCCTCAACATATCTTCCAGTACTTGAATTACCCTCTCTGACTGACCATCTGTCTGGGATGGAAAGCAGTATTGAAGTCCAACCTCGAACCCAAAGCTTCGTGCAACTTCTTCTAAAATCGAGACGTGAAACGGGGATCCCTATCAGATATAATCAAGACAAGAACCCCATGCAGTCTCGACTATTTTTGATATGTATAGCTTAGCTAATTTTTGGAGCGAAAAGTTTATACAGACTGGAATGAAGTGGCAGACTTGGTCAATCGATCCACGATGACCCAGATAGAATCCTTCTTAGTGGGTGTTAAGGGCAACCCACTAACGAAGTCCATAGTTACTCGCTCCTATTTCTACATCGGTATCTTTACCGGCTGTAGCAACCTCGAAGGCAACTGGTGCTCAGCGTTAACCTGTTGACAAGTCAGACAGCGAGCAACGAAGTCCGTAACCTCACGCTTCAACCCTGGCCAGTATAACTCTTGTAAACCTCGATACATTTTATTCCCGCCAGGATGCATAGCGTAAGGATTGCTATGCGCTTGCCTCAAAATCGACTGCCTGAAATCCTCATCATTCGGTATACAGATCCGACCGTAAAAACAAAACACCCCATCACTGTAAATCCCAAAATTAGTAAAATTATCAATCTCAACCTGACGAAATTGCAACTCTAGAGGCTTATCCCTTATCTGTTTATTTCTGATCTGATCAATCCATATTGGATTAACCTGAAGTTTCGCTAATAGACTCCCAACGTCAAATGAGCTGAGTCGAGCGAAAATCACTCTCAGATCGATCACAGCCTTACGACTCAAAGCATCTGCCACCATATTAGCTTTACCAGGGTGGTACTCAATGGTGCAGTCATAATCCTTAAGCACTTCAACCCATCTACGCTGCCTAAGGTCTAGCTCCTTCTGAGTGAGGAGATACCTGAAACTCTTGTGATCAGTGTAGATAGTACACTTCTCACCATACAGATAGTGCCTCAAGATTTTCTGAGCGAAGATTATCGCTGCCAACTCCAAATCATGCATAGGATAGTTAGCCTCATGCGTCTTGAGCTGATGAGATGCATAAGCTACCACTTTACCATCTTGCATCAATAAGCAACCCAGGCCCACATGCGATGCATCATTGTATACGATGAAATCCTTTCTAGATTTAGGCTGCATCAAAATCGAAGCCTGAGTCAAAATAGATTTGAGTTTCTTGAAGCTCTCTTGTTGCTTATCAGTCTAGACAAAGGGAACTCCCTTATGCAAAAGCTTGGTCAATGGTACTGCAATCAAAGAGGACCCTTGTACGAAGCATTGATAGTAACCCGCCAGCCCAAGAAAGCTGCAAATTTCGAACACATTCTTCGGCTATTTCCACTCCAACATAGCCTCAATTTTACGAGGATCAACACGAATCCCCTCTGTAGAAACCACATGTCCCAAAAAGTTACTTCCCGAGCCAAAACTCACACTTACTAAACTTTGCATACAACTGTTTCTCACGCAGAGTCTATAATACCACTCGGAGATGCTCATTGTGCTTGTTCTTAGTCTTCAAATACACCAAAATGTCGTCAATAAAGACTACCACGAATTGATCAAGATATGGTTGGAACACTCAGTTTATCAGATCCATAAAAGCTACTAGTGCATTCGTTAGTCTAAATGGCATCACTAGGAACTTATAATGGCCGTAGCGAGTCCTAAATGCCATCTTATGTACGTCAACCTCTTTAACTTTTAACTGGTGATACCCTGATCGTAGACCGATCTTGGAGAAAATTGAAGCTCTTTGGAACTAGTCAAACAGATCATCAATCCTCGGAGGTGTACTTATTCTTGATGGTTAGCTTATTCAACTGCCGATAGTCGATACACATCCTCATTGTCCTATTTTTCTTCTTTGTAAACAAAACCAGTGCTCCCCATGGAGATACACTAGGACGAATGAATCCACGATCTAACAATTCTTGAATTTGAGCCTTAAGCTCTATAAGCTCCTTTTGTGCCATTCAAGAGGCTTAATAGACACATGTGAGTCGCACTCTGCAGTGAGCTCAATCCTAAATTCTACCTCTCACCCGGAGGCAAATCCTATAGTTCCTCAGGAAAAACATCTAGAAAGTCCCTTATGGTCTTGATGTCCCTAATCGAAGAGTTACCAGAATTAGAAACACTGACGTAGGCCAGAAAGCCTCACATCCCTTCCGTACCAAATTTTCTGCCACCAACACATAAATCACATTAGTCAAGTAGTCTCGACATTCCCCAATCACCACTACCTCGTGGTCCTCATCGGTTCTCAAAATCACCCTTTTTGTCGCACAGTCCAAACTCACTTGGTGCTTGACCAGCCAGTCCATTCCTAGAATCAAATCAATCTCCCCGAATAGAAGCTCTATTAGAATGGCCAGAAACACTATCCCTTGTACCTCTAATGGGACGTTTCTATAAAGATTATAACTCGGATAAATTACCCCAAAGGACTCACAACATTTAACTCGCTCGAAGAGCTCTCAATCAGAATTCCAAAGTTTCAAACAGAGCACTAGCTACATATGAGTGTGTAGAGCCTATGTCTATCAATGCCAAATAAGGTACATTGTAAATGAAAAACGTACCCATGATGACGTTCAGAGCATCTCAATCCTCATGGTGACGAGTAGCATAAACCAGTGTAGGCTGCCTCACCTCGCTTGGTCCAAGACCGCGCCCAAGGTTTCTATCCTCTACCATACCATTACCACCCCTAGCCTGACCTTGACCCCTAGGTGGCTATCAGACTACTCTTAGTGGTCATGCAAGACCAAGACTGCAGCTTGCATCTGATTGGTTCTCAACGGGCAATCTCAAACATGGTGCTCAGTTGACCCACATCTCAAACATGCCCCAGTCACCTTCCAACACTCGCCCGGATGGCGTCTACCACAGTGTCCACAAAGCGCCACTCTTGTAGGAGCAACAGGAGGCCCAACTCTCCTGGCCCATCAGATCTGGCCTTTTTCTTAGGCCTCATCATAGAATTCGAGGGCTCTGATTCCCTCTTATTCTTTCCTTTCTCGTAGTTTTGGCACTCAGTGCACTTAACCTTCTCAGAGATCTTCGCATTCGCCACTAAAGCAGAAAAATCACGCTCTCTCTATGGAGCTATCAAGACCTGTAAGCTGTCTCTGAGTCCATCCTCAAAATAGATGTAACTCTCATACTCGGTCGCCACCATACCTCGGGCATACCAGTTCAATCTCAGGAACTCGGCCATTAAACGATCCCCTTGGGTGAGATTAAGGAACTCACACCTCTTAGCATCAATGTAGATGGCTCCCACATACATACTCTGGAATGCCATCTTAAAATAGTCCCAAGTCAAACGGTCGGGCTGAATGCCCTCCTTAACCGTCAGCCATCACTGATACGCTTCATTGCAAAGTAGAGAAATAGCCCCCTTAAGCTTTTGCTTCGCGGTAAAATCCAGATCATCCATGATTCTTTCCGTGGCCTCTATCTAGTACTCAACTATGCTAGGGGTGACTCTAGTAACACCCCTGAATACTTTAGTCCCATTGGACCGGAGTCATTCCGTAATCGACCCTCGGCCCCCAGATCTAGTGTTGGGCCCAACGACCCTCTCTAAAATTCGTAGCATGGCTCGATAGTGTGTCATCCCCAGCCTCACAATCATGTGACCCATTCTCTGTAGTAGGTGAGATTGGCGTCTCACTTGTATCCAGGTTAGGCAGATTCTCAGATGCTGAGGACTCAGCTCGAGCCCTCCTACGGCCTCTAGTACCCAGCCCGCGGATACCTCGTGCGCTTATCATAAATTTAGAGTTTATCTAGATTAAAAGTTTTATGCATTAGTTACAATTCCAATATTTGTTAATAGATGTTTTATGCAGAACAGTATTAGAAGTTGAGAATTAGTTATCGCGAATCGCAGTTTTACTATGATATTCTATTTTGCTGTAGTTTTCAGTTTACACTACCTAGAGTGTTTTAGTGCAGTCTACTACCTATTGGTTGTTTCAAGCATGCAAGTCGTATTTTAAAAAATCTAAATAGAATTTAGAACACTTACAATATCGGCGCCGAAGACTCGGTGTACCATATATTCATTTCAAGAATATTTTAAATCACTTAAAATTATTTTTTAAAACCAACTTTTAAAATCCAAATCCACAGCCGAGTTTTGTAACATGGCTCTGATACCACTAAATGTAACTCCCCAAACCCGGCTTAGACGTTATGACCGAATCTGATGATGTCACATAATAGTGCTTTGAAAACATAAATACAATAAGGCCATTTTCGATATCTTAGGTTACCGTAAAAAACGTTTTGTTTATTCATTCATTATCCATTTTCAAAACGTTATACGTTGCGAAAGCTTTTAAAATAATTTGCGAATTCATGTGTATTTGATAAAACATTTGTTTATTTGAAAGCTCGCATTTTATCCTACTGCTAGCAATTTATAAAAATAATGATCCCAAATTTTTTAAAAAAATCCGTAATGGCCATGTTACATAAATATGCCCAAATATAATCAGAACCATAAATAAAAGTAAAAACCGTTAAGGGTCCAGAACTATGGTCATCGAGGAGTCTTCCGCTGTACCAACCCGTCTACCGTTGGGGATTGCCTGAACAGATTAAACAGAAAAGGGTGAGTTTTGCAAACTCAGTGTGTAATCCCCACAGAAAACATACACATAGCATATATCAGAATACAATCATAAATTCACAGTTCGGGTCTGAGCCCATTACAGATACGGTGTGGACTTTAGCCCACTCAGATACAGAATCAGATATGTTCTAGAGCCTTAGCCCATTTTTGACAAAAAAAGCAGATTAGACAGAATAGCAGAATCCTACCGACCAGCCTTTACACACCAACTCCGTCTAACCTACACACCATGTGGGGATAAAATCAACCAACCTATCCCTACACACCATGCTGTACCAAATGCGCACATAATCAGTAAGTTGTAGCTAAGCTGCCAGATAATAGGCTTGAGAGCCTTTCAGATACTTCCTCTGAATCATCAACCAATCCCGATGCAATGCAACATACATAAAATGTCACGCTATTATGCAAACACAGTTCATACACTCAAATCTCTGAATACAAGCTCAATACAGAAATTAGAAAGTCAAGTCACATAATTGGGGTCTAGGTAAAGCTTACCGACCCTACATTAGGTCCACATTTGACTAGGGTAACCCGTGCAACCTTACAGAACATTACAGAAAAATACGCTCACACGCCCATGTGGCCTGCCTGTGTGGGTCACACGCCCATGTGGCCCATACGACCCAAATTAGCCTTGGCTGTATGGATCATACGGCCTGGCCCAAAATCCCACACACTCGTGTGGTTCACCTATATGGGCCCACACACCGTGTGGCCCACCTGACCCAATTGGTTGAGCCCGTGTGTCACACACGGCCTCGCTCAGCCATCACACAACCGTGTCACTGGCACATGGCCTGGCTCATCGATCACACAGCTGTATGGTGACTTATAGTCTTGCGCACGGCCTACCACATGGGCAACCACACGCTCGTGTGGCGTCGACAAAAAGGTTTTTGATTTTCGTTGAAACCTCATTTTTTGCGTTTTCGGTACACACCTCGTCTGTTTCAACGTAAAAGCACTTCTGAGATCACCAGAACCTAAGATTAACCAATCAAACCATGAATTAGCCTCTTTAACCGATATTAAACTGAAACATCTCGCAAATGACAACCCTTTGATTAACCAAAACCCTTACCTTAGCACGAACCGCAATGCTTATAAAATAATTAATGCACTGATGGCAAACCTCCAGCCCCTTGAATTCCCCCTGATCATAAATGAATTCCATTAAACCCAAAGTTACTAACCAACATAAGAATTGCACTCACCAGACTTATTGAAACATGCAACAAAATAGAAATAATGCAACTGGGGTGGGATGGTTGACGAATAAGAATCGAAAATAAAAAGAGGCGAAAAGAATAGGAAAAACGGCAGGGCAACAGGGTACCAATGTCAGTTTCTTAGGAGAAGGGTGAAATTTTTGCAAAAAGAAAATAATAAAAAGATATCTCCTTTTCTGATAACCCCCAAATCTCCTTACTATCAGATTTTTAATCTAACACAAACTCTTTGGACTTGATAGACAAAAATAATGCTCACGTAGGGATTCGAGCACAAGACCTTTAACAAATTAACACTCCACTTAACCACCAGGCACATTCTGTTGATTACTTACACACTTTAACTTATGAGCCTATTATCCAGAGTTTGAGCTATATTCATAAAAATACCAAAATTTGTCCAAGTCAAGGCTTGAACTCAAGAATTCTCAGACACTCCCAGAACACTTAACCAATGAAGTAGACAAATATTTGTTTCAACTTTTACTAAAGCCCAAAATTAAAGAAAACCCGGGGCATTACATAGTTGGTGATGAAATATGAAAGATATGTGATAGATTAACATGTTTTGTCTTTGAATTTTTGATGAATTTGACTACTTGGGCTAAATTGTGAAAATAATAAATTGAAGGACTAAAATGCAAAATAAATGAAATGTATAGACTTATAAAGACTATATGAATATTCGGCCAAGCATGGGAGTATTGAAATTTTATATAATTTGTGAATTTATAAAATAGGGACTTAAATGTTAAAATGTGAAAATGTAAGGGCTAATTTGTAAAATGCCCTAAATGTGTGTTATTGGATTGAATTGAATGATTTGGTGAATAAAAGAGTTAATTTGAATATGTATAGATCAAGAACCAAAGAAAATAGATTTAGATCGGGGGAAATCGAAAGTGGTCGAGTAGTCATTTTTGTCCGTTCATATCCGTATGAGGTAAGTCTATATACAAATAAATGTGTTGAGTTGATTTATTCACATTTGCACAAAATTGAATTGTTATGAATGACTATGGAAGATGTACATGTGAAATTTGAGAATGTTTCGAATATGTGTCAATGTATGAAAAGTCCCGTACGAACCTTAGGAATAGTTAGGACACATACGCCGTGACATAGGGTTTTGATATGTGATATCGTCTAAGACCACGTCTAGGACGTTGGCATCGATTTGAGAGTTACATGTAAAACCATATCTAAGAAAGTGGCATCATATATGATTTCGTGTAAGACCCTGTCTGGGACAATGGCATCGATATTTGATTACATGTAAGACCATGTTTGGGACGTTGGCATTGTACCAGTATTTTGAGTTATTCGAGTATCCTATTTGATTTTGAATGGTTCAATGGGCACTCTGAGAATTGAATGACTATGTGAAATGTGTATCCGATATAGGTACGTTCAAAGTATATGCAAAGTTTGAGTATGAAAAGTAAGTATATGTGAGATTATGGAATTTGAAATATATGTGTGGACTTAATGAAATAAGATGTGTTACATACAAATGTGATATGATATAATAAAATACATGGATATATGATTTGTTGGTAAGCAAGTGGTTAGAAACTTTTAAGCCAAAGAAAAATTATGAATTTGCTATTGTGTTATACTAAAGATCATGTGAATGAAATGGTTATAAATGTTTTACATGATAAGTTTATTTGTATATGGCTTACTAAGCTTTTGAAAGCTTACTTTGTGTGTGTTTGCATGTTTTATAGATTATCAAAACTATGGAAAGCTCGAGAATCATCGAGGATCATCACCACACTATCGAATTATATTTTGGTACCTTTCTGTACATATTTAAGTATGACATATATAGGCTAGTAGTATGAGATTATGTTTTGAGATGTATATAAAGTCATGTGATATGGCTTGTTAATGGGTAGGAATTTGGTAATTTTTAATCTATGTTTTGTAATGCAAAGTTGGTATTTTTATGATGAAAGGTTGATATGTTTGATAAGCACATGAATGGTTAGAAAATATGGTCTTTCTTGGTATGTTTTGGTTGCTTTTGGAGTATGAAATGTTGCTTATTTGTGCTTGTAGGATTGACCCTAAAATGGGTGGCAAATTGGCCTTGTAAATGGCCTATATTTGTCCACACGGTTGAGCACACGGGCGTGTGTCTCGACCGTGTCCCTCGTGGTTGTATTTCAAAATAAGTCAGACTCGCACACGGGTCAAACACATGGGCGTTTGACAGGCCGTGTGAATTAAGTCAGTGTTGCCCACATGTCAAGCACACTGGCGTGTTTTCGGTAGTGTGGACAAGTCAGTATGTATGCCCTGTTTTTCCATGGCTTGGACACACGGGTGTGTCTGAGGCCATGTGCCCCACATGGGAATGTGACCTTTGTAACTTTGAAAAATGTTAAGTTTTTGAAAAAATTTTGTATAAGCCCGGTTTAGTCCCGACCCCTTCCCAATGCATGTTTAAGGTCTTGTAGACCTTGTAATGGGACTCTATGTATATGTATTGTTATAATATGATGATGATGTATATTGTATTGTAAAATGAATGTAAAGTTCTGATATGTCTGGTAATGCCTCTTAACCCTATTCCGGCGATGGTTACGGGTTAGGGGTGTTACACGTAGTAAGAGTTTGAGTTCGTTAAGTCAAACTGCTGTTAACTTTTTGCAACTGGGACCATTCACCAAAAATGGTCTTATGTGTTTTTCTATAGTTGTCAAAACCATTTTTAAATTGAATTTTGAAAAAACAAGAATCGACTTTAAAAAATATGGAGTCGCCACCAATCCTTTTTGTTTAGGTGTGATCGGGTCACCTATAAAATAAATTTTGGTCTACGAATTTCCAGAAGAAAACGGGTTCGGGAATTGGTTACGTGCGAGGAAGGATTAGCACCCTGCAACGCCCAAAATTAGTACCAAATTGATTAATTGATGTCCTAATGTTGAAAAGTGTGAAATGGTTTTGAAATTCTATTTTAATAATTTTTAAATAACTTGATTGAATATTGAGATTCCTTTGTTCCAAAGGAATAGAGTATCACATCCAGCATGATTGGACACGACAATCTGAGTCCTTGAATTCAAGCTCCTCCCCAAAATTCTCCAATCACATGTATTGGAATTTTGTAAGGGTATTTGATTATTTGGACAAACAAAAAAAACCACACCCAGCACGATTGGGCACGATTTCTTCGAATTCCCAAATGCACAAATATTACCTTGTTTGGGAAATATGACAAAATTTGAAAGACTATTCATTTATTTGGTCAAACAAAAAATCACACCCAGCTCGATTGGGCACGATTTCTTCGGATTTCCAAACGTACAAATTTTACCTTGTTTAGAATTTTTTAAATAAATAGAAAGAAAACGATTCAAAACATGTTTGTTTGGTTTATTCGGATGAACAATTGTTCGTAAATAGGTTGAAAATTTTAATAACAATACAATCACAAAAGTAAAGATATAATTGTAAGCATAAAATACAATACATGGCAATAATGAAAGCATAAAAGGGCAAATTAGGGTTCATACAATTCTATATATATATACAATCAATAATCTCACAATTTCTATTTTAAATAGACCAACATTATTAATCAAGAATAAAAATTGGAAAATATAACTAATTAAAAATACAATATAGCAAATTTAAAAATAAATAAGTAAATATTGTACATGAAATAATATATGTCAATTTAAATAATATGCATGTCATAAAAAGAAAACTTGATATAAAATAATATATATATATATATATGAAAATAACAATGATATTTTAAAAATATTTAGAGTGAATAAATATATAATTTAGAATAGGATTTTTCAAGGAAACAAATTATATACATAATGAATATATACATAAGATAATATAAAATCAATAATATATATACATAAGAATAATTTAATATAAATATATATATATATATATAGAATTAATAAGAATATCATATAATAAAAATAAATAATAGCTAAAACAATTTAGATTATTTAGTATTAAATATTAATTAAAAGAATAATTGAAGAATTCAATAAACAAATAATTAACTAAATAATTTAAGGATCACATTGAAAATCAAAGCGAAATTAGAGGGTTAATTTAAGAAAAAATAAATCATTAATAGAAGTAGGGACTAAAATCAAATATGCGAGAACAAATAGGGGCCTGATGTGTAATTATTTGAGTCCTTTAAACGCCACGTTTCAGCACGAATCAAATTGAAATGGCGAATGAACTTCAGGGCAAAATTAAAAGAACGAAATAGATAAAATAAGGACTCAATCAAATGCCAATACAAATGGGGGGATCGAATGCGCAAATTAACCATTATTAACAAAACGCGGGATCCTGAATGGGCATTTGGTCGGGTCATCGGATGGTGGCCTATACGACACCGTTTTATTCAATCTGATAAAAACCGAAAACTAAACCTAATTTTATCACCCTTAATTGATTTTTGTTTGAGAAAGCAAAACCTAATTTCCCTTTTACACATCCGCCGCAAAAGCAGTCAAGAAAGAAAAAATTCCGATCTCCATGCACTTCATGAATCAACGATGAAGACCGCATCTGCAAGCATTATCGCTTTCATCTCCAATCCCCCCATTTGTTTGTTTCTCTCAGCCGCAAAGAAGCCTTGATCCCTCAACCGCATTTAAGAGAAAATCCCACCACTAAAACGCCATGGTAAGTGGCGCGTGGTGGCAAACGATGGTCCCATTTGGCTATAGTCTTCGTCTACCCCGATTGCGACAGAGAGAACGAAGATCGAATCACCCAAAGGCAATTCTTTTTCTTTTTATTTTTGTATGTATACGCTTAAAAAATAATGAAATAGAAACCCTAAATCGAAGTAAAGAGAAAATGAAAATCACCTTTCAATCTTTTTGATTTCGTAATTTTTTTTTTGTAAATCTATTTTTGTGTGTACAAAAATGGGGATCCCCTTTACAAGTGATTTCTTCATCCTCTATGGCCAAATGAAATAAAAAATAAAATAACGAAAAAGAAATACAGACTGTTTTTAATTTGTTGGCTCCTTTCTATTTTTGCTTCACTGGCCTTTTTTTCTGTTTTGTTTGCAGGTACAACTGTGCACTCGTTCGTGGGAGAGACAATTGCTGAGGTGGTGACGAGGCTATGCTCGTGTGAGTTTGGAGGCTACTGGAGTGTTCTGGAAGTTCTGCAGGTGCGTGTGGGCATACTCGAGAAGCTTAAGAGGCGCGCGTGGAGAGCACGCGAGGGGCTCAAGGGGCGCGCGTGGTGAAGGCTGTGACACTGAAGGGTCTAGAAGGTTTTCTGAAACCCTGAAATGCTTGGGCCATTCGGGCCGATTTTAGATTTGGGCTAGGTCTGCTATTGGGTTTAGTATTTGGGCTAGTAATTTTTGGGCTGAAATGTGGGACCACTGTTTTATTTTAAACATTGGGTTTAAAATTGTAATCGGACTGTTTATTGGACTTTTAAAATTTTGGGTTTGTAAATTGGGTAGTGTTTTTGGGTCAATGTAATGGGTCTGTAAAAACAAACTATTTTTGGACTTTATTATTGGACTATTATTGATTGGTTTTTTAATTTTTTATTTGGTTTTGATTTTTGGTTTTAATTTTTTTTTTGTTTGGCTAATGGCATGGGCCCGGGCAAATTTGGGCTCTTACAACAGTCATTGGTGCAAGGTGTGTTTTGAGAATTATTGATGTATTATCTTTTACCAGTTCATAAGTAAGAGCCCGCGAGAATTTCCCTTTTGAGAAAATAGAGGCATAAAAAGCCATGAAGGCAATGAACAAAAACAAAATTAGTAGGGATAATCCATTAAGGAATCATCTTCTATGACGATGAGAATGAGGTACCATCCTAATACGGGCAAGACAAATGTGATGTCCCATCCACAAAGTGCAAACAAGTTAGCGTTGTGTCAGTAAGGCATGAAAACTTATTAAGTTCTTTAAAATTTATTTGTGTTATTATGTTTTGCAGGGAAATAAGATATTTTGGAAGTTCGAGAAGGGAACAAGCCAAAGTTCACCTTGCGTCGACAAATTTATTTCTTGATGTAATATGCTCACAATGGGATGACTTGTAACATCCTGATAATTAGGGATTATGCATCTTTACTTAATTGAATGATGTTGCATGCTTAAATAGGAGTGAGTGTGCTTTGGAAGTTATTTTTGAACTTCATTAATTAAGTGAATGCTTAGTGAAACTTTTAATTTCTAATAATTAAGATGGAGCTAAGCATGTTAGGCTTTAAGAAATAATGACAAGAGGTTTTAAGCATAAGATGAGTAATTGGCAAGGTGGTTAGGATACATGGATGAGTGCTTGAGGGGAGAGGTTTGAATCCCCTAGCTAGCAAATGGAAGGATTTTATTTTTTGTTTCCTTCCCTATAGTGTCGGCCAAGACTCTTCTAGAATGGATGAGCATCTTTTTAATTTTGGCTATTTGACCACATGGATAAGGTAAGCTTAAACTTATGGTATGGAATCATGAAAGGATGATAAGATAAGGGGGACAAAAGGCTTGAAGTAAGGGCTTTGTCTTGGAAACTTTTTCATGGTCATTTGACCATGAATCTAGTCGGTTTTAGGGGCTAAAGGGGATGGTTAATGGTGATAGCAAATTAAGGGTTGATGGGGAAGAAACAAGGAGGAAAAAGGGGGATAATGTTGGCATAGGTTGGCCGAATTTTTGCTTTGCCATTAGGGGGGAAAGTTGGCCAAAAAGTCTTGCATTTTTGTGCATCTTTTCTCATTTCTCCAAAAGTTTTTCCCCTAGCCGAATTTGTTATTGAGTTTAGGTAAAAATTTCTCTTTGTTTTGGCTTTCATTTTGACCATTTTGGTTAAAATACAATTTTTCTCAAATTGTGGTCTTCTTTAGTCATAAGCATCAAAAGTTTGGAAAAACATTTTCTTCTTTTCTTTTTCTCTCATTGCCGAAACTACCAAAGTGCAAAGAACTATTTTTTCTTCTTCAATTTCTTCCTCTTGGCCGAATGTGCATAGGTCTCTAAACCTATCTCCTTCTTTTGAGAATCAACATTATCATCATTATCATCTTCTTCTTTTAATCTCTCTTTCTCTTTCTCTTTTTCTTCCTTTCTCTTTCCTCTCTTTTCATTTTCTTTCTTCTTCACTCTCAACCAAACTATTTTCTATCAACACCAAAATCAACATACTTTCCTTCTCTTTGTCAAACCAAATCACCTTTCTTTTCTTCTAAATCTTTCTTTTCTTTTGTTGGAAACCCAAAACCACCATAGCCAAAGCACCATATTTTTCTTTTTATTCAAGCCGAATCATCATTTTTTTCTTCTTTGTTCAAGGCGAATATTCAAAGTGATCAAGTAAGGTTTTGTCAATTGTTTTCTTTATTTCTTTTTACTATAGTTGATTTAGAAAACATAAATCCTCTTATTTTTCTCTCTTAGGCCGAATCCTTGGAAAGGATTTTTAAGGATCTTTGTTGAAGCCAACTTTTAAGAAGTGATCTTTCGAAATCATCCAAGGTAAGGATTATTAATTTCGATCGTATCAATCCTTTTAGAATGGATCACTAATCAATCTTATTTTTAGGGGTGATTTAAGACTAACAAGATAGGTAAGAAAAGAGCAGTACGGAGTGTTTGGAAGAGAGGAGGCACTGTTTTACCATCGAATTTCAAAAGAAGGGCTGTATCGGCGGTAAGAGATTTTCCACCGGGTTGTGGACCCTCTGCTAACGAAGATCGGTTATTTGAAGTAGTACGTACAACCGAACCACTTTACGTTGGTGGGATATCGGTGGTTTTGATCCATCTAGCGGAGAAAACCACAAATAATGGTTGTTCGAGAATGAGGGTAAGGATTTAGATCTTTCGTCAATAAATATAGTTTTATTAGTAATAGTGTATACTAACCAAGTGTGATAATTAACTAGGTGTTGACGAGCGAGAGAGTATCATTCTCACGGTCATAAGGTGTGTAACCTTACAATAAAAACTCATAAATATATTTTTATATGTGATTTTATGACAATGTGTTTAATAATGATTTTTGGATACCATTCAGTGGTATACGATATTCAGGTATGTTTACCCCAATATTTCGTTAATTTTACTATATGCATAAAATGTGAAATAAGTATGATTATATTATGATTTGGGGTAAATGGCATGAAAACTAAATGATATGTATGTGCATGGGCATATGGGTAAAATTGATAAAGGAGGAAGTATTCTGGTGGTTTTACCACATTTCCGGTGACTTCAATCACATATTTGAAATCCGGTGACTTCGGTCACAATTTTGTCTGGTGGCCTTGCCACAAAATTATAAGGCGATGTGCATGTTCACCGCAAAGAATCGCCTTCGATGGTGTGTAGCAGATGGAGGGTTGAATTAGTAATCCCCACGGTGTGTTGGTTGGTACGGGTGGTGTGTAGCGGATGGATATTAGGTGGGTCGGGTTTGCATTTCATTATTTGTACATATCCATGTGATTTAAATAATTATTATTTAATTTGCTATGAAAATGGGCTTTTGGGCTAAATATGAGCTAAATGGGCCTATGGCCATATGTGTAATTAATGGACTTTAAGGCTATGATTAATGGGCTTTTTAATGTATGTGTTACACATTGAGTTTATAACTCACCCATTTTTGTGGGTTAACTTTTCAAATGATTCGTAGTGCGATGGATCGGGTCAGCAAGGACTCCGTGGTGGCCAATGCTCATATCAAGTATTTTGAAGATTTTCCAATTTAAACTTATTAAATTTTACTACTTAGACTTTATTATGGGTTTGCTATTTTTGTAATAAGGCCACTATAAACTGTTTTAATTTTTGTGTTTGGACTTTTATTTTGCCATGAACAAATATCTATTAAATAACTAAATGGTTTTTCGATAAATAATTTAAAAATGTTTTTGTCACTAATATATATATATATTTTAAAGTAAATTCCTTAAATTTGGTTTTCTTTTAATTTATTAATTCCTTCTAAAAATAATGTTTTAAAAGACATAAATTTACTATACAATTTGATTTCAACCTAATATATTAAGTTAAATATGTTTTCTACAAAATCGTCAAGTTTTTTTTAAATAAAACGAGAATTTGCTAAAGTTAGATTCGAGGAACATATCAAATCCGGTTAGGCTTTTTGGGCCGGGTTTGGGGTGTTTCAACTTGGTATCAGAGCCCAGTTTTAAACTCTCGGCCTTGGGTTTTGAAGCCACAACGTTTTCAAAATATGGCCCAAATGACTTTTTGAAAGTTTTCTTAAGTTAAAATGGTTTTATAAGAGCATGGCACCCGAGTTCTCAGCCCAGATCCATCAGGTATGTTTCTTTATTGATATAGTGATATGAAAGTCTGATAAGCTTAAGGAAACTATAACTTTAGAGACATGAACCCTAGGTGTATGTGTGCTACTACGGAAAAACCACTGAATAAATATCTGTTACATAAAACTTTCTTTTAATAAGAAGTGAAAAGACTCTAATACATAAGACTTTTTCGTAAAAACAGATAAGACGCGTAGTAGACATGAGTTCTAGGGGACGTGGTCATTGTGGACGTGTAAGAGGAAGAATGGTTGTGTCGGAACCAGTTAGATCTGGTCAAGGTTAGAAAATGATGCTCGCCACCTAAATTGTTGGGGTGGATTTTCAAGAGCAAAATGGAGGAGGTGACGCAGTATCACAAGTCAGGTCTTGCAAGTTTTAGAACGAGTAGTAGAAGCTAGTTCTGGAAATGGGTCTCGAAATTAGTAGTCGAGAGACTAAGATCGAATGGAGCTGAGGTTTTCAGGGGAGTATCTGGAGTAGCTCCAAATGTAGCGGAATACTGGTTGGAGGCAGTCGAGAGGATTATGGATGATTTGGACTGCACTGCTGAAGAGAAATTGAAAGGTACTATTTCACTACTCCGTGATGAGGCCTACCAGTGGTGGCTCACTATCAAGGAGAGTACCCCTGTGGATCAACTGGATTGGGGGTATTTTAAAATTAAATTCGAAGGAAAATATGTTGGAGCTAGCTACATCGACTCCCAGAGGAAGACATTTCTGAATCTAGTGCAAGGAAATAAGTCGATAGCTGAATATGAAGCAGAGTTCTTGCGACTTAGCCGATATGCTAGAGGGAGAGTATCTACTGATTATGAGCGGTGTGTCAGATTTGAAGATGGACTTAGAGATGAACTGCGAGTGATGATTGCTTTGCACCAGGAAAGAGACTTTGCAATCTTGGTGGAAATGGCAAGAATAGCTGAAAAGGTTAAGCGAACTGAGAGACAGAACTGGGACAGAGGTCAGAATAGAAATAAGAGAAGCTTTGGGTCTTCAGGGTCATCCGGGAATTTTCAGAAGAAACCAAGAAATGATGGACCGCGAGGTCAGCAGACTACTACGGGTGGACAAAATCGTACTTGTGCCCAATGTGGAAAAATGCACCCGGAGAATGTTGGAAAAAGATCGGGGGATGTTTCAAGTGCGGATCTAAAGACCATATGATCAAGGATTGCCCGAAGAATTCAGAGAAGAACCGCCCAGTAAGTCAGGGTGTTAATCAGGCTGGCAGAGGTGAACAAAGAATTGATAAGGGCCGTGGTCCAAATGGAAGGGTAATGGTTCGGTAGAGGTCATGGAACTTGTGCAGAGAAGCGTGGTAGCTCGAGGCGAGACAGCCTAGGTCCGGTATATGCGATTCGTCAAGAGAAGAACGATGACCTTTTGATGTTATCACGGCACGCGTTTTGATTTCAGGTTGCCCTTTATTACTTTGATAGATATAGGTCAACTCACTCTTATATCGCTAGTGAAGTATCTGGAACTTTGCATGTGACTTCGAGATCGTATTCTAGGAAGATGATCTGTACATTTAGTCCTTTAGGATGACATGAGTTATAGACAAACTTTTAAGGAAGTGCCTTTAGAAGTTCAAGGGATGCGCTTTTTGGTGATTTAATGGAGTTTCCATTCGAGAATTCGACTTGATCTTAGGCATGGATTGGCTTGTGAAGTATCGTAAATGTGGATTGTGCTACTAAGCTTAATGTCCTTAAGAACTCTTGATGACAAAGAAGTTGTAGTGATGGGCAAGAGACGGAACTACTTATCTAATGTAGTATCCGCTCTTAAGGCGTAAAAGATGGTTAGAAAGGGATGTAGCCTTCCGATGTTGGTGAGTGCCTTGGAGGCTAAGGAAGCAAGCTGCTGAGGAGTCGAATCGTGAATGAATTTGTAGATGTTTTTGGAAGAACTTCGTGTTTGCCTCCGGATCGTGAGGTAGAATTCAGGATTGATTTATTGCCTAGAACGGTGCCAGTTTTTATTACTCCATATAGAATGGCACCGAAAGAATTAGTTGAGCTTAAGGCTCAGATTCAGGAGTTACTTGATCGTGGATTTATCCGACCTAGTGTGTCCCCATGGGGAGCACCGGTCCTATTTGTGAAGAAGAAGGACGGATCGATGAGGATGTGTATAGATTACCGGCAGTTGAATAAGCTGACCATCAAGAACAAGTATCCTTTGTCGAGGATCGACGACTTGTTCGATCAGCTTAAAGGAGCTGCAGTATTCTCAAAGATTGATCTAAGGTTGGGGTATCATCAGCTTAAAGTGAAAGAAGTGGATATCCATAAGATGGGTTTCCGGACTAGATATGGGCATTATGAATTTCTGGTAATGCCATTCGGATTGATGAACGCCCCAGCTGCGTTCATGGATATGATGAACCGGATTTTCCAACCCTACTTGGATCAATTCGTCATGGTATTCATAAACGACATCCTGGTGTATTCTAAGTCCGAGGTGGAACATGATGAGCATCTCCGGATTGTGTTGCGAGTTTTAAGGGAGAAGAAGCTTTATGCTAAATTCAGCAAGTGTGAATTTTGGCTGAAAGAGGTTGCGATTTTAGGCCATGTGGTGTCTGCAGAAGGGATAAGGGTGGATCCTCGAAGATTGAGGTCGTGCTAGATTGGAAACCACCTAAGTCCAGAATCGAGGTTTGTAGTTTCTTGGGATTAGCCGGATACTACAGAAGATTCGTTGAAGGATTCTCATCGATAGCTGTACCTTTAACGAAATTATTGAGAAAGGAATTACCTTTCGTGTGGGCTGATAAGCAACAAGAGAGTTTTGAGAAGCTCAAGAAGGTTTTGACTGAAGCTCCAGTTTTGATTCAGCCTGAGGCAGGAAAGGATTTTGTCATGTATTGTGACGCTTCTCACACGGGATTAGGATGTGTTCTGATGTAGGACGGGAAGGTAGTTGCGTATGCATCTCGGCAGTTAAGACCTCACGAGGTTAATTACCCGACGCATGATTTAGAATTGGCAGCTATAGTCTTTGCTCTTAAAGTTTGGAGACATTATCTATACGGAGAAAAGTCAGTGATATACACGGACCACAAAAGTCTGAAATATTTACTGACTCAGAAAGAACTGAATTTGAGGCAACGAAGGTGGATAGAGTTGTTGAAAGACTACGATCGTTTCTATCGAGTACCACCCGCAAGGCGAATATGGTGGCGTACGCCTAAGTCGGAAAGTGGTGTCAATTTAAGGCGATGTTTGCACATCTTAGTCTTTACGATGACGGAAGCTTGTTGGCGTAACTTCAAGTTGTCGACATGGTTAAGTCAAGTGAAAGAGAGGTAGTTAGTAGACGAAGATCCGAGTGTAAAGCTACCAGAGTGCTGAATGGGAATTGGAAGATTTTGGTATTTAATGATGGGGTCTTGTGTTTCAAAGGTAAAGTCTGTATGCCGAGGAATCAGGAATTGAGGCAAAAGATTCTTCAGGAGTCGCATAGTAGCCCTTATGCTATGCATCCTGGAGGAAGTAAGTTATACTGAGATTTGCGAGATCAGTTTTGGTGGCCTGGTCTTAAGCGAGAAGTTACAGAGTATGTAGGAAAGTGCTTAACGTGTCAACAAGTCAAGGCTAAACATCAAGTACCTTCGGGATTGCTTCAGCCGATAAAGATTCCACAGTGGAAGTGGGAGAGAATCACCATGGACTTTGTTAGTGGGCTTCCTCTTACGCCTACTAAGAAAGACTCAGTATGGGTGATAGTGGACCGAATGACAAAATCTGCACATTTTATCCTAGTTCGGGTTGATTACTCTTTGCAGAAATTGGCGAAGTTATATGTGGCTAATATTGTGAGATTGCATGGAGTGCCGTTGTCGATTATTTCGGATAGGGATCCGAGGTTTACGTCTCGATTTTGGAAAGCATTGCATCAGGCTTTGGGCACCAGATTAGACTTCAGTACGGCATTTCATCCTCGCTGGACGGTCACCGAAAGAGTAATCCAAATTTTAGAAGATATGTTAAGGGTTGTGTGATAGATTTCAAGGAAGTTGGGAGGAATTCTTACTATTAGCGAATTTGCGACAACAATAGTTACCAAGCCAGATTCGAATGGCACCATATGAAGCACTATATGGACTAAGTGTCGCACTCCTACATGTTGGACAGAATTAGGGGAACATCAGATTTTGGGTCCAGAAATAGTGGCTAAATCCGAAGAAAAGGTTAGGGTAATTCGGGCTCGGTTAAAGGAAGCATCTGACAGGCAAAAGTCATACACAGATCTAAAACGGAAAGAAATAGAGTTTGCTGTGGGGGATCAAGTATTCCTAAAGGTCTCACCTTGGAAAAAGGTGATGAGATTTGGTCGCAAATGGAAATTAAGTCCCATGTTCATTGGACCTTATCGGGTTTTGAAGCGGGTCGGACCTGTGGCATATCAGTTAGAATTACCTTCGGAGTTGAAGCAAATGCACGATGTGTTCCATGTTTCAATGTTACGCCGTTACCGGTTGGATCCATCTCATGTAGTGCCAGTTGAGGAGGTGGAATTAAGACCAGATTTGTCTTATGAAGAGGAGCCAATTCAAATTCTGGAGCGAGATGTAAAGGTTTTACGGAGAAAGTCGGTTCCTCTCGTCAAAGTGTTATGGCGTAATCATGGATCAGAAGAAGCTTCTGGGAACCAAAGGAAGCGATGCGACAGCAATACCCTCACTTGTTCTAGCCAGGTAATTTCGAGGACGAAATTATTTTAAGGGGGTAGAACTGTAACATCCTGATAATTAGGGGTTATGCATCTTTACTTAATTGAATGATGTTGCATGCTTAAATAGGAGTGAGTGTGCTTTGGAAGTTATTTTTGAACTTCATTAATTAAGTGAATGCTTAGTGAAACTTTTAATTTCTAATAATTAAGATGGAGCTAAGCATGTTAGGCTTTAAGAAATAATGACAAGAGGTTTTAAGCATAAGATGAGTAATTGGCAAGGTGGTTAGGATACATGGATGAGTGCTTGAGGGGAGAGGTTCGAATCCCTTAGCTAGCAAATGGGAGGATTTTATTTTTTTGTTTCCTTCCCTATGTCGGCCAAGACTCTTCTAGAAT
The DNA here is from genome assembly GCA_025506655.1 of Gossypium rotundifolium. Lineage (NCBI taxonomy): Eukaryota > Viridiplantae > Streptophyta > Magnoliopsida > Malvales > Malvaceae > Gossypium > Gossypium rotundifolium. The sequence continues at coordinate 132,966,577 of CP106722.1, forward strand.
GGATGAGCATCTTTTTAATTTTGGCTATTTGACTACATGGATAAGGTAAGCTTAAATTTATGGTATGGAATCATGAAAGGATGATAAGATAAGGGGACAAAAGGCTTGAAGTAAGGGCTTTGTCTTGAAACTTTTCATGGTCATTTGACCATGAATCTAGTCGGTTTTAGGGGCTAAAGGGATGGTTAATGGTGATAGCAAATTAAGGGTTGATGGGGAAGAAACAAGGAGGAAAAGGGGATAATGTTGGCATAGGTTGGTAGAATTTTGCTTTGCCATTAGGGAAAGTTGGCCAAAAATCTTGCATTTTGTGCATCTTTTCTCATTTCTCCAAAAGTTTTTCCCCTAACCGAATTTGTTATTGAGTTTAGGTAAAAATTTCTCTTTGTTTTGGCTTTCATTTTGACCATTTTGGTTAAAATACAATTTCTCTCAAATTGTGGTCTTCTTTAGTCATAAGCATCAAAAGTTTGGAAAAACATTTTCTTCTTTTCTTTTTCTCTCATTGCCGAAACTACCAAAGTGCAAAGAACTATTTTTTCTTCTTCAATTTCTTCCTCTTGGCCGAATGTGCATAGGTCTCTAAACCTATCTCCTTTCTTTTGAGAATCAACATCATCATCATTATCATCTTCTTCTTTTAATCTCTCTTTCTCTTTCTCTTTTTCTTCCTTTTCTCTTTCCTTCTCTTTTCATTTTTCTTTCTTCTTCACTCTCAACCGAAACTATTTTCTATCAACACCAAAATCAACATACTTTCCTTCTCTTTTGTCAAACCAAATCACCTTTCTTTTTCATCTAAATCTTTCTTTTCTTTTGTTGGAAACCCGAAACCACCATAGCCAAAGCACCATATTTTTCTCTTTTTATTCAAGCCGAATCATCATTTTTTTTCTCTTCTTTTGTTCAAGGCCGAATATTCAAAGTGATCAAGTAAGGTTTTGTCAATTGTTTTCTTTATTTCTTTTTACTATAGTTGATTTAGAAAACATAAATCCTCTTATTTTTCTCTCTTAGGCCGAATCCTTGGAAAGGATTTTTAAGGATCTTTGTTGAAGCCAACTTTTAAGAAGTGATCTTCAAATCATCCAAGGTAAGGATTATTAATTTCGATCGTATCAATCCTTTTAGAATGGATCACTAATCAATCTTATTTTTAGGGTGATTTAAGACTAACAAGATAGGTAAGAAAAGAGCAAGACGAAGTGTTTGGAAGAGAGGAGGCACTTGCTTTTACCATCGAATTTCAAAAGAAGGGTCAGATCGGCAGAAGAGATTTTCCACCGGTTGTGGATCCTCCGCTAACTAAGATCGGTTATTTGAAGTAGTATGTACAATCGAACCACTTTACGTTGGTGGGATATCGCCGGTTTTGATCCATCTAGCGAGAAAAACCACAAATAATGATTGTTCGAGAATCCAAGGGTAAGGATTTAGATCTCTCGTCAATAAATATAGTTTTATTAGTAATAGTGTATACTAACCAAGTGTGATAATTAACTAGGTGTTGACGAGCGAGGGAGTATCGTTCTCATGGTCATAAGATGTGTAACCTTACAATAAAAACTCATAAATATATTTTTATATGTGATTTTATGACAATGTGTTTAATAATGATTTTTGGATACCATTCAGTGGTATACGATATTCAGGTATGTTTACCCCAATATTTCGTTAATTTTGCTATATGCATAAAATGTGAAATAAGTATGATTATATTATGATTTTGGGGTAAATGGCATGAAAACTAAATGATATGTATGTGCATGGGCATATGGGTAAAATTGATAAAGAGGAAGTATTCTGGTGGTTTTACCACATTTTCGGTGACTTCGGTCACATATTTGAAATCCGGTGACTTGGTCACATATGTAAATTTGGTGACTTGGTCACATATTTGAAATCCGGTGACTTGGTCACAATTTTGTCTCGTGGCCTTGCCACAAAATTATAAGGGCGATGTGCATGTTGATCGCAAGAATCGCCTTCGATGGTGTGTAGCGGATGGAGGGTCGATTTAGTAATCCCCACAGTGTGTTGGTTGGTACGGATGGTGTGTAGCGGATGGATATTAGGTGGCCGGGTTTGCATTTCATTATTTGTACATATCCATGTGATTTAAATAATTATTATTTAATTTGCTATGAAAATGGGCTTTTGGGCTAAATATGAGCTAAATGGGCCTATGGCCATATGTGTAATTAATGGACTTTGAGGCTATGATTAATGGGCTTTTTAATGTATGTGTTACACATTGAGTTTATAACTCACCCATTTTTGTGGGATAACTTTTCAGATGATTCGTAGTGCGATGGATCGGGTCAACAAGGACTCCATGGTGGCCAATGCTCATATCAAGTATTTTGAAGATTTTCCAATTTAAACTTATTAAATTTTACTATTAGACTTTGTTATGGGTTTGCTATTTTTGTAATAAGGCCACTATAAACCTGCTTTTAATTTTTGTGTTTGGACTTTTATTTTGCCATGAACAAATATCTATTAAATAACTAAATAGTTTTTCGATAAATAATTTAAAAATGTTTTTGTCACTAATATATATATATATATATATATGTTTTAAAGTAAATTCCTTAAATTTGGTTTTCTTTTAATTTATTAATTCCTTCTAAAAATAATGTTTTAAAAGACATAAATTTACTATACAATTTGATTTCAACCTAATATATTAAGTTAAATCATTTTCTACAAAATCATCAAGTTTTTCTTAAATAAAATGAGAATTTGCTAAAGTTAGATTCGAGGAACATATCAAATCCGATTAAGCTTTTTGGGCCGGGTTTGGGGTGTTTCATGACTCAGAGTTGAAGTCTTAGAGTCTTTGTTGTAAATGAAATTAAGTAGTTAGAATGAAATATTTTTAGTACTAAGTGATTATTTTAACATGTTAAGGGTTCCCTAGTGAAATTGTTGTATGTTAAACTAAAGTTTTATCATCGAAATAGATTTTTGAAAGTTTGAATTTACTTTAGTAGTAGCATCAAATATATTTTTGTCTTCATTCTTTTATTATTGCAGATAATAATGTTTAAAGTATAGGTTGAATTTTAGATTGAAATATAGTATCTTATAGTCCGGACCTGGCGATTGGGTCGGGTATGGGATTTTATAGTAACTATCAAAGTAACAAAACTAGTTTTAAGTTGAAGAAAATGTGATCTTAGAAACTTTATGTTAGAGAAGTTATGAACCAAATAATATGTATTAAGCTATGATTTTCATTATTACCAAGAACCCTATAAGAAGATGTTGGTTTCTAAATATTATAAACCCTATAAGAGATTAAATAAAGACCACCATTTTGACTTTTAAATTAAATTAAATGAAAACAAGAAGGAAAATGCAAAAGTAAGAATATCAATCTCGATTAAATATAGAACATAATATCATATAAGGAATCCTCACTTGAAAAAACAAATTTGAAAAAGCCTTTAGTTTAAACTTGAAAAGCAATTTCGTTGTAATTGCTGCTACAACAGAATCAAACATATTATGTTAAAGACAAAGTAAGCCAAGGAGAAAAGTAAGTAGAGATAACACACAATGTTTGTTAACACAATTGGATTCACCAATCCTACTTTGTAGGGCCTTGCTCAGATAATGATTTTATTCAAAAAATTGTACAGTGCAATTATTGGCTAAAACCCAAACTACCCTTTACACACACAAATATTTGCAACCCCAAAGTCGAACCCAAATTGTTGCAAATAAATCTCTCAAGTACATCACTTTACAATCAATAAAACTCTCCAAAGAATACATAAAAGGGTCCTTATTATTGAGTATATATGTGGCATTTCACCTTGTTCTAAAGTTGATGTTGAATTAGATGCTAAAGAGAATCAACTAGTTGTGATGATAGTGATAGTGAACTTTGTGAGCTAGAAGAAGTTGATAGTGAGAATTATTTGCTAAAGTCTAGTAATTTAGAAGAGTTAGAAATGTCATGTCCACCTAAAGAGTTGCATTATATTGAATAAAGTGTTCAAAATTTTTTGAGCAGATATGGGAAGTGAAGATATTTCATTTGAAAAGGCCAATAGGATATGGAATTATGTGATGTGATCTCTAAAGTCAACATGGTTGACTCAAATCCAAGAGAACGGTGGCTTGATACTGGTGCTACACATCATATCTGTTGTGACAAAGACTCTTTTTCTGAGTTGGAACCTTGTGAAAATAGGGAGAATCTCTATATGGGCAATGCTTCAACTTCCAAGATCGAGAGGAAGGGTACTGTGGTCTTGAAGATGACTTCTGGCAAAGAACTCAAGCTTTAAAATGTGTTGTATGTGCCTAACATAGAAGAACCTTGTTTCTGTGACACTCCTTTGTGTACACAATTTTAAAATGGTGTTTGAATCCCAGAATCTAGCTTTGTTTAAAGGGGGAATTTTTTTAGGAAGGGGATATGTATTAAATAACACGCGAAAACTTAATACAATATTTGTAAAAGCAAAGAAAATGAATAAGAATGTCGCTTCTTTCTCTATTTATATGCTTGAGTCAAATATGTTGAACTATTTGGTGAATACTATGCACAAAATGATATTATTTATGAAGTGACACCACCATACTCTCCTCAATCAAATGGAGTACTTAGGCAAATAAATTGGACTCTAAAGGAAATGATGAACACATTGCTAGGAAGCTCTAGGTTATCATAGAACATGTAGGGAGAATCTATTCTATCAGCTAATTAACTTTTAAATAAGGTTCCCCACAAGAAAATGGATAAGACAACATATGAGTTATGGTAAGGTAGAAAACCTTCCTACAACTACTTAAAAGTATGGGGGTGTATTGCAAAGGTAATGGCTCCGTTAACAAAGCAAATGAAAATAGGTCCTAAAACGGTGGATTGTATTTTTATTGGCTATGCAGATCATAGCAATGCATATAGGTTTCCTGTGTATGAATCAAAGAATCTTGACATTCACAAGAATACTATATTGAAATCAAAGAATGCTTTTTTCTTTGAAAATATCTTCCCTTGTAAAGCTAGAGAAGTTGATTCAAATTTAACTAAACGAACTTTAGAGACTATAGATGAAAATAGTGAAGATGAGGATGAAACTAAGATAGAGTCAATGGGGAGTAAATGAGCAAGGATAGAAAAGGCTTTTGGATCAAATTTTCTAGCTTTTATTCTAGAGGCCGAACCTCAAACGTATAATGATGCTGTACGGTCATCCAAAATCACTGCATGGAAAGATGCTATTAAAATGAAATTGATTCCATCATGCAAAATCATACATGGGAATTAGTGAATCTTCCTCCAGGAATTAAACCATTAAATTCTAAATAGATTTTCAAATGGAAAAGGAAAGTAGATGGAGCAATTGATAAGTACAAGGCCAGATTGGTTATAAAAGGTTATAGACAAAAAGAAGACCTTAACTACTTTGATACTTTTTCTCCAGTATCCAGGAGAACTTCCATAGGGATGATACTTGCAGTTGTGGCTTTGCGGAATATAGAAGCACATCAAATAGATGTTAAAACAACTTTCCTAAATGGAGATCTTGATGAAGAAATTTACATGGAACAACTCGAGGGTCATGTAGTTCTAGGAAAATAAAGGAAAGTTTGTAAATTGGTGAAGTCTTTTTATGGACTTAAGGAAGCACCAAAACAATGGCATGAAAAGTTTGATAATGTCATGATGACAAATGGCTTCAAGATTAATGAGTGTGACAAATGTGTATGTCAAAAGTACCAATATTGAATATGAATATATAATCCAATGCTTAGATGTTGATGACATACTCATTGTTGGAAGTAACAATGAAATGCTAAAACGTACCAAAGACATGTTAAATTCAAAATTTGACATGAAAGATATTGGGCTAGCTAATGTGATTTTGAGTATCCAAATTAATAGGTCATCTGAAGGTTTCAATTTGACTCAGTCACACTATGTGGACAAGATTCTTGGAAAATTTAACAAGAATGATTTCAGTATAGCCAGAACTCCAATAGATACGAGCCAACATTTGTTCAAGAATAGAGGTGAAAGTGTTAACCAAGTGGAATATGCAAGGGTCATAGGTAGTCTAATATACCTTATGAATTGTACTAGACTAGATATTGCTTTCACTTTGAACAGTTTAAGCAAATTCACAAGCAACCCAGGGGAAAACCACTGGAAAGCAATTGTGAGGATACTGAGATATCTTAGAGATACTCAGGACTATGGATTACATTATTCCAGAGATCCTATTGTTTTAGAAGGATTTTCTAATGCTAGTTGGATATCTGATATTCAAGATATGAAAGGCACAAGTGGATATGTTTTTTCATTGGGAGGAGGAGTAGTGTCGTGGAAATCCTCAAGGCAAACGATTATAACTAGATCCGCAATGGAATTTGAGTTTGTAGCTTTAGAAAAATATGGGGAAGAGGCAAAATGGCTTCAAACCTTCTTGGAGGATATTCTTGACTTCCCAAAGCATGTGTCTACAATATGCATATATTGTGATAACCAAGCAACAATTGGTAGAGCACAAAATGCAATGTATAATGGTAAGTCGAGACATATGTATCCTCAACACAATACCGTTAGAAAATTAATCTCAAACAGAGTTATCTCTATTGATTTTGTAAAATAAAAAGATAACATTACGTATATGCTAACTAAAGGCTTAAATCGAGATCAGGTTGATAAAACATCGAAAGGAATGGGAGTAAAGCCTTTGAAAATAAAAGGCGTTATGTGAAGGAAAACCTTACCTAGTTGACTGGAGATCCCAAGATACAGGTTCAAAGGAACAACCTAACCTTATGAGGTCATTGTGGGGGTTCTTATCCCAAGTCCATTCCTATGATGTAAATTGTGACTATTAATGGGATAGGTTAAGCAACGCTTTTATTGACCGTTGTGTGTTTAAATGAGCTGAGCAACATAAGTAACCTATGCGAGAGTGAAGTGGGGCCACTTCGAGGAGACTATTGGGACATAGTTCTCTCAAACTCTTACAGAACCAGGAGATGTTCATGGCTATATGAACATACCCATTAGAACTAAAACCTTGTCAGGGAGGTAGTTGTGTGAGGTATATCATCGTTCACACAAATGGCAGAATAGTTCAATAACATCACATTTACTGGTCAACAAGTAAAGTAAATATACTTTCACAAGGGAAGGTTTAAGGGTGGATGCATACTTATCCTATACAACTATCAATCGTAGATTTTATCACCACATCAAGTCAATGTTTTTCCATTAAAACTATCAATTTTCATTCATGTGGGGGATTGTTGGAAAAATTGTAATTTTTGGAAAATTTGAGACATATTCTCAATTGGTAATGGTGGAGAGTTGAATCATAAAGTTATGGTTTTATATTCTACATCGTGAGACCTTTACAATGGTATATCATATGCTTAAAATGATTGAGTGATGAATTAGAAAGTAATGCTCAAAGTGAGCTACTTGTGAATATTTATTGAAAAAGAAAGCTTAGATCCCACATTGGTTAAATGCCAAGTGTGAGATGTGTTTATATATGAGAACCCACTTGAAGGGTGATTGAATGACTAAGCTTGAAACCCAGCCTCTCGCTGGAAACACGAAAATATACACACTTTTTCATGCCCTTTTTAACTCAAATTCATGCAATTTCGATAAAATTCTTGTCAAAAATTATATAATAATTATAAAATAATTAAATTGTAATTAAATTATTAAAATGTTGAATTTTAATTAATTTTATAATAATTTTTGATTAATTTTGATCATTTTTGACAGAATAGCACAAAGGGCCAAAAACGGCTCGGAGACACTGCTAGAAGCGCAAAACCGAGAAGCAATTTTGAAGCATCAAGGCAAATTAATTTTTTAGCCTAAGACGGTCCAAATTATGTGTATTAATTCATAATATAATTAATTTTAATTTATATCCAATTTAATTTGGGTTAAATAAATTATTATTAAGAAAATCGAACCGACCGAGTACTGGGCAGCCCAAAACCGTCCCACATGCTGACCCAATCAACTTGCTTGGCTGATTAATTAGCTTGAAAAATGGCCCTTGAAGAATTTTTCAAATTGCAAACAAACTCCTCCACTATTTGTGCTTTTCTAGATTTGCCTCTACATTAATATAGCAAGTTTGAAACTTCAAACTTGCCACATGTGTGGCCAGCCATGGGAGGGCTCTTTGGCTGCTGATTTTGGCTATTTTAGTAGTCCTCTCAACCTATAAAACCCCCCTTGGCTGATCATTTCAATCACACCTCAACTTTCTCATCTCTTCTCTTCTCTCTTAATTTTCTCTCTTTATTTCCCATCCATTTCCCTTTATTCTCTTACCGATTTCACCTCTTGAAAAAGATTCATTCATCCATCATTTGGAGCAGCATTAAAGTGTTCATAGTAGCCTTGGTTCAACAAGAACAATCGGAGAAGGAAGAGTGGAGCAAACCAGTTAAGCCACGGAGAAACACCGGATTTGATTCTTGTTCCTTATCCTTTTAGTTTTTGTTGTTGTTATGATGAACATGTCTATGAATATTTGTGAAATTTGAAATGTTTAAATTAATTGATATGGCTTAAATTTAATTCGTGTTAGGTTGATTGCATTTCGTCTACTTAATTTATTAAAATTGTGTTTGTGTTGTTATAGGCCTCGGTAAGATGTTCGATTAAGTAAAATCATGACTAAGTTATTCTTACATTACAATTGTAAGGTAACTAATGAATTAATTATTTAAACGGATTGAAATTGTAATTAATTGACCCGATACTTAATCAACGCATGCTTAATCATCTAAGGTAGTTGAGGGTTGAATTAGCAACGGTATCTAACGATACATTTGCCTTGCATAACTTGCAAGATTATTTTGATTAAGCTGTTTTAAGGTAGAAATACATTGTTACCTCAAGTAATCTTTTATGTGCTTATCTGATTGAATTAATTGTTTGAATTGGCATAGAGATATGTACAAGAGATTATTTTAATTTCATAAGTATGTATGTGCATTAACACATTTGCTTATTAAAATCTATTTAATCGGTTGAATTGACAAAGAGATATAGTCAAGAGATAAATGAATTTTGGTAGGTAAGTATGTTCATAAGTTAGAAAATTACCGAGTTGCCATGAATTTATTCGTAACAACATAAACACGAGTTTAATAATTCTAAGTTAAGAAATGTAATTAATCTAACACAATTATGTCATGTTGATAGAAAAAGGAAAGGTTTGTTCATTGATCTTTGTAGAGGTGCTACTGCTTCGATCATTGTGTTGTTGTATCCTAGGAGGTAGTCGACCAACGTTTCTCCAAGTACAGTAGGAGCGGCCTAATTTGTCTTAAGGAAACTGTGTAAAACAAGCCTTAACATCTAGTAAAATTTGATTCTTTATTCAATTTCTAGTTTTCTAATCTTATTTATTGGTTTTTCGTATTTGATATTTTAAATACAAATTATTTTATATAAATAGTTGTTTATTTTTATATATATTTGTTCGCTAACATATTTTTCCAACATTTGATCACTTTATTTTTAGATATCAAAATTTGATTTCAGTTGATAACATCATAAAATTATTTTTGTTAAATTAGAAGATGTGATGTTTTAAAATAATAAAAACCCGAAAACCATGTAAGAAAAGAATGATATTATAATAAATCTAAATTTAACAAAATAAGTTTAATAGTATAAATAATTAAACTTTTATTTTTATCTCGAAAAGTAAAAGTAAAAGCACTAAAGCAATAAAGTACTAAAAATAATAAATTTTAAATATAAAAAGTTTATAGAGACTTAAAATATAATTTAATATTTTGATGATGATCACTAACTATGCAACACAACTTTTGACGACATTAGATATGAACTTTTCATTATAGTAGTAAGGAAAGCCTAGTTTTATCTTTTATGGCTTGTAGCACCCCTAACCCGTAACCATCACCGAAATAGGGTTAAGAGGCATTACCGGATATATCAGAACTTTTACGATCATTTCACAAACATACAATACACCATCATCATATCATAGCAAATCATATACATAGAGTCCCTTTTAAAGGTCTACGAGACCTTAAACATGCATTGGAAAGGGGTCGGGACAAAACCGAGCACATACAAAATTTTTCTGAAAAATTAAACATTTTCAAACTTACAGAGGTCACACGCCCGTGTGGGTAGGCCGTGTGCCTCAAACGGCATTAGACACACCCGTGTGTCTAGGCCGTGGCAAAATAGGGCATACATACTAACTTGTCCACACGGCCACAAGACATGCCCGTGTGCCAGGCCGTGTGAAAATTAGGGAGGTTACTGACTTGCTCTAAAATGCAACTATGAGAGACACGGTCGAGACACACGTCCGTGTGCTCAACCGTGTGGGTAAATATAGGCCATTTGCAAGGCCAATTTATCACCAAAATTTTGGGTCAAACCTACAAGCATCAAACAAGTCTAAATTCATATCCCAAAGGTGTCCAAAACATGCAAAATTTAACTCTTAACAGCATCATTCATTTCCATATGCAAACTTAACTCAAACATACCAATTCAAAACATAGATTTCACATCAAAACATATGATTAATACTTCATTCATAACCATTTCAATTCATAGCATTTTTATCATGTCAAATTTCTAAATCAACCATGAACTTACCTATATAAACCATTTCATTTGACCATTCACAAGCACATCAAAACATTCCAAATTATGCATCAAAAGCATGGACAAAACTCATTCATAAACACATTCATTAACAAGCCATATCACATGGCTATATTTACACATCTCAAAACATAATCAAAATTCTCTAGCCTATTCATGCTATACTCTAATATGTACATTTTCAAAATGTACCAAAATATGGTTCAATAGTGTGGTGATGATCCTCAACAATTCCCGAGCTTTTCATAGCTTTCATAATCTATAAAACAATGAACAAACACACACAAAAAGTAATCTTTCATAGCTTAGTAAGTCTTAAGCAAATAATAATCAAATGAACATTAGCATTACAACAACTAGGATGAATCAAGCAATCATTGATTAAATACACATTTTAATACTTGTAACTCATATACATTAATGAACCATATCAAAATATATTAACTTGGCTGAATACACATATATTCATAAGTATATATAATTCTCACTTTCATAATACATATTTCATATATACACCTTAAGTATATACTTACCATATTTTTCCAAGTATTTAACTTAGCACATACCTAATTCTTTAGCTCGATTTCACATTCGATCTTAAGTCGATATTGCCTGTTGAACCATTCGAAATTAATAGGGATACTCGGATAGTCGAAAAGCTCGTACAATGCTAACGTCCTAGACGTGGTCTTACATGTAATCACATATCGATGCCACCGTGCTAGACAGGGTCTTACACGAATCAAATATGATGCCATTGTCCCAGACATGGTCTTACACATAAACACAAGTTGATGCCAACGTCCAGATGTGGTCTTACACGAAATCACATATCGGAATCCTATGTCCTGACATATGTATCCTAACTATTCCTAAGGTTCGTACGGGGCTTCCAGACATCTTATCTCGATCGATTCAAACTCAGCACAAGTCATTCCAAGCTTATATCAATTCAAAAATACATGTATATAATTATACAATTCAATTCGATATTATAAAACATATTCACATGAATTTTAAACACATTATGAACTTACATCGTACAGAAACGAACGGATGGAATCGATTACTCGACCATTTTTGACTTCCCCCGATCTAATTCCGTTTTCTTTTATTCTTGAGCTATATAAATTCAAATTTGGCTATTTAATAACACATTTCATTTAATTCAAACCATAAACACATAATTAGGGAATTTTGCACTTTATCCCTTAAAATTCACATTTTTAACATTTTAGTCCCTATTTCATAAAATCAAAAAATATACAAAATTTCATATTTCCCATGCTTGGCCGAATATTCTTGTAGTTCATATAAGTCCACACATTTCATTTATTTCAAATTTTAGCCCCTCAATTTATTATTTTCACAATTTAGCCCAAATTACTCAAATTCATTAAAAATCCAAAGACAAAACATATTAATCTACCACATATATTTTATTTTCCACCATCAAAAAAAAAAAAAAAAACCACAAGCTATCATCAATGGCAATACATGAATACATCATCAAATTAAAAAATTGAGACATGGGCTTGCTAGATTACATAGCAACTATCTCAAAAAAATTATCAAAAACCGAATAAAAAACATACCTCAATCAAAGCTCTCAATGGTTGAATGCTAGGAAATCTTAAAACCTTATTTATTTTTCTTATTTTTGGTTTGAAGATGAACAAAATGTCTTAATTTTGTTTTGTTTTAATTAATATAACTTTAATAACCAATTTACAAATTTAACCTTAATAAATAAAACATTTAAAGCATCCATTATAAGGTCATTAATGTCCACTATCATTCAAAATGGTATAATTACCAATTAATGCCACCACATTCAAAATCCAACTCATTTAAACACATTAACATTTGGAATGTCACTTTTACCATTTATGCGATTAAGTCTTTTTAATTAAATCGAGCACACAAACGATAAAATTTTCACAGATATAAATTCACATACTGCAAATGTCAAAAATAATTTTAAAATATTTTTTTCTAACTCGGATTTGTGGTCTCGAAACCACTATTCTGACTAGGGTCTAAACCGAATGTTACAACTCTCCCCTTAGGGATTTTCGGCCCCAAAAATCTTACCGGTGAATAGGTTTGGATAACGTTCTTTCATACCATCTTCGGTTTACCACGTAGCTTCTTCAATCTCGTGTCAATTCCATGAGACTTTTACTAAAGAAATTTTCTTATTTCTCAATTCTTTCATTTCGCGATCTAAAATCCAGATCGGTTCTTCCTTGTATGTCATATTTTATCTGATCTCAAACTCAGATGGATAAATTACATGCGATGGGTTGGATTGATATTGTCAAAGTATCAAAACATGAAATACATTATGTATCTTTTCTAACTCAGGTGGCAACAACAGTCGATAAGCAACTGGCCCGATATGTTCAACAATCTCATACGGTCCAATGAATCTTGGACTCAATTTTCCTTTATGACCGAATCAAAGTATTTTCTTCCACGGTGATACTTTCAAAAACTCTTTGTCCCCGATATGAAACTCTATATCTTTTCATTTCAAATCTATGTATGACTTTTGACGATCTAACGCTGCTTTCAGATTATCACGAATCACTTTCACTTTTTGTTTAGTCTCTTTGATCAAATCAACCCCGTGTATCTTATTTCCACTGAGCTCAGTCGAATACAAAGGTGTTTGACATTTGCGACCGTAGAAAGCCTCGTAAGGTGCCATTTTGATAATGGATTGAAAGCTATTGTTATATGCAAATTCAATCAATGTTAAATGTCATTCCCATGTACCTTCAAACTCAAGAATGAAACATATCAGCATATCCTTGAGTATCTAAATAATTCATTCAGACTGTCCATCTGTTTGCGAATGAAAAGAAGTGCTAAAGTGTAGTTTCGTACCTAGTGCATCTTGCAGTTTCTTCCAAAATTGTGATGTGAACCTCGGATCTCTATCCGGAACAATAGAAATAGGTACTCTGTGTAATCTCACAATCTGAGAAATATACAACTCAGCAAGTTTATCAAGAGAATAATCTGTGCAAACCGAAATAAAATGAGTTGATTTAGTCAATCTATCCATAATAACCCAAATTGCATCTTTCTTACTTGATGACAAAGGCAAACCTGATATAAAATCCATCGTGACTTTGTCTTATTTCCACTTAGGTATCATAATCAGTTGAAGTAACCTAGACGGAACCTGATGCTTAGCTTTGACTTGCTGATAGATCAAACATCTCGAAACAAAGTCAGAGATGTCTCATTTCATACCATGCCACCAGTAAAGTTGTTTCAAATCATTATACATTTTGGTAATACTCGGGTGAATAGATAATCGACTACTATAAGCTTCATTCAAAATCATCTGGATCAACTCTGAATTTCTCAGAACCCACATTTGGTCTTTGAACCTCAAACAACCTTTAGTATCAATTCAAAACTTTGAATCAGTATTCGCATCACATTGAGCACGTTTTACTATCAAATCATTATCAACATTTCGAGCCTCACAAATCTGCTGAATAAATAACGGTTTTGTTTTTAACTCAGCGACTAGAAAGCCATCATCAGATAAGGCTAATTGAGTATTCATCGCACGTAGGGCAAACAATGATTTTTGACTCAAAGCATCAGCAACAACATTAGCCTTTCCCAGATGATAATCAATCACAAGCTCATAATCTTTTAACAACTCTAACCATCTTCGCTATCGTAGATTCAGATCCTTCTGAGTCATCAAATATTTTAAGCTTTTTTATCAAAATAAATGTGACATTTCTCACCGAACAGATAGTGGCGCCAAATTTTCAATGCAAACACAATAACTGCCAATTCTAGGTAGTGCATCGGATAATTCTTTTTGTGCGGCTTTAACTGTCTCGAGGCAGAAGCTATGACTTTTACTTCCTACATCAAAACACAACCCAAACCATTCAAATATGCATCACTATAGATAATGAATTCTTTACCCGATTCTGGCTGAACTAACACTGGAGCTTCAGTCAACAAAGCTTACAACTGATCGAAACTTTTCTGGCACTTTTTTAACCACTCAAACTTAACATTTTTCTGAAGTAGTCGCGTCATCGAGGTTGCAATCATAGAGAAACCTTTTACAAACCATCTATAGTAACCAACTAATCCTAAAAACTTTAGACTTTGGATACATTTCTAGGAGGATTCCAATCTACTATAGCCAAAACCTTGTTCGAATCAACTCGAATACTCGATGCTGATACAATATGTCCTATAAAACTGACTTCTCATAAGCAAAACTCAAATTTACTAAACTTCGCATACAACTATTTATCATGCAAAGTCTATAGCACTAATCTCAAATGTTTAGCATGTTCAGATTCATCACAGGAATAAATCAATATGTCATCTATGAACACAACCACAAATCGATCCAAATACTATCTGAAAATTCAATTCATTAAATCCATAAAAACATCAGGTACATTAGTAAGTCCGAAAGGTATAACTAAAAACTCATAGTGTCCATACCTCATTCAGAAAGTAGTTTTTGGTACATTAGAGTCTTTAACTCGCAACCGATAGTACACCCGATCTCAAATATATCTTAGAAAACACAGTAGCCCATTTTAACTGATCAAACAAATCATCAATCCATGGAAAAGGATATTTATTCTTTATAGTCACCTTATTGAGCTATCGATAATCGATGCATATTCTCATAGTTCCGTCTTTCTTTTTCACAAACAAAACCGTGCACCCTAGAGAGAAAAACTCGGTCGTGCGAAGCCTCTATCCGTCAATTCTTGCAACTGAGCTTTTAATTCTTTTAATTTAGTTGGTGCCATTCTTTACGGAGCTATCAAAATCGGAGTTGTCCCTGACACTAATTCAATACCAAACTCTACCTCTCGGATCGATGGTAAACCCGATAATTCTTTGGGAAACACATACGGATACTCACACACAATTGGTACTGATTCAATCTTCTTTTCGGTCATTTTAGAGTCGAGCACATAAGCAAAGTAAGCTTCATAACCCTTTCTCACATATTTTTGAGCTAACATCGAAGATATCAATGTTGGTAAACCATTCAGATCATTAGACTCAATCCGAATAATCTCATCATTTTGAAATTGCAAATCAATAGTCTTCATTTTGTAGTTCACAATAGCATCGTGTAGGGTTAACCAATCCATACCTAGAATTATATCAAACTCATTGAATGGCAACAACATCAAATTAGTCAAAAAACATGAATCTTGAATCATCAACGGACAATTCTTGCACACCTTATCAACAAAACACATCGGCCTAAGCAGTTCGATACTCTAATCACAAACTCAGTAGACTCTATAAGCAAAGTCTTACTGGATACTAATGTCTCACATACATAAGAATAAGTCGACCCAGGATCAATCAATGCAACAACACTAGTATCATAGAAAGTGAAAGTAGTAGTAATAACATCTGGGGATGAAGCCTCTTCACGAGCTTGAATAGTATAAGCTCTGGCAGGAGTGCGAGCCTCAGATCTAACAGCTGTGTCTTTAGTTCCTATCTGACTACTACTCACATTACCTATGTTTCTAGGTGGTCTACCTCGAGCTGACATGTTACTCGGTCTCACATTCTGTACTGTATTTTGCTCATCTAACTCAGGGCATTCATGGATGAAATGTTCTAATGATCCACATTTGAAATAAGCCCGATCGTTCAATCTACAACTGTCGGGATGTCATTTGTAATGCCCTGACTTTTGGGCCTAAAAGAAATGGGCTTCGTGTATCAGAGTGATTGAAATTTAGCTGTGCAGGTGAATAACACAATTAAATGTTTGCTTCAGTGGTTAATGATCCTGAGAGGAGTTGGAGAAGTCCTGGGTTCAAACCTGGGCTTTAGCAAAAAATATGGTTTTAAGTGGATAAAACTTGGATGCTTGGATGTAGGCCTTTTAAATTATTGTGTTAAAAAAATGATGCAAGGAAGCATGTGGTCTAGTGGTTGTGGCGTTAGTAAGGTTACAAGGGAGCCTGGATTCAAGTCTTGGCTCTTGCAATTTGTTTTGGTTTTTCTTTTAAAGGAACCTGGACTTTGGCCTTTAGACCTTTTAATTTATTTAAGGTAAAATGTGACACAAAGGAAGTGGGTGATCTAGTGACAAGGTGGCGCTACATGTGTGGTAAGGATTTTAAGGTTCGAGGCATGGCTGCGTAATTGTATGTTTATTTTGCTGCTTGAGTTGGGGAGGTGTTGGAACTAGACTGGAACTTTGTGGTTGAATTGGTCATAAGAATTTGAATGAGGTGTTGGAGTAAATCATGGAAAAATTCGGTGGAGGGATTGGTGGAGATTTTTAAAGAATTTGAAAATGGGAGAAGTTGTAGCTGAATTTGGTAGCTGGTATGTGCATATTCGGCTAGGGAGTCCTTTTGTGTAATTTCAAAAATTATAAGTGCTTGGAAGGGATTTATTTTCTCCTTTTGGCAAGTGGTGGCCGAATCTTATAGGTCAATTTTGGCACTTTGCTATTTCAAGTTTTTGCCTCTTCGACTTTATGTTTTCCTCTTTTCTTAAGTGGCTGAATACTTTATTTTTTCCCTCGCACTGTCTTCTTTTTCTGTTTTCTTTTTTCTGTGGAAACCGAATGCCTTGGTAGTCAATAACCTTGTTTTTCTTCTCTTCTCCTTAACTTTTCTCTTGGTCGAACCCTATTTCTTTCTTCCCTCAATTTTAATTCCTCCTTAGTCGAATACACCTTTTCCCTTTTCTCTCTTTTCCTTCGACTCTTTTCAAGTGTCCCTCCTTGTATTGCTAAAATTGAATACTCTTTCCCTCATTTCATTCTGTCGGTTCTCTACATTTTGTGTTAGCCAAACATTCCATCTTAGGGGTGCGATTATTCCATCTTGCCTTTATCATTCTCTGTACTTTCAGCATTTATGTGGGTGTGGCAATTGTTCTTTTATTCTAATCTGGACTCTGCATTTTCGGTAAGTGACATCTCGTCTAGTTCAAATTGTTCAATTGTTTGATGGTTGATAAGTGTTGGTTGGACTGCAGATAACCCCTAAGGGCTATTGATCAATCTCTTGCGACGGTTTAAGTGAGTGATCCTCAATCGTTCAATCAAGGCAAGTAATTAATCCTATCTTGGATAGTGGTATAGAAAGGGATTGTTTAATCCTGTTGTTAAAGGACTGATGGTGTATCATGTTGGATATAGATTCTACGCTTGTGGGCTACTGCGTTTTTCTCCAACTAGGTGTGTACACACACCACCACAATTGTAGATCGAAAATGCCAAAATCTCGAAATGCTGAAAAGTCGAAAGGTTGAAAGTACGGCTACGGCTGTCACACAAGCGCACGAATGCGCATGTGGATAAGTCGATACAACGACAGAGGTCACCATGAGCATCTCGTGGTCTTAGGCCATTCTTGGGGCCAAATGGACTTGAATGGGCCGAGCGGGTCCTACGCGAGTAATTTTTGGATGGATATGAAATAATGAGCCGGCCATGATGATCACATGGCCAAAGGCAGTTTAGGGTAAATGGGCCACACGAGCGTGTGGGCCTACTTGGGCCAAATATTGGGCATTGGGCACAAATACACCAATTTGAACATATATGTTATCTGTGTCGCTCGAGGCGACTGTAAACCTTTGGGTAGGTTGTAAAATGACTATTATGCCCCTGAAGGGCAAAATGACTAAAATACCCCTTATAACACCCCAAACCCGGCCCAACATCATTATCGGATCTGACATGTTACTAGGGAAAAAGGTGTAAAAGGAATCTTGTTTCTAAGGTAGGAAAACTATTGTAAAATAAAAATTGTCTATTTGAATTGGGGTTTTTTTAAAATAAGGGGATTGTAGTTGGAGAAAATTTCAGCCGTTGAGTTAAAAATATAATTTAATACCCTCATTGTTACAAGTAGAAAACCATTGTTTTTTTTTTTTTTTTACATTGCTCAAGTTTTGAAAACCCATTCTTTATTGTTTCAATATTATCGGATGTAAAGTAAAACATTTCTTTAACAATTATTTAAACAAGAAACTACTTAAAAAATTCCCAAAGTTTATCAAATTAGGAGTGGCCTTATTACGAATCGAAAATATCCCAATGTAAAATAGCAATTAACGTTTTAAAACAAAATTGAAATCAAAACCCTGTATGGCCACCTCGAGTCCGATCCAACCCCAGTCCAACAAGTCAAGGTTTACCTGTAATGTGTTTGGAAAACAGGGTGAGTCATTGGGACTCAGTGTGCAATTATTCCACGTCATTCCACAAATGGGCTTGGCCCCAAATCCACATCAAATCGATATACCACATATAAAGATGCAATATGTTAACCCACCCCAACCGAGTATCCATATATAAATACACTTCCCCTTTAAATCAGTATAACTCGAATCCATGCACATACAGCATAAAATGGTAAATGGCAACATGATAGAATATGAACACATCCTGATATATATATATATATATATATAACATGCTTACATGCATCCACAACCATTTATCCTCAGCTTTGATGTAGATAGTAAACTAACCTAGTTTACCGGATTACCAAACATGGGTAACAACACCACCACAACCACTATTGCGGCTACCACATATGATTCAAACATTTTAATTAAAACAAAAAAGGTAACAGTGTGGAAATTACACACCTGATAACATGTAATACGATTCCCTCTACGTCGACACTCTCGTTAACAGGCACTACTGCTATCTATCTATTCTTTTGCTTAGAAGCTGGCCCACACCCAGGCGGCCAATCGCGAACCGCAGACACAGGCCTCTTGTTGAACTTAAGGGCTGGGTTCACAGATCCAACCCCTCCCAACGATTGGCTATCAATTGAGTCCATGAACACCTTAGTCACTAACCAGGATTAAAGCAGAGAAAATGAATCAAAAGAAATTAACACTTAAGGCAAAGGCCCTTACCTAGACTACCAACTCTCGAAGCTCTTAAACTTAATCCACCAGCCAATCAAATCCCGGAGATCAAAAGAATGCGACACACTTCTACCTACAATCAGCCAAGCACCCAGACATAAGGTCATACGGCCATTCAGCTTTGGTTCCCCAGAACCCGAAAGAGATAAGGTGCAATGGAAGTAATCGTTACTAACCTTACACCCAAGAGGATTCGGCACTAGCACAAAAGAAGTGGAAATTCGGCAACTCAAAAGAAAATAAATGAAGAAGAGTAGGCCACTAGGATTCGGTTCATGAAGGAAAATCAGAGTTGAGAACCTTGGATGGGGATATTCGGCTAAGGCACAGAGGTTGAAGATGATAATGGAGTTAGGGGTTTTCGGCTTTGAAAAAAGAAAGAAGAATAAGAGATGAGCAATAAATGCGGCTATGGTGCTTAAAAGAAAATGAGGACAAGAAAAGAAGAGGTTACAGCCATGGTCAAAAGATGAGAAAATAGTAGAGAGAATTCAGCTTTGGCTTTTGAGAGAAAAGAAGAGAAACAACAAAATGCAAAATGTGAGATGTGTGAGTGGTTCAATTCGGTATAAAAGAAAATAAAAGGGGCAAGGCCCTAAGTGCTTTCCAACTAGCTGAAAGCCACACTTCACCAAGGCCTATACCACAATCGGCCACCCCCTAACTAGCACCCAAAACCGAAAGTCCCTCCTCTCCTCCAACTCTTCAAATTCGACTAACACACCCCCACTCTAATCCCTTCTTTTTTTCCTTATTTTCCTCTTGACCATCTATTCAAATGAGTTTGAATACTTCAAACTCCTAAATCTCCTCTCCTCCCCCCATTCAAAACTATTGACTTCTTCAACCCTCATCCACCAGAGTCCATCTTGAGCATAACACTCCCTAATCTTGGCGTCAAAATAAACACACAAAAAGGAGGTTCCCGCAGCTCGAACCCAAGCCTTCCCCACCTACATAAGGCGTCACTTCCCTGAGCCTTAAGTGACGTCCGTTTCCACTTTACCAAGGCCCATCTTGCATCAAAACCTACCACCAACCACACTTAACACCTACTCCAATCACCCTCCCCTTCTAAAAGCCCAAAACGCGAATTCCCCCAAGACTCTGGCCTACCCCTGACTCCTGCCTAGACCCTAAAATAGCCTAACTAGCATGACATCCATTCTATCTACATGCAAACAGATAAAATGCAAAGGCCCCAATTTAGGGTGTTACAATTCTACCCCTCTTAAAAAAATAATTTCGGCCTCGAAATTTCCTGGTCAAAAGTGTTGAGGATATTGCTGTCGCATCACGTCCTCGGGCTCCCATGTGGCTTCTTCTGTTCGATGATTCCGCCATAACACCTTCACCAAAGGAACTGATTTCTTACGCAAGACTTTGACATCCCGATCCAAAATCTGCACTGGTTCCTCTTCAAAAGACAAATCTGGCCTCACTTCAATCTCCTTCACTACCACAACATGAGACGAATTTGAACAATAGCGTCTAAGCATGGAAACATGGAATACGTCATGGATCTGGCCTAATTCTGATGGTAACTCGAGCTGGTAAGCTACTGGTCCCACACGCTTCAACACCTTATAATGCCTGATAAACTTAGGGCTCAGCTTGCCCTTTCGACCAAATCTCAACACTTTCTTCCACGGCGACACCTTCAGGAAAACCTTATCACCCACTGCGAACTTTATATCTTTTCGCTTAAGATCGGCATAAGATTTTTGCCTATCTGAAACTTCCATCAAACAAGTCTAAACCAGCTTAACCTTATCCTCCGTTTCAGCAACCAACTCTGGACCCAACAACTGACGTTCACCCAACTCTATCCAACACGTAGGGGTACGACACTTCTGCCCATAAAGCGCTTCATATGGTGCCATCTGAATACTTGCTTGGTAACTGTTGTTGTAGGCGAACTCTGCCAGAGGTAAGTATTCTTCCCAACTACCCCTGAAATCAATGACGCAAGCCCTCAACATATCTTCTAGGACCTGAATTACCCTTTCAGACTGTCCGTCCGTCTGCGGATGAAATGCCGTGATAAAATCCAACCTGGTGCCCAAAGCCTGATCCAACGCCCTCCATAACCGCGATGTAAATCTAGGGTCCCTATCTGAAATGGTTGACACTGGTACCCCATGTAGCCTCACAATTTCTGCCACATACAGCGCCAACCTCAGCAGAGAGTAGTGGACACGAACAGGTATAAAATGAGTAGATTTTGTCAACCGATCCACGATCATCCATACCGAGTCTTTCTTAGCAGGCGTAAGAGGAAGCCTGCTAACAAAGTCCATCGCGATTCTCTTCCACTTCCACTGCGGAATCTTTACTGGTTGCAGCAACCCCAAAGGCACTTGATGTTCAGCTTTAACCTACTGACACGTCAAACACTTTCCCACAAATTCTATAACTTCTCGCTTCAATCCAGGCCACCAAAATTATTCTTGCAGATCCCGATACATCTTACTTCCTCTAGGATCATAGCATAAGGGCTACTATGCGATTCCAGAAGAGTCATCTGCCTCAACTCCACATCCTTTGGCATGCATACCTTCCCACAGAAACATAAAACCCCGTCGCTGTTCACACTGTAATCCTCTATTCCACCCTCCTGCACTTGCAGAAGTCGAGCACTTTGAACCTCATCCACCAACTGTTTCTCTTTTACTTGACTTATCCATGATGGGTTCACTCATAGCTCAGCTAACAAACTCCCGTCGTCATTCAAGCTAAGATGGGCGAACATCGCTTTCAAATCTATTACTACCTTTCGGCTTAACGCGTCCGCCACCACATTGTAACACCCCAAACCCGGTCTATGCGTTGAGACTAGATTTGGTTTGTTACATGATTCGAACTATTCTTAAATCCTTAATGAGTTGAAAACTACAATATTGTTACTGAGTTTAAAATTTGTAGAGTATTAGATTTTGATAAATATTTAAAATCATTAGTTGAAAATCATTGTATTATCTAAAACCGTTAGGAAATTTGTTAAAGAGTTAGCAAGAAAAAGAATTATTTATAAAAGAATTCCTTATACTTTGAAAACCCAAGTTCATTTTAGTAAAGCATCATAAATCACAGCCCATGATTTAAAAGCCCAAATAAAGTTTAAATTCCAACACACATAAAATCCATAAGTTATTTATAGAGGCCATTTATTACAACATCCCAAAATAGTAAAAATAATAATTAAAAGTTCGAATTTAAATAACCCTTATTTAGCAAGATGGCCTCCACGAAGTCATCCTCAGCCCAAGTCCACATCAGTTTCCATTACCTGAGATGGAAAGAAATTAAAGGGGTGAGTTACTTAGAACTCAGTGTGTAACTCACTTACCACCATTATTGGGCCAGATTGTCAAGATATTATGTTGGCCCTGAGCCCAATCCAATTCAACAATATAACATGAATTTAAAATAATTAATAATGCATGAAAATGAAATTCCCAACCCAAACCTAATAACCATCCGCTAACACCCCTGCATCAACCATCACACCTGTGGGGATCAAGTCAACCCACCCCGCCATCACACCAATCGTAGGCATTAAGCCTTTTATAATTGTGGCATAGCCACCTAACTAGAGGCAATAAGTCGATATTGTGGCAAAGCCACCAACTAGAGGCAATAAGTCGATATTGTAAGGAGCCACCGAACTAGAGGCAATAAGTCGATATTGTATGTGAGCCAATTTAACTAGAGGCAATAAGTTTATATTGTGGCAATCGCCATTCTTCTCTTCATAAATCCCACCCATGCAATTATACATGTACTTTAAAAATATAAAATTTATTATCAATACATAACATGGTGGGTTTTATCATTGACATTTCATTTGGCCCATAATTATAGCAATTTATCCATTTAGCAATTTAGTGGGCTTTGGCCCATTTACCAAACTAGAGCGCTTTTGGCTAAATTTTAACGAACTAGAGTATTTATGGCCCAATTTATCTAACTAGAGTATTTACGGCCCATTTTCACTAACTAGAGTATTTACGGCCCATTTTCACTAACTAGAGTATTTACTACCATTTTCACTAACTAGAGTATTTACTACCATTTTCACTTAACTAGAGTATTTACGCCCATTTTCACTAACTAGAGTATTTACGGCCCATTTTCACTTAACTAGAGTATTTACGCCCATTTTCACTTAACTAGAGTATTTACTACCATTTTCACTAACTAGAGTATTTACTACCATTTTCACTAACTAGAGTATTTACGCCCATTTTCACTAAACATCAAATTTTCATAATATCAATTAATTTCTTGGTATGTTTTGAAATTTTCACGATTTAGTCGCTTTTACGTATTTCGTCAAAATATCAATTTTGTGCTTTTACCGATCTAGTCGCTTTTACGATTTTTCTACCATACCGAAATTTGACATACAACCCTAAAATAATGAGGGTGAAATTACACACCTCGATACCGTGAGTATTATCCTCTCGCCTCTCAAGACCTAAAATATATTTCGATTCGTTAGACAACTAATTCGCAAAAATAATCTTATTTGTTAATGGATCCAAAATCTTACCTCTTGATTTTGAATCACTTGATTTTCGGTTTTCCTTCGCTTATCGATTCACTAGTCACGAGAATCCACCAACGATAACGGCTCCGAGGTTCGTACTACTTCAAATAATGGACTTCTTTCTAAGATGGCCCACAACCCGTGGAAAATCCCTGATCGCGTAAACCGCTCTTCGCTTGAATGGGGATTTACAGATCCACCCTCTTACGATAACTAAACACCGCCTTTTCTTCCCTATCTTGATGTCTTCAAGATCCAAAAGAATTTAGTTAGTTCTAAAATAATATCAATAATACTAGAGATTTAAAAGTAGGATTTCTTACCAAAATGAAACGCTTCCAACGCTTCCACGATTCTCCGATCACTTGAATTCCAATCTCCGTTATTGCACTAAATAATAACGAAATAAACGTTATTAGTATGAATGCTATATCAATCCAAAAGACTCTCAAAATCCTATGATATTCTACCATAATATCACTAATCAATAAATCAAAAAATGGAGAGAAACCCTTACCTACTTCCCACGGACGAAAAGCAAGATTAAGAATGATGTTTAATTGATGGAAGATTCTGCTATAAATGATTAAGAATGGAAAAATAATTTTGGCTTATAGGCACAATAACATTCGCCAAGAGAGTGAAGATGGAGAGAATTTTCGATTGAAAAGAAATAGTATAAGAACGAAAGGATGATGGTGATGATGTTTTGATTTCAAGGAGATTAGAAGAAAAGAAAAGAAAAATAAGAACTTTAGGTGCTGGTATATTCTACCATGGCAAAGAAAAAGAAAAGAAATTGATTTTGGTATAGGTGATTTCTAAGCACAAGAAGAAGGAGGCACAAGAATTGGTTATCAAGATAAGAAAAGGAATGACCAAATGGTCACAAAACTTTGGCTTAACCAAGTGCAAAAATTCGCCAAATAGGGATATTGAAAGGAGAGGAATAAAATTTCTGCACAAAGTGCAAAGGTTAACCAAAGAGAAAAGAATGAGATTTTTGCCAACTAACAAAATTTTGGCTCTCCTCCCCTACCAATATTGCCGCCCAGCCTATGGTCAATTGGCCATTATTTCTTTCCAAATTTTCCCTAGATAAGTGCCTTATGTCCCCCTATCTTTCCTTAAACTTTTGATTCCATACCATATGTTAGTTGTTACCTTAATCTCTTGATACACTAACCAAAAATACATGGTCAACACCTTCCTTATATGTCCCTTGCCGACACTTCATAGCCATGAGCGTAAAATTAAAACAAAAATTTTATCTAGGTGCTATACAAGGATTCGAACCTCTTCCTCTTACTTGAACCCATGCGCCATTCTCCACCATGCCATATGCTCATTTTATGACACTTTAAGCACATAATTTAGCTTAAGTCTTAATCACCTTTGTTTCACTTCAATAAATTCCCAATAATAAATTTTATTCTTCTCCAATTTATGCTTTACCTCTCTAGGACTTTAATAAACACTAAAATAAAAGAAATAAAAAAATTTTCCTTTAACATCTAAACACCAAAATCATGCCAATTTAAATACTCAGATTTTTAGGGTGTTACAACTCTACCCTCCTTAAAGAAAATTTCGTCCTCGAAATTTACTCCGGTTGAAAAAGGTGAGGGTATTGTTGCCGAATTGCATCCTCTGGCTCCCACGTAGCTTCTTCCATTCGTGGTTACGCCATAGAACTTTAACTAACGCACGGTTTTCTTCCTTAGTACCTTGACATCTCGGTCTAGGATTTCCACGGTTCTTCTTCAAAGGACAAATCAATTCACTCCAATTCTTCTACCGGTATAATGTGCAAAGGATCCGACCTATAACGCCTCAACATGGAAACATGAAAGACATTGTGAATTTGATTTAACTCCGGAGGTAACTCAACTGATATGCCATCGACCAACACGCTTCAAAGACACGATAAGGTCCAATATATCTAGGACTTAGCTTGCCCTTCCTTCCGAATCAAGATCTTTTTCCAAGGAGATACCTTCAAGAAAACCCGATCTCCCACACTATACTCGATGTCCCTCCGCTTCAGATCCGCGACGACTTCGCTCATCCGAGGCTTCTTTCAACCGTGCTCAATAACTTTTACCTTATCCTCGGTCTCGATATCATCTCAGACCTAACATCCGTTTTTCGCCCAACTCACCCAACAATAGGAGAGCGACACTTACGACCATACAATGCCTCGTAAGGTGCCATCCAATGCTAGATCGATAGTCGTTGTTATACGCAAATTCCGCCAAAGGGTAGATAATCCTCCCAACTACCCTCAAGTCGATTACACATCCTCTTAACATATCTTCCAATATCCAATTACTCTTTCCGATCGACCATCGACCGAGGATGAAAAGCCGATCGAATTCAACTTTGTTCCCAAGGCTTCATGCGAGCTTTCGAATCGTGATGTAAACCTAGGGTCCCTATCCGATATAATAGATACAGTACCCCATGTAACCTCACAATTTCGGATACGTAAAGTTTCGCCAACTTCGCAAAGAATAATCCGCATTTAATCGGCAAGAAATGAGCTTCACAACCGATCAACAATTACCCAAACGGAATTTTTCTTAGTAGGTGTTAACAGAACCCACTAACAAAATCCATAGTTATCCTCTCCCATTTCCAAAGAGGAATCTTTATCGGTTGTAACAATCCGCACGGTAATTGGTGTTCGCCTTCACTTGTCGACAAGTCAAACATTTTCCCACAAACTCAGAATCTCACGCTTCAACCCCGCCACCAATATCGTTTCACGGAGATCTCGATACATCTTATTTCCTCCGGATGCATAGCATAAGGGCTACTATGCGCCCCGAGAATCGCTTGCCTCAAATCTAGATCCTTAGCATGCATACTCTCCTCGAAAGCACAACACACCCTCGTGTTTATTCCAAAATCTTCAATTTCACCATTTTCAACTTGTCAAGTAAAGGTCCCAACTTCTCATCTGATGTCTGTTTTTCCTTGATTTGTTCCAGCCACAGAGGCTTCACCTGTAGTTCTGCTAACAAACTGCCATCCTCATACAGACTCAAATGGGCAAATAGAGCTCTTAATTCAGATACCGCCTTACGACTTAACGCGTCAGCTACCACGTTAGCCTTTCCAAGATGGTATTCGATGGAGAAATCATAATCTTTTAACAATTCTACCCATCTTCTTTGTCTTAAATTCAACTCCTTCTGGGTAAGGAGGTATTTAAGACTCTTGTGATCCGTGTAGATTATGGACTTCTCACCATAGAGATAGTGCCTCCAAATCTTTAGAGCAAAGACAACGGCAGCTAACTCCAAATCATGAGTAGGGTAGTTTACTTCGTGTGGCCTCAATTGACGAGAAGCATAAGCCACCACCTTTCCATTTTGCATCAACACACAACCTGCACGTGTGAGACGATCACAATAAAAAGTGAATTTTTTTCCGGCCCTATGAATCAAACCGAGCTTCGTCAGATCTTCTTCAATTTCTCAAACTCTCTTGCTTTCACCCAGATATACGGAACTCCTTTACGCAACAATTTAGTTAGAAAAGAATCAACGAAAACCCTCTACAAAGCGCCTATAGTATCCACCAAGCCTAAGAAACTCCAATTTCAGCTATTGATGTTGGTGGTTTCAATCCGTAATAGCCTCAATTTTCCGAGGATCTACCCTTATTCCTTCAAATTGATACTACATGACCAAGAAAAGTCACCTCCTTTAGCCAAAATTCGTGATTTACCAAATTTGGCATACAATTGCTTATCACGTAAGTAGTTGTAATACTATCCGCAAATGTGGTCATGTTCCTCCTCATTTCTAATAAACCAATATATCATCTATGAACACTACCACAAACCGTCTAAATATGGTTGGAAGACTTGGTTCATCATGTCCATAAATGCACCGGTGCATTGGTTAATCCAAACGCATCACTACAAACTCATAGTGTCCGTAACGTGTCCGAAATGTCGTCTTATAGATGTCCGCTTCTTTCACCTTAAGCCGGTGATAACCCGACCTTAAATCAATTTTGAGAAATCAAGCTCCTTCAATTGATCGAACAGTCGTCAATTCTGCAGAGGATACCGATTCTTGATCGTCAATTTATTCAATCGCTCGTAGTCAATGCACATACGCATCGATCCATCCTTCTTCTTGATTTAACAAAACCGGTGCTCCCCACGGAGACACACTTGGTCGAATGAATCCTCGATCCAGCAATTCTTGAATTTGAGCTTTGAGCTCACCAACTCCTTCTGCCATTCTATAGGAGCAATGGACACCGGAGCCGCCCCTGCAAAAGCTCAATGCCAAATTCTACTTCTCGATCCGAGGTATACCGAAGTTCTTCAGAAATACATCGGAAATTCCTTCACCGTCCTCACATCATTCACGGATAATTCTTTGGCATCCAAAGCACGATAAAGGCTAGGAATGCCCGCACCTTTCCGCACTAACTTCTCCGCTTTTAATGCAGATACCACATTTGCCGATAGTTCTTTCGCTCACCAATCATTATGATTTCCTTATCATCCGGTCCCATCGACATTCGCTTTTCAAAGACAATCCAATTGCGCCGATGGTTAACCAACCAGTCCATGCCTGTAATGAGATCGAACTCACGAAAGGTAGTTCCATCAAATTTGCTAAGAATACTTCCTCTTGGATTTTAAGGTACGCTTTAAATATTTTATTAATAGCATCGATCGTTCTAAAGGACTGACATCGCATCTCATTTTCAAGAATTTCAGATTCTAAATTGATTTCAGATATGGCACTAGATACATATGAATGAGTAGAGCCAATATCTATTAAGGCAATAACAGTACATCAAAATGAAGAACGTATCAGCTTATCACATCAGTGCATTGCCGTCTCAAGCGCCTAACCGCATAGACTGCATCAGCCGCCTTGCATCCGTGATTTCTCTATTACCATTGCCTCGACCGATGCACCTTGACCACGACCAGCCCCATTACCACCACGACCTGGTCCACGACCTCTCGGTGGTCTTGCTGATTACCCTCGCCTACAGGCATCATTATTACGGACTTTTGAGTCGATCCATTCGTCGAGGACAACTTTTGTATCGATGTTCCATTGAACCGCATTTGTAGCATGCACCTGCTTTCCTCCAAAGATTCCCCAAAATGCCTTTTCCCACACTCAATACAATCTCGACTTCGATTATTTGCTACGGGTTCTCGCTTTGAACCGATTCATCATTTCGGTTTCTTCGAATCTCTTGGAAGAACCAGATTGTGTCTCTCTCTTGTTTCGGATCTTTCTGCTCGCTGCTCGAGTTCTTAGCCTCTTCGCTATTTTGGCCTTCTCCACAAGAGTCGAAAAATTTCTAACTTGTCATGAGCAATCGTAACCCTCACCATCATTAAGTCCATCCTCAAACGTATACAACGCTCATGATCGTTGCTACAATTGTCCCGCATAACGGCTCAGACGTAAAACTCAGCTTCATATGTCGCCACGGCCTTACTTCCTTGGACAAGATTCGAAATTCCTTCCTTGGGCATCTACATAGCTCGTCCGACGATTTTCCTTGGAAGGCACTTTAAAGAATTCCAGTTAATCAAGGCTTCAAGGTTCTCTCTAATAAAGTGAGCCACCACCGACACGCCTCATCTCTCAATAAGGATACAACCCTCTCGCTTTTTGCTCACCGTGCATTCCATATCATCCATAATCCGCTCCATGCCTTCGAGCCAAGATTCGCCACATTTGAGCTACACCAGACTCCTCCGAAAACTTCGCATTATTCGCTTTAAGTCGCCTCAAATTGACCCACGAGTTGTTGGCCCAATTCTAGTTCCAATGACCCTTTCCAAGACTCGTAGCATTGCTTGAGTCAATGCATGATCTTCTTCCATGTGATCGCGTGATCCGGCCTCACTTTCTATTGACGCAAAGGCCCACTTCGCATATGATTTGGTGCTTCACCAGTAGCACTCGGCCTCTACCACGCCACGCTACCAAGGCCCACGCACCACGCCCTCTTGTACTCATGATTGCTTGTTCGCTTATCCGATTACAAGTTTTATGAATCGTAATTTTGTTTCGTGTTTATTAACGATATTTTATGAGATTTGAGATATAAAGTTGTTTTTCTAACGTGTCCTATAGTCTCAATCTCTACGCTTTTCACATCTAAAACTAGAAGTTCTAGAGTATTCCTATGATCATATCATAGTAATCATTTAAGCAAAGATATACTTACTTGACTTGTTGCTTGGATGCTTGTGGTGCCATACCGATCTTTAAAATACCATTGAGCATTTTCATACAAAAATTATTTTTGAACCCAAACCACAAACCGAAGTTTTTGAAACCGGCTCGATACCACTAAATGTAACACCCCAAACCGGTCTATGCGTTGAGACTAGATTTGGTTTGTTACATGATTCAACTATTCTTAAATCCTTAATGAGTTGAAAACTACAATATTGTTACTGAGTTTAAAATTTGTAGAGTATTAGATTTTGATAAATATTTAAAATCATTAGTTGAAAATCATTGTATTATCTAAAACCGTTAGGAAATTTGTTAAAGAGTTAGCAAGAAAAAGAATTATTTATAAAAGAATTCCTTATACTTTGAAAACCCAAGTTCATTTTAGTAAAGCATCATAAATCACACCCATGATTTAAAAGCCCAAATAAAGTTTAAATTCCAACACACATAAAATCCATAAGTTATTTATAGAGGCCATTTATTACAACATCCCAAAATAGTAAAAATAATAATTAAAAGTTCGAATTTAAATAACCCTTATTTAGCAAAGATGGCCTCCACGAAGTCATCCTCATTCAAGTCCACATCGGCTTCCATTACCCGAGATGGAAAGAAATTAAAGGGTGAGTTACTTAGAACTCAAAGTGTAACTCACTTACCACCATTATTGGGCCGATTGTCAAGATATTATGTTGGGCCCGAGCCCAATCCGAATTCAACAATATAACATGAATTTAAAATAATTAATAATGCATGAAAATGAAATTCCCAACCCAAACCTAATAACCATCCGCTAACACCCCTGCATCAACCATCACACTGTGGGGATCAAGTCAACCCACCCCGCCATCACACCAATCGTAGGCATTAAGCCTTTTATAATTGTGGCATAGCCACCTAACTAGAGGCAATAAGTCGATATTGTGGCAAAGCCACCGAACTAGAGGCAATAAGTCGATATTGTGGCAGAGCCACCTAACTAGAGGCAATAAGTCGATATTGTGGCAGAGCCACCTAACTAGAGGCAATAAGTCGATATTGTGGCAATCGCCATTCTTCTCTTCATAAATCCCACCCATGCAATTATACATGTACTTTAAAAATATAAAATTTATTATCAATACATAACATGGTGGGTTTTATCATTGACATTTCATTTGGCCCATAATTATAGCAATTTATCCATTTAGCAATTTAGTGGGCTTTGGCCCATTTACCAAACTAGAGCGCTTTTGGCTAAATTTTAACGAACTAGAGTATTTATGGCCCAATTTATCGAACTAGAGTATTTACGCCCATTTTCACTTAACTAGAGTATTTACGGCCCATTTTCACTTAACTAGAGTATTTACGGCCCATTTTCACTTAACTAGAGTATTTACTACCATTTTCACTAACTAGAGTATTTACGCCCATTTTCACTAACTAGAGTATTTACGCCCATTTTCACTTAACTAGAGTATTTACGCCCATTTTCACTTAACTAGAGTATTTACTACCATTTTCACTTAACTAGAGTATTTACGCCCATTTTCACTTAACTAGAGTATTTACGGCCCATTTTCACTTAAACATCAAATTTTCATAATATCAATTAATTTCTTGATGCCAAATTTTCACGATTTAGTCGCTTTTTTATTTCGTCAAAATATCAATTTTGTGCTTTTACCGATCTAGTCGCTTTTACGATTTTTCTACCATACCAAATTTGACATACAACCCTAAAATAATGAGGGTGAAATTACACACCTCGATACCGTGAGTATTATCCCTCTCGCCTCTAAGACCTAAAATATATTTCGATTCGTTAGACAACTAATTCAAAAAATAATCTTATTTGTTAATGGATCCAAAATCTTACCTCTTGATTTTGAATCACTTCGATTTTCGGTTTTCCTTCGCTTATCGATTCACTAGCACGAGAATCCACCAACGATAACGGCTCCGAGGTTCGTATTACTTCAAATAATGGACTTCTTTCTAAGATGGCCCACAACCCTGGAAAATCCCTGACGCGTAAACCGCTCTTCGCTTGAATGGGGATTTACAGATCCACCCTCTTACGATAACTAAACACCGCCTTTTCTTCCCTATCTTGACATCTTCAAGATCCAAAAGAATTTAGTTAGTTCTAAAATAATATCAATAATACTAGAGATTTAAAAAGTAGGATTTCTTATCAAAATGAAACGCTTCCAACGCTTCCACGATTCTCCGATCACTTGAATTCCAATCTCGTTATTGCACTAAATAATAACGAAATAAACGTTATTAGTATGAATGCTATATCAATCCAAAAGACTCTCAAAATCCTATGATATTCGCCATAATATCACTAATCAATAAATCAAAAAATGGAGAGAAACCTTACCTACTTCCCACCGGATTTAAAAGCAAGATTAAGAATGATGTTTAATTGATGGAAGATTCTATTATAAATGATTAAGAATGGAAAATAATTTTGGCTTATAGGCACAATAACATTCGCCAAGAGAGTGAAGATGGAGAGAATTTTCGATTGAAAAGAAATAGTATAAGAACGAAAGGATGATGGTGATGATGTTTTGATTTCAAGGAGATTAGAAGAAAAGAAAAGAAAAATAAGAACTTTAGGTGCTGGTATATTCTACCATGGCAAAGAAAAAAGAAAAGAAATTGATTTTGGTATAGGTGATTTCAAGACAAGAAGAAGGAGGCACAAGAATTGGTTATCAAGATAAGAAAAGGAATGACCAAATGGTCACAAAACTTTGGCTTAACCAAGTGCAAAAATTCGCCAAATAGGGATATTGAAAGGAGAGGAATAAAATTTCGCACAAAGTGCAAAGGTTAACCAAAGAGAAAAGAATGAGATTTTGCCAACTAACAAAATTTTGGCTCTCCTCCCCTACCAATATTGCCGTCCAGCCTATGGTCAATTGGCCATTATTTCTTTCCAAATTTTCCCTAGATAAGTGCCTTATGTCCCCTATCTTTCCTTAAACTTTTGATTCCATACCATATGTTAGTTGTTACCTTAATCTCTTGATACACTAACCAAAAATACATGGTCAACACCTTCCTTATATGTCCCCTTGCCGACACTTCATAGCCATGAGCGTAAAATTAAAACAAAAATTTTATCTAGGTGCTATACAAGGGATTCAACCTCTTCCTCTTACTTGAACCCATGCGCCATTCTCCACCATGCCATATGCTCATTTTATGACACTTTAAGCACATAATTTAGCTTAAGTCTTAATCACCTTTGTTTCACTTCAATAAATTCCCAATAATAAATTTTATTCTTCTCCAATTTATGCTTTACCTCTCTAGGACTTTAATAAACACTAAAATAAAAGAAATAAAAAATTTTCCTTTAACATCTAAACACCAAAATCATGCCAATTTAAATACTCGATTTTTAGGTGTTACACACATTTACCTTCCCCGGGTGGTATTCAATCGAGCAGTCATAATCCTTTAATAACTCCACCCACCTTCGCTGCCTCAAGTTTAGCTCCTTCTGAGTTAGTAGATACTTCAGACTCTTGTGGTCAGTGTAGATTACAGACTTCTCCCCATACAAATAATGTCTCCACACCTTTAGAGCGAAAATCACCGTAGCCAACTCCAGATCATGCGTGGGGTAGTTAATCTCGTGTGGCCTTAACTGTTGAGACGCATAAGCAACAACCTTCCCCTTATGCATCAGCACACAACCTAACCCCGTGTGAGAAGCATCAAAATACACCGCAAAATCCTTTCCAGCCTCAGGCTAAATTAATACCGGAGCCTCTGTCAAAATCTTTTTTTAGCTTCTTGAAACTCTCTTGCTGCTTGTTCGACCATACAAAAGGTACCTGCTTCCTCAACAACTTAGTCAATGGTGCCGCAATTGAGGAAAAACCCTCTATAAACCTTCTGTAATATCCTGCCAACCCCAAGAAACTTCGAATTTCTACCACAGACTTAGGTAGTTTCCATTCCAACACCGCCTCGATCTTCTGAGGATCAACTCTTATTCCTTCAGCTGACACCACATGGCCCTGAAAAGTAACTTCTCCTTAGCCAAAATTCGCACTTGCTAAATTTTGCATACAACCTCTTCTCCCTTAAAATCTGTAGAACTACCCGAAGATGTGCATCGTGCTCCTCTTCTGACTTGGAGTACACCAGGATGTCATCTATGAACACCACTACGAACTGGTCCAGATAGGGTTGGAAAACCCGGTTCATCATATCCATGAACGTAGCTGGTGCATTTGTCAACCCAAATGGCGTTACCAAGAATTCATAGTGCCCATAGTGAGTCTAAAAGTCATCTTTTGAATATCTACTTCCTTTACCTTAAGCTGGCGATATCCGGACCTCAGATCTATCTTCGAAAAGACCGATGCCCCCTTGAACTGATCAAACAAGTCATCTTTCCTTGGTAGTGGGTACTTGTTCTTGATCGTCAGCTTATTCAACTGGCGATAATCTATGCACATACGCATAGATCCGTCCTTCTTCTTTACGAACAACACCGGTGCTCCCCATGGAGACACACTGGGTCGAATAAAATCGCGATCCAATAACTCTTGAATTTGAGCTTTCAATTCCACCAGCTCTTTCGGTGCCATCCGGTACGGGGCGATAGACACCGGAGCCGTACCTGGTAGAAGCTCGATTCCAAACTCTACCTCACGATCAGGCGGCAACCCCAGAAGCTCTTTTGAAAAACATCCACAAACTCTTTCACTGTTCTAACCTTCCCCACAGTTGCTTCCTTTGCATCTAAGCCACTAACCAACATTAGGAAGGCCATGCACCCTTTCTTCACCATTCTTTCTGCCTTGAGAGCGGACACTACGCTAGATAAATAGTTTCTCCTCTCACCTATCACTAAGACTTCTTCATCCTCAGGAGTCCTCAACATCATGCACTTAGCAGCACAGTCTAAATTCTCACGTTACCTTACCAACCAATCCATGGCTAGGATTAAGTCAAATTCCACAAATGGTAGCTCCATCAAGTTAGCTACAAAAACTGACCCTTGGACTTCTAGAGGCACATCTCTAAAGAATTTGTCTACCACTATTGATTGCCCTAAATGACTAAGTACAGCCATCTCCCTAGAGACAGTTTCAGGATTCATACTCATAGTTTCAGACTCCATACTGGCAATGTAAGAGTGAGTTGACCCAACATCAATCAGTGCAATAAAGGGTAACCCAAAAATGAGAAACGTACCCGTTATCACGTTTGGTGCCTCCCCCTCCTCACGACGTCTGGCCGCGTACACTAACACAGTCTGCCTCGCCTCAGTACTCTCTGATCCTCTGCTTGGTGCCCTGCGACCTCGGCCAAAACCATTCCCTTCTCGGTTCGGACCACGACCTCTTGACACCTGTTGACCACCCCTTCTTGGCTGCACATACCCCTGACCTACCATCCAAGCCCTAGCCATATCTTGCGGACAATTCTTAATCAGATGATCCTTTGACCCACACTTAAAACACTCTTTGTTTCTACCCCAGCACTCCCCCACATGTGATCTCCCACAATGAGCATACTGTCAAAATTGCCCAATAGCAGCTGGCATAGCAACGCGAACAGGTCCATCTACCCTAGGTCTTTTCTGAAAACTTCTCGATGACCCTGACGGTCCATAACTCCTCTTATTTCTACCTCTGTCCTTATCCCTATTCTACTTTTTAGTTCGCTTAACCTCCTCAGCTATCTTGGCTTTTTCCACTAACACAGTAAAATCTCTCTCTCTCGCTGAGGAGCTATCAACACCGTAGCTCGTCTTGTAGCCCATCTTCAAATCTTACACAGTGCTCGTAATCAGTTGCAACAATCCCTCAGGCGTATCGGCTTAACCTCAGAAATTCTACCTCATACTTGGCTACTGGCTTACCCCCTGAACTAAATTCAAGAATGCCTTCCCCTGCGCATCCACATAACTGGCTCTGACATATTTCTCTTGAAACTTTATCTTAAAGAAATCCCAATCCACTCGGTCTACCGTAGTACCCTCTTTGATGGTGAGCCACCATTGGTAGGCCTCATCTCGAAGTAAAGAAACCGCGCCCTTTAGCTTCTCTTCAATTGTGCAGTCTAAGTCATCCATAATTCTCTCGATCGCCTCTAGCTAATATTCAGCCACGTTTGGAGCTACTCCCAAGATACCTCTAAACATTTCGGCCCTATTAGCTCGAGTCACCAGGATGGACTTCGTGTCATCGCCCCTGCGCTCGCCTTGACCACACGCCTAGAACCCATATCATTGCTCGAGATATCGCGATTGTCTCCATCTGCTTGACCTCAAGCTCTACTTCTACAAAGAGAAGAGCGGTACCTCATTCTTTGACCCATAACCAGACCCTACTGGTTCCGACACAGTCACCCTACCCCTACCACAACCATGCACATTACGCCCCCGTCCTCAAGTGCTCATGACTAGCATTCACGGTTTAATCTGATTTAAAAGTTTTATGCATCAGCATCTCTTTCCACTATTTAATGACTGACAGTTTTATGGAAAATAATTTTAACAGTAGTTCTTTCGAATTCAAATTCTATTTACAACATTCAGTTCTCAAGTCTGTATTTCCTAATTTTGGAGTTCACATTCAATCCACCTCAAGTAGAGCATCACATACATACATCAAACACAAATAAACATCCATGAACTTACATTCATCACCTAGAGGTATTTTCGTCATTTCACTACCCAGGGTTATTTTCGTAATAATTTTTTTTCAAAATAAAGTTTCTTGGTGGTTTTCAAAATAGGGACATTTCGGTAATTTTGTAGTCTAGAGGTATTTTGGTAATTTTTCAAATAAGGGTATTTTGGTTATTTTACAAAATCAAGGGTGTTTCGATAAATTTTCTCAACCTAAGGTGTTTTTAGATTATCT
The DNA here is from genome assembly GCA_025506655.1 of Gossypium rotundifolium. Classification (NCBI taxonomy): domain Eukaryota; kingdom Viridiplantae; phylum Streptophyta; class Magnoliopsida; order Malvales; family Malvaceae; genus Gossypium; species Gossypium rotundifolium. Next base: position 133,003,870 of record CP106722.1, read on the forward strand.
ACAAAATCAGAGACATATAAGTAATTTTGCAAAAATTAGGTACTGGTCCCTTTCGGGTTTTAGTCATGACTTTGGCTCATCAACAAGTCCTCGCGGCTAAGGTGAACAGACACTACGCACCAGGTAAGATTCCCGAAAAAAGGAGGTGAGTCACTAGGACCGCTTAAGTACCAAGCTCTTCCTGGATCCATTCCTAGGCATGCGTATGCCTGTTACCACACCCTAACTTAGCAACTTGTTCACAGACATGTTTAATTAGGGAAATTAAATCTTATGAAATTTGCAGAATTGTTCAGTCGAGCCCTAAGGTCCATTATCACTATCCTACCAGTCTACACCCATAAAGTCTATCAAACCCCATATCATATCAGAACAAGAGTTAAAGTACTTATCTGACGGACTTGGGCAAGAGACGCAGGAGCCATGCAAAAGGAAAACATGTATTTCATTCTACTATGCTTTAAAACCATTTGCAAGAAAATGTTTTGAACCTAAAACCCAAAGCCGAGCTTTTGAACCAAGCTCTGATACCAAAATTGTAACACCCCAAACTCGGCCCAACATCACGATCGGATCTAACATGTTACTAGGGAAAAAGGTGTAAAAGGAATCTTGTTTCTAAGGTAGGAAAAATATTGTAAAATAAAAACTGTCTATTCGAATTGGGGTTTTTTTAAAATTAGGGGATTGTAGTTGGAGAAAATTTCAACCGTTGAGTTAAAAATATAATTTAATACCATCATTGTTACAAGTAGAAAACCATTATTTTTTTTTTACATTGCTCAAGTTTTGAAATCCCATTCTTTCCTGTTTCAATATTATCGGATGTAAAGTAAAACATTTCTTTAAGAGTTACGAAACAGTAAAACTACTTAAAAAAATTCCAAAAGTTTATCAAATTAGGAGTGGCCTTATTATAGAATGAAAATATCCCAACAGAAAATAGCAATTAACGTTTTAAAACAAAATTGAAATCAAAACCCTACATGGCCACCTCGAGTCCGATCCAACTCCAGTCCAATGAGTCAAGGTTTACCTGCAATGTGCTTGGAAAACAGGGTGAGTCATTGGGACTCAGTGTGCAATTATTCCACGTCATTCCACAAACGGGCTTGGCCCCAAATCCACATCAAATCGATATACCACATATAAAGATGCAATATGTTAACCCACCCCAACCTAGTATCCATCCGCTACACACCACCCGTCCATCCATCCTCATACACACCAGGGGATTTCTACAATCAACCCTCTATCTGCTACACACCTCTTTGGCGCCTATCCGATGCACACACCGCTTCAAAGTCCACTTAAGTGGTCTAGCCACTAATCCACGTGATCAAATCACCAATATCAACGATGAGACTCGAGGTCATCATCAATCCACAATGAGGCTCAAGGCCATCATTAATCGTGACAGAGTCACCCACATATAAAAACACTTCCCCTTTAAATTAGTATATCCCAAATCCCATGCACATGCAGCATAAAATGGTAAATGGCAACATGATAGAATATGAACACATCCTGATATTTATATATATATATATATATAACATGCTTACATGCATCCACAACCATTTATCCTCAGCTTTGACGTAGATAGTAAACTAACCTGGTTTACCGGATCACCCAACGTGGGTAATAACACCACCACAACCACTATTGCGGCTACCACATATGATTTATACATTTTAATTAGAACAAATAAGGTAACAGTGTGGTAATTACACACCTGATAACACGTAATACGATTCCCTCTACGTTGACACTCTCGTTAACAGGCACTACTGCTATCTGTCTATTCTTTTGCTCGAAGCTGGCGACACCCAGGCTGCCAATCGCGAACCGCAGACATAGCCCTCTTGTTGAACTTAGGGGCTAGGTTCACAGATCCAACCCCTCCCAATGATTGGCTATCATTTGAGTCCATGAACACCTTAGTCACTAACCCGGATTAAAGCAGAGAAAATGAATCAAAAGAAATTAACGCTTAAGGCTAAGGCCCTTAGCTAGACCACCAACTCTCGAAGCTCTTAAACTTAATCCACCAGCCAACCGAATCCCAGGGATCAAAAGAATGCGACACACTTCCACCTACAATCGGCCAAGCACCCAAATATAAGGCTATACGACTATTCGGCTTTGGTTCCCTAGATCTCAAAAGAGATAACGCGCAATGGAAGTAATCGTTACTAACCTTACACCCAAGAGGATTCGGTACTAGCACAAAAGAAGCAGAAATTCGGCAACTCAAAAGAAAATAAATGAAGAAGAGTAGGCCACTAGGATTCGGTTCATGAAGAAAAGTCAGAGTTGAGAACCTTGGATGGGGATATTCGACTAAGGCACAAAGATTGAAGATGATAATGGAGTTAGGGGTTTTCGACTTGGAAAAAAGAAAGAAGAATAAGAGATGAGCAATAAATGCGGCTATGGTGCTTAAAAGAAAACGAGGACAAGAAAAGAAGACGTTACAGCCATGGTCAAAAGATGAGAAAAGAGTAGAGAGAATTCGGCTTTGGCTTTTGAGAGAAAAGAAGAGAAACAACAAAATACAAAATGTGAGATGTGGGAGTGGTTCAATTCGGCATAAAAAAATAAAAGGGGTAAGGCCTTAAGTGCTTTCCAACTAGTCGAAAGCCACACCTCACCAAGGCCTATACCACAATCGGCCACCCCCTAACTAGCACCCAAAACCGAAAGTCCCTCCTCTCCTCCAACTCTTCCAAATTCGGCTGACACACCCCCACTCCAATCCCTTCTTTTTTCCTTATTTTCCTCCTGACCACCTATTCAAATGAGTTTGAATACTTCAAACTCCTAAATCTCCTCTCCTTCCCCTATTCAAAACTATTGACTTCTTCAACCCTCATCCACCAGAGTCCATCCTGAGCACAACACTCCCTAATCTTGGCGTCAAAATAAACACACAAAAAGGAGGTTCCCGTAGCTCGAACCCAAGCCTTCCCCACCTACATAAGGCGTCACTTCCATAAGCCTAAGTGACGTCCCTTGCCACTTTACCAAGGCCCATCTTGCGTCAAAACCTACCACCAACCACACTTAACACCTACTCCAATCAGCTTTCCCCTTCTAAAAGCCCAAAACGCGAATTCCCCCAAGGCTCTAGCCTACCCCTGACTCCTTTCTAGACCCTAAAATAGCCTAACTAGCATGACATCCGTACTATCTACATGCAAATAGATAAAATGCAAAGGCCCCGATTTAGGATGTTACACCCTAAGGAGCATAATGACTGAAATAGCCTTGTAGGGTAAATTGATTAAAATACCCTTGTAGGGTAAATTAACCGTAATACCCCCGTAGGGTAAATGACTTTTATTCTCCTGAAGGACAAAATGACTAAAATGCTCCTACATGTTATATGATTGTTATTGTATGCTATTTATGATATGTCTGCATTCATGTGATATTATGCTGCATGGGGAATGGGATTATTGATTTGGAAGAAGTATATGATTTGTTAGGGTCGCATGGTCGCTTGATGACTGTGGATCCACCGATGGCTTCAAGCCAAGTATGTGACTGGTAGCTCTACTGCAATATTGGTTAGTGCCGCAACCGGTGCTACATAAGAAGTGTAGGGATAGGTGGGTCGAGTAAATCCTCACAAGAGTGCAGGGATGTATAGGAGACGGAGTGCAAGGTTGGTTTGGGTATTCATGCATTGCATATACTGATTCTGATATTGAGATGGGCTTAGGCCCAAAGAGATGTGATATGTGACATTTGATATGGGTTAAGGCCCAACTAAGGCTATTATGGGCTAAGGCCCAATTGCCACCGTTACTGTGTTGGGCTTAGGCCCACATTGATTACTGTAATGGGCTTAGGCCCGGATTGATGTGATGCACACTTTATGATCGATGAGGGTTGTACACACTGAGTTTTCATAAACTCACCCCTCTTTTCAATTTTTCTGGTAATCCTCAGTAAGCGGTTCAACGTACTGGAGGACTCAGAGGTGGCCACACCACGAACAACTTTAAATTTTAGTATTCTATTTTTCTTTAATTAAACCACTATCTTATTGGGTTGTAATAAGGCCTCTTTTAATTTCTGGTTTTTAATTTGGGATTTTAGTTTATTGCATTTTCTATCTGTTAAAAGTAGATCGCGATTTTCAAAAACAATAACTATTTTCAAAACACTACGCTTTCACGACTTAATCTTTAAACATCACGTTTTCGAAAATCATCTGCTTTAAATTAATCTTACGCAACAAACAAGGTTTTGAAGGTAATAACTTTTTAATAAACCTCAAAAAAAAAAAATTGACGTAACTGGGGTTTTACTCAAGCTTTTAATTAAGAAGGGTTTTTAATGAAAACATGGTTTTCGAAAAACACTTCAATTTGACACGCCAAATTCAGCCATAACATATGGGCCGGTTCGGGGTGTTACATTGTTTACCACAATATTTTTACTTTGGTTGATTTGATCTGACGTTACCAACACTAGCTACTGAGGTAGCTTTCAAACTCAAAGGTGGTCTGTCCTGATCACGTCTAAAATAACCTGCAGTAGCCTTTGAACGACTAAAGTCATCCCGAAATTTATTTGATGTCGATTGGAAAGACTTACATAAGGATCTCTTATGTGCATCTCTAGCTTCAAAGTTAGCTTTTCTTTTCTCTTTCCCGAGCTCTTCAGCTTTACATGCTCATTCAACAACTATGATGAACTCTTTTATTTTAAGAATCGACTAACAGCTTGACATCATCACTCAATCTGTCTTCAAATCTTTTACACATTGTTGCTTGATCGATACACATTCCCAAGCATATCTACTAAGTCTCACAAATTCTCGCTCATATTCTGTTACGGTTATACGACCCTAATTCAACTCTCGAGGAATTCTTTGCGCTTTTGATCGATAAATCTCTGACTGATGTATTTCTTACAAAATTTAGTCTGAAAGAACTCCTAGGTAACCCATTCTCTCAGAACTATAGATATTAATTTATTCCATCAATGATATGTGGAATCTTGAAGCAAGGATATAACACATTTAATACACTCGTCAGGGGTACATGATAATTCATCAAACACACGAATCGTATTATCAAGCCAACATTTATCTCGCTCAGCATTATCATCAATAGTGGCTCTTAATTCTTTGGCCCCATGTTTCTTGATTTTATCAACCGGTGGCTAATTCATTTGTACTGGATCAACAACTTGTAGCATAACAAGTATATGAGGAGGAATCGGTGGGGGAAAAGGTTGTGGAAAAGCCAAATTTGTCCGAATATACTGAGTAAACCAATCGTTCATCATCTGATAAAAGGCTTGTCTAGCCTCACTCTCATGACTACTCAAAATTGGCCTTGAATCAGCCAGCGCTGTCCCTTGAGCAGGAGCAGACGCATTACTTTCTACATCATCTGCTATAGCTCGATCGGGATCCATTTACTAAATGAAAACACATTTCAATTGTTAGGAATCATCATACTATTGTAGTTGATAAATATGGCATGTATAGCTAGACTTACACCGCTACGTTAGTCCTAGAATCGACTAACCATAGCTCTAATACCAATAAAATGTAACACCCCTAACTTGTAACTATTTCCGAAATAGGGTTAAGAGGCATTACCTAACATATCAGAAATTTTACGATCATTTCACAAACATACAATACACCATCATCATATCATAGCAAATTTATATACATAGAGTCCCTCTTAAAGGTCTACGAGACCTTAAACATGCATTGGAAAGGGGTCGAGGCTAAACTAAGCACATACAAAATTTTTTTGAAAAATAAAACATTTTCAAACTTACAAAGGTCACACGCCCATGTGGATAGACTGTGTGCCTCACACGGCATTAGATACACCCGTGTGTCTAGGCTGAAACACCCCAAACCCGGCCCACGAGCCTTGACCGGATCTAGTATGTTCCCCGGTGTAAACCGTTTCAAATTCTTTTGTTACTTAGGAAAAACTTGTGTGATTTGAAAGAAAGATCGTTTTGGGTTGGGCTTGAGATGAAAACAAGTTTATTTCATTATAAAAAAAATCCTTTACTTTAGGTGACAAAACGTTTGGGCTTTGTTTTAAAAATAGATTTACTTAATCTTTTAATAAATAAAAGTTTGTAAGCTTAATAAATAAAAACAGATTAAAATAGTTCTACTAAGGCCTTATTACATCAAATAATTCCCAAAATTTTAAAACCAAAATACTTAAAATAAAATAGTCCAAATAAAGAAAATAATAAATAAACTTCTTGCTGTGCATGGCCATCCCTAAGCATCTGCCGGCCCGGTCCATCACTAGTTGTCACTTGAAAAGTAATCCCACAACGGGATGAGTCAACAGACTCAATGTGTAACCAACACTAAAATTTAACAAGTTAGGCATACATTATCATACATGTTCATAAACAAATAAAAGAAAATAATGATGCAACCCAAACCCAAACCTATATGCCATCCGCTACACACCACCCGTACCATCCTGCATACCGTGGGGACTACTAAGTCAACCCTCCATCCGCTACACACCATCAAAGGTAGTCGCTGCAGTCGACATGCTCATCGCCCTTATAAAATATGTGGTCTTAGGTCACCACATTCAGATTTCATGGTCTTAGGTCACCACATTCAGTTATCGTGGTCTTAGGTCACCACATTCAGTTATCGTCGTCTTAGGTCACCACGTCGTGGTCTTAGGTCACCACATTCACTTCCCCTTTTCATATAACCCATATGCCCCATATCTTACATATCATGCACATCATGCCTTAATTCACATTCTTATCACTTTTTCACATGTTACATATAACATATATTCATAATCCTAGTAGGAGTAGGAAACGTACCTGAGTACTTTGTACCATAACATGGAACCTTAGCCATATTCACATACTTATAACATGCACATATTAATTATTGCCATGAATCTTATTAAAAAGTAGTGTGGGGTACACACCTGATTCGCTTAACAATTCACTGAAATCCAAAATCCGATCTAAAGCCTTAGATCTCAAGTCCTACATTCGACCAACCTTAATATGTTAGCATAAAGCCTATTCGGCTATAAAACCGAATCCTAGTAGGATTTGTACACTTAAAACCTACCTTGTTGCCGATTGTCTTTAAAATCAAGTCCCGAAACTTTGTCGTATTCCTTCTTGCATTCGGCCAAACATTAAATCATATCACAGGTTAGTTTCGGCTTTTTAACAATTATGAAATAGATCTTTCAATCAAAACAGGCCTATGGCCGATTGTATTTAGGCACATACCTTGCGATTTCCAAATCCCGAAACTCACCGAATAACTAGGGAACACGCGGCCTATGGTGTACCTTCGGGAAAAGAACTTCTCCTTCCTTGTAATCGACTGATTTTTAGATCTATTAACTATTAGTTTCACTATTTTGAATAAATATGAACTAGATCTAAATACTAAAATAGGCTTTAGCCGAATATACATAGGTGCTTACCTTCCAAATCTTAAATCCCGAATTGGATCCTTGCTTCCTTAATGCTGTCGAAATTCCTATAACCATATGTTAGATTTAATCTAACATTAAAACATAAAACACGGCCTTTGGCCGAATATACATATGTCTTACCTTAGATCCTTCTTGTAGTTGACAATTCTTAAATCCCGAATACACCCTTCCATAATTCGGCCAAAATCAATATCTAGATATTAGTCCCTAGATTTTTGATAGGTCTAAAATATAAAAGAATTGAAACCAATTTTGGATCTTACCCTTTTAAGAAATCGGCAGCACCCTTGTTAAAAGCCCCTTAAAGAATCGGCCTTGATGACTAGATGATAAGGTTTCGACTTTTGGGATTTAATGGAGAAGTCGGCTAGGGGTTCTCTTGGGGTATTAGGTTTCCACAAAAATAAAGAAAAGAGAACTTGAGAATTTTGGCAATGGTGGACTATAGATTGGGCTTAACAAACGAAAGAGAAGAGAAGAGAGGAGAGCACTAAGAAATTCAGCAGAGAGAAGAGGAGGAAGAAAAATTGATGAGTAGCCCTATTCTTTCCCTCTTATAGCCGAAATTACCATTCAGAATCCCTTACTTGGCCACCACTCTTCTATTTTGATAACTTTATCCTTTGATTTATCACTTTATTAAAAGAATTAATCCAACAATTATCTCCTAAAAATAATGATAAATAAATCTATTATTTGTCTCCTATTTAGACGAAATTTAAAGAGAATAAAACTCTTCCCTTGGGTTCCTTAGTGCCGTCCACTTCCCTGCTCTTTGTGTTAAAAATAAAACTCCTTTATTTGCTTCCCAAGTGACTCGAGCCTAGGCCTAATACCCTTGTATATGGCGTCACTTACCTGGGCCTCAAGTGATATCTTCAGGCCACTTTTCCAAGCCTGTTTGTGTGTCAAATTCCTCCTATTAATTTTCTTAAGGCCACCTTGCCTTAGTTTCCTTTTTAAAACTTGACATTTCCTTACATTTTCAGGTTTCCAAAAATGTTCACTTTCCTCTTTTAACTTAACATTTCTAGGTTTCCAAAATGTTCACTTTCCTCTTTTAACTTAACATTTCCAGGTTTCCAAAATGTTCACTTTCCTCTTTTAAACTTAAAAACCAATAATTTTCCAAAGCTTTCTCTTCCATCCTAGAATTCTAAAAAAAACTCTTAAAACACCTCCAAACCCCTTAAAGCCTACTAACACTTGAGTTATGCTCCAAACGCATAACCCCTAATCTAGGATGTTACATAGTCCGTGACAAAACAGGGCATACATACTGACTTGTCCACACGGCCACAAGACACGCCCGTGTGCCAGGCTGTGTGAAAATTAGGGAGGTTACTGACTTGCTCACACGCCGTGTTTCCAGCCCTTGTGGCTTACTGACTTGCTTTGAAATGCAACTATGAGAGACACGGTCGAGACACATGCTCGTGTGCTCAACCGTGTGGGAAAATATAGGCCATTTGCAAGGCCAATTTATGACCCAAATTTTGGGTCAAAGCTACAAGCATCAAACAAGTCTAAATTCATATCCCAAAGGTGTCCAAAACATACCAAAACATGCACAATTTAACTCTTAACAGTATCATTCATTTCCATATGCAAACTTAACTCAAACATACCAATTCAAAACATAGATTTCACATCAAAACATATGATTATTACTTCATTCATAACCATTTCAATTCATTGCATTTCTCATCATGTTAGATTTCTAAATCAACCATGAACTTACCTATAAAAACCATTTCATTTGACCTTTCACAAGCACATCAAAAAATTCAAAATTATGCATCAATAAGCATGGACAAAACTCATTCATAAACACATTAATTAACAAGTCATGTCACATGGCTATATTTTGCACATCTTAAAACATAATCAAAATTCTCTAGCCTATACATGCCATACTCTAATATGTACATATTCAAAAGGTACCAAAATATAGTTTGATAGTGTGGTGATGATCCTCAACGATTCTTGAGCTTTTCGTAGCTTTGAAAATCTATAAAACAATAAACAAACACACACAAAAAGTAAGCTTTCATAGCTTAGTAAGTCATAAGAAAATAATAATCAAATGAACATTAGCATTACAACAACTAGGATGAATCAAGCTATCATTAATTAAATACACATTGTCATACTTTTAACTCATATACATTAATTAACCATATCAAAATATATTAACTTGGCCGAATACACATATATTCATAAGTATATATAATTCTCACTTTCATAATACATATTTCATAAATACACCTTAAGTATATACTTATTATACTTTTCCAAGTATTTAATTTAGCACATACCTAATTCTTTAGCTAGATTTCACATTCGATCTTAAGTTGATATTGCACGTTGAACCATTCGAAATTAATAAGGATACTCAGATAGTCAGAAAGCTCGTACAATGCCAACGTCTTAGACGTGGTCTTACATGTAATTACATATCGATGCCACAGTCCCAGATAGGGTCTTACACGAATCAAATATGATGCCAATGTCCCAGACATGGTCTTACACGTACACAAGTCGATGCCAATGTCCCAGATGTGGTCTTACATGAAATCACATATCGAAATCTTATGTCATGACATATGTATCCTAACTATTCCTAAGGTTCGTACGGGGCTTTCGGATGTCGTATCTCGATCGATTCAAGCTCAACATAAGCTGTAACACCCCAAACCCGACCCAGAAGTTAGGCCCAAATCGGGTGTGACACATTGAAGAAAACGTATAAAGGATTTGAAATTCGTACTAAAATAAGTTTTGTTTAAATCAAGAAAAACAAGTTTGATTTGAGACATTTGATAAAATACTACTAACCTCGAAGATTGATTGATAAATCGATAGATTTGAACTAATAATGAAACACCCCAAACCCGGACCAAAAAGCTTAACCGGATTTGGTATGTTCCTCGAGTAAAACTTTAGCGGAATATCGTTTTGTTCAAGAAAACTTGATGATTTTAAGTAAAAAGGATTAACTTAAAGATCGAGTTGGGCTTAGTTGCAAAATAGATTTGTATTTTCTTAAAACATATATATATATATATATATATTACTGATAAAACCTTTTTAAATTATTTATTGAAAACCATCTAGTTATTTAATAGTTATTGTTCATGGTAAAATAAAAGTAAATCCAAACACAAAATCTAAAAGTAGTTTATAGTGGCCTTATTACAAAAATACCAAACCCAAAATAAAGTCTAAGTAATAAAATTTAAATTAATAAGTTTAAGTTGGGAAATCTCCACAATACTTGATACTAACCTCGAAATCCCCGATTCAACTATGAATTATCTGAAAAGTTTATCCCACAAAGGGGTGAGTCATAAACTCAATGTATAACACATACATTAAAAGGTCCATTTTATCATATGCTTTAAGTCCAAAAAAAAAATTCACATATGGCCATAGGCCCATTTAACTCATATTTAGCCCAAAAGCCCACTTAGCTCATATTTAGCCCAAAGGCCCATTTAGCTCATATTTAGCCCAAAGGCCCATTTCATAGCAGATCAAATAATAAACATTCAATATTACATGGTTATGTATATGAAATAAAATGCAAGCCCTACCCACCTAAATATCCATCCGCTACACACCACCGTACCAACCAACACACAGTAGGGATTACTAAATCGGCCCTCCATCCGCTACACACCATAAGTTCAACATGCACATCGCCTTATAATATTGTGGCAAAGAAAACATGTGACCAAGTCACTGACCAAGTCCAAATTTCAAATACATGACCAAGACGGAGTTCAAATATGTGACCAAGTCACCGGAGTTCAAATATGTGACCGAGGTCACGGAGTCAAATATGTGACCGAAGTCACTGAGTCAAATATGTGACCAAAGAAATGTGGTGAATACTTCCTCCTTTATCAACAATACCCATATGCCCATGCACATACATATCAAATCGATTTTCATGCTATTTACCCCACAAAACATAATATAATCATACTTCATTTCATATTTATGCATATAGCAAAAATAAACGGAATATTGGGGTAAACTAATTTTATATACCAATGATTGGTATCCACAAACAAACATATTGTCATAAAAATCACTTTTTAAAATATAGATCTATGGAAATTTTAATGTAAGGTTACACACCTAGTGACAGTGAGAGCAATACCCTCTCGCCGTCAACACCTAATTGATTAACACATTTGGTTAAGTAGAAAATGCATAACCCCTAATTATCAGGATGTTACAGTTCTACCCCCTTAAAATAATTTCTTCCTCAAAATTACCAACTACTAACAGTCACACATCCTAACCCACCACACTACGCTCTTGTTGCGCACTTTGATCTTAATAAAACTAATATACTTTCTAATTAAATCTTGGAACCCCTTCATATAACCAACTATCTACCACCGAAGCAAACAGATATTTTTCACACATACATACAATTCCTATATCACATCCACACATCGCAAAATAAATACAATCATTCATCATATAACGAAATATAGTAAAAAGGAAACTTACAGATTTGGTGCCGGAGACTCAAGGTGCCATACTTCCAAACAACATGTACTTTCAAACAAATTTTTTTAACCCAATAACCCACAGCCGAGTTTTTGAAACCTAGGCTCTGATACCAAAATTGAAACACCCCAAACCCGGCCCAAAAAGCTTAACCGGATTTGGTATGTTCCTCGAGTAAAACTTTAGCGGAATATCGTTTTGTTCAAGAAAACTTGATGATTTTAAGTAAAACGGATTAACTTAAAGATCGAGTTGGGCTTAGTTGCAAAATAGATTTGTATTTTCTTAAAACATATATATATATATATATACTTGACAAAAACCTTTTAAATTATTTATTGAAAACCATCTAGTTATTTAATAGTTATTGTTCATGGTAAAATAAAAGTAAATCCAAACACAAAATCTAAAAGTAGTTTATAGTGGCCTTATTACAAAAATACCAAACCCAAAATAAAGTCTAAGTAATAAAATTTAAATTAATAAGTTTAAGTTGGAAATCTCCACAATACTTGATCTGATGCCACCTCGAAATCCTTGTCAATTCGATCCATCGCACTATGAATTATCTGAAAAGTTTATCCCACAAAAGGGGTGAGTCATAAACTCAATGTATAACACATACATTAAAAGGTCCATTTTATCATATGCTTTAAGTCCAAAAAAAATTTCACATATGGCCATAGGCCCATTTAACTCATATTTAGCCCAAAGGCCCACTTAGCTCATATTTAGCCCAAAGGCCCATTTAGCTCATATTTAGCCCAAAGGCCCATTTCATAGCAGATCAAATAATAAACATTCACTATTACATGGTTATGTATATGAAATGAAATGCAAGCCTACCACCTAAATATCCATCCGCTACACACCACATGCCAACCAACACACCGTGGGATTACTAAATCGACCCTCCATCCGCTACACACCATCGAAGGCGATTCGAGTCAACATGCACATCGCCTTATAATATTGTGGCAAAGCCACCAATATAGATGTGACCAAGTCACCGATCAAAGTCCAATTTCAAATACGTGACCAAGTCACCAGAATCACATATGTGACCGAAGTCACGGAGTTCAAATATGTGACCGAGGTCACCGGAGTCAAATATGTGACCGAAGTCACCGGATCAAATATGTGACCGAAGTCACCGAAAATGTGGTAAAACCACCAGAATACTTCCTCATTTATCAACAATACCCATATGCCCATGCACATACATATCAAATCAGATTTTCATGCTATTTACCCCACAAAACATAATATAATCATACTTCATTTCATATTTATGCATATAGCAAAAATAAACGGAATATTGGGGTAAACATACCTGAATTTTATATACCAATGATTGGTATCCACAAACAAACATATTGTCATAAAAATCACTTTTTAAAATATAGATCTATGGAAATTTTAATGTAAGGTTACACACCTAGTGACAGTGAGAACAATACCCTCTCGCTCGTCAACACCTAATTGATTAACACACTTGGTTAGTATACACTATTGCTAATAAAATTGTACTTATTGATGAGGATCTAAATCCTTACCTTGATTCTCGAACAGCAGTTATTTGTGGTTTTCTCCACTAGATGGATCAAAACCACTGATATTCCACCAACGTAAAGTGGTTCGGTTGTACGCACTACTTCAAATAACCGATCCTCGTTAGCAGAGGGTCCACAACCCGGTGGAAAGTCTCTAACACCGACATCGCTTTCGTTTGTGGTTTGATGCTAAAGGAGTGCCTCCTCTCTTCCAAACACTCTGTACGGCTCTTTTCTTACCTATCGTGTTGGTCTTAAATCGCCCCTAAAAATACGATCAATTAGTAGTCTATCTAAAGAAATCGATATGATCTAAATTAATAACCTTAGCTTGATGATTTCGAATGGTCACTTCTTAAGAGTTGTCTTCAACAAAGATCTTTGAAAAATCTTTTCAAATGATTCGACCTAGAGAGAAAATAAAAGATCATGATTCTAAATTTGCCAAAGTAAAAGAATTGATGAAAATGATTGACAAAACCTTACTTTGAGTTCTTCAAGATTGACCTTGAATAAGAAGAAAAGAAGGATGATGATTCGGCTTTAACAAAAGATAAAGGAAAAAGATATTGATTTTAGCATAAATAGTTTGGTTTTCAAAGAAATAAAAGGAGAAAAGAAAATCGAAATAGAAATTGATTCGGTTGACAAAAGAGATGAGAATGATGTTGATTCTCAAAAGAAAAGAGATTGGTTTTGGAACCTATGCACATTCGGCCAAGGGTAAAAATTGAAGAAAAGTGGTTCTTGAACCTTTGTAGTTTAAGACAAAGAGGAAAGAGAAGAGAGAAATAGGATGAAAAAGAAAAGAAAAGGTGAAATGATCAAAGAGAGTAAATGGGTTTGGTTATGGAAGAAATTGAATAAAGAAAAGTTTTGGTAATGGTCAAGTGAGAAAAGATGAAAGAAAATGCCTTCAAAAGTGGTAATATTTTGGTACCAAAAAGAGAAAATCTTGAGAGGAAAAGAAGAAAAGAGTACCAAGTTGGCCAAATATGATAGCCAAAACAAAGCGAAGTTTTCACCTAATGCAAAAGATAATTTCGGTTTGGAAGAAAGATTTTGGAGAAAGGAGAAAAGATGGACAATTTGCTAGGATTTTTGGCCAACTAGCACCCTAATGGCTACACTAAATTTTACATCAACCTTAGCCAACATCATCCCCTTTTTCCTCCTTGTTTCTTCCCCATCATATCCAAAATTTCCAAGACAATTAATCACTCCCTTAGCCCTTCATGTTGTCTAGGTTCATGGTCAAATGACCATGAACAAACTCCCAAAACATTGCCTAATATCATGCCTTTTGCCCCTCTCATCTTATCATCAACTTATGATTCCATACCATAAGTTCCTAGCTTCCTTTTCACATGGTCAAATAGCCAAAATTAAGAGAATACTCATCCACTCTAGAACATTCTTGGTGACACTAAAGGGAAGGAAACAAAATAAAAATCCTCCCTAATGCTAACTAGGAGATTCGAACCTCACTCCTCGAGCACACATCCATGCATCTTAACCACCTTGCCAATTACTCAACTTATGCTAGAAACCTCTTGTCATTAATTCTTAAAGTTCGACTTGCTTAGCTCTCTCTTAATTATTAGAAATTAAAAGTTTCACTAAGCATTCACTTAATTAATGAAGCTCAAATAACTTCCAAAATACACTCAATAATAATTAAGCATGCAACATCATTCGATTAAGTAGAAAATGCATAACCCCTAATTATCAGGATGTTACAAATAATCTTATAAAATGTGACTTTTGAAAATGACGTTGAAAATTCGAAGAAGATTTCCGTATTAAAAATATTTGTAAAAATTTTATTATGAAATCCATTTGTTAATCGATTTTGGAAAACCTTTATTATGATTTTAGAAAATCCCATTTAAAATAATTTGAGTAAAATTTAAACACGTCAAACATAAAGCAAAATAAAATAATCCAGAGGCCTTATTACAAATAAAAACCCATAACAGCAAAAGTAATAAAACAGAATATGTAATTTAATAAAGTTCAAAACACCAATTTCTGAAATATGGCCTCCATCGAGTCATCCATGGCCCCAAGTCCTCGTCATTGAGCATTACCTACAAGGGTTAAGAGAAAAGGGGGTGAGTTACAAGAACTCAGTGTGTAACCCACTTACCATTATTCACTGGGCCAAAAATCCCATTTTATTGGGCCAAAGCCCATTTACAATTATAACATAATAACATGTATATAATATGCATGTGTTATGTAATTTCCCAACCAAACCTAGTTTTCCATCCGCTACACACCACCCGTACCAACCAACACACCTATGGGGAGCGTTAGTCACCCACCCCGCCAACACACCAAACTGGGCATTAAGCCATATATCAAATTGGGCATTAAGCCATATATCAAACTGGGCATTAAGCCATATATCAATTTGTAGACAAGCCACCAGAATTTTGTAGGAAAGCTACCAGAACTTCTCTTCGTCAAATATCCCAACCCATGCAAATCATGTATATAATATGCATATTCAATTACTACAATCCATTCATATAATTATTACAAACATACAACCCATTATAAAAAATTTCACAATCTGGCCCATATCACATTTTGGCCCTTATAACTCATATCACATTTGACCCATATATCAAATATCACATTTGGCCCATATTTCAGATATCACATTTGGCCCATATATTAGATATCACATTTGGCCCATATATCAGATATCTCAATTCAGCCCATTAAGCAAATACATATTTCAGCCTATTAACACTTTACATATCGGCCCAATAGGGGCATTTCCGTAATTTAGCCCATAAAGGCATTTTCGTAATTTGGCAATCGTACCCGCAAAGGGTATTTCGGTAATTTACCCTCTAAGGGTATTTTGGTAATTTCGTAACCAAGGCTTAACTACTAATTTGGGGCATAAAAGTTTGAAAATGTCCATCTGCATCATACTGACTAAATTGACCATAACTCGAGTGGGGAATCTCAAAATCTAAATCCGTAAATTTTCCTTGAAACTAGACTCATATATCTCCTTACTATGTTTTTCTAGAATTTTTGGCTTAACCATTTAGTACAGTTTATTCCTTAAAATTTCCCTTGTTTCACTGTCCAACAATTCTGACCTCTCTTACCCAAAATTCAAATATCTCATTGTACAGTTTTCATATATTGTTCCCACTTGTTTCTATTGAAAATAAACTCACTAATGAATCTTTAAATATAAACTATATCTCTTAATTCACTTTGTATAATTTTATATTATTTTTCCAAGATAGATTAGGTGTAACACCCCAAACCCGGTCTATGCGTTAAGACGAGATATGGTTTGTCACACAAATAGAACATTCTTTTAGTCTATTTAATGATTTAGGTGAATCGGTATTTCAAAACCCTTTTGAAAATAAAGTTTAATAAAAACCAAGAGAAATAATTCTAAGTTCGATGAATTTGAAAAAAAACATTAATTGAAAATCTCATCATTTAATATTTAATTATCAAAACCTTAAAGTAATTTTTTTATAAAAGTTCAAAGGATTTGAAAATAAGAATAGATAAAGAATCTTATATGTTTGAAAACCCATAGTATTTTAAGAGAACATTATAGGATAAACATAAGCCCATATTAAATATCCAAAACATAATTTAAATCCATCCACGCATAAAAATCCATAAAACATTAATAGAGGCCTTATTACATCTTATTCAAAATAGTAATTTAAAGAAAGTACTTAATAAAAGTTCAAAGTTTATAAACCCATGTTTGCAGTATGGCCTCCACGAAGTCATCCTCGGCCCAAGTCCACGTCAATTTCCATTACCTGAGATGGAAAAATTTAAAGGAGTGAGTTACTTAGAACTCAGTGTATAACTCACTTACTATATCCACTGGGCCAGATCATCAAGTCATAATTTTGGGCTTGAGTCCATAAAGCATTTAACAATGTAATAACTGTAATGTATGCAAAATGAAATTTCCCACCCAAACCTAATTTCCATCCGCTACACACCACCCGTACCAACCATCACACCTGTGGGGATCAAGTCAACCCACCCCGCCAACACACCAATCGTAGGCATAAAGCCATTTTTTTTATTTGTGGCAGAGCCATCGAACTAGATTGTGACAAAGTCACCGAACTAGAGGCATTGAGCCATTAAATTATTTTGTGGCAGAGCCACCGAACTAGAGGCAATGAGCCATTTAATTATTTTGTGGCAGAGCCACCGAACTAGAGGCAATGAGCCATTTAATTATTTTGTGGCAGAGCCACCGAACTAGATTTTGGCAACAGGCCTTTCTTCTCTTCATCATTAATCCCAACCCATGCAACATGTATGTAAAATAGTCTATTTATATATGATGATTTTAGCAAAAAGGCCCAATTTACATGCGAGTTAATATTTTAGATTTTTATTAAGGCCCATAATACAAAATATCATTTAGCCCATTTAACAATCTAGCAACTTTGGCCCATTTAACAATCTAGCAGGGATTTCAGCCCATTTAACAATCTAGCATACTTTTCTTCCCATTTAGCGATCTAGCATATTTTCGGCCCATTTAACGATCTAGCAGGGATTTCGGCCCATTTAACGATCTAGCATACTTTTCGGCCCATTTAACGATCTAGCATACTTTTCGGCCCATTTAGCGATCTAGCAGGGATTTTCGACCCATTTAACGGTCTAGCAGTGGTTTCGGCCCATTTAGCAAGAAACATAAAATTTACATTTTACCAACTAACTCATTGAGGGCATTTTCGTAAATTTCACAACTTAACCATTTTCATGTATTTTCACAAAAATACTAATTATTACGTATTTTATCGATTTTGTCATCTTTACGATTTTTCCCAATAATTACGGTATAACATCTAACCCGAGATAGGTGTGAAGTAACACACCTTGATATTGTGAGTACTAAACCTTCCCGCTCGTCAACACTAAACGTAACACGAACCATTAGAACACTTTCATTTATTAAAAAAATATTCTATTGGTAAACGATCTAAATCTTTACCCTTTTGATTTCGAACCACTTCTATTTGTGATTTCTCCTCGATTGTTGGTTTGTTGCCCGATGAGAATCCTCGAACGAACAAAGGTTCGGGAGTACAAATAACCTCAAACAATTGATTCTCCTCGGTTGAAGGTTTGCAACCCGGTGGAAAATCCCAGATTCCCTAAACTGCCATTCGTTTATACTTATGGGGATTAGCGGAACGGCCCCTCTTTTGAAGACTATGGACTGCCCTTTTCTGCCCTATCTTGAATCTCTCTAATGGCATAGGATCATTAGTCCGACTTATAAATATCGAAATATGGCTAACGATTTTTTTAAAAGATTTGAGATTGGCTTACCACGATTATCTTCGCTCCTCGAAGAAACGATCGAGCGATTACGTCCCTATAACGGAATCGATTAAATAACTAACTATACTAATATAATGAATAAAATAAGAATCCTTAAAGAAAATCTCATTACCTTAATTCTTGAAATCGATTCCAAAGTTCCATAATACTCAAGAACACCTTGAGTTTCTACCCTCCAGAAATCTCACTATTGCTCACGATTGAAAAGAAAATTGAGTGAGAAGAATTCAGTTATGACCAAACAAAGAAATGAAAAAAAATTTTGGCACAAGATCAAACTAACATTCGGCCATGAGAGAAAATGTTGAAGAGATTTTAATGAAGAAGAAAATAAAAGAATAGGAAAAATGGAATGATAGGGTTCGGTTTCAAGAGAGAAAGAGAGAAAGAAAAGAGAAGAAAAGAGAATGGAGTTTAAGAGAATTTTGCATTCGGTATAGGGGAGGAAAAATGAGAAAAAATGAAAAGATGAAATATTTGTTTGCTTATGAGTTTTCGGTCACAATGAGAAAAAGACTTGGGAGAGAAAAAGGTTTCAAAACCGAAATGGTCAAAAGAAAATGACTCAAGAATGAGTTGCTTACTCAAGTATTTTGGCAAATTTCGGCTAGAGAGAATATGGATGGAGAGGAAATATGTTTTGCTAAAAAAAAATGACCAAATGAATGTGTTTCACCAACACCAAAGCCTACCAAAGCAATCACAAAATCGGCCATCCCCTAGCCTCTATGTCAGTCAAATACAAGGTCAAAAGGCCATTAGGAAGTTTCCAAAACATCTCCCTACTCTTAAGCCTTATCCTCCTCCTTTTTCCTTAAGTTGAAGAGACAAAATCCCCCAATTCAAGCCATTCTATCCCCTATCTTAAGCTTTCCATAATCCTTAGTCTTCTTACCAAAAAAAAAAAAAATCCAACTCATCCTAATCTTATCCATAGCCGACACATGCTAGGCTAAAGCAAAAATAAAACTCCCTAATTGCATGCTAGGTGATTTAAACTCCTTCCCTCATGTCCAACTTATGGTGCCTTCACCACTTTGCCACTTACTCATCTTATGCTATCTTTTAGTACTTAATTAACTTATGTTTCAAGGTTACCTAATTTCTTTACACTAAAGTACACTTTACTAATATTTATTTTAACTCCAATTAAACTCGAGCTAACACTTAGCAACATAATGATACTCGAATAATTAGGATGTTACAATTCTACCCCCTTAAAGAAAATTTCGTCCTCAAAATTTACCTGATTAAAAGAGGTGAGGATATTGTTGCCGAATTGCATCCTCAGGCTCCCACGTAGCTTCCTCCGCTCCGTGATTATGCCATAAAACTTTGACCAATGGCACGGTCTTCTTTCTTAGTACTTTCACGTCTTGGTCTAAAATTTCCACTGGTTCTTCTTCAAAAGACAAGTCTGATTTCAATTCCACCTCCTCTACCGGTAATATGTGAGATGGATCCAATCTATAGCGTCTCAGCATGGGAAAATGTTATGAATTTGACTCAACTCCAAATCATGTGTAGGGTAATTTACTTCGTGTGGTCTCAACTGTCGAGAAACATAAGCCACCACCTTTCCATTTTTCATCAGCACACAACCCAAACCCGTGTGAGAAGCATCACAGTAAATAGTAAATTCTTTTCCAGCCTCTGGTGAATCAAAACTGGTGCTTCCGTTAGAATCTTCTGCAATTTCTCAAAACTCTCTTGTTGTCTTTCAGTCCAAATATATGGAACTCCTTTCCACAACAGTTTGGTTAGGGGTGCAGCAATCAATGAAAACCCCTCAACAAAGCGTCTATAATAACCAGCCAAACCTAAGAATCTCCTAATTTCAGCTACCGATTTTGGTGGTTTCCAATCCAGCACAGCCTCAATCTTCTGAGGATCCACCTTTATTCCTTCAGCTGATACCACATGACCCAAGAAAGTCACTTCCTTTAGCCAAAATTCACATTTACTGAATTTGGCATAAAGTTGCTTATCACGAAGTATCTGCAATACTACACGCAAATGCGTGTCATGCTCCTCTTCATTTCTTGAATAAACCAAAATGTCATCTATGAACACTACCACAAACCAGTCTAAATATGGTTGAAAGACTCGGTTCATCATGTCCATAAATGCGGCTGGTGCATTGGTTAACCCAAATGGCATCACCAAAAACTCATAATGTCCATAACGAGTTCGAAATACCGTCTTATAAATATCTGCTTCTTTCACCTTAAGTTGGTGATAACCCGATCTCAAATCAATTTTGGAGAAAATTGAAGCTCCCTTCAATTGATCAAACAGGTCATCAATTCTCGGCAAACGATGCCTATTCTTGATCGTCAATTTATTTAATTGACTATAATCAATGCACATACGCATCGATCCATCCTTCTTCTTAACAAATAAAACCGGTGCTCCCCACGGAGATACACTAGGTCGAATAAATCCCCGATCCAACAATTCTTGAATTTGAGCTTTAAGCTCCGTCAACTCCTTCAGTGCCATTCTATAAGGAGCAATGGGCATTGGAGCCGTTCCAGGCAAAAGCTCAATGCCAAATTCTACTTCCCGATCTGGAGGTATACCAAGAAGTTCATTGGGAAATACATCTGGAAATTCCTTCACCGTTCTCACATCATCCACAGATAACTCTTTGGCATCCAAAGCATAAATAAAAGCTAGGAATGCTCTATATCCTTTCCGCACCAACTTTTCTACCTTCAACGCAGATACCACATTTGCCAAGTAATTCCTTCGTTCACCTATCATTATTACTTCCTTATCATCGAAGTTCTTAATGACATCCGCTTTTCAGCACAATCCAAATGCGCCCGATGCTTAACCAACCAATCCATGCCCAGAATGAGATCGAACTCGCCAAAAGGAAATTCCATCAAACTCGCCAGAAATATTTCTTCTTGAATTTCTAAGGGCGCGTCTCTAAACAGTTTATTTACAATTACCGACTGTCCTAAAGGACTAATTATCATCATCTCACTATCGGTAATTTTAGATTCTAGATTCAAGTTTCTAGATATGGTGCTAGCAACATATGAGTGGGTAGAACCAATATCTATTAAAGCGAGAATAGGTACATCAAAGATGAAGAACGTACAGTTATTACATCGTGCATTTCCATCCTCATGGCGCCTAACGCATAGACTAATCACGGCCATCTTGCATCTGTTGCCTCTAGGACCATTGCCTCGACCGGTGCACCTTGACCACGCCCACTCTATTACCACCACGACCGGTCCACGACCTCTTGATGGTCTTTGAGTACCTCTGGCGGGTGTGCATCAAGACTAAGAACTTCCCGAGTTGTATCCGTATGTCGAGGGTAATTTCTATATTGGTGATCCATTGAACCACATTTATAACAAGCGCCCGTTTTCCTCCAGCACTCTCCAGAATGCCTTTTTCCACATTCAGCACAATCTCGACTTTGATTATTAGCTACAAGTGCTCTACCTTGAGCTGGTTCATCATTCCGAGGCCTCTTCAGAAACCTTTTTGAAGAACCCGACTGCTTTATATCTCTCTTGCTTCTAAATCTTTCCGATTCTGACGTTCTGAGTTCTTAGCCTCTTCGGCTATCTTGGCTTTTTCCACAAGCGTGGCAAAAGTTCTAACTTGTTGTGGGGCAATCAGAACCCGCAACTCATCATTCAACCCATCCTCAAAATGTCCACAACGTTCATGATTTGTTGACACTATTGTCCGAGCATAACGACTCAAGCGTAAAAACTCAGCCTCATACGCTGCCACTGTCTTATTCCCTTGAATTAGATTCAGGAATTCCTTCCTTCGGGCATCCACATAACTTGTTCCTACATACTTCCCTTGGAAGGCAGCTTTGAAGAATTCCCAAGTAATCAATGTAGCCTCAGTGCCCTCTCGAACAGTAAGCCACCATTGATACGCCTCGTCTCTTAGCAAGGACACAGCTCCTTTCAGTTTCTGCTCGACAGTGCATTCCATATCATCCATAATCCGCTCCATGACTTGAGCCAATATTCGCCACATTCGAGCTACACGGAAACTCCTCTAAAAACTTCTGCATTTTTAGACTTGAGTCGTTCGATATCCACCCACGAGTTGTTGGCCCAACTCTAGTTTCCAGCGACCCTTTCAAGGACTCGCAACATTGCTCGTGTCAAAGCATTATCTTCTTCCATATGATCATGTGATCCCGTCTCACTCTCAAATGAGGCAGGTGCATCCATTTCCGGCATATGATTTGGTGCTTCAGTTGCACCTCTAACACCTCGTCCTCTACCACGGCCACGTCTATCGCGTCCACGACCACGTCCTCTAGTGCCCATAATGTCTAGCTCGATTTAATCTGATTACAAGTTTTATGAATCAGAAAATTGTTTCAGTGTTTATTAACGATGTTTTATGAGATTTGAGAGATAATGTTGTTTTTCGCAAACACATCCTATAGTCTCAATCTCTACAATTTTCAACATCTAAAACTAAAAGTTCTAGAGTGTTCCTATGATCATATCATCAAAATAATAATCATTCAAGAATGTGAATACTTACTTGACTTGGTGCCGGATGCTTGTGGTGCCATACTATTCTTTAAAACATAATTGAAATAATTTCATATAGAAGTTATTTGCTGAACCCAACCACAGCCGAGTTTTGAAACTGGCTCTGACACCATTAAATGTAACACCCAAACCCGATCTATGCGTTAAGATGAGAT
Source organism: Gossypium rotundifolium (assembly GCA_025506655.1). NCBI lineage: Eukaryota > Viridiplantae > Streptophyta > Magnoliopsida > Malvales > Malvaceae > Gossypium > Gossypium rotundifolium. The sequence goes on from CP106722.1 coordinate 133,027,524, forward strand.
TTGGTTTGTCACACAAATCGAACATTCTTTTAGTCAATTTAATTATTTAGGTGAATCGGTATTTCAAAACCCTTTTGAAAATAAAGTTTAATAAAAACCAAGAGAAATAATTCTAAGTTCGATGAATTTGAAAAAAAATATTAATTGAAAATCTCATCATTTAATATTTAATTATCAAAACCTTAAAGTAATTTTTTTTATAAAAGTTCAAAGGATTTGAAAATAAGAATAGATAAAGAATCTTATATGTTTGAAAACCCATAGTATTTTAAGAAAACATTATAAGATAAACATAAGCCCATATTAAATATCCAAAACATAATTTAAATCCATCCACGCATAAAAATCCATAAAACATTAATAGAGGCCTTATTACATCTTATTCAAAATAGTAATTTAAAGAAAGTACTTAATAAAAGTTCAAAGTTTATAAACCCATGTTTACAGTATGGCCTCCACGAAGTCATCCTCGGCCCAAGTCCACGTCAATTTCCATTACCTGAGATGGAAAAAATTAAAGGAGTGAGTTACTTAGAACTCAGTGTATAACTCACTTACTATATCCACTGGGCCAGATCATCAAGTCATAATTTTGGGCTTGAGTCCATAAACAGATTTAACAATGTAATAACTGTAATGTATGCAAAATGAAATTTCCCACCCAAACCTAATTTCCATCCGCTACACACCACCCGTACCAACCATCACACCTGTGGGGATCAAGTCAACCCACCCCGCCAACACACCAATCATAGGCATAAAGCCATTTTTTTTATTTGTGGTAGAGCCACCGAACTAGATTGTGACAAAGTCACCGAACTAGAGGCATTGAGCCATTAAATTATTTTGTGGCAGAGCCACCAAACTAGAGGCAATGAGCCATTTAATTATTTTGTGGCAGAGCCACCGAACTAGAGGCAATGAGCCATTTAATTATTTTGTGGCAGAGCCACCGAACTAGAGGCAATGAGCCATTTAATTATTTTGTGGCAGAACCACCGAACTAGATTTTGGCAACAGGCCTTTCTTCTCTTCATCATTAATCCCAACCCATGCAACATGTATGTAAAATAATCTATTTACATATGATGATTTTAGCAAAAAGGCCCAATTTACATGCGAGTCAATATTTCAGATTTTTATTAAGGCCCATAATACAAAATATCATTTAGCCCATTTAACAATCCAGCAACTTTGGCCCATTTAACAATCTAGCAAGGATTTCGGCCTATTTAACAATCTAGCATACTTTTCGGCCCATTTAGCGATCTAGCATATTTTCGGCCCATTGAACGATCTAGCAGGGATTTTGGCCCATTTCACGATCTAGCAGGGATTTCGGCCCATTTAACGATCTAGCATACTTTTGGACCCATTTAACGATCTAGTAGGGATTTCAGCCCATTTAACGATCTAGCAGGGATTTCACCCATTTAATGATCTAGCATACTTTTCGGCCCATTTAGTGATCTAACAGGGATTTTCGGCCCATTTAATGGTCTAGCAGGGGTTTCGGTCCATTTAGCAAGAAACATAAAATTTACATTTTATCAACTAACTCATTGAGGGCATTTTCGTAAATTTCACAACTTAACCGTTTTCATGTATTTTCCCAAAAATACTAATTATTATGTATTTTTCTGATCTTTATGATTTTTCCCAATAATTACGGTATAACATCTAACCCGAGATAGGTGTGAAGTTACACACCTTTATATTGTGAGTACTAAACCTTCCCGCTCGTCAACACATAAACGTAACACGAACCATTAGAACACTTTCATTTATTAAAAAAATATTCTATTGGTAAACGATCTAAATCTTTACCCTTTTGATTTTGAACCACTTCTATTTATGGTTTCTCCTCGATTGTTGGTTCGTTGCCCGATGAGAATCCTCGAACGAACAAAGGTTCGGGAGTACGAATAACCTCAAACAATTGATTCTCCTCGGTTGAAGGTTCACAACCCGGTGGAAAATCTTGGATTCCAGAAACTACCCTTCGTTTATACTTAGGGGGATTAGCGGAACCGCCCCTCTTTCGAAGACTATAGACTGCCCTTTTCTGCCCTATCTTGAATCTCTCTAATGGCATAGGATCATTAGTCCGACATATAAATATCGAAATATGGCTAACGATTTTTTTAAAAAGATTTGAGATTGGCTTACCACGATTATCTTCGTTCTCGAAGAAACGATCGAGCGATTACGTCCCTATAACGGAATCGATTAAATAACTAACTATACTAATATAATGAATAAAATAAGAATCCTTAAAGAAAATCTTCTTACCTTAATTATTGAGATCGATTCCAAAGTTCCACAATACTCAAGAATGCCTTGAGTTTCTACCCTCCAGAAATCTCACTATTGCCCATGGTTGAAAAGAAAATTGAGTGAGAAGAATTCGGTTATGACCAAACAAAGAAATGAAAAAAAATTTTGGCACAAGATCAAACTAACATTCGGCCATGAGAGAAAATGTTGAAGAGATTTTAATGAAAAGAAAATAAAAGAATAGGAAAAATGAATGATATGGTTCGGTTTCAAGAAGAGAGAAAGAAGAGAAAGAAAAGAGAATGGAGTTTAAGAGAATTTTGCATTCGGCATAGGGGAGGAAAAATGAGAAAAAATGAAAAGAAGAAATATTTGTTTGCTTATGAGTTTTCAGTCACAATAAGAAAAAGACTTGGGAGAGAAAAAGGTTTCAAAACCGAAATGGTCAAAAGAAAATGACTCAAGAATGAGTTGCTTACTCAAGTATATTGGCAAATTTCGGCTAGAGAGAATATGGATGGAGAGGAAATATGTTTTGCTAAAAAAAATGACCAAATGAATGTGTTTCACCAACACCAAAGCCTACCAAAGCAATCACAAAATCGGCCATCCCCCCTAGCCTCTATGCTGTCCAAATACAAGGTCAAAAAGCCATTAGGAAGTTTCCAAAACATCTCCCTACTCTTAAGCCTTATCCTCCTCCTTTTTCCTTAAGTTGGAGAGAAAAAAATCCCCCAATTCAAGCCATTCTATCCCCTATCTTAAGCTTTCCATAATCCTTAGTCTTCTTACCAAAAAAAAAAAAAAAAACAATCCAACTTATCCTAATCTTATCCATAGCCGACACATGTTAGGCTAAAGCAAAAATAAAACTCCCTAATTGCATGCTAGGTGATTCGAACTCCTTCCCTCATGTCCAACTTATGGTGCCTTCACCACTTTGCCACTTACTCATCTTATGCCATCTTTTAGTACTTAATTATTGATTCACCCACACACCCACGAGCACAGGCAGGATCTGGTATGTTCCTAAAGTGAACCGATTTCAAAATCATTCGTTACTTAGAGAAATTAAGTAAAATTTTAGAAAATGTTGTTGTGGATTGGGCTTAGATTGGAAACCCATTTTATTAAACTTGTAAATCCAATTTGATTTATTACGTCCAAAATAGTTCTTAGCACAATATTTAAAAGTAAAGTAAAAATAAAGAATAATCCACTGGGCCTTATGGCCTTATTACATCAAATAAAACCCAAAAGAAATATAATTAAGGGTACCAAACAGAAATAAAGTCCAAATAAAATAAAATCTCCAAATGTAGCATGGCCACCTCAAGGTCCACGGCCGGTCAAATCCTTTGCTCATCACACGAAAATAATTCCCACGGTGGGTGAGTCAGCAGACTCAATGTGCACACAATACTAACATTCAACAATTCGGGCATTCATGTTCAAATCATCGATCCATATAAAATGAAATTATGATGCAACCCAAACCCAATCCTAATGGTCCATCCGCTACACACCACCCGTACCTGCCATTCACACCGTGGGGACTACTAAGTCAACCCTCCATCCGCTACACACCATCGAAGGCGTTCATTGCGGTCGGCGTGCTCATCGCCCATATCGTTGTGTCATTAGACACTATAGTCAAATTATCGTTGTGTCATTAGACACTATATTCAAATATTGTAACCGAAGTTACCAAAATTTCACAATGTGACCGTAGTCAACATATTTCGTTGGTGAGGCCAAGTCAACACCTTCGTTGGTGAGACCAAGTCAACACCTACTCTCCCCTTTACATAAATCCGAATGCCCCAAAATATATATTGTGCATAACTTAATTTCATGTTCATATACATATATTAGCATGTTATAAAATAACATATTTCACAATCCTATCAGTAGGAAAGCGTGCACAGGTACTTTTTATCACATTTGTGGTACTTAGCCACATTCACATTCTCGTACATATTCATATATTAAAATAATAGCCATAGGAAATACAGAAGGTTAGTAAGGGTACACACGATTGGCTTAATAGATTCCTTGAAATCCGAAGAACGATCTACCGATCTAGATCTTTATCTCCTATATTTACCAATTATTAAAACATATTAACAAACCTATTTGGCTTAAAACCAAATCCTAGTAGGATTTGTATTATTTACCTTGTTGCCGAATTGGATGATTGTAAATCGAATCCCACAATTGCTAGTATCCTTTTCCTTGAAATCGGCTATCACTAATTCATGTAACCATGTGAGTTTTCGCTTTTGAAATAATGAAAATAATTCCAAATACCAAAATTAAGCCTTTGCGAATATCACTTACCATACAAATTCCAAATCGAAGAGGATTCCTTGCCCTATATGTAGGTCAAAATCTTCATGTTAGATCTAATCTAACATATACATCATAACCTTTAATCAAATAAATTTATCTTACCTTAGATCCTTGATCCTTGTATTCGACAGTTGAAGAAACCCTTTTGATGTTGTAGTTGATTGCTCCTTTACTTAGAATCAACAAAGATTGACTTTGATGAGAGAGAGAGAGAAGAAAAATAGAAGAAGAAAAGATGGATTTTGCTTGAAGAAAAATTAGAGAGAGGGGAGAGAGCTAGGAAAATTTGACAAAGAGGAAGCAAAAGTGATTGAGTAGCCCTCCGCCTCCTTTTATAGCCAAAGTTATCGACCTAGAGTCCCTTACTTGTCCACCACTCCTCTTTTGATAATATTATCTCTTTTATTTAAAAGATAAAAGCCTTTAATCCATCCATTATCTCCTCAATTATCTCCTTAGAAAATAATCCTTTATTTATCTCTTATTATTCACATATTTATGTGAATAAAACTCCTTTATTTATCTCTTATTATTCACATATTTATGTGAATAAAACTCCTTTATTTATCTCTTATTATTCACATATTTATGTGAATAAAACTCCTTTATTTATCTCTTATTATTCACATATTTATGTGAATAAAACTCCTTTATTTCTCTCTTATTATTCACATATTTATGTGAATAAAACTCCTTTATTTATCTCTTATTATTCACATATTTATGTGAATAAAACTCCTTTATTTATCTCTTATTATTCACATATTTATGTGAATAAAACTCCTTTATTTCTCTTACATATCCAAGTTTCCTAAAATGTTCAAGTTTCCATTTTATCATTTCCAAAAATGTTTAGGTTTCCAAAAATGTCTAAGTTTCCAAAAATGTCTAAGTTTCCAAAAATGTCTAAGTTTCCAAAAATGTCCATTTCCATTTCCATTTCCATTTCCATTTCCATCTCCATTTTCATTTCCATTTTCATTCATTTCTAGGTTTCCAAAAGTATCAAAAATTTATTCATAGTACTTGAAACTTGTCATTTCATACAATTAAACTGGAAATGGATAGGCCCTATTCAGGATGTTACAATTAACTTATGTTTCAAGGTTACCTAATTTCTTTACACTAAAGTACACTTTCCTAATATTTATTTTAACTCCAATTAAACCCGATCTAACACTTAGCAACATAATGATACTCGAATAATTAGGATGTTATATTAGGGAACCATAAAATCACTCAGAACCAGTCTCACTAAAATTAACATATCTCAGAATATAAAATTCATTTTCCTTCTCTGTTTCTTCCTTATCAAAATAGACACAGTAAGCTTTGATTTGATATCTCATTCACTTATTAATTCCCTTTCTCCTATTTTTCATGATTTTTGAAATCACATCACTGCCACTAACCAAAACGGTTTTATTACAAAAACATGGTTACCACTATGAACCTACGCACCCCCCAGTGATCCCGGATGCCGATTACCAGTTTTCTTTGGTATTTTGACCAAATCATAGAACATATCATACAAACTTTCAGAGAGATGAGATTTCACACTATTTCAAACATGTTTTCGGAAGGTACGAGATTACACACCTTATTACGGGATCCGTAACACAATACTCTTCGTGGAACCTAAAAGTAAAATCGATCAACAATTAGTCCAAACCCAATTTACAACTTCATCCAAGTATTGCGATTGATCTAACAATCTATATCACTTACCACCAATCCGAGTCTCTTATTACGAGGGATAGATCGAGCGATTAAGTACCTAAAACATATAGTCAATTAATTATCCTTCAATCCGATTAATACAATAACTAATAAAGTTATTGAAAAAGACTATGAGAGAGCTTCCTTACCTTGAATAATGAAATTCTCGTTTCACACGATCTTCCTATGGCTAAGGTCGATTAAGCTATGTGGTAGAAAATTGGCACTCCTCCATACCACCACAAAGAAAGAAATGATCTTATTGGAGCGAGTACAAAAATATGATGATTCGGTTCCTCCCAAATCAAAACTTATATTTGGCACCAAGAGAAAAAAAACGAGATAAATGTTGGAAGAACGCTTACCGATTGATCAAAGATTGAATGTAAGTACGGATGAGAAGAAAGGTAGAAAGGAAATGAGAGTTCGGTTTATAAAGAAAATGAAAATGAATATTCGGCTATGTGAAATGATTATACCAAATTTTGTGATTAAAAGATGGTGTCGGTTTGAGAAGAGAAAGAATTAGAGAAATAGTTGAAAGAAAGAGAAGATGGGAGGTTGGATAAATGATAGATGATTCGGCTATCAAGAAAGAGATAAACAAGAGATGAAAATCTTGATCAAACAAAAGAGTAAGAAAATGCACAAATGTGCTTTAAGAATTCGGCCAAAGAAAAATGAAAGAAGAAAAATATAGTCACCAAGGCTAAGAATTTCGGCACAAAGCAAAGGAAAGGATTGAGAAAAAAACACCAAATTGTGCAAAAGTGATTTTTGGCCTAATCAACACCAAAAGTCCTACCAAAAGACTAATCAATTTGGCTATCACTCTATAGCCCTAAAACCGAATCTACATACATGCTCTAAAGGTCAAAAACTTTGCCAACCATCCTTTCCATAACATTTCCTTGAAATATGCCACATGTTCCCCTACATTCCCTTTTCTTTTGATTCCTTTCCTAACTTTATCCTTGCCTTATTCTTTTAGCCACCTTACCAAAAATAATGAAGTCCACACTTGCCAAAATTACTCCTTGACCGACACAATAAAGTAGGGAAACATAAAAAAAATAAAAGCCAATATGTACACAAGGTGATTCGAACTCCTTCACTTAAGGTACTACAAGTGGTGCCATAACCTCTTTACTAGCAGCTCATTTATGCTAGCAAAAAGCACACTTATTACCTTAAGTCTTAATGCCACATACCTTCTCTCCTTAAAGTGCTTACACAAAAATTTACCTATAACCTAACTTGAACCCGGAACTTCATAGAACCCCATAACTTTCCAAAATTACCGTCTAATAAGTTCAACTTGAAATAATACCATTCTCTTATTTTCGAAAATTTTAAACACTTCCGTGCTCAAGGCCCAATGGGCCTAATCCTACTAGGCCCAATTTCGGGATGTTACATAAGTCATTCCAAGCTTATATCAATTTGACAATACATGTATATAATTATACAATTCAATTCGATATTATAAAACATATTCACATGAATTTTAAACACATTTATTTACTTATGAACTTACCTCGTATAGAAATGAACTGATGGAATCGACTACTCGACCACTTTCGACTTCCCCCATTCTAATTCCGTTTTCTTTTGTTCTTGACCTGTGTAAATTCAAATTTGGCTATTTAATAGCACATTTCATTTGATTCAAACTACAAACACATAATTAGGATATTTTGCACTTTAGCCCTTAAAATTCACATTTTGGACATTTTAGTCCCTATTTCATAAAATCACAAAATACACAAAATTTCATATTTTCCATGCTTGGCCAAATATTCTTATAGTTCATATAAGTTCAGATATTTCATTTATTTCATATTTTAGTGCCTCAATTTATTGTTTTCACAATTTAGCCCAAATTACTCAAATTCATCAAAAATCCAAAGACAAAACATATGAATCTACCACATATCTTTTATTTTCCATCATCAAACAACAAAAACCACAAGCTATCATCAATGGCAATTCATGAATACATCATCAAATTCAAAAATTGAGACATGGGCTTGCTAGATTACATAGCAATGATATCAAAAACGTAAAAATTATCAAAAACCGAATAAAAAACATACCTCAATCAAAGCTCTCAATGGACGAATGTTAGGAAAGCTTAAAACCTTATTTCTTTTTCTTATTTTTAGCTACAAAATGAACAAAATGGCTTAGTTTTGTTTTTTTTTTAAATTAATATAACTTTAATAACCAATTTACAAATTTGACCTTAATAAATAAAACATTTAAAACATCCATTATAAGGTCATTAATGTCCACTATCATTCAAAATGATCTAATTACCAATTAAAGCCACCACATTCAAAAGCCAACTCATTTAAACAGATTAACATTTGGAATGTCACTTTTACCTTTTATCTGATTAGGTCCTTTTAATTAAATCGAGCACACAAACGATAAAATTTTCACACAAAATTTTCACACATATAAATTCACATGCTGTAAACGTCAAAAATAATTTTAAATTTTTTTTCTAACTTGGATTTGTGGTCCCAAAACTACTGTTTTGACTAGGGTCTAAACCGGACTGTTACATAGCTAGTCCTCAAAGCCAAATATATTTCATAGTTGAGAACAAACTCTTGTAATAATCCAATCTTTCTCTTTCATTTTTTTCTTTTTTTCTTCTAATTTATTAATTCATATTCTGATATGAACTTGAATTTGTCAAAGGAGTGGTTAGATCAATTAATAACAAATAAAATAATATATACATATATATCAGGATTTCACATTTATAAAAAGGTTACATTATTTGTATATTAAACTATTTTTTCTCATTTTTTGAACAATCTTTTTTTATTCCATGTGGTATCATGCCAACTTAAACTCCAATTTGACTCGTATACTTGCGGACACTGTTGCTTAGTGTTATATGTTTTTACTACAATATTTCTAATCCAGACATTCGTACGTTTAGCGGTGGTCAAGTTGTTGGCGTCGTTACGGGGGATTGCGTCGATGAAAATTATTATTAATTTAATTACTTTGTAAAATAATACTAGTCAAAAGATACGAGTTAGATAATGTGTTAATTTTTAATTTTTTAATTTTCATTATTTTTGTTATTTTTATTTTTTTTTATTTTAGATACCTTGTTGACTATTTAATTTAATTATGGATACAATTGACAATGAATTTGATGATAAAAGCAGTTGGGATGAGGAACATGAGATGTATGCGTGGTATGATGATGAATGATACATTAAGAAAGGACCAAGTTTGTAACACCCCTCACCCATATTCAATTCGAAATAGGGTTACAGAGTATTACCGGACTTTTAAAACAATTAAACATTCACTTAGCATACATTTTCACAATTCATGCATTCATCATTTAATCTCAATCAATTTGTCCCTAATACGAGCCTATGAGGCCCTAAACATGTATTGGGAGTGGTTCGGGACTAAACTGATAACTTTGAAAACTTTTTAAACACTTAGAAAATTTTCTCAAAAATAGGGGACACACGCTCGTGTGTCTCACACGGCCAACAGACACACCCGTGTCAGAGGCCGTGTGGACATTCGAAATAGGAGCACATGGCCATGCCCGCCCGTGTCCAACCCCGTGTAACTCTCTGGCTTGGGTCATACTACCAACACACATGCCTATGTGCCCTAAAAATGGTCATACATGCTAGTGTGCCAGGTCGTGTGCTAGGCCGTGCCAAACCTGTAGGGTATACTGACTTATGCCACACGGCCAGGTGGAATATCCTGATTTTGGGCCTAGTCAGAATAGTGGTTATGGGACCACTAATCTGACATCAAAAAAAATTATTTTATTATTATTTTTATGTCTACAATATTATGCTAAGGTTGTGTGAAATTTTCATAAAGAAATTTCCTTATTTGAGTGCTCAATTTGATAAAAAAGACTAAATCGCGTAAGGTGCAAAACTTGAGGTCTAATTGATAAAGGCACTAAATAGCTATAAAATTGAACATTATGAGCACTTACATGGTAATTATACCAATAGAAAAGTGAGGAGACAAAGATGGACATGTAGTAGGTGGATTTGGTGAAGTTATTAAAAGGTTAAATTGGTAAATAAGTTAATAGGTATAATAAGACAAAATAGCAAAAGCTATCATCTTTATTTTTCTTCTTCTTCAACCGTAATAGAGAAAAAAATGGCGCCATGGAATGGGTTTCATTCGACCAAGCTTTGGAGCTTGATAGGTGAGTGGTTTTGGCCCCATTTTTAATGATTTCTATGTTTTCAGAGTCGTGGTAACTCGATTTAGCTATCACGTACCTTCGTTTTCAAAATTGTTAAAGTTTGTAAATTTTTCCATTGTTGATAAAGTGTGTATTTTGATAATTTATGATAGAAAATACATCCTTTTTTGTTAGATAAATAACATTTGTAAAGTGATTTTTGATAAAAATGTCGATTAAGGACTAAATTGAGAAATGTGACAAATTGTGTGGTAAAAGTGTGAATATGTGAAAAATGTGGGCCATTGTAAGTATGAAAAATATTTGACTAGGCATGGGTCACAAAGAAATTGAATGAATTTCATTTTACGAGCCTAGGGCAAAAGTGTAAATTGATAAAGTTTAGGAGCAAAAATGTAATTTTACCAAAATATGAAATTGGGCTAATTTGAGTAGCATGATGAATAAATAAATTAAATGTGTTGTTATATATCAAGGAAGATGAGATTCGAAATTAGATCGGGGAAAAACAAGATAATCGAGTAATTGACTTCTTTCGCCGTTTCATACCGAGGTAAGTTCATATGTTAATAAGCATTAAAATTGATATGTTTAAATGCTTAACGATGTGTTATTTTGAATGTTATTATTGGATCATGAATAATATAAAAATTACGAGATTGTATTGAAAGATCAAATTAAGAGAAATGCAGGTGGAGTATGATCGAATTTCGACATGTGATGAATTGACGGTAAAGACCATGGTTGGACCATGGCAAAATGTGTGCTAGTGTAAGACCATCTCTGGGACATGACATCGGCATTAATATGTAAGCTAGTGCAAGATCATGTCTAGGACATGGCATCGGTGTAACACCTCTAACCCGTAACCATCGTCGGAATAGGGTTAAGAGGCATTGTCAGACATATCGACACTTTTACAATCATTTCACAAACATACAATGCACCTTCATCATATCAATGCAAAACATATACATAGAGTCCCTTTAAATGGTCTACTAGACCTTAAACATGCATAGGAAAGGGGTCGGGACTAAATCGAGCACGACAAATTTTTTTCAAAAACTTAACATTTTTTAAAGTTACAGAGGTCACACGCCCGTGTGGGTAGGCCATGTGCCTCACACGGCATCATACACACCCAGGTGTCATGGCCATGGCAAAATAGGGCATACATACAGACTTATCCACAGGCCATAAGACACGCCCATGTGCTTGACCCGTGGGCAACACTGACTTAATTCACATGGCCTATCATAGGCCCATGTGTCTGGCCCGTGTGCAAGTCTGACTTGTTTCAAAATACAATTTTAAGAGACACGGTTGAGACACATGCCCATGTGCTCAACCATGTGGGCAAATATAGGCCATTTACAAGGCCAATTTACCACCCAAATTTTGGGTCAAGCCTACGAGCACTCAACACCTGAATTTATGATATAATAGAAGTAAAAAACATACTAAATCATGTACAAATTGACCTTTAACCACATCATTCATTTTCATAAACAATTCCTACTCGAATAAAGTAATTCAAAGTATCAATTATACATCAAGAACATATAAATACTCATAAAAAATTCATAGCAATTAATCAATTGTGCATTTAATATACTTACAACTCAAATATTACCTCTTTTACAATAAGAATATAACATCAATGTTCAAATTCACATATCCTCATAAACACATATGTTGTGGTTACTTGACAGCTTTTGTGAGCAGTACCGTGTAGCTACTTCTCAACTGACAGCTTGTGTGAGCAGGCCCGTTGATAGCTCGAGAGCAAGCACATATGTGTTATAAGATAAAGGTAGCAGTAGCTACATATGTGGCACCTTGTGTGCAAGGTTTCCTGTGTATCAGGTATTATTATTTCGAGTGGTTCATTGAGTATGACAATGATGAGTCTAAGTATGAAATGATTACGATATGGTACAAGTATGTACTCAAAGCTTATGATTATTAATTCGTGAAATGACGATTCAAGGTAAATTGTGATGGAAGTGAATTATGATCATGAGGTTATGGTAAATTATAATATCTTATGTTACATTACTTGCATGATTAATGTATGGTAAGATCTTACATACGGGCTTACTAAGCTATATAGCTTACTCCGTTTATTTTTTCATGTTTTATAATGTCTCCAAGCTAGCTCGGATTGGAGATCGTCAGAGATTGTCAGAGATTGTATCATACTATCAAACTGTTATTTTGGGTACCGATAATTTTAAACATTTTGAGAATATGGAATGTATAGGGACTTGGTCATTTTGGCTATATGTGTCATGATTTGGCCAAAAGTATTGGATTGTAATTGATAAATGTTTATTTTGTATAAGGCCTTGAAAGATGGCCTGTCTTGGTTAAATTGGATGTGAGTTATGCATGGGCTAATGTCATCTGTGATATTTCTTTTATTTGCTTGGTGAATGAATGATTGTGGCTTAATAACTTAGGTGTTAAATGGGGAGAATTGGCTTGATGGTAAGTTAGTGAAATTGGGTTGGACTATATATATTGAAACTAATCATATTGAATGCTTGTGGATGTGCTTGTGGTATGTTTGATTTTGACAAAGTATAATGTTTTAAGAATGATAAATGTTGGCTTTTTAAATGACATGTTTAGACCATAGTTAGGATGGTATTGGTTGCTTGTTTGTCCTATGAATTATACCATTGAAATTGTGTACAAGTGTGTGCAATTGAGGGTGGCAAATGGCTTGGTAAATAGCCTTATTTTGTCCACACAGGTAGACACACGAACGTGTGTCTAGGCCATGTGTGGCCTATCCCACGGGCATGTGTTTTGGTCCTGTGTCCCCTGCACCTTAATTTTGAGAAACAAAATGCTCAGATTTGAGCACACGAGCAGAGACATGGGCATGTGTCTCAGCTGTGTGGACGACATGGCCTCGAACACGGGCATGTGCACTGGTTGTGTGAAGTCTGCACCTATTTTTGTGAAAATTAATTTCTCATACGGCCTAGCACACGGGCATTTGACTTGGTCGTGTGACTCCAATTTGTTCATGAGTTACAAGTTAGAGAGTTACACAGGTTAGGGACACGAGCGTGTGAGCCCACACGGGCGTGTCCCAAACCACACGGGCTTGTGACCCCTGTTTAGGGAAAAAATTTTCTAAGTTATGTAAAAATTTCTTAAGTTATTGGTTTAGTCCCGAACCACTACCAAAGCATGTATTGAGCCTCGTAGGCTCGTATTAGGGACTTTATGATTGAATATGAAAGGTTTTAATTTGGATGCAAATTTATAACTCGATTTGTATGTTTACTTATGATGTAAGTCCAGTAATGCATCGTACCTTATTTTGGCATTGAATACAGGTAAGGGGTGTTACAGTTTAATCCTTATAGCTATTAGAATTTAACTTTTGCATTTTATTCGATTTGGTCCTTCTCATAATTAAGCACATAATGGATAAAATCTTCTTTTCAAAATTTTCACATGACATTTCTATCATATTACGAACCATATAATAAAATAAAATAAATTTTATTTTTGACTCAGATTTGTGGTCTCAAAACCACTATTCCAATTTCACCGAAATTGGGCTGTTACAGAACCTCTTTTCTAGTAAGATTTTCGGGTACGAAAATTCCTTTAGGTGGGAGAGTTGTAACAACTCAGTTTCAGTAAAATTAGAATAGTGGTTTCGTGACCACAAATTTAACTAGTAAATATTTATTTTATTATTATTTTTATGTCTACGGTATGTTATTGGTTTCGTATAAAAATTTCATTAAGAAATTTTAACGTTTGCATGCTTAATTTCATGAAAAGGACTAAATTAAAAAAGGTACAAAAGAGGAGTGCTAGTAGTTAAAAGTATATATTAACTATGAAATTAATTTGTTAAGGGATTTAAATGGTAATTAGACCATTATTCTTATGAGTGGACAAATATGGACACATTATTGAGTAATTTAAAGGTTAATGTTAAAGGTTAAGTTGGTAATTTAATAAATAAATTAAAAGAAAAAATAATACAAAAGATGGTATCATCTTCCTTGTTGAATAAAACCACCAAAAATAGGGTATGAAAACACCATTTTTGGAGGTTGAACATTCGACTAGGCTTATTCACTTGCATGGTATGATTTTTTATCCCGTTTTTAATTATTTTTATGTTTTCGAAATCGTTGTAGCTTAATCTAGCTAGCCCAAGGACTAATTTGCAAAATTATTAAAGTATTAGGGTTTTCCATGAACATGTTTGTATGATTTATAAAGTTCAATGAAATATTGAGTCTTTGTTGATAAATAAACAAGTTTTGTAAAGTGATTTTTGATGAAAATGTCAATTAGGGATTTATTTATAAAAATAGTAATAGTACATGGTGAAATTGTGAAATAATGATTTATATGAGTTGATATGTGTTCATAATAAATTCGGCTAGCATGGGTTAGGGATCAAATTGAATAAATTTTCATTTACGAGCTTAAAGACTAAATTGTAAAGAAGTTATAATATTAAGGGAAAAATATATATTCGAGAAAGTATGAATTTTGGATTAAATTAAATAGTATGTGTATTAAATAGATTGAATTTACTTATTTAGATCAAGATAGACCTTAGATCGAGGTAAAGCTAAAGCTTCAGATTAGTCAACTCCGTTCTACGCCTTAATTGCCGAGGTAAGTTCGTATGATTAAATAACGTTTTAATGTTATATTATTTATATGTTCATGTATTATTTGTCATGTAATTAAATGATGGAATCCAACGATGTCATGATAATTATCGAGATTAAGTTCAAAATTTAACCCCTTACATTCCCTAATCTTGAAATGCACTATAAATGGATATCAGGCCATGAACATTGAGGGTTAGGTAGATACATTTCAGAGGTCTTTAAAATGAACTGGAGTGAATAGCAAAGAGATGGTTCAATATGGCATGCATAGACTCTTACAAAAATGTGCGTAAATTGAAAAATATGAGTGAACAAAAGCATTGTGAGGGTTAAAAGAAAAGTAAGCAAATAAAAAACATGGTTAGGGCCAAAAGCATTTTGAGTGAAAAGAGTAAAATTTTAAAAATATGCTCAAAATGAGAAATCAATTAAGGAGTGTATAATTAGCTTTTTACTATCTTAGTGCATAAGTACTCGCTAAGCAATTTATACTAGCCAATATTGAATCATTTCTTCCACATTGTTGTAGAGAAAATGGAGGCAAGAGAGAGAAGAAATAAGGTGGTGAGCTTAACGATAATATATGGGGGAATTGGGAACAATGCCATGTGCTATACTATTCATAGTGCTTGAACTATTTTGAGCTGATCTTTTCTTTATAATCATACCAACCTAAGTCTCTGAACACACAAGCCAAAAAGCCTTATGTGTCCTTAGCATCAACATTTATGAAACCAAAACTTGTGAAACTTAATAAGAAATGAATAAGTTAGATCCTTTCATGAATAGAAACATTATATCCGCATATCTCATTTTGATGGAATAATATGGAAAATGAGTTTTGATAGGTTGCCTATATTTCGTTTACTCTATAACTTTGTAAACAAAAATGATTTGCTCTCAAACTTGTGAATTTGCAATGTATCGTTCTTAAGTTGTATAGTAGAAGAGCTTATTGCACCATAAATACCTATTCATTGATTGTTCAATTTGTTTATTGTTCAAGGGTCGTCTTTTATGCATGTTTGTATGTTTGCTTAAGGATTGTAACGCCCTGAATTTGGGCTGAGAAGAATTAGGCCGTGAGTGTAGGAACACATAAAAGTTTAGGTATGCAAGGAAATAACACAAATATCTATCTGCTTCAGTGGCTAAGTGATTTAGTAGTGTTTGGGAGTGTCTGAGAAGTCCTAGGTTCAAATCTAGGCTTTAGCAAAAATTTTAGTTTTTCCTTTAAGTGAACCTTGGCATTGGCTGGAAGGCCTTATAATTATTTATGGTTAACATATGACAAAGGAAGCATGTGGTCTAGTGGAAAGGTGGCGTTAGGAGTATGCATGTGGTTTGAGGTTCAAGTCAGGGCGTGTGCAGAACTTTTGGTTGTTCCTTGAATAAACCTGGATATTGGCGTGAAGGCTTTATAAAATATTAAGGATAAGTTATGACATAAAGAGCCTATTAGCTTGATGGTAAGTGGCATGATAAAGCTTTAAAGGGGGATGGTGTTTGAGTCACGCTTGGAACGAAGAAATATTTATTTTGCTAACATGGGACGGCCAGTGTTGGAAGTAGATTCGAACTCTGTTGAGTGAAAGTTTGAACTGGTCTTGGAGTTGTTATGGAGTGAATCAAGGAGGGATTTGAATGAAGTTCAAAATTGGATGGTTGAGTGATTTGTGGAGATTTTCAAGGAATTTGAAGTGTGAGGAAAGTTGTGGCCATGTGGGAATTTAATGTCTTAGTGAAATTCAGCAAGGAGGAAAAGAGGGAGCATTTTCGACACTAGGAATTCCTTGTTCAGTTTTTGTGAGTGTTGATAGGAGAATGTCGAATTTCTTTGCTAAGATTTTGGGGTTTTTTTCACTTTTTGCATTTTGGGTTCTCTCAAGTCTTATCTGTACTACAAAACTGACCACTCGGGTCATTCCCCTTCTGACCATTCGTTTCATTCTTTCACCTCATCTTTGGTATTTTCTTTCTCTCATAGCCTGAACCTGCCCTTCTCTTCTTTTAACTTCTGTTCATCTTCTATTCTTTGTTGGCCGAATATCACTGTTGTTAATCCTTCTGAAACACCCCAAACCCGGCCCACGAGCCTTGACCGAATCTGGTATGTTCTCCGGTGTAAACCATTTCAAATTCTTTTGTTACTTAGGAAAAACTTGTGTGATTTGGAAGAAAGATCGTTTTGGGTTGGGCTTGATTTGATAACAAGTTTATTTCATTATTAAAATCCATTACTTTAGGTGACAAAACGTTTAGGCTTTATTTAAAATAAATTTACTTAATCTTTTAATAAATAAAAGTTTGTAAGCTTAATAAATAAAAAGCAGAATAAAATAGTTCTACTAAGGCCTTATTACATCAAATAATTCCCAAAATTTAAATTCTAAATACTTAAAGTAAAATAGCCCAAATAAAAGAAAATTGAACTTCACATGGCCTCCACTAAGCATCTGCCAGCCCGGTCCATCACTGGTCGTCACCTGAAAAGTAATCCCTAGCGGGGTGAGTCAACAGACTCAATGTGTAACCAACACTAAAATTTAATATTGCAGGCATACAAGTGTCATACATGTCCATAAAGCATTTAAACAATATGATGCAACCCGAACCCAAACCTATATGCCATCCGCTACACACCACCCGCACCATCCACACTGCAGTGGGGACTACTAAGTCAACCCTCCTTCCGCTACACTCCATATCGCGGTCTTAGGTCACCGCATTCGTGGTCTTAGGTCACCACGTTCAGATTTCTGTGGTCTTAGGTCACCACATTTAGATTACTGTGGTCTTAGGTCACCACATTCAGATATCACGGTCTTAGGTCACCGTGTTTGTGGTCTTAGGACACCACATTCACTTCCCCTTTTCATATAACCCATATGCCCCCATATTTCACACACAATATGCAAAATCATGCCTTAATTCACATTCTTATCACTTTTCACATGTTAAAAACAACATATATTCATATTCCTAGTAGGAGTAGGAAATGTACCTTAGTACTTTGTATCATAGTATGGTACCTTAGCCATATTCACATTCTTATAAACATACACATTTAATTTAAAACATAGCCATGAACATATTATGGTACCTTAGCCATATTCACATTCTTATAAACATACACATTTAATTTAAAACATAGCCATGAACATATTAAAACTTAGGGTAGGGTACACACCTGATTCGCTTAACGATTTCACTTGAAATCCCGAAATCCGATCTACTACCTTAGATTTTTAATGCCTACATTCGGCCAACATGGTAATATTTAGCAAAGGCCTATTCGGCCATAAAACCAAATCCTAGTAGGATTTGTGTACTTACCTTAATGCCGATTGAATAAAAAATCAAATCTCGAAACTTGTATTCTTCCCCCTTTGAAATTGGCTACTCACTAGATCCCTTGAATCGGTTAGTTTTCAGCTTAAAACACATAATAATAGATCTACTACAAAAATAGGGTCTTGGCTGAATATTCATAGTCACTTACCTTAAGGATCTTAAATCCCGAAATTCACCGAATAACTAGGGAACACACGACCTATGGTGTACCTTCGGGAAAAGAACTTCTCCTTCCATGATTCATCCAAGATTAATAATCGAAATTAGTCCCTAAATTTTGGTAAGTCTAAAATATAAAAGAATGGAAATTAAACTTGGATCTTACCCTTATTTGAAAGAATCGATTGCACCTTCACTTCAACCTTCAGAGATTCGGCTATGGCTAAATGATGCTCTCACAACTTTCGGCGTTTGGAGGATTAGAAAGAAAGAGAAGGAAGAATAAAGATGGAGGATTTGGCTAGAACACAAGGTATTTCGACTTGGCAAAAATAAAAGAAGAAGAAGATTTGGTGAAGAGAATTCAAGAGGTTTTCAAAGAACGAGAAAATAATGTAGAATGGCCTCTCTTTTCCTTTTATATGAAATTACTAACTTAGAATCCCTTACTTGGCCATCACTCTTCTATTTTGATAGCTTTATCTCTTTAATTATCACCTAAAATAAAAGATAATTCAGCAACTATCCTTACTTAGCGAAATTATTAAACTCAAAGTCCCTTACTTGGCCATCACTTCTCCTTATTTTCCTAATTAAAGAATAATTCCTCATTTATCTCTTGAAAATAATCTAAAATAAATCCATTATTTATCCCTAATTAGCGAATTTAAAAGAGAATGAAACTCCTCTTTTGCAAGCCTTGTGCCGTCCACCTCTGTGCTTCTAGAAGCAAAAATAAAACTTCTTTTATTTGCTTCCTAAGTGACTCGATCCCTGGCTCAAATACACTTGCATGTGGCGCCATTTCAGAGGCCCTAAGTGGCATCTTCAGGCCACTTTTTCCAAGCCTGTTTGTGTGTCAAATTTCACATACTTTTTCTCTTAAGGCCACCTTGCCTTAATTTCCTCTTTTAAACTTTAAAACTCGACATTTCTAAGTCATTTCTAAGTTTCCAAAAATTTTCGTTTGGCTCTTTAAACTTGACATTTCCTTACATTTCCTAGTTTCCAGAAATGTTCACTTTCCTCTTTTGAATCGTTTCTAAATCATTTTCCTAGTTTCCATAAATGTTCACTTTCCTCTTTTTTAACCTTACATTTCCATACATTTCCATACATTTCCTTACATTTCCATACATTCCTTACATTTCCATACATTTCCTTACATTTCCATATATTTACATACATTTCCTTACATTTCCATACATTTCCTTACATTTCCATACATTTCCTTACATTTCCATATATTTCCATACATTTCTTACATTTCCAAGGTTCAAAAATGCACACCACATATCACGATAAACATGCTATTTCATAAAATTAAGCAAAAATGCACACAATGGGATTCGAACCTCTTCCCTCAAAGTACTTCACTTGATGCCATAACCCTTGCACCTTGGGTGGCGTCCCTTGCCACTTTTCCACATCACTTCTTGTTTTAACTTAAAACCAATAATTGTCCAAAGCTTTCTCTTCCATCCTAGGATTTTAAAACCCTTAATTCACTTCCAAACACCGCCAAAACCTACTACTCATGAATTATGCACAAACGCATAACCACTAATCTTGGATGTTCTGATTCTACCCTCCTTAAAAATAATTTCGTCCTCAAAATTACTTGGTAACGATCGTACAATCCTTCTCACCGCACTTATGCTTACTGCAAGACTCTGATCTTAATAGAACCATCATACTTTCCAGCACAATCTCTAAGTTCCGTCCCTTAGAACTCATTTCTAACATCGCGATTTAATCGATTAAGAAGTTTTATGTATTAAAAATTTTGTTTCACCGATTAACCGAAGAAGTTTTGGAAAGAAATTTTTTTAGAAGTGGTTCTTTCGTATTCATACATGCACACAGTCTTTACATTCATACATCCATTAATCAATTATGAACTTCGTTCATTCGGAGAAATGTTGTAGTTTTCGTTGTTGTTGTTTTTCCACTACCCGGGGTATTTCGTAATTTTATCTTATAGGGTATTTTGGTAATTTTTCAAATTAGGGTATTTGAAAATGTCGTAAAATAGAGGTTGTTGATATTTTACAAAATTAAAATACATTGGAAAAATTTCAAGGGTAAAATGGTAATTTATACACTAGGGGTATTTTGTAATTTTACAAGTCGAGGTCATTTGGTAATTTTTTTAAAGATATAGTTCTGGTGATTTTCAAAACAAGGAATTTTGAAGATTTCTAAATTGAGGGCACTTCGTTGATTTTTTCTTACTGAGGGTATTTTGGTCATTTTGTAAGTCAAGGGTAATTTCGTAAAATTATTTTTTCAAATCAGGGTGTCTTTGATATTTTGTGAAGTTTTTGGATATTTTTGCAAAACCAAAAATTGTCATTGAAATCGGGGGTAGTATGGTAATTTTG
Source organism: Gossypium rotundifolium (assembly GCA_025506655.1). Lineage (NCBI taxonomy): Eukaryota > Viridiplantae > Streptophyta > Magnoliopsida > Malvales > Malvaceae > Gossypium > Gossypium rotundifolium. The sequence goes on from CP106722.1 coordinate 133,048,655, forward strand.
AAAGTTAGGGGCATTTCCGTAAATTCTCCAAATCAGGGTATCTTGATATTTGTAAAACAAGAGTTTTTGGTATTTTTGTAAAGTAGAAACATTTTAGCAAAAGTCGAGGGTATTTTTGAAAATCTTAAAAACTAAGGGTATTTTTCACAATTTATCGAAACAAGGTTCCTTGGTGTTTTTGTCAATGAGGGTATCTTGGAAATTTTGCATTCTCGGGGGTATTTTGGAAAATTTTGAAATCTGAGGGTATTTTGGTAATTAACCCGGGTGAATTTGTAAATCTTAATAAATCACGGATATTTTGGAATTTACAAAATTTGAGGGTTGTTTTGAGAATTTGTTTTCCAAATCGGTGTTGTTGCAAAAATTTTTTGAAGATCGGAGTCGTTCGGTAATTTTGTAACTCGTGGTATTTCGATAATTTGTAGGGTAAGGGTAATTTAGTAATCTTTTCTAAAATCAAGGTGTTTTGTCATTTTGCAAATTAGGGTTTTGAACATTTTATAACGTAATGAAATTTTGATAGAAGCTGTGGGTATTTTGAAAATTTCATAAACCAAGGGCATTTTGTAATTTTACCATTAGGGGTATTTTGTAATTTTATAAATCTGAAATATTTCAAGAAAATTTTATAAAATAATCTTTTCAAATTAAGAAAATAATTTAGAAATTAAAACTAGGGTTTCCATAAAATATGGCTAGTCCCTTTCGGGTTTTAGTTAGGGGTTTAGCAGTGTATAAGTCCTCTTGGTTAGGGTGAGCAGTTACTATGCACTGTAGGATTCGAGTAAAGAGGAGATGAGTCGCTAGGACCTGCTTAAATACCAAGCTATTCTTGAATCCACTCCTAGACATGCGCATGCAGTTACCACACCTAGCTCGCGACTTAATCACATGTTTGTCTAATGGTCCTTAAGTCTTATGTACTTGTGTTTTTGAGTAGACTAGTCCTAGGGTTCAATAGATCCTAGTTCACTAATCTACATTGCCATAAAAGCCCATACATTTCACATATTCAAATCACTTCAGAAGTCAGAAGTACTTACGGTGGATTTGGTCGGAGACTTAGTGGGCCATGCCAGAAAAACCTGAAAATTTTTCAGAAAATTCCTTTTGGGCTTACTTTGGAAAATGTTTTGGGCCTTAAACCCAAGGCCGAGAGTTTAAAATTAGGCTCTGATACCAAATTGAAACACCCCAAACCCGGCCCACGAGACTTGACCGGATCTGGTATGTTCCCCGGTGTAAACCGTTTCAAATTCTTTTGTTACTTAGGAAAAACTTGTGTGATTTGGAAGAAAGATCGTTTTGGGTTGGGCTTGAGTTGATAACAAGTTTATTTCATTATTAAAATCCTTTACTTTAGGGGACAAAACGTTTAGGCTTTATTTAAAAATAAATTTACTTAATCTTTTAATAAATAAAAGTTTGTAAGCTTAATAAATAAAAGCAGAATAAAATAGTTCTACTAAGGCCTTATTACATCAAATAATTCCCAAAATTTAAATTCTAAATACTTAAAGTAAAATAGTCCAAATAAAAGAAAATTGAACTTCACATGGCCTCCACTAAGCATCTTAGGCTCGGTCCATCTTTGGTCGTCACGAAAAGTAATCCCTAGCAGGGTGAGTCAACAGACTCAATGTGTAACCAACACTAAAATTTAATATTTCAGGCATACAAGTGTCATACATGTTCATAAAGCATTTAAACAATATGATGCAACAGAACCCAAACCTATATCGCCATCCGCTACACACCACCGTACCATCACACTTTGCAAGTAGGGACTACTAAGTCAACCCTCCTTCGCTACACTCCATATCGCGGTCTTAGGTCACCGCATTCGTGGTCTTAGGTCACCACGTTCAGATTTCGTGGTCTTAGGTCACCACATTTAGATTCTTGTGGTCTTAGGTCACCACATTCAGATATCACGGTCTTAGGTCACCGTGTTTGTGGTCTTAGGTCACCACATTCACTTCCCTTTTCATATAACCCATATGCCCCCATATTTCATACACAATATGCAAAATCATGCCTTAATTCACATTCTTATCACTTTTCACATGTTAAAAATAACATATATTCATATTCCTAGTAGGAGTAGGAAACGACCTTAGTACTTTGTATCATAGTATGGTACCTTAGCCATATTCACATTCTTATAAGCATACACATTTAATTTAAAACATAGCCATGAACATATTATGGTACCTTAGCCATATTCACATTCTTATAAACATACACATTTAATTTAAAACATAGCCATGAACATATTAAAACTTAGGGTAGGGTACTACTTTGATTAAACTTAACGATTTCACTTGAAATCCGAAATCCAATCTACTACCTTAGATTTTAATGCCTACATTAACCAACATGGTAATATTTAGCAAAGGCCTATTAACCATAAAACCAAATCCTAGTAGGATTTGTGTACTTACCTATAATGCCGATTGAATAAAAAATCAAATCCGGAAACTTGTATTCTTCCCCTTTGAAATCGGCTACTCACTAGATCCCTTGAATCGGTTAGTTTTCAACTTAAAACACATAATAATAGATCTACTACAAAAATAGGGTCTTGGCCGAATATTCATAGTCACTTACCTTAAGGATCTTAAATCCTGAAATTCACCGAATAACTAGGGAACACACGACCTATGGTGTACCTTCGGGAAAAGAACTTCTCCTTCCATGATTCGTCCAAGATTAATAATCAAAATTAGTCCCTAAATTTTGATAAGTCTAAAATATAAAAGAATGGAAACTAAACTTGGATCTTACCCTTATTTGAAAGAATCGATTGCACCTTCACTTCAACCTTTAGAGATTCGGTTATGGCTAAATGATGCTCTCACAACTTTCGGCTTTTGGAGGGATTAGAAAGAAAAGAGAAGGAAGAATAAAGATGGAGGATTCGGCTAGAACACAAGGTATTTCGGCTTGGCAAAAATAAAAGAAGAAGAAGATTTGGTGAAAAGAATTCGGCAGAGGCTTTCAAAGAACGAAAATAATGTAGAGTGGCCTCTCTTTTCCTTTTATAGCAAATTACTAACTTAGAATCCTTACTTGGCCATCACTCTTCTATTTTGATAGCTTTATCTCTTTAATTATCACCTAAAATAAAAGATAATTCAGCAACTATCCTTATTTAGCGAAATTATTAAACTCAAAGTCCCTTACTTGGCCATCACTTCTCCTTATTTTCCTAATTAAAGAATAATTCCTCATTTATCTCTTGAAAATAATCTAAAATAAATCCATTATTTATCCCCTAATTAGCGAATTTAAAAGAGAATGAAACTCCTCTTTTGCAAGCCTTGTGCAGTCCACCTTCGTGCTTCTAGAAGCAAAAATAAAACTTCTTTTATTTGCTTCCTAAGTGACTCGATCTGTAACATCCTGAATAGGGCTTATGCATTTCCAGTTTAATTGTATGAAATGACAAGTTTCAAGTACTATGAATAAATTTTTGATACTTTTGGAAACCTAGAAATGCATGAAAATGAAAATGGAGACGGAAATGAAAATGGAAATGGACATTTTTGGAAACTTAGACATTTTGGAAACTTAGACATTTTGGAAACTTGGACACTTTTGGAAACTTAGACATTTTGGAAACCTAAACATTTTGGAAACTCGAACATTTTGGAAACTGAACATTTTGGAAACACGAAGATGTAAGGAAAATGGCAAGATTCTGAGCCAGCGAAAATTTTAGAAACTTAGAAATAAGGTAGGAATGACAAATTTTAAAGCCCAAAATAGGAGATAAGGGCAAGAGGGCCTTAAAAGAAAAAGTTGGTGAATTTTGACATACAATCGAGCTTGGAAAAAGTGGCACAAGTGTCACTTAGGGTTTATGGGAATGGCTTGAGTTCGAGTCACTTGAAAGCAATTATTGAAGGTTTAATTTTGCTTCCCAAGGCTAGGGGTGACGGCACATATTTGCTAAAAAGGGAAGAGTTTTATTTTTATTAAAACTTGTCAAATTAAAGTGATAAATAAAAGATTTTCTCTATTAAGATAAATGAGGAGTTAAAAGATGGATTAAAGACTTTTAATTTAATTAGGTGATAATTAATGGAGATTAAATTATCACTTGGGAGAGTAGTGGCCAAGTGTTGGACTCTTGGTCTAGCAATTTCAGTTAAAAGAGGAAAATTGAGACTTTTCTCTCATTCACTCTACCTTACCGAAATTTTGCTCTCTCTTCCCCCTCTCTTTGCCGAAATTTTCCCTAAGCAAGGACTCCATCTTTTCTTTTCCTCCCCTTTGCCATTGCATAGTCAAAACCTTTCTCTTTCAATCACAGTTAACTCTCCATAGCCGGATCTCAGTAACTCAAGACAAGGAAGCAAGTGATTAAAGGCTTCAAGGTAAGTTAAGCCATTCAATTTCCCTCTCTTTTCTAGTTGCCGAAAGTAAAAGGCCTAATCCCCATTTTTTTTTATCATGGCCGAATATGCAAGGGATCTCAAGTTTCCACAACTACCGAATACAAAGATCAAGGATTTAAGGTAAGAACAATTAATTCTTGTTCTTCTGATTCGTTTAAACAAGGCTTAAGAAAATAACCTCTCTTATGTCTATGGTAGAATGTCAAAGGAGGAGGTTCGGGATTTGATTCGAGAAATTAAGGTAAGACATATTCGGCCAAAGGCCGATTATAACTTATTAAAGTTAGATCGGATCTAACATATGAATTTTAGGGATTTGACGGATATTCAAGGCAAAAGGAACTTTCGAATTGGAATCTATCGGGTAAGCCTCTAAAATATTCGCCAATGGTTGTAAGATTATCTAAATCGATTCCTTAATTTTTGAAAAGCGAAAAACTAACCCATATTGAATTACAAGGTTGGCGAATATCGGTGAGAGGAAAAACCAAACTTTCGGATTTGTAAACACCAAATCGGCAAAGGTGAGTCTTTTACAAATCCTACTAGGATTTGGTTTTGTTTAAAGCCAAATAGGTTTATTAATGTGACTTATATGATGGTAGAATATAGGAGATAATGATCTAAAAATTAGATCGGGATTCTCGAGATCTCAAGGAACTTTTATTTAAGCGAATAAGGTGTGTACCCTTACTATCCTTCAATATTTTATGGCTAAATATTTTAATATATAATTATGAATAAGAATGTGAATGTGGCTATGTACCACAAATGTGGCAAAAAGTACCCAGGTACGTTTCCTACTTCTGATAGGATTGTGAAATATGTTATTTAATAACATGCGAATATATGTATATGAACATGAAATTAAGTTATGCACAATATATATTTGTGGGGCATTCGGGATTTATGTGAAAGGGGGAGAATAGGTGTTGACTTCGGTCTCACCAACGAAGGTGTTGACTTCGGTCTCACCAACGAAATATGTTGACTACGGTCACATTGCGAAATTTTGGTAACCGGTTACAATAGTGTCTAATGACACAACGTATAAATTTGATTATAGTGTCTAATGACACAACGTATATGGTGAATGCCTTTGATGGAGAGTAGCGGATGGAGGGTTGACTTAGTAGTCCCCACGGTGTGAATGGCGTGTGGTGGTGTGTAGCGGATGGACCATTAGGATCGGGTTTGGGTTGCATCATAATTTCATTATTATATGGACTTGATGATTTGAACATGAATGCCGATTTATTGAATGATAGTATTGTGTGCACATTGAGTCTGTTGACTCACCCCATTGTGGGAATTATTTTTTCGGTGATGAGCGTTGATTGGACGGGCGGTGGACCATGAGGTGGCCATGCTACATGCGAAAGTTTCATTTAGTTTGGACTTAATTTCATTTTAGTCACGTTTGTTCTATTTTGGGTTTTACTTGATGTAATAAGGCCTTAAGGCCCGATGGATTATTCTTTATGTTTGCTTCTTCGTTAAGTTTCATGCTAAGAACTATATTGGATGTATTTAATTAAATGGGCTTACAAGATTAAATAAATGGGTTTCCAATCTAAGCCCACTCAAAATAATAGTTTTTTCTAAAATTTACAATTTTCTCTAAGTTTGAAAATGATTTTGAAATCGGTTTACTTTAGGAACATACAGATCCGGTTCGGGCTCGTGGTAGGGTGTGGGGTGTTTCGATTTGATATCGAGCTGGTTTGATTTATCCAAGATAATTCCCAGCCTTGATTTATCCAAGATAAATATAATTTTATCATCCTTTAATTCCTTAATCCCTCAACAAATAGAACACTAAACCCCCATGCTTGCCGTCCACTCTTCCCATGAAGATTTCAAATTTCAATCAATTTCCTTAAATCCCTCTTGGCCACTAGCTTGAATTAATTCAAAAGAATTTGAATTGAACTGTGCCACTTTTTTCTCTTTGCCACCTTTTTAGATTAATTAAATAATAATCTAATTAAAATCTAATTTAATCCTTATTATCCCTTATTATCTCATCAAATAAATAATAAAAAAACCAAAGAAGCCATGTGCCCTCAACTTCCTTCGGTAGAATGCAAAAGCAAGGAACCATGTGCAGGCCAATTCTCCTTTTCACGCCAGCCTTCAAAAAAAAAAGAAAAACATGGTGCTGCTCCTTTGATTCGAACCAAAGACCTCACGCACCAGCCGTCCTTCCACGTCCCTAGCCACTTCTCCCATTAGACTTTCATGTCAATTAACCACAACATTAAGAGGTGCTGCCAATTTTCTATAAGTGAGGGAAGCTTTCGGGATTTATTTTCCAAGGTGAGTTGGTAAGCACATTCGACCAAGGGCTTTTCAATTAAAAATTCTATGATTAAATGCCAAACTAACGTATGCCATGGATTTAGGGACTAAGTTACGCTTGGATTTGATTGGAAATCAAATCCATTCAAGGACAAAATCTAGTGTTGTAGATCGGATCTTGGGATCTAGGAATTCGGTAGAAGCAGTGTGTAAACTCCTTACACACTTTATTATTAAACTTGCGAATTTATTGTCTTGTGTATAAATTTTGGTAGTGATCTATGATATGCTTGTGGGCTTAAACATGGATTAGGGTAAGTCCCTAAATTTATGACTTTTGATATATGATTTGCATGCCATCACATGATGATTAAATGCTATGATATGATTTATGAAAATTTTTACTAAAGCATGTGATGGTGGGATTGATGAGAGGAGGGATGAAATATGGATATGTCGTCGGTGGTTTTGACCACAAGATGGGTTGGCCCCATCGAGTATTTGTGACCTATGGTCATCGATGGTTTTGACCACAACGATTGAATATTTGCGACTAAGTCCCGGTGGTTTGGTACCACCGATGGTTTTGACCACACTTGATATTTTGTGACCTATGGTCATCAGTGGTTTTGACCACACGGGGTAGAAAAGGAGTATGGATGGCTAGTTGGGTTGCATGTGCATGTTTAATTGATAAATTGTGTATGAGTTGTATTCTCGGGTAGGGGATTTACACCTTGAGTCTTGGTGACTCACCCTTCCCTTAACATTTTGAGATGAGTAGATCGCGGAGATGGAGCCGGAGAGGACTCGAGGCGCCATGCTTAATGTTGGAATTTAATTTTGTTTTCGTTAAGTTTAATTATTTTATTTCCTAATTATTTTTATTTTGGGATTGTAATAAGGCCGCTATTTATTTTGTGGATGTTATTTTATTTATTTTGCTTATGTTATGTTACAAATGAAATTTTCAATTGATAAGTAACCGATTAAAATAATTTTCAAACTTAATAAATTTCTACGGGTTTTCAAAAGATGTTACCATCGGGTAACAAAAATAAACTAAGTCAACTATCACTTTGATGATTTTAAAATGATACATGATCAATGTTTTCAAAAGGGTTTATAGAGCCCAATCAGTATTTATAAAAAGGCCCAACTGAAGTTTTCAAACCCCGTTTTAAATACCTTAGCCAAATTTAATCAATTTTCACCCAACTTTCAAATTGGCCCAAAATATTTTACCCAAGTGACATACCAGATCCGGTCGGGACTCATGGGCGGGTTTGGGGTGTTACACGATTCTGGCTCAAATACACTTGCATGTGGCGCCATTTCAGAGGCCCTAAGGGCATCTTGAGCCACTTTTCCAAGCCTTTGTGTGTCAAATTTCACATACTTTTCTCTTAAGGCCACCTTGCCTTAATTTCCTCTTTTAAACTATAAAACTCGACATTTCTAAGTCATTTCTAAGTTTCCAAAATTTTTGTTTGGCTCTTTAAACTTGACATTTCCTTACATTTCCTAGTTTCGAAATGTTCACTTTCCTCTTTTGAATCGTTTCTAAATCATTTTCCTAGTTTCCATAAATGTTCACTTTCCTCTTTTTAACCTTACATTTCCATACATTTCCATACATTTCATACATTTCCTTACATTTCCTTACATTTCCATACATTTCCTTACATTTTACATTTCCTTACATTTCCATATATTTCCATACATTTCCTTACATTTCCATACATTTCCTTACATTTCCATACATTTCCTTACATTTCCATATATTTCCATACATTTTCTTACATTTCCAAGGTTCTAAAATGCACACCACATATCACAATAAACATGCTATTTCATAAAATTAAGCAAAATGCACACAATGGGATTCAACCTCTTCCCTCAAAGTACTTCACTTGATGCCATAACCTTGCACCTTGGGTGGCGCCCTTGCCACTTTTCCACATCACTTCTTGTTTTTAACTTAAAACCAATAATTGTCCAAAGCTTTCTCTTCCATCCTAGGATTTTAAAAACCCTTAATTCACTTCCAAACACTGCCAAAACCTACTACTCATGAATTATGCACAAACGCATAACCCCTAATCTAGGATGTTACACCTTCTGCGTCGATCTACTGTAAAGGTTCTGACTATCAGTAAGTGATCAAAAGCTATTCTTTACTTTTTTTTAAACCGAATGCACCTATGCTCTTCCTTTCTTTTCCCAAACCGAATAACCCTATTAACCGATTGTTATTTCATTCTTCACGTACTGCACTCATTGCAGTTCTAAGGTCTTCCTCAAGGAGTGGTGAAGTATGAACGGTTTGGAAGAGTCACACTTTCATTCTCAAGACGTCCGGTAAGGTAATAAAGTTACCTCATGTTTTTGGGGTTGGCTGAATATGCCCTACCACTTACTAACCGGTTCTTGACTGTACTTTAGGAAAGCAGTGAAGGCGTGTGATCGATTCTGAACAGCGTTCGTTGAGGGATTAAGGTCACCCTCATTCAAACAAGGTAAGAAGGGTATGTCAGATTAAGTGTTATTAAGAGGGTGTTACCCTATCAATTAAGGACTAACATTGGATCTCGATGAATCTAGATGGGTGCTCGTAGATAATAGAACGACTCCATAAAAAGGTGTGTAATCACACTATCTCTGCTGTCAATCGATAAAATCCGAAAAGGCAAAACTTTGGCATTTGAGGCCTCCCGAGCATGCAATCGCTCGTGTGGTAAAATCGAGCCCACAACCGTGGGCGGTAGACTGAAGAGGCCACCACGAGCGCTCTCGTGCTCTTAAGCCGTTATGGGCCTCGTTGGGCTGAATGGGTCGTGTGGGCCCAACAGGCTCGTGGGCCCCATACGAATAAAATCTACGATAAGTGGCAAATACTAGACTGGGCTATGTAGTTCGAATAGCCGTGACTGAATTTGGGCTAAATGGGCCACACGAGCGTGTGGGCCCACGTGGGCCAAATAATGGGCGTTGGGCCCATTTGTACCGTTATGACCATTTAGGTTTCCTGTGTCGCTCAAGGCGACTGTAGACCTTCGGAGAGGTTGTTATCTACCCGAGACCCCAAGATAACTAAAGAGGCTGAAATACCCTTATAGGATAAAATGACTAGAATACCCTCATAGGGTAAAATGACCGTAATACCCTTGTTGGATAAAATGACCGTAATACCCCTGTAGGGTAAAATGACTGTAATGCCCCTGTTAAGGTAAAATGACCGTAATGCCCCTATAGGGTACAATGACTATAATACCCCTAAAGTTACAATGACTGTAATACCCCTGTAGGAGAAAATGATTGTAATGCCCTATTAAGGTAAAATGACCGAAATGCCCCTATTAAGGTAAAATGACTGAAATACCCCCATAGGGTAAAATGATTGTAGTACCCCCATAGGATAAAATGACTGTAATACCCTTGTAAGGTAAAATGATCGTAATGCCCCTGGTAAGGTAAAATGACCATAATGCCCCTATAGGATAAAATGATCGTAATACCCCTGAAGGTAAAATGAATGTAATACCCCTGTAGGATAAAATGACCGTAATGCCCCTGTTAAGGTAAAATGACCGTAATACCCTTGTAGGGTAAAATGACCGTAATGCCCCTATAGGGTAAATTGACCATAATGCCCTTATAGGGTAAAATGACTGTAATGCCCCCGTAGGGTAAAATGACCGTAATACCCCTATAAGGTAAAATGACCGTAATGCCCCTATAGGGTAAAATAACCGTAATATCCCTATAGGGTAAAATGACCTTAATGCCCCTGTAGGTAAAATGACTGTAATACCTCTGTCAGGTGAATTGATCGATATACCCCCAAAGGGTACAATGACTATTTTGCCCCTTGAGGGTAAATGATTGATTTGTCTGCGATGTAAATGATTGATTTGTTTGAGATGTAAATGATTGATTTGTCTGTGACGTAAATGACTAATTTTTTTGTGATTTGTATGCCTGATTCTGAGCACGATATTTTGCATACACGACATACTGTATGAGGTTGGGATACTATTATGGAGGAAGTACTATACTAGTGGCTCTGCCACAATCACTGTTACTGGTGGCTTTAACACATATACTGTTACTGGCAGCTTTGCTGCGATATCGTTGCTAGCAGCTTTGCTGCGATGCTACTGATGGTTGTGTGCCTTTGTGCCGATCATACTACCGTTACTGATGGCTTTGAACTGATCATATTACCATTACTGATGGCTGTGTGCCGATCATATTACTACTTCTGATAGCTTTATGTCAATCATATTACTATACTCATGGCGTTATAGCTATCCTATTTACGGCTCTTAGCTATTTTGATTACTGGCAGCTTTACTGCGATACTGATTAGTGCCACAACCGGTGTTGATATTGGTGTGTTGGTTAGGTGGGTCGATTTTATCCCCACATGGTGTGTTGGTTGGTACGGGTGGTGTGTTAGCTAGATTGGGATGGGTTGCATGATTGTATTCTTGCATTTCTATTACTGATACTGTCACTATATTGGGCTTAGGCCTACATGTATTCTGTTTCTGATTCTGATACTATAATGCACACCACACTATTACTGTGCTGTGCTAAGACCCACATTTGTCATTATTCTTGAATAGGGCTCAGGCCTGCATTATTCTTGCTGTTGTATACTTTGGTCGATAGGGATTACACACTAAATTTTTCATAAACTCACCCTTTCATTTTAACTGTACAGGTAATCCCCTGTGTAGGCGGATCGGTGCTGCGAAGGACTCGGAGATGGCCACACTACTGCTCCTGCTTTCTTTTATTTGGCTTTAATTTACTATTAAATTTTGTTCTGGGTTTTTAAATTATGTAATGAGGCCTCTCTATAATTGTCTAGCTTTTAATTTGGGATTTGATTTATTGTAATTTATATCTATTAGAAGTAGAATGCGGCTTTAAAAAAAGATTAACTGTTTTCAAAACACTGCGTTTCGCAACACTTTGGATATTGCTTCCGCATCAAACAATGTTTTTAAAGTAAAGACATTTTAATTGGTTAGTAAATGGTTGAGATGATTTGAATTTTAACAAAGAGGCATCCACCTCCAAACGAGTTTTTTTATCAACAAGAAGAATGGTTTCCAAAAAAACACTCCAATGTGACACCGCTAGATTCGTCCATAACTTCTAGGCCGGGTTTAGGGGTGTTACAAAGGAAAAAAATTAATTAAGTGTGGGGGAGTTTGATATGTTGTAATTTGATATGTCAAATTAAGCTCCCCATCACACTTAACAAGCTTGTTTTCAAGAAATTTAGAGGTCTTTGTTGTGTTTTTAATTAATTTTAGTTATTTGCATTAATAAGTGATTATGGTATTTTTTTGCTATTTTAAGACCTGAGATGGCCAATTGGTACTCGAGGAATCTAACGAGATTGGTCAATGATGCAAGGAGCTAGTGGAGGCTCGAATGTCACAGAACATCACGTAGAAGGGGGTATCGTGATATCAAAGCATGGAAGTTGTGATACCCTTAATAGTGTTGAAAACAAGGAGGACGGAGCCATCAATAGTGGTATCATGATATCAGCCCTAGGAATCGTGATTCCCAAACATCCAAGGACCCCATTTCTAGATTGATGAGGATATTGTGATATCAAACCATAGGTATCACGATATCACTATCGAGGGAGACAAAAAATGACCATAGGGGTAGTCCTTATCCAACATGTCCCCCAACCAAAATTAGAATATCAGGGGCAATTTGGTCACTTTTTGGGTTATAATCAGATAAAATAGCCTTCTTTTGGCTGAGAGAAAAAGAGACTTTTAGAAGATCCATTTTTTCATCTTTTTAGCATAAGATTTAGTTGTTTTTCTCATGTTTTTAGGATTCAACCTCTTTTTTTCTGGTTTAATGATACATTAGTTAGTTATAGTAAAGTGTTAATTACCTTTTAATACTTCAATTGTAACACCCCTAACCTGAATTCATCGCTGGAATACGGATTAAGAGGCATTACCGAACAATCGAATCATTTCACATCCCATTTACGACACAAAGTCAATCATCATCATAGTACATCAAGACATAATCAAATAGTCCCTTATTGAGGTCTACAAGACCTTAAACACATGCTAGAGAAGGGTTAAGACTAAAACAAACACTTACAAAACTTTTAGAAATTTCAAACATTTAACAAATCTATTGAGGCCACATGCCCATGCCACCAGGCCGTGCGCCTCACACGGTCACCAAACACCCCCATGTGTCCAAGTTGTGCCAAAACAGAGCAAGCATTTTGACTTCTCCACACGGCCACCAGGCATGCCCGTGTGCTATGGCCGTGTGCTCTTAAGCTAGCTACTAACTTATGCCCACAGCTAGTTGACACGCCCGTGTCAAGGCCGTGTACTATTAGGCTAGATCCTGTCATTCTCCCACGACCATTAGGCACGCCCGTGCGCCATAACTGTTTTGGCAAAACAGGCCATATACAAGGCCAATTTTCCACCCACACAAGGGTCAAACCTACAAGCACATTTAAGCATAATCCCACACACAATTTAGCAACCAATTTCATGTCAAGTGATCAACATATCATCTCATACAATCTCATTTCTAATCAAGTCAACTTATAAACTAAAATTCACCACTTGTACACATTCAATATCAAACATGATTCATCCCTAAATTCAATATATCATACTAACATCATACCATCATAAAGTTTACCATTCATAAGTGTTTCTCTTTACCCACAAGCCACACCAAAATATGTATCATATATCAAAGCTATTCATGCTTAAATCCAACATATATCTAGCCACATCACATGGCTATTTACACATCTCATATATGTTTCAAAATAACTAGCCTATACATGCGATATCTCAACTATGTACATCTTTCCAAAAATACCCAAAATAAATTGCCGATAGTGTGATTGAGATGCTGACGATCCCTAGATCCAAGCTATATTTACTGACACTGCAAAACAGTGAAACAAATCACACAATATGCTTTCCAAAAGCTTAGTAAGTGATAAGTACAATACAATTATCTCATCAAATCAAACCAATGTATATAATAAACCATCAAATAGATCAATTATCTCATATTCATACCATATCCTCCACAGCTAAAATACTCATTCATCCATTCATAGCTTTATCTATAAACTCATCAACCACAAAGGTTCAATACATACCTTAGCTAACACATAGTTATTCAACTTCCAAGATATTCAATGCTCGATATTACATGTTGATCATTCTCTAATATTCGTTTAATTTAATCGCACACTCAGTTCCATATACATGATCGAAGTACATTCGTCATCGCACACTTAGTACCTATTATTTTAACCAACTTATCTCGGTATCGCACACACAGTGCTAAATAAATAAGCCGAAGCTTTCATAACGTTGCACACACAGTGCTATTCATCTCTGTTTTGATTTCAATTTCGCACATTTAGTTTCATCTAATTTAATTTTGCACATAGCATCTCAAATCTCATAATTGTACACATATTCATTCCATAATACTAAAACATATCTTGATAACATGTATTATATCCGAACTTACCTCGGACGTCAAAATTTCGATACGGTCGATTAATCTAGCACTTTATCTTTGCCTCGATCTCGATTTGAACTTCTCATCTCTTGGTCTATACACATTTAAATTCAATCCATTCAATCACCAATTCATTCAATTTAGTCGACATACACACTTTTAGGGCATTTTACAAGATAGCCTCACATTTTCACATTTCGACACTTTAGTCCTCTATTCATAAAATCATCAAATACACATAATTTAGAAACACATATGTTAGCCAAATTCTTCCCATGCTAATACAAGCTCATGCATTTCATTTATATCACAAATTAACCTTTCAATTTCTCATTTTCTTAATTAAGTCCAAAATACTCAATTTCACTAAAAATCCCAATGCAAACTATGTTAATCAAACACCAAGTTTCCATATTTCACTATCAACTAACACATAGCTCAAGTGTTCATCAATGACTCATCATAAAAACATTATCAATTCACAAAATTAAAGCATGGGTTAGCTACAACACGAAGCAACGATTATGAAAATGTAGAAATCATTAAAAACCGAGGTCAAAACATACCTCAATCAATAGTAACAATGGCCGAATGCTTCAGGCCCTATTTCGTTCTTTTTTCTTCTTCACATTCAGCTAAGAAAAGATGATAATGGTCATCTTTAATGTTTTGTTTTATTATTATCTTATTTAACATTTTACTCATTTGCCCTTTCATTAAACATATAAAACAAATATATATTAAAACTAATTTGTCATTTAGCCATCCACTATCTTTAATAATGGCTTAATTGTCTCTTAAGGCCATCCTATTCTGAAGACAACAACACTTAGGTACTTATAATTCAGCACATAGCTTTTACTCTTTACGTGATTAAGTCCTTTCTCTTAATTTGTCACACAATCGATCAAATTATCACATAGAATTTTCACACAGACTATGTCACATAGAATCAACACCAAATATAACATTAAAATATTATTTTGATCTCATATTTCTGGTCTCGAAACCACTGTTCGACTAGGGCCTAAACCAGGTTGTTACAACTCTCTCCCTTAGGGATTTTCATCCCCGAAAATCTTACCAGTGAATAGTTGTGGATATTGCCCTCTCATATCGTTCTTAGGCTCCCACGTAGCCTCTTCAACTCCGTGTTTGTGCCATAACACTTTCACTAAAGAGATTTTCTTATATCTTAACTCTTTGGTCTCTCGTGCCAAAATTCGGATCGGTTCTTCATTATAGGAAAAATCTGACTGAATCTCAACCTCAGTAGAAGCAATCACATGACATGGATTAGATCAGTACCGTCGAAGCATCGACACATGAAACACATTATGAATATTTTCTAACTCAGGTGGTAACATCAATCTGTAAGAAACTGGCCCAACTCGTTCAATAATCTCATACGGTACGATGAACCTCGGACTCAGCTTGCTCTTTCGGCCAAATGAAGTATTTTCTTCCACGGAGATACTTTCAAAAACACTTAATCACCCACCTTAAATCCAATATCTTTTCGTTTCAAATCTACATAAGACTTCTGACGATAGGAGGCCGCTTTCAAACTTTCAATAATTACTTTCACTTTCTGCTCAATCTCTTTTATAAGATCAACCCGTGAATCTTATTCTCACTCAGCTCAGTCCAATAGAATGGAGTTCGACACTTTCGACCGTAAAGAGCCTCATATGGTGCCATTTTGATACTAGATTGAAAACTATTATTGTACGCGAATTCAATTAACGGCAAATGTTTTTCCCACGTATTCTCAAGCTCAAGTATGCAACACCTCAGCATGTCTTCGAGAATCTGAATGATTCGTTCGGATTGACCATCCGTTTGAGGATGAAAAGCAGTACTAAAATGCAATTTTGTGTCTAAAGCCTCTTGCAATTTCTTCCAAAATCGCGAGGTAAACCTCATATCTCTGTCAGACACTATAGATAGTGGTACTCCTTGCAATCTCACAATCTCAGTAATATACAGTTCAGCTAACTTATTTAAAGAATAATCGGTTCTCACCGGAATGAAATGGGTTGATTTCGTCAATCTGTTAACTATCATCCAGATTGCATCTTTCTTACTCAGAGATAAGGGCAAACCCGACACAAAGTCCATCGTAATTCTCTCTTATTTCCACTCAAGAATCATAATCAGTTCTAAAAACCAGACAAAACTTGATGTTTAGCCTTAACTTGTTGACAAACTAAACACTTCGACACAAACTCAGAAATGTCTCTTTTCATACCATGCCACCAATAGAACTGTTTCAGATCATTACATCTTCGTACTCCTCGGATGTACAGTCAAATGACTATTGTGAGCTTCATTCAAAATCATCGAGACCAACTCTAAATTGGTCAAAACACAAATTTAATCTCTAAATCTCAGACAATCATCACTATCAAATTGAAATTCTGAATCAATATTCGATTCACACAAAGTTCGTTTAGCCATCATTTCAACATCATTTTTCTGGGCATCACAAATCTGTTGTACAAACATTAGTTTAACTTTCAACTCAGCTATAACCGCACTATCATCACACAGATCTATCTGATTACTCATAGCTCGCAAAGCATATAACAATTTCTGACTCAAGGCATCAGCTACAACATTAGTTTTACCCGGGTGGTAATCTATCCCAAGTTCGTAGTCTTTCAACAATTCTAACCATCTTCTCTATCGCAAATTCAAGTCTTTCTGAGTTATCAAGTACTTTAAACTCTTATGATCAGTATAGATGTGACATTTCTCCCTAAACAGATAGTGACGCCAAATCTTCAATGCGAACACAATCGCAGCCAATTCAAGATCATGCGTTGGGTAATTCTTTTCATGCAGTTTTAACTGTCTCAAAAAGTAAGCAATGACTTTCCCTTCTTGCATCAGCACACAGCCCAAACCATTCAACGATGCATCACTATAAATTATAAATTCCTTACCTGATATAGGTTGAACTAACACTACCGCCTCTGTCAACAACATTTCAACTGTTCAAAACTCTTCTGGCACTTTTTGACCACTCAAATTTAACTTCTTTCTGTAACAACTTTGTCAATGGAATCACAATCGTCGAGAAACCTTTCACAAACCATCTATAATATCTCGCTAGTCCCAAAAGACTATAGACTTCGGACACACTTCTCGGAGGCTTCCATTCCAAAATAGTAGAGATTTTACTCGAACCAACTCTTATTCCCACAGTTGATACAATATGCCCGAGAAAACCAACATCACGTAACAAAAATTCGCATTTGCTAAACTTTGCATACAATTATTTCTCACACAGGGTTTGTAGCACGATTCTCAAATGCTCGGCATGCTGCGTCTCATCACACGAATAAATCAAAATATCATCAATAAACACCACTACAAAGTGATCCAAATATGGTCTGAATATCCGATTCATCAGATCCATAAACACCGTAGGAGCATTTGTTAGTCCAAAAGGCATCACTAAGAATTCGTAATGTCCATACCTCGTTCTGAAAGCGTTTTTGGCACATCGAATTCTTTAACTCTTAACTGATAATAGCCTGATCTCAAATCTATCTTTGTAAACACTGTAGCTCCTCTTAGCTAATCAAACAAATCATCAATACGAGGCAACGGATATTTGTTTTTATCATCACATTGTTCAACTGTCGATAATCAATACACATTCTCATAGTTCCATCTTTCTTTTTCACAAATAACACAGGAGCTCCCCAGGGTGAGAAACTCAGTCGTGCAAATCCTCTGTCAGTCAACTTCTGCAACTGAGACTTTAACTCTTTCAATTTTGTTGGTGCCATTCTATACGGAGCTATTGAAATAGGAGTAGTTCCCAGTACTAACTCAATACCAAATTCAACTTCCTGAATCGGAGGTAATCCCAATAGCTCTTTAGGAAACACATTTGGAAACTCACAAACCACAGGCATAGATTCAACTTTCTTTTCCGACACTTTTGTATCAATCGCGTACGCCGAATAAGCTTCACAACCTTTTTTCACATAGTTTATAGCTTTCATCACAGATACAACAGCTGGTAATCCTTTCATATCACTAGATTTAATTCGAACTATCTCACCGTTCTGACTTCTCAATTCAATACTCTTTCATTTACAATTCACAATGGCATTATGCAGAGTAAGCCAATCCATACCCAGAATTATGTCAAACTCATCGAATGGTAACAACATCAGATTAACTGGAAAACATATATCTCGAAACATCAATGGGCAGTTCTTGCACACCTTATCCACCAAGACACACTTGCCTAAAGGGTTCGACACTCTAACTACCAATTCAGTAGACTCAACAGATAAAGTCTTACTCAATACTAGATTCACTCACACATTGGAATGAGTTGATCCGAATCTATTAATGCAATCACATCAGTATCGAATAAAGTAAAAGTACCAATGATGATGTCTGGAGATGATACTTCTTTTCGTGCTCGAATAGTATAGGCTCGAGCAAGAGCTCTCGCCTCTGATCTCACAGCTGTACCGATTGTCCCTCTTAAGTTTTCACTCACATTTTTGGTGTTTCTGGGTGGTCTACCCCTAGTCGTCACATTACTCGATCTTTCATTCTGAACATTTTCTTCCTCAACCAGCTCTGGGCAATCCCGAATAAAGTGATCTCATGATCCACACTTATAACATGTTCTATTATTATACTTGCCCCAGCACTCTCCCACATGTCGTCTCCCATATTGTCTACACTCAGGCTTATTACTTTTAACGCTGCCAACACTTGATTCATTCGAAGCTTGAGTTCGTGGACCAGCACTTTGTCCCGAACGATCTCTACTTGAATGTCCAAACGAAGCATTTGAACGATTGCTTGCCTCTCTAAATCTCTTCGTCGAAGGTTGAGAAAACTTACTCATCGATCTTTTTCTTTCATCACGAGCTTTTGAATCAGCTTTCTTCTTTTCCTTACTGAGCTCCTTAGCTTTGCATGCTCTTTCAACTAGCACAAAAAATTATTTATATCGAGTATCCCAACCAATAACTTAATGTCCTCATTCAACCCTTCTATGAAGCATTTACACATAGTAGCTTCAGTCAAAACACATTCCCGTGCATACTGGCTCAATCTCACAAATTCCCGTTCGTACTCAGTAAATGACAAACGACCTTGTTTCAGCTCTAAAAACTCTTTACGTTTCTGATCAATAAATCATAGACTGATATACTTCTTTCTGAACTCGACTTGAAAGAAATCCTAGGTGATTCTCTCTCTCGAAACTATAAATATCAATGTCTTTCACCAATTATAAGTCGTATCCCTCAACAACGAAACAACACATTTTATACATTCTTCCAGATTCAATGACATCTCATCAAATACTCGAAGCGTATTCTCGAGCCAAAACTCAGCTTGCTCAGCATCATCATCAGATGTAGCCCTAAACTCTTCAGCCCTATACTTTTAAATCTTGTCCACAAGGGGTTTATTCAATCTGATCGGATCTACAACTTGTGGCACCATAGGTACTTGTGGGGGTGGAGGTTGTGGAAGCAGCCAGATTCGTTCGAACGAACTCCGTAAACCACTCTCTCATTATTCGGAATAAGGCTTGCTTAGCCTTTCTTCCCTCACCACTATCATTTGGCCTAGATGTGGCCGGTGCTATCCCTTGAGCGGAAGCAGGCGCGTTACTTACTACATCATTAGTAATTTCTCGATCGAGATCCATTACTACACGAAAACACATTTTTAACAGTCAGGATTCATCACACTATCGCAAATATATATTTGGCATGTATAGCTAGACTCATACGCGCTGCGTTAGTCCTAGAATCGACTAAACCGTAGCTCTAATACTAATAAAATGTAACACCCCTAACCTAAATCCATCGTCGAAATAGAGATTAAGAGGCATTACCAAACAATCAAATCATTTCACACCCCATTTACGACACAAAGTCAGTCATCATCATAGTACATCAAGACATAATCAAATAGTCCCTTATTGAGGTCTACAAGACCTTAAACACATGCTAGAGAGGGGTCAAGACTAAATCGAACACTTACAAAACTTTTAGAAATTTCAAACACTTAACAAATCTATTGAGCCCACACACCCATGCCACCAAGCCGTGTGCCTCACACGGTCACCAGACACCCCATGTGTCCAGACGTGCTAAAACAGAGTAAGCATTCTGACTTCACACGGCCACTAGGCATGCCCGTGTGCTATGGCCGTGTACTCTTAAGCTAGCTACTAACTTATGCCCATGGCTAGTTGACACGCCCATGTTCAAGGCCGCGTACTATTAGGCTAGATCCTATCATTCTCCCACGGTCACTAGGCATGCCCGTGTGCTATAACCGTGTTGGCAAAACAGGCCATATGCAAGGCCAATTTGCCACCCACACAAAGGTCAAACCTACAAGCACATTTAAACATAATCCCACACACAATTTAGCAACCAATTCCATGTCAAGTGATTAACATTTCATCTCATACAATCTCACTTCTAATCAAGTCAACTTATAAACTAAAATTCACCACTTGTACACATTCAATATCAAACATGATTCATCCCCAAATTAATTACGTCATACTAACATCATATCATCATAAAGTTTACCATTCATAAGTCATTATCTTTACCCACAAGCCATACCAAAATATGCATCATATATCAAAGCTATTCATGCTTAAATCCAACATATATCTAGCCACATCACATAGCTATTTACACATCTCATATAAGTTTCAAAATAACTAGCCTATACATGCCATATTTCAACTATGTACATCTTTCCAAAAGTACCCAAAATAGATTGTCGATAGCATGATTGAGATGCTGACGATCCTAAGATCTAAGCTAGCTTTACTGACACTGCAAAGCAACAAATCACACAGTAAGCTTTCCAAAAGCTTAGTAAGTTCGAAGTACAATACAATTATCTCATCAAATCAAACCAATGTATATAATAAACCATCACATAGATCAATTCTATCATATTTATACCATATCCTCCATAGCTAAAATACTCATTCATCCATTCATAGCTTTATCTATAAACTTATCAACCACAAAGGTTCAATATGTACCTTATCTAACACATAGTTATTCAACTTCCAAGCTATTCAATGTTCGATATTACATGTTGATCATTCTCTGATATTCGTTTAATTTAATCACACACTCAGTGCCATATACATGATTGAAGTACATTCATCATCGCACACTTAGTACCTATTCTTTTAACCGATTTATCTCGGTATCACACACACAGTGTCAAATCAATAAGCCAAAGCTTTCATAACATCGCACACATAGTGCTATTCATCTCTGTTTTGATTTCAATTTTGCACACTTAGTGCCATCTAATTTAATTTTGCACATAGCATCTCAAATCTCATAATCATACACATATTCATTACATAACTAAAACATATCTTAATAACATGTATTATATCCGAACTTACCTCGGACGTCAAAATATCGATACGGTCGATTAATCTAGCACTTTATCTTTGCCTAGATCTCGATCCAAACTTCTCATCTCTTGGTCTATACACATTTAAATTCAATCCACTCAATCACCAATTCATTCAATTTAGTCCACATACATGCATTTAGGGCTTTTTACAAAATAGACCTCACATTTTCACATTTCGACACTTTAGTCCTCTATTCATAAAATCATCAAATACACATAATTTCAAAACACATAAGTTAGTTGAATTCTTCCCATGCTAATACAAGCTCATACATTTCATTTATTTCACAAATTAACCATTCAATTTCTCATTTTCTCAATTAAGTCCAAAATACTCAATTTCAATAAAAATCTCAATACAAACTATGTTAATCCAACACCAAGTTTCCATATTTCACTATCAACTAACACATAGCTTAAATGTTCATCAATGACTCATCATAGAAACATCATCAATTCACAAAATTAAAGCATGGGTTAGCTAGAACACGAAGCAACAATTACGAAAACGTAGAAATTATCAAAAACTAAGCTCAAAACATTCCTCAATCAATACCAACAATGGTCGAATGCTTCAAGCCTTGTTTCTTTCTTTTTTTTTCTTTACATCAGGCTAAGAAAAGATGATAATGGACATATTTAATGTTTTGTTTTGTTTTATTATTATTATCTTATTTAGCATTTTACTCATTTTCCCTTTCATTAAACATATAAAACAAATATATATTAAGGCTAATTTATTATTTAGCCATCCACTATCTTTAATAATGGCTTAATTGTCTCTTAAGGCCATCCTATTATGAAGACAACAACACTTAGGTACTTATAATTCAGCACATAGCTTTTACTCTTTACGCGATTAAGTCCTTTCTCTTAATTCGGCACACAATCGATCAAATTATCGCATGTAATTTTCATCTGAGACTATGTCACATAGAATCAACACCAAATATAACATTAAAATATTATTTTGACCTCAAATTTGTGGTCTCAAAACCACTGTTCTAGCTAGGGTCTAAATCGGGCTGTTACATCAACTTTCCTTGTAGTGATACTTTAATCCTTTGATTTAATCTTATCTAGCTTTGTTTCTTTTCACATGTTAAAAATCATTTCTTTAGTGTTTTTATTCATCTATGTTACCGCCATTATTGTTTTCTCCAAGCTTTTGAAAGAAATCTTGGGTTTTTATTGTTTCGCTATGTTATTAAGTTACTACAATTTGTGGTTGATTATCTATTGTTAATGTGTTTAGATATAAGAATGAGTATCTATAGTTGGTTAATGGAACTATGGGGAAGTTGATTTTTGGTTTAGGGACTAAATCGAATAGATTTCAAAACTTAGGATTGATGTTTCTAAGGGAAACTTAAGATAAGTGAGATCGAGCGGAGATCTTATTGAGAACCAATTTGATAGTCTCGAATTTGTTTGGTGAGGTCGAGAGATAAACTAGATTAATTTATCTAGATTGATAAATTTGAGGCCATGAGGTAAAATTGAACCAATTTAGGAGTATTAGTGATTTAGATTCCTAATTTAAAGGTTAATCAACCACATGGAAATCAACCAATAGTTGTTTGTTATCGTATTTGTTAGTTTCATTCTTTGCTCGAGTTACAATTTAGTCAGTTTTTGCTCCTAGATAATTAATTAGTATAATTAACCTCTTGTATGACTTGCCATAATATAATTACTTAGTGATTAGTTATCTAGACTCTTTGAATTGCATGGCCATAGTTTAGAAAACACTTAATCGTTGACTCCTTTAGGTTCAAACCTTGGAATACTTCGGTGTTTCATTAGACATTATGAATATTACAACTGACACTATATGCTTGCAATTAAAACTGCACTTTTAATTCATTTTATAAAAATTGCTTGTTTTTTGTGTAAGCGGTCAAGTTGTTGGCGCCATTGTCTGGGAGTCGGTGCTTGATTAAGGTATTTTTGTTTATGTACAAGCTTTCTAGGGAGTAATTGATAAATGGTAAGATTATAGATACAATATTTTTCTTTCTTTCTCATAATTGAATATTCATTATTTTTATTAGAGAATTTGTACAATTTTTTAATTTGATTTGATTATTTTATTTGTTTTAGGGAATTAAGCTTCCTTGTAGAGGAAGAAACCTTTACTTAGGCCAAGAATGACATCTTTACTTGACACAATGTGGTATGATTGGACTTGGTTATGGCCTAGTATAACTACACCATATGTTGGCGTCACGTATTTTGAGATTAATCCGTCTTTGATATCTTGGGTTGTATCCAATCTCTAAATTAGTGAAGGTGAAAAAGGAAGATCCAACGGGATTTTTCGTAGGTTCGAACATATTTGTAGCACTGTTAGTTACGAAGGGGTTCCGAATAAGACAATTTGATTACTTTCATTTCTATTTGAACTCAGACGAAAAGCAAGGGAATGATTGGATATGTTGCCTCCAGATAGCATTACCTCATGGGAAGAATTTCTTCAATTATTTTTAAGGCAAAAAATTTCGATGACCACCATGCTCATTGCTTACGAAAAATTGTTGGAGTTTAAGTAAGGAAGTATAAAGACATTAGGCCAATCTTGGGAGAAGCACTGAGTCTAGGAATGGGGAAAGTAAAGGAGTTGTCAACACCAATGGAAGCTACACCCATAGAAAAGGAACTGTCAAAAGAACCAGAAGAGAATGACGTTGAACGATTTTTTAGTGTTGAAAAGATGGAATCTGTGAAAATTAAATTACCCAAGGAGCGTAGGGAAATTTCATTTTTGAGTGGAAAGGTATTGTCTATTGATGATGATGGTTGGGAATCCCAAGAAGATACTGAGGTCCAACTCAAAAGTGAGTGGGTAAATCAGTTGGATTGGTAAAGGCATTGTAAAGAACCGTTGGGACCTCTCAAGGATGGGTCCAAAAAGATGATATCGTCCATAATTAAATCGCCAGAGTTAAAATTGAAACCCCTTTTTAAGGGTTTTAAATACAGGTATCTTAGGTAGAATAATACATTACCAAATATCATCTCTGTAACACCCCAAACCCGGCTTAGACGCTATGGACAAATCTAGCGATGTCACATTGAAGTGTTTTTCGTAAAGTGTGATATCGATGAAAACCCCTTTCCTATTTAACCTCTTTGCGTTATTTTAGGATAATTCTAAGACGTGTCATTCATTTTGAAAACGTAAGTCATTATCAAAAATTTATTCGCTTTTAAAAGTTATTAATTCTCCAAACGTCATTTATTGCGGAAGCTTTGAAATAGGTTGCGTATTCGTGGTATTTTTGCTAAAACATTTGTCCTTCTTCAAAACTCGCATCTTATCATACTGCTAGCAGTTATAAATCAAAATATAAATCCCAAATTAAAGTAGAAACCCATAAAGACCATTTACAGTAAAAAATACCCCAAAAAATATACTTAAAAACATAATCAAGTATGAAACTGTATGCGAAAGTGTGCCCACCTCTAAGTCCCTCACTACACCAATCCGCATAAGACTAGGGATTACCTGTAAAGTCAAAAACAGATGGGTGAGTTTATGAAAACTAAGTTTGTAATCCCATACTTATTAACAGACAGAAACAAACACGGTCTGGGCCTAAGCCTTTTTTTAGTATCAGTGACAATTTTAGTTTGGGCTTTAGCCCATCTCAGTACAGAACAGTCATGTGCTTGGGCCATGGCCAATTACAGTAACATTAATCAGTGTAGTAACATATGAAACAATATACAAGTTCTACCCATCCATCCTCTACACTCCATCTTCATCCAACCCTACACTCCATGTGGGGGTATAATTAATCCACTCATCCCTACACTCCAGAGAGTACCGAATACAAAACTATACAGTGATATGCAGCTGGGCTACCAGTAATTTAGGCTCAAAGCCTTTTAGTAATTTGCAATAGAGCTTCCAATATAGTACACTTCCTCCAATCATATTTTTCCCAACCCCATGCAATGCATCATACAATCGTGACATGTCATCTCATGGAAACGTGCATATAATCAGAACAGTGTAGATATCATGCTCAGTAAAGTCATACATATTTAAATGTTATACAGTCAGTTAGGGATCTAGGTATAGCTTACCGACCCTACAGTAAGTCCACAGTCGTCTCGGGCATCCGTGCAACCTTAGTAGTCAAATAGTGAAAATAGGCCCATGAGCCCATATTGCTAGTCCATGTGGGCCCATACACCCTTATGGCCCACACGGCCCATAATGGCCTTGGCCTTGTGAAATGCACGATTTGGTCCAACAATTTCCACACGTCCGTATGGTTTGCTCGTGTGGGGCCTACATGCCCGTAGGGCTCACACGGCACAGTTTGGCCCGGCCCATGAAATCGTACATGGTCGGTCTCATCGATCATACGTCCATGTTCGGTCTCACTTCCTACCACACGGGCGGCCACATGCCCGTGTGGCTTCGACATTCGCATTTCTCGGCTTTTTGCCGACTTTCATTTCCAGAATAGTGTTCACACACCTGATTACGAAAGATGCGCTCACAATCCTCGAATACTCTGAAACCTATGTTCAACCATGATCACACAATTAATCACACCTTAAGTAAATTTAAAACGATCCCTATTCTAACACTTACGCAATTGATCGTCAACCACTTACCTTGTTTGGACAGCCTAAGCCCCACTCACTTAAACCGTTAGAAAAGAATGATCACAAGCTCCTCGATTAATCCCTGCAATTCTAGTCAAAACCCCTATTAAAAGAATATTAACAAGAACAGTCTAAGCTAGAACGAGTACCACTTACCGAAAGCGTAACCCGAAGAATAGAAATAGACCACTAATTTGACAAAGAGTACGATAAACTAAAAATGAAAGGTAAGGGGAACACTTAAAGTTTCGGCAACTATAAGAGAGAATTGGAGAGAAAGAAAGTAGCAATAGGGAATTTTAGCTAAACAAAAAGAAGGGAAAAGGATGGAGAGGGAGCAAATTAGCAGGTAAACGGGAAAGCACTTAAAATTCGATAGCAACACAGGGAGATGGAAGTCAAAGGAAAAAACAAAAAGGTGTGGGGAAAGAGGAATAGATTTCGGCTATTGAGGTAAAAAGAAAAGAGATATGGTAGAGGAGGGACTAATGTTAAAAAAGAAAGAGGGCGAGGGATTGTCGAACTTGCAAATACAGTTTGAATGTGCTCAAACTCCTCACTCCTTAATTTTCTCACCAAAATCCTTTACTCTTTTCCTCAAAACCATCTACCCCTCCTTCAACCACCTAATTCAAATTCCACTCAAGCTCTCTAGTGTTTCGGTCAAACCACAACACCCCACATCACCAGCAGTAAAAATAAATTCTATGATTGCATCAATACTTGAACCTGGACCTCCCCTTATCTCAGACTCCACATTACCACCGCATCAAAGAGCCTATTTTGCTATATTTTATCAATATTTATTTATAAGCCTACTGACTAGAGATAGGGGTTTATTCATTTAAAAGCAAAAACTACCCAAGCTAAGGCTTGAACCTAGACATTTCAAACACTTCCCAGAACACTTAACCACTGAAGCAAACATACAATTGTGTAACAACAACAAACGAAAATAATTATAAAGAATTTTGGGAGTTACAACTCTACCCCCTTAAAGAAAATTTTGGCCTCGAAATTTTACCTGATCAGAATAGATGAGGATATTGCTGCCGCATTGCATCCTCAGGCTCCCACGTGGCCTCCTAAGAACTATGATTATGCTAAAGAACCTTAACCAGTGGGATGGACTTTCTTCTCAAAACTTTCACATTACGGTCCAATATCTGTACCAGCTCCTCGTCGAAGGTCAGATCTGGCCTAACCTCGATCTCCTCAACTGGAACAATATGTGTGGGATCTGAGCGGTGGTGTCTCAACATAGAGACATGGAACACATTATAAATCTGCTGTAACTTTGGAGGTAGCTCTAACTGGTAGGCAACTGGTCCCACACGCCTCAGTATGCGATAAGGTCTAATGAATCTAGGGTCAACTTGCCCTTACAACCAAATCTCAGTACCTCCTTCCACGGCGAGACCTTGAGATAAAGTCCCCCATAGAATACTCAATCTCTCAACGATTCAGATCTACATACTACTTTTGCCTATCATATGCCTCTTTTAGTCGATCTTGAATCAACCGATCTTATCCTCAGTATCAAAAACCAGTTCAGGACCCAGAATACGGTGCTCACCCAACTTAGTCCAACACAAAGGAGTATGATACTTACGACCATAGAGCACCTTATAAGGTGTCATCTATATCTAGACTTGTAACTATTTTTGTAAACGAACTCTGCCAATGGCAAAAACTCCTCCCAACTACCTCAGAAGTCAATTACACAACCCCTTAACATATCCTCCAGTATTTGAATCACCCTCTCAGATTGACCATCTGCTTGAAGATGGAATGCAGTATTGAAGTCCAAACTTGTACCCAGAGCTTCATGTGGCTTCTTCCAGAACTGAGACGTGAAGTGAGGATCCCTATTATATATTATTGAAATCGGTACCCCATGCAGTCTCACTATCTCAGACATATGCAGTTTAGCCAGCTTCTGCAAAGAGTAATCAATACGAACCGTATGAAATAGGTGGACTTGGTCAATCGATCCACGATAACCCATACAGAATCCTTCTTAGTGGGCGTTAAGGGCAACCCACTAACGAAGTCCATAGTCACTCTATCCTACTTCTAGAGTTGGATCTTAGCTGGCTAGAGTAAACCTGAGGGTAGCTAATGCTCAGCCTTAACCTGCTGGCATGTTAGACATTTACTCACAAAATCAGTACCATCTCGCTTAAGACCTGGCCACTAGTATAGCTCACAAAGGTCTCTATACATCTTGTTCTCGCCAGGATGCATAGCATAAGGGCTACTATGCACCTTTCGTAATATAGATTACCTCAACTCAGCATCATTCGGTACACAGACTCTACCATAGAAACAGAGAACCCCTTCTCTATTCAATCCAAAATTGATGTATTACCACTCTCAATCTGTCGGAATCGAAAGCCCAGCAACTTATCTTCTAATTGTTTACCCTTAATCTACTCAATCCATATCGATTTAACCTGGAGTTCAGCCAACAGACTACCATCATCCAATAAGAGACGAGCAAACATCGCTTTCAAATTAGTCAAAGCCCTTCGATTCAGTGCATCGGCCACCATATTGGCCTTACGAAGATGGTATTCAATCGTACAGTCATACTCCTTTAGCAGCTCAATCCATCTACGCTACCTAAGGTTTAGCTCCTTCTGAGTGAGGATATTTGGAGACTCGTGATCAGTGTAAATGATACACTTCTCACCATACAAGTAATGTCTCTAGATTTTTAGTGTGAATACCACTGCGGCCAGCTCTAAGGCATGCGTCGGATAATTTGCCTCATGATTCTTAAGCTATCAAGACGTGTATGACACCACATTACCTTCTTGCATCAACACACATCTTAAACCGACATGTGATGCATCATTGTACACAGTAAACTCTTTTTCAGAAACTGTCTGTATCAGAACAGGGGCTTCAGTTAGTACGGTCTTAAGATTCTCAAATCTCTTTTGCTGTGAATTAGTCCAGTTAAATGGCACACCCTTACATAGTATCTTAGTCAAGGGTGCTACAATTACAGAAACACTCGCTACAAATCGTCGATAGTACCCAGCTAGTCCCAAAAAACTACGAATGTCCAATACAGCCCTAGGCTGCTTCCAATCCAAGACAGCCTCAATGTTTCGAGGATCGACTCTAATCCCCTCAGCAAATACCACATGGCCTAGACATGATACTTCTTTTAACAAAAACTCACACTTATTGAGCTTGGCATACAGTTGTTCTCCCTCAAAACTTGCAAAACCACTCAGAGATGTTCACCATGTTCATCATCAGTCTTTGAATACACCAGAATGTCGTCAATAAAGACTACCACAAACCGGTCCAAATAAGCTGGAACACTCTATTCATCAGATCCATAAAAGCTACTAGTGCATTCGTCAATCCAAATGTAATTACTAAGAACTCATAATGCCCATAGTAAGTCCTAAACGCAGTCTTGTACACATCAGCCTCCTTAACTCTCAACTGATGGTACCCAGATTGGAGATCAATTTTAGAGAAAAATAAAGCTCTTCGAAACTGATTGAACAAGTCATCTTTCTTTGGCAGAGGGTACTTATTCTTAATGGTCATTTTGTTTAGTTGTCGGTAATCGATGCACATGCGCATGGATCCATCCTTCTTTTTCACAAACAACATTGGTGCTCCTCATTGAGACACACTAGGGCGGATGAACCCACGATCCAGTAACTCTTGAATTTGAGCCTTAAGCTCTAAAAGCTCCTTTGGTGCCATTCTATAAGGGGCGATGGACACTAGAGCTGCACCAAGAAGAAGCTCAATCCAAAACTCAACTTCACGGTTCGGAGGTAACCCAGGTATCTCTTCAGGAAACACATCCAAAAAATCCTTTATCATTCGGATATCTTTAACAGTAGAATCCTCCGAATCTGAAACACTGATGTAGGCCAGATACCCCTCACAACTCTTACAAACTAACTTTTCAGCCCTCAATGTAGAAATCACATTCGACAAGAAGTTTCGACGTTCCCCAATTACAACCACTTTATTTTCCTCCTCAATTCTCAATACTACCCGTTTAGTGGCACAATCCAAGTTCACTCGGTGTTTAACTAGCCGATCCATGCCTAGTATCAGATCAAATTCTCTAAAAGGAAGTTCTATTAAATCGCCAAAAAATAACTCATTGTACCTCTAAAGGAACGTCTTTAAATAACTTATTAACCCAGATGGAATGCCTCAATGGACTTAATACCGTAATTTCACTCGGAGTACTCTTAACTGAAATCCCCAAGTTTTCAGTAACAGAGTAGGCAATATAGGAATGAGTGGATCCTATATCTATCAATGTAGTATAAGGTACATTAAAAATTAAGAACATACGTGTGATGACATCCGAAGCATCTCCCTTCTCTCGGTAATGTGCAGCATATACAAGAGCCGACTATCTCGCCTTAGTCTGATTAGCACCTTTGCCCGATGCTCTCTACCCATGGCCCAACCCATTACCATCTCAAGCCTGGTCGCGGCCTCTCAGTGGCTACTAAACACCCTCGATGATTGTGCAGTACGCATGCCAGGAGCTTGAATCTGATCAGGCCTTCGTGGACACTCTCTGATACAGTGCTCCAATGAACCGCACCTTAAACATGCCTCAATTCTTAGGCGTAGAAGGATGTGGACCAATAAAACCATAGAGGCCCCAACTCTAATCAGCCCATCCACTCTAGCCTTTTTCTTAGGCGTCTGAATGGAACTCGAGGGCTCCGAATCCCTCATGTTCCTCCCTCTCTCTTTCTCACGGTTCTGGTGCTCAGTGCACTTAACCTCTTCGGTAATCTTCGCCTTATCCACTAGCGCAACAAAGTCTCGCTCCCTCTGTGGAGCTATCAGAATTCTTAAGCTATCTCTGAGGTTGTCCTCGAAGCGAACATATTGCTCGTACTCAGTCACCACCATACCTCTCGTATAGTAGCTTAGCCTTAAAAACTCGGCCTCATATTCAACCACTGATATGTCCCTTTGAGCTAGATTTAGAAACTCTCTTCTCCAGGCATCCACAGAACTAGCACCCACGTACTTTCCTTGGAAGGTAGATTTGAAGAATTCCCAAGTCAAACGTTCAGGCTGAGTGCCTCCTTCATAGTGAGCCATCACTGATATGCCTCATCTCGTAGCAGTGATAAAATACCCTTTAATTTTTGCTCGGGGGTGCAGTCCAGGTCATCCATAATTCTCTCCATGGCCTCTATTCAGTACTCAGCCATGTTAGGGGCAACTCCAGCAATACCCCTAAAAATCTCAGCTCCATTGGACCGAAGTCGTTCTATAATCGACCCTTGGCCTCGAGCTCTAGTATTGGTCCCAGCGATCCTCTCCAGAATTCTTAACATGGCTTGGGATAATGCATCATCCCCAGCCATTCGATCATGAGACCCAGTCCCAGTCACAAGTGAATTCGGTGTCCCAGTCCCAACTCGAGCACCTCTATAGCCTCTACCACGGCCTCTTGTACCCTGTTCCCAAGTACCTCTAGTGCTCATTGTCTATTCGTATTTATCTGAATTAATAGTTTTGCATAGATCAGTTTATAGTTTCAATAATTATTAGCAAAGTTTTATGTAAAACAGTATTAGTAATTTAATATTCGTTTCGCACATAGCGCAGTATCTATATGTTTTGCTACAGTCCCAGTGTACACTACTAAGGTGTTTGCAATACGGTATACTACCTACAGTAGTCTCAGTAATAATACCTATAACAATTTCAGTTCAGTTCATAAAACAGTTTTCATAGAGAACTTAACGAATCGGCGACGGATACTCGGTGTACCACGCATTCAGTAAAACCTTTGAAAATACTTCGAATCATTTGAAAGCAGTTCTTTAGGAATTTCAAAATTTTAAAATCCAATCCATAACCGAGTTTTGTAACCTGACTCTAATATCACTAAATGTAACACCTCAAACCCGACCTAGACGCTATTGCCGAATATGGCGATGTCACATTGAAGTGTTTTTTCGTAAAATGTGATATCAATGAAAACCCATTTCCTATATAACCTCTTTGTGTTATTTTATGATGATTCCAAGGCATGTCAGTCATTTTCAAAACGTAAGTCATTATCAAAAAGTTATTCACTTTTAAAACGTTACTAATTCTCAAAACGTCACATATTGCGGAAGCTTTGAAATAGGTTGCGTATTTGTGGTATTTTTGCTAAAACATTTGTCCTTTTTGAAAACTAGCATCTTATCCTACTGCTAGAAGTTATAAATCAAAATAGAAATCCCAAATTAAAGTATAAACCCATAAAGGCCATTTACAGTAAAAATACCCCAAATAATAATACTTAAAAACATAATCAAGTACGAAAATGTATGCGGACGTGTGGCCACCTCTGAGTCCCCCGCTACACCGATCCTCCTAAGACTGGGGATTACCTGTAAAGTTAAAAATAGATAGGTGAGTTTATGAAAACTTAGTGTGTAATCCCATACTTAGCAACAGACAGAAACAAACACAGTCTGAGCCTAAGCCCTTTTTCAGTATCAATGACAATTTCAGTTTAGGCTTTGGCCCATCTCAGTATAGAATAGTCATTGCTTGGGCCCTAGCAATTACAGTAACATTAATCAGTGTAGTAACATATGAAATAGTATACAAGTCCTACCCATCCAACCTCTACATTACATCTCCTTCCAACCCTACACTCCATGTTGGGATATAATCAACCCACCCATCCCTACACTCCAGAGAGTACCGAATGCGGTGCAATACAGTGATATGCAGCTGGGCTGCCAGTAATTTAGGCTTGAAGCCTTTCAGTAATTTGTAGCAGAGCTACCAGTACAGTACACTTCCTCCAATCATATTCTTCCCAACCCCATGCAATGCATCATATAATCGTGACATGCCATCTCAAGGAAACGTGCATATAATTAGAACAATGTAGATATTATGCTCAGTAAATTCATTCATATTTAAATTTCATACAGTCAGTTAGGGATCTAGGTATAGCTTACCAACCCTATAGTAGGTCCACAAACGTCTAGGGCGACCCGTGCAACCTTAGCAGTCAAATAGTAAAAATGGGCCCATGAGCCCATGTTGCTATCCCATATGAGCCCACACACCCATGTGGAGCGCACGGCCCATAATGGCCTTGGCCGTGTGAAATGCACGACCTGGCCCAATAATTTCCACATGTCCGTATGGTTTGCTCGTGTAGGGCCCACACGGCCCAGTTTGGCCCGGCCCATGAAATTGCACATGGACGACCTCATCGATCATATGCCCATGTTCAGTCCCACGGCCTACCACACGAGCAGCTGAACGCCCGTGTGGCATCGACATTTGCATTTCTCAACTTTTGCCAACTTTTATTTCCAGAATAGTGTTCACACACCTGATTACGAAAGATGCGCTTACAATCCTGTAGCACTCCAAAACCTTTGTTCAACCATTATCACACGATTAATCGCACCTCAAACAAATTTAAAATGATCCCTATTCTAACACTTATGCACTTGATAGAAAACCACTTACCTTGTTTGGACAGCCTAAGCCGCATTCACTTAAATCGTTGGAAAAGAATGATCACAAGCTCCTCGATTAATTCCTAGAATTCCAGTCGAAACCCCTATGAAAATAATATTAACAAGAATAAGCCTAAGCCAGAATGAGTACCACTTACAGAAAGTGCAACCCATAGAATAAAAATAGACCACTAATGTGGCAAAGAGCATGATAAACTAAAAATGAAAGGTAAGGAGAACACCTAAAGTTTCGGCAACTATAAGAGAGAATTGGGGAGAAAGAAAGTAGCAATGGGAATTTGGCTAAACAAAAAGAAGGGAAAAGGATGGAGAGGGAGCATATCAGCAAGTAAAGGGGAAAGCACTTAAAATTCGGAAGCAACACAAGGAGATGGAAGTTAAAGAAAAAATGAAAAGGTGTGGGGGAAAGAGGAATAGAATTCGGCTATTGAGGCAAAAAGAAAAGAAATATGGTAGAGGAGGAGTAACGTTAGAAAAGAAAGAGGGAGAGGATTGCTGAATTTGCAAATACAGTTTGAATGTGCTCAAACTCCTCACTCCTTAATTTCCTCACCAAAATCCCTTAATCTTCTCCTCAAAACCATCCACCCCTCCTTCAACCACCTAATTCAAATTCCACTCGAACTCTTTAGTGTTTCAGTCAAACCACAACACCTCACGTCACCAGCAGTAAAAATAAATTCTATAATTGCATCAGTACTCGAACTCTAGACCTCCTGGTTATCTGTACTCCACATTACCACCAGACCAGCAGGCTCATTCTGCTTTATTTTATCAACATTTATTTATAAGCCTACTAACTAGAGATAGGGGTTTATTCATTTAAAAGCAAAAATTGCCCAAGCTAAGGCTTGAACCCAAGACTTCTCAGACACTCCCCAATACACTTAACCACTGAAGCAAACATATAATTGTGTAACAACAACAAACTAAAATAATTATAAAAAATTTTGGGGCGTTACAATCTCGACATGCTTAACTTCGAAAAGATAATTGCCTTTGCTTCAACTGTTAAAGGCTGATATGAAAGCCATTGGGTGGACTATAGCTAACATAAAGGGTATAAGTTCATCTCTTTGTCAACATAAGGTCTTTCTGGAGGAGGGAACAAAACCTGTGGTTGATGCTCAACGGAGGTTAAATCTTGCTATTAAAGAAGTTGTGAAGAAGAAATTGACGGTTAGATGTTGGAATTGTTTATGCCATTTTAGATAGTGAATAGGTTAGACCAACGCACTGTGTTCTGAAGAAGGGGGGATGACTGTAGTCTCCAATGAGAAGAATGAGTGGAACGACAAAAGTGTACATGTGTACACAATCGTTGACAAGTAATAAAGTGATAAGTATAGAGTATCATCTCCAGAGGGACTGTATAAGCAATTCTTTATGAAAAATTAAAACTTAAACAACTTGGTGATAAAAAATAATGTTGCTTAAAATGGGATGTAAACAAATAAGAGTGGATTAACTAATTTTATTACCTAATAGTTACGTAAAATTGTAAATTAAAATAAACACATAAAATTATGCAATTATTAAGAGTTATCACAATAGCATGCTTGTGTTAGAATAATCATTCTTCCTAGCTCAAAGTTATCCACACAATTAAAATATGTTATGGAGATTCCATGAAATATTGATCATTTACTAACCTTATATAATTTGAGTAAAATATTAAACTTATATAATTACTAAACCAATCTCACATATTTCAATGTTTAATAGACTTAAAATTTCATAAGCAGAACATATTACAAGGTTATTTAAGGTAATAATAGTTTTGATATTATTACAAATTTAATCCTACATGATTAAACACACACCACACAAGAATCTTGTCAATTAATTAATAGACATGCATAGGAAACTTAATTATGATTTTACTTGCATGAATAAATAGATTAAAATCACGTACACTTATTAAAAAATTGAATACAAAAAACTACGAAAATTAGATCATTCTAACACGTATTTAAGCAATCATGATTATATTGAAAATCAAATACTCAATTGCAATCATGTTTATGAATTGTGTAGCAGCACATTTTCAATGGCGTCAGAAACAGTGGTTTCGGGGTCACCAGATCCGACGATTAAGTTTGTAAATATTATATTTAATATTTATGAGTTAATTGTAATTTTAAAAAGGTTTTTGATATTATGATTTTTGTTTTATAAGCGATTTATTAAGTTCAAGTGGTATGACCCTAAGGTCAAGTGGTTTTAAAAAAATGAGGTATCGAGACCTCGTTTCTATCAACCAAGCCGTAAATATTTTTATAAATATTTATGGGGTTTAATTAAGGTGGTATTAAAGTTTCGTTGAAAATTGTTATCGTTTCGACAGTTAATTAAGCAAAAAAGACTAAATCACGTAAAGTGCAAAAGTCATGTTCTATAAGTAAAGGTATTAAATAGCTATAGAAATTTAAAGTGGAGGTACTTATATGGTAATTATACCATTAAATGAGTTAGTGGATGTGCATGGCTTGGAAATTATGAAAATTTTAAAGTTAGGTAAGGGTAATTTGGTAATTAGGTAATTAAAGATATATTAAATAAATAAATCAAAGTGGTCATCTTTTTGTTTCATCTTTCAACCGAAATTTACAGCAAGGAAGAGCCATGGAAGCTTGAAAATTTTTCTTAAGAAAATTCCTTGCATGTAAGCCCCTAAACTATCAGTTTCTTGTAATTTTTATATTTTTGAGATCTTTGCAACTAGGTCCAGCTAGCCCATACCTTCGATTTTGAATCTTTTAAAGATTTTGAATGTTTCCATTGATGAATATTGTGATTTTTTATGTTATATTATAAATTTGTAATATGTATTTATATTTAAAAGTATTCTATTAAGTGATTTTGATGAATTTTTTTATTAAGGACTAATTTGTTAATTTAATAAAAGTACAAAGATTAGTGTGAAATTGTTGCATAAATTGGATGTTTTGGATACCATGAACATTTGGCTAAGCTCAATTCTGGTTTAAAATGGTTAATTTTCATGTTTTGGGCTTAGGGACTAAAGTGAATAAAAGTAAAACTTTAGGCGTAATTTTGTAAAAATGTCAAAAATGGCCAAATTGTATGAAATGAATTATTTTATTGTCTAAACTAATTTATTGAATGAAATTATTAATTTAGATCAAGATCAGGTGAAAAATCTAGGAAAATGAAAAATTACCAAAATACCCTAAACTTTTGTACTTCTGCAATTTAGCGAGGTAAGTTCGTATGAACTATACTATGTATAATGTTGATTAAATTGAATGCTATTATATGAAATTTTATTGAAAATGAATTGATATATATATATATATATATATATATATAGTATACAATTTACAATATATATAACTCAAAAATCCTTAATATTTATTTTCGTATGTTGTGACACAATTGTATGTTTGCTTTAGTGGTTAAGTGTTCTGAGAAGTGTCTAAGAGGCCCCAAGTTCAAGCATTAGCTTGGGAATTTTTTTTTAAATGAATAAACCCCTATCTCAGGTCAGTAGAATTAAATGTTGGTAAAATATGACAGAATGGGCCTGCTGGTCTGGTGGTTAAGTGAAGTGTTAATATGCTAGTGGTCTTGAGTTCGAATCCTGGTGTATGCAAGGGAGTGTTTTATTTTGCTACTTGTGTCGTGTGTGTGTTCTAGTTTGACCGAAATTCTGAGAGTTTGAGGGTGGTGGGAGTGTGTTGGACGACTTGGGAGGGAAATAAAGGATTTAGGGAGAAAAGTAAGGAGTGGAGGCATTTGAGATGGACTAGGATGCTGATTGGTTGGAATGGATGTGGTTTAGTGGAGTAAATCAAGGAGTTTGAGGAGTTACCCTTTGATTCCGAAAATCTCTGTAGAATTCTCCTCTACCATCTTTCATTTTTATTTTATTTTTCTCTGCCTCCATAGCTGAATTCTGTTCCTTTCTCCCCTACCCCCTTTTCATTTTTTACTCCAATTCTCTCTTGTTATTGCCAAAATTTCAAGTGTTTCCCCTTATATTTCGTTTTCGGTCTATCTTGCTCCTCGGCTTTTGTTTCTGTGCGATAACAGTAAGTAGTGTTGTTGTGTTCTTTTAGTTTTGCTTTCGAAAGATTTTGATTATGTTGCTTGTGCATAGGGGATGATCGTGAATGGTTTTTCTTCCCAACGAATTGATTAGTGCGAGTAGTCGTGATTGCTGTAAGTGAGTGCATTTGGCTCATTTTGGTGTTGATTAAATTGCGTTTTAGTTGTTAAATTCGAGATTGGGTACACTGTTTGTAGGTTCCAGAAGATTAGGAAGTGCTTAAGCATCGAGAACGACCTAGGTGTGTAAACACAACTCTGTAAATGGAAATCAGTGAAAAGCCGAAAAGTAAGACTGTCAACACCACACGGGCATGTTGCCGCCCGTGTGGTAGGCTGTGTAATCGGATACGGGCGTGTGATCGATGAGGCAGGCTATGTGTGATTCATGGGCCGAGCCAAATTGGGCCACGTGGGCCCTACGGGCGTGTGGGATTATTGGACCAGGCCGTGTGATCCACACGGCTAAGGCCATTTTGGGCATTGTGGGCCCACATGAGCTTGTGGGCCCATTTTCACTATTTTGACTGCTAAAGTTGTATGGGTCACCCGAGTCGGTTGTGGACCTATGTAGGGTCAGTAAGATTACCTAGATCCCTAATTGACTGAATGACTGTTATATCCATGTGCTTTATATATATACATGTACGATTGTATTGTGAGCATGCTGTTAAAATTGTACTGAATACATATATGATACCATGATTTGGCATGACATGATTGTATGATGCATTGCATGGGGATGGGTTTATATAGATCGGAGGAAGTGTATTGAAAGGCTTCAAGCCTAACTTACTGGCAGCTCAGGTGCAACCTACTGTCTAATGCCACAACCGGTACTACTTGGACTGTAGGGATGGGTGGGTTAATTATATCCCCACATAGAGTGTAGGGTTGGACGAAGATGGAGTGTAGAGGCTGGATGGGTAGGACTTGTATAATGCATATTATAAAACTATCTTGACATCGATATCAGAATGGGCCAAGGCCCAAATGCATGTTGCCTCAGTCTTGAGATGGGATAAAGCCCAAACCGACATCACATCGATTTTGAATAGGCTTAGGCCTGCATCGTGATTGCCTTCTATCTGTCTGTCTGTTTGTGCTATTTAGGATTATACACTGAGTTTTTGTAAACTCACCCTTTTGTTCTAACTGTACAAGTAATCCCCAAACATAGGCGGATCGGTGCGGTGGAGGACTCAGCGATGGCCACATGACCCATTTCATTCTATTTTAGTACTTAATTATAATTTTCATTTTATTTTGGGGTATTTTACTGTAATAATGGCCTTTTTGGATTTTCACTGTTAATTTGGGATTTCTATTATTTTGATTTACAAGCTGCTAGTAGTAGGGTTAACCGAGTTTTCAAAATGAATCAAATGTTTTAACAAAATACACTCAAATACGCAAAATGATTTAAAAAGCTTCTACGATAGGTGACGTTTTGAAAATTAATATCGTTTTGAAAGAGAATAATTTTGTGATAGTGAACTACGTTTTGAAAATGAACGACGCATCCTAAAATTAACATAAGATTTTGTGATGGGGCTAATTCAAAAAGAGGTTTTTACAACAACTCATTTATTTCCAAAACACTACCATGTGACATCGCCAAGATTCAGTCATAACATCTAGGCTGAGTTTAAGGTGTTACAATTTAGCTTATAATGAAATGAGGAAAATTCAACGACACATGATGACTATCAAGTCCCGTTTGAACCTTAGGAATATTTAGGATACAAATGACATGTCATTAGGGGTTACCGTGTTTTGGGTGCTGGTCTCGTACGTTCTACCGGTGGCTGAGTTTTTGGCATGTGTTGTAGTTACTTTACAGCTTGTGTGAGCAGCACCGTGTAGCTATGTCTTGACTGACAGCTTGTTTGAGCAAACCCATTTATGGCCCAAGAGAGAGCACTGATATGAGATATGAGATAGTAGTGGTTTTGACCACATGTTGGCACTTAGTGTGCAAGATTCACGTGTATCCAATATTATTCTAAGTGGTTCAACCGGCACAGTTCTGTTACGAGGTTATAAAAGTTTGATACGAACTAATACAGGTATATACATGAAATACATGGAAATGATGGTACATGATATATTGATATATTGAAATGAATAATATATATATGAAGAAACGGTAAGAGAATGATATGTATCATGACATGTACATATATGAATATCTTTGATATGTTGATACATGGAAATTATGTATGTGGTGACGAGTAATAAGCTCAGGTGTGTCATGCTGAGAAAATAAGGTTATCAAATGTTGAATTTATATGAAATATGTTCAAGTATGCTAACATGTGTTGTTATTTGATGCTTAGGCAAGTGCCAAGCTATTGGCTGGATGGTATTCTATTTACTTATAAGTTGCATTAGAATGGTACATGTTCAAATGAAAATATGTTTGTACTTATGAAAAAGTGTTAAGGTTTAAAATTATGCATTTTCTTATGAAATGGCTTATTATGTGATTAATTCGAAAAGGCTATGTTTAATGCACTAGCTTGTAGATATGGTTGAATGATATGCTATGTCTTGTATGTTATGCATATGTAACGGGTGTGGAAAGTAATGAAATGCAAATGAATATAAAAAAAAATGGAAGAGTTTAAAGTTGTTAAAAATCCTACTATGCTAGGGATAATATGTAACAACTCGATTTTGGGGCTAGTCGAAACAGTGGTTTCGGGACCACTAATCTGAGGTTGAAGAAAATTATTTTGGTATTATTTTATGTGTTATGGCATAAATATATGGCTATATGAAAATTTTGGTGCTTTAATTTTAGCAATTGTATGCTTAATTATGAAAAAGGACTAAATCGGATAAAGTCCGAAAGTTCTATTATGCAAGGTAAAGGTGTCTAATAGCCATAGAATATTAAATTGGAGGTCCTTAAAGTGTAATTATGCAAATTAGAGTGTGTTGGCCAGCCACAGAGTCTAGGGAGACAAGTACATTAAATTTTTGGTCAAATTTAGTGAAATTAGGTGATAAAATAAGGAGTAAAATAAAATAAAAAGATGAGATATCATCTTTTACTATTCATTATTCTTCTCCACCAAAAATTCAAGAGAATTAGAGGATTTAGAGCTCAAAAATTTCAGCCAAGCTATCTTCTTGGAAGTAAGTGATTTTAGAGGTCTTTCTTGATGATTTTTTTATTTTTAGAACCCCCAAAGCTTAAGCTAGCTAATGAGGGGACTAATTTGGAATATGATTGAAAGTTTAGGAACTTTCCATGAGAGTGTTTATGTTGTTTGCTAAGTTTTTATGGAAGAAAATGAATGTCAGTGAGATGAGAAACAACTTTTGTGAAAGGTGTGATCATGAAAACACCTAAATGGGATTAAGTTGTAAAGGTTGTAATTTAGTAATAAATGCATGAAATAGTTAGATTTGTCAGTAGTTGTAAGAGGAACAAATGTTCAGCTAGGCTTGTTTAATGAGAAAATGTGATGAAAAATGATTTACGAGTCTAGGGGAAAAATCATAATTTTGCCTAAGTAGAAATTTTGATGTATTATGAGTTATAAAATGATTGAAAGAGTGAATTTTGTTATTATAGATCAAGAGGAGCATGGAAACAACCTTGATCGGGGAAAAGGAAAGGTTATGGATTAAACCACAAATTAACACATTTTGCACCGAGGTAAGTTTATGTGTAAACGATTAATTATGAGTATACATTGTTGTTAATTAATGGTGCATTGTATGATTGAGATGGATTGAGTTCAATGTATATTGAGTAATTACCATATGAGTCTAATTATAGACTAATGGTGGGCTATGTGCGATACCACCTTACTACTCAGTCACGATGGGCTGTGTGCTATACCATCGTTTATATTATCATTTGGTAGGCTATGTGCGATACCACCCAAAATATTCATTATGGATTTGATATGAGATGAATTGAGTAAGTAGGTTTATGGAATGAGGAGTGATCTTGCTTAGTACATAATGCAATTTATTGATTAGCATATGTTATGATGTTTATTGTTTACAAGTAAACTTACTCAGCTTAAAGCTTACTCCATTTCTTTTCCCTTATTTTATAGTGTCAAAGAGCTAGTTCGGATACGAAGTTAGCTGGAAGATCACCTACACTATTAGCTCATCTCGGTATATCTAGAATTAGTATTTTTTTAGCATGGCATGTATAGGAGCTAAACTAGGGGAAATGTTTTGTTGTTTGGCCAAGTGTGTGTTGGCTCCTTTAAGGATAAACACTTTTGTAAATAGCCATAGATGATGGCTCATTATTGCTAATTTATAAAAAGATGAGATTATTCATGAACGTGTATGTTTCATAATTGAGTTGCTTAGTGAATGGTTGAATGTGATTGTGAATACATGAGTTAGGATGATAAAAAGAGCTTGGCAAATAGCCTTGTTTTTATCCACATAGGCAGGCACACGGGTGTGTATCTAGGCCGTGTGTGGTACACGGTCAGTCCCATGGGTGTGTGACCAGGTTGTGTGTCCCCTGCATGTTAAGGTTGCAAGTCAGTGTCGACCACGGGCTAGCCACAGGCGTGTGCCTAGGCCATGTGACCCTTATTAGGTTGCTGACATCATAAATAGAATACCTAGGTTTTTACACATGGGTGAGGAAATAGGAGTGTTTAGGCCGTGTGGAGCACACGGGAAAAGAACACGAGTGTGTGTTCGGCCGTGTGAAAATAAATCTCACACAGATTAATGACATGGGCATGTGTGACCACACGACCTGCCCACACGGGCGTGTCCCATTTCATCACGGGCGTGTGGCCCCTGTTTAGACAAAAAATTTAAGTGCACAAAAGTTCCAGATTGGGTTCCAAAACCCTCCGTTTGTATGTTTAAGGCCTCGTAGGCCCATAATGAGAATGATTATGAATGTGAATGAGATATTTCAAATTGGAATGAAATTTGATAATCCAACTCTATATGTTCAAGCGAGATAAGTCCGGTAATGCCTCGTACCTGGTTCTGGTGTTGAATATGAGTAAGGGTGTTTCATTTAGTTGTATTAGAGCTATAGTTTAGTAGGTTCTCGGACTATTGTAGCATGTGTATGATCCTAGCTATACATGCCATAAACTTATATTGATAGTGTGGTAACTTCTGACAATTCTGAACTTTGTTTTTATATAGTAAATGGATCTCGATAGAGCAACTACTGATGACGCTGCTAGAACGTGCCGACTCCGCGCAAGGGACCACGCCTGTAGAGAGTAGACCTGAGACTATGGGTCAAGGAGAAGAGGCTCGAGTAATTGGTACACAGAATATGTACGAGCAAACCCTAATGCTCAACCTCCTCCAACCCCTCCTATACCTCAGCCAGTTCTTGTGGCTCCTCAAGGTATAGATTTGGTGAGAATAACCAAACTCTCGGTAGATAGGATTCAGAACCAAGGGGCCGAAGAATTTAGAGCTAACATAGATGATGACCCTGAAAAGGCGGACTTCTGGCTCAAGAACTCAATGCGAGTATTTGATGAACTCTCCTACACACCTGAGGAGAGCTTGAAATGCACTGTATCATTGCTAAAGGACTCGGCCTATCGTTGGTGGAAGACGTTAATGTCGGTGGTTCCAAAAGAAAGTAACGTGGACTTCTTTTTGGAAGAGTTTCGAAAGAAGTATATAAGTCAAAGGTTTGTAGACCAGAAACAGAAATAATTTCTTGAATTGAAGCAAGGAAAAATGATTGTGGCGAAATATGAGTGCAAGTTTGTTAGGCTCAGTAAGTATGTACAAGAGTGTGTGTCTATAGAAACCATCTTGTACAAGAGGTTTGACGATAGGCTGAATGAGGATATCAGACTTCTAGTTGGGATCATGGAACTGAAAAAACTTGTGGTGTTAGTTGATAGGGCATGCAAGGCCGAAGAACTGAATAAGGAAAAGAGGAAAGCTATGAGTGAGGCCCGGGATGCAAGAAAGAGGCCAATGAGTAAATCGCATCAAACTCAATAAAAAAGGTCCAAGGAAATGAACCCTCGGACGACTGCGTCAGTTGGATATTCACACTGAGATCAAGGTAATACATACTCGGGCTCGAGAGTTCAAGCCACATCGATGGCAAGCGTGGGTAATTCAAAGTTAAATAAACCGGATTGTCCAAATTGTGGTAGGCAGCATACTAGGAGTGTTGGGGAAACAATCGAAATTGTTATAAGTGTGGTTCCCCCGACCATTTCATTCGAAATTGTCTAGAGAGGGATAAGAAAGAAAGAAAAAAAGAAGTGAGATCAAGTAATGCATCTTCAAGGGGTGAATCACAAAAGAACCCGGGAGATGGGACTAGTAGTAGAGGTGCGCCTC
Source organism: Gossypium rotundifolium (assembly GCA_025506655.1). Taxonomy (NCBI): domain Eukaryota; kingdom Viridiplantae; phylum Streptophyta; class Magnoliopsida; order Malvales; family Malvaceae; genus Gossypium; species Gossypium rotundifolium. The sequence goes on from CP106722.1 coordinate 133,092,930, forward strand.
GAGACTCTTCTGTGAGACCGGAGGGTCGAGCTCCTGCAAGGACTTATGCCATTCACGCTCGCGAAGAGGCATCATTTCCATATGTGATAACGAGTACTTTTTCTCTTTATGATACCTCTGTTATTACTTTGATTGATCCGGGGTCTACCCATTCTTACATTTGCATTAGATTGGCATCTAGTATGAGTATGATTGTTTAGTCTACGGAATTTGTAGTAAAGGTGTCAAACTCGTTAGGCAAACATGTGTTAGTTGACAAGGTGTGTAGAAATTGTCCTTTATAATTAGAGGTCCTTGTTTTCCGGCAAACCTCATATTTTTGCCGTTTGAGGAATTTCACTTGATTCTTAGTATGGATTGGCTGACTACTCATAATGTTTTAGTGAGCTGTGGTAGTCAATTTATTGAATTTTAATGTGAAAATAGAGATGTCATTCGGGTTGAATTAGGTAGATCGGATAGTTTGCCTGTGATAATTTCATCTATGGTATCCGAGAAATACTTAAGGAAATGATACGAGTCCTATCTCGCCTTTGTGTTGAGTACTCAAGAGTCGGGTAAAGATTGAATCAGTGCCAGTGGTATGCGAGTATCCAATGTGTTCCTAGAAGAGTTACCTAGATTGCCTCCAAATAGAGAAGTCGAATTAGGGATTGAGATAGTTTCGGGTACGGCACCTATTTCGGTTGCTCCGTATAGGATGGCACCATTGGAGTTGAAAGAGTTAAAGGTTCAGTTGCAAGAGTTAACAGATAAGGGTTTTGCGAGACCGAGCTATTCATCGTGGATGCTCCGGTACTTTTTGTAAAGAAGAAAGATGGGTCGATGAGATTGTGCATAGACTATAGACAACTCAATAAGGTAACAACGAAGAATAGGTATCCTTTGCCAAGGATAGACGATCTATTTGACCAATTGAAGGGAACTACAGTGTTCTCTAAGATAGACCTAAGGTCTGGTTATTATCAGTTGAGAGTTAAGGAGCAAGATGTGTCAAAAACTGCATTTCAGACGAGGTATAGCCATTATGAGTTTCTTGTCATGTTGTTTGGCCTAACGAATGCCCTTGCGATTTTTATGGATTTAATGAATCGTATCTTTCGACCATACTTGGATAAGTTTGTAGTTGTTTTTATTGACGACATATTAATCTATTCTCGAGATAAAAGTGACCATGCAGAGCATCTGAGAATTGTTTTGCAGACTTTAAGAGACAAGCAATTGTATTTTAAATTTAGCAAGAGCGAGTTTTGGCTCTGAGAAGTCGGATTCTTAAGACACATTGTGTCAGGCGATGGTATCAGAGTTGATCCGAGTAAGATATTGACTATCATGGAGTGGAAATCGCCAAGGAATGTGTCGAAAGACAGAAGCTTTTTGGGTTTAGTAGGTACTACAGACGGTTCGTAAAGAGGTTCTCCATGATTGCCACCCCGATGACGAAACTGTTGCATAAGGATGCTAAATTTGAATGAACTAAAAAATGTCAACAGAGTTTCGAAAGATTGAAAGTATTATTGACTGAAGCATCGGTTTTAGTACAACCTGAGTCGGGAAAAAATTTTGGTCTACAATGATGCGTCATTTAATGGTCTGGTTGTGTGTTAATGCAAGAGGATAAGGTAGTAGCTTACGTCTCAAGATAGCTAAAACTATATGAGAAGAATTATCTGACTCATGATTTGAAGTTGGTTGCAATCGTTTTTGCTTTGAATATTTAGCGTCATTATTTATATGGTGAGAAGTGCCAAATCTTCACTGATCACAAGAGTTTGAAGTACCTGATGGACCAAAAGGATCTGAATTTGCGGCAACGACTATGACTCAAATTATTGAAGGATTATGAGCTAGTAATTGATTACAATCCGGGAAAAGCAAATGTAGTTGCGATGCCTTGAACAAAAAATCCCTGTATGTTTTGAGGGCCATGAGTGTGAGCTTAGCGTTATATGATGACGGTGTTATATTGTCCGAGTTGAAGGCTAGACCATTATTTATTCAACAGATATGTGAGACTTAAAAGAATAATAGTGAGCTGCAAGCTAAGAGAGCTCAGTGTGAATTGGGAGATGATTCTGATTTTTGGATAAGTTTATATGGTTGTTTGATGTTTCATAATAGGATTTGTGTACCTAAGGATGATGAGTTGATCCAAAAAAATTTTACATGAAGCACACAATAGTTGTTTGTCAGTGCATCCGGGCAGCACGAAAATGTATAATGATTTGAAGAAATTTTATTGGTGGCCGAATATGAAAAGAAACATCTCCGAGTTTGTTACAAAATGTTTGATCTGCCAACAGGTGAAAGCAGATCATCAAGTACCTTCATGATTACTTCAGCCAGTGATGGTTCCAGAGTGGAAGTGGGATCGAATCACAATGGATTTCGTAACGGGGTTACCTATGACTTTGAAAAAGAAACATGATGTGTAGGTTATTATGGATAGATTAATGAAGTCGGCTCACTTTATATTGGTGCGTGTAGATTATTCGCTAGATAAGTTGGTTGAACTGTATATTGCTGAAGTAGTGAGATTACATGGGGTGCATATATCTATTATCTCGGATAGAGATCCAAGATTTACTTCGAGGTTTTGGAAGAAGTTGCAAGAAGCCTTGGGTACAAGATTGAATCTTAGTATGTGTTCCATCCTCAAACTGATGGTCAATCTGAAAGAGTGATTCAAGTTCTTGAGGATATGCTTTGATGCTGTGTGTTAGAATTCGAAGGAAGTTGGGAAAAATACCTACCATTGGTTGAGTTTGCCTATAACAACAGTTATCAATCGAGACGGATGGTACCGTACGAAGCTTTATATGGTTGCAAGTGTCGGACTCCCTTGTGTTGGACCGAGCTTAATGAAAAGCAAATTCACAGGGTCGATCTAGTTAAAGAGACCGAGGAGAAAGTGAAAGTAATCCGTGACAGTCTAAAAGCTACTTTGGATCGAAAAAAGTCATATGCAGATTTAAAAAGGAAAGAGATCGTGTTTTTAGTGGGCGACAAAGTATTTCTAAAAGTATCCCCATGGAAGAAAATATTGAGATTTAGTTGAAAGGGAAAATTGAGTCCACGATTCATATGGCCGTATGAGGTTATTGAAAGGATTCGTCCAGTAGCATACTGGTTTGCTTTTTCGGCAGAATTAGATAGAATACACAACGTGTTCCATGTGTCGATGTTGCAGCGATATCGTTCTAATCTTTCGCATGTAATCCCTCCAACAGAAATTGAGATACGACCGAACATGACTTACAAAGAGGAACCAATTAAGATATTGGCTCGATAGGTTAAACAGTTGAGGAATAAGAACATAGCCTTAGTAAAGGTGTTATGGCAGAAACACGGTGTGGAAGAGGCTACGTGGGAACCAAAAGAAACCATGAGAGAAAAATATCCAAACCTTTTTACCGGTAAGATTTTCAAAGGAAAAAATCTCTAAATGAGGGGAGAGTTGTAACAGCCCGATTTTGGGCTAGTCGAAACAGTGGTTTTGGGACCACTAATTCGAGGTTGAAGAAAATTATTTTTATATTATTTTATGTGTTATGGCATAAATATATAGCTATATGAAAATTTTGGTGCTTTAATTTTAGCAATTGTATGCTTAATTGTGAAAAAGGACTAAATCGCATGAAGTTCGAAAGTTCTATTATGCAATGTAGAGGTGTCTAATAGCAATAGAATATTAAATTGGAGGTCCTTAAAGTGCAATTAGGCCAATTAGAGTGTATTGGTCGGCCATAGAGTCTAGGGAGACAAGGACATTAATTTTTGGTCAAATTTGGTGAAATTAGGTGATAAAATAAGGAATAAAATAAGATAAAAAGATGAGATATCATCTTTTACTATTCATTATTCTTCTCCATCGAAAATTGAAGAGAATTAGAGGATTTACATCTCAAAAGTTTCAGCCAAGCTATCTTTTTGCAAGTAAGTGATTTTAGAGGTTTTTCTTGATGATTTTTGTATTTTTGGAACCCCCAAAGCTTAAGCTAGCTAATGAGGGGACTAATTTGCAATATGGTTGCAAGTTTAGGGACTTTCCATGAGAGTGTATCTGTTGTTTGCTAAGTTTTTATGGAAGAAAATGAATGTTAGTGAGATGAGAAACAACTTTTGTGAAAGGTGTTATCATGAAAACACCTAAATAGGATTAAGTTGTAAAGGTTGCAATTTAGTAATAAATGTATGAAATAGTTGGATTTGTCAGAAGTTGTAAGAGGAATAAATGTTCAGCTAGGCTTGTTTAATGAGAAAAAGTGATGAAAAATGATTTACGAGTCTAGGGGCAAAATCATAATTTTGCTTAAGTAGAAATTCTGATGTATTATGAGTTATAAAATGATTGAATGAGTGAATTTTGTTATTATAGATCAAGAGGAGCGCGGAAACAACCTTGAACGGTGAAAAGGCAAGGTTACATAATATGTTCAAGCAACCAGGTTCCGGCATTGAATATGGGTAAGGGGTGTTACATAATATGTATAAGTGATGTTGTGGATTTACTCATTTAGTGAGTTGTTGAATTTGGTTTCATGAATCATGTGGTAACAGTATATGATTATTCTTAATATGTATAAATTTCATACTGGAAATGGATTGATCTAATTAAAGTTTATATGAGCTTACTAAGCATTCATTGCTTACATAGTTATTTTTCTTTCCTTTTCAGACTATCGGAAGCTCGATCGGGTTGGAAGCTCGTTGGAGATTTGTCACACTATTCAACAATTATATCGGTAGATTTTTATGTCTTGGTTAAGGTTATAATGGCATGTATAGGTATTTTAGCTAATGTTAGCCTATGTGTTTTGGTTGTGGAAATGATCATTTGGTTAGTTTGCATTTTGGCCTTGTGTTGGTAAAATGATATATATATATATATTATAAGGTGTATATGAGTAGCCTTGTAATGTTTGATATATGACTTGTTATGGTTGAATGATGGTAGATAGAAAATTAGATAAATGTGCATATTAGATATGACATATAACTTATTGTGAATTGTTGTTTTGCCATAATAAGCATATATGTATTTTGATACTAATAATTATATGGTACAGTTGGTACCAAATGGTATGTTTTGGTAAGTGATTTACATGTGGTGTAATGATGCAAACTTAGTTAGAAGTTAATCAATTATTTTGGCCAAATTCAATACATGGTTATGCATGTTTTAATGTTGTCATTTGAGGTGCCTTTGGGCATATTGGTTGGATGTTATTGTACCATATGTGTTTGGCTTGATTATGCTTGGTTTTGGTGCCTTTTGAGGGCTTAGGTATAAAAAAGGGATTATAGGTACATGTTGAAAAAGTGAGAAAAATAGCTTGTAAAATAGCCTATTTTCGTCCACACGGACAGAGACACAGGCATGTGTGTCACACACGGCCAGGTAACACGGCCGTGTGTCCCCTGTAGTTTTCAAAGGGTTGCAAGTAAGGTTTTACATGGCCTAGAACACAGTCTGGCCACACGGCCGTGTGACCCCTGCAATTTGTAAATTTTCATCTTTTCCCTAAAATTTCTATATGTTTCTAATTTAGTCCCGATTTGTTTCTAATGTATTTTTATGACCTCGAGGGCTTGTATAAGGGACATTATGTATACTATTGATTGGTTTGTTGTGATTGATTATATGAATTAAATGTACTAAATTTTTTTATAGTTCTGAAATGTAAACTCCGGTAATGCTTCGTAACTCTATTCCGAAGATGGATACAGGTTAGGGGTGTTACAAATTTAGAAAAAGAAATATCAAAAGGGAAGAATAAACTCTAGCTAATTTTGGAAGATCTTCGATGTATAGACTACTTGCTCTTTCTTTCATTCTTCTTTCTTTTCGTCACAACTAAGCCACGATACTCTCAATATGGCCAAATAAGTTTGCTCTCAAACCTTGCAAAGCTCTTTTTCAAGAGGAAGAAATATAGGAAATGGAAAAGAGAAAAAAGAGAGAACAAATGAATGAATAATGGATGAATAATGGGTGAATTGGATGATGAAATGAAAGGCAAGGTTAGGCCCTATTTATACTAGATGGGGACAGCTAAAAATAACATTTAGGAGCCCTAATTTTCTCCCTCAAATGGTTAGCCTTGATTGAAGGAAGAAGAGGTTGAATGGTTCACTAAATTTAGCTTGGTGCTTGGAAAGAGGAAGCTTGAAAAGTGGAGGGGATGGAAATATTTTGTGGAGAAGTCTAAGGGCTATTTTATAAATATTTTTAATCAGCTTTGGATGTTGATTTGGGGTAAGGGAATGGATGATTTGGGCTACTCTTGGGCTTTTGATCCTTTCCTCCTCAATTAGATGCTTTGGGCCTCTTCTTTTGCATCAAGCTATACAATTTCATCAACCTAATTTTTTAGTGAGTTGTTGAATTTGGTTTCATGAATCGGTGGTAATAAGATATGATTATTCTTAATATGTATAAATTTCATACTGGAAATGGATTGATCTAATTAAAGTTTATATGAGCTTACTAAGCATTCATTGCTTACATAGTTATTTTTCTTTCCTTTTCGCACTATCTAAGCTCGATCGGGTTGGAAGCTCGTTGGAGATTTGTCACACTATTCAACAATTATATCGGTAGGTTTTGATGTCTTGGTTAAGGTTATAATGGCATGTATAGGTATTTTAGCTAATGTTAGCCTATGTGTTTTGGTTGTGAAATGATCATTTGGTTAGTTTGCATTTTGGCCTTGTGTTGGTAAAATGATATATATATATATATTATAAGGTGTATATGAGTAGCCTTGTAATGTTTGATATATGACTTGTTATGGTTGAATGATGGTAGATAGAAAATTAGATAAATGTGCATATTAGATATGACATATAACTTATTGTGAATTGTTGTTTTGCCATAATAAGCATATATGTATTTTGATACTAATAATTATATGGTGCAGTTGGTACCAAATGGTATGTTTTGGTAAGTGATTTACATGTGGTGTAATGATGCAAACTTAGTTAGAAGTTAATCAATTATTTTGGCCAAATTCAATACATGGTTATGCATGTTTTAATGTTGTCATTTGAGGTGCCTTTGGGCATATTGGTTGGATGTTATTGTACCATATGTGTTTGGCATGATTATGCTTGGTTTTGGTGCCTTTTGAGGGCTTAGGTATATGAAAAAAAGGATTATAGGTACATGTTGAAAAGTGAGAAAATAGCTTGTAAATAGCCTATTTTCGTCCACATTACGAGAGACACAAACATGTGTCACACACTGCCGTGTAACATGGCCGTGTGTCCCCTGTAGTTTTCAAAGGGTTGCAAGTAAGGTTTTACATGGCCTAGAACATGGGGCCCTGCCACAGTAGTGCAGTGACCCTACCCAGGTTTGTAAATTTTCATCTTTTCCTAAAATTTCTATATGTTTCTAATTTAGTCCCGATTTGTTTCTAATGTATTTTATGACCTCAAGGCTTGTATAAGGGACATTATGTATACTATTGATTGGTTTTGTTGTGATTGATTATATGAATTAAATGTACTAAATTTTTTTATAGTTCTAAAATGTAAACTCAGGTAATGCTTCGTAACTCTATTCCGATGATGGATACAAAGTTGGGTGTTACAAATTTAGAAAAAAAATAAAATATCAAAAGGGAAGAATAAACTCTAACTAATTTTGGAAGATCTTCGATGTATAGACTACTTGCTCTTTCTTTCATTCTTCTTTCTTTTCGTCACAACTAAGCCACGATACTCTCAATATGGCCAAATAAGTTTGCTCTCAAACCTTGCAAAGCTCTTTTCAAGAGGAAGAAATATAGGAAATGTAAAAGAGAAAAAGAGAACAAATGAATGAATAATGGATGAATAATGGGTGAATTGGATGATGAAATGAAAAAGGTTAGGCCCTATTTATACTAGATGGGGACAGCTAAAATAACATTTAGGAGCCCTAATTTTCTCCTCAAATGGTTAGCCTTGATTGAAGGAAGAAGAGGTTGAATGGTTCACTAAATTTAGCTTGGTGCTTGGAAGAGGAAGCTTGAAAAGTGGAGGGGTTGGAAATATTTTGTGGAGAAGTCTAAGGGCTATTTTATAAATATTTTTAATCAGCTTTGGATGTTGATTTGGGGTAAGGGAATGGATGATTTGGGCTACTCTTGGGCTTTTGATCCTTTCCTCCTCAATTAGATGCTTTGGGCCTCTTCTTTTGCATCAAGCTATACAATTTCATCAACCTAATTTTTAACTGGATCAAATTAATTTTTAGAGAGTCCAAGAATGTTAATTTGGGGTGTCCATGACTTTATAATAGTCAACTTTCTCTTTTATGACCAATGCTTCGAAGATGCTTCAGCAATTTGTTCTTCCCAAGGTGACTCTAAGACTGATTTTTCTTTCGTTGCATAAAATTGCTTTAAATTGGAAATTTTTTGTAAGTTTAGCATAGAAATAGTTTAAAATAGAAATTGGTCTTTTATTTTCTCCAACTTAGATATTTTGTAATAAAATTACAAGAATATGCTAAAAAGAACTTGGAATTTGCAAGAATTGTCAGTCAAAAAGTGCTAAAAAAGTCTATATATTTTTGAGTTTCCACACCCCAAACTTAATTTATTGCTTATCCCAAGAATGCTAACTTACAAAAGAATTCAAATTTTTAGATATTTCGTTCGGAAAATCAATCTATCCCATAGTAATGCATTTAGTGAAGGTATGCTAAAAAATGGAAATTTTGTTACTATGCAACTTAAGTATATATATCGTTGGATTATCTTCAATTATTAACATGCTAACAAAAATATGAACTAAATGCCTTCTCCTAATTAATGTGTACTTGGTCTCTTCCAATCAATTTTTATTTCCTTTAACTAGGCTAAGTAGCAATCCTAAGGTTTAAATTTTGCCTTTTCATATGTTGAATTCAATAATTTCTCTCCACTAATGTAGCAGACATAGCAATTTAAATCAATAGGTCTTTTGAAAGGTTGTAATGGGGCTAGGTTGTAGGGTAGGGAAAAAAGAGATAGTCATTTAAAGCTTAAGTACCCCTGACTCAACTTACCTTAGGTCTTTAAAAATATAATCATCCCCATGAATACCCAAATTTTCTTTTCTCAATTTTTGGAACCATGTCCTCATTTCACCTCAGTTCATAACAACTAAGGTTTTTTTAACCCTAATGATAAGGGCACTTTTTTTAGCATAAAATCTGTAACACCCCTAACCCACATCCGTCGCCAGAATAGGGTTACGGGATGTTACCGGAGTTTACAGAAAAATTACAGATAATTCCACCATTTATTTATGTTCATATCAAAGTTGTCCACTTGAGTTGTAGTCACTAAATTATTTATATCTAGAGCTACAAAATTCTAAATTAAGATCTTCTTAATGTTTTTGAAACTAGACTCAAATATATTTCTACCATAAAAATTTCAGAATTTATAATTTAGCCAATAAGTACAGTAAAATCTTCAAATTTATCCCTGTTCTGCTGTTTGACATCTTCGACCTTTCTTCACTAAAAATTAATTATCTCTTAGTACCAGATTTGAATGATGTTTTGTTTGTTTATATTGCAAATAGAATCATTAAGAATTTAAAATATAAATTTAAACCTCTAATTATTTTTTAAAATTTTTATGATTTTCCAAAGTCGTAATAGGAACCCAAATCATTCTAACCTTGTCTCATAAAATTTATTATATCTCATAATTTAAAATTTTTTTGTTGGCACTGCTTTCTTCTATGAAAACTAGACTCAATAAAATTTAATTTAATATTTTATTAGACCTATAATTCAATTTTCACAATTTTTGGTGATTTTTCAAATTTGAACCATTGTTGCTATCCAGAAACTATTTTAATGCTAATTTTACTCTTTCATGATTATTTGTATTAACTTTTATTTAGACATACATAATCATTACACTTTTAGGCACATCTTATGCATATTCGACTACACCTCTCATCATTCAATCACATCAACATTACAAGGAAAATCATGCAAATACCACAATATCAAAACGCAAACCAAATAAATGACTAATATCTACATAACACCTATAGACTAACATTTAATCAAAATAACCTATACATGCCATTATAACCAGAATCAAGTCATCCATAATTACCGATAGAACCAATGGATAGTGTGATATGGCTTCGATAAGCTTCCAACCCGTTTGAGCTTTCGATAATCTGGAAGATAGATAAATAAAACAAACATGTGAGCAATGAATGCCTAGTAAACTCATATAATCTTTATTTATTTCAATTATAAAACTTTACATATAAAAAATAACCTATTATTGTTATTGTAATACTTATAAATTATTCTCACTAATTCACAAGGTGAACTAATCCACAGGATGAACTAATCCACAGTATCACTCATAGACATATACCCTCAAGCTTAGTAAAATTTTATATAACTTTAACTCATTCTACACTTATTTCATATGCATGTTATTCAGCTATAGTTACAAGTTAGTGCATTTAACCAAGCCTTTGCCATATTGGACACATAATAAGTCATTTAATAAGAAATTTCATAATTTAAGCCTTGCCATTCTTTCATGAGCACTAACTTACTTTCACTTAAATACTTACATTTTCAGTGCTTCAAATAAACAAACATACTACTATTCAATCAATTGCTTGGCATACTTGCACATAGTACATATAAATTCAATATTGATAAACTTATCTTCTTGACATATCATACTTGGGTTTATTACTCATCACCATATACATAATTTCCTTACATCAACATATTAAAGATAATCACATATTTTACACGTCACTTTTCAATATATTAAATAAATACCATTTCCAAAAACACGTTTCAATATTTATCAATTAATTATCATTACTGAGTATTTGGATATATATACAGTAATAACCATAAGTCTTTCAATATTAATTACATATATATATACATTATTCATAGCACATACAATTCTCATCAATTTACTATCTCAAATAACCTTTCACAATTTAATACACAATTATTTAACAATATCAATATCAATTTCATAAATTCATGATTTATGCATCTCATCTATATAATTCAATTCAATGCCTCATGGCTTTTCTCATTGTGTTCACACATCATTCAACTATAAAAATTTCCATTCATAAACCCATGGTTCATGTATATCATTTGCTTAAATCATTTCGCTATTCAATTCCAATTCCAAAATTCACAGACAATATCTAGTACCGATCAATTTTGCCAAATCATTATGTACCCCTATTAACCCGACTCGGACTCAAACGGATACACGGATCCAACTAGAACACACCAATACGGCACCCAGTGCCTCATCGGATAATTCGTCGTAATAAGTTGACACCCAGTGTCTCATCGGCCTTGCCGAAGTAAATTAGTACCCAGTATCTCATCGAATTTATCTGAAGTAATAGTTTGACATCTAGTGTCTCATCGACTCGAAGTCGAAGTAATCCCTGAGCACTTCCAATCCTATGGCATGCCAACTATATCCGATTCAACCCTATACAGTTAATATGGTATTCAATTCACTGTTCAATTCTCAATCAATTCACAATTCAAATAATCTCACAAACTCATAATTCAATACAATTCAATTCAATTCAATTCAATTTCAATACTCACATATATTCATAATTCAATTCAATTCAATTCAATTCACTTTTCAATAACAATCAATATTTATTTCAATTCGGTTAGTCAATATAATCACTATATATATATATATATATCAACTCAATCAATATAATTTCAATAAATTCATCACTTGTTAAATTAATTTGTTTCAATATATCCAATATTCAAATATCATAATTCCACATACACTTAGCTCAATAACAATCAATATTCTCTGTACTATTATTTTAATGAATTTCAGATGTATTTATTTCGATAATCATTCATAAACATGAATATACATAATTATCAGTCAAGTTTCATATTTATAAATTTTCATTTTTTCTTTAACATATAATGTAAATAAATACATAATTTCATAAATCAATTCAATATAAATATCAAAGTTAGATCATACGAACTTACGGCCTATTTGTAGAATTTGTAGAAATTGTGGACTAGTCTATTAATTTTTTTCCTGCTTATCTTCGTTTCTTGATCTATAATATAAAATTACTCATTCATTAGCATCTATTTCAATTCTAATTCACTTTACAATTTATACCCTACAATTTTTAAAATTACACATTTACCCCAAATTTTATAGTTTTTACAATTTAGTCCATTATCAATTATCCTATCAATTGAGATTATTTTCCTTAATTGAGAATTTACCTAATTATTTTAGGCTACCATACAGCCATTAACATTCAAAATTTCAATACCAAACCAAATTCTTAATTTTTCACAATTAAGTCTTAAAACCAATTTCTATGAAAATCACTAAATAAAATCATCATATAACAAAATTAAAGCTTAAATTCCATGTTAATTCATCATAAACATCCAACACTCATCAATGGTAACTTTCAAAATCACCCATAAAATCAAAAACTAATAAATTAAATAGTTGGACCTAATTGCAAAAGTCTTAAAAACACAAAAATTATAAGAAAAAAGGCAAGAAATAAACTCACATGCAGAAAAAATAGGTAAAACCAGCTTCAGCCCTCTTCCATGGTGTTTTTGAGCAGAGAATTGAAGAAAAAAATGTCTAGAATTCTTTATATTAAATTTGTTTCTTTTTTATTTTGCCCAAATTACAATTTTGCCCTTAGTTCACACTAATTTTGTGATTTTTCTCTACCCATGCCGGCCAAGCCATCCTCTTTGTACTAATTTTCCTTTTAAGTCCTCCCTCATTTAACACTTGAGCTATTTAATCATTTTAGCAAGTTTTGTACCTTTTCAATTTAGTCCTTTTTACTTAATCAACTATCCAAACATTAAAATTTCCTAACGAAACTTTAATATTAACTCATTGACACTACATAAATATTTATAAAAATATTTTCAGCTCGGTTTATAAAATCGAGGTCTCGATACCTCAGTTTCGAAACCAATTGATTTAATAAATATTTCTAAAGCATAAATCACTATTTCATAAGCCTTCCTAAATTCACGATTGACTCATAAATACTAAATAATAAATTTATAACTCACTTGTCGATTTTAGTGGTCTCGAACCACTTTTACCATCGCTTCGACATCACCGAAAATCGGGTCATTAAAATCACTTTTTACATTTTAGGTACCCACTACTCTTTCTCGAACTCCTCCAAACTTAAACATAGAGAACATCTTAAAATAAGTTGAGTCTAAGGTTTGGTGAGAAAAAATCAAGATGAGTACTTTTCAAATAAGGGATGGTTCGTTTTAATGTAAAGACTAAAAAGAATAGGTCATTTGGCTCAAAAGTGGGTCTTAAGGGACAAATTTTAATAAGGTAGGCTCGAAAGGCTCAAACGATCCAAAACAAAATTTGCCTAAATCATTTTTAAATTTCTATGCCTTCTAGGATTTCGCTTCAAGAAAGTTATTGAACTAATTCTAAAATCTTAAACCTTTATGCCTACCAAGTTCTATCAAGGAGGAAATTTTGGTTGATTTATACACATTTATTAAGATAAGCATTTTTTTAGAGTTAAGCTAACATAAAATAATTGAAATAATAATTTCTATATACTAAAGCTAATATAATTAGACAAAATTTAAATTTTGAGCAAAATGTACTTAATCATAACTTGATGAAAATTTTAATTTTCATAAAAATCTCATAAAAGGTTACAATTTTAGAGATCCCGAAAATAAAAACTTTAATTTCGTCCCCCCCCCACTTAAGAGGAATAATGTCCTCATTGTTTAAGATGTAAGATAGAAAGAACAAAAATAAAGAATTGAATGGATATGTGCACGGGTAGGATCCAAGAAAGGGACGTGAGCAGATTTTCTTTGCTTAAATACCAAACCTTTCCTCGATGGATCCAATAGACATGTGCATATCCGTTACTACACTTCTTATTTTTTCTATAATTTTAATTTTATTAATGATTCCAACTTAATGTTTATTTTAAGAGAAATAAAAGAAAAATAACTTATAAAAGAAACTAAAATTTAAAGTAACCTAAAAGAAAAGAAAAGTAAAGACCCCATTTTATTTATTTGCAAACCCTCAAGATAATGCACCTAGCTTTTGCTTCATCGTTTTCGTCCTTGCTTAAGTCGTCTTGTTCCTTCCTCGAAAGTGGAGTCCATGGCTCAAATATAAAGTTTGAAAATTTAGGCACAAAACAAAGCGGATTATGAAATATTTTCTTAAATGCATATCTCCGATCGAATCATCTTGTATTTTGCATATCTCTAATAAGAATGTTCTTGCCCAGGCATGTGTTGCAAGCATATCCATTATAGCAGATTGTTCACTTCGTGGAATGGTGCTAGATGAAGGGACTCTAGGTGTCTGAGCTATCAAAATCACCCATAAAATCAAAAACTAATAAATTAAATAGTTGGACCTAATTGCAAAAGTCTTAAAAACACAAAATTATAAGAAAAAGGCAAGAAATAAACTCACATGCAGAAAAAATAGGTAAAACCAGCTTCAGCCCTCTTCCATGGTGTTTTTGAGCAGAGAATTGAAGAAAAAAATGTCTAGAATTCTTTATATTAAATTTGTTTCTTTTTTATTTTGCCCAAATTACAATTTTGCCCTTAGTTCACACTAATTTTGTGATTTTTCTCTACCCATGCCGGCCAAGCCATCCTCTTTGTACTAATTTTCCTTTTAAGTCCTCCCTCATTTAACACTTGAGCTATTTAATCATTTTAGCAAGTTTTGTACCTTTTCAATTTAGTCTTTTTACTTAATCAACTATCCAAACATTAAAATTTCCTAACTAAACTTTAATATTAACTCATTGACACTACATAAATATTTATAAAATATTTTCAGCTCGGTTTATAAAATCGAGGTCTCGATACCTCAGTTTCGAAACCAATTGATTTAATAAATATTTCTAAAGCATAAATCACTATTTCATAAGCCTTCCTAAATTCACGATTGACTCATAAATACTAAATAATAAATTTATAACTCACTTGTCAGATTTTAGTGGTCTCGAACCACTTTTACCACTGTTTCTGACATCACTAAAAATCGGGCTGTTACAAAATCACTTTTTACATTTTAGGTACCCACTACTCTTTCTCGAACTCCTCCAAACTTAAACATAGAGAACATCTTAAAATAAGTTGAGTCTAAGGTTTGGTGAGAAAAATCAAGATGAGTACTTTTCAAATAAGGGATGGTTCGTTTTAATGTAAAGACTAAAAAGAATAGGTCATTTGGCTCAAAAGTGGGTCTTAAGGGACAAATTTTAATAAGGTAGGCTCGAAAGGCTCAAACGATCCAAAACAAAATTTGCCTAAATCATTTTTAAATTTCTATGCCTTCTAGGATTTCGCTTCAAGAAAGTTATTGAACTAATTCTAAAATCTTAAACCTTTATGCCTACCAAGTTCTATCAAGGGAGGAAATTTTCAGGGTTGATTTATACACATTTATTAAGATAAGCATTTTTTTTAGAGTTAAGCTAACATAAAAATAATTGAAATAATAATTTCTATATACTAAAGCTAACATAATTAGACAAAATTTAAATTTTTGAGCAAAATGTACTTAATCATAACTTGATGAAAATTTTAATTTTCATAAAAATCTCATAAAAGGTTACAATTTTAGAGATCCCAGAAAAATAAAAACTTTAATTTCGGTCCCCCCCCACTTAAGAGGAATAATGTCCTCATTGTTTAAGATGTAAGATAGAAAGAACAAAAATAAAGAATTGAATGGATACTGTGCACCAGGTAGGATCCAAGAAAGGGACGTGAGCCAGATTTTACTGCTTAAATACCAAACCTTTCCTCGACAGATCCAATAGACATGTGCATATCCGTTACCACACTTCTTATTTTTTCTATAATTTTTAATTTTATTAATGATTCCAACTTAATGTTTATTTTGCGAGAAATAAAAAGAAAAATAACTTATAAAAAGAAACTAAAATTTAAAGTAACCTAAAAGAAAAGAAAAGTAAAGACCCCCATTTTTATTTATTTGCAAACCCCTCAGTATACGACCTAGCTTTTGCTTCATCGTTTTCGTCCTTGCTTAAGTCGTCTTGTTCCTTCCTCGAAAGTGGAGTCCATGGCTCAAATATAAAGTTTGAAAATTTAGGCACAAAAACAAACGGATTATGAAATATTTTCTTAAATGCATATCTGATCGAATCATCTTGTATTTTTGCATATCTCTAATAAGAATGTTGCTGCCAGTGCATGTGTTGCAGCATATCCATTATAGCAGATTGTTCACTTCGTGGAATGGTGCTAGATGAAGGGACTCTAGGTGTCGGAGCTACCATCTCTAGATCAGGAATTGATTCAATCTATTCTACCAAGTCAGGAGATTTAACTAGCTCCATTGGCTCTGGTTCCATTGGTTCTGCGAGATCTGGGCCTTAAGGTTCCTCTTTCTCAGTATCATCAATCGGTTCAAGTTGCTTTTGTAAAATAACATCACCTACTACTCTCACAATATCCCAGTTAGTGATCGTTCCTTGATTATATCTTGTCATTTTTACATCTGAATGGATACGAGCTTGCAAAGAAGGAAAATAAGTTGAACCAGAACATCTTATAGCATAGTCTCGAATATCTTTCAGGATAATTTTCCTCACGTTAATAGTCTTTCCTATCAAAATTACACCCTAAACCTTTTTTTTTAAAAAAAAAAAACCGAGGAGAAAGAAACTTAAAGTGCATCCAGTAGGACATGTTTTCATCTGATGTGGCAAGAAAGCGCGTCTTGCTAGACGTGTTTTCTCTTTCTCTCTCCAAAATCACCCTATTTTCCTAAATATCCAGAAACCGACCCATTTTCCTAAATTTTTTTCCTAAATTAGCCTTTTTATCTAATTCACCCATTACTTTTATTCATTCTATACCATTTCTGTAAAAAAAAAAAATCAAGAAATTAGTTAAATTAATATAATCTTAGCTTTTGTTATAAAATAAAAAACATGGATGGAATAACAAAATGAGAAAAAGAAATAAAATATTAAAATACTAAAAAATTGGTTTTCTATATTTTTCTAATTCTTTTAAAACTAGGATTAAATTGACACAATATGTAAACAATGAGTGATAACTTTATTATCATGCTAATTTTAAAAGATGTTACATTATATTTCTATTAATCATTTAAAATGTTAATAATGATTTTGTAATTTTTATAATTAGATAAAATTACTAATAATTAAATAATTATCCTAAAATTTATTCTTCAAAATATAATTTTGTGATTAAAGTAAAGAAGAGTAAAATAAAAAATTGGCGATCCTGTCTTTGTCAGATAAAATAAGGAAAAATAACAATAATAAAACAGGAAAATAATTAAATAATTGATGAAAGAAAAAGAAATGAAATGAAAATGATAGCTCTCTGAGGGTAGGTTGCTGTAAATTAATTAAAAGAATAAGGCTATGCAATACGCATGCAATGCAGCATGGGACTTTTGGTTCTTTGCACTTAACTTTAATTACTATTTCAACTTTGTTTCATCACTTCATGCTTATTCATTCTTTTTTATTATATTTATCATTATTTTGTCAAATGAGAATTCAAAAGTATATATTAAAGATCAATGGTCCCCCTTCCTTTGTTCCCTATTTACTTTCATTTTTCTATTCTTGACATCACAACAAACTTTGAAAATTTATTTTGGGTCCCTTAAATCTTAACAGATATATCAATCTCTTTTTTGGACTATAATTGTTTTGAATTTTTTACAATTTTTGTTATTACCATCTATATTTTATAAAAGTCGTGGATTTAGTACTTAAATTTTAATTTGATTAATTTTAGTCCTTACATCTTTTGAATTTTGAAATTTATTCCTGACCCAAACAATATCAATTAAATCTACTTGGTTAAATTCAGTTACTAGTCTTGTACTATGCATCTAGCTATAGATTTGGCATATATTCTCCAATTGGATCATTCTAAGTCCCTATACTTTTCAAATTTTAAAATTTTAGTCTTGATGCAAACTACAATTGTTAGTCCATTAACTGAATTTTTTGTGAGTAATATATGAACATAATAAACTACCATGACATTACACATAGGATAATTTGTTTGGCGTATTATATTTTAAAAATAACATAACATAACTTAATAGATTTAATAATTATCGTTTGGTGAGGACTGAAATTTTAAAAATTAAAAAGATAAGGACTAAAATTAATAGAATTAAAATATAAAAATTAGATCCATAATTTTTATAAAATATAGAGACTATAACATAATTTAACGTAAATTATCAAATTGTAGATAAATTATTTTAGTTAGTATTCTTTTTGAGGTGGGGTAAATACTATTTGTTTTTTTCTTTTATCAAGGCGTTTGTATTGGAAAACCAAATTTATTTGTTTTAATTATCCAAAAGAGCACAGTCAACGGCCAAAGAAAGTGAGAAAATGAATAAATAAATAAGTAGCATATGGGTTGCCTTGTGATTAACTCTTACCCCACCCCCAAAAAAAAAAAAAAAAAAGCCACATGCTCATCACTAGGAGAATCCACCTTTTCTGGAACCGCCTTTTATTTTATCTGTATTGAAATTAACATAATAAAATATCAGAAGATAAGAATACAAAATTAAATATAATGAAAATTGAGTAATTTTGAAAGTAAAGAGGCATGTTTGTTTTTATTTTAAATTTTTAACTTTAGTCATTGATATTTAATTAACACCAATGTTTTCTTTAAAAAATAACTTTGCAATTATTAAAAATAAAAAGTTTAGTGCACGGATAATTATGGGAGGATCCTGAATTTTGCTTTCATATCTTTGAAAGCAACATTCTGAAGTTGCTTTTAAATTTACGGAAACAAATTTTGGGATTCTCATTAAAATATCTTATTTACTTTGACATTTTACAATAATAATAAATTTAAAGTTACTACTAAATATATAATTTAATACATAAACTTTGATTTGGTCTAATTATATATGTAAAATTTTATTATGATACAAGAATATATGTGAAACTAGGGGTAAAGCAAGAAAATTTTATTGGGGCAAAATTAAATTGTATGTTTTACAATAGTAAAAATATAATTTCACAATTTTAATAGCATATATTTTTATAATTTTTAAAAGATTAAATCAATTTTTTTTATTTTGAGGAGTGAAAATACATTTTTACCAATACTAATTTAAAATTTTATAAATTATAAAATGACTTAAATAAATTTTTTCATTTTAAAGGGTTGGGGCCCTTGCTAACACCTTGGCTCTGCTACTGTATGAAACTTATTTTTAATTCAACTAAACAAATGTAAAGAAATAATTGCATCGATTTATTTTTATACAATAAATATGATTATTTGTGTATACAATATGTAAACTTAAAATGACATTATACCGATACTTATAGTAATTTGTGAAAATTGAATCAAGTCAAAATCCGATGTATAAAATTACATAAAATTAAAGTTTATATATAACATTACATATCGAATGAAAATTTATGTATTAATTTTCTTTCTATGTGTTACATGTGAACATACACATTTATTTCTAAATTTAATAAAACTTGTATATTTCATAGAATTTGTGAACTCGATTTTGTTTTAAATATTTTTATTTAGTTGTATCTAGATGAACATACTACCAGTTATAAAATAGAGATTGACACAAAAGTTGGCTTTTTTACTAAATTAATCTAAAAAATAAATATTTACAAAAGTGACCTAATTTCAAAAACAATGACAAGCATGACTTGAAATGAACAGTGGAGGGTGGTGCCGACACCCCCATGGTTGGCACCCAAGTCAATCGTTCACCCATCATTGGCTGTTGATTGTTGGGGGATTTAAAAAATATATTCTTTTTGTGCCAACACTGCAATGGCTGACACCCGTATGTATTTTTTTTTTTTGAAATTCGTTTAAAACAATATGGGTATTCCATGATTTAAAAAAAAAAAAAAATATTATTTTAATAGGTGCGGCGTTGAAGTGGCCAACACCAATTCAAAATAAAAAAATAGATTGAGGAGGAAGAGAACTGCACTTCAGTGGTGTCAGTTGGCTCGAGGGACGTCAGCGATGGCTAACTTCATAGTGGAGTGAAAGTGGTGGCTGGGGCAAATGAAGAAGGAAGTAGAGGAGTTAAGAGTGAAAAATAAAAAAATAGAAATGGTTTACCTGCTTGAAATTACAAAAGAGATATTTTGAAAGATGTAAAATTAAAATCTAATTGATTTGGTTTGACTAAATATACAACTAGATTTAATTATGGACCCAAGGGAAAATTTGAGTTGTGTTTAGTCTTTTATTTTTGTATTTAAGATCTTGTATATCTAGATAAAAACATATCTATAAAAATATATAGACAATAGAATCGGCTCAATCCTTTAGTAAAAGATTAGGCCGAGTTTAATTGCAATTCAACAAACCGACAGTAATTACTAGATTACAAAGTATCCATTGCCTCGAATTCAAAAAACAAAAGATCCAATATTTAAAAATTGTATCTAGAATGACTGGAAAGGTAGAAACAAGACAATATATAATTTGATCATTATGAGCAAATCCAAAATCTTTGTAGATAAAGCCAATCATTAGTTCCCAACCGTGGGGCAAATGAAATCATATACATAAATATGTTAATAAAAGAATAGAAATAGCTTTTATTGTGTTACTTAAATTATATAGGAATTCTTGAACCCAAGAGTTAAGAATAAAAAGTTTTTCATTCCCCAAAATAGAATAACCACTTAGAATAACGAAACAAATTAGATTGGTCAAGAAGTGTAAAATCGTATGGATACAATCCTCATTGTGTAGCTTGATCAATTGGATCGTTTTATCTAGTTGTATATTTAGTCAAACCAAATCAATGATATTTTAATTTTACATCTTTCCAAATATCTCTTTTCTAATTTCAAGCAGGTAAACCATTTATGTTTTTTATTTTTCACTCTTTACTCCTCTTTTACTGCCCTAGCCGCTACCTTCACTCCACTATAAAATTAGCCGTGAACGACATCCCTCAACCCAACTGACACTGCCAGAATGCAACTCTCTTCCTCTTTAATTTTATTAAAAATATTGAACTAGTGTCGGCCACTTCAATGGCAGCACAAAAAAAAATCAATTTTTTAAAATTTTGAACCAGTGCCAACCACTTCAATCCGGACACCTATTAAAAAAAATTTCTTTTTCTTTTTCTTTTAAAAATCATGGAAAACCCATATATTTTTTAAACGTATTTCAAAAAAAAATACATACGGGTGTCGGCCATTGCAGTGTCAACACCAATTTTTTTTTAAACCCCCAAGCAACCAGTAGCCAATGATGGGGGAATGAGGCGCTGGCCATGGGGGTGCTTAGCACCACCCTCCACTGTTCATTCCAGGTCATTCTTGTCATTGTCTTTTAAGTTGAGTCATTCTTGTAAATAGATTTTTTTTTGGGTTAGTTTGGTAAAAAAGCTCACAAAAGTTTGGTTACATAGTTTGGAAACTTTCTACATCTATCGGACCTTGCCTAAATAGTAATCCACTATAAATCAACAAGTGTAAGTTGTAATTTAAGTTCAACTCGCTCACCAAGTTGCAATATCACTCGTCATAGTTCAATTTATATAATTTTCTCATTAAGTATTTCCCCTTGAAAGTTGAGTTGTAAACTAATGAACAATTCGATTACTAACATAAATACGCACTGAAAATCAATTCGTCAATGAAAAAGTTAAATGGTATCTCACATATATAATAACCTAAAATATGCCATCTATAAATAAGTACAATATATCTTATTAAATTACAATCAATGTAAAAATCTAATTAAATCAAAAGTAGTCATCAAATAAATATCCAATAATGAATATATTTGTAGAGAACTTGTCTCAAACTCCTTGAAGATCTAATCTCTTATTTATGAGAACTTCAATAAAATTAAAAGTCTTGATTGCATTAATAAATTGATCTTGTCACCAAACTCCTACTATGTTTATTGCACAATATGCCTTTAGTAATAGTCTTGTAAAAATACTCAAAGATAAGTAATTAAAATCTCGAACATTTTTTATTAAAACATGTCAATCAGATAAGGCAAGTTATAATGGCTTGTCAAATGTTCCTCCAATTGCAACTAGTGTTGCATTTAATAGTTGTAACTACCACCGACAATCCCCTTTAGCATTTTTGAATAAAAAGATTGCATCACATCAAGTAAGGAGAAATCAACTTTACACTCCCCCTTAATCCATCCGTTCAACTATGAATTTTAACCATGGAATTAACTATTAATGCAAGATAATAGAACATTAACTACCAAAACTCATAGAAATAAAATATCAAAAATAAATGTAAGGATATGTCAAGTAACAAGACATTTTAACAATTTCATGCCCTGAACAGAATAAAAAATCCACAAAGTATTATCATCCATATAAAAAATAAATTTAAAAAAATGCCATCAGTATCGACACAACAAAAAAAATTTAATAGAAACAACAACTAGCAACTAACTATATTCCCCCTTCTCTCTTTCCCTAAACTCACTCTACCTTTTTTTGCTTGAAAAATGCAAAGGCTTTAAAGACCCTAAGCAAGCATATTTTGTAATGGAGATCTCAAGCTTGTTGACGTTGGGGAAGCTTCCATTGTTGCTCATGGTACTAGATATTCATTCCAAAACTGATTTCATCATCCAAGTGCTCAACAAGCCTAGCATGTGTTACACTCTAAACTTTGGCAGATGTTGAGTCATCTGCAACTAGGGAATAACTAGTCCAGACTTATCACCTTCATTAGTATCATTAGTAGAGTTATTCACTTATGTAGTTGCATCATGCTTCCTCTTCTTCCACTTTGAGAATACTTTAACTCAGCTAACTTAGCCTCATAAACCTCTTCCTTTTCAACAATGAGGATATAAAGGGTAATGCAAGCTTTATGTCCTTAGTTTTTGCATGCTTGGTTATTTAGTTAAAAAATAATTCACCAAGATTAAAGGGAATGAATGATACTACCTTATACAGTAATACAACCATTTTCTTTGTTACCAATTACTCTAATTGTTAAAGAGATATTTTATTTTTGGTATAGCCTAAAGAGTAGCACAGGGAGGATCAAATTTCGATGCTCTAAAGTCTTATCCCTCAGGTTATGTTGTTCGAACATTACTAGTCAACTTAAAAGCAAGTAAATCACCCTCTACTATAAAATTCACATTATCTCTACCCTAATAATGGAAAAAAAATGTTTACCATGCCTAGATTGAAATGAAAATAACAACCTCTTACATAGTCCTCCGTATAATGTTGATGATTTGGATCCTAGATAGACTTCTTTAGGTTCACATGAAACTCAAGAACAACATTCTTCACAAAAGGATTGGCATAAGCCACTAAGGTGAAAACTTGGTTCTACTCCAAGAAATTTTCAATTCCCTTATTGTAAAATACATTCTCCTCAATGTTTCGTTCATGAACGAATCCTTTTTACAACAAACTTCATCCTCTTTGTGCAAGAAGGGTTGGTAAACCTCTCCTAGGTTGGAGTAATTATGGTTGTGCTTTTATTGCAGCCTCTTACAAAATTTCAAGTACTCTAGCTTTCTTCATCTTTTCGTTTCTTTTCTTGGCAAAGGATGGTGCACTTGGTCTTTTAGATTTAGGTTTCTTCCTTCTTGAACTTTAATTTATGCTTTTGACACATAGCCTTCAAGATCTGAATTAACCTAAACTGATTTTAGAGTCTTTTAACCCTTTTTCATCTTAGGAGCCTTTAGAATAAAGGTCCAATTCTCTTACAAACGACTTTCTTGGCCACATATTCAAACTTAATCTCTTGAGTCATGAATGCTTTGTTTTTCTATAAGATATAGGGATAGTTGCAATTGAGGTAACCACTAACTTAGGCTTTGCATCATCATTTTCACCTTCAATAGCCTTTTCTCTTTCATCAATGGCTGCGACTTCTTCAACAATTGTTGTTATTTTAGGTTTGTTTTAATAGAGTCTTGTTGGGTAAGAGCATAGATAGTTGATTAAATTGGGTATCTTAATTAGGGTGAGGTGGTTATAATAGTAAGCAACCAATTTCCTCTATTGCCTTTGGTAGGGGTGAGCGTTCAATCGAATCGAATGAAACAATTTTGAGTTAATCGAGTTGATGAATCATATTTTTTCATCCTAACTTTATTTGAAATTTTCTCGAATCGAGTCAAGTGAGATGGAATTTGAATCGAACTGAATATATTTGTTCGAGATAATTTACAAAAATTGACTTTGGGTCCTTGTAACCACTGTCACCCACCATAATCAAATTTTTCCACCGTAATCAAATTTGTTATTAACTTTCATCCCTCATAATTTATTTATTAATCTTTTATATACGGGTTAGCTTCTTTACTTATTTAGTTTCTTCAATTATCTTCTGAAGATTCTTGTCACTATGTAGTTTGAAATTAAAAATATGATTCTTACTAAAAGTTATCTTAAAGATAAAGTGTGAAATTGATACCAACATAAAATTTTAACACGAATATTTTATGGCATCATCAATAATTCATTTTAATAGAAATTTAAAAGATTCAATATGATTAAAGAATTCAATAATATAAATAATAAAATGAGAAATTTAATCTAATAATATAAATAGTAGATAGAAATAAAATTATTACTATTTAGGTTTAGGGATTTTCTTTGGATGATTTTGATTTTGATTTGGGGTAAAGGGTGAGAAGTAAAAGTTTAGAAGGAAAATAAAAAGTTTTGGGGGTTTGGGGAGTACAATTTTGGGGGAAAGAAAATAGGATGGAGTAAAATTTGGGGAGGAATATTCAAAAGAAATTGGGGGGACAAATGAGTTTGGGTAGACCGGGGGTGGGATAGGAGGGGTGTAAAAGTTTTGGGGAGAAAGTGAGAGGGAGTAAAAGTTTTGGGGGGAAGTAAAAAGGTTTAGAGGTCTGGGATAAAAATGTAAAATATTATAGTTTATAATTCTTTTTATTCGAATTATTCGAGTTATTCGAATTCAAAAACACAACTGGATTCAAACTTGAAATTCAAAAAAAAAATTCAAGTTGACTTGAATAACTTGATTAGTATAACTCAAAATTTGAAAAAAAAAATTGATTTTTTTAGTCGAATCGAGTTTTGCTCACCTCGAGCTTTTGGTTCCTTCTTAATGGACATAGCTTTCACTCCTTTAGTGAATGGCCTAAATGCCATTGATGGAATATCCAGGACTTGTTCTTGTACCTTTTAAGGATCAACCTTTAGAAATTCTATTGATGTACTCTCTGTAATGTTTTTTTTATGTCTCCTCAAGAGAAAAGGAGAAAGAGAACAAGATTGTCTTTGGGAGGTCTTAGGCATGGAATATTGGTAATCTTGACACAAGCCATTATTTTCTTTCAAAGGAAGTTAGGTCTTCTTCAAATGTAAATTTTTTGAGGATCAAAGGAATAAGACAAGAAATAAGGAGAACTTCAAAGCTTTAAGGTTAGCAAATTGGGTATAAAATTTTAAATTAAATTGCAACTCAATCAAGTGAAAAAATATTTAAATCTTACACCAGCTATTTTCCATCAAAAATATGAAAATGAATATTTTGATGCAATTTAACTTTATAAAAATAAAATTTGGAACAAAAAAAATTATCTATAATTGAAATAAGGCAAAACATCACCCTCAAGCTATGTTTCAACGTGTTGCCTTAACTACCAACCTACACTTTGCAGACATGAACTGAATTCTTTAAAGTTTCGAGCTAGCAACTTGAAGGCTTTTGTAAATGGGTTTGTCATTTCATTTTCAATTGAAACATATTACAATTCAATGGTTTCATTCACCACTAACTTCCTAAAAAAGCAATTCCTTATATCAATATCCTTAGTCCTCGAGTGAAGCATTGGATTCTTCAAAATACTTCAAATAACTTAACAACTAACATCAATCAAATTTTACATGCTCAATAGTCAAATACAATTTCAAAAGAAAAACAAATAACCAATGTTAAAATAACTAAAGCATAATGCAAAACACTAAAAAAACATAAATAAATTTGAAAAAAAAATAAAATATGCTAAACACAACAAATAAACAAGCAAAACAAGAACCCCCCACACACACTTAAGTTACATATTGTCCCAAATGAAAATAAAGTTTGAGAAATACTCCCCTGATATATGGTAAGAGAAACAAAATTGTTGAAGAATTCCTTAAACTCCATTAAAGCTCTAAATGTAATGCAACTCATAATGGAAGGACCTACAAACAAAAAAAAATAAAAAAAAACAAAATATGCAATATAAATAAATAAAAATCGAAAACAAACCCATGTTTAGGGTAACAAATCATCCATTATTACGACAATATCAGAAAAAATGATAGCATCAATTGCTCTAAGAATCAGTTTGTGGCTCCAACTCAATTACTTTCTTGACCTTGTCCTTGCATAAGAAAAACAACTTCCTCAGTAGAAACACTAGGTGGCCCCTATAAGGTGACTCGACAGCTTACATAGAACAATTCCCTTTGTTGCAAGGGGAGTATAAGTGCTCTTTATTTCCTCCAGAATAAATATATCATTGTAGTTTATTTAAGAGGGCAAAGGTGTCTCATTTTCTTTTTCATCTGATAGTTGCGGAGAAGGCTTGGGTGTAGGCTCTTGATCTTGGGATGGAACATCTAAAGAGGAGCGTAGGTCCACTTTGGGGTTCCTAAGCCACGTTGACTAGCATCGTGAGAAAGCAATGGTTGAGTCATAGCCATCCATTACGTGATGTACTCCAAGTATGGAGTAATATGCTAGTCAACCTTCATAGTTGGTTGCTTTCTCTTAGATTTCTTAGACAATAGAGGTGGTGGCATCTCTATCTTATTCTTGTGTCTTACATTCCACTCCCAAATTTTTTTCTCATGTAACTTCCTATATTTTAGATAAACTGAATCTCCAATGGTGCTCTTCGACAGTTGATCGCATCTCGACATACGTGCACCGAGCAATGCAAAATAGATATATAAAAGTGAAGTATGGTGACTACAAGTGTGACAAGTCAAGTTGTAATAAATATGTTACAATGGAAAACAAAGTATTTCAAGGATTGAACCTAGAGAAGATTATGTAACTAAAAGTCTAAGAACAAATTATATGCACAAGAAAGTCTACTAGGCTACAATAACAGAAAAAGGATGAGTGTCTAACAATTTCTAAACAAAAGGCCTAAACATACAAATATCCAATTTTGAAATTTAATAATTGATAAGCAACAATGATTGGAAGATTTCTATGCTAGCAATGAATTTAGGCTTAAGAAACTTAAATTACCAATTTCCTCGTCTATTAAACCTCACCTCTTAGTCTCAATTTAATCCAAACAAGATATCTAATCAAATTATCCTCTCGGCCTTATTCAGTTAAATTGAACTAAATGAATAATTGCTAGATAGGGTTTCCTCTTGGTCTTACCTATCTAGATTTTCACTTAGAGGCATCAATTCTAAGGTTTTTTATTCAATTTAGTTTGAATTCTGCAATTTCATCTCTGGACCTATGATTCATTAACTAACAC
The DNA here is from genome assembly GCA_025506655.1 of Gossypium rotundifolium. Classification (NCBI taxonomy): domain Eukaryota; kingdom Viridiplantae; phylum Streptophyta; class Magnoliopsida; order Malvales; family Malvaceae; genus Gossypium; species Gossypium rotundifolium. The sequence goes on from CP106722.1 coordinate 133,120,534, forward strand.
TTCAATCAACTAATCACTAAAATATTTCAGTTCATGCCCATTATGAAATTAAATAAACAACCCCCAATTTCACACAATCAATAATTAAGCAAAAGTATGAAATAAAAAAGTTTAGAAATGGTAAATATTTTGGTCAAAATCTTTGATTCGTATGAAATCTAAATTGCATTCCATCAAATAAAGCAAGCCCAATTGCTAGAATTCTTCAATTCAATAACAAGAACACAAAATTGCAATTAAATTGGCTAACCCACGAATGGTCCTTATACTATTCTATTGAAAATTATTAAAAAGCTGGAAAATAAATTTTAATCTAAGAAAATAACTAACCTAAAGGCTCTCTCTAAGAAAGGCTAGCCAAAAGTAGTATTTATAGGTTTAATGGGTTTACCCTAACATTTACAAAAAGAACCCCACTTAAAAAACTAATTTGTAAAGGCTTTAGCCCTACTTTGCCTTCAAATTGCCTTTAATGAACTGACCTCATCAGACACCAATGTCAAAACATCAATGCTTGATGCCATGACCTCCTCGGTAGTTAGGTCCATAGGTCACTTCAATTCATTCCATTTTTGTGACATCAACTTTGATGGTCGTGACCTTGAGTAGCTCGGTTGACTCTCCTTCAGGTTTGGAGTTGATGTTGTGACATTTATATGCTTATGGCGTGACCTCAACTTCAATGGCCCTCAAATTACAACTTTAAAGATCGATGAAGTTGTTCCTTTGGAAATATGCAATGTTACAATATTGAGAATCAATGTCGTAACCTCGACACTAGGCTACTCAAGATTCAATTGTTGAAGGTTGGCTCTTTAGTTGTTGAGAGGTGCCCAATGTCGTGACATCCATCAATGATGTTGCGACCTCAACTCTAGTTAGTATCACTTGTCTTTTCACTCTCTTCAACTAAGACCCTACAAAAGTCATGTCCCACAAATAAGTCTATGATGGATTATAATTTCTATTTTATACAATAGCTCTATAAATATTTAATAAAAATATCTACGGGCTCAATTTACAGAAACGAGACCTCGGTACCTCATTTTCAACAACCACTTAACTATTTGTTCAATTAGTGAAAATCAGTAGATTAGAATTCAATCTAATACTATATTTGACTCGTATGAATTAAATAATAATTACTGCCTCACTAGATAAATTTGTGGTCCTGAAACCACTATTTTTTGACACCACTGAAAACGAGTTATTGTAAAAGAATAGGTAAGTACTTTTAAGAACCGAGAAAAGTTATACTTTATGATTATGTATTGATTTGACTATTATTATTTGACTCATGTTTTATTTGAATGTTAATTATGTATTTATCAAGCAATTTCATGTTTATTTGAAATAAACAATGTGAATTGAATGCGTTCTATTTTGAAATCGATTGTAGCACTTCATAGCTCGGGTCCGACGATCAAACTGGGTGAGGGGTGTTACATTTAGTGGTACCAGAGCTACAATTAAGTTGATTCTAGGGCTAGATGTTGTGTGTGTTCAGCCTAGAAATACATGCCACATTAACCTATGATAGTTTGATGCTTTTGATCCTATTTGACTCTGCTTTCTTATAGATATACTATGTCAGCCGAGTCTAATCGTGTTGTATCTAATGAGGTAAATGGTAATGATTCTGCTTTTGGTTAGGGAGCTAGTCATAGTGCGACCATTCCACAAGAGCCAAAAAGTGATAGGCGAATTATTTTCTATTAAATTATGAGCCAATAGTTGTTAGAGTCTTTGCAAGTTAATCTTGGCACTCCGCAACCTTTACCCCCGATTGTGCCTTCCACGGTATTCCCTTATCCTCAAAATTTGGTATGTGTTCACAGACTTCCAATTGATAAGATTCAAAATGTGGAATTGAATGATTAAGGGATAAAACTGATGATGATCCAATTTAAACTGAATATTGTTGGAAAGTACTCAGTGAATTTTGATGAAATAGTATGTTCTTTTGAAGATAGTTTGAAATGCAATATCGCTTTGAAAGATGAAGATTATTGGAGATGTATAATTTTGACAACAATTGTTCTTAAACATTGAGTAAATTGTAATTTCTTCTAATAGGAGTTCAAAAAGGCATACACTAGCAAATTGTACCTAGATAAGAAGCACAGAGAATTTATAGAGCTGAAATAGAGAATTATATCTATAACAAAGAATGAATGAGAATTTACCGGACTCAATAAATATACAAGAGATATTGCACAAATAGAAGCTGAAATGTGTACTCATTTTGAAATCGGGTTTAAATGAAGACAAACAGATTATAGTGAGAGATCTGAAATTGAAAGACTTTTCAATTTTAACTGAACGATCAAAGAAAATGGAAGACGTATGCAATGAAAGGGAACATACCAAGTTGAGACTCCTAGATTTCAATAATTAGAGTATGATTAGATCATTTTGACTCCTCCAATAAAGAAATCAAAATATGTTTATATTTGTTCCACTTCTCCATCAGGGTTTTTGAGAAAAAATAAGCCAAAATCGAGTAGCTTGATATCTTGACTACATCTGTAATAGCCCATTTTTTTCAGTGAAATGGGAACAGTGGTTTCGGGACCACAAATTTGATCCGAAAATAAAATTTATTTTTATTTTATTACATGGTCCGTAATATGTTAGAAATGCCATGTGAAAAATTCTGATAAGACAATTTTATTGATTATGTGCTTAATTTTGAGGACTAAATCGCATAAAATGTAAAAGTTGAATTCTAGTAGCTATAAGGATTAAATAGCTATGGAATTCAAAAATTGAGGTCCTTATATGGTAATTAGACCATTAAAGAAAAGTATGTAGATATTTTGGTGACTCATCCATGGAAATTTAGAAAAAGGGTAAGGACTAAATTGGAAATTAAAATAATTAAATTAATTAAAAGATGATAAAAAATATCATCTTATTTTTTTATGTCATCTTCAACCTAAAATACATGAAAACCCTAGGAGAGAGAGAAGAAACTTTCATGGCTTAATTGGGTAAGTTTTCTTGTCCCATTTTTAGCAATTTAGATATTTTTAAAATCGGGATAGCTTAATCTATCTATTTGGGTGATCAATTTAAAGAGTTATCAAAGTATGAAATTTGCATCATAGATGAATATGCTAAAAATTTGAAAATTATGGTAGAAAATGAAAGGTTGTTTATAGATAAATAACTTTTACAAAGTGATTTTTAATGAAGACATGATTTAGGACTAAAATGTAAAGTTGTGAAAGTTGATGAAAATTTTTGAAATTTATAGAAAATATGTGCTATAAATTCTATATTGAAATTTCGTTTGGGCTTGGAATAAGGAGTAAATTGCGTAAATTTTATTTTCTGAGCCTAGGGACGAAATTATAATTTATGAAAAGTAAGGGGCAAAATAGTAATTTTGCCTGAGACGTAAATTGATTCCAAATGAATATGAAATGTGTGAAATTGATGATTAAGTTCCGTTTGAATATTGAATTCGATGAAAATATGTGCTTTCCCGAAATGCATGAGGTCCTGCATTTGTTGCTAACGGATTTAGCTCGGACGAGTAATCCTATTGATCTCATTATAGAAAGGATTTAGCCCGGACGTGTAATCCTGATATAATACCTCTCAGGTATACGTTACAATTAGGATTTAGCTTGGACTGGTAATCCTAATTGAGCTTTTTTGAGTATACATTAAATAAAGGATTTAGTCTAGACTGGTAATCCTGTTATACAATATGTGGCTCGAGAGTGTGTTCCTTGATTAAGTACCCTAATGGGTACTCTTGAAAAAGAATTGATGGGTTATGGAATCATACACCTCGAGTGTACCACTTGAGCATCCATCGAAGCTTCATTGGTTCAATGGACAAAAATCTTGGCAAGATGAGAGAATTATGTGATGGAATGATAATGTCTTGAAAGAATATGGCATGATGAGCTCATCTATGTTTACTTGATGTATATGAAAAATTTGTGACTAACATGTTTGATTGAATGTTTGTATTTAGGAAAATTTTCCAAGTTGATGGAAAACATGTTATTGCATGCTTACATTTAATAAACAGGATCGGTAAGTTTAGTTTTTCGTTATACGAACTTACTAAGCATGTAATGCTTACTCTGTTTTAATTTCCCCTATTTTATAGTGCTCAGAAGCTCGCGAAGGTTGGAGATCAATGGAGAATTGTCACACTATCTAATAGCTTATTTTGGGTATACATAATAAAATCATTTTGGTATAATGGCATGTATAGGACAACTTGGCTATTAGTGGCTTGATAATGATGTTTGTAATCTAGCCATTAGAATGGATAGTAATAGTTGTTTCGATATACATATAATGTTAAATTATGGTACCTACATATATGTTAAGTAGTTGATCAAATTATGTCTAACATATGGATTGAACCAAGGTAAGATTGTAAACATGTATTCATATAATGGAATGCAATGTTGAATGATGGAATTTGCTTAATTTGAATGCTTGAAATGGTTGGTATTTGGATGTATGCATTAGTGCAGGTCATTGGTGTGATTTTTGGGTGAGAAATGAAGTTAGAAATGGCTTTATTTCATCCACATGGCTAGACACACGGACGTGTGTCTTGACCATGTGTGACATACGGCCTGGTACATGGGCATGTGGTTAGGCCTTGTGTCCCTTTCACCTTAAAATTGAGAAACAAAATGCTTAGAATTAAGCATACGGGTAGAGACACAGACGTGTGTCTAACTCATGTGTGCCACACAACCTAAAACATGGGTGTGTGTCTTGGCCGTGTGAAACCTGCACCTAATTTTATAAAAATTGAATTAACCACACGACATAGCACAGGGCGTGTGGCATGGCCGTGTGCACAAGTCAGAGAGTTACACGGGGTCGAACACGGCCTGTAGTACGGGTGTGTCCCTCAGACCACACAGGCGTGTGAGCCTTGTAACTTAGAAAAATTTTGTAATTTCATGAAAATTTCTTAGAGTTTCTGATTAAGTCCTGACTCAATTCTAATGCTTGTATTGGGCCTCGATGGTCCATTAAAGGGACGATATCAATAATCTCAGTTAATGAATAGTAATTTACATGAATTATTTGTAAATGTTCTTAAAGTTCTTGTAATGCTCTATAACCCTATTTCAATGACGGATACGAGTTAGGGGTGTTACATTTAGTAGTATCAAAGCTACGGTTTAATCGATTCTCAGATTGGACTTAGCAAACACGAGCTTAGCTATACATGCCATTATATAAATTGTGATAGTGTGATGCCTCCTGATCATTTTAAATGTGTTTTCCATATAGTAATGTCATACAACTGAGCTAGAGATGAATTTGAGGAAGTTGAGAGCAATGCTTCAACTTCAGTTCAAAGAGTTGCTTCTGCATCTGGTAGTGATAGGCCTGTATCTGAGGGCCAAAGTGAGGGGGCAAAACAAGCCTTCTTTCAAATGATAAATGAATGGTTTACATAGTATCTGAGAACAAAACTTGCTGTGCAACAACCTTCCCCACCTGTTTCTCAGTTGGTTCTAGAAGTACCACAGGGTGCTGAACCCGCTAGAACTGGTAAGCCTCTAGTAGATAAAATTCGTAAATATGTGTTAGAATAATTTAGAGCTATCACAGATGATGTGGTGGAAAGGGATAAATTTTGGTTGGAAAATACCATCCGGGTTTTTGATGAATTATCTTGTGTAAACGCTTTGAAGAGGGTTTAAATGAAGATATCAAATTGTTGATTGGAATTCTCAAAATAAGGAAATTTGTAGTACTGACAGAACGAGCACACAAAGCTAAAGAATTAAGTAAAGAGAAGAAACAAGCTGAAAGGGCAAAAAATTATGAGTAAGTCACAATCATTTGCTTCTAAGAAATTAAAGAAGTATTATGATCGTGTTTCCATCTCTATGGGATATTCTGGAAGAGAGCGGGGCTCTCAACGTTCTAACCCGAGGTCTTCATCTCCATCTGTGACCAGTGTGGGTAGTGTTGGTAATCCCAAACTGAAATGTAAACATTGTAACAAATTTCATCATGGGGAATGCCGATCAAGAAGTGGAGATTGTTATGGATGTGGTTCAGTTGATCATTTTCTTAGAGATTGTCTAGAAAAAGTTGAAAAAGAAATAGAACCAGCTCCAAAGCCTAGTAATCCTGTCTCGAGAGGCACCAAGTGCAAAATAAAACTTAATTTTAGCTCAATGAGCTCAATCTTGGTTTTATTCAGCTCTCAATGGATGCTAGCTCATTGAGCTTAATTATAATTTATTTAATTTCATGCATTTTAAGCTACTGGAATAAATTTATCTATTTAATTGAGTTAGTTAATTTAGTTAAAGTTTAGCTCAAACAATTAAATTGCATTTTAATGTGTCTAAATTCTGGACATTTTAATTTATCTTAAATGTGTCTTAGTTAATGCATATTTTTAATGTGTCAAGTTTAGGACAAATTTAATTCTTGTTGCTAATTAATTTGTCCAGCCAAATGTAGCTCATTTAAGTTGTCATAGCTGCTGGTGATTTAATATTTTTTAAGCTGATTAATTTGTTGACTTAAATGTGCAGCTACATGCATGAAATGACAATCAAAGCAAGTTGTTGTTTTTAGCTTCTCCAAGTGTCTTTCATGGAGTCCAATAGCCAAGATTCTATTCACATTAAGCCTATTCAGCTAGCAACGGTTTCACACGTTAGGGGCTATCCATTTCCTCCCTTTCACACTATTTGGCTGATTGCATCCAATTGTTCACACCATAGTCTGTTTGTGTGCCCAAAATGCTATTAATTTGCTGTTGCTTACACTGTATCAAAACAAACTTTAGGCAACAAACGCCGCTATAGACGATGCCGCTAAATTTTGCAGCGTTTATGTAAAAAAAAACGCCACTAAAGAACATGACCTTTAGCGGTGCTTTTCCTAAAAATGCCACTAAAGAACATGACCTTTAGCGGCACCTTTTCTAAAAACGCCGCTAAAGAACATTACCTTTAGCGGCGTTTTCCACAACCGCCGCTATAGAACAAACCTTTAGCGGCGCTTTTCCTACAAACGCCACTATAGAACAGACCATTAGCAGTGCTTTTCCCACAAACGTTGCTAAAGAACATGACCTTTAATGGCACTTCTGTAACACCCCTTACCCGTGTTCAACATTGAACCTAATATGAGGCATTACCGAACTTATCTTGCTTAAACATACAACTTTGGGCTATAAGATTTTATTTCAACATAAATCTTCTCATTCATTGACATACCATCCTTATTATGGGCCTACGAGGCCCTAAACATACATTCAATAGGTTTCGAAATTAAACCGGAAACTTTTACGCACTTAGAAAATTTTTTCCTAAACAGGGGCCACACGCTCGTGTGGGCAGGCCGTGTGGTCACGCGCGTCCATGTTCCTAACCCATGTGGAATTTATTTTCTAATTTGAACCTAGAAGGGTTTTCACACGGTCGGACACACATTCGTGTCCCTAGCCCGTGTCCCTCACATGGCCTCGACACGCTCGTATCTTAGCCCATGTACCAAAACCATGACATTCTATTTATGACATCATCACCTCACTATGGTCACACGGCCAAGCCACACGCCCATTTCCTTAGACCGTGTGTCGAATTAAATTCCTAATTTTTACGTGCAAACTTCAGATGGCCTAGGCCACATGCCCATGTCCATGGCTGTGCCTCCTACACGGTCGTGTCTCTGCCTGTCTGTTTACTACTGAGCATACTAACTTGTAAGCCTAGCATGCATGGGGACACACGACCAATTAACACGCCCATGGGACTGACCGTGTGTCGTACATGGCCTAGACACACACCCATGTGTCTACCTGTGTGGACATTTAAAAGGCTACCTACCAAGCCAAATGCCACACTGTACAGCAACCATTCTTGCACCAATCCAATCCAACATATATCAAGACCATAAAACACTTCTAAGGACTCAAAATCAATACATTCACACAAGCATACACTTCATGAAATTCATCATTATTGAATATATGTAAACTTGTTACGTATTGGTCTGATTCCAAAGAGCACTTACAAAATGAATTTAGCAACATTAATAGCCAACACTTTGGCTAACAAATGTGACATAACAAAATACCAAAGTCCTATACATGCCATACTCAAAATAAATCTAACTTTGTTATACCCAAAAGATGTCGATAGTGTGATTCCAAACTCCGACGTCCCACAATCATAGAGTTATCTTGGCAATATTACAAGGAAAAGGGAAATGAGAGGGGTAAGCATAAAGCTTAGTAAGTTTGCAGGAAATAAATAACCGTATAAAGTTCATAATGTCATCCATCCATTGCGTTGAATAAAAACACAGGTCTTAAGCTTATTTCCATAACTTACTCATACTTACTCTTACTAATTACATATCGTGCCACATATCGTAAACCATTCTCATGAATTACTCACATATACCTATATCACTTCATCACATAGTCTTAGCATTAATCTCATCCCTATCATATTTAACTATTTACCCCATTGAATCACTTGGGAAATTCAAGGATACATGATCATCCTCATTCACATAATTACGACGCCAATGCCACATCCCAGATGTGGTCTTACGTGGGGTCATTTCTAGATGCCGATGCCATATCCCAGTATAGTCTTATACGATTCTATATTCAGTGCCATGCGATTTCCCAGATATGGTTTTATACGGGATTTCAATTTGGTGCTGAGGCCATGTCCCGGACATGGTCTTATACGGGACCTTACACATCTTAAGTCTTGATGATATTGTTCTCTCATTTATTTAAGTCCAATCGGGACTTTAACATCAAAATTCTCATCATTTTCTTATATAAAACCATTATTCAAATTCATAGATATATCATACATCTTCACAAATATCAAACATTTAAAATCATAATAACATGGCGTTGAACTTATCACACACAAACTTACCTCGATTTCAAAATAGGCTAGATTGCCAATCTAGTCCGATACTTTGCCCTTCGAGGTTAATTCTTCGCTCTTCTTGATCTATAATAACAATTTAGCTCATTTAATTGCCACATTAATAAATACATTTCAAAATTCATAATTTTGGCAAAATTACCATTTTGACCTGAAGCTTTCACAAAATGACCATTCTACCCCTAGGTTCGAAAATTAATTCTAATCAAATTTCTTTCTTTAATGAGCCTAGGTGAACATTTAGTAATCTTATGGTAGCCCTCAATACTCATTATTTCACACATTTTCCTCTTATTATACAACCTTTACAAAAAGGTCCCATTAGGTGTTTTCATGGAAACACCCTTCACAAAAGTTGTTTATCTAACAACTAATACTCATTTTCTTCCATAAAAATGCAGCAAACAACATAAATGCTCACATGGTAAAACTCTAAGCTTTCAACCATTTTGTAAAACAATCCCCTCTTTAGATAGCTTAAGCTTTAGGGTCCCAAAAGTACAAATATCATAAAGAAAAACCATCAAAATCACTTACATGTAAGGAGAAGAGCTTGTTGAAATTTTTGAGCTCTCAAACCCCTTATTTGCTGCTAATTTTTGGTGGTGAAGGAAAGAAGAAAAGTTGATACTTTTCTTTTCTTTATTTTTCTCTTATTTTATTCATTAATCACCTAACACCACCAAAACATTGACTAATTTAATCATCTTGTCTCCCTATGGCCGGCTATGACCTTTAGAAATGCCTAATTTCACTTTAAGGGCCTCCAATTAAGATTCCATAACTAATTGGTACCTTTAGCTTGTAAAATAGAACTTTCGCTCTTTATGCATTTAGTCCTTTTTCGCGATTAAGCATGCAATCGCTAAAATTAAAGCATCAAAATTTTCATGCACCTATATAATCATACTTTAACTCATAAAATAACATAAAAATAATTTTCTCCGACCTCGAATTAGTGATTCTGAAACCATTATTCTGACTAGCCCCTAAATCGGGCTGTTACAATTCTCCCCCTTAAGGATTTTCGTCCCCAAAAATCTTATCGGTAAAAAGGTTGGGATATTGGTTTCTCATAGCTTCCTCGGGCTCCCATGCAGCCTCTTCTATTCCATTTCTTTGCCATAGCACTTTCACAAGGGCTATACTTTTGTTTCTCAACTGTTTGACCTCTCGTGCTAAAATTTTAATCGGCTTTTCGCCATAAGTCAAGTTCGGTTGAATTTTTACTTCTGTTGGTACTATCACATGTGAAAGGTCCGAGCGGTATCGGCGTAACATGGACACGTGGAAGACATCATGAATCTTTTCAAGCTCAAGTGGCAAGGCCAAACGATAAGCTACTAGTCCTATCCTCTTGGTAACTTCATAAGGTCCGATAAAATGCGGATTCAATTTGCCTTTCCGGCCAAATCGAGGACTTTTCTCCGTGGTGATACTTTCAAGAACACTTTATCACCTACTTAGAACTCAACTTCTTTCCTTTTCAAATCCGAATAGGACTTTTGTCTATCTGATGCTGCTTTCAGACATTCACGTATCACCTTTACTTTCTCTTCAATTTCTCTGGCCAAATCGACCCCGTGAATCTGATTCTCTCTGAGTTCTGTCCAATACAAGGGCGTTCGGCACTTATGCACATACAGTGCCTCATAAGGCGCCATTTTCAAATTTAACTGAAAACTATTGTTGCAAGCGAATTCCACCAACGGTAAGTATTTTTCCCAATTACCTTGGAATTCTAAAACACAACATCGAAGCATATCCTCAGGTATCTTTATTACTCTCTCTGACTGTCGGTCAGTTTGCGGATGGAAAGCTGTACTAAAACTTAATTTTGAGCCTAAAGCCTCTTGCAACTTTTTCTGAAACTGTGATGTGAATCTCGGATCTCTATCCGAAATAATCGACACTGGTACTCCATGAAGTCTTACTATCTCTGACACATATAAAACAGCTAACTTATCAAGAGAATAATCGACTAGTACTGGTATGAAATGGGTTGACTTTGTAAGTCTATTGACTACAACCCACATATCATCTTTCCTCCTCGGTGACAATAGTAAACCCGTCACGAAGTCTATAGTGATACGGTCCCATTTCCACTCGGGAATCATAATAGGCTGAAGTAGACCCGAAGGTACTTGTAACACCCCTTACCGTGTCCGACGCTAGGACAGGATACGAGGCATTACCGTACTTAACCTTTCTTGAACATGCATTTTCGGGCTATAAAATTTCATTCCAACTTAACACTTTTCCTTCTTGATCATAGCGTGTGCATTATGGGCCTACGAGGCCCTAAACTTACTTCCAAGAAATTTCGGAGTTCATCCGAAAACTTTGGTACTCTTTGAAAATTTTTACTCAAAGAGGGGTCACATGCCCATGTGACATGGGACACGCTCGTGTGGGTAGGCTGTGTGATCTCACATGCCCATGACCCTAGCCTATGTGGAATTTATTTTCTTTTCAAACCTATAGGCATTTTCACACGGCCGGACACATGCCCGTGTCAATAGCCCGTGCCCCTCATAAGGCCTAGACACGCCCGTGTCCTTCACCGTAGAGCTCTCTGTTTATGACATCATCAAACCCTTAATAGCACATGACCAAGGCAACGCTCGTGTGGTGGTCCGTGTGACAAATCGAATTCTCGCAATTAAAATGCGGGGGACGCACGGCCTATCAACACACCCATATGGGTTGATCGTGTGTCATACATCCGTGTGTTTACTCGTGTGGACAATTAGGGCTATTTTCCAAGCCAATTGCCACTCTGAAATATCAACACACTTATACCAAATCTAAACATACATATTGTAGCATTCATGTACTATGAATAAATTCCTAAAACATCACTTATAGAATTCATAAAAGCTCATCATCATCAATATAAGGAACTTAACAACATTGGCCAAATTCTTTGGCCATATACAAAAAGAATGCATAATCCTAATAGCCAAGCCTTTGGCTCTCACATATGACATAATACAAAATGACCAAGTCCTATACATTCCATACCCAAAATAATTCAACTTTACTATACCAAATAGGTTGTTTGATAGTGCGATCCGAGCTCCAACATTCTACGATCCCCGAGCTAGCTTGGCGATACTACAAGGAAGAAGGAAAAGAGAGAAGTAAGCATATAGCTTAGTAAGTTTGCATGAAATATTAGGTAGCAACGTAATTACTCAAAATAAACTCATTCATCATGAAACAAGAACACATAAATCTCAAGTGCTTAAACTTACTCATACTTACTCTTTACTCATACTTACCCATCACATTAGGGTTACCTTAACTTGTATTTACTCATGGTACTTGTAACACTCATTACATAGTTTAGCACTTAAACTATCATATACAATAACTTGAATCTCTATATTCCTTAACTTGAATGGAATTCTTTATCATTCTTATACAACTTATCTTATTATCGACTTTACTTACTTTGCTCTTAGTCACTTTTTCATGCTTACTCTTTTGCCCGTTGAATTACTCGTAATACCAGAGGATACCCAATCTCATCAAACATTTGTCTCGATGCCAATGCCGTATCCCAGATATGGTCTTACATGGAATCACCTCTTAGTGCCGATGCCATATCCCAGATATGGTCTTACACAGACTTCCTTAACTTGATGTTGATGCCATGTCCCAAACATGGTCTTACACGAGACCTTCCTTAAATGGTGTCGATGCCATGTACCAAACATGGACTTACACGAGACCTTCCTTAAATGGTGTCGATGCCATGTGCCAAACATGGACTTACATGAGACCTTCCCTAAATGGTGTCGATTCCATGTGCCATACATGGACTTACATGAGACCTTCCTTATTCGATGCTGATGCCATGTCCCAAACATGGTCTTATACAGGATCTACATTCGGTGTCGATGCCATTTCCCAAATATGGTCTTACACGGGCTTTCCTTATCTCATGTTATGACACATGTATCCTCGTTATTCTAAAACTTCAAACGACTGCTTTCACTTGTTCTCATTGATTTCCTTATTAAACATTGAAAATCAACTTCATTGAAATAATGAAATTAATGCAACATAACAAGTAATTTAATCATAATAACATATGTAGCAGTGAATTCATACAAACTTACCTCGGTACTCCAAAATATGTGTAGATGTGCAATTTAGTCCCTCAACTTTATTTTTGCCTCGATTCCAGTCTGGGCTTCGTGTTTCTTAATCTATAATAACAATTTAACTTTTTTAATACTTACAATGACTAAATTAACTCATAATTCATACTTTGGAAAAATTTACAATTTTGACCCTAAACTTTCTCAAAATTACACTTTTACTCTTAGGCTCGTAAAATGATTTTCATTCAACTTTCTTGAATTTCAAGCCTAGCCGAATCATATTCTCAACTATAGCAACTTTAAATTTTTACTATTTCACCCATATATGACCATTTTTATAACTTTTACAATTTGGTCCTTTTATGAATTTTTCATGAAAATCACTTAGAAAAATATGTTTATCCTACCTCAAACTTACATATTCTTCCATAAAAAATCAAAATACATACATTTCATACATGGGTAAATTTTTGGACATCAACCCTAGCTTAAAATATAGCTAGAAATAGCTAAACCGAGCTACGAGGGTTTTAAAAATATGAAGAACATTAAAAACGGGGCTAGGATGCACTTACTATCAAGCTTGGAAGTTGAAGAAACCCTAGCTATGTCTTCCTTGTGATTTTTGACCAAGGGGAAGAAGATGAACACTAATTTTGACTTATTTTCCCTTTTAATTCTTTAATTTACCAAATGAAAAAAATGCCCTTAATTATCCTTTCTTATGATTTTTCCTTCCCATGTCCATTTTTGTCCATCATCAAATATAATGGTCAAATTGCTAAATAAGGACTTCTAGAAATTTTTTGTAATTCCATTTCATACTCAAATCTTCTAGAATCTTATATTTTTAATTTTGCAATTTAGTCCTAATGGACAATTTAACACTATTCAATAAAATTTCTTCATGAAATTTTCACACCATCATGCAAGCATCTCATAAGACTTATAAAAACATTAAAACATATATTTCTACTTCAGATCTGTGGTCTCAAACCACTATTTTGACTAGGCCCTAAATCGGGCTGTTACAGTACTTGGTGTTCAGCTTTCACTTGTTGACAAATTAAGCATTTCAACACAAACTTCGAGATGTCTTCCTTCATACTCAGCCACCAATACCATTTCCTCAAGTCGTTATACATCTTCGTGCTGCCTGGATGTATAGACAAACATCAACTATGTGCTTCATGCAAAATCTTTCAAATAAACTCATCATTTTTAGGTACACAGACCCTATCTCGAAACATTAAGCAATCCTTTGAACCAACCCGAAAATCAGAGTTATTACTCGATTCACATTGAGCTCTCTTAGCTTGCATCTCACTATCATTCTTTTGAGCTTCACATATCTGTTGAATGAATAATGGTCTAGCCCTCAACTCGGCTAATACAACACCATCATCAGACAATGCTAAGCTCGTACTCATAGCTCTCAAAACATACAGGGATTTCCTACTCAAGGTATCTACTACCACATTCACTTTCTATGGATGGTAGTCGATCACTAGCTTGTAATCCTTGATCAGCTCTAACCATATTCGTTGCCTAAGATTCAACTCTTTTTGAGTCATTAAGTACTTTAAGCTCTTATGATCAGTGAACACCCGACACCTCTCACCATACAAATGGTGTCTCCAAATCTTTAGTGAAAAAATAATTGCAGCTAACTCCAAATCGTGGGTCGGATAATTTTTCTCGTGTGACTTTAATTTTCTAGAAGCATATGCAATCACCTTGCCCTCTTGCATAAGTACACCACCCAATCCATTCATGGATGCATCACTGAAATCCACAAATTCTCTTCCCGGTTTAGGTTGCACTAAAATAGGAGCCTCATTCAACAATGCCTTTAGTCTATCAAAACTCTGTTGGCACTTTTTTGTCCAATCAAACTTCACATCTTTTAGCAATAGCCTCGTTATTGGAGTAGCTATCATAGAGAATCCTTTGACAAAATGTTTATAGTAGCTAGCTAGGCCCAAAAAACTCCTAACCTCAGTTACATTCCTTGGTGGCTTCTATTCTACAATCGTTGAGATCTTACTTAGATCAACCCTAATCCCATCTCTCGAGACAATATGCCCCAAAATCCAACCTCTTTAAGCCAAAATTCACTTTTACTAAAATTGAAATATAATTTTCATCTCTCAAGATTTGCAGAACCGTTCTCAAATGCTCAGTATGCTCGTTCTCATTCCAAGAGTAAATAAGAATATCATCAATGAAAATAACAACAAATTTATCCAAAACGGGTCGAAAAATACGATTTATCAAATCCATGAAGATTGCAGGGGCATTGGTTAAACCGAACGGCATGACCAAAAATTCATAGTGAACATATCTTGTCCGAAATGCGATTTTCGGCATCATCTGAATCCTTGAATCTCAACTGATAATACCTAGACCTCAAGTTTATCATGGAAAATAATGTGGCTCCATTCAATTGATCAAACAAATCATTGATTCTCGGTAAATGGTACTTATTCTTTACCGTTACCTTATTGAGCTGCCTATAATCTATACATAATCTCATGGAACCATCTTTCTTTTTAACAAATCAAACAGGAGCACCCCACGGTGAATAACTCGGTCTTGCAAAGCCTTTGTCTGTCAACTCTTGCAACTGTGCCTTCAGTTCCTTTAGCTCGGTTGGATCCATTCTATATGGACCAATCGATATAGGTGTCATACCAGGAGCTAACTGAATTCCAAATTCAATCTCTCTAATCGGAGGTAGCCCTGGTAATTCCTCCGGAAAACATTTGGATACTCGCATGTTATGGGTACCGACTCAATTTTCAACTCAATCTCTTTAGTATTCATCACAAAGGCAAGGTAAGCTTCATACCCCTTTCTTAGATACTTCTGAGTCAATAGAGAATATATCACCACTGGCAATCTGTCTTGCTCATCTGATTCAACACGGATAAGATCTCTACTTTCACATGTCAACTCAATAAATTTTCTCCCATAATTCACTATCACATTATGAGTAGCTAACCAATTCATCCCAAGGTTGATATCAAATTCATCAAACGGTAATAACATAAGATTACCTGGAAAGCAATGACCCTTAATCATCAACGAGCAACCTTTACATACTCTATCAACCAACGGATATTTGCTTAGGGGATTTGACATTTTTATTACAAATTCAATAGAGTCTATAGGTATACTCATGCTAGAGACTAATTTTATGCAAATATACAAATGTGTAGATTTGGATAAATTAAAGCTACAACACGAGTGTCAAAGAGAGAAACTATACCCATAATTACGTCGAGGGAGGACGCCTCCTCGCGAGCACGAATGGCATATGTTGTCGCCGGTGCTTTACCCTCAGCTTTTGCAGTCTGCTCTCTAGATGTATTCTTGCTACTTATTTTATTTCCCGAGTTTTTCTGTAACATCCTAAATTTTTGGGCTTATGCGTTTAATGGGTGAATATGTTGAATGAGTTAATTTAAGTGTTAGGGGCCCAAATTTTAAGTTTTAAGGAACCCAAATCTTCAAATTTAAGTTAGTTAAATTTGGCATTAGGGGGAAGTGGACTGCACAAGGCTATTTTTTGGGAATTTTATTATATTTATTATATGTGGATAATAAGCAGATAAAGGCTATTATTTAGGGATTTAGTCTTTAAGGATAATAAGCAGATAAAGACTATTTTTGAGGAGATAATAGATTAAGATAAGGGAAAATGGATAGGAGCTATCATGTGTGGCAGTGTTGGCTGAAAATCAATCTCTGCTAAAGGGAGGAATCAGTTTTCTATATAAAGAGAGGGTGTGCCAAAATTTTTGAAGCCTTTCTTTTATTTTATTTTCTCATCTTCTTCCTCTCAAAAGCCGAAAACCACCATTTTTTTCACCCTTTCTTCCTCTCTAAAATTTCCTGGTTGGCCGAATCTTTTAACCTCTGTTGTTATTTTTCTTCTAATCCCTAAAAGCCGAAATTACATCTCTATTATTCTATTCTTCTCTTTAATATTCATTGGCAAAATCTCTCTTAGCCATCTCTTCAATTCTTAAATCTTCTAAAAACTGAAATTCTTAGATCTCACCTCCGAAGTTACCTAATTTTCTTCAGTAAAGTCTGCTTGTGTCGAATATGAAGAAAATAATAGAGGAGTCCAATGCTTAGATCTCTAAGTCAAAGATCAGTAACACTCAAGTCGTGTTATTTTTGGGATTTCAAGGAGAGGCCCTATTTTCACATCTTTCTGGGTTTTTGAGCAAAGTTGTAGATCGGGATAACAAGGATATCGACTAAGAATATTGGATTTCGCGATACCATGTGTGTAACTTTCCACACCATCTAGATCTGTTTGTTAAATACATGATTATAAGACTTGTATGTTCTGATAAATGACGAAATCCCGGCATAACGTTTGAAACCCAAAGAGGGTAAAGTAAATCACCAGGTTAGTGATCCCTGTCATTCTAAGTGAATGTTCTGATTAAATGATATGTGTATGCCAATTTTCTGTGATTGCATGGGTTGGGTTTGATGAAAAGAGGAAGTTATATGTTGTAGTGGTTTTTACCATGATCTGTTGTAGCGGTTCTTATCGTGATCTGTTGTAGCAATTTTTTACCGTGACCTATTGTAGCGGCTTTTGCCGTGATCTGTTGTAGTGGCTATGGCCATGATCTGATGATGAGCAGCATGACTGCCATCAAGGCGTATGAAGCGGTGTGGGTTAATTGTAGAAATCCCCAATGGTGTGAATGGTGGTGCAGGCGTGTAGCGGATGGAAACCTAGGATTTGGGTTGGGCTTGCATATTATTTTTATTATGTATATTAATTTTGATTTTTTAGTTTTATGGGGCTAAGGCCCAAATCTAATGGTGCATGAGGTTGCACACTAAGTCTCGTGACTCAACCAATTAATTAACATTTCGGGTAGCATTTAGTGCATCGGACCGAAATTTGGAGAGGAGTGCAAGGTGGCCATGCAAAAGAACATTTGGATCCAAAGAAAAGACTCTAGTTATTATTTTATATTCTTATTTAATGGATTTTAAATCTCGTTGTAATAAGGCCATGGGCCACCAGTTTATATTTTGTTTTATTACGGGTTTTATTACTTTTAGTTATTTAAATTTTATTTTAATTGAGCTAAGGGTGTATTTAAATTTGGGTTTTTAATTAGTAAAGGCATATTTTATTTAAAACTATAAATTATTACTTTTTCCCGAATAAAAGGTTAAACTCAAGGAAAATATTTTCCAAAAATACGACATGTTTTATTAAATCTTCTTAGTGACATGCCGGATCCGGTCGTGGTGTTTGGGCCGGGTTTGGGGTGTTACAAATTGGTATCAGAGCCCAGTTCAAAACTCGGCTTTGGGGTTTTTGGGCTCAAAACGTTTTCTAATGATGGGTTTTTGAAACATGCATGTTGTTGTTTTTTTAAATGATAACAGCATGGCACCTACGTCTCCGGCCCAAGTTCGCCAGGTAAGTATTCTGAACCTTTGTGTGATATATATATGTAGGCTTGATGGGCTTCGTGGGACGTAGACTATTTTAAATTTGATTGATGGAATTTAGGCCTAGCTTAAACAACTTCTTAAATTCTATAAGACTTAATTTACTGAAACAAATCCTGTGAACAAGTCACCGAGTCAGGGTGTGGCAACAGGCATACGCATGTCTAGGAGTGGATATAGGGAGAGCATGGTATTTAAGCAGTTCTAGTGACTCACCTCCTCTTCGTTGGAATCCTACCTGGTGCGTAGTGATTGTTCACCCTAACCATGAGGACTTGTTGATAGGCCAAAACTTATAATTAAAACCCAAAAGGACCAGCCACCCTATTTTGTAAAATCCTAAAGTAAACCTTAGTTTTGAAATCACCAAATTACCCTTGATTCAAAAAAATTGCCCCGGACTTGCAAAATTACCGAAAATACCCCTGTAGGTTAAAATTATGAAAATACCCTTGGGTAGTGAAATGACGACAAAACCCTTAGGTGATGGATGCTACTTGTATGTGGCTGTGTATGAATGTTGAATGTGCATGATTCCTAGAATTAGGAAGACTGAAAACTATAGATAGGTTCGAATTTGAAAGAACCACTCTTAAAACTACTAATCATAAGACTGTCTGTGGATAATCAGTGGAAGAAAACCAATAATTCATAAAATTTTTAATCTGATAAACGCGAACTGATAGCATGAGTACAAGGGGACGAGGACACTCTAGATGTGAATACCGGTGCGTACTCTACCATAGAATACTAAGTGTTTATTTTGGGTTTAGAATTGGAGTGCACAGCGAAAGCATGATAGTGAGACGTAGGTAGTATGATTTCTAGTTAGTTGGAAATTTCGAGGACGAAATTTCTTTAAGGAGGGTAGAATTGTAACATCCTAAATTTTTGGGCTTATGCGTTTAATGGGTGAATATGTGGAATGAGTTAATTTAAGTGTTAGGGGCCCAAATTTTAAGTTTTAAGGAGCCCAAATCTTCTAATTTAAATTAGTTAAATTTGGCATTAGGGATTAGGGAAGTGGACAGGCACAAGGCTATTTTTTTTGGGGAATTTTTTTATATTTAGTCTATGTGGATAATAAGTAGATAAAGGCTATTATTTAGGGATTTAGTCTTTAAGGATAATAAGCAGATAAAGACTATTTTTGAGGAGATAATAGATTAAGATAAGGGAAAAGGGATATGAGCTATCATGTGTGGTAGTGTTGGCTGAAAATCAATCTCTGCTAAAGGGAGGAATCGGTTTTCTATATAAAGAGGGGGTGTGCCAAAATTTTGGAAGCCTTTCTTTTATGTTCTTTTCTCATCTTCTTCCTCTCAAAAGCCGAAAACTACCATTTTCTTCACCCTTTCTTCCTCTCTAAAAATTCCTGGTTGGCCGAATCTTTTAACCTCTATTGTTATTTTTCTTCTAATCCCTAAAAGTCGAAATCATATCTCTATTATTCTATTCTTCTCCTTAATATTCATTGGCCAAATCTCTCTTAGCCATCTCTTCAATTCTTAAATCTTCTAAAAACCTAAATTCTTAGATCTCACCTCCTGAAGTTGCCGAATTTTCTTCAGTAAAGTCTGCTTGTGCCAAATCTGAAGAAAAAAATAGAGGAGTCCAACGCTTAGATCTCTAAGTCAAAGATCAGTAACACTCAAGTCGTGTTATTTTCGGGATTTCAAAGAGAGGCCCTATTTTCACATCTTTTCAACTTTATGAGCAAAGTTGTAGATCGGGATAACAAGGATATCGACTAAGAATATTGGATTTCGTGATATCAGGTGTGTAACTTTCCACATCATCTAGATCTATTTGTTGAATACATAATTATAAGACTTGTATGTTTTGATAAATGTCGAAAGCCATACATAACTTTTGAAACCCAAAGAGGGTAAAGCAAATCACCAGGTTAGTGATCCTGTCATTCTAGATTAAATGATATGTGTATGCCAATTTTTGTGATTGCATGGGTTGGGTTTGATGAAAGGAGGAAGTTATATGTTGTAGCGGTTTTACCGTGATTTGTTGTAGCGGTTCTTACCGTGATCATTGTAGTGATTCTTACCGTGATCTGCATTGTAGCGGTTTTGCCGTGATGCTTTTGCCGTGATTCGTTGTAGTGGCTTCTGACCATGATCGATGATGAGCAAAGACGACCGCCATCAAGGCGTGTAGCGGTGTGGGTTGATTGTAGAAATCCCCAATGGTGTGAATGGCTGGTACGGGGGCGCGTAGTGGATGGAAACCTAGGATTTGAGTTGAGCTTGCATATTATTTTTATTATGTATATTAATTTTGATTATTGTAGTTTTATGGGGCTAAAGCCCAAATCTAATGGTGCATGAGGGTTGCACACTGAGTCTCGCGACTCAACCAATTAATTAACATTTCAGGTAACATTTAGTGCATCGGACCGGGCTGGAGAGGAGTGCAAGGTGGCCATGCAAAAGAACATTTGGATCCAGCAAAAATACTCTAGTTATTATTTTATAATCTTATTTTATGGATCTTAAATCTCGTTGTAATAAGGTTATGGGTCACCAGTTTATATTTTGTTTTATTGCGGGTTTTTATTACTTTTAGTTATTTAAATTTTTAATTTTAATTGAACTAAGGCATGTATTTAAATTTGGGTTTTTAATTCATAAATGCATATTTTATTTAAAACTATAAATTATTAATTTTTCCCGAATAAAAGGTTAAACTCAAGGAAAATATTTTCCAAAAATGAGACATGTTTTATTAAATCTTCTTAGTGACATGCTAGATCCACTCGTGATGTTTGGGCCGGATTTGGGGTGTTACAAATTGGTATCAGAGACCGATTCAAAACTCAACTTTGGGGTTTTTGGGCTCAAAATGTTTTCTAAAGATGGGTTTTTGAAGCATGCATGTTGTTTTTTTTTAAATGATAACAGGTTTGTTAGCTCAGCATGGCACCTGCGTCTCCGGCCCAAGTTCGCCAGGTAAGTATCTGAACCTTTGTGTGATATATATATATATATATGGGATTGATGGGCTTCGTGGGATGTAGACTATTTTAAATTAGACTTGATGGACTTTAGGCCTAGCTTAAACAACTTCTTAAATTCCATAAGACTTAATTTACCGAAACAAATCCTGTGAACTAGTCGCCGAGTTAGGGTGTGGCAACAGGCATACGCATGTTTAGGAGTGGATACATGGAGAGCTTGGTATTTAAGCAGTCCTAGTGACTCACCTCCTCTTCGCTGGAATCCAACCTGGTGCGTAGTGACTGTTCACCCTAACCATGAGGACTTGTTGACAGGCCAAACTTATAATTAAAACCCAAAAGGGACCAGCCACCTTGTTTTGTAAAATCCTAAAGTAAACCTTAGTTTTGAAATCACCAACTTACCCTTGATTCATAAAAATTACCCTGGACTTGCAAAATTACCGAAAATACCCCTGTAGGTTAAAATTACAAAAATACCCTTGGGTAGTGAAAGGACGAAAAAACCTTTAGGTGATGGATGCTACTTGTATGTGGGTGTGTATGAATGTTGAATGTGCATGATTCCTAGAATTAGGAAGACTGAAAACTATAGATAGGTTCGAATTCAAAAGAACCACTCTTAAAACGACTAATCAAAAGACTGTCCGTGGATAATCAGTGGAAGAAAACCAATAATTCATAAAATTTTTAATCAGATAAACGCGAACTGATAGTATGAGTACAAGGGGACGAGGATGCTCTAGATGTGAATACCGGTGTGTACTCTACCATAGAATACTAAGTGTTTATTTTAGGTTTAGAATTGGAGTGCGCAGCGAAAGCATGGTAGTGAGACGTAGGTAGTATGATTTCTAGTTAGTTGGAAATTTCGAGGACGAAATTTCTTTAAGGAGGGTAGAACTGTAACATCCTAAATTTTTGGGCTTATGCGTTTAATGGGTGAATATGTGGAATGAGTTAATTTAAGTGTTAGGGGCCCAAATTTTAAGTTTTAAGGAGCCCAAATCTTCTAATTTAAGTTAGTTAAATTTGGCATTAGGGATTAGGGAAGTGGACGACACAAGGCTATTTTTTTTTGGGAATTTTTTATATTTAGTCTATGTGGATAATAAGAAGATAAAGACTATTATTTAGGGGTTTAGTCTTTAAGGATAATAACTAGATAAAGACTATTTTTGAGGAGATAATAGATTAAGATAAGGGAAAAGGGATAGGAGCTATCATGTGTGGCAGTGTTGGCTGAAAATCAATCTCTACTAAAGGGAGGAATTGGTTTTCTATATAAAGAGGGGGTGTGCCAAAATTTTGGAAGCCTTTCTTTTATTTTCTTTTCTCATCTTCTTCCTCTCAAAAGCCGAAAACCACCATTTTCTTCACCCTTTCTTCCTCTCTAAAATTTCCTGGTTGGCCGAATCTTTTAACCTCTATTGTTATTTTTCTTCTAATCCCTAAAAGCCGAAATCACATCTCTATTATTCTATTCTTCTCCTTAATATTCATTGGCCAAATCTCTCTTAGCCATCTCTTCAATTCTTAAATCTTCTAAAAACCTAAATTCTTAGATCTCACCTCCTAAAGTTGCCAAATTTTCTTGAAGAAAATGTGCTTGTGCGAATCTGAAGAAAACAATAGAGGAGTCCAACGCTTAGATCTCTAAGTCAAAGATCAATAACACTCAAATCGTGTTATTTTCGAGATTTCAAAGAGAGGCCCTATTTTCACATCTTTCCGGCTTTTTGAGCAAAGTTGTAGATTGAGATAACAAGGATATCGACTAAGAATATTGGATTTTGCGATATCAGGTGTGTAACTTTCCATACCATCTAGATCTGTTTGTTAAATACATGATTATAAGACTTGTATGTTCTGATAAATGCCAAAATCCCGACATAACGTTTGAAACCCAAAGAGGGTAAAGCAAATCACCAGGTTAGTGATCCCTATCATTCTAAGTGAATGTTCTGATTAAATGATATGTGTATGCCGATTTTCTTTGATTGCATGGGTTGGGTTTGATGAAAGGAGGAAGTTATATATTGTAGCGATTTTTACCATGATCTGTTGTAGCGGTTCTTACCGTGATCTGTTATAGCGATTCTTTAACGTGATCTGTTGTAGCGGCTTTTGCCTTGATCTGTTGTAGTGGATACGGCCATGATCTGATGATGAGCAGCACGACTGCCATCAAGGCGTGTAGCGGTGTGGGTTGATTGTAGAAATCCCCAATGGTGTGAATGGTGGTGCGGGCGTGTAGCGGATGGAAACCTAGGATTTGGGTTGGGCTTGCATATTATTTTTATTATGTATATTAATTTTGATTATTTTAGTTTTATGGGGCTAATGCCCAAACCTAATGGTGCATGAGGGTTGCACATTGAGTCTTGCGACTCAACCAATTAAATAACATTTCAGGTAGCATTTAGTGCATCGGACTGGGCTGGAGAGGAGCCCAAGGTGGCCATGCAAAAGAACATTTGGATCCAGCAAAAAGACTCTAGTTATTATTTTATATTCTTATTAATGGATTTTAAATCTCGTTGTAATAAGGCCATGGGCCACTAGTTTATATTTTATTTTATTACGGGTTTTTATTACTTTTAGTTATTTAAATTTTTATTTTAATTGAATTAAGGCATGTATTTAAATTTGGGTTTTTAATTCATAAAGGCATATTTTATTTAAAACTATAAATTATTAATTTTTCCCGAATAAAAGGTTAAACTCAAGGAAAATATTTTCCAAAAATGCGACATGTTTTATTAAATCTTCTTAGTGACATGTCAGATCCCCTCGTGGTGTTTGGGCTGGGTTTGGGGTGTTACATTTTCTGTGGTTTTCCCCTAGCAGTACTTCCCGGTCTTGCATTCTGAGGTTTCTCTTTCTCACCCGACTCGGGGCAATCTCTGATAAAATGGTCTGGAGATCCACACTTAAAACAAGCCTTCTCATTTGCTCGATACTCACCAGGATGACATCTGCCACACTGCGGGCACTCTGATCTACTCGGTCGAGCGTTGCTAACACTAGCAACTGAAGTAGTCTGAGCCTTTGACCCATGGTACTGTCTACCTTTAGTTCTATTTGGAAACCCAGCTGAAGTAGCTGATCGAATAGTAAACTCTCTTGACTTCTTAGACGAGGATTGGAATGACTTGCCTAACTGCCTCTTCTTTGAGTCGCGAGACTTAATTTCAGCTTTCTTTTTCTCTTTGACTAGTTCCTCAACCTTATATGCTCGATCTACCAGAACCACAAACTCTTTTAGT
This sequence comes from Gossypium rotundifolium, assembly GCA_025506655.1. Classification (NCBI taxonomy): domain Eukaryota; kingdom Viridiplantae; phylum Streptophyta; class Magnoliopsida; order Malvales; family Malvaceae; genus Gossypium; species Gossypium rotundifolium. Next base: position 133,145,321 of record CP106722.1, read on the forward strand.
TTGAGGATGCCAACAAACAAATGGACATCCTCATTTAAACCATCCTCAAATCTTTTGCACATGATGGCTTCTATTGATACGCACTCTCAAGAATATTTTTGAGCCTTACAAACTCACGCTCATATTTAGTCACTGTCATTCGACCTTACTTTAGCTCCAAGAACTCCTTTCTTTTCTGGTCGATGAACCTTTGACTAATGTACTTCTTTCGAAATTCTTTACCCCTCTTGGAAGAATTCCCAATTTACTCTCTCCCTTGGTACCACCGACACAAGGGTGTTACACCACTGATAGGCCGAATCTCTCAAGAGAGATACCGCACACTTTATGCACTCTTCAGGAGTGCATGACAACTCATCGAATACCCTGATGGTATTCTCAAGCTAGAATTTCGCCCTCTCCGGATCATCATCCTTACTAGCTCAAAATTCCTCGACTTCTTGTTTTCAGATCTTATTGACCGGAGGCCTTTCTCTTTTTACTACTTCTACCACTTGAGGAGCTATAGGAGCAGGCTGAGGAATAGGTGGGGGTGGAGGGGGTTGAGCATTAGGATTCGCTCGAATGTACTCGGTATACCAGTTGCTCATCATATGGAGAAAGGCTTCTCGAGCCTCTTCTCCCTGACCCATAGTCTTGGATCTACTCTCTATTGGCGTGGTCTCTTGTGTGGGAGCCGACGTATTACTTGTAGCATCATCAGCTATAGTTTTGATTGGGATCAGGATCCATTTACTATATAAAAACACAATTCAAATTGTCAAGAGTCGTCACACTATCATTACACAATTTCTCTTACTTATGGCATGTATAGCTAGACTCATACTTACACTACGTTAGTTTGAGAATCGACTAAACCGTAGCTCTGATACCACTAAATGTAACACCCCTTACCCGTGTTTAAAACCGAAACCAGATACAAGGCATTACCAAATTTATCTTGCTTAAACATACAACTTTGGGCTATAGGATTTAATTTCAACATAAATCTTCTCATTCATTGACATACCATCCTTATTATGGGCCTACAAAGCCCTCAGCATACATTCAGAAGGTTTTGAAATTAAATTGGAAACTTTTATGCACTTAGAAAACTTTTGCCTAAATAGGGGCACACGCCCGTGTGGAATGGAACACGCCCCTGTGGGCAGGTCGTGTTGTCACATACGCCCATGTTCCTAACTCATGTGGAATTTATTTTCTAATTCGAACCTACATGGGTTTTCACAAGATCGAACACACGTCCGTGTCCCTAGCTCGTGTCCCTCACACAGCCTCGACACGCTTGTGTCTTAGGCCATTTGCCAAAACCATAACATTCTGTTTATGATATCATCACCTTACTATGGTCACACGGCCAAGCCACACGCTCGTGTCCTTAGACCGTGTGTCGAATTAAATTTCTAATTTTAGGTATAGACTTCACACGGCCTGGGCACACGCCCATGTCCATGGCCGTGCCTACCACATGAGCTGAGACTCATGGTCGTGTCTCTGCTCGTGTGTTTACTACTAAGCATACTGACTTGTAATCCTAGCATGCATATGGACACACGACCAATTAACACGCCCATGGGGCTGACCGTGTGTCACATACGGCTAGACACATGCCTGTGTGTCTACCCGTGTGGTCATTTAAAAGGCTACCTACCAAGCCAAATGCCACCCTGTACAACCACCATTCTTGGACCAATCCAATCCAACACATATCAGGACCATAAAACAATTCTAAGGACTCAAAATTAATACATCCACACAAGCATACACTTCATGAAATTCATCATCATTGAATATATGTAAACTTGTCAAGTATTGGCCCGATTCTAAAGACCACTTACAAAATGAATTTAGCAATATTAATAGGCAACACTTTGGCTAACAAATGTGACATAACAAAATACCCATGTCCAATACATGCCATACTCAAAATAAAACTAACTTTGTTATACCCAAGAGATGTCAATAGTGTGATTCCAAACTCCAACGTCCCACGATCCCCAAGTTATTTTGGCAATACTACAAGGAAAAGGGAAATGAGAGGGGTAAGCATAAAGCTTAGTAAGTTTGTCGAAAATAAAAACAAGCATAAAGTTCGTAATGTCATCCATCCATTTTGTTGAATAAAAACACAACTCTTAAGCTTATTTCCACAACTTACTCATTCTTACTCTTACCGATTACATATCGTGCCACATATCGTCAACCATTCTCATGAATCACTCACATATACTTGTATCACTTCATCACATAGTCTTATCATTAATCTCATCCCTATCATACTTAACTATTTACCCCATTGAATCACTTGGGATATTTAAGGATACATGATCATCCTCATTCACATAATTATGACGCCAATGCCACATCCCATATGTGGTCTTATGTGGGGTCATTTCTAGATGTCGATGCCATATCCCAGATATGGTCTTATACAGAATCTCATATCGATTGTCGATGCCATCTCCCAGATATGGTATATACGATTCTCATATTCAATGCTAATGCCATATCCCAAATATGGTCTTATAAGGGATTTCAATTTGGTGTCGAGGCCATGTCCCGGACAAGGTCTTATACGGGACCCTACACATCTCAAGTCTTGATGATATTGTTCTCTCATTTATTTAAGTCCAATCGGGATTTTAACATCAAAATTCTCATCATTTTCTCATACAACACCATTATTCAAATTCATAGACATATCATACATCTTCACAAATATCAAAATTTAAAATCATACTAACATGGCGTTGAACTTATCACACGCAAACTACCTCGATTTCAAAATAGGCTAGATTGTCGATCTAGTTTGATACTTTGCCTTTTCCTCGGTCGAGGTTAATTCTTCACTCTTCTTGATATATAATAACAATTTAGCTCATTTAATTGCCACATTAATAAATACATTTCAAAAATCATAATTTTGGCAAAATTACCATTTTGACCTTAACTTTCACAAAATGACCATTCTACCCATAGGCTCAGAAATCAATTCTAATCAAATTTATTTCTTTAACGAGCCTAGGTGAACATTTATTACTCTTATGCTAGCCCTCAATACTCATTTTTTCACACATTTTCCTCTTATTATACAACTTTTACAAAAAGGTCCCATTAGGTGTTTTCATGGAAACACCCTTCACAAAAGTTGTTTATCTAATAACTAAGACTCATTTTCTTCCATAAAAATGCAGCAAACAACATAAATGCTCACATGATAAAACTCTAAGCTTTCAACTATTTTGCAAAACAATCCCTCTTTAGATAGCTTAAGCTTTAGGGGTCCCAAAAGTACAAATATCATCAAGAAAAACCCTTAAAATCACTTACTTGTTATGAGAAGAGCTTGCTAAAATTTTTGAGCTCTCAAACCCCTTATTTTCTGCTGATTTTTTGTGGTAAAGGAAAGAAAAAAAGATGATACTTTTCTTTTCTTTATTTTCTCTTATTTTATTCATTAATCACCTAACATCACTAAAACATTGACTAATTTAATCATCTTGTCTCCCTATGGCCGGCTATGACCTTTAGAAAGGCATAATTTCACTTTACGGATCTCCAATTAAGATTCCATAACTAAATGGTACCTCTAGCTTGTAAAATAGAACTTTCACTCTTTATGCGATTTAGTCCTTTTTCGCGATTAAGCATGCAATCGCTAAAATTAAACCATCAAAATTTTCATGCACCTATATAATCATACTCTAACTCATAAAATAACATAAAAATAATTTTCTCCAACCTCAGATCAGTGACACAGAAGCCACTGTTCCGACTAGCCCCTAAATCGGGCTGTTACAGCTTCTCCCACAAATGCCGCTAAAGAACATGACCTTTAGTGATGCTCTCCCCCCAAAAGCCACTAAAAGCCATATCTTTAGCAGTGTTTTTACCAAAAATGCCACTAAAGGTCATGAAAAAAAAAAAATTAAAATATTATAAAAAGAATATATATCAAAGGGAAGCATGTAATAGAATCATCACTATTATCACAGCATGCAAACAAGCGTTAGTTAGATAGCAGTTTATATACAAATCCATTCCTATCCCTATACCCGCTTAAGCAAATCCTTTAGCATTACTTTGATAACAGTTCCTACATAAATCCATTTATGTTTCAGGGTCACAACTAACTTCCGTTTGATTGTAATAATCAGCCCATTGCTTGTAACGCTATTGATATGAACTCTGCAAAGATATGAATGTCATGCAAATCAATTACAAGTAGCTTGTAGTGATCACTGAGCACTTCTCCATTCTCTGCAAAGATATGAACTCTGTATCATTCTACAAAGAAACAAGTGCCAAAATGCACCAAAAGCAAGATATTATAAAGTACAAGAAGCTAGCTCTGTGATTCCTTCAATCAAAAGTTTGTTGATGCACAATGAACTATAATATATAAAATCTTCCATTAAATCCTCAAAACATCTACTAGATGCAATGGACATATGAATTCCCCAAAAAATATTTAACAAACAAATAGAAACTCAATCAAATATGAGCTATTCACAAAACGGTTCAAAAGGGACAATTTTCTGTTGCATGGCATCTTTAATGTTAAGTTTATGTACAATGGAAAAACACTCTTGGTAATAGCACTAAGCATCCACATAAACCAGAAAAAGAAAAATGGGAATTTGATAAATAAAAACAATAATTGTATCATCCCGAAATTGGGCCTAGTAGGATTGGGCCCATTGGGCCTTGGGCGTAGGAGTGTTTAAAAATTTGAGAACAAGAGAATGGCATTAATTCAAGTTGGACTTATTAATAAAGGAATTTTGGAAAGTTACGAGGTTGCTATGAAGTTTCGGGTTCAAGTTGGGCCTTAGTAAAATTTTATGTTTAAGCCTATTAAGGATAGATAGTAAGTGACCTCAAAGCTTATGGAAATAAATGAGTAAATTTCTAGCATAATTGAGCATATGACAAAGGGGAAATGGCACCACATGAAAGGCTTTGAGGGAAGAGGTTCAAATCCCATTATGTGCAAATTTTGACTATTATTTTTGCACTCTTTCCTTAAGTGTCAGCCAAGCATGTAAATATGGCAAGGTGGAATTTTTTATTTTTGGCAAGATGGATAAGGAGAATAGGAAAGAATGAAGGTGAGGAAAGAAATCAAGAAAAAGGGGAAAGTAAGGGGAACAAGTGGCCTTTTTCAAGGAAAATGTTATGGAAAGTGTGGGTGGCTAATTTTGACCATTTTATTCATGTATGTGGATGGTTTTGTGTGTTAGGGGGGATAGCCAAATTTTGCTTGGTGTTTTGGTAAAGTTTTAGTATTTGTTTTGGTCAAATTCCTTTAGCATCAAGGGTGTGTCATTTTCTCCAAAATTCATTCTCTTCTCTTTGCCGAATTTTTCAAGCCTTTAGTGTGCATTCTTGTTTCTTATTTTCTTCCTTGTTGTCAAAAGTACCTAAGCCTTGGATACCAAATTGTTTCACTCATTTTCCTTGGAAAATCGAATTCTCATGAATACTCATTTGTATCTTCTTTTCCTTTTTACAAAATTTTCAACCCTTTCTTCTTCTTCTCAAATCCATATCCTCCATAGCCGAATATCATTGTTCATTTTCCTCTATAACTGAACCCTTCATTTCTTCTTTATCATTCTTCTCATCCGTATTAACACTCACTCCTTTGATCAATCATGTTCTAAGTGGGAAGGCCAAATCTATCACATTTAATTCACCTGTAGCCATAAGTACAATCGGACTTTCAACAAGGTGAAGGAGCACAAGTGATTTGTATTAACCAAATCATTATTGTCGACTCGTCAAGAAAGTGGGGACAGGATTTCAGTAGCCAAAGGGTAGGATCGAGGGAGATTACATTCGTGGTGTTGAAATCGGTAGAAAGCACAACTCGTAATCAAGGTGTGTAATCCCGTACCTTCCGAAAACATGTTTGAAATGGTGTGTAATCTCACATCTCTCTGAAAGTTTGTATGATATGTTTTGTGATTCGGTCAAAATACCAAAGAAATCCAGAAATTGGCATCCGGTATCATTCGGGCGCACGTAGGTTCATAATGGTAACCAATTTTTTTGTAAAAAACAGTTTTGGTCAGTGGCAGTGATGTGATTTCGAAAAATCATGAAAAATAGGATAAATGGAATTAGAAAGTGAATAAGATGTCAAATTAAATCTTACTGTGTCTATTTTGATATGGAAGAAACAAAGAAGAAAAATAAATTTTATAATTTGAGATATCTTAATTTTACTGAGACTGGTTCTGATTAACTTCGTGGTTCCCTGATCTGACTTGGAAAAATCATATAAAATTGTAAAAAGTGAATTATGGGTTATAATTTATATGTATGGAATCCTTAGTAAGCCTATTTTCATTTGAAACAACTGGGAGCAATATATGAAAACCATATAGTGAGATATTTGAAATTAAGTTAGGAGAGGTCAAAATAGTTAGACAGTGAAACAAGAAAAATTTTAAGGAATAAACTGTACTAAATGGTTACGATAAAAATTCTGGAAAAAATTAGTAAGAAGATATATGTTAGTTTCAAGGAAAATTTACGGATTTATATTTTGAGATTCCTAACCCAAGTTATAGTCAATGTAGTTAGTACGACGCAAATGGACAGTTTAAATTGTTATGCCAAAATTAGTAGTTTAGTCTGGATTGCGAAATTATCGAATTACTTGTAACATCCTGAATTTGGGGTCCTTGCATTTAATGTGTTTTTGTGTGTATGCTATGCTCAATGTGTTTGTTTAGGGTGTTTAGAGGTCCAGGGAAGGCTCGGGGTTGAGCTGAGGCCTTGGCCAAAATTCTCTTTTTGGGCACCTTAGTGGAGAGCTAGCTGAGATATGACTTAAGGGATATTGTTTGTGCTTGGTTGACACAAGAAATTAAGAGGTAAAGAGGTAAGGAGGCGCCACTTAAGGTTCAGGTAGGTGACGCCACAAGGGAGCAGAGAGGGAGCAGGTTCAAGTTGCATGGTGCTCATTTTGGAATTCTTTTTGGCGTCAAAGGAAACAGAGGTAGAATTCGGCTAGGATGCTTTAAGAGGGGAGAGTTGATAGAGTCAAATAATTCAAATGTGTGGCTTAGAGAAGAAAGAGGGATTTGAATCATTCAAACCATCTTTGAATGAGTGATCAGGAGTGAATTAAGGAGGAAAGTAAGGGATTAGCATGTGGTGAAGGTAGTGGCCAGATTTTGAATGCCTGGGGGGGAGTGTAGGAATCGATTCTAGCTTGTTTAGGGTATGCCAAATTTCATTTATGGTCATAGGCATTTTAGTTCTTAAAAGGGCATTTTTTCGGTTTTAGGTTGTAGGTGCCAAATTTTTGGAGGTGTTTAGTAGCCAAGGTTGGAAGTTCTTTTCCCTTTCGGCATTTGGTGTTCTTCTTTTGACAATTGGTGAACCCTTTTCTTTGTTTAGCTGAAACTCCTACCATCCTCTCTACTTTTCATTTCTTTCTTCTCATTTGCATCACCTAAAGCCAAAATCTCACACTTCTTTTCTTCTTCTTGACCGAATCCTCCATTACTCACATTCATCTCTTTGTTCATTTTTCTTTAGCCGAATCTCTTAAGCTCTCTTCTTGTTCTTCATTTGCCGAAACATATCCCTCACCTTTTCATGGGTTTTCTTTTTCAAAGTCAAGCATCCATCATTCTTATTCCTTCTATATTTCTTCTTGGCTGAATCTTTCTAGAGTGCTCATCTTCTTCTTTCATTCTTTGTTTAGTGGATTGCCGTCACTCTGTTCCACAACTTTGTCAATCGGATTCTCTTTGATTGTGGGTGTTAAAGGGCATTCGGTTCTAGTCGACTAGGGTATTCACTCAGTGCTTAATCCAATCCTTTTAGTCTTCGGGACTTGTCGATCTAGCCAAACAAAGGGAGGGGTTGGACCTGAAGTCTTAGCCCCTAAGTTCAAGAAGCGCGCGGTGTCTGCTATTCGAGATTGGCCACTGGGTTATGGGCCGGCTTCTGAGCAGAGTAGAAAGCAAATAGCAGTAGTTCCTATTAGCGATAGTGTCGACATAGAAAGCGTCGTATTGTGTGTTATGAGGTGTGTAAACTTCACACACTTCTTACTTATTTAATTGTTTGTAATATTCACTGTTTGGGCTGAAAAGCTGAAATGACTGAGAAGCAGCCGTAATACCCTTAGGGATAAAAGATAGGAATACCAGGTATGTGACTCTATTAATCTTTTAATGGGTGTGAGATAATTGATGTAATCTGTTACGGTAAAGAGAGTGATCATGTCAAACAGTTGAGTTTTAATATTTATAAAAAGAATGATTGAACCTGTAGACTAACTGTGACAATGATAGAGGCAAGTGCACCTATCGAACAGTAGTATAGCTTAGGCAAGAATATCTTATCGAACCCAAGGGAACCTAAAAGTACTACTATTCACTTTCTTTCTATTATCTAGCCTGAAATACGAAGTGATTGGATTATTAAACTAATGAAATAATTAAACTAAATGCAAAGACAAAAGAATGAATGGGAGCAAGACTTTAGGAAAACTCAGTTGATGAAGACAATACCCTCAGGAAGAATCCACCTATGACTTCATTTATTATTTGTAACAGCCTGATTTAGGGGCTAGTTGGAATAGTGATCTCGGGATCACTATTTCAAAATCAGAGAAATTATTTTCATGATATATTATGAGTTAGAGCATGATAGCATATGAGCATTAAAATTTTGGTATTTTAATTTTAACGTTTTCGTGTTTAATTTGCGAAAAAGGACTAAATCGCATAAAGTGTGAAAGTTCCATTCTATATGCTAGGAGTACCAAATGGTTATGGATTGTTAAATGGGGATATTTAAAAGGGAATTTAGCCTTTGAAAGAGGCTTGGCCGGCCATAAGAGAGCATGGGAGACAAAATTTTCAATTAGTGTCAAAGTTAGTAGTAGTAGGTGGACTAATTTGACTTTTAATAATAGAATAAGAAGAGAAAAGTTATCATCTTTTACTCCTATCATCCTCCACCAAAAATTTTTAGCAAATAAGGGGTAGAAACCTTCAAAAATTTCAGCAAACTCTCATCCATTCAAGTAAGTGTTCTAGTGAACTTTTCTTGAAAATAATTGTACTTTTGATATCCTTAAAGCTTAAGCTTTCAAATGAGGGGACTATTATGCAATTTTGTGAAAGATTTAGAGTTTTACCATGAGAGCTACTTTAGTTGTTTGCTACATTTTAAGGAAGAACTTGAGTCTTAGTTGTTAGATGAACAACTTTTAAAAAGGGTGTTAGCATGAGGACACTAAATAGGACCTTAATGAAAAGGTTATGAACTTGGTAGTAAGTATGTGAAATATTGATTGTTAATGATAGCTTTAAGAGCATTAAATGTCTGCCTAGGCTTGTTGAAGATAAAAATGTGATTAGAATTAATTTTCGAGCCTAGGGGCAAAACAGTCATTTTGCCAAAATCTAGGGGTAAAATGGTAATTTTACCTAAGTAGGACTATTGAGATGCTTATATTAATAAAATGATTAAAATGAGCTAATTTGCTATTATAGAGCAAGAGGAGACGAGAATTCACCTCAATCGTGGAAAGGATAAAGTCGTGGACTAAATCGAAGAACTAACTCATTTTGAAAACGAGGCAAGTTTGTATGATTTCTAAGCTTTATGATCACTATCATTGAATTGTTTAGTATAATATACATTACTATTTTATAATTCCTATCGTTTTTGTGAACAAAGAAATTAAACATGAACAAGCCCTGATTGAATATGAATTCCCAGGATACCCGATATACCACACAAGATATCATGTAAGTCCAAGGCAAGCTTGGCATTGATTAAGATATCATGTAAGTCCAAGGCAAGCTTGACATTGTTTAATATATCATGTAAGTCCAAGGCAAGCTTGGCATTGATTAAGATATCATGTAAGTGCAAGGCAAGCTTGGCATTGATCAAGATATCATGTAAGTCCAAGGCAAGCTTGGCATTGATCAAGATATCATATAAGTCCAAGGAAAGCTTGGCATTGAATAAGTTATCAAGGGCAAGACTTCATGTAAGTCCATGTTAGTACATGGCCTTGAAACCAAGATGAGAAATTCCATGTAAGACCATGCCTAAGATATGGCTTGGGTGGCATGTTAAGTTGGAAGAGATCTAGTATCCTCTAGTATTCGTAGAAGTTCATCGGCCAACAAGTAAGGTTAATAATGAGGTAACAAGAGGGCTAAGAAAGCAAAGCTAGCTTCAAAACGAATTAAATATTACTCATGTTATGAATAAAGAATTAGAGATCATAATGATTATTGTTTAAGTACGCTGATCAATGTGATCAAGTGACATAGGTATCATGTTTACTTTACAAAAATGATTATAGTGAGCATCATGAGACATGTAAGAACCAAGTATGAGTAAGTAAGCTTTAGAGCTAAAATTACGATACTATTGGTATGCTAAATGGTTTTTATTAAACAAGCTTAATGACATGTGCTTTACATGCAAACTTACTAAGCTAAATGCTTACGTATTTGATTGTTTCTTTCTATGTAGTCCCGCCAAGCTAATTTGTGGATCATCAGAGTCGAAGCTCGTAGCACACTATCAACTCTTATTTTGGTATAACCAAGTTACTTTACTAAGTATGGCATGTATAGGAAACATTCATTTTGTGGACATGTTTTTAGAAGGGCCTTTGTAAAAGCTATCAAGTTTATTATTCTTTTGTATATGGCTAAGTGATTGGTCAAATTTGACTAAGTATTTATGTTTATTGAGATCAATGAAGCATGTAGTATTATTCATAAAATTGGCTTGTTATTGCATTATTGAATTGTGTAGGGATATGATCTTCATTTTAGGGTGGCTAACGGCTTGGTAAATAGCCTATAAATGCCCACACGGTTGGACACACAGGTGTGTCTCAAGGCTGTGTTAACCCTGCACCTTAGTATTATGAATCAGAATAGGCCGCGGGTAAATTCCACGACCGTGTGTATAGGCCTTGTTATACACACAGGTTGGACATGGGCGTGTGCCCAGTCCATGCTGATTTAGTCAGTATATCAAGGATTAGCACACGGTCTAAGCCCACGGGCGTGTCATGGCCGTGTGAAATTAGTCAGTAGCCTCCCACGGTTGGAAGACACGTGTGTGTCTAAGCCGTGTAGAAATAGTCAGTAGCTTCCCACAGTTTGAGGGTATGGGCGTGCTTAAGGGTACACAGGCATGTTCCAAGTCACACGGGCGTGTGAACCCTGCTTTAAAAATGAATTATTTGATTTAGTTTTGAAAGTTTTCAGACATAGTTTAAGGCCCCGTAGGCCTTTTTAATATATGTGTTGACTAAGAAAGTGAAATTTTTAAGTTGGAACTGAATTTTATAGCTCGTAAGTACATGTTCAAGCATAGTAATGTCTCGTATCCAGATCCAGTATCGGTCTTAGGTGCGGGGTGTTACATTTAGTGGTATCAAAGCTACGGTTTAGTCGATTATAGGATTAACGTAGCATGATCATGAGTCTAGCTATACATGCCATACGTAAGAATATTTCTATATTGATAGTGTGATGACTCCTGATGATTTTAAATTATGTTTATACATATAGAAATGGATTCCAAAGGGAATATGGCGGATGGCATAGAAAGTAATGTGCCGGCTCCCGCTAAAGGGACAGTACCGAGTGAAAATGAGAATAGACCCACTACGGTGAGTCAAAGGGGAAGAGAAAAGGCTAGAGAAGCCTTCCTCCACATGATGAACACATGGTATACAGAGTTCATTCGGGCGAACCCGAACGCACAACCCCCTCCACCCCCACCTATTCCACAAGCTACTCCAGTGGCCCCTCAAGTAGTAGAGGTGGTAAGAGGAGGTAAACCCCCAATTGATAGGATCAGGAAGCATGGGGCAGAAGAATTCTAGGCCAGAAAAGAGGATGATCCAGAAAGAGCTAAATTCTGGTTAGAAAATACCATCAGGGTATTTAATGAGTTGTCATGTACCTCTGAAGAATGCATGAAGTGTGTAATCTCTCTCTTAAGAGATTCTGCTTACCAATGGTGGAACACCCTTGTGTTGGTTGTACCGAGAGAAAGGGTCACATGAGAATTCTTACAAGAAGAGTTTAAGAAAAAGTATATCAGCCAGAGGTTTGTAGACCAGAAGAGAAAGGAATTCCTAGAGCTGAAGCAAGGCAAGATGTCGGTGACAGATTATGAGTGTGAGTTTGTACAACTTAGCAAGTACGATCGCGAATGTATATCCACAGAGGCTATTATGAGTAAAACGTTTGAAGATAGGTTGAATGAGGACATCAAACTGGTTGTTGCTGTCCTAGAATTAAAAGAATTTGTCGTGTTAGTGGAAAGAGCTTGTAAAGCCGAAGAGCTAATTAAAGAGAAGAAGAAGTCTGAAATGGCATCTCGTGACTTTAGAAAGAGACTATGGAATAAGTCATTTCAATCTTCACACAAGAAGTCAAAAGATTTCCCTACCCGATCGGCTACTTCCACCGGGTTTTCCAAGAATGACAAAAGTAAACAGTATTCAGGGAACAAAGCACAGATGACTTTAGTTGCAAGTGTCGAAAATTTTAGATCTAACAAATCTGAATGCCCACAGTGTGGTAGACGCCATCTAGGAGAATGCCGAGCATATGAAAATGCATGTTTTAGATGTGGTTCACAAGAGCACTATATAAAAGATTGTCCCGAGATGACGAAAGAAGGAAGAGCTCAGGACCCAAAATCTGGGAGTATGGTTAGGGGAGACCGCAAAAAAACCCGGGAAATGGGGCAAGTAGAAGTGGTAACCCGAGAGACCAGGCCGTGAGACCCAAGGGTAGAGCACCTGTAAGGACTTATGCCGTTCACGCTCGCGACGAGGCGTCTTCTCATGATACTATTACGGGTACCTTTTTCTTTACAATACTAAAGTTATTGCTTTAATAGATCCCGGATTCACGCACTCTTACATTTGCATGAAATTAGCATCCAGTTTGAGCGTGCCTATAGATACCACCAAATTTGTAATTAAGGTGTCTAATCCATTAGGCAAGAGTGTGTTAGTTAATAAAGTTTGTAAAGATTGTCCATTGATGATTAGAGGTCATTGCTTTAAAGCAAATCTTATGTTGTTACCATTTGATGAATTTGACCTCATTTTTGGAATGGACTAGTTGACTACTCATAATGTAATTGTTAATTGTGGGAAGAAATGCATTGAGATGAGATGTGAGAATGGGGATACTCTTCATGTTGAATCAGATGAACAAGATAAATTGCCAGTGATAATTTCCCATATGATGGCACGAAGATGTTTAAGAAAAGGGTATGAATCATATTTGGCCTTCGTGTTGAATGATAAGGAGATAGAGCTAAAAATTGAGTCAGTACCGGTAGTATGTGAATACGTTGATGTATTTACCAAAGAATTACCCGGACTACCGTCGGTTAGAGAGATTAAGTTCAGCATTGAAGTAGCTCCCAGTACTGTACCAATATCCACTACTCCTTACAGAATGGCTCCAACAGAGTTGAAAGAGTTGAAGTTACAGTTGCAAGAGTTGACAGATAAGGGCTTTGCAAGATCAAGTTGTTCACTATGGGGTGCCCCGGTTTTATTTGTGAAAAAAAGATGGTACCATGAGATTGTGCATAGATTACCATCAGCTTAATAAAGTAACAGTAAAGAATAAATACCCATTGCCTAGGATCGATGATCTGTTCGATCAATTGAAAGGAGCGACTGTGTTCTCCAAAATAGACTTGAGATCAGAGTACTGCCAGTTGAGAGTGAAAGACTCAGATGTATCCAAGATGACCTTTCGAATGAGGTATGGGCATTATGAATTTTTAGTCATGCCCTTTGGGTTGACCAATGCTCCTGCGGTGTTCATGGATTTAATGAACCGAATCTTTAGACCATACCTCGACAAGTTTGTAGTCGTTTTTATTGACAACATACTAATTTATTCCTAAGATGAGAAAGAGCATGTTGAACACCTACGGACAGTTTAACAGATCCTGCGAGAGAATCAGCTGTATGCCAAATTCAGTATAAGTGAATTTTGGCTCAAGGAAGTAGGATTCCTAGGACATATTGTCTCGAGGGATGGAGTCCGAGTTGATCCCAGTAAAATCTCAGCCATAATGGACTGGAAGCCGCCTAAGAACATTACTGAGATTAAAAGTTTTCTGGGCCTATACAGACGATTTGTCAAGGGGTTTTCCATGATCGCAACCCCGATGACTAAACTGTTGCAGAAAAATGTGAAGTTTGAGTGGATAGAACGATGCTAACAAAGTTTCGAGAAGTTGAAAGCAGTGTTGACAGAAGCTCCAGATTTAGTACAACTCGAATTAGGGAAAGAATTTATAGTCTACAGCGATGCATCCTTAAATGGATTAGGCAGTGTACTCATGCAAGAAGGCAAGGTGATTGCTTATGCCTCCAGACAGTTGAAGCCTCATTAGAAGAATTATCCGACGCATGATCTAGAATTGGCCACCATAGTCTTCGCTTTGAAGACTTGGAGACACCATTTATATGGTGAAAAATGTCAGATTTTTACCGATCACAAAAGTCTGAAGTACTTGATGACGCAGAAAGAGTTGAACTTAAGACAAAGAAGATGGTTAGAGTTGATAAAAGACTATGAGTTGGTCATCGACTACCATCCAGGAAAGGCTAATGTAGTTGCCGATGCTTTGAGCAGGAAGTCTCTATCTACTTTAAGAGCATTGAATTCAAGGATATCCTTATCCGACAATGGCTCCCTTTTAGTTGAGTCGAGAGCTAGACCGATGTTTCTTCAAGAGATCTTTGAGGCTCAGAAAGAAGATAGTGAGTTACAAATCAAGAGAGCTCAATGCGAGTCAGATGCTAAATCTGACTTTCGGATTAATTCTGATGGATACTTGATGTTTAGAGATAGAATTTGTGTACTGAGGAAAGAGGGGCTTATTCAGAGAATTTTGTACGAAGCACATAACGGATGGTTGTCTGTACATCCGGGAAGTTCAAAGATGTATAGTGACTTGAAGCAACAGTATTGGTGGTCGAAAATGAAGAAAGACATTTCAGAGTTCGTTTCAAGATGTCTTATTTGTCAGCAAGTAAAGGCTGAACACCAAGTGCCTTCGGGTTTACTTCAGCCTATCTTAGTCCCCGAATGGAAATGAGACCGTATCACCATGGATTTTGTAACGAGTTTACCGTTGTCTCTGAGCAAGAAAGATGCTGTTTGGGTAGTGGTTGATGGACTCAAAAAGTCAGCCCACTTTATACTGCTGAGTGGATTACTCCCTAGACAAGTTGGCAAACTTGTAAGTTTTAGAAATAGTAAGACTTCACAGAGTTCCCTTATCGATCATATCGGATAGAGATTCGAGATTCACGTCCAGATTTTGGAAGAAGCTGCAAGAAGCTTTGGGTACAAAATTGAGTTTTAGTACAACTTTTCACCCTCAGAATGACGGTCAATCAGAAAGGTTAATTCAAGTACTCGAGGACATGCTCAGATGTTGTGTTTTGGAATTCCAAGGTAGCTGGGAAAAGTTTCTTCCATTGGTAGAATTTGCCTACAATAACAACTTTCAGTCGAGCTTAAAGATGGTGCCTTATGAGGCTCTATATGGGCGTAAGTGCAGAACCCCTTTATTTTGGACTGAACTCAAGGAAAACCAAATTCATAGGGTTGATTTGGTTAAAGAAGCTGAAGAAAAAGTAAAAGAGATACGAGAATGTTAAAAATTGCATCAGACAGATAGAAATCCTATGCGAATTTAAAGAGGAAAGAGATCGAGTACCAAGTTGGGGATAAAGTCTTTTTGAAAGTATTACCATGGAGAAAAGTTCTCAGATTTGGCCGTAAAGGCAAATTAAGTCCATGTTTTATTGGACCTTATGAGATTACTGAGAGAGTTGGGCCGGTAGCTTACCGTTTCGCGTTGCCATCAGAATTAGAGAGGATACATGATGTTTTTCACGTGTCAATGTTGCGACGCTACAGATCAGACCCTTCACATATAATTACTTCATCAGAAATAGAGATCCGCCTTGACATGGCTTATGGTGAAGAACCAGTCAAAATATTGGCCCGTGAAATCAAGCAGTTAAGAAATAAAAGCATAGCCCTAATGAAAGTCCTATGGCAAAGGCACGAGATAAAAGAGGCTACATGGGAGTCCGAGGAAAAGATGAGAAATCAATACCCCAATCTTTTCACTGGTAAGATTTTCGAGGACGAAAATCCCTAAGGGGGGAGAATTGTAATAGCCCGATTTAGGGGCTAGTCAGAATAGTGATCTCAGGATCACTATTTTGAGATTCGAGAAATTATTTTCATGATATATTATGAGTTAAATAATGATAGCATATGAGCATTAAAATTTTGGTATTTTAATTTTAACGTTTTCGTGTTTAATTTACGAAAAAGGACTAAATTGTATAAAGTGTGAAAGTTCCATTCTATATGCTAGGAGTACCAAATGGTTATGGATTGTTAAATGGGGATATTTAAAAGGTAATTTAGCCTTTGAAAGAGGCTTGGCCAGCCATAAGAGAGCATGGGAGACAAAATTTTCAATTAGTGTCAAAGTTAGTAGTAGTAGGTGGACTAATTTGACTTTTAATAATAGAATTAGGAGAGAAAAGTTATCATCTTTTACTCGTATCATCCTCCACTGAAAATTTTCAACAAATAAGGGGTAGAAACCTTCAAAAATTTCAGCAAACTCTCATCCATTCAAGTAAGTGTTCTAGTGAACTTTTCTTGAAAATAATTATACTTTTGAGATCCCTAAAGCTTAAGCTTTCAAATGAGGGGACTATTGTGCAATGTTGTGAAAGGTTTAGTGTTTTACCATGAGAGCTACTTTAGTTGTTTGCTACATTTTAAGGAAGAACTTGAGTCTTAGTTGTTAGATGAACAACTTTTAAAAAGGGTGTTAGCATGAGGACACTAAATAGGAACTTAATGAAAAGGTTATGAACTTGGTAGTAAGTATGTGAAATATTGATTGTTGATGATATCTTTAAGAGCATTAAATGTTTGCCTAGGCTTGTTGAAGATAAAAATGTGATTAGAATTAATTTCGAGCCTAGGGGCAAAACGGTCATTTTGCCAAAATCTAGGGGTAAAATGGTAATTTTGCATAAGTAGGACTATTGAGATGCTTATATTAATAAAATGATTAAAATGAGCTAATTTGCTATTATAGAGCAAGAGGAGACGAGAATTCACCTCAATCGTGGAAAGGATAAAGTCGTGGACTAAACCGAAGAACTAACTCATTTTGAAAACGAGGTAAGTTTGTATGATTTCTAAGCTTTATGATCACTATCATTGAATTGTTTAGTATAATATACATTGCTATTTTATAATGCCTATCATTTTTGTAAACAAAGAAATTAACCATGAACAAGCCCCGATTGATTATGAATTCCCCAAGATACCCGATATACCACACAAGATATCATGTAAGTCCAAGGCAAGCTTGGCATTGATTAAGATATCATGTAAGTCCAAGGTAAGCTTGGCATTAATTAAGATATCATGTAAGTCCAAGGCAAGCTTGGCATAGATTAATATATCATGTAAGTCCAAGGCAAGCTTGGCATTGATCAAGATATTATGTAAGTCCAAGGCAAGCTTGGCATTGATCAAGATATCATCTAAGTCCAAGGCAAGCTTGGCATTGAATAAGTTATCAAGGGCAAGACTTCATGTAATTCCATGTCAAGAAATGGCCTTGAAACCAAGATGAGAAATTCCATGTAAGACCATGCCTAAGATATGGCTTAGGTGGCATGTTAAGTGGGAAGAGATCTAGTATCCTCGGGTATTCGTAGAAGTTCATTGGGCAAACAAGTAAGGTTAATAATGAGGTAACAAGAGGGCTAAAAAAGCAAAGCTAGCATCAAAATAAATTAAATATTACTCATGTTATGAATTAAGAATTAGAGATCATAATGATTATTGTTTAAGTACGCTGATCAATGTGATCAAGTGACACAGGTATCATGTTTACTTTACAAAAATGAGTATAGTGAGCATCATGAGACATGTAAGAACCAAGTATGAGTAAGTAAGCTTTAAAGCTGAAATTACGATACTATTGTTATGCTAAATGGTTTTTATTAAACAAGCTTAATGACATGTGCTTTACATACAAACTTACTAAGCTAAATGCTTACGTATTTGATTGTTTCTTTCTATGTAGTCCCGCCAAGCTAATTTGTGGATCATCAGAGTCGAAGCTCGTAGCACACTATCAACTCTTATTTTGGTATAGCCAAGTTACTTTACTAAGTATGGCATGTATAGGAAACATTCATTTTGTGGACATGTTTTTAGAAGGGCCTTTGTAAAAGCTATCAAGTTTATTATTCATTTGTATATGGCTAAGTGATTGGCCAAATTTGACTAAGTATTTATGTTTATTGAGATCAATGAATCATGTAATATTATTCATAAAATTGGGTTATTATTACATTGTTGAATTGTGTAGGGATATGATCTTCATTTCAGGGTGGCTAACGGCTTGGTAAATATCCTATAAACGCCCATACGGTTGGACACACAGGCGTGTGTCAAGGCCATGTTAACCCTGCACCTTAGTATTATGAATCAGAATAGGCCACGGGTAAATTCCACGACCGTGTGTATAGGCCATCTTATACACATGGGTTGGACAGGCGTGTGCCCAGACTGTTTTGATTTAGTCAGTATATCAAGGATTAGCACACGGTCTAAGCCCACGGGCATGTCATGGCCATGTGAAATTAGTCAGTAGCCTCCCACGGTTGGAAGACACGGGTTTGTCTAAGCCGTGCGGGAATAGTCAGTAGCTTCTCACGATTTGAGGGTATGGGCATGCTTAAGGGTACACGGGTGTGTTCCAAGTCACATGGGCATGTGAACCCTACTTCAAAAATGAATTATTTGATTTAGTTCGAAAGTTTTCAGACACGAGTTGAAGGCCTCGTAGGCCTTTGTAATATATGTGTTGATTAAGAAAGTGAAATTTTTAAGTTGGAACGAAATTTTATAGCTCGTAAGTACATGTTCAAGCATAGTGATGTCTCGTATCCAAATCCAGTATCGGTCTTGGGTGCGGGGTGTTACATTATTTATTCCCCAAACCATATGATTTCTTTACTTAGCTTGATCCGTAAGACTCCCTAACCTATATTAAACCCTCTCTCGAGGCGAATAACGTCTAACCTTAGGTTAATTAGTGGAACTCTCATTCTCTTATAATAACCCCCTAAGAAAGCAGTAAATCATCAATGGATTCCCATATTAGGTTTAACCCTAATCCAGCAAAATCTCGTAACCCTATCTCTAGGCACCAGATCAACTCTGCTCAATTATGTTAGATCGACTCTTAGGTAGGGTCTATTCCTCCTCTACCTAAGACATCAGATTAAATTAAGCAACATAATTACGAACAAACTAAGTACTTATCATATAATTTAGAAATCAATTAACAAAATTCATCATAGGTTTCATCCCCTTCAGGTATCTAAAGGGTTTAGTTCATAACTAAATCAAAAAAATCTCAAGAGAAAAGATAAAACAAATCATAAGAAATCCCTAAAACCTCCTGAAGGAATTGAAGGAGAGATCCTCCGCCTTGAATAGAACTCCAGCTTCTTGAGATGGATCATCTTGCTATCTCCAAGTGACTCCCTAAAAGATGAAAGCTCCGGCCAAAAGCCTCTGTAATCAGCCGTCCCCTTAATGTCTGCCTTGGGTTGTTTATATAGGCTTTGGGATGTTATACTTGGCTCCTAAGTACCTCCTTCAAGTAGAATTACTATTAGGGTGTTGGAGTAGACTTAGGAGTATGTTTCTTTGGCTTCAAGCATCCAAATCCGAGTGAAATTGCTCTCTCCCGCGGCAGGGGCACGCCCATGGCACACGCCCGTGTAAATCATGGTTGGGTTGTGTCTCGATTCTGTCATTTTGGGCACGGCTGTGTAAGTCGAGATTCAGGCCATGCTTCAGGTCTGTCGATTGGGACACGACCATATAGATCACCAGGCACGTCCGTATGGGAAACGGATGATGCACGGTCATGTGTCACAGAGTTGAGGCCGTGCTCTAGGTAATCAGCGAAGCACGGTCGTGTGGGCTTTGGGCTAGGCCGTGTCAAATTTTTGCTAAGGCCCAATTACTCTTTTAAGCCCGTTTTGTGTTCTTTTTATCCTCGGGTGCCTTTCCTAAGTATAAACATGAAAAGAAAGGATTAAAAGCACCTTTTTACATAAATCAAGGGCTAAATCATCCAAAAGCATATTAAATATGAGGTTAAAATATGTTACTTTTACGGTTTATCAAATACCCCCACACTTAAGCTTTTGTTTGTCCTTAAGCAAAATTCTCAACTTATAATTAAAACGAACTTTCTATAATTCATAATTCCTATCGACAATGTCTCATCATAATTTATAGATAATTTATACATGGATAATTCAACTCAAAGAACCCTAAAGATTCAATTACGATAAGTCATACCTTTATAGCATGAAAACATAGGTGTCTCCCCTTATCTAAGTAATTACCTTTAATTCAAAACCGATAAGGACTGACATCCTCACTAAAGATTCACTCAAATCACTCGAAGTGTTTAAGGTTCAAGAATAAGCACTCTAAGTCAAACCTGAAAAGTTAATCCCATAGGCTTGCCTGAAAATCAAATCTCCACCACTGTATATGAGATGATACACAAATCAAAAGGTCTTAAATTAGGGTTGTAACGGGGCTAGGGTTAAAAGGTGTGGATACAGGCTGAATCAGAAGGTTAGAATCGAGACTGACGTGACAAATCACCTAACTAGAAACACTGAACTAAACATGAATATTTACTTTGAATGAAAACTAATAATACCACTATTGATAATTACTCTATAATAAAGAGTATTTTCATCACTTGAAATTTTATAATACTCTAATACGAGCTTTTTCTTCAACAATTGGAGTTTAAATGCTCTAAGCTCTTCTATATACTACTAATATTGAATAAACTTAGATTTTTGTTTTTTTATTTTTTTATTTTTTTTAAGAACAAACGAAGAAAAACTTAATAGAAGGAACTTTGATAATTGAAATAACCTAATTCGGCAACTGATCAAATCAATTCTCGATAGAGGGGTAATCAAAGAAATGTTGATAACAAATACAAAGGGGTTTTGGGTTAATATTAGACGGTGAGTCAATAAAAAGGTTGTTAGGATTCAATGGGGCTCACTAGGGGTTATTTATGTAGGTAGGTTTTTTTAGTGGAGTGAATGGGTCAAAACCTAGGTGCCTTTATCATCTCAGTATATCAAATCATTAATGTGGTCTCGACATGCATAAACAAGGCAAGTTCTAGAATAACAGTTCAAAGTTGACACACTCATAATAGAGTGAGCACGAAAAAGAATATATGCTCCATAAGGCTCAAAATCTCACAAAAATTATGGGTGTTTTTGACATCAATCCCTATAAATTTTAAATGTCAAGGTAACACTCAAATTTAGTTCAACGACCTATAAATTTTAATTTTTAGAAAGTAGACTTATCATGCTTGATTCTCTAGTATCCTACAAATTTAATCATCAATGCACAATTATCTATGACTTATTTAAAGACATATCAATAAAAATCATAAATCATTAGAAATTTCACCCTAATTAATAATATGAGAAAATACTTAAGATCAAGACTAAGTTCTGGGTTTTGAGAATTTTGCAAAAGGTTAGGCACTATTACCCCCACACTTAAGATGTACATTGCCCTCAATGTACAAAGATATATAATGATAATTAGATGCCAAATAAAAAAGATAAGTGGGGAAAGTAATACTCCCTAAAATCTGGATGATCCCAAAGTTTTTGGTGGCGGTGATGGTGTTTTCTATGGGCCTGGTGGAGTGGCTACCGAAAAGCAAGTTGCTAGATGAAGAAATTGGGTAGCCTGTGAAGATATAGCCAAGAGATCTAGAGAAATAATAATACTACACTAATAATATAATTAAAGACTAAGAAAATAAAGAGAAGGAGACTAAGAAGAAAACTAAAATTTAAAGAAAAGTCTAGTGGACTAAGAAGTCCTTATTAACAGGTGGTTCGTGAGGTGTGTATGATTTCTAAGGCTGCGAAGTGTTGGTGATGGTGGAAGTGGCGTGATTCCCTAGCAGCCTTTAGAACCTAAAACCAAGAAAGTAATATGAAATAAACTAAATTAAGCAGAAAATAAGTGTAGATAAGGAAAATAAAGAAGAGGAGAAAAGAAAAATAGAACCAAAAAGGTTTCTGAGACCCTTGGCGTGTCAATTAAGTGAAGCTGCCGGCATGAACTCATGTTGAGGTCTCCTTTGAGGAGACGTTGCTTTCCTTCTTACATTTCTTCGGCATGATTTTTGTGTTGCTCAAGAGTCTTGGACCTTTTCTATGAGCAGAGAGAAAAATTTTGAAAGGAAAAGAAAGAAGAAAGAAGATGGGAAAAAAAATAGAAAAAGGGCCGTGGGGATTTAAATAAGATTTCAAATCTGGCATGTTCCCATGCCAGTGTACCGAGGGTGTGTCGATTCACACAGTCGTGTTGTGGAGTGTGTTGTTCTTCCACACTCGTTTGTAGATTTGCACGCCCGTTTCTTAAAAGCCAGTATGTTAGCACGATTGAAAGGCACAGGCGTGGTCTACCCGTGCTCAATAAGTCAGTATCTTAGGACGGTCGAGAGGCACGACCGTGCTATTTTTGTCCGTGCCCGTGCTGTGGATGGTTGGCTCCGTGACGTTGGGGGTGGTTGGATTGAATTACACGGCTCTGCTTTGTCGGTGTGGTAGTTTTGGTGGTCCACACGGCCACGGGCATGGCCGTGTGGCCTGGAAATCTACATTTTTGTGTTTTAAATGTTGAGAGAAAGAGAGAAGGAAAGAAAAGAAAAAATAATTTTGAAAATAAAAAGTGTTAGCGCTCGGGTTGCCTTCCGAGAAGCGCTCATTTATAGTCTTAAACTAGACTGTCCTAGACTTTGAAAATTTTAGGGAGGTTTAAAGGTTTGCATATTTTCCCTCTTACTGACAGTATTATTTTCATGACAAAGTATAGGTCAAGAAGCGTTTACCTTGAAATTGTCTAATATTGATTGCTTACCTCGACTATTTCGTGTAGGAAAACATCGTGTACCTGAAGGAGTATTTCTTCCTTTTTCTTCAGGTCTATTGAAGTGATGCGAGGATCGACTTTGTCTAACAGCACCTGGTCTCCTATTTTAAAGTGATTTGACGTCCCCATGAGCTCTTCTGGTGGTTCCTTAGGTTTTACTTCATGTGGATATGGCTTTTCTTTGGTGTGTATCTTCTGCTCTTCTAAATTGTCGGTCTTCGATTTTGTTTCTGGTGTGATTCTTCTGTGACGACTTCATCTTCTGTTGTTTTGGCTGAGTCGAGAGCTTGAAGATTGACCGATTCTTCTCCTACACGAAGTATGAGTTCTCTTGTGGCAACATCAATTTTAGTCTTGGCAGTCGCAAGAAAAGGTCATCCTAAAATTAAAGGGATTGAATTTTCCTCATCCATGTCTAAAACAACAAAATCTACTGGGAAAACAAATTTATCGATTTTTATTAAAACATCTTCAATAATGCCCCTAGGAATTCTAATAGTTTTATCAGCTAGTTGAATATTCATCCTAGTTTGCTTGGGCTTCCCTAGACCTAGTCATTTAAACAGTGCATAAGGCATAACATTCATACTTGCCCCTAAATCAGCTAACGCATTATCAATAGTTAAACTACCAATTAAACATGGAATCGTGAAACTCCCTGGATCTTTTAGTTTCTGTGGTAGTCTGTTCTATAGCATTGCTGAGCATGTTGAGTTAAGTCCCACATGGTGCTCTTCATCTATTTTGTGTTTGTTCGTCAAGAGCTATCTTAAAAATCTCCTTGAGTCGGGCATCTGAAAAAAAGCTCCAAGAAGAGGTAAGTTAATGTGTAATTTCTTTAAAAGTTTTAGAAACTTACCGAATTGTTCCTCTGAATTATCTTTTTCAATGCTTCGGGATAAGGTATGCGAGGTTGGTATTCTTTGATTACCGATTTTGGCCTCTCTTGTGCTACTTCTATTTTACCTTTTTCTTCCTTAGTTTCTTATACTGGGGTGGGCTCGTCTACCTTTGTACTCTCTTGAGCTGTGATGGCTTAGACCTGCTCTTTTGGGTTTATTTTTGTGTTGCTTGGTAGACGCCCTTGTTGATGTTCATAAATCAACTTTGTGAGATGTCCCACTGACCTAGTAAGTTCTCCAACTTGATTCTCGATCCCCTTGATCGATTTTTGTTGTTCATCAAGTGTTGCTTCCGTCTTTTGAAGACGAGAATCTGTAGCTGCCATGAATTTTTTCAGCATCTCTTCAAGGTTTGATTTCTTTTCCTGTGGATAGGGCTGATTTTGGTAATTTGGAGAAGGTTGTTGCCTTTGGTTTCCTTATCCTTCCCACGAAAAATTTGGGTGGCTCCTCCAACCTGCATTATAAGTGTTACTATAGGGATTATTATTAGATCGGAAATTGTTACCTATATAGTTTGTCTGCTCGTTTTCTGCTCTTGGTTGGTAGGGTGGGTACTCATAATTTGCCACATTCCCGTTTGCTTCGCATTGCATGACTGGATGTACCTGTGAAGAACATAAATTATCAAGCTTTTTATTCATTAACTCCACCTGTGTTGATAGCATTGTAACTGCGTCTATGTTAAAAACTCCGACTGATTTTGTCAGTTTAGCTCTTGTGATTTGCCATTAATAAGTGTTCAACGACATCTCCTCAATAAAATCGTAAGCCGCTTCAGGAGTTTTATTATTCAAAGTTCCACCGGCTAATGAATCAATCATTTGCCTAGTTGGAGAATTCACACCATTGTAGAAAGTTTGGACTTGAAGCCACAAAGGTAATCCGTGGTGTGGGAATCTCCTTAGGAGATCCTTGTATCTTTCCCATGCATCATATAATATTTTTGCGTCATTCTGCACAAAAGAAG
Organism: Gossypium rotundifolium; assembly: GCA_025506655.1. Lineage (NCBI taxonomy): Eukaryota > Viridiplantae > Streptophyta > Magnoliopsida > Malvales > Malvaceae > Gossypium > Gossypium rotundifolium. Next base: position 133,170,331 of record CP106722.1, read on the forward strand.
ATATGTCATTCCTAAATTTAGCCGTTTTGGCTGGTGAAAAATATTTTAAAAGAAATTTTTCGGCCATTTGATCCCATGTGGTGATTGACCCTCATGGTAACGAGTTCAACCATTGCTTTACATTATTCCTTAATGAAAATGGAAATAACCAAAGATGTATGGCATCGTCAGAAATGCCATTTATTTTGAAGGTATCACAGAATTCAAAAAAAAATTAGATATATGAGTATTCGGATCCTCATCCTACAAACCATCAAATTGAACAAACTGTTGAATCATTTGTATTGTGTTAGGCTTTAATTCAAAATTCTTAGCAGCTATAGCGGGCCTAACAATACTAGATTCTGCTCCTGTCAAATTAGGTTTAGCATAATCATACATAGTATGCGGAGCATTCTGTTCTTGCACATTTGGCGGTGGATTGTTTTCGTCCATCCCTTCAGTAGGATTGGATCTTTGCTGTTCTTCTCTTTGGTAGTCTAGGGCTCGTCTAATTTCTCTGTGATTTCTGCGAGCGGTAGCTTCAATGTCACTTTCGTATGCTAAAGGTCCTCTCGGGTTCCTTCTAGTCATAAACTAGAGGTACCTGCTAGGAGAAGAAAGAAATGTAGTATAAATAAAAATTATATGTAGGAAAATAAGAAAAAAATTAAAAAAATAAAAATAATGGCTAAAGTAATAGAAATAGAGCTTTCTTAATATTTTAGATGTCCCCGGAAACGGCGCCAAAAACTTGATCATGTCAAACAATTGAGTTTTAATATTTATAAAAAGAATGATCGAACCTTTAGACTAACTGTGACAATGATAGAGGGAAGTGCACCTATCGAACAGTAGTATAGCTTAGGCAAGAATATCTTATCGAACCCAAGGGAACCTAAAAGTACTCCTACTCACTTTCTTTCTATTATCTAGCCTGAAAGTGATTGGATTATTAAACTAATGAAATACTTAAACTAAATGAAAAGAGAAAAGAATGAATGGGAGCAAGACTTTAGGAAAACTTAGTTGATGAAGACGATACCCTCAGGAAGAATCCACCTATGACTTCACTTATTATTTATTCCCCAAACCATATGATTTCTTTACTTAGCTTGATCCGTGAGACTCCCTAACATATATTAAACCCTCTCTCGAGGTGAATAACGTCTAACCTTAGGTTAATTAGTGGAACTCTCGTTCTCTTATAATAACCCCCTAAGGAAATAGTAAATCGATTAATGGATTCCTATATTAGGTTTTACCCTAATCCGGCAAAATCTCGTAACCCTATCTCTAGGCGTCCGATCAACTCCGCTCAATTATGCTAGATCTACTCTTAGGTAGGGTCTATTCCTCCTCTACCTAAGCACATCAGATTAAATTAAGCAACATAATTATGAACAAACTAAGTACTTATCATATAATTTAGAAATCAATTAACAAAATTCATCATAGGTTTCATCCCCTTCAGATATCTAAAGGGTTTAGTTCATAACTAAGTAAGAAAACATCTCAAGAGAAAAGATAAAACAAAACATAAGAAATCCCTAAAACCCCCTGAAGGAATTGAAGGAGTGATCCTCCGTCTTGAATAGAACTCCGGCTTCTTGAGATGGATCAACTGGCTATCTCCAAGTGACTCCCTAAAAGATGAAAGCTCTGGCCAAAAGCCTCTGCAATTAGCCGTCCCCTTAATGTCTGCCTTGGGTTGTTTATATAGGCTTTGGGATGCTATACTTGGCCCCTAAGTACTTCCTTCAAGTAGAATTACTATTAGGGTGTTGGAGTAGACTTAGGAGTATGTTTTTTTGGCTTCAAGCATCCAAATCTGAGTGAAATTGCTCTCTCCCGTGGAAGGGACACGCCCATGACAAACACCCGTGTAAATCGTGGATGGGCCGTGTCTCGATTCTGTCATTTTGGGCACGGCCATGTAAGTCGAGATTCAGGTCGTGCTTCAGGTCTGTCGATTGGCACACGGCCATGTAGATCACCAGGCATGTCCGTGTGGGAAATGGATGATGCATGGTCGTGTGTCATAGAGTTGAGGCCGTGCTCTAGGTAATCGACAAAGCACGGTTGTGTAGGCCTTGGGCTAGGCCGTATCAAATTTTTGCTAAGGCCCAATTATTCTGTTTTAAGCCCGTTTTGTGTTCTTTTTATCCTCGGGTGCCTTTCTTGAGTATAAACATGAAAAGAAGGATTAAAACCACCTTTTAACATAAATCAAGGGCTAAATCATCCAAAAGCATATTAAATATGGGGTTAAAATATGTTACTTTTACGGTTTATCAGATAGCATGTGCATTTATATGATGGTATGTTCTGCATGGGTTGGGAAATGATATGAAAGGGGAAGTATTTGAGACTGTCACGGTGGGCTAGCCCCACGGATATATAATAATCCTTGATAATTGTGACCATGTCTCAGTGGCTTGGTGCCACGGTGGTTTAATACCACGGTTATATATATGATTAGTGACTCGTCCCAGTGGTTGATACCACAGTAGGTTGGCCCCACGTATATTATTAGTGACTTTGTCATGGTGATCTTGTATCACGGTGGTCTAGAACCACGAGTGGCCTGATGCCACGTATGAGCTGTGTAGCGGATGGAAGGTTGATTGTAGAAATCCCCATGGTGTGATAGGCTGGTACGGGTGGTGTGTAGAGGATGGAAAAAAACTAGACTGGATTGGGACACATATTGCATTTACGATTGTGTTGGTATTCTGAATGGGATGAGGCCAATATACGATTATGGGCTTAAAGCCGTATGTGTGACATAAGGGGATTTACACACTGAGTCATGGTGACTCACCCCTCTGCTAAATCTTGCAGGTAATCAGTAGATCGTGGATCAGAGAGCCGAGGCAGACTCGTGGAGGCCATAAAGTGTTTTTTTTGTAATGTCGTTTATTTTGTAGTATTTACATAATTCGTGTTTTTATTATGTAATAAGGCCTCTCTAATATTTTTATTTTGGGTTTTATATTATGATTTAAATTTTGTTATGACCTTGATATAAGTTTCAAACTTGATAATTAAGTTGAGTTTTTTTCCAAACCCTAAACAACTAAGCAACCGTTTTTCTCGTAAATGCCACCAGAAATGCCAAAGTATCATTAAACTAAATTCGAAAATTTTGTTTAAACTACAAATCACTGTTTTCAAAACACCATCATAGATCAAATTTTCAAACTTACGATATCTTCAATGTACAAGACCCTTTTTTCCTTTTTCAACCTTTTCCCTTGTGACATACCAGATCTGGTCGTAGCGTTTAGACCGGGTTTGGGGTGTTACATTACCCTTAGTGGGTAAATTATCGAATTATGAAAATGCCTTAATGGATCGATTTGATAGATTTCCTTAATGGACCAAATGGACATATTGAATAGTGGGCCAATATGATATTATGGCTAGATGGGCCAATTTGATATTTTTGCTAAATGGGCCGATCTGATATTTTGCTTAATGGGCCTAATTGATAAATTGTTATAATGGGCCATAATTTTGTAATAATTATCCGAATAAATTATTGTGGTTATATTGTGATATGTTATGCATTATATACATGATTTGCATGGGATGGGATAATGTTGAAGAGATGTTCTGGTGGCTCTGCCACAAATCTGTATAGAGGCAATGCCACGTAAATTTTGTTATTCTGGTGGCTTGTCCACGAATCAAATATGTTATAAATGGCTAAATGTCTGCGATTGGTGTGTTGGCGGGGTGGGTTGACTTGATCCCCACAGGTGTGTTGGTTGGTACGGGTGGTGTGTAGCGGATGGATTATTAGGATTGGTTTGGGAATTGTATTACATTCTCATGATATAATTGATGCATTATTTTGCAAAGGGGCTTAGGCCCAAAGTATTGCTAAATGGGATCAAGCCCAATATTATGCTTTATGGGCTCAGGACCAAGTTTTTGCTAATTGGGCTCCGACCCAGTGGATGATGGTAAGGGGATTATGCACTGAGTTCTTGCAACTACCCCCCTTTTCTCTTAACCCTTGTAGGTAATGCTCAGTGACGTGGACTTGGGCCATGGATGTATCGATGGAGGCCATACTTCAGAAATGGTTCATATTGAACTTTAGATTTCTATTTTCGTTCACTTTACTATTTTGGGTTTTATGTTGTAATAAGGCCTCTAGGGTATTTTATTATTTTCTTTATGTTTGATATACTTATTATTTTGCTGAAATTATTTTAAAAGGGAATTTTCTAAAAAATTAAATAAAGGTTTTCTAAAATCGATTAACATATGGATTTCAAAATAAACTTTTACAAATATTTTTAGCACGAAAATTGCCTTTCGAATTATCAACGAAATATTCAAAAGACTCAGATTCTCTTTCGAATTTTCAAATGTCGTTTTCAAAAGTCACGGTTTTATAAGAGCATTAGTTCAAATTTATCGATTTATCAATCAATCTTTGAAGTCAGTAGTATTTTATCAAATATTTCAAATCAAACTTGTTTTCTTGATTTTAACAAAGCAATACCTCTTTTTACGTACGAATGAAAAGGACCTAAATGTATTTTTCTCATGTGACATATCAAATCTGGCCTTAACGCCTAGGTTTGGGGTGTTACAATAATAGCAGCAAATTTTCGTACAATAACCCAGTAGCCAAGGCAACTTACCTAGCGAGATTGATGCTGTTGAACCAATTTTGTCCCTCAACTAATTGTAGGATTCAATAAGGGAAGCCTAATTATAAAGCATTGAACATGAAACATAGCGCACCAATATTATAATTATATATATGTGGTACCTGCAGCAAGTGGAAACAGAGGGAAAATGAGGAGAAGGATCAAAGAGCTGAAGAATAGGATGGAACTTCTCTTTGGATTGGCAAAGCTATTTGATGACAAAAATCTTCCCCAAAATATTGATTTAACATATTGATTTTTCAATATATTATTTTCCCCAAAATTCTTCCCCAAAATAAATGAATTAAATTAGTATCGAAAATGAATTAAAGAAACGATAAGCGAAAATAGTTTTCAATTAACATAACTCATAGAAACTACGAAATGAAACAATCTATTGCACAAGCTGCATATGTCAAGGAGAAAGCTATACCTTCATGTGAAATGAAATAATCTATTGCACAAGCTCCAGTAGATCTTCAATTGCAACCTTGTTGCTTTGCATTAGCAACAAAGTAAATAACATTAACATCCAGATTAATGTCTCGACATTAAAGATAACCCTACATTACATAACTCATAGAAACTACAAAATCTCTAAAGATTCCTTAGACTTCTAACCTGTCGCTTCCCATACTCTTGTGCAATTTCTCCAGCCAAGTTCCTGAGAACAAATAATGAAGTGAGAACAAAAATATTCCAGTTATATGTCAACACGAGCATGAAACCAATATGTTAATTAGAGATTGAAAAATAAAGAAAAAGTAAATTAGTATCGAAAATGAATTCGCATAGGTGATCTTATGGTTACAAATCCTAAGTCGGAGCACCAATACAAAGTGGAACTTGAAACCAATATACCAACAAACACAAAAACATTAACACAATCTAAAACCACTCACAAGTTTGACTAGATATAGCTGATGAAGAACTGCTAATACAAACTTTTCACAAAAAGTAGAGTAAATTAGAATGTTATCAAGGCGGACAATGCTCACCTCACATACTCATGACCCCATGAACCAATATCACCTTCTGAATCCAACAATATGTACTTCAAACTCTCTTGTAGGATTGTCAAATGAAAAAATGATAAACAAAGATAGAACCCAATAGATAGTATATCGGCCAAGTATTTCTGCAAACAAGTGAAGGGAAATTAGTGATGCAGAGTATATGGGAAAAAAGAAATATCTAGGAAGCAAACACTATAAGAAAATTGAAATTCTTGATTTTTGAAAGTGTGGTTTATTGAGATATTTATGGTTAATTGATATATTTATATAAGCAACAATTCGCAGCACCCCTGAAATAAAAATTATAAACAAAGTCCCTATATAAAATATTAATGCCTTCATCTAAATCATCTTTCAGTGAATTGCTTAGCCCAATAAACATTACCCTAATAAAAGATGTAATAGAAGATAATCAGAGAAAATTCCTAATACCTTCAAATTGGATTCTGGCATTGTCTCGTAAAAAGCTTTTAGGGTTCCATAATGAGGAAGGAGAAACTTCAATGGCTTTGGAACAGAAGTCATAGAGCTTGTTGAAGTCCGGATTTCATGCCTACATAGCATATCAAATCAAATCATAATTTTTTTAAAGAACCTTTAACTAAAAGTGACAAAAAAAGCCCCCATAATTTGATTCAATCACCTCATGTTCTCAAGAGCTACTTTCTATAACCCAGGATTGGAATCCTGAACTCTCTCTACATATAACTCCAACTGTTGTATCAAAGCCAAATCCTCCTCTGACTGCATAAAAAAAGTCGAGTGTTAAAAAAATCGATACAATTAACCAAAAAAGCTGAATCCCGAACAGCCACTCACTAGATCCTCATCATCTTTCTTCTTTTGGTCTTCAGCCGTGCATGAGATCTAAAGACATGATTCCTTCCCCCAATAGAAGCAAAAGGAAAAGGCTAGGGTTTTAATTGAACGTTGAAAAGGAAATTGGAACAATCAAATTGCACGCTGCGTCTCTTCTGTTGGTTGAGATTAAAGGTGGGTAGGCATAAAATATTCAAGAGAGAAAATTTATGAGAAGGGGATTTTGATCGGTGAAACCAAAGGGAATAGAATCAAGGTTTTTAGCTGAATAAAATTGGGGATTTAGGGGAGGGGTTGAAAATAAAATGGTGTTGTTTTGATGGAAAGTTTTTTGCGGTGTTTTTACAAAAATGCTACTCTAGCTCAACTTTTTACGGTGTTTTCGCTAAAAACATCATTATAGCTCAACTTTTTGTATGCGTTTTGCCCAAAAATGCTATTATTGTTCAATTTTAAATTTTTCCTTTTTAATATAATTTTTCTATTTTTTCTTTCAAAACTTTTGTGTTGAGATTATTATTTTTGAAATTTTTTAAAAATTTTGAATATTAAACTTTTAATTGAAATATGGACTAAAATATTAAAATTAAAATTTTTATGTTTTTAATTTTTATTTTAAAATTTTAAAATTTTTGAAGATTTTTATAATTTTAAAATTAACATATAAAAAATAGTATCATGTTATGTGAATTACCTTGTAGGTTTTCACGTCAATATCATTAAAAAATTAATTTTACAATTACATTCCTATTAAAAATTATATTTAACATTTTTAAAAAAGTGGAAGGTTTTGGTTCAAAAATAAGAATCAAATTGATTAAAAAATATAAATATTGAAAGTTAAAATTTAATTACCATGCACAATCAACTCTTTTAGGAATTAAATTAATAGATGGGTATGGCATGGTCTAGTATTGTTGAAAGGATTTCTTTTTCTTTCTTTTTTATCAACATTATTCTTTTAAGTATGGTCCGCATTAGTTGTTTAGATTTTTATATAAATGACATTTAATTATATGTATACACCTAAATTTTGATAGCAAAACATCTCACAATTATATATGAATTTCGGTTTAATGTGTAATTGTAAACGTGAAATTCTAATTGTGGTTTAAATGTATAGTTGAAACTTTAATTTTGATTTAATCATACACATTTTAAAAAATAAATACATCAATATATTTTTATATTGAATAAATATAAATATTTATGTATGCATTATATAAATATAAAATGATGTTATATCAATAATTATTTTAATAATTTACAAGAACTAGATCAAATTAAAGTTCATGTATACAATTGCACACTAAACCATTGTTCATGTAAGCTTTTGGGATTTAACCCATTTTGATATATATTTTTAAAATAATAATTTAAATTTATCTTATTTAGATTTATATTATAAAAATTCAAGATACACAAGTAGTTCACCATATTTACCCCTAAACCTAAAAATTAAACCCCAAACACCAAATCCAAAACCTTAAACTATAAACCATAGACCATAAACAATAAATCCTAGACCATAAACCTATACCTTAAACCTTAAATATATATATTACAAGGGACAAAAGTAATTAAAAAAGAATCTTATTGCTTACCTAAACCCTAATGTAATAAGCCCAATTTGCCCGGGGCCCATAAGCAAACCAACCCAATTCCAAAACAAAACCTAAACTACCACAAACCCAAAATCAAACCAAACAAACCTAAACCCCAAACCCAACTAAATTAAACCTAAAGATCAAGAATTAGCGACATTTTTCAAAAGCGTCGCTAATTCTCGAACTATTGCGGCATTTATTAAAAAACGCCGCTAATGCCACAAAAGCTCAACAAAAACAACATCATTTTGCTCAACTTTTTTGCGGCATTTTTCAAAAAGCACCGTTAATGCTCGATCTTTAGCGGTGTTTTTCAAAAAGTGCCGTTATTTCTTGATTTTTAGCGGCATTTTTTAAAAAGTGCTGCTAATGGCAATAAAGCTCAACAATAAACGGCGTCATTTTGCTCAACTTTGTTGCACAGTTTTTCAAAAAGCGCCGCTAATGCTCGATCTATACCGGTGTTTTTTGAAAAGTGTTGCTAATGCTCGACCTATAGCAGCTTTTGTTTCATAAACACCATTAATGCTTGACCTTTTGCAATGTTTTTGTCATAAACGCTGCTATAGCTCTAACCTTTTGCGGCGTTTTCCTACTAGCGCCACTAATGTACAACTTTTACAGCTTTTTTGGTTCAAGCGCAGCTAAAAGCCTGTTTTGATGTAGTGTTGTTCGGCTGCCCAAGGAGGATTTAAAGCTGATCCTTAAACACTTAAGATGCTCAATCATTGAATCCTTTTAGCCTAAGTATTCAGCTCATTAATTTAGCTGAATTGAAAGACTAAATAAGCTGATGATTGACGTCCCCAAGAAGGCTAACTAGCTCCCATGCATTCCAATTAATTCCTGCTGCATGTAGGCACTCTAGAAGCTACCCATTGACATTCTCCAAGCTAGGAAGCTTTCCAAGGACGTTCTAGGAAACTTCAAGGAAATTTTAGCTTCCTTAAGCTTTTATTTGTTGTCCATTCAGCTCACTAAAAATGCCTATTCAGCTATCTCATGTAATGGCTATAAATATTTAGCTCATTTCATTTTGTAAGGGACTTTTGCAAATTTGATGCTTAATTTGAAACTTGTGAGATTTCCAATTCTCCTTGTTCTTTTTGGGACTGAATTGACTTATCAAGTTGTCTTGTGGCGTCAATCTTTCCTTTGCTAAACCAAACTTATCACCTTTGGTGTGGCGTTCATATACCTTTGGTTCCTATCACTTTTTGATAGCGGGTCAAAGTCTTTGCTGATTTTTCCTAAACCGAAATTTGCCTAAGAGCAACTTTGAGACTTGGGTCAACAATTCCAATATTGTTGGTTCATTCTCGGCCCTTAGCCAAACTATCCATTCCCTTACTTAGCCATCTTACTTTTGATATTTTTTGAAGCTTTTTCTTTTATCTTTCCCTTCTAACTTGAAACAAACCTAGCCTTACTCAATTAACGATCGGGCAAAATAATACGACTCAAAACAACAACAACTGAGTTCATTTCATTTGGTATCAGAGCCAGTGGAATTAGAGTAAGAATCGATGTTCTCGGCACTACGATATTGAAATTTGATTAAAAAATTAAAAAATTATAAATTTTTCAGTATTTCTTAAAGATCAAGGAGTGAATATCAAGTTTGGAAAGTGAAAAAAATTCGTAGAAAAAAAGAGAAGTGTTCAAATTCTTTTGTTGTCGAGTTTTAAAAGTTTTGTTTGTTGCCCGAATTAGTCCTATTACTTCATTCTTCTATTCGGCCACACTTTAATCAACCCATTTTGTTTTTAGCCTACCTATTGGTCCTAACATCATACCTACCCTAACTAACAACTCTTTTGCAAACCGACCCACATCGACTGCTTCTAAGTCTAAATAGTCCCCTTGAGAACTTAGGGAGGAAAATTGAGTGGAAAAAGGCATGAGAGTTTGTGAGAGCATTAGAGTGAAGAAAAAGCCAAATAACGAGTGCAAACACGAGTGGAGTTCCGTCTACTTCTTCTTTGTGAGTGAAACGTGAGGTTGTAGTGGTGAGGAATTCATTTTTTTGTTTTAATCACTTTTCTTTTCGTCAACAAAGTCAGGTTTCAAGAAGAGCTTTCAGAATCAAATTTTCAATATGTGATGAAAGAAATGGATTGATTGTTTGATAGGAAACTAAAACCCCTACAAGAACGATTAGTTCGTGCCGAAGAGTGGGGCCATCGAGCAAGAACCCAACGGGAGCAAATTTATCCAAGTGAAAGCACTGAAACGAGATTGCCAAGGAGATGAACATCCAACGAATATGTGAAAAGAGACCCTTATCGTGATTCCTATTCCTCAAGGAATTTGGGATAAAATAAAGCGAGCTACAAGTTTGAAAATTTTCAAGATGACAAACAAGAAAGTAGAAATATCTCTCCAAACGCATCAAGGCATTCATCCATGGAAAAACACTTGCGAAAAGGTGAACATGGTCTGTCTGCATCAATGTGTTTGCCCAAGGAGGGTTATTCACGAGGAGTTGATCGTGACTCCTATGAAGATTCCCCCACTCTTTCCCTTTGAAAGGATTGTTTTTCTGAATCTTTTATGTTAACTTCCTCTTGTAACGAAAAATGAGACAAAAAGAGATCAAATGAAAAGAGAGGCAAGAAAAGTTAATACAAGAAAATGAGCGGATCTTGAACAGAATTGAGGGAAGAAAAAGAGAAATGAAAGAAAAACAAATCGAAAAAGAAAAAGAGAACGAAACAGAGCAAAAAGAGATTGAGAGCGAAAAGGAATGTGAGAAGAAAAAGAAAATTGAAAAAGAAATTGAGATTGAAAAGATAAAAGAAAGTATGGAAGAAACGAGTGTTGTCGATGAAAAAGAAACGAAAGAAAAAGATGAAAGTGAGCAAGAACAAGTGAGGAATGTCTTCACTAACCAACATGTAAGTTTTCCTCGTGTTGTTTCTTTTAGGTTTCTGAAGATTCGATTGACAAATTCTAGCTTCATTACCTTTCCAATGGGAGGTGATTTCAATTGCTCAAGAAAGGTAAGAACGAGAATGACATCCACCAAAATTTCTTAAAGGTAAGCAAGATAAGGGTTCTATAACAAATAAGTCTCACTTATCCTACTTGAATGTTGTTGATCAGACCGCCGAAGATATAAATTTTGATAGAGCTCCTCATCTTGATTTTTCTAAGTGTCACTCTCTGATTATTGAAGATTTCGTTTTGAATCATGGTTTGAATAATTTTTTGTTGTTGAGAATGGCGTTGGCAAGCTTGTTGTTAAAGAAAGATTAATTCTGCACAAACCACATCTGATCTCGTGTAATAAAAAGTTGATACATAAAACGCCTAATATGTTTGTTTGTGATGTTATTGAATATCCTCTAAGTTGTGCAAAATTCACATGTTTGTATAATTTTTTTCACATGAGATCTAAGAGATTCGATTGTTTGAGTATATGTGTGCTTAATTTCTCTTTGCCTAGTGTGAGTGATTTATTGGTGACAAAGAAATTAATGCTATATTTTGGAATGGGTGATCAAAATCATGTGTTTAAACCTGGAGCATGTTTTCTTAAGCTATTTCCAAGTAAATGGGAGCATCGTAATTGTACTATGAATAAATGTGTTGCCCTTTTCTTGGTGCTCCGAATTTTATCTTTATTTTCAAAAATAAAGCATGTGAATGTAGTTGGCTTGCAAAGTCAAAATCAAGTTTTTGATTCTAGAAATTATTTTAAATTGTGGTTTAAAAGATTCGAGCATGTTTTGTTTGGTAATGACTTCAAATTGCTCCATGATCTTTCTATGATTTCGGTCAAGGAAGTTTCAAGTCAAATTGAGGAGGTAAGAGGATATTTTGTTTTTAATTCTGGCATTGGATTACGTGCTAAATTTTTTATTCATTGTGAAAACGTAAAATCAACTTCTATTTTTGACCTCGACATTACTTCATTTGCTCAATTTTTGAATGAGATTTCAAGAAATTCTTTTGAGAATATAATTCATCATGTCACTAATTTCTTTCTTTATTGTAAAGGTGACACTATGAAATGGGCCATTCCTAAAGAGGGAGGGCGTGCAAACAATCTATTTTGTGTTTAAAATATGTGTAAATTTTAGGTTACTGGGAGCAACATTGCCAACTCCATAAACTAAGGGGGCTGTGATGGAGAAAGATTTTTTGTGAGAAAGTGGACCGATTTGAGGATAAATCGTCTTCAAGAGGGAGGGAATGATGCGATCCATCCTGTTGTGACTTAAATCGACGACACCGGGAATGGTCTAAACACGAGGGCCCCAAGTGTAAAATAAAACTTAATTTTAGCTCAACGAGCTCAATCTTGGTTTTATTCAGCTCAATGGAGCTCAATTAGGCTGGATGCTAGCTCATTGAGCTTAATTCTAATTTATTTAATTTCATGCAATTTAAGCTACTGAAATAAATTTATCTATTTAATTGAGTTAGTTAATTTAGTTAAAGTTTAGCTCAAATAATGAAATTGCGTTTTAATGTGTCTAAATTCTGGACATTTTAATTTAGCTTAAATGTCTCTTAGTTAATGCATATTTTTAATTTGTCAAGTTTAAGAAAAATTTAATTCTAGTTGCTAATTAATTTGTCCAGCCAAATGTAGCTCATTTAAGTTGTCATAGCTGCTGCCGATTTAATATGTCTTAAGCTGATTAATTTGTTGAATTCAATGTGCAACTACATGCATGAAATGACAATCAAAGCAAGCTGCTATTTTAGCTTCTCTAAGTGTCTGCTCGTGGAGTCCAATAGCCAAGATGCTGTTCACATTGAGCCTATTCAGCTAGCAACGTTTTCACACCTTGGGGGCTGTCCATTTCCTCCTTTTCACACTATTTGCCCAATAAAATCCAATAGTTCACACCATGGTTTGTTTGTGTGCCCAAAAGCTATTAATTTGCGGCTGCCCAAGGAGGATTTAAAGTTGATCTTTAAACACTTAAGCAACTCAATCATTGAATCCTTTCAGCCTAAGTATTCATCTCATTAATCTAGCTGAATTGAAAGACTAAATGAGCTAATGGTTGACGTCCCCAAGAAGGCTAACCAGCTCTCATGCATTCCAATTAATTCTAGCTGCATGTAGACATTCTAGAAGCTGCCCATTGACGTTCTCCAAGCTAGGAAGCTTCCCAAGGACATTCTAGGAAACTTTAAGGAAATTTTAGCTTCTTTAAGATTTTATTTGCTGTCCATTCAGCTCACTAAAAATGCCTATTTGGCTATCTCATGTAATGGCTATACATATTTTGCTCATTTCATTTTGTAATAGACTTTTGCCAATTTGATGCTTAATTTGAAACTTGTGAGATTTCCAATTATTTTTGTTCTTTTAGGACTGAATTGACTTATCAAGTTGTCTTGGCGGCAATCTTTCCTTTGCTAAACCGAACTTATCACCTTTGGTGTAGCGTTCATATACCTTTGGTTCCGATCAATTTTTGATAGCGAGTCAAGGTCCTTGTTGATTTTTCCTAAACCAAAATTTTGCCAAAGAGCTACTTTGAGACTCAGGTCAACAATCCCAATATTGTTGGTTCATTCTCTGTCCTTAGCCAAACTATCCATCCCTTACTTAACCATCTTACTTTTGATCTTTGTTTGAAGCTTTAACTTCTATCTTTTCCTTCTAACTTGAAACAAACCTAGCCTTACTCAATTCATGATCTAGCAAACTAATATGACTCAAAACAACAACAAAATGGGCATCTACATGTATGAAATGACAATCAAAGCAAGCTGCTATTTTTAGCTTCTCCAAGTGTCTGTTCGTGGAGTCCAATAGCCAAGATGTTATTCACATTGAGCCTATTCAGCTAGCAACATTTTCACACCTTGGGGGCTGTCCATTTCCTCCCTTTCACACTATTTGGACGATTGCATCCAATTGTTCACACCATGCTGCTCGTTTGGCTGCCCAAGGAGGATTTAAAGCTAATCTTTAAACACTTAAGCAACTCAATCATTGAATCCTTTCAGCCTAAGTATTCATCTCATTAATTTAGCTGAATTGAAAGACTAAATGAGCTGATGATTGACGTCCCTAAGAAGGCTAACCAACTCCCATGCATTCCAATTAATTCCAGCTACATGCCGACACTCTAGAAGCTGCCCATTGACGTTCTCCAAGCTAGGAAGCTTTCCAAGGACGTTCTAGGAAACTTCAAGGAAATTTTATCTTCCTTAAGCTTTTATTTGCTGTCCATTCAGCTCACTAAAAATGCCTATTTGGCTATCTCATGTAATGGCTATAAATATTTAGCTCATTTCATTTTGTAATGGACTTTTGCTAATTTGATGCTTAATTTGAAACTTGTGAGATTTCCAATTCTCCTTGTTCTTTTCGGGACTGAATTGACTTGTCAAGTTGTCTTGTGGCGTCAATCTTTCCTTTGCTAAACCGAACTTATCACCTTTGGTGTGGCGTTCATATACCTTTGGTTCCTATTACTTTTTGATAGCGGGTCAAGGTCCTTGCTGATTTTTCCTAAACAAAAATTCACCTAAGAGCTACTTTGAGACTCAGGTCAACAATCCCAAAATTGTTGGTTCATTCTCGACCCTTAGCCAAACTATCCATTCCCTTACTTAACCATCTTACTTTTGATCTTTGTTTGAAGCTTTATCTTCTATCTTTTCCTTCTAAATTGAAACAAACCTAGCCTTACTCAATTCATGATCGGGCAAACTAAAACGACTCGAAACAACAAACTATACATCTACATACATGAAACGACAATCAAACCAAGCTGCTATTTTTAGCTTTTCCAAATGTCTGTTCGTGGAGTCCAATAGCCAAGATGTTATTCACATTGAGCCTATTTAGCTAGCAACATTTTCACACATTAGGGGCTGTCAATTTCCTCCCTTTCACACTATTTGGACGATTGCATCCAATTGTTCACACCATGGTTTGTTTGTGTGCCCAAAATGCTATTAATCTGCTGCTTCTTGTTCGGCTGCCTAAGGAGGATTTAAAGCTGATCTTTAAACACTTAAGCAACTCAATCATTGAATCCTTTCAGCCTAAGTATTCAGCTAATTAATTTAGCTAATTTGAAAGACTAAATGAGCTGATGATTGGCGTCCCCAAGAAGGCTAACCAGCTCCCATGCATTCCAATTAATTCTAGCTGCATGTAGACACTCTAGAAGCTGCCCATTGACGTTCTCCAAGCTAGGAAGCTTCCCAAGGGTGTTCTAGGAAACTTCAAGGAAATTTTAGCTTCCTTAAGCTTTTATTTGCTGTCCATTCAGCTCACTAAAAAAGCCTATTTGGATATCTTCTATCTTTTCCTTCTAACTTGAAACGAACCTAGCCTTACTCAATTCATGATCGGGCAAACTAATATGACTCAAAACAACAACAAAATGTGCATCTACATGTATGAAACGACAATCAAAGCAAGCTGCTATTTTTAGCTTCTCCAAGTGTCTGTTCGTGGAGTCCAATAGCCAAGATGTTATTCACATTGAGCCTATTCAGCTAGCAACATTTTCACACCTTGGGGGCTGTCCATTTCCTCCCTTTCACACTATTTGGACGATTGCATCCAATTGTTCACACCATGGTCTATTTGTGTGCCCAAAATGCTATTATTTTACTGCTGCTCGTTTGGCTACCCAAGGAGGATTTAAAGCTGATCTTTAAACACTTAAGCAACTCAATCATTGAATCCTTTCAGCCTAAGTACTTAGCTCATTAATTTAACTGAATTGAAAGACTAAATGAGCTGATGATTGACGTCCCTAAGAAGGCTAACCAGCTCCCATGCATTCCAATTAATTCCAGCTACATGCTGACACTCTAGAAGCTGCCCATTGACGTTCTCCAAGCTAGGAAGCTTTCCAAGGACGTTCTAGGAAACTTCAAGGAAATTTTAGCTTCCTTAAGCTTTTATTTGCTGTCCATTCAGCTCACTAAAAATGCCTATTCGGCTATCTCATGTAATGGCTATAAATATTTAGCTCATTTCATTTTGTAATGGACTTTTGCTAATTTGATGCTTAATTTGAAACTTGTGAGATTTCCAATTCTCCCGGTTCTTTTCGGGACTGAATTGACTTGTCAAGTTGTCTTGTGGCGTCAATCTTTCCTTTGCTAAACCGAACTTATCACCTTTGGTGTGGCGTTCATATACCTTTGGTTCCTATTACTTTTTGATAGCGGGTCAAGGTCCTTGCTGATTTTTCCTAAACAAAAATTCACCTAAGAGCTACTTTGAGACTCAGGTCAACAATCCCAAAATTGTTGGTTCATTCTCGACCCTTAGCCAAACTATCCATTCCCTTACTTAACCATCTTACTTTTGATCATTGTTTGAAGCTTTATCTTCTATCTTTTCCTTCTAAATTGAAACAAACCTAGCCTTACTCAATTCATGATCGGGCAAACTAAAATGACTCGAAACAACAACAAACTGTACATCTACATACATGAAACGACAATCAAACCAAGCTGCTATTTTTAGCTTTTCCAAATGTTTGTTCGTGGAGTCCAATAGCCAAGATGTTATTCACATTGAGCCTATTTAGCTAGCAACATTTTCACACATTAGGGGCTGTCCATTTCCTCCCTTTCACATTATTTGGACGATTGCATCCAATTGTTCACACCATGGTTTGTTTGTGTGCCCAAAATGCTATTAATTTGCTGCTGCTTGTTCGGCTGCCCAAGGAGGATTTAAAGCTGATCTTTAAACACTTAAGCAACTCAATCATTGAATCTTTTCAGCCTAAGTATTCAGCTAATTAATTTAGCTAAATTGAAAGACTAAATGAGCTGATAATTGGCGTCCCCAAGAAGGCTAACCAGCTCCCATGCATTCCAATTAATTCCAGCTGCATGTAGACACTCTAGAAGCTGCCCATTGACGTTCTCCAAGCTAGGAAGCTTCCCAAGGGTGTTCTAGGAAACTTCAAGGAAATTTTAACTTCCTTAAGGTTTTATTTGCTGTCCATTTAGCTCACTAAAAAAGCCTATTTGGATATCTTCTATCTTTTCCTTCTAACTTGAAACGAACCTAGCCTTACTCAATTCATGATCGGGCAAACTAATTTGACTCAAAACAACAACAAAATGTGCATCTACATGTATGAAACGACAATCAAAGCAAGCTGCTATTTTTAGCTTCTCCAAGTGTCTGTTCGTGGAGTCCAATAGCCAAGATGTTATTCACATTAAGCCTATTCAGCTAGCAACATTTTCACACCTTGGGGGCTGTCCATTTCCTCCCTTTCACACTATTTGGACGATTGCATCCAATTGTTCCCACCATGGTCTATTTGTGTGCATAAAATGCTATTATTTTACTGCTGCTTGTTTGGCTGCCCAAGGAGGATTTAAAGCTGATCTTTAAACACTTAAGCAACTCAATCATTGAATCCTTTCAGCCTAAGTATTCAGCTCATTAATTTAGCTGAATTGAAAGACTAAATAAGCTGATGATTGACGTCCCCAAGAAGGCTAACCAGCTCCCATGCATTCCAATTAATTCCAGCTACATGTCAACACTCTAGAAGCTGCCCATTGGCGTTCTCCAAGCTAGGAAGCTTTCCAAGGACGTTCTAGGAAACTTCAAGGAAATTTTCGCTTCCTTAAGCTTTTATTTGCTGTCCATTCAGCTCACTAAAAATGCCTATTTGGCTATCTCATGTAATGGCTATAAATATTTAGCTCATTTCATTTTGTAATGGACTTTTGCTAATTTGATGTTTAATTTGAAACTTGTGAGATTTCCAATTCTCCCTGTTCTTTTCGGGACTGAATTGACTTGTCAAGTTGTCTTGTGGCGTCAATCTTTCCTTTGCTAAACCGAACTTATCACCTTTGGTGTGGCGTTCATATACCTTTGGTTCCTATTACTTTTTGATAGCGGGTCAAGGTCCTTGCTGATTTTTCCTAAACAAAATTCACCTAAGAGCTACTTTGAGACTCAAGTCAACAATCCCAAAATTGTTGGTTCATTCTAACCTTAGCCAAACTATCCATTCCGTTACTTAACCATCTTACTTTTGATCTTTGTTTGAAGCTTTATCTTCTATCTTTTCCTTCTAACTTGAAACAAACCTAGCCTTACTCAATTCATGATCGGGCAAACTAAAACGACTCGAAACAACAACAAACTGTACATCTACATATATGAAACGACAATCAAACCAAGCTGCTATTTTTAGCTTTTCCAAATGTCTGTTCGTGGAGTCCAATAGCCAAGATGTTATTCACATTGAGCCTATTTAGCTAGCAACATTTTCACACATTAGGGGCTGTCCATTTCCTCCCTTTCACACTATTTGGACGATTGCATCCAATTGTTCACACCATGGTTTGTTTGTGTGCCCAAATGCTATTAATTTCTTCTTTGCTTGTTTACTTTGCCCAAGGAGGATTTAAAGCTAATCTTTAAACACTTAAGCAACCCAATCATTGAATCCTTTCAGCCTAAGTATTCAGCTAATTAATTTAGCTAAATTGAAAGACTAAATGAGCTGATGATTGGCGTCCCCAAGAAGGCTAACCAGCTCTTATGCATTCCAATTAATTCCAGCTGCATGTAGACACTCTAGAAGCTGCCCATTGACGTTCTCCAAGCTAGGAAGATTCCCAAGGGTGTTCTGGGAAACTTCAAGGAAATTTTAGCTTCCTTAAGCTTTTATTTGTCATTCATTCATTTCACTAAAAAGCCTATTTGGATATATTCTATCTTTTCCTTCTAACTTGAAACGAACTCGCCTTACTCAATTCATGATTGGGCAAACTAATATGACTCAAAACAACAACAAAATGTGCATCTACATGTATGAAACGACAATCAAAGCAAGCTGCTATTTTTAGCTTCTCCAAGTGTCTGTTCGTGGAGTCCAATAGCCAAGATGTTATTCACATTGAGCCTATTCAGCTAGCAACATTTTCACACCTTGGGGGCTGTCCATTTCCTCCCTTTCACACTATTTGGACGATTGCATCCAATTGTTCACACCATGGTCTATTTGTGTGCCCAAAATGCTATTATTTTACTGTTGCTAATTTAGCTGCCCAAGGAGGATTTAAAGATGATCTTTAAACACTTAAGCAACTCAATCATTGAATCCTTTCAGCCTAAGTATTCAGCTCATTAATTTAGCTGAATTGAAAGACTAAATGAGCTGATGATTGACGTCCCCAAGAAGGCTAACCAGCTCCCATGCATTCCAATTAATTCCAGCTACATGCCGACACTTTAGAAGCTGCCTATTGACGTTCTCCAAGCTAGGAAGCTTTCCAAGGACGTTCTAGGAAACCTCAAGGAAATTTTAGCTTCCTTAAGCTTTTATTTGCTGTCCATTCAGCTCACTAAAAATGCTTATTTGGCTATCACATGTAATGGCTATAAATATTTAGCTCATTTCATTTTGTAATGGACTTTTTCTAATTTGATGCTTAATTTGAAACTTGTGAGATTTCCAATTCTCCCTGTTCTTTTCAGGACTGAATTGACTTATCAAGTTGTCTTGTGGCGTCAATACCTTTGGTGTGGCGTTCATATACCTTTGGTTCCTATTACTTTTTGATAGCGGGTCAAGGTCCTTGCTGATTTTTCCTAAACAAAAATTCGCCTAAGAGCTACTCTGAGACTCAGGTCAACAATCCCAAAATTGTTGGTTCATTCTCGACCCTTAGCCAAACTATCCATTCCCTTCCTTAACCATCTGACTTTTGATCTTTGTTTGAAGCATTATCTTCTATCTTTTCCTTCTAACTTGAAACAAACCTAGCCTTACTCAATTCATGATCGGGCAAACTAAAACGACTCGAAACAACAACAAAATGTGCATCTACATACATGAAACGACAATCAAACCAATCTGCTATTTTTAGCTTTTCCAAATGTCTGTTCGTGGAGTCCAATAGCCAAGATGTTATTCACATTGAGCCTATTTAGCTAGCAACATTTTCACACATTAGGGGTTGTCCATTACCTCCCTTTCACACTATTTGGACGATTGCATCCAATTGTTCACACCATGGTTTGTTTGTGTGCCCAAAATGCTATTAATTTGTCACGCTTGTTCTACGCCCAAGGAGGATTTAAAGCTGATCTTTAAACACTTAAGCAACTCAATCATTGAATCCTTTCAGCCTAAGTATTCAGCTAATTAATTTAGCTAATTTGAAAGACTAAATGAGCTGATGATTGGCGTCCCCAAGAAGGCTAACCAACTCCCATGCATTCCAATTAATTCTAGCTGCATGTAGACACTCTAGAAGCTGCCCATTGACGTTCTCCAAGCTAGGAAGCTTCCCAAGGGCGTTCTAGGAAACTTCAAGGAAATTTTAGCTTCCTTAAGCTTTTATTTGCTGTCCATTCAGATCACTAAAAAAGCCTATTCGGATATCTTCTATCTTTTCCTTCTAACTTGAAACGAACCTAGCCTTACTCAATTCATGATCGGGCAAACTAACACGACTCGAAACAAAAACAATTGAGTTTGTATCATTGGAACACTCCTAACCCAAAACTGTCGCAAAAAAAAGGTTAAAAGGCATTGCCGAACAGTCAAAACATCTTACTATCATTTTATGACACAATGTCAATCATCAATCAAACATATTCAAATACTAGCATATAGTCCCTTATTGAGGTCTACGAGACATCAAACACGTGTTAGAAAGAGGTTGGGACTAAACTGACCACTTACGAAATTTTTTTGAAAATTTAAACATTCTTCAATATTATAAAGGTCACACGCCCATGCAGTCAGGCCGTGTGCCTCACACAACTACCAGACACGCCCATATGTTTAGACCATGTCAAAACAGAGCATATATACTAACTTGTTCCCACGTCCACTAAACACGCCCGTGTGCCATGGCCGTGTGAAATTAAGCTAGCTACTATCTTGGTTACACGGCCACCAGGCACGTCCGTGTACCACAGGCGTGTAACCTTCCCAGGCACACTTCGAAGTGGCCCTTGAGCCACAAGGCAGTAACACACGCCTGGGTCCCTTAGTCGTGTATGCAAAATAGGCCTTTTGCAAAGCCAATTTGCCACCTACACAAGGGTCATTCCTTCAAGTACAATTAAGCATCTTTCCATATTTCAATAGTAAACAAAAATACATCAAAATAATCATCATTTCAACCTCATTTCTAGCATACCATCTTATATGCTAAATAGCTCAACTAATTCACATGTAAAACTATGCATGATTCATCCACAATTTCACTATATCACTGTGGCAGCAATCCATCACTAAGCTTACCATTTATAAGACTATTTCATTGCCATCAAGCCATACCAAAACATACTTCATATACCATAAACATTCATGCATATTACCAACATTTATCTAGCCACATCACATGGCTATTTACACATCTCAATTATGTTTCAAAACAACTAGCCCATACATGACATATTCAAACATACACATCTTCAAAGGTACCAAGATAGATTGTCGATAATGTGATAGAGATGCTGACGATTCTCAGATCCGAGCTAGCTTTATGGACACTATAAAGTAGAGAAACAAATCACATAGTAAGCTTTCAAAGCTTAGTAAGTTTGTAGTATAATACAATTAACTCATTGAATCACATCAATGTACAAATTGAACCATCACATAGATACTTTACCAATAATACACAATTTCAATTGTACCAATACTCATTTAGCATTCCATTCATCTACTTTCAATTTCACCAACCACATAGGTATCATACATACCTTTTTCAACACTTAGTTACTCACCAACCATGCCATCCGACCATCACATAGATAAAGACACAATTAGGCACATTATCAATCTCAACCACATACTCAAATATCTATTCATTCAACTTTTAAATCTATCATCAACCACATAAGTTCAAACGTACCTTAATCAACACATAGTTACTCATTGTTCATGCTACTCAATTGCTCGATATTACCTCTCGTTCAACATTTCCTATTCTTTTGATTTATTCGCACACTTAGTACCAATTTCATAACTGAAACATAGTCGTCATCGCACACTTAGTGCAATTATGTTAAATCAAACTTATATCAGTATCACACACACAGTGCCAGTTCGATAAGCCTAAGCTTCTATATTTCCTCACACTCAGTGCTAATCATTAAAGCCGTAGCTTCTATCGTTTCCCACACACAGTGCTAATCAACTCTATATCAACTCAATTTCGCAGACTTAGTGCCTCAATACTCGAACTCGTACATAGCATATTCTATTCCATTAATATACATTCATTCATTTCTCATCACATAAATACTAATTTAATAGCAAGTATTATATCTGAACTTACCTCGGACGTCGATATACCGAAACGGTCGATTAATCGAACACTTTGTCTTTGCCTCGATCTCAATTCGAACCTCTCCTTTCTTGGTATATACACATTCAAATTCACTCATTCAATTACCAATTCATTCAATTTAGTCCACACATACATATTTAAGGTATTTTACAAAATAGCCCTCACATTTTCACATTTCGACACTTTAGTCCCTATTTCATAAAATTATCAATTACACACAATTTCATATCATATATGCTTAGACGAATTCTTCCCATGCTAATACAATCCAACATATTTCATTCATTTCACATTTTAGTCCTCCAATTTATACTTTTCTCAATTTAACCCAATTTATTCAATTTTACTGAAAATCCAAATACAAACTATGTTAACCCAACACTAAGCTTTCATTTTTCACCAACTATCAACACAAACCTCACATGTTCATCAATGGCACATATCAAATTCACCATCAATTTCTAAAATTTAAGCATGGACTAGCTAGAGCACACAAGCAACGATCACAAAACCATAAAAATTATCAAGAACCAAAGCCAAAACATACATTAATTTTTGCTTAAAGCTAGCCGAATATTCCAAAGCTCAAAACCCTTGCTTATTTTCCTTATTTTTGGTGGATGAACATAAAATATGATGGAATATAACTTTTGTTTGTGTTTAATAATCTTTGTTTTATCAAATTACCTATTTAACCTTTAATACTAAAATATATAAGTATATGCACACAAGGTCATTTATGACCATTGTCATCCACTTACTTAAATAATGGCTAATTGCCTTTTAAGTACTTCACATTTTAAAGACATCAACAATTAAACACTTAACAATCAGCACACAGCATTTTACACTTTACGCGATTAAGTCATTTCTCTTAATTCAGCACACAGTCGATAAAATTTCCATACAGAACTTTCACACAGGCTATATCACATATAATAAACACCAAAAATAATATTAAAATATTATACTGACCTTAGATTTGCGGTCTCGAAACCACTGCTCCTACTAGAGTCTAACCCGGGCTGTTACAACTCTCCACCCTTAGGGATTTTCGCCCCGAAAATCTTACCAATGAATAGGTGTGGATATTGTTCTCTCATTACGTTCTCAAGTTCCCACGTAGCCTATTCAATTCTGTGTTTGTGCCATAACATTTTCACTAAGGAAATTCTTTTGTTTCTTAAATCTTTGGTCTGTCGTGCCAAAATTCGAATCAGGTCTTCACTATACGATAAATCTGACTGAATTTTATCCTCAGTAGGAACAATCACATGAGACGGATCAAATCTATGTACCGTCGGAGCATCAACACATGAAACACGTTATGAATCTTTTCTAACTCAAGTGGCAACATCAATCTATAAGCAACCGGCTCAACTCGTTCAATGATCTCATACGGTCCGATGAATCTCGGGCTCAGCTTGCCTTTCCGGCCAAATTAAAATATCTTTTTCCACGAAGACACTTTCAAAAACACTTTGTCACCCATTTCAAATTCGATATCTTTTCGTTTCAAGTCTGTATAAGACTTCTGACGATCTGAGGCCGCTTTCAAGCTATCACGAATCACTTTTACCTTCTGTTCAGTCTCTTTAGTTAAATCAACCAAGTAATTCTCACAATTTCAGTAATATATAATTCAGCCAATCTATCAAGTGAATAATCTATTCTCACCGGAACGAAATGAGCTGATTTCGTCAATCTGTCAACTATCACCCAGATTGTATCTTTCCTTCCCGGAAACAAAGATAATCTCGACACAAAGTCCATTGTGATTCTCTCCCATTTCCACTCAAGAATCATAATCGGTTGTAACAAACCGGACGGAACCTGATGTTCAGCCTTAACTTGTTGACAAACTAAACATTTCGACACATAGTCAGAGATATCTCTTTTCATACCATGCCACTAATAAAACTGTTTCAGATCGTTATACATTTTCGTACTCCCTGGATACACAGTCAAATGACTATTACGAGCTTCATTCAAAATTATCTGAATCAACTCTGAATTCCTCGGAACACAAATTTGATCTCTAAATCTCAAACAATCATCACTATCAACTCGAAATTCTGAATCCAAATTCAAATCACATTGAGCTCGTTTTGCTATCATTTCATCATCACTTTTCTGGGTAATACAAATCTGACGTACAAACATCGACCTTACTCTCAACTCGGCCAAAACTGAATCATCATCGCATAGATCTCTCTGAGTACTCATAGCTCGCAAGGCACTTAAAGAATTTTGACTCAAGGCATCGGCAACAACATTAGCTTTTCCCGAATGATAATCAATCATAAGTTCATAATCTTTCAACAATTCTAACCATCTTCTCTATCGCAAATTCAATTCTTTTGAGTCATCAAGTACTACAAACTCTTGTGACCTGTATAAATATGAAATTTCTCACTAAATAGATAGTGACGCCAAATCTTTAATACAAACACAATCTCAGCTAATTCAAGATCAGGCGTCAGATAGTTCTTTTCATGCAACTTTAACTGCCTCGAAACATAAGCAATGACTTTGCCTTCTTTCATCAACACACAGCCCTAACCATTCAACGATGCATCACTGTATACTATGAATTCTTTGCCCAATTTAGGTTGAACTAACAATGGTGCTTCCGTTAACGCTTTTAAATGCTCAAAACTCTGATGGCACTTTTCTGACCATTCGAATTTAACATCTTTTTGTAACAACTTCGCCAATGGAGTCGCAATCATCGAGAAGCCTTTCACAAAGCGTCTATAATATCTTGCTAGTCCTAGAAAACTACAGACTTTAGACACATTTTTTGAAGGTTTCCATTCTAAAATAGCTTAGATTTTACTCGGATCAACTTGTATTACCGTAACTGATACCATATGCCCCGAAGTCCAACCTCGTACAACTAAAACTCACATTTACTAAACTTTGCATACAATTTCTTCTTACGCAGAGTTTGTAACACAATTCCCAAATGCTCAACATGTGTCTCATCACAGGAATAAATCAGAATATTATCAATAAACATTACAACAAAGCTATTCAAATACGGTCTGAATATCTAATTTATCAAATCCAAAAGCACTACAGGAGCATTCGTTAGTCCGAAAAGCATCACTAAGAATTCATAATGTCCGTACCTCGTTCTGAAAGCAGTTTTCGGCACATCGAATTCTTTAACTCTCTTTTCTGACACTTTTGTATCAATCACATATGCCGATAGGCTTCAAAACCCTTTCTCACATAGTTCAAAGCTTTCATCGTAGATACAACAGCTGGTAACCCTTTCAAATCACTGGATTCAATACAAACTATCTCACTGTTCTGAGTTCTCAATTCAATACTCTTTATTTTACAATTAACAATGGCATTATGCAAAGTGAGCCAATCCATACCCAGAATTATATCAAATTCATCGAATGGTAGTAACATCAAATTAGCCAAAAAGTATATCCCGAAACATCAACAGGAAATTCTTGCACACTTTATCCACCAAGACACACTTGCCTAAAGGGTTCGATGCTCTAATCACAAATTCAATAGACTTAATAGGTACAATCTTACTTGATACTAGATTCAAACACACATAGGAATGAATAGATCCTGGATCTATCAATGCAATCACATCAGTATCAAATATGTAACATCCTAAAAAGGGCTTATGCATTTTGGCCTAATTGTACAAAAAGACATGTTTTATGTGTTTTGGAATAAATTTGGAATGATTTTGGAAACCTGAGAATGTACGGAAATGTTACGTTGGAAATAGGAAAATGACCATTTTTGGAAACCTAAGCAAATTAGGAAAGTGAACATTTTGAAAACCTAAGTAAATTAGGAAAGTGAACATTTTGGAAACTAAGCTAAAAGAGGAAAGTAAACATTTTGGAAACCAAGCCAAAAGAGGAAACTAAACATTTTGGAAACTAAGCTAAAAGAGGAAACTAAACATTTTGGAAACCTAGGAAATGTCAAGTTACAGAGCCGCGCGAAAATTTTTGGAAACTTAAAAATGACCCCGAAATGTCGAATTTTAAAGTTCAAAGGGGAACTTAGGGCCAGGTGACCCTAGAATATAAAGTACGTGAAATTTGACCCATTAACGGACTTGGAAAAGTGGCCTGAAGATGCCACCTAAGGCCTCAGGAAATGGCCCACATGCAAGGGATGTTGGGCCTGAGTTCGAGTCACCTAGGAAGCAAATAAAAGAAGTTTTTATTTTGCCTCCATGAGTAGAGAGTTGGACGGCACAAGGGATCTAGAAAGAAGAGTTTTATTCCTTTGGAATTTTCGGCTAATTAGGAGATTTGATGGAATTTAATATTTGATAAAATTAAAATTTATCACATAGGAAGAGTTGGCCGATTGAGGGACTCTAAGGCTAATAGTTTCGGCCAAAGAGGGAAAGTAAAGAGCCATTCTTCATTCTTTTCTCTTCAAGAGAACCTCTTGTCAAATTCCTAGCCAAATAAGCACCAATCTTTTCTTCTCCCTTTAGCTGAATTCTCTCTGTCAAAACTCTCTCCATCTCTTTTCTTTTCTTTTCTTTTCTTTTCTTCTACTATCCCTTCACAAAAGCTGAAACTTTGTGATCCATAAAAGTGCCATAGCCGAATAGTATAAGGGATCATCCGGGATTTGAAAACGAGGTAAGTACATCTATGTACATTCGACCAAAAAGGGTCACTTCCATAATTGAATGGTAGATCAAATCTAACATGTGATTTCGGCAGAATCTAAAACAAAGATCAATTTCGGGATTTGAGAACTCCAAGGTAAGTGTGTTCATATATTCGTCCAAGGCCAATCTTAAGTATTTAGATCAAAAGTGATCAAAAAATTAATCGATTCAAGGATTTAGGTTTTGGCCGAATACAAGGAAGAGAAAAGTGAAGTTTTCGGGATTTAAAATCCACAAGGTAAGCACCTAAAAGCATTCGACCAAGGCTTGTATGAATACATGGATTGGTTCTTTAATTATCAAAAAGCCGAAAACTAACCTATGTTGAGATTTAGGGTTGGCCGAATATCAGGTGAAGGAAAACCAAGTTTTCGGGATTTGAATAATCATCAAATCGGCATCAAAGGTAAGTCTTTTTACAAATCCTACTAGGATTTGGATATTATAGCCAAATAGAATTTATGCTAAGTAATAAATGATAAATCAAATGTAGGGACTAAGGATCTAAACATTAGATCTAGCTTTTTGGAATCTCAAGGAATCGCTAAACAAATCAGGTGTGTACCCCCGCTAATCTTAATAGATTTATGACTTAAATATGATATATTTGTTAATATGAAAGTGTAAGAATGTGGCTAAAGTACCATATTATGGTACAAAGTACTCAGGTACGTTTTCCTACTCCTACTAGGATTTCGAAATATGTTATATTTAACATGTGAAAAGTGATGTGAAAGTGAAATTAAATATGATATGCATGATATGTATAATTTGGGGCATTCGGGTTATTTGAGAAAGGGAAGTGAATGTGATGACTTGATCTCACTAAGTGAAACGTGATGACTTGGTCTCACTAAGAATATGTGACGACTTTGGTCTCACTAAGTGAATGTGGTGACTTGGTCACATTAAGTGAATGTGGTAACCCGGTTACATTATCTAAATGTGGTGTCTCATGACACAAATATCAGGTGGCTATGCCACAATATTTTAAGTGGGCGATGAGCACGTCATTGCGCAATGACGCCGCCGATGGTGTGTAGCGGATGGAGGGTTGACTTAGTAGTCCTCATGGTGTTCAGGTTGGTACGGGTGGAGTGTAGCGGATGGCATATAGGTTTGGGTTCGGATTTGCATCATTATCTTGAATTTTTATATGAATATTATATGTATGGTGTGCATATTTCTATTATGTTTTGGTGTTGGTTACACATTGAGTCTATCGACTCACCCCTTGTGGGAACATGTTTGGTGATGAGCAAGTAATGGATCGGACGGCGAGAACTTGTGGTGGCCATGTTAAACTTGAAGTTTAATTTAATTTGAATCTTTATTTTATTTTAAGTCTTGTACAATTTTATTTTGGGTTTCGTTTTATGTAATAAGGCCATCGTGACGATTTTTATTTACGCTTTAATTACTATGTTATGAATTTAGGGCTTTATAAAGAATAAGCCCATTTAATTTAAAATAAGTTTAAACATTTTGTCACAGAAACAAATGGGTTTTGATATAAAATAAATTTGTTTTCAACTCGAGCCCAACCCACAACAAACTATCTTCCAAAACACACAGTTTCCAAAGTATTCGAATGAATTTGAACCGGGTTACTTCGAGGAACATACCAGATCCGGTCCATTCTCGTGGGCCGGGTGTGGGGTGTTTCAGTTTGGAATCAGAGCCCAGTTTTAAACTCTCGACTGTGGCCTAAGGCCCAAAACGTTTTCAAACAAGCCCAAATGAGTTTTATGAAAATATTTCTAAAAGTAGACAGGT
This sequence comes from Gossypium rotundifolium, assembly GCA_025506655.1. Classification (NCBI taxonomy): domain Eukaryota; kingdom Viridiplantae; phylum Streptophyta; class Magnoliopsida; order Malvales; family Malvaceae; genus Gossypium; species Gossypium rotundifolium. The sequence continues at coordinate 133,199,168 of CP106722.1, forward strand.
TTGATGGCATGGCACCTAAGTCTCCGACCCGCAGTCCACCAGGTAAGTACCTCTATCTATCTGTGTGATTATGTGAATTATAGAAGGGTAGAAAAGGAATGGAACGTAGAATAGCATGATAGGAACTTGAACCCTAGGATTAGTGTACTCAAACACAAATACATAAGACTTAATACACTAAACAAACCTATGGCTAAGTCAGACAAGTTAGGGTGTGGCAACCATGGTACGCATGTCTAGGATTGGATCCTGAAGAGCTTGGTATTTAAGCAGTCCTAGTGACTCACCTCCTCTTCGTAGGAATCCTACCTGGTGCGTAGCTTCGGTTCACCCTAACCCAGAGGACTTAGTGGGTGTGGCAACCCCTGTACGCATGTCTAGGAATGGTTTCAGTGGGAGCTTGGTACTTAAGCAGTCCGCGTGACTCACCTCCTCTCCACTCGAATCCTGCCTGGTGCGTAGCTTTGGTTCACCCTGACCAAAAAGGCTCGGTCATAGGCTAAACCCAATAACTAAAACCTGAAAGAGAACTAGCCATTTTTCGGAATCTTAATATTAAAATTCTTAAATCATTTTTTTTCCTTAATTCACGAAAACTATTTCTTATACACAATTTTCTCCAAAAATTTCTGACTTATAAAATTACAAAAATACCCCTAGTGGTAAAATTACAAAAATACCCTTGGTTTATAAAATGCCCAACTACTCAACGGTTTTGCCAAAATTTCATTATTTCATAAATGTTCAAAAACCCTAAATTGCAAACATCAGAAAAAAAATACCTTGATTTTTTCAAAAATTACAAAATTGCTCCTAACTTACTAAAATTACCAAAATGACCCTAATTCCAAAATTTTTTGCAACTTCATCGCTTTGGAAAAAAATTTCTCAAAAGAACCCTCAAAATTTTACAACTTTTGAAATATCCCCGATTTATTAAATTTTACAATTTACCCTGGTTTGTGGAAAAAAATTACCAAAATACCCCCAAGGTCCAAAAAAAATTTCCAAAATACCCTCGAATTTCAAAAATTTTCCAAAATACCGGGAACTTTAAAATTCCCAAAATACTTTGCGACAAAATCACCAAGGAACCTTATTTTGACAAATTACGAAAATACCCCTATAGGACAAATTAGTGGAAAACAACAACAAATGAAAAACTACAACGTTTCTCTGAATGAACTAAGGTTCATTATTGTTTGATGGATGTATGAATGAATGAAAAGACTGTATGCATGTATGAATACGAAAGAACCACTCCTAAATTCCTTCTCATAAAATTTCTTCGCGAGTAATAAAGTGAAACAAAAGTACTAATTTATAAAAAACTTCTTAATCAGATCTCGATGTTAGAAATGAGTTCTAGAGGACGCGATCGTCAAGGACACGGTAGAGGAAGAATAACTGTGTCAGAACCCGTTAGATCGGGTCAAGGGTCTGACAATGAATTACCACCGCCACCACCACCCCCAGCTGTTAATGTCGAGCAGCAAGCTCAGACGGGGGATGATGCTGTGTCGTAGGCTATGTTGCGAGTTTTGGAAATGGTGGCTGGCGCGGGTGGAAATACGGGAGCTCAGAAATCTTTACCCAAGCGACTCGAGCCAACGGGGTTGAGGTGTTTCGTGGAGTGTCCGGTGTGGCACCCAGTACAGCTGTGTATTGGTTGGAAGCAACCGAGCGTATTATGGATGAACTTGACCTGACCCCTGAAGAGAAGTTGAAAGGGATGGTGGCACTGTTACGTGATGAAGCATACCAATGGTGGTTAACTGTCCGGGATGGTGCCACGGCTGAGGATCTGACCTGGGAGTATGCTAAGGAGGCATATCAAAAAAAGTATGTTGGCACACGGTATATTGATGAGTAGAGGAAAGCTTTTCTAGGACTAGTTCAAGGAAACAAGTCGGTAGCAGCATATGAGGCTGAATTTCTGAGGTTAAGCCGATATGCTCGAGGAGTAGTCGCAACCGAACATGAACACTGTGTCCGTTTTCAGGACGGATTAAGGGATGACCTAAGATTATTGATAGCTCCACATCAGGAACAGGAGTTCTCCGCATTGGTTAAAAAGGCTAAGGTAGCTAAGGGAATCAAGGACTCTACTAGGCAGAATACTGAGAGGAATAGACCCAAGAGGGGTTATGGATCATTGGGAAATGTGCAGAAAAGTCCCAGAACTGAGGGGTTGAAGGGTCAGCAAGTTGGTACTAGAGGGCAGTATCGTCCTTGTGAGTGTTGTGGAGAGAAGCATTTAGGTGAGTGTTGGAAAAAGACAGGAGCATGTCTTAAGTATGGGTCCAAGGACCATATGCTCAAGGACTGTCCAAAGATATCAGATGACAAACAACAAAGAACTCGTAATGTTAATCAGCCGGTAGGGAGGACAAATGACCTCAATGAGGTCGAGGTTCGAATAATAGAGGTAATGGTGCTGACAGAGGACGTGGTAGACGCGCCGCTAATACTGAGGCAAGCCAGCAACTTATGTTTGTTACTTTTAGCGGTTCCAATACTTGATTCAATTGGAATTTGATCTTGTGAATCGATGCTTTGTCTCACACGATCTCTACTTGGATATCCAAATGAAACATTTGACTGATTGCTTGCATCTCTAAATCTCTTCGTCGAAGGTGGAGACATCTTACTTATCAATCTTTTTCTTTCATCTCAAGCTTCAGAATCAACGTTCTTCTTTTCTTTACTGAGCTCATCAGCTTTGCAGGCTCTTTCGACTAACACAACAAATTCATTTATGTCAAGTATCCCAACCAACAGCTTAATATCTTTATTCAACCATTCTATAAAGAGTTTACAGATAGTAGCTTCTGTCGAAACACATTCCCGTGCATACTGGATCAATCTCACAAATTCCCGTTCATACTCAGTAACTGTCAAACAGCCTTGTTTCAACTCAAGGAACTCTTTATGTTTCTGATCAATGAACTGTTGACTGATATACTTCTTTCGAAATTCAACTTGAAAGAAATCCCATGTGATTCTCTCTCTCGGAACCACAAAAATTAACGTTTTCCACCAGCTAAAAGCTGTATCTCTCAACAAAGAAACTCCATACTTGATACATTCATCAGGGGTCAACGACATCTCATCGAATACCCGAATTGTATTCTCAAGATAAAACTCAGCTCGCTCAATATCATCATCAACTGTGGCCCTAAACTCTTTAGCCCCATACTTACGAATCTTATCAACAAGGGGTTTATTCAATCGGATCGGATCTATCACTTGTGGCACAACAGGTACTTGTGGGGGTGGAGGTTGTGGAGCAGCCAGATTCATTCAAGCGAACTCTGAAAACCACTCACTCATCATTCAGAAGAAGGCTTACTTAGCCTCTCCTCCCTCACTATTATCATTCAACCTAGATGTGGCTGGCGTTGTCCCTTGAGCGGAGTAGGCGAGTTACTCTCAACATCATCAGCAACTGCTCGATCGGGATCTATTTGCTATACAAAAGCACATTTATAACTATCAGGATTCAACACACTATCACAATTTCATAAATGACATGTATAGCTAGACTCACACGCGCTACGTTACTCTGAGAATCGACTAAACTGTAGCTCTGATACTAATAAAATGTAACACCCCTAACCCAAAATCATCACTAAAATAGGGTTAAAAGGCATATAGTCCCTTATTGAGGTCTACGAGACCTCAAACACGTGTTAGAAAGAAGTTGGGACTAAACCAAACACTTACGAAAATTTTCAAAAATTTAAACATTCTTCAATACTGCAAAGGTCACCCGCCCATGCAGTCAAGCAGTGTACCTCACAAGACTACCATACACGCCCATGTGCCCAGACCGTGTCAAAATAGAGCATATATACTAAATTGTTCCCACAGCCAATAAACACACCCGTGTGCCATGGCCGTGTGAAATTAAGCTAGCTACTGACTTGGTTACACGGCCACCGGGCACGCCCATGTACCACGACCGTGTAACCTGCCCAGGCACACTTTGAAATGGCCCTTGAGCTACACGGCAGAGACACACGCCGGTGTCCCTTAGCCATGTATGCAAAATACACATTTTGCAAGGCCAATTTGCCACCCACACAAGGGTCATTCCTTCAAGTACGATTAAGCATCTTTCCATATTTCAATAGTAAAGGAAAACACATCAAAATAATCATTATATTAACCCATTTCAACCTCATTTCTAGCATACCATCTTATATGCTAAATAGCTCAACTAATTCACATTTAAAACCATGCATGATTCATCCACAATTTCACTATATCACTATGGCATCAATCCATCACTAAGCTTACCATTTATAAGACTATTTCATTACCATCAAGCCATACCAAAACATACTTCATATACCATAAAAATTAATGCATATTACCAACATTTATCTAGCCACATCACATGGCTATTTACACATCTCAATTATGTTTCAAAACAACTAGACTATATATGCCATATTCAAATATACACATCTTCAAAGGTACCAAGACAGATTGCCTATAGTGTGAGAGAGATACTGACGATTCCCGGATCCAAGCTAGCTTTACTGACACTGTAAAGCAGAGAAACAAATCACACAATAAGCTTTCAAAGCTTAGTAAGTTCATAGTATAATACAATTAAATCATTGAATCACATTAATGTACAAATTGAACCATCACATAGATAATTTACCAATAATACACAATTTCAACTATATCCAATATTCACATAGCATTCCATTAATCTACTTTCAATTTCACCAACCACATAGGTATCATACATACCTTTGCCAACACTTAGTTACTCACCAACCATGCTATCCGACCATCACATAGATAAAGACACAACTAGGCACATTATCAATCTTAACCATATACTCAAATATCTATTCATTCAACTCTTAAATCTATCATCAACCACATAGGTTCAAACGTACCTTGATCAACACATAGTTACTCACCAGTCATGCTCCTCAATTGCTCGATATTACCTCTCCTTCAACCTTTGCTATTCTTTTGATTTATTCGCACACTTAGTGCCAATTTCATAACCGAAACATAGTCATCATCGCACACTTAGTGCCAAAATGTTAAACCGAACTTATATCGGTATCACACACACAGTTCCAGTTCAATAAGCTGAAGCTTCTATATTTCTTCACATACAGTGCAAATCATTAAAGCTGTAGCTTCTACCATTTCGCACAAACAGTGCTAATCAACTCTATATCAACTCAATTTCGCACACTTAGTGCCTCAATACTCGAACTCGTACATGACATATTCTATTCCATTAATATACATTTATTCATTTCTCATCACATAGATACTAATTTAATAGTGAGTATTATATCTAAACTTACCTCGGACGTCGATATACCAAAACGGTCGATTAATCGAGCACTTTGTCTTTGCCTCGATCTCGATCCGAATCTCTCCTTTCTTGGTCCATACACATTCAAATTCACTCAGTCAATTACAAATTCATTCAATTTATTCCACACACATATTTAGGGCATTTTACAAAATAGCCCTCACATTTTCACATTTCGACAATTTAGTTCCTATTTCATAAAATTATCAATTACACACATTTTCATATCACATATGCTTAGCCGAATTCTTCCCATGCTAATACTAGCCCACACATTTCATTCATTTTACATTTTAGTTCTCCAATTTACACTTTTCTCAATTTAACCCAATTTACTCAATTTCACCAAAAATCCAAATACAAACTATGTTAACCCAACACTAAGCTTTTATATTTCACCAACTATCAACACAAAGCTCACATGTTCATTAATGGTACATCTCAAATTCACCATCAATTTCTAAAATTTAAGCATGGGCTAGCTAGAGCACAAAGCAACGATCACAAAAATGAAAAAATTATCAAGAACTGAAGCCAAAACATACCTTAATCTTTGCTTAAAGCTAGCCAAATATTCCAAAGCTCAAAACCCTTGCTTATTTTCCTTATTTTCGGTGGATCAACACAAAATATGATGGAATATAACTTTTTTTTTGTTTAATAATCTTTGTTTTATCAAATTACCTATTTAACCTTTAATACTAAAATATATAAGCATATGCACACAAGGTCATTTATAACCATTGTCATCCACTTACTCAAATAATGGGCTAATTTTCTTTTAAGGACATCACATTATAAAGACATCAACAATTAAATACTTAACAATCAGAACACAACATTTTACACTTTACGCGATTAAGTCATTTCTCTTAATTCAGCACACAGTCGATAAATTTTCCATACAAAACTTTCACATAGGCTATATCACATATAATAAACACCAAAAATAATATTAAAATATTATTTCAACCTCAGATTTGTGGTCTCAAAACCACTGTTTCGACTACGGTCTAAACCTAGTTGTTACAATCATCGTCACCCCGGTAATGTTAGTGGTAGTCGAAGTGCTACCAGGGATACAATAGTTAAATCTGAGGCACGGGCACCTACAAGAACATATGCTATTCATGCTAAAAAATATGCCTCTGCACTAGATGTCATTACTGGTACATTTTCTCTACTTGATACTGATATTACTGCATTGATTGATCTTGGTTCCACACATTTATACATATGCATGAACTTAGTGTCTGTTAAAAATTCATCTGTTGAATTCACTAAATTTGTTGTTAAAGTTTCAAACCCCTAGGCTAGTGTGTTATGGTGGATAAAGTCTGTAAAAAAAGTCCGTTGATGGTAAAAGGTTGTTGCATTTCGGTGACTTGATGTTATTGTCACTCGATAAATTTGATGTGATATTGAGAATGGATCAGTTAGCCTGATATGATGTAGTGGTGAAATGTAAGTAGAAATATATTGTATTGAAATGTGAGAGTGGTGAATTACTCCATGTTGAATCTGATAAACTGGATGGATTACCTAACATGATTTTAGCAATATTAGCACTGACATATGTCAGAAAGGGTTATAATGCTTATCTTGCATATGTGTTGGATACTAAAGTATCTGAGTCGAAGATTCAGTTAGTGTCACTTGTATGTGAATTTCCTAATGTATTCCTAGAAGAATTACCTAGTTTACCACCGGATAGATAAGTGAAATTCTCTATAGATCTTGTTCTGGGTACAACACATATATCCACAGCACCTTACAAGATGGCTCCTACTGAACTAAAAGAGTAGAAAGCACGTTACAACGATTGACAAAGGTTTTGCTCGACCTAGTTTCTCACCCTGAGGTGCGCTGGTTCTGTTTGTAAAGAAGAAAGATGGATCGTTGAGACTGTGCATTGATTACAGACAGCTCAACAAAGTTACAATAAAGAACAAGTATCCATTGCCTCGTATGGATGACTTGTTTGACCAGTTAAAATGTGCCACTTTATTTTCAAAGATTGATCTTTGTTCTGGTTACTATCAACTACGGGTAAAAGATTCATATGTACCCAAGATAGCTTTTAGAACCAAGTATGGACACTATGAGTTTCTTGTGATGCCATTCGGTTTAAACAAATGCACCTGCAGTGTTTATAGACCTGATGAACAAAATTTTCAGCCCATATTTATACAAGTTTATAATGGTATTTATAGATGATATTTTAATTTACTCCCGAGATGAAAATGAACATGATGAGCATTTGAGAATATTGTTGCAAACTCTGCGAGAGAAACAATTGTATGCCAAATTCAGTAAATGTGAATTTTGGCTACGGGAAGTTAGATTTCTTGGGTACATAGTATCTGCTGAAGGTGTCAGGGTAGACCGAATAAAATTTCAGCCATTGTTAATTGGAAGCCACCGAAGAATGTGACTAAAGTCTGAATTTTTCTGGGACTAGCTGGTTATTATTGGAGGTTTGTAAAAAAATTCAAAGATAGCTTCTCCGATGACTCATTTATTACAGAAAGATGTAAAGTTTGAGTGGCCTGATAAATGCCAGTAGAGTTTTGACAGATTAAAAGCTTTATTGACAGAAGCACCAATGTTAGTTCAGCCTAAATCAGGTAATAAATTTATAATTTATAGTGATGCATCGTTAAATGGTTTAGGCTGTGTTTTGATGCAAGAAGGTAAAGAAGTAACCTATGCTTCAAGATAGCTAAAGCCACATGAAAGAAACTACCCGACACATGACATTGAATTGGTAGCCATAGTGCTTGCATTGAAAATATAGCAGCATTACTTATTTGGTGAAAAATGTCACATATTCATTGATCATAAAAGTTTGAAATATTTGATGTCATAGAAAGATTTGAATTTGAGATAGTGCAGGTGGCTTGAATTATTAAATTATGGTCTTATTATTGACTATCATCTGAGAAAGCCAATGTAGTGGCAGATGCTTTGAGTAGAAAATCCTTGTATACCTTGCGAGCAATGAATACCCCATTGTCATTATCTGATGATGGTTCAATCATAGCTAAGTTAAAAGCTAGACCAATGTTTTTGTAGTAGATCTTTGAAGCTCAAAAAAATGATAATAAGTTGCAAGTAAACGGATATAATGTGAATTGACTCCTGACTCAAAATTTTAGATCGGGACTGATGGTGGTTTGCTATTTAGAGGCAGAATATGTGTACCGAAAAGTTTAGAACTAGTACAGAAGATTCTGAATGAAGCTAATAATGGTAACATGTATATTCATCCTGGCAGTAAGAAAATGTACAACATCTGAAAAAGATGTACTGGTGGCCGGGAATGAAATGAGATATTTTTGAGTTTGTATATAAATGTTTGATATGTTAGCAAGTAAAAGCTGAACATCAGTTGCCTTCTGGATAGATTGGCTTAATTATATGTCTTTGAGATTGTCAGATTGCATGGAGTGCCTGTCTCCATTATTTCGGATAGAGACCCTCGGTTTACATCTAGATTTTGGAGCAAATTGCAAGAAGCTTTGGGTACTCAGTTACATTTTAGCACTGCATTTCATCTCCATACTGATGACCAATCTGAACGAGTAATATAGATGTTAGAAGATATGCTTCGTTGTTGTATACTTGAGTTTGAAGGTAACTGGGAAAAATATTTGCCTTTAGTTGAATTTTCTTATAATAACAGTTATCAGTCTAGTATCAAAATGGCACCATATGAAGCCTTGTATGGTCGCAAATGTATAACTCCATTGTATTGGACTGAACTCAGTGAGAAAAAGTTACATGGAGTTGACTTAGTCCGTGAAACCGAGGAAAAAGTGAAAGTAATTTGAGACAGTTTGAAATCAATCTCTGATCGTCAAAAGTCCTATGCTAATCTTAAACGAAAAGAAATAGAATTTCAAATCAATGACAAGGTATTTTTGAAAGTATCACCTTAGAAGAAAGTTCTCTGGTCATAAAGGAAAACTGAGTCCACAGTTCATTAGACTATATGAGATTACAGAAAGAATTGGATCGGTTGCATATCGGTTAGCTTTGCCATCAAAACTTGATCAAATTCATAATGTTTTTCATGTGTCTATGTTACAACAGAATCGATCGGATCCTTCACATGTTTCTCCGACAGAGGTAGAGATATAGCCTGATATGACTTATAGTGAAGAACCAATCAAAATCTTAGCTCGGGAAAAAAAGAGTTAATAAATAAAAAGGTAGCATTAGTAAAAGTTCTTTGGCAACGACACGGTATAGAAGAGGCTACCTGGGAACTGAAGGATACTATGAGGACGCAATATCTAAATCTCTTTACTGGTAAGATTTTCGAGGACGAAAATCCTTAGGGGGAAGTTGTAACAACCCATTTTTTCAATGAAATTGGAATAGTGGTTTCGGGACCACAAATTCGATCCGAAAATAAAATTTATTTTTATTTTATTACATGGTCCGTAATATGTTAGAAATGTCAAGTGAAAATTCTAATAAGAAATTTTATTGATTATGTGCTTAATTATGAAGACTAAATCGCATAAAATGCAAAAGTTGAATTCTAGTAGCTATAAGGATTAAATAGCTATGGAATTCAAAACTTGATGTCCTTATATGGTAATTAGACCATTAAAGAAAAGTATGTAGATATTTTGGTGGCTCATCCATGGAAATTTAGAAAAAGGGCAAGGACTAAATTGGAAATTGAAGTAATTAAATTAATTAAAAGATGGTAAAAGATATCATCCTAATTTTTTATGTCATCTTCAACCTAAAATACATGGAAACCCTAAGAGAGAGAGAAGAAACTTTCATGGCTTAATTGGGTAAATTTTATTGTCCCGTTTTTAGTAATTTTGATATTTTTAAAATCGGGATAGCTTAATCTATCTATTTGGGAATCAATTTAAAGAGTTATCAAAGTATGAAATTTGGGTCATGGATGAATATGCTAAAAAAAATGAAAGGTTGTTGATAGATAAACAATTTTTACAAAGTGATTTTTAATGAAAATAGGATTTAGAGACTAAAATGTAAAGTTGTGAAAATTGATGAAAATTTTTGAAATTTATAAAAAATATGTTATGTAAATTCTATATTGAAATTTTGGTTATGCTTGGAATAGGGAGTAAATTGCATAAATTTCATTTTGCGAGCCTAGGGATGAAATTGGAATTTATGGAAAAGTTAAGGGCAAATTGGTAATTTTGCCTAGGACGTAAATTGAGTCCAAATGAATATAAAATGTGTGAAATTGAAGATTAAATTTATTTATATAGATCCAAACAACACAAACTCAAGGTTAGACCCAGGAAAGAAAATGTTTCGGATTAGTAGAATTTATACGCAAACAAGTATCGAGGTAAGTTCGTGTAACTTAATCAAGCATGTAATTATGTTAAATTAAATGTTTTGTTGTATGAAATGTGATTATTATTTATGTGAATTGCTTGGATGTTATGATATAAGAATAAATACATGCTTGAAATGGTTGAAAAAGGGTTATGTTCCGTTTGAATATTGAATTTCGATGAAAATATGTGCTTTCCTGAAATGCATTAGGTCCTGCATTTGTTCTGACGGATTTAACATGGATGAGTAATCCTATTGACCTCATTATAGAAAGGATTTAGCCCGGACATGTAATCCTGATATAATACCTCTCGGGTATACGTTACAATTAGGATTTAGCCTGGACTGGTACTCCTAATTGAGCTCTTCTAAGCATACGTTAAATAAAGGATTTAGCCTGGACTAGTAATCCTGTTATACGATATGTGGCTCGAGAGTGTGTTCCTTGATTAAGTTCCCTAATGGGTACTCTTTAAAAAGAATTGAAGGGTTATTGAATCGTAAACCTCGTGTGTACCACTCGAGCATCCATCGGAGCTTCAATGGTTCAACGGACAAAACTCTTGGCAAGATGAGAGAATTATGTGATGGAATGATAATGTCTTGAAAGAATATGGCATGATGAGCTCATCTATGTTTACTTGATGTATATGAAAATTTTGTGACTAACATGTTTGATTGACTGTTTGTATTTAGACAATTTTGTCAAGTTGATGGAAAACACGTTATTGCATGCTTACATTTAATAAATAGGATCGGTAAGTTTAGTTTTCCGCTATACGAACTTACTAAGCATGTAATGTTTACTCTATTTTAATTTTCCCTATTGTATAGTGCTCAGAAGCTCACGAAGGTTGGAGATCATTGGAGCATCGTCACACTACCTACTAGCTTATTTTGGGTATACATAGTAAAATCATTTTGGTATAATGCCATGTATAGGACAACTTGGCCATTAGTGGCTTGATAATGATGTTTGTAATATAGCCATTGGAATGGCTAGTAATGGTTATTTTGATATGCTTATAATGTTATATTATGACAGCTACATATATGTTAAGTAGTTGGTCAAATTATGTCTAAGACAGCTACATATATGTTAAGTAGTTGGTCAAATTATGTCTAACATATGGATTGAACCAAGGTAAGATTGTAAACATGTATGCCACGGGCAGAGACATAGACGTGTGTCTCTACCGTGTGTGCCACACGGCCTAGAACACGAGCGTGTGTCTTGGCCATCTGAAACCTGCACCTAATTTTATGAAAACTGAATTAACCACACGGCCTAGTACATGGGCTTATGGCATGGCCATGTGCACAAGTCAGAGAGTTAGACGGGGTCGAACAAGGCCTGTAGCATGGCGTGTCCCAGGGTCACATGAGCGTGTCCCTCAGACCATACGGGCGTGTGAGCCCTGTAACTTAGAAAATTTTTGGAATTTCACGAAAAGTTCTTAGAGTTTCTGATTAAGTCCTAACTCGATTCTAATGCTCGTATTGGGCCTCGAGGGTCCATTAAAGGGACGATATCAATAATATTTGTTAATGAATAGTAATTTACATGAATTATTTGTAAATGTTTTGAAAGTTTTGGTAATGCTCGTAACCCTATTTCAGCGAAGGATATGGGTTAGGGGTGTTACAGCATCAACAACCAATTTCAACAATGTTCACAAATAGAAATATCTATTTGTATTCATAGTGGAAAACTCATTGAAATGAGTGGTAAGTAAATAACAAGGCTTGTATTTATACAATTCTTAAGAACATTGGAAACAAGAAATAGAGTATGAAATCTATGACCACTCCTCCGAAAAATATACAATCAAGAATATAATGGTAGCACGAGGGACAATAAAATGGAGATTAAAGATATGGCTATTAGATCTAAAGCTCAGGTTGCTATCATGACATGTTATTCGAGTTCATGGGGAGGTTGTTGTTCCTGATGTCATTATTGGTATATTTCCTTAAAAATTAATATTATTCATGATATAGATTGGCTAAATTGTTATGAATTGGTAGAAACTGTAGACATAAGTGAATTATATCGTCATATCAGAAGAGTAAATCAATTAATGATCGAGATGACAGATTTGAATATTCCACCAATATCATGGTAGTGTTATTTGCTCAAATACTAATTAGAGAAGGTCTTGCATTTTAGATATAGAATATATAGATTGAAAATAAAAATAAGTTTGATGGTTAATGTATTCTTTAATGTGTTCTCAAAAGATTTACCAGAGTTTTTGCCCAATAGAAAGTTGAATTTGTTATTGAATTAGTATTGGAAACTGCTTTAATATTTATTGTTTCGTACCAATGACATCTTGATTTACTCAAAGAACAAAAATGAATATGATCAACAACTGAGATTTGTACTACAGACTTTATAAGAAGAGCCTAGTATGTAAAAATATTTCTCATGCGTGAAATCTGACTTCTAGAGGTAATATCCTTGAAACATGAAATGTCGGCTAAAGGTATTCATGTTAATCTAAACAAAAAATCAATAGATGTGATTTGGAAACATCCGAAGAATGTATAGAAGAGGATAATTTTGATATTTGGTAAGTGTTACGTTTAATTGATGTCTCACGGAACTAACTAAAAATAAAACAAAGGCAAAGACACCTATCGATAAATAGTATAGCTATGGTGAGTAAAGATATCTTATCCACGAGGACTAAAAGTACTAGTAATTACTATTTTTCTATTATTTAACCGACAAATTGGAGTGATTGTTTTAAGCTAAAATCTACTAAACTAATTAACTAAAGAACTCAACAGAGAATAAATTAGGAAAATAATTGAATAATAACTAAGAAGCTAAACAATACCCAAGAAAAAAAATCCACCTAGACTTCATCTATTATTATGAATCTAAATTAAACGATTTATTCACATGGTATCTTGATCTGTAGAAATCCATAAATTATGCTAATATCTCTTTTGAATATTTATTTATTAGTTTATGTGTATTGTATGGGTGCATTTAAGAATTTCACCCGCTTTTGTATTGTCTTGAAAGGACCGAACTTTTCTAATCTTGACCTCGCTAAGTTCTTTTGAATTTACTCCTTTCTTTTCCCCCCCTTTTTAGATGGCACTTCGTCATAGATATTGTTGAAGGGACTCAGCCAGAAAGAGCGACCTCTATTGTGATCTTTGTCTGTGTTTGTTTTGTACATGCATATGTTCCTTTGGGGGTGGTGTGTAGTTTTGTTTTGTAACTAGATCTGTAGAATAATACTTCTTTATTAAACTAATTTTTAAAATAATATTACCCTTGAGGGATTAGTTAAACTTTTACAAATTTTGGTCTTTGAAGTAATTTCTACTTGTATACACCAAACTGTCTTATACGTTATTTTATTGCCGGTGTGGCACATTAAAAGAAAGACTTCCACCAAAAAATGTAAACTCAAAAATGTTTATATTATGGCGTATACCTATTTGATTACTTGTTCTTTTAAATTTTTTTGAGTTAATGCCCAATTCAATTTGTTATACATTGAAACTAAAATAAAGATCGACCTAAGTGTACGTTTGCTTTGGGTGTAATCCGTTGATGGGGATTGAGGTCTTACATATTTATCTACAAGACAATTATTAAATTAAATTTAATATTAAGATAATCACTTTAATATTAAATTAATAAAATACTGTTAAGATAAGTGTTAAAGTAAATTTAATAATAAATTTATGAAAATAATATTATTTTTGGAATAGTTTATCTGAAATCAAATTCTCTGGCAGAGCCCTAGTAGGAGTGTAATTCTTCCACTGCTCAACCAATGAAGAACCACTGTTGTCGACCATCCGTTGGACATCGGAATGTCATCGTCAACATCGTCGAGTTTGGTGGTGCCATCGCAAGTGCAACACCCACATAGCACCCCAAGCCGGTTTGATATTGGTGGTTTGGTCCCCGCTAGTGACGGCTCGACTGCCTCAGTTCAACTAGTTTCGGCTCTCAGTCTTGATTTTTGGTTTATGGGCCCACTTTTCGTTCTCAGGTCCAATTTTCAAGTTCAATTACCCATTGGGCCAATTGTCCGACTTGAAGATTAATTTCCAAAAAAAATCATATTAATTTTAATTAATTTGATTAATTTAATGTTAATTGATCAAAATTAATTTTCCCAAAAATCACTTAGATTTTCCAAATTAATTTTTTAAAAAAATTCTTTAATCAAATTCTCTAGTTGAACAATTCTAATGATTGCCTAATTTAATTTCACATCAAATAAATTGACTGAATTAAATTATATCCAAAGTCATATAATTTTCTTTTGATTAAAATGTAGTCCGATCGATCTTTTTTGAGGTAACGGAGGACCAATCGGGCATATACAAATAGGCTCTAGTAATAGCAATTATGTTTAAAAGCATCGTTTTGATAATTCACAATTACTTAATCATGGAGTTAGTCCACAAGAAGTACCATGATTGAAAACTCCTTATTGTTTACTTTTTACGAAAGCAATTCATCCAACTACTTTGTCAAATGACCTTATCATGTGTGTGTGACCCTCATATGATATCCTTGAGTCCATAGAGTTAAATCCATTCACTTAATACAATCTTATTTTATCTTATTGCCACCATTTTGTCTTCTTAATGATTAATATGGTCATTATCAATAAATGACTGTTATAAATTGCTCATTTGAGAACAAGCAACTCGTGGTCACGTTCCATATTTATCAATTCACACAATGACAATAAGAGGATTTCGTTAACTTTTTAATCTAGCTATGAATTCCATTGTTTCTAGAAAATCCACGTCATACACAAGCCATGTAGCCAACATACCCGTTATGGGCTCGATCATCTTCAGAGCATAAGCCTTCACTTATATCAAAGCACATGAGTTACTTACACATGGTCAGTGAATAACTCAGGATTTAGGTAAATCACAATATGAAAGTCACAAGTGAATTAATTCACAAAAGGATTCAAAATTAATTCATCTTGAGTCTAGTCCAATGTATCATTCTTCCAATGAATACATCTATGTCTCTACCCGTGGAGCCAACTGCTTCAGTAGCCAAGACTAGCCATCTCCCCAATTGGAATTGTAGATGACATAGTAATCCTTCTAAGTATTTGAATAAAATTCTCACTTTGATTCTTTTATGGGATTACTGACAAGTTTAGATTATGTACTGAAGTAAGTTATCTTTCTTGCAATGTAAACGTTCTTACAGTGCCACTTATCATTAGTTTAAACTTAGACAATCAATGAACTAATATTTTCTTGTCATAATGTAACACCTCTCACCCAATCCGGTCGCCGGACTTAAGCTACGGAGTGCTATAATCAATGTCAGAACAGAACATGTTCAATTCACATTGTTTATTTCAAATAAATATGAAATTACTTAATAAATACACAAATAGCATTCAAATAAAACATTAGTCACACAATAGTAGTCAAATCAATACATAATCATTAAGTATAAGTTTTCTCGAGCCTTAAACGAACTTACGTATGCTCTAATATCAACCTAGAATTTAACTAGGATGAATTTGTAACATTTCCAAAATTACAAATCAATTAAATCATAAATAAATCCTTCAAGTAATCAATCATGTCATAATCATTAGAATATTATGATATGCAATTAAATCCGAGTCATATTCGAGATTATGAAAGATCTAAAGTTAACTCGAACAAAAATGAGGATCAAATTGAAACATTTTCAAAAGATAAAGCTAATCATGCAAAAAAGGGGTCACAAGACCGTGTACCCTGGCCGTGTAACTCATTATGAGTGTGTGAATCAAATTGGAAAAATTACATCAAAAGTCACACGGTTGTGTGGCTGGGTCATTTAACAAATTAAGACCGTGTTATCTAAGGGCTTCTTAAGAATACCAGTGGCACACGATTTTGTCATCATCCCATGTGTGACACACGGCCATATGGTTAATCTTGTAACACAAAAACATATCATTAGTACTTAAAACAAAACCAAACATTAAGGTACTTTAAAATACATCTTGACAACTTGAAATATTGTTCAAAACACTCTAAAACTATGCCAAAACATGTGAAATAACATCCTAAAAGTGTCTTACCAATATGCCATCTTGGCACCATCACAAACAAGTTATAACATTATCAAACATTCATTTAATTTCCAATAGCATATTGTCTATGATACCCCTACATATATCATCAAAATATATTAGCCTAGGCTTACCATTACATAAACCAAACTTAACCATAAGGGCCTCAAACCTTACAACTACCTTTAACACGCATATGCCCTAACATTATATTCAAGTATTAACTAATCTCAAACTCTTTCTCGATTCAACATTTTAAACATTCCCAAACCAAACACTAACATATCATTTATATCATCCAGACATACCATATAAACTTTCAATATCAACATTACATAATAAGCAATTCATCAACCTTACAACATCATCACTAAACTCAAAAACACATGACCCAGAACAACCTATATACATATCATATGCATATTCAAAACAAGCATTATATATATGGATCATTTTACCATCAATCCAAAATGAACACATATTCACATTAAAACCTAGAAACAATCACATAACCGGTCTAAGAAGGTTTAAAACATATATCGAGTCTGAAGCTGGATAGTGTGTGCTCTAGAGTGATCCAACAGACACATTTCGCAATGTAACACCCCTCACCTATATTCAACGTCGGAATAGGGTTGCGAAGAATTATCAAAATTGCAACACATTTATACATACTTTGAGCATACATTTTCTCAACTCAAACATTCATCATTCAATCTCAATCAATATGTCCTTATTACGAGCCTACGAGGCCCTAAACATGCTTTAGGAGTGGTCCAAGACTGAACCGATACCTTCAGAAACTACCACAAACTTTGAAAAATTTTCACAAAATAGGGGACACACGCCCGTGTGGCTAGGCTGTGTGTCTCACACGATCACCAAACACGCCCGTGTCATAGGCCATGTGGACATTCGAAATGGATGCACATGGTCGTGTCCCAGCCCGTGTCCAAACAAGTGAGCTTACTGACTTGGGTCACACCACCAACCACACGCCCGTGTGCCCTTCAAAGTGGCCACGCACATCTGTGTGCCAGGCCGTGCGCTAGGCTATGCCAAACTTGTAGGGTATACTGACTTATGCAACATGGCCAAGTCACATGCCCGTGTGCTAAGCCTTGTATAAATTATAGGGTGTACTGACTTATGCCACACGATCGATCACACATCTACGTGTGAGACCATGTGGAGCATACTGACTTGATTTCTAAAACCACACCAGGGGACACACGGCCATGTAACATGATCGTGTGTCACACTGCTGAGACACACACCCATGTCTCTACCCGTGTGGACAAAAGTAGGCTATTTACCAAGCCAATTTTTCACCCAAACTTATGCTCACCTACACAACCAAAAGGGCACCAATTCATAGTATAAACGAACATCTAATTAGCCAAAATCAAGGCTAATTCATGCCATTTTCAATACTAACAACCAACATGCTAATAACATCAAGTCTTACTAAATCAAAACATACCAAAACACATATACAAATCAACAAACTAAACCTTTACCAAACATACATCATTTTACACCAATTCACAAGCATAATTCATATCTATTATCAACCATTTAACATTTACTAAATCAATATCCACAAGCCTCATAATATAAGCCATTTATATATCCATCCATGAACTCAAAATATTAACCATATATGCACATATATGCACATAACCAAATCCACCAAAATAAGTCAACACTTATGATCATATTTACAACCCAAAACATATGTCATTACAAGTCCTTACAAATAACCAAAATCACTATAAACCTATAACCAAAATGACTCAAAATACCTATACATGCCATATACTTAAAATACCAAAGTACAAAGGTATCAAATGATAGGTGGTAGTGTTAAACGATCTCCTACGATCCCCGAATTTGAGCTAGCTTTGATAACATTATAAAACACGGAAAAAAATAAACAAAGTATGTTATAAAGCTTAGTAAGCTCGTATGAAGTAAACTTGATAAAATCATAAACACATAATTCAACAATTGATTATATATACATGAATTCACATCAACTAACAAACCTTTCCATTACTCATTCACAAAGTTATATACTTTCTTTATCATTTGTTCGATTCAAAACTAATCTAGTTTATGCACATACCTGTACCAACTTGTAACAATCTCATACACATTCTCGTCTTTCAATTACCCGTTGAACCATTCGAAATAGAAGTTAAATACTCAAGGGTCTCACACAATAAGTATATATACCATGGGTTGAAGCCAAATCAAGGTAACTTATTCGAAGTACTAATATCATGGCCTGAAGCCAAATCAACCGATATGCATGGCCTGAAGCCAAATCGGTATATCTCGCACCCGAAGTGCTAATATCATGGCCAAAAGCCAACTCACTGTGTCCCTTAATGACATGTCACTAGTATCCTAAACTATTCCTAAGGTTCAACCGGGATTCCAACTATCAAATTTTCATTGAATCATTTCCAAACTTGTCCGTAGTCACATAATCACAATTTATGCTATATCAAAGCATATAAAATACATTTTGTAAGACCCAATTTATGCCTGGCCCCAATACAAAAATATAAAAAGTAAAAAAAAAAAAAAGAATAAAAAACCAACCAAAAATAATAAATTAAAACAAACCAAAATTACAGTCTAATCCATACAACCATTTATAAGCTCAAATACCCCTACCAGCCCAAACGACATACATAGACACAAAGCCAGTTAAAATAACCCAAACTGGCCCAATCCCAAAACTGGCCCGAATGGACCAAATGGTTTCAGCAAGCGAAACCCTAGGATCTATCGATGCTACAATGACTTCCATCGCGTGTCCCTACGAGCACGCTTACGACCTCCGGCAAGACCTCAGACGTGCCACGTCCACGCCTCCGTACGTCTTTTTTGTACCTGCAAATCAAACAAAAACAACAGCTAAGCAGAGAGAAAAAAAGAGAACATTGTATTTGATTTTTCTTTTCTTTTTTTTTTGGTTATAAAAATCGAAGCAAATATCTGTAAAAAGGGGGGCTTCCTCACGTTTTTGAAAAAAAAGAAAAAATACAAAAAATTTAGCAATACAACATAAAAAAAAAGGTGTTCCTTTTGGATTGATTTTTATTTTCTTCCTTCATTTTTTCGATTCTGTTCTCAACCGGTGATTCATCTTTCATTTTCTTTTTGAGTCTATTGCATGCAAATATAAAGAGAAAAGAAAGATCTTACCTTTGTAAGGGAAGCCATTGGACATCTTTTTCGTCGCAATAGAAACGGAGAGGTTTTTTGTGGTCGGAAGCATTGAAACTTGGCTGGGTTCGAAGGGTGGTGTCCGAAAAGGGCTTGAAACGACCAGAATCTACCATTAATCGCTGATTACCATGGCGCTTTAGTGGTCGGATTTCTTTTAGGTTGCGGCTGAGAGAGGAAGGGTTAGATTTTGGCTAAGAAGAAAATAATAAAAGGGGGCTAGGGTTTGTCTCTAAAAGGAGGCTGATGGTTTGGTTTAAAAAAAAATTGTCGTGTTTATAAGAGGGAATAAACGACGACGGCGTCGTATAGGGCGAACCGAATTCATCCGACCTGCTCCGATTGGGATCCGCGTGTTTTATCAAGTTTTGGGCTATTTTCCACTTTGTCCCTTCCTCGTTTTATTTAATTTTTAATTAAGTTTTCGTTTATTTCAATTTTGCCCAGTAATTTTGTGCAGTTTTAATTTTAATCCTTCTTTGAACGCAGCGTTTAATAACTTCAAAAAATTACGATTTTAATCCTTTTAGGTTTATACGCGTTGTATTTTAGTCTTTAATTTTTGTCCCAATGTTTTTATACTTATTTAATGATCCCTTTCAGTTTGTATTTATTTTAATTGAAGCCTTTTATTTTGATTATTTTATTTTTCATTTCTTGTATTCTTTTGAACTTATTTATTATCTATATTTTTGAATTGGTCTTAGTATATCATGTTGAATTATTTTCCTTATACTTTCACTTGTACATTTTCATTTGTTCAATTATATAGCTATTTATTTTAAAAATTCCCTTTTATGTATTACTTTATTTTAAAGATTTGTATAATGATTAGTTTAAATACACTTGTATATTATTAATTTATACATACACATATAGTTAATATTAAAGTTATTTTATTTACATATTATCGATTTTATAGTATTTTATATATTTTCTTTAAAATCCATTATGTATATACTATTGATTTTATATTATTATTATTATGTGTAATTTAATTCTTTCAAAGACCCTATTCTAAATTATATATCTATTCATTCGAATATTTTTAAAATATCATTATTCTTCTCATACATATATACATTATTTTATATCAAGTTTTTTATGACATGCATATTATTTAAATTGACACATATTATTGCATGTATAATATTTGCTTATTTATTTTAAATTTGCTATATTTTATTTTATGCTTAATTAGTTATAATTTCAATTTTTGATTCTTGATTAATAATGTTGGCATGTTCAAAATAGAAATTGTGAGATTATTGATTGTACATATATTGAATTGTATGTGCATAAATATTTTGTCAACCATTTGTACAAAGATCGTTTTCACCTATTATTATTCCATGTTCGATGTTATATTTTCGTTTCTCATTATCTAGTGATTCAATAAAAGCATTTTGAGTCAATTTTAAAATCATTTATTCAAAAGTTTCGAAACAAGGTAATATTTGTGCATTTGAAAATTAGAAGAAATCATGCCCAATCGTGCTGGGTGTGGGTTTTTGTTTGACCAAATAAACGAATACCCTTTCAAATTTTGTCTCTATTTTCAAAATAAGGTAATATTTGTGCATTTGGAAATTCAAAGAAATTGTGCCCAATCGGGCTGGTGTGTTTGTTTGTTTGACCAAATAAACGAATATCCTTTCAAATTTTATACATAATTTCAAAATAAGGCAATATTTGTGAGTTTGGAGATTCGAAGAAATCGTGCCCAATCGTGCTGGGTGTGGTTTTTTTTTGTCCAAATAACCAAATACCCTTTCAAAATTTCAATACATGTTCTTGGAGAATTTTGGGGATGAGTTTGAATTCGAGGACTCAGATTGTCGTGTCCAATCGTGCTGGATTGATACTCTATTCCTTTGGAACAAAGGAATCTCAATATTCAATCAAGTTATTTAAAATTAAAAAAAAAAACAGAATTTCAAAACCATTTTAAAATTTTCAACATTAAGACATCAATTGATCAATTTGGTACCAATTTTGGGCGTTGCGAGGGTGGTAATCCTTCCTTGCACGTAACCGACTCCTGAACCCTTTTTATTCCTGAAATTCGCAAACCAAAATTTATTTTATAGGTGACCCGATCACACCTCAAATAAAAGATCATTGGTGACTCCATTTCCATATTTTTAAAGCCAATTCCCATTTTTCAAAACATCGATAAAAAAATGGTTTCGACAGCTTGGCGACTCCGCTGGGGACTGGTTGAGAGTCAGGCCGTAAATTGATTAATTTTTGTCCTTTTGATTGAAAACTTGAAAAAGTGTTTTATCATGTTTCTTTTAAAGCATTTGTTTGTGCTATAACTACAACAATGTCGAATCGCATAATACTTGCATTTGCACTGCATGACCGTTGTGGTTACGCCTGTAAGTGGGAGTGAGAAACTATGCCTTTGTGAGGTTTTCACCTCCGCATGGGCTAGTGGTCTACTTCCGGGATACATCTGTACCTATGTGCTTCGTGATGTTTTCACCTCCACATGGCCATAGGGAAATGTATTCCCCTGAATCGAACTCGATCCATATGAGCCTATAATAGGTGAGGATTGAGGAATCTATTGGTTCAGGTGCCCTCTCTCTAGAACCAAACTACATATAGAAAATCCTAAGAGCTAACCATAGGTAAATCTATGTCAAACCCTAATGGTCACTCATTTAGGTAATCTATTTTGGTTGTTTATTTTTCTTGTTCTACCGTGTTTTGTGTTTATGTTTGCATTACATTGCAGTGCAGTGCATTGCATTGCATCATTATAGAAAGGAGATGTTGATTAGTAATTCAATTGCTAAATAGAGGAGTTTGTCATAAGGAAATGAATTTCTTGATAAAGTGGATTATAATACGGTTGTCCAGACATGGTCTGAGTAAACACAATAGAAGAAAGTTGATAGTCCGTGGAGGAATGCAAAACCTTGCCCGAAAGATTTAAATTGACAAGAATTGTGCAAGAGTCGTGATGCCTCAATTTTCTTAAAGAAGCTAATCAATATTGCAAGGAATAAGTGAGCAGCGAACCACGACCCAAATCAAGCCAAGTGGAAATAAAATAGATATCTTTTGGGTGGATTTGAAGGATTTGACTGCAGCGTCCCGGATATGAAGGAGAAGATCGATGTTTTCATCTGGACTATGAGGACAAAGCCGCATACGTAATCCATTTTATGTAAAGAAATTTGTTTTCTAGAGAAGCTTTTCTAATGGAATTGAATTTAGAATCAACGTCTCTTTTTTTCTTGCATTCATTTCATGCATTTGCATTTCATGCATTTGCATTACATAATTTGCATTGCATTTTCACATAAGGTCCCTAATTAGGTGAAATTATTTCAGTTAACCCAGAAAACTTAGAGCGAAGGTTGGAGAGATTAGAGCAAAGGCAAATACAAATGTAGGAGCAATTGGCCAAAATCCAGCAGGATATGCGAAATCAAATATGATGCACTAGTTAACTCAATTACTAATCGGAGGGCTTGAAAAAAGGAGTGGCCTAGTGGTTGACAGTGTGGATGATGATGAGGACATTGTTTATTCTCCAATGAGTGTCTCAGCCCGACCAGACATGCCCCCACAAGGGGCACCGGTCATTATTAAACCCCAATGTCAGATTAATACCTCAGCACTGTTAAATCTCCCGATGGGCTCAAGTTTTAACCCGAAGGATGATCGAGCCAAACCAGTTGTTCTGGCAGAAACAAAAAAAAAAAATGGGAGAATGGACTTCAAAGGTCCCGAAGAAGAAGGAAAAGGAAGTGAAGAGTATGAGTAGGTATAGCAAGGGTCACTCAGGGTTGATTACAGTAGGCCAGCTAAGGACAGTAATTGCCAGCCGTCAGGCATCCCCAAGGCAAGAACCCTATCCAAGATCAAACTCAGAAAAACTCCAGTTCGCGCCTATCCCAATCTTGTATAGGGAGTTGTACTGAATTTTGCTCGATGCACATGTTGTATCCCCTTTTCATATAGAACCAATACATCCTCCATACCCTAAATGGTACAATGTGAACGCCCAATGCAAAATACCATGCAGGAATTACGGGGCACTTGATGGAAAATTGCACTGTTTTTAAGAAAGTAGTCGAAAGACTCATCAGATTGGGTATCTAAAATTTTGTAATCTTTTTGGTGCTGAAAATTCGTTACCCAACCTTTCTGTTAAAGGAGTAAACATTGAGCTCAAGGAATTAGTGCAAAGCCTGATTGAAAAGATCAAAAACTCAAAGGAATATTAGGGAATCTAAACATTAGAGACATATTCCAAGAGAGAACCAGAGAATAGATTTTTTCAAGCTTCTACCTTTACGTACTTGGAAAGATTTTAAACAATGGGACTGTGGAAGGGATCCTAGTATTTTTTGAGTAATACTTAGAACATGCTTGTTGCTTTAAGTCCGAAGCAATAAGAATCTTTTTGAAATGGGCTTGTGTCCAGAATTTTTATTGAATAAAAATGCATCTTTTTGAGCAAATATTCTTTCATTATTTTTCATATTATACATTCTTTTATTCTTTTGGAATACTCTTTCATTCTTCATTTATGATCATATCGTATAAATAATCATCCTTAGAATCATTTTTGGATCTTTGTACTCAGGTACCCAGATATCAATGATCTGAGTGACGTTGTTACTAACTCCCTTTTTGAATGAGATATGGGTCTAAGGTGAAACACCCCAAACCCAGCCCACAAGCTTTGATTGGATTCAGCATGCTTCTTGAGGAAAAACTTGTTTTTGTTGTTTTGGAAAACATGTGTTTTTGTGGCAAGAGAATAGATTTGAAGTATGTTCTTGTTGAAAATCGTGTTGTGTTTTTTTTTTTAAAGTTTGTATCTTATCAAAACATTATTTTTATGATTTTATAAAATACAAAAGAAAAACCGAATTTAGAATTTATTATTAAGTCAAAAACCATAAGTATTTTGGTGTCAAAACAATTTAATGTGATTATCGAAAATATTTAATTATTTCGTTGAAGTTGAGCTTAGCAGAATAAAAATTTAAAACGTATAAATGAAACAGTTTATAGCAGCCTTATTACAAAAACATAGCCCAAAAATAAATCCAGAATAATAAAAATAAACGTAGTGGGTTTAATTAAAAGAAAATCCGAAATACTGAGTTGAGCAATGCCCACCACATAGTCCTCGCTGACTCGATCCATCACGCTAAGCGTCACCTGAAAAGATATCCCATAAAGGGTGAGTCAACAGACTTAACGTGTAACATAACACTAAAAACCCAATCGATCATAGCCATAAAGCCCATTTAAATCACATTTAGCCATAAGCCCATAATATAGCAAATCAGATAATAACAGATTAAATCACATGTACATATACAATGAAATGCAATCCCGAGCCCACTTAGATATCCATCCGCTACACACCACCCGTACCTACCAATCACACCGTGGGGATTACTAAATCGACCCTCCATCTGCTACACACCATCGAAGGTAGTCACTGCAATCAACTACAGATCGCCCTTATAAATTGTGGCATGGCCACCGGATAATTGTAACAGAGTCACCGGATTCATAATATGTGATCAAAGTCACCGGATTCATAATATGGTGACCGAAGTCACCGGATACATAATATTGTGATCAAAATCACCGGATAATGTGGTAAAAACCACCGGAACACTTCCCCTTTATCAATATCACCCATATGCCCATGCAATAAACATATTATTTCGATATCATGCCATATACCCCTAAAATCATAATGGAATCATACACATTTCATATTCATGCTTATAGCATTATTAACGAAGTATTAGGGGTAAACATACCTGAATACCATGTACCACTGAATGGTACCCGCAACCATTATCATACATATTTTTCTTAACACATGTAAATCATTAATATTATCGATCTATTAGAAATTTAGTGTAGTGCTACAAACCTTGTAATCACGAAGAATGATAGAATACTTAAGATTTCTGACTTTTGCCTACAACGTCGACAGTACCTACATAACACTATATGAGAAATCGATTATCACTAAAAAGATATGGCCTTTGGTCGAATATCATTATCTCCTTACCTTGGATTATTCAAATCCCGAATGATCTCCCCCTAAACGTCGGCTACAAAGGAACCCCAAAACTTTCCTTCAAGATTCAGCCAAAGAAATTAGGAGAATTAGAATCTTGATTTTCGATAGTCAAAGATAAATAAAGGAAAAGAGATTAACCTAAAAGAGATCCTTACCGAAAAAGAATGACCAAAACGCAAATGGTCAAAAACCTCCAAAAAAATTCGGCAGATGAAGTATAGAAATAGATTCAAATGAGAAAGATGATAGGTTTTTAGTGCTTAGTAGCAATCGGTTTCAATGGTGTCAATGAAGTGAAACTTTCAGCTTTAGAAGAGAATAGCAAAGGGTTATAGGTTCGGTTTTAACAAAATAGAAAGAAAAGAAGAGAAAGGAAAAGTAAAAGAAAAGAAGAAATGATCAAAGAGGCTAAATGGTTGCGGTTATAGAAGAAATTGAACAAAGAAAAAGTTTTTGATAATGGTGCACATTCGGTCAAGTAAGAAAAAGAATGAAAGAAAAATGCCTTCAAAAGTAGTAATATTTCGGTACCAAAAAGAAAGAAAAGCTTGAGAGGAAACGAAGAAAAAGAGATACCAATATGGTCAAAGATGGTAGCCAAAACAAAAAAAATTTTCACCTAATGCCAATGACAAATTCGGCTAAGGAGAAAGATTTTGGAGAAAAGGGAAAAGATGCACAAAATGCTAAGAATTTGGCCAACTATCCTCCCCCTAATCCCATACAATATTCGGCCAACCCCCTAGCCACCTATGCCATCCACATTCATGGTCAAAATGACCATGAAAAATTTCCAAAACATCACCCATTCATCAAGCCTTATGTCCCATTATCCTTCCATAACACCTTGATTCCATACCTTAACTAATAACTTGCCTTTTTCCTTTAGTCTACTATCCAAAAATGAAAGAAAATCCATCCATACCAAAAATAGAGCTTGACCGACACAATAGGAAAGAGAACAAAAAAAAATCCTTCCAATTACTAACTAAGGGATTCGAACCTCTCCCTTCATGCATTTACCCATGCGCCAACACCACTTTGCCAATTGACTTGTTGTGATTAAAACCTCATACCAATTTTTCTTAAGGCCAATCTTGCTTAGCTCCCATTTTAAAACTAAAAAAAAAATCTAATATTTTTCTAAAGCATTCTCCTACATTCTAAAATTCCCGAAGTCCTCAAAACACATACAATCAGCACACAACATATCATTGCACGCATTCAAGCGAAAAAAATTCATAACCCCTAAATCTTGGATATTACATAAGGGATCTAAAGACTTTGAAGATGACAGAGATTGTAGCCTATCTTTTGATTTGTTAAGGATGGTAGAGCAAGATGAGAATAAACTCCACCTTGAAAAGGGTCAGTAGATGTTGCGAGCTTAGGAAAGGGGCAAAAATCGAAGCCTAATTCACCACAGAAATAAGGTGAGACATCATTGAGCTATTTTCAAGAATTCAAGACATTTTTGGACAATCATATCAAGGCACGCCAAGCTTTTGAAATGTGGGCATGCTATTAAGATTGGTGTTTAAAAAAACCCATACTAATGGTTCTACAATAGTCGGGCTAATCATGAGGTTTAGGATACTGGTCTACCCAGAAAGGAAAATTGCATCAAATGCCAAATTGAGAAAGACAGGACTTATGTGCCTCCTCCATTTTGTATATACGTGGGGCATGGTGGTTATCAAGCCAATCTCATCAAAAGCTTCTGGCCAATATCGATTCATTTTGTGGATGTTGGTTACTTCACTAAGATGGTAAAAGTCACTTCATATGCCAATACTAAAAAGTCGATAGTCAGCAAAAAAAAAAAAAAAAACAAAGTCAAAAATAAAAAAAATCTAAAAAATAAAAAAAACCAAAAAAATGATGTCGAAAAGATTCATATTTAACAGCACAATGTCAAAAGTCTGGTCTGTTCAAAGATCATGTGCCACATATCAGTGCAGCAAAAACGACCAAAAAGAAAAACAAAAGATCATAAAAAGATCGAGACTTGTAAGGATTGGCATACAGAAGTTACTATTTACCCTTTATGCTTATCAAACGTTGGCTAAGACTGTCACCAGGGCAACATATTTCTCATTGGTTTTGCCCATTGGAGTTGAAATTCTATCAGAGCTGAAATTGGATGAGGCAGAATGAATCCAATCTCAATATGATCAATTGAATTTGAAGAATGTTAAAAGCTATCTGTCATGGTCAGATGCTGCAAGCTCACATTAAAAATGATTCGCCTTAGAAAATTTCATGATAGGGCTTTGAAGAAAACTTTTCCCATGCAAAAGGGGCTTCAGAAGAAAGTGGATGCCAAACTGGGAAGGACTTTATGCAGCGAAGAAGGCCTATTCTAGGGAAGCATGAATATCGACCGAGATGGATTGTAACATCCTAAAATTGGGGTTATTTGTGATTAAATTATTTTTCTTGCGGTTGAATTGCTGTGATATTATTTGTGGTGTAATAAGACTTGATTAGGGGTCTTGAGTAGGCTCGGAATAGTAGAAAATTTTATTTGGAAGCTTTAAAGGTAGGGAGCCTTAGTAAGTAGGGGTTACAAGGTTAAAAGAGGGAACTTTTGACACTAAAAAGGCCTTGGAAAAGTGGCAACAGGGAGGCCACTTAGGAGCTGGAGTTGACGCCATAAGAGGAGCAAGGGAGACTAGGTTCGAGCTGCAAAATTCTCCTTTTGCTCTTTATTTTGGACTGACAAAGAGAGAGAGGAGTGTTCAAGTTAAACACTTGAGGATAATAGGATATTAAGGATATTATTAGCTTTTAATTGGATTATATTTGGTTAAATCTAAAAAGGTTGGCAAAGAGTAAAAGAAGGAATTTAACTTATTCAAATTCTTTTGGATTATGTCAAATTATTGGGCAAGAGTGATTCAAGGAAGTGGCCAAATTTTGGACTCCTTGAAGAGGAGTGGACGGCAAGGTGACTAGTTGAAAGGGGGGAGTGCCGAATTTTCTTAGTCTTTCACTTGATAATTTTCGGCTAGCATCTCTTTTTCTTTCTCTTCCAATCTCTCTCAAAAATCGATACCTTCGTTGCCATTTTTCTTTTTTCTTCTTTTGATCTTTGGCCGAAACTCCTATTCCATTTTCTCTTCCTCTTCTTCACTCAAAACCAAACCTTGATTGTTATCAACCATAGCCAAAACCCTATCTCCCTTTTTCTCATTATTTTCTTCCTCTAGCCGAATCTATTCCCTATCTATGTGCCGAAATTTCTTTCCTTCTATTTAACTCACCTTGGCCGAATATTAAGTGTGGTGTTGATCTCTTCGGGATTCCTTTGTCAATCGTTTTGGGAAGGTAAGTACTCTAGGCCGAATGAATATTTCTTTCCTCTTGATTCTCTGTCAATTTCGATACATGGAAAAGCCAAAATTTAGCATTTGTTGATAGTTTGGCTAATCTTTCTTGAAACCGATGTCATCTAGGAACTATGGGATTTTTGAAGCAATAGATCTGACTCTCCATTTTCTACCAAGTCGGGTTTGGTAAGTGTTGGTAAGAATCTATTCTAGTAAAATAGATTTATTTGGAATTCGAAAGCTGAAGGCCATTGTTATGAATATTGTTGGTTGACCGATTATAGAGAGGTGAAATAGATTCGTGTATCGTGTGCTGTGGTTAGTACTCAAAAGCGGTTAGGTAAGGTTTCGGGTTCATGTGTAACCCTTTGGAATTAATTTGGTTTGGCCGAATGGTCTAGGGCACTAACCTTGTGTTTGGCCGAATATAGGGGCAAGGAAATCTAGTGTGGTCGACTTGATTCTTCGGGATTTGGGACTCTCATTAGTAACAGGTGTGTACATACACACTTTATAACTAATTAATGTGCTAAGTATTTTGTGTATGTTAAATCGGATTTGTGTAGCTTCGGATTTAATACCATAAAGGTATAAGCAAGGCTTCAGGTAAGTCCTTGTCGTTATGAGTTCTTTATGATGCTTTTGGGAAGCATGACATATTTGGTATATGTGACTTAAATATATGGTTAATGATAAATCCAGTGTATGTTGCTAAATAAGCATGTTGGCATGATTTCGGTTAAATATCATGGATTGATGTGGGATATATGAGTGGAGGAGGAAGTGATATTCGTGTCGACGGACACCAGTGGTTTGGTACCACATTTCGTGACTACGGTCACCAGAGGTTTGGCACCTCCAGAGGTTTGGCACCTCATAGCGTCTTGTCCCAGTGGCTTAGCACCACAGTGGGTTGGCCCCACAGATTATATTATGGGATCGACGCCAGTAATTTGGTATCACACGTGGGTTGGCCCCACCAGTGGTTTGGCACCACAAATATTGATGAATCTCGTGACTTTAAGTCACCAGTGGTTTGGCACCACCAGTGGTTTGGTACCACACGGGGTAGAGAAGGGTGTTTGGATGGCTAGGTTGGGTGCATAATTTAGTGCATGTTAATTTGTTATAAATTGTGTATGTTGTTGCACTAAACCGGGAAAAGGGATTACACATGAGTCTTGGTGACTCACCTTTTCCTTTAACATTTTTCAGGTGACTCGTGAAGCGGATGAGGAGCCGGATGGACTCGAGGTGGCCATGCAGTGAAATTATGGACTAGATGAACTTTGAATTATTTTTATTTTATTTTGGTTTTATTTATTTAAGTTGTAATAAGGCCTCCTAAGATTATTTTTATTATTTTACATGTTTGGGATTATTTGTTTAAACCACTTAACAACTTTAAAATGATTACACAAGTTTTATTAAATTCAAACGAAAATGTTTTCTTTCGTACCATCGGGTGCATTGATAGAGTTGGTAAACAACATGACTTAAAATAACAAGGCTATACACCTCAACTGTTTTTTTTTTTAAACAAGACAATATCTTTTACTTAAATTAAATCTGCTAAACAAGGGTTTTCAAAATATTTTCATCTGTAACATATCGAATCTGGTCATAGTGTTTGGGCCGAGTTTGGGGTGTTACAAAATTGGTATCAGAGCCCAGTTCAAAGCTCGGCTGTGGGGGCCAAGGCCCAAAATGTTTTGGTAGGCCTTTGTGAAGTATTTTTGGGTTTTTGAACAGCATGGCACCGAGTCTCCGGCACCGATCCACCGAGGTAAGTACTTCTAAACTACTGTGTGTATTATCTTCTGTAGAAGGGTAGGTATGGAATGTAGATAGTATGATAGGAACTTGAACCCTAGGATTAGACTACTCAAACACAAAACACATAAGACTTAATGCACTAAACCAATCTATGGCTAAGCCATTGAGCTAGGGTGTGGTAACCCCTGTACGCATGTCTAGGATTGGATTCGAAAGAGCTTGGTATTTAAGCAGTCCTAGTGACTCACCTCCTCTTCACAGGAATCCTACCTGGTGCGTAGCTTCGGTTCACCCTAACTCAGAGGGCTCAGTGGTGTGGCAACCTCTGTGCGCATGTCTAGGAATGGTTTCGGTGGGAGCTTGGTATTTAAGCAGTCCACGTGACTCACCTCCTCTTCACTCGAATCCTGCCTGGTGCGTAGCTTTGGTTCACCCTGACCAAGAGGGCTCGGTCATAGGCTAAACATAATGACTAAAACCCGAAAGGTAACTAGCCATGTTTTTTTTTAGAAAAAGAAAACAACAAAACCCTAATTTTCTTTAAAACTCTTAAAATTACTCTTTTAAATTTTGAAAACTATCGTTATAATATTTCTCAAAAAAAATTTTAATTTGTGAAAATTACAAAAATGCCCTTAGGGATAAAATTACCAAAATACCCTTGGTTCATAACATGCCGACTACTCAATGGTTTGGCCCAAAATTTCATTATTTTATAAATATGCAAAAACCCTAACTTGTAAACTATCGAAGAAATATTTTGGTTTTGGAAAAATTACGAAATTGCCTCAACTTACAAAATTACCAAAATGACCCTAATTTTAAAATTTTTGCAACATCATCATTTGAAAAGTGAAACTCTCAAAAGAACCCTCAAAGTTTTACAACTTTTAAAAATATCCCGATTTATTAATTTTTTTCAAATTTACCCTGGTTTGCAAAAATTACCAAAATACCCCTGGTTCTCAAAACTTTATCGTACCTTTAATTTGACAAATTTTTGAAATAACCTCCAATTTTGGGAATTTTAAAATGTCTTGATTTATTAAAAGTTCTCGAAATTTCTTTTATTACAAAAAAATACCCTTGTAGAAAAATGACGAAAATACCCCTGGGATAGAAACGGACAGAAATGCCCGAAAGAATGAGTGTGTAGGAAAGGTATTAGGGAATGGATGTGCTTTCCTGTGTGAACTAGGATAGAAGACTTAAAACTTTGATTGGTCAAAAGAATCTCTAATAAACTCTCTCCATAAAATTTTTTCGCGGGTAACCAAGTGAAACAAGTACTAATCCATAAAAATTTCTTAATCAGATTAAAGCGCGTAGTTAAGAATGAGCTCTAGAGGACGTGGCTGACGTGGATGCGGTAGGGGAAGGATGACCGTGTCAAAACCCGTGAGGTCGGGTCAGGGGTCTGGAGAATGAGGTACCACTGCCACCACCACCCCCAACTTTTGGAGCTGAGGATCAGGATCAGACGAGAGGTGAGGCAGTATCGCAAGCTATGTTGTGAGTCCTTGAGATGGTGGCTGGGGCGAGTGGAGGTATGGGAGCTCGAAAGTCTGCACCGGCGACTTCGATCCAACAATTTGAGGTGTTTCGGGGAGTATCGGGTGTGGCACCCAGTGCGGCGGAATACTGGTTGGAATCGACTGAGAGGATCATGAATGATCTTGATCTGAAAAATGAGGAGGAGCTGAAAGGAGCGGTGTCACTTCTAAAGGATGAGTCATATCAGTGGTGGCTCACGGTTAGAGATGGTGCTACGACAGATGATCTTACTTGGGAGTATTTCAAAGCTGCTTATCAAAAGAAGTATGTGGGCACCAGCTACACTGATGCGCAGAGGAAAGCTTTTCTGGGGTTGGTACAAGAAAATAAGACTGTGTCAGAGTATGAAGTGGAATTTTTGATACTGAGCCGCTATGCTCGGGGAATTGTATCAACAGAGCATGAACGGTATGTCCGCTTTGAAGATGGACTTAGGGATGATTTAAGGTTATTGATTGCTCCACAGCAGGAGCGTGAGTTTGCTGTTCTGGTAGAAAAGGCTATGGTAGCCGAAGGGGTCAAGGAGTCCGTGAGACAGAGCTATGATAGGAACAAGCAGAAAAGAGGATTTGGGTCATCTGGAGCGGGAAGTAATGCACAAAAGAGGGCTAGGCAGAGTGGGCCAAATCAGACAGGGAGGCCTATGGCTACTAATCAAAGACCAGCTCAGTGTAATCATTGTGGAAAATCACATTAGTGAGGTTGTTGGACCAGTGAAAGAGGATGCTTTGAATGTGGATCTTTGGATCACCGTGTAAGGGACTGTCCTCGGAAGTTAGCTAAGAATCAGCCAGAGGGTCAGAATCGTGCTCAGGCTAGAAATGTAGGACCACCACAGAGGGGTCGTGTTAATGGTAGAGGAGGCAATGGTTCTAATCGAGGTTGTGGGAATCCGAGAAGAGGGGCAGGCAACACAGAAGTGAGGCAACCTGGTTTAGTCTACGCAGCGAGGCGTCGAGAGGAGGGTGACGCACCGGACGTCATAACCGGTACATTCCTAATTTTTGGTCTTTCATATGTTGCATTAATTGATGTGGGTTCAACACATTCATACGTTGCTAGTAGTGTGGTAGAGACCATGAGCGAGACTTTGAGACTACTTCTAGGAGATGATGATGAATTAGCCCTCTCGGTCACTCAGTAGTTGTAAACAAGCTATATAAGGATGTACCCTAGAACTCCAAGGGGTAGTGCTTGTGGTCGATCCGATGGAACTACCGCTTGGGGAGTTCGATTTAATTCTTGGAATGGATGGTTGGTTAAGCATCGTGCAATTTGGATTGCTTGTTGCTAAGCGCATGGTTCTAAAGATGGTGAGGGTGATGAAGTGGTCATGATAGGTAATAGAAGGATTACCTATCCAACGTGGTGTTTGCGTTGAAGGCGGAGAAGATGGTCAGGAAAGGGTGTGAGGCATTTTTGGTTCGAATTTGTGCCTTAGAGGCTAAGGAGTCAGCAGTTGAGAAGGTTCGAACGGTCGGGGAATTCACTGATGTGTTTCCAGAAGAACTTTCGGGTTTGCCTCTTGATCGGGAAGTTAAATTCGGTATAGACTTATTACCCGGAACGGCGCCTGTGTCTATAGCACCCTACCGAATGGCACCAAAGGAATTGGTGGAGCTGAAGGCTCAAATTCAGGAACTCTTGGACCGAGGGTTTATCCGACCAAGTATATCTCCATAGGGAGCACCTGTGCTATTTGTCAAGAAGAAAGATGGGTCAATACGGATGTGTATCGACTACCGTCAGCTGAACAAGTTAATGATCAAAAACAAGTATCCGTTGCCCCGGATTGATGACTTGCTTGACCAACTGAAGGGTGCATCAGTTTTCTCGAAGATAGACCTTAGGTCGGGTTATCATCAACTTAAGGTAAAGGAGGTTGATGTTCACAAGACGGCGTTCCGTACTCGGTATGGGCATTATGAATTTCTAGTGAGGCCATTTGGGTTGACCAACACACCTGCAGCATTCATGGACTTAATGAATAGGGTGTTTCAGTAGTATTTGGATCAATTTGTCGTGGTATTTATAGGCGACATATTGGTTTACTCAAAGACGGATGAAGAGCATGACAAGCATTTGCGGATTGTTCTACAAGTTTTGAGGGAAAAGCAGTTATTCGCCAAATTCAATAAGTGCGAATTTTAGCTTAGTGAGGTGGCTTTCTTAGGTCACGTGGTGTCAGCTGAAGGGATTAGAGTGGATCCTCGCAAGATCGAAGCGGTGTTAGATTTGAAACCGCCTAAGTCAGTGGAAAAAATTCAAAGTTTTCTGGGTCTGGCAGGGTATTATCGAAGATTTGTGGAAGGGTTCTCTTTAATCGTAGCCCCACTAACTAAGTTATTAAGAAAAGGAGTTCCATTTGTATGGTCGAAGAAGCAGCAGGAAAGTTTTGACAAACTAAGAAAGATTCTAAAGGAAGCTCCAGTTCTGGTACAGCTTGAGGCAGGGAAGTTATTTACGGTTTATTGTGATGCATCCCATACGGGGTTGGGATGTGTATTGATGCAGGAAGGGAAGGTAGTGGCCTTTGCATCCCGTCAGCTAAGAGCGTATGAGGTTAATTATCCAACTCACGACTTGGAGTTAGCAGCAGTTGTTTTCGCTTTAAAGATATGGAGGCATTACTTGTATGGGGAAAAGTTGATAGTCTACACGGATCACAAGAGTTTGAGGTTTCTGTTAACTCAGAAGGATTTGAACTTGAGGCAGCGATGGTGGATTGAGTTGTTGAAGGACTACGACTGTTCTATTGAGTACCATCCGGGCAAAGCTAACGTGGTGGCTGACGCGTTAAGTCGGAAGGTCGTGGCGGACTTAAGAGCGATGTTTGCTCATTTGAGTCTATATGACAATGGAAGTCTTTTGGCGGAGCTGCAAGTTAAGCCAACTTGGGTCGAGGAGATTAAGGAAAAACAGTTAATAGATGGAAGTTTGAATGCACGAAGATTGTAAGTTCAAAATGGTGGTTTAGAAGGGTATAGCTTGTCCGATGATGGAGTATTATGCTTTCAAGGGTGAGCTTGTATGCCGAAAGATGTGGAATTGAGGCAGAAAATTCTTCAAGATGCACATAGCAGCCCATACGCTATGCATCCTGGAGGTAGTAAGATGTATGGAGCTTTACGGAAACAATTCTGGTGGCCAGAGCTAAAGCGCGAGGTAACTGAATTTGTGGGAAGGTGTCTGACGTGTCAGCAGGTTAAGGCTGAACATCAGTTGCCATCGGGTTTACTTCAACCAGTGAAGATCCCTCAGTGGAAATGGGAGAGGATCACGATAGATTTTGTCAGCGGGCTACCCCTTACGCCCAGCAAGAAGGACACAGTTTGGGTAATTGTGGACCGCCTGACTAAATCAGCTCACTTCATACCGGTAAGGGTGGATTACTCACTTCAGAAGCTAGCTAAGCTGTATGTGTCAGAAATAGTGAGGTTGCATGGTGTGCCGGTATCGATCACCTCAGATAGGGATCCCAGATTTACGTCAAGGTTCTAGAAAGCGTTGCATCAAGCTTTGGGTACACGATTGGATTTCAATATAGCTTTCCATCCACAGACGGACGGGCAGTCGGAAAGGGTCATACAGATTTTAGAAGATATGCTAAGAGGTTGTGTTCTAGATTTCAGTGGTAGTTGGGAAGAGTATTTACCATTAGCAGAATTCGCTTATAACAATAGTTATCAAGCGAGTATTCAGATGGCTCTATATGAAGCACTGTATGGACGAAAGTGCCATACTCCTACGTGTTGGACAGAGTTGGGTGAACGACAAGTTTTGGGTCCAGAGTTGGTGACAGAAATAGAAGATAAAGTTAAGGTGATTCGGGCTCGTCTTAAGGAAGCGTCAGATAGGCAGAAATCTTATGTTGATCTTAAGCGTAAGGAAATGGAATATGCAGTAGGAGATAGAGTTTAAGGAAATGGAATATGCAGTAGGAGATAGAGTTTTTCTGAAGGTATCACCTTGGAAAAAGGTATTGAGATTTGGGCGAAAAGGGAAGCTAAGCCCAAGGTTCATCGGCCCATATACAGTGTTAAAGCGAGTAGGACTAGTAGCTTATCAGCTCGAGTTGCCGGCAGAGTTGAGTCAGATTCATAACGTCTTTCATGTGTCGATGCTTAGACGGTATCGGTCAGATCCATCACACGTTGTGCCAGTGGCAGAGATTGAGGTAAACTCGGACTTATCTTTCGAGGAAGAACCAGTCCAGATCTTAGAGCGAGATGTCAAAGTTTTGCGTAGAAAGTTAGTACCTTTGGTGAAAGTGCTATGGCGAAACCATGGTGTAGAGGAAGCCAAGTGGGAACCCGAGGATGTGATGTGGCAGCAATACCCCCATCTCTTCTAATTAGGTAATTTCAAGGCCGAAATTATTTTTAAGGGGGTAGAATTGTAACATCCTAAAATTGGGGTTATTTGTGATTAAATTATTTTTCTTGTGGTTGAATTGCTGTGATATTATTTGTGGTGTAATAAGACTTGATTAGGGGTCTTGAGTAGGCTCAGAATAGTAGAAAATTTTATTTGGAAGCTTTAAAGGTAGGGAGCCTTAGTAAGTAGGGGTTACAAGGTTAAAAGAGGGAACTTTTGACACTAAAAAGGCCTTGGAAAAGTGGCAACAGGGAGGCCACTTAGGAGCTGGAGTTGACACCATAAGAGGAGCAAGGGGAGACTAGGTTCGAGCTGCAAAATTCTCCCTTTTTGCTCTTTATTTTGGATGGTAAGAGAGAGAGAGGAGTGTTCAAGTTAAACACTTCAGGATAATAGGGATATCAAGGATATTATTAGCTTTTTAATTGGATTATATTTGGTTAAATCTAAAAAGGTTGGAAAAGAGTAAAAGAAGGAATTTAACTTATTCAAATTCTTTTGGATTATGCCAAATTATTGGCCAAGAGTGATTCAGGAAGTGGCTAAATTTTGGACTCCTTGAAGAGGAGGACGGCAAGGTGACTAGTTGAAAGGGGAGTGCGAATTTTCTTAGTCTTTCACTTGATAATTTTCGCTAGCATCTCTTTTCTTTATCTTCCAATCTCTCTCAAAACCGATACCTTCATTGCCATTTTTTTTTCTTCTTTTGATCTTTGGCTGAAACTCCTATTCCATTTTCTCTTCCTCTTCTTCACTCAAAACTGAACCTTAATTGTTATCAACCATAGCCGAAACCCTTATCTCCCTTTTTCTCATTATTTTCTTCCTCTAGCCGAATCTATTCCCTATCTATGTGCCGAAATTTCTTTCCATCTCTTTAACTCACCTTGGCCGAATATTAAGTGTGGTGTTGATCTCTTTGGGATTCCTTTGTCAATCGATTTGGGAAGGTAAGTACTCTAGGCCGAATGACTATTTCTTTCCTCTTGATTCTCTGTCGATTTCGATACATGGAAAAGCCGAAATCCGGCATTTGTTGATAGTTTGGCTAATCTCTCTTGAAACCGATGTCATCTAGGAACTACGGGATTTTTGAAGCAATGGATCTGACTCTCCATTTTCTGCCAAGTCGGGTTTGGTAAGTGTTGGTAAGAATCTATTCTAGTAAAATAGATTTATTTGGTATTCGAAAACTGAAGGCTATTGTTATGAATATTGTTGGTTGACCGATTGTAGAGAGGTGAAACAGATTCGTGTATCGTGTGCTGTGGTTAGTACTCAAAAGCGGTTAGGTAAGGTTTCGGGTTCATGTGTAACCCTTTGGAATTAATTTGGTTTGGCCGAATGGTCTAGGGCACTAACCTTGTGTTTGGCCAAATATAGGAGCAAGGAAATCTAGTGTGGCCGACTTGATTCTTCAGGATTTGGGACTCTCATTAGTAACATGTGTGTACATACACACTTTATAACTAATTAATGTGCTAAGTATTTTGTGTATGTTAAATCGATTTGTGTAGCTTCGGATTTAATACCATAAAGGTATAAGCAAGGCTTCAGGTAAGTCCTTATCGTTATGAGTTCTTTATGATGCTTTTGGGAAGCATGACATATTTGGTATATGTGACTTAAATATATGGTTAATGATAAATCCGGTGTATGTTGCTAAATAAGCATGTTGGCATGATTTGGTTAAATATCATGGATTGATGTGGGATATATGAGTGGAGGGGAAGTGATATTCGTGTGTCGACGAACACCGTGGTTTGGTACCACATTTCGTGACTACGGTCACCGTGAGGTTTGGCACCTCCGAGGTTTGGCACCTCATAGCGCCTCGTCCCGGTGGCTTAGCACCACAAAGTGGGTTGGCCCCACTGATTATATTATGGGATCGACGCGGTGATTTGGTATCACACGTGGGTTGGCCCCACCAGTGGTTTGGCACCACAAATATTGATGAATCTCGTGACTTTAAGTCACCAGTGGTTTGGCACCACTAGTGGTTTGGTACCACACGGGGTAGAGAAGGGTGTTTGGATGGCTAGGTTGGGTGCATAATTTAGTGCATGTTAATTTGTTATAAATTGTGTATGTTGTTGCACTAAACCAGAAAAGGGATTACACACTAAGTCTTGGTGACTCACCTTTTCCTTTAACATTTTTCAGGTGACTCGTAGCGCGGATGAGGAGCCGGATGGACTCGAGGTGGCCATGCAGTGAAATTATGGACTAGATGAACTTTGAATTATTTTTATTTTATTTTGGTTTTATTTATTTAAGTTGTAATAAGGCCTCCTAAGATTATTTTTATTATTTTACATGTTTGGGATTATTTGTTTAAACCACTTAACAACTTTAAAATGATTACACAAGTTTTATTAAATTCAAACGAAAATGTTTTCTTTCGTACCATTGGGTGCATTGATAGAATTGATAAACAACATGACTTAAAATAACAAGGCTATACACCTCAACTATTTTTTTTTAAAACAAGACAATATCTTTTACTTAAATTAAATCGGCTAAACAAGGGTTTTCAAAATATTTTCATCTGTAACATACCGAATCTGGTCATAGTGTTTGGGCCGGGTTTGGGGTGTTACATGGATAGCAAGGACCTGCCCAATCTGGTGAATTTGAAAAAAAAAGAAAAGAAAAATAAATAAAAAGAAGAAAAAGGAGAGGCCAAGGCGAAAACCCGCAAAAGGCGTTTTGAGACCAAAGGTGATTTGAGTTGAAAACCTGAAAAGGGCGGCTCAAATTTTGATAAAAAATGAGGCATACAATAGTCTTGCTATGCCTGAATTAACAATGAAGAAGTATGCTACGTCTTGGGGCATCGACAAAGTACTTCAGATCCCCTAAACACATGTCGAACTTAAAATGGTCCTCATGAAGTTTGAACTGAGAAGCTCAGTCTGCGATATCTGGGGCACCTAGTTTTCCATCTTATCCATTTTGAATTTGCTATCTTTGACTACCTTATTCTTTTCAAGATACGCCTTTAATAAAATCCCTGCTTAATTGCATTTGCTAGCTTTGATTAACTTGCTTGTTTTGAGCTATGCTCCCAATTAATTTCCTTCTTGTCCATGGTTATGATCTTTTTCAGACACTTTGCATTGAAATAACGATTAGTGGACTAATAACACTTTCACAAAAGAAGTTTAGCATATTACTCTGGAAGCTTTTGAATAATACAAGAACCTAAAATAGGGAAATTGTTTAGAACTTACCAAGCTTAAGGGCTGGAAATGTTGGAGTAGGAAAAGTCTAAATTGGGGCTATCTCCTTGGATTTTTTGTCAAAATAGTTAGTGGTACAATCTCAACGGAACACGAGTAATGACAACCCAAGTGTAAAACAGGAATCATTCACAAGAAGAAATGATATTTTGCGTCCATGCAAATATCATGCATTGATATGGTTAGGTCACCTGGGAAGCGATCAGTTGATTGAAGAAGTTGTAGTCCTCTACCCCTGAGATGTGGTGGCATGGATGGAAAATGATACAAGTCCCGTTCCTTAGTTAGCAATGTGATCGATTGAAGAAGAAAGAAATCCTACATTTCAAGGTCGTAGTGGGATAGATGGGAAGAGATTTAGATCCTACACCCCTAAGTCAAAATGAGATGAACCTTAAAGTTACAGTGGGGCAAGTCTGTTGAGCAAGATATTTGTTTTCTCGGGTTTTCTATCAAGAATACCATCCGAACAAGAGGGTATCATATTACCCTGACAAACAATGAGCGATGACGCCTTAAAAAAGGATCATTTTATGGGATTCTGCATTCATCCAAAGCACATTTAGTTAGGAGCATTTGATTCATTCCGATCGCTGCATCCTAATCATTGTAAGAAATCACTCTCATGACATTCTGCATTCATACAAATGTCATCCATAAGACACATCTATTTAGGAGCATTTGATTCATTCCGATCATTGTATCCTAATCATTGTAAGAAATCATTCTCATGACATTCTGTATTCATACAAATGTTATCCATAAGACACATCTATTTAGGGGCATTTGATTCATTCCAATCATTGCATCCTAATCTTTGTAAAAAGACCATTCTCATGACATTCTGCATTCATACAAATTTCGTCCATAATACATTTCTTTAGGAGCATTAAATTCATTCTGATCATTGCATCCTAACCATTTTGCATAGGCATAAACACAAAAATGATTTAATAGGACAGGTCTCCTAGAGGACATTGTCACAATATCGGTGAATTCAAAGATCTTGCCTTCCTAAGTGAAGCAGATCAAAGATAGCAAATCTGGCAATCCTGATGTTATAGGAGCAGATTAGAGACAATCCTATCTCCTTGACCAGCAGTGGAATAGGTCAAAAATTGTAGATTTTGTCGCCCTAAGCAGTAGTGGACCAAGATCGAACGGCAAATCTTATCTCCTAAGGAGTAGTAGAGCATATTTAAGCCACCAGCCCTATCTCCCTGATCAGCAGTGGAATAGGTTGAAGATTTTAGATCTTGTCACC
Organism: Gossypium rotundifolium; assembly: GCA_025506655.1. Classification (NCBI taxonomy): domain Eukaryota; kingdom Viridiplantae; phylum Streptophyta; class Magnoliopsida; order Malvales; family Malvaceae; genus Gossypium; species Gossypium rotundifolium. Next base: position 133,240,814 of record CP106722.1, read on the forward strand.
CTAAGCAGTAGGGAACCAAGATCAAATGGCAAATCTTATCTCCCTAAGCAGTAGTGGAGCAGATTTAAGCCACCAGCCCTATCTCCCTGACGAGCAGTGGAATTGGTCAAAGATTGTAGATTTTGTCGCCCTAAGCAGTAGTGGACCAAGATCGGACGGCAAATCTTATCTCCCTAAGAAGTAGTGGAGCAGATTTAAGCTACCAACCCTATCTCCCTGACCAGCAGTGGAATAGGTCGAAGATTGTAGATCTTGGCACCCTAAACAATAGGGAACCAAGATCGAACGGCAAATCTGGTCTTCCAAAGCAGTAGTGGAACAGATTTAAACCATCAGTTGGGAAATCTTGAAGTCTCATGAGCAAATCGAAGCCATACAAGTCTTATTTCCTCAAGGTTCCAGTGGAGTAGGTCGAAGTTACAAATCCCTCCTCCCTGAGTGTACTGAGGATCAACCTTTATTTCCAAGAAGTTTCAATAAGAAGATCGAAACTACAAATCTCTTCTCTCTAGATTCTTATCACCTCGAAGTCCCAGTGGAGTAGGTCAAAGTTACAAATCCCTCATTCCTGAGTGTATTGAGGATCAACCTATATTTTCGAGAAGTTTCAGTGAGAAGATCGAAACTACAAATCTCTTCTCTCTGGATTCTTATCACTTCGAAGTCCCAATGGAGCAGGTCGAAGTTACAAATCCCTGCTTCTTGAGTGTATTGAGGATCAACATTTATTTCTGAGAAGTTTCAGTGAGAAGATTGAAACTATGAATCTCTTCTCTCTGGATTCTTATCACCTCGAAGTCCTAGTGGAGTAGGTCGAAGTTACAAATCCCTCCTCCTTGAGTGTATTGAGGATCAACCTTTATTTCTAAGAAGTTTCAGTTAGAAGATCGAAAATACAAATCCCTTCTCCCTGTATTCTCATCTCTTTGAAGCTCCAGTGGAGTAGGTCGAAGCTACAAACTCTTCTCCCTAAAATTACATTAGAATGGGATGGAAGCACCACCCTGAAGATGCAGCGGGATGGAACAAAGCTACTCGAAAAAGAAAAGCACTAAAAGAGGCACTACCAGACAAAATTGTCCCTTTTTGAAGTCTTTGCTCTAGTCTCGTTACACGACAATGAGCAAAGAGAGGCAGCTGTAATACCCAATTTATGACCGAGCCCAATACCAAAATATAAAAAGCAAAAAAAAAAAAGAATAAAAAACCAACCAAAAATAATAAATTAAAGCAAACCAAAATTATAGTCCAGTCCATACAACCATTTATAAGCCCAAATATCCCTACCAGCCCAAACGACATACACAGACACAAACCCAGTTAAAATAACCCAAATTGGCCCAATCCCAAAACTGGCCCGAATAGACCAAATGGTATGAGCAAGTAGAAACCCTAGGATCTGTCTAGTGCCGCAATAGCTTCCATCGCGTGTGTCCCTACGCGCACTCTACAGCCTCCAGTGCACAGTCTCCGTATGCGCCACGTCCACGCCTCCGTACACCTCCTTTGTACCTGCAAATCAGACGAAAACAACAGTAAAGCAGAGAGAAAAAAGAGAATATTGTATTTGATTTTTCTTTTCTTTTTCTTTTCGGTTATAAAAACCAAAGAAAATATCATTAAAAAGGGGGATTTTTCACATTTTTGAAAAAAAGAAATACAAAAATACAAAAAATTTAGCAATACAACATCAGAAAAAAGGTGTTCCTTTTGGATTGATTTTTTTTCTTCCTTTGTTTCTTCGATTCTGTTCTCAACCGGTGATTCATCTTTTGTTTTCTTTTTTAGTCTATTGCATACGAATATAAAGAGAAAAGAAAGATCTTACCTTTGTAAGGGAAGCCATCGGACGTCTTCCTTCGTCGCGATCGAAATAGAGAGGTTCTTCGTGGTCGGAAGCATTAAAACTTGGCTGGGTTCGTAGGGTGGTGTCTGAAAAGGGCTTGAAACAACTAGAATCTGCCATTATTTGCTGATTACCGTGGCGCTTTAGTGGTCGGATTTCTTTTAGGTTGCGGTTGAGAGAGGAAGGGTTAGATTTTAGCTAAGAAGAAAATAATAAATGGGGGCTATGGTTTGTTTCTAAAAGGAGGCTGATGGTTTGGTTTAAAAAAAATTGTTGTGTTTATAAGAGGGAATAAATGACGCCATTTGAAGCCTTCTCCATTGACCTCAAAACGGCGTCATATAGGGCGACCTGAATTCATCTGACCCACTCCGATTGGGATCCGCATTTTCTTCAAGTTTTGGGCTATTTTCCATTTTGGCCCTTCCTCATTTTATTTTATTTTTAATTAAGTTTTTGTTTATTTCAATTTCGCCCAGTAATTTTGTGTGGTTTTAATTTTAATCCTTCTTTGAACGCAGCGTTTAATAACTTCGAAAAATTGCGATTTTAACCCTTTTAGGTTTATACGCGTTGTATTTTAGTCTTTAATTTTTGTCCCAATGTTTTTATACTTATTTAATGATCCTTTCAGTTTGTATTTATTTTAATTGAAGCCTTTTATTTTGATTATTTTATTTTGCATTTCTTGTATTCTTTTGAACTTATTTATTATCTATATTTTTGAATTGGTCTTAGTATATCATGTTGAATTATTTTCCTTATACTTTTACTTGTACATTTTCATTTGTTCAATTATATAGCTATTTATTTTAAAATTCCCTTTTTATGTATTACTTTATTTTAAAGTTTTGTATAATGATTAGTTTAAATACACTTGTATATTATTAATTTATACATACACATATAATTAATATTAAAGTTATTTTATTTACATATTATCGATTTTATAGTATTTTATATATTTTCTTTAAAATCCATTATGTATATACTATTGGTTTTATACTATTATTATGTGTAATTTAATTCTTTCAAAAGACCATATTCTAAATTATATATCTATTCATTAGAATATTTTTAAAATATCATTATTCTTCTCATACATATATACATTATTTTATGTCAAGTTTTTTTATGACATGCATATTATTTAAATTGACACATATTATTTCATGTATAATATTTGCTTATTTATTTTAAATTTGCTATATTTTATCCTTAATTAGTTATATTTTCAAATTTTTGATTCTTGATTAATAATGTTGGCATGTTCAAAATAGAAATTGTGAGATTATTGATTGTACATATATTGAATTGTATGTGCATAAATATTTTGTCAACCATTTGTACAAAGATCGTTTTCACCTATTATTATTCCATGCTCAATGTTATATTTTTGTTTCTCATTATCTAGTGATTCAATAAAAGCATTTTGAATCAATTTTAAAACCATTTATTCAAAAGTTTCGAAACAAGGTAATATTTGTGCGTTTGGAAATTCAAAGAAATCGTGCCCAATCGTGCTGGGTGTGGTTTTTTGTTTAACCAAATAAACGAATACCCTTTCAAATTTTGTCTGTATTTTGAAAATAAGGTAATATTTATGCGTTTGGAAATTAGAAGAAGTCGTGCCTAATCGTGCTGGGTGTGTTTGTTTGTTTGACCAAGTAAACGAATACCCTTTCAAATTTTATACTTAATTTCAAAATAAGGCAATATTTGTGAGTTTGGAGATTCGAAGAAATTGTGCCCAATCGTGTTGGGTGTGGTTTTTTGTTTGTCGAAATAACCAAATACCCTTTCAAAATTTCAATACATGTTCTTGGAGAATTTTGGGGATGAGCTTGAATTCGAGGACTCAGATTGTCGTGTCCAATCGTGCTGGATGTGATACTCTATTCCTTTGGAACAAAGGAATCTCAATATTCAATCAAGTTATTTAAAATTTAAAAAAAAATAGAATTTCAAAACCATTTCAAATTTTTCAACATTAGGACATCAATTGATCAATTTGGTACCAATTTTGGGCGTTGCGAGGGTGGTAATCCTTCCTCGCACGTAACCGACTCCCAAACCATTTTTATTCTTAAAATTTGCAGACCAAAATTTATTTTATAGGTGACCCAATCACACCTCGAATAAAAGATCGGTGGCGACTCCATTTCCATATTTTTAAAGTCGATTCCCGTTTTTCAAAACATCTTTAAAAAAATGGTTTCGACACATTTGAAATGAAATTATAACATACGAACTTACCTCGGTTGCTAAAACGGTGAATCGAGTCAACTATTTCCTAACTTTGTTCTTTCCCCGATCTAAGTCCATATTTCTCCTTTCTTGATCTAAATATATTCAAAGTTGACTTATTCAATCTTCTATTTATTCAATTCAATACTGATAACCCGTAAAAGTAACATATTTTAACCCCATATTTAGCATACTTTTGGATGATTTAGCCCTTGATTTATCTAAAAAGGTCCTCTTAATCCTTTCTTTTCATGTTTTATACTCACAAAAGCACCCGAGGATGAAAAGAATGAGAAACAGGCTTAAAACGGGCCAATTTGGGCCAAAGTGGAAATTGACACAGCCTAGACTTCAAGCCACACGACCGTGTCTCGTCAATTTACTTCACAAGGTCTGACCATGATTTACATGGCCGTGCCTCAATCAATAGAATCAAAACACGGCCTAGACCACGATTTACACGACCGTACCTAAATCAATAGAATTAGAACACGGCCTAAAGTCAATTTACACGGGCGTGTGCCATAGTCGTGCCCCTGACGTGGAAAAGAGGAATTTCACTTGGAAAAGGATACTTAGGGAGAAAGAAACACATTCCAAGAGCCTATATAAAGACCCTAAGTGTAACCTGAAAAGGGGGTGGTCAGTTAGGCAGTCAGCTAGGCCAAGGAGCCGAGCCAGAAGGCCAGATTTGTGGGAATCACTCGAAGATAGCCAGTTGATCCATCTTAAGAAGTCGAAATTCTACTCAAGACGGCAGATCTCTCCTTCAATTCCTTTAGGGGGTTTTAGGGATTTCTTATGTTTTGTTTTATCTTTTCTCTTGAGATATTTTATTTTATCATTATGAACTAAACCCTTCAGATACCTAAAGGTGATGAAGCCTAGATGAATCTTGTTATTATTTATTGAACTATATGATAAATACTTAGTTTGTTCTTAATTATGTGTGCTTAATTCTTGTGTTAATATTTCCGAATATTGATTCAAGTTGAATGTACTTAGGTGGTGGAGCAAAAGTCCCTGCTTAAGAGTAGATCTAGCATAATTAAGCGGAGTTGATCGCGTGCCTAGAGATAGGTGATGAGATTTTGCGGATTAGGATGAAACCTAATATAGGAGTCCATAGATCGAGTTAATACGATTCTAGGGGATTTAATTTGAAAGAGATTTTGGTTAATCAACCTAGGACTAGACATTATTCGCCTCGAGAGAGGGTTTAATATAAATTAGGGAGTCTTACGGATCAAGCTAAGTGAATAACTCGTCTGGTTCAGTGTTGTATAACAAGTGAAGTTTAGGTGGATTTTCCTAAGGGTATCGTCTTAATCAACTGAGTTTTTCTAAAGTTATTTTCCAAAATTCATTCTTTTTGTCTTTGCGTCTTAGTTTAGTAATTAATTAGTTAATTTAGATTTAATCAACCAAATCATTTAATATTTAGGCTAAATAATAGAAAGAAAGTGAGTACTAGTACTTTTAGTTCCTTTGGGTTCAACAATCCGGTCTTGCCTAAACTATACTACTGTTCGATAGGTGCACTTGCCTTAAGTCATTGTCAGAGTTAGTTTTCAGGTTCAATCATTCTCTTTATAAATTTTAAAACTTGACAATTCTAGACGATCAAATACAAAACACACTTTAAAACATATTTATACTTTTGCCCCTAATATTTCACATTTTTTCCACAATTTAGTCCTTATTTCATAAAATCTCAAATTAATGAAATTTTAAATATTCCCATGCTAGTCGAATTACTATTATGCCCCTAGAAGCCCATATTTTTCATTTATTTCTCATTTTAACCACAAAATTTCAATATTTCTCAATTTAATCCCTATTTTGCATTTTCACTAAAAATCACTTAACAAAACTTGTATAATTCATAACAAATATTCATAATCTATCATCAAACATCAAAATACATATGTATTCATCAATGGCATCATTCAAAATCTTTAACAGTTTTGTAAAATAGTCCCTGGGCTAGCTAGTACTAGATGCAACTATTACAAAAATATAGAAATTATTAAAAATCGAACAAAAACGGACTTACATGCTTAAGAAGAACTTTCCGAACGCTCAAACCTAAAATGGTGATGTTTTCTTCCTTTAGAATTCGGCTAGGTGGAGAAGATGGACACAAATTATGGTTTTGTTTTTACTTATTTTAATTTATTTGCTAATTTACTAAGTTAACCTTACTAATTAACCTTTAAATAAATTAATAACATGTCGATAAATGTCCACTTACTATAATAATGGTCCACTTATCACTTATGGACCTCCACATTAATATTTATAGTCATTTAGTGCATTTAACAAATAGAATTCAACTTTTACATTTTACGCATTTTAGTCCTTTTTACCGAATTAAGCATTCAAACGATAAAATTACTTCACGAAACTTTCACACATACATGCTATCATGCTGTAAACACTTAAAATAATATTAAAATAATTTTTGACCTCAGATTTGTGGTCCCAAAACTACTATTCTGATTTGACTAAAAACGGGTTGTTACAACTCTCCCCCCTTAGGGATTTTGTCCCCGAAAATCTTACTAGTGAATAGGTTAGGGTACTGTTTTCTCATAGCTTCCTCAGACTCCCATGTAGCCTATTCAACACCGTGATGTTGCCACAATACTTTCACTAAAGCTATGCTTTTATTTCTCAACACTTTGATCTCTCGAGCTAGAATTCTGATCGGTTCTTCGTTGTATGTCATATCAGGATGAATTTCGATCTTTGATGGAGAAATTACATGTGAGGGATCCGATCGATATAGGTGCAACATCGACACATGAAAAATATTGTGGATTTTCTCTAACTCAGTTCGTAAAGCTAGTCGATATGCCACTGGACCTATTCTTTCGATGATCTCATACGACCCGATAAATCTCGGACTCAATTTCCTTTACGATCGAAACGAAGTATTTTCTTCCATAGAGATACTTTCAAACACACTTTGTCACTGATTTGAAATTCAATGTCTTTTCGTTTCAAATCCACATATGATTTTTTATGATCTGAAGTTGCTTTCAAACAGTCACGAAATACTTTCACTTTCTCTTCTGTTTCTCTAACCAAATCAACCCCGTGAATCTGTTTCTTGCTAAGCTCAGTCTAGTACAATGGACTTCGGCATTTGTGACCATAAAAAGAAAATATTTCTCCCAGTTGCCTTCGAACTCTAAAACACAACATCAGAGCATATCTTCGAGAATTTAAATTACTCTCTCAAACTAACCGATGGTTTGCGGATGAAAAGTTGCACTGAAATTCAACTTCATACTCAGAGCTTCTTGCCATTTCTTCTAAAATCACGACGTGAACCTCAGATTTCTATCCAAAATAATTGAAATTGGCACCCCGTGCAATTTAACTATGTAACACCCTTTACCCGAAATCCCCGCCGAAATAGGGTACGAGGCGTTACCGTACAAAAGTACTTAATTTCCATTTAGGCTCAACATGGATACTCTTTTTGAACCACTTCAACAACTCCGTATTCAACCTACGAGACTTTACTTGTACCTACGAGGGCTATCGAAACTATATTGAAAACCTTATGAACCATAAAATATTCCTTCCATCTAAACAGGAGTACACGCCCGTGTTAGATGGCACAGACGCCTGTGTGTAGTCACACACGACCATGTGCTTACACCGTGCTGAAAAATCCCAACATTCTACCAAAACTCCCACGATTAGGGCACACGCCTGTGTGGAATGGGGGCACGCCCGTGTACTCTCACAACATGCCCGTGGCTTTGACCGTGTGTTAATCCTTGGAATACTAACTTGTTCACAGTTTGGGGCACACGCTTATGTCCAAACCGTGTGTCCTACACGGCTCATACAAATGGCCGTGGGGTTTGACCGTGGCCTATCCTGACTTAAAACAATAAGGTGCAGGTTATGCACGATCTAGACACACACCTGTGTGTCTAACCGTGTGGGCACTTAAAGGCTATTTACCAAGCCAATTGCCACCCTGAAATCAAGATCGTGTTCATGCTCAATTCAATACATTTCATACCTCATCGCAAAATTACACATAGTATCGATATTACTCTTGAATTTAAGACGTTTAATCATAAAAGAAATAAAGTCTTCATCCCATATAATAGGGAGAACTATTTCCCATGTAATTACAAACATCTTAGGCCCTCATCTATGGCTCTGACAAAACATAAGCTCTCTTAGGCCAACACAATTTGGCTACATCAACAATGACTTAATCAACCTTAAATACTAGTCCTATACATGCCATAACTCATAGGGACTTGATACCTCATACCGAATGTTTGCTCGATAGTGTGAAAACATCTACGACGATCTCCAACTGAATTAGCTAAATTAACCTATAAGAAATGAAAAGGGGAGAGGAGTAAGCAATATTCTTAGTAAGTTCATCTGCATAACTGACAATTATTGATATTCATTAAATACAGATAACCACAACGTATTATACTGAGTTTCTCCCCTTAACTCATAGTTACTTAATCAACCACTCTTGAAGCTTAATCCTTTTATCATTTACCACATTCTTACCAAGCCACAAGCCAATTACTCGTTTAATTAATACGCATTCCTACACTAATCATCTCGCTATCAAATAAAACAATATATCAAGCATTTTCAATGAGTCACTTATACTACTAAACTCTTAGTGGTTTTGCACTTAGCCTACCATTGAATCTCTTATAGGTGGTATCGCACACAGCCCACTAATCATTCATGCTTATGGCGATTCCGCACTTAGCTCACCAATCATTTATAAGCGATGGTATCGTACACAGCCCATCGATTGCTAAATAGATTAGGTGGTAACGCACATAGCCCACCAATAGCAATATATTTGATGGTAGCGCACATAGCCTATCAATTAACAATTAATCAGGTGGTAACGCACATTGCCCACCGATAATAATAATAAAATTGATGGTATCGTACACAGCCTATCAATTAACAATAAATCAGGTGGTAACGCACACAACCCACCGATTTTATACATACACAAATATTTATCCACATACATTTCTCTTCTTACTTAACTTTCTACCGTACTTGTTCTCATTCCCACAATGCATCAATAACTCTATCTCATGTAACTAAGGTGCATTAATTAAACATATCCCACTAGGGTTCATCATATACTGTATTCATATCAATTCAGTTCTAACACATACTCATGCTTCTCGTGTACAACCACTTACATTCAACATCCCCGTTGAGTCATTCAAATTGTTACATAACTCTCTTGAGTCTCATACACATAGTTCTTCTTGACATCATACCCAAATAGGGTCTTACATACATTAACATATCGATGCCATGTCCTTGACATGGTCTTTTATGAATTCTTACACCGAGGCCATATTCCTATATGGTTTTACACGAGACTATAACTATCATCATATCATGCTATATACATCTCCCATTACTCCCAAATTTAATTCTCCTGACATCTCATTAAAAGTTATTTCACACATTCATAAAGTAAATATATATGTTCCATACAACATTGGAATATTAATTAACTCATACGTAATTGCCACATACACATGAACTTACCTCGATAACGAAAAGGACCGAAAAGAGACCTTTTTGCCCACATTTCTCTTTATCCCGTTCTAGGTCTAAATCTCATTTTATTCGATCTAGAACAATGAAATTTACTCGTTTAATCACTTAATGATCATATTACAACATAATATCCACTTAAGAAAAAATGACCATTTTTCCCCTAAATTTTGGCAAAATTACGATTTTGTCCCTAGGCTCGTAAATAAAATTTCATCACATTTTCTTGTTAAACAAGCCTAGCTGATCATTTAATCCTCTTATAACTATCCACAATTCCAACTATTTCATGCCTTAATGAACAATTTATAACTTTTGCATTTTAGCCCAAATTAGGTGTTTTTATGACAACACCTTTCACAAAAGTTGTTTCTCATCATCTTTCATTCATTTTCTTCCATAAAGTCTCAGCAACCAGCATAAACTCTCTAATGGCAAGTCCCTAGACTCTCAACAATATTGAAAAATAATCCCCTCATTAGCTAGATTAAGCTTTGGGGACTCCAAAAGTACAATTTTTATCAAGAAAAGTCATCAAAATCACTTACTAATAAGGGAGATAGCTTGGCTGAAATTTCAAACACCCAAAGCTCCATTTCTTCTTCAATTTTTTATGGAGAGAAGATAGATGAATAGTGAAAGATGATAACATCTTTTACTCATCTTATTTTATTCATTTTTATCACCTAATTCCCACCTATTTTGACCAAAATTAAAAATTCTTGTCCCCTATGTCACATGGCCGGCCAACCCACTTACAACAAGGCCAAATTGCACACTTGGGACCTCCAATTAATAGCCTATAGCTATTTGGTACCTTTTGCAAATAAACTAGAACTTTCTTACTTTATGCGATTTAGTCCTTTTTCACAAATTAGCTAGAAATTGCTAAAATTAAGGCACCAAAATTTTCATGCATCCTTATTAACATGTTATAACACATAATATAACATGAAAATAATTTTCTCTAACCTCAAATCAGTGATTCCAAGATCCATTCGACTAGCCTCTAAATCAAAGTCATTACAATTCTCCTCATTAGGGATTTTCGTCACAAAATCTTATCGGAGGAGTCACGCCACATTCTTTAAACATTTCTAGAAATTCTTTAAAATCGCAAATCTACTTATCTTCAAGTTTCTCTTGTCAACAAACTTTAAGCTATATTACACAAGGTCGTAACGTAACTTGAGACCTAGGTATTTTCTTCCTCTAGGGCATATACTCAGTAGTCCACTAGTTTATAACTCTGTATACGTCCAAACGATCGTTCGGATCTTTACTGACTGATTCGCTACACTTCAAATGTTATCCACCTCCTTAGGAAATGTTGTCAACTCAAATTTGAAATCTATAGGGTTTTATCTCACTTTTTCATTAAAGCATTCACCGACCATAATAGTCTTGACTTGTACTTTGAGGAAACTCAGCTTTTAATGGTCAACTACTTCTGACCATAAACTCATTCATATCATGAAATGTACTCTGTTGTCAAACATTTATGCACCTAACTGTATTTCCTTATTCTTACATTAGTAGATATGCTACTACTAAATCTCATGCCAAAACTCACTCAACCATTATGGTCCGGACATTACCAATGAGCATATCTTTGTATCATGCTCCCTACTAGCATACACACAAAATTTTATTCTCTTCTTGACTCATCGTGAATATACACAAAACTTGAACCATACCTAAACACAATAATCCACTTTTCTCCATCTCGAGAACATATTTTAAGCACACTCTCATCGAGTTTCTCTTGCTATGCTAATCTAAAACTTTTACCATCATCATCTCTCACGTTAACGAGGACATCTCTATCAATTCATTAACTTTACTCGCTTGTTGAAAACCCATCACATAACATGAAACTCATGATTTCCTCCTTATACTAGAATCATCACCAACTTCCTCCTCAAAGTACCGAATAAGGTTACGATGAGATAAAGGAATGTCAATTCCAATTACTAAATCAACAACCGTTTAATCTAATTTTGAAAATCATTAACTTTCTTATGCGATCTCGATTCATGAGATAAACAACTACATCGCCTCGAAGGCAAAAGATATTAACACGTAATACTTAAAGAGATCATTATGATTCATACAATTATGGTTATCATGATTCAACACTCTCACAGTTTAAACATTGCTTCTCTAACCATTTCGTCCTCAACTCCTTAATAATTCCTTTCATTAGTGAACATCAATTTAAGAAGACCTCGATAATCAAAAACTTTAGGATTTCTACTCACTTACAATTGCCTCTATTAAGCACATACCGTGCCACATTCTGTACTCATTTCCTTGTGACTCGTTCATGAGTTCTGTATTCACTCATTCACATGACTTCAGTACAATTCTCCTTTCTACCTATAGACTCATCTATCATCCCGATTCTTGGAGATAATCAAAGGCGCACATCCATCATCATTCATGTAGGCACGAAATCAATGCCACACTCAGGGTGGCCTTATATGGAGTCACCTCTGTGAAAATTTCTTTGAAAACATTTATATATTGTAGACAAAACCTTTGAATAATTATCGAAAACCAATTTAGTTATTTAATAGATATTTGTTCATGTCAAAATAAAAGTAAATCCAAACGAAATGAAAGATAGTTTATAGTGGCCTTATTACATAAAATTGGCAAATCCATAATAAAGTCTAAGTAATAAAATTTAACTTAAAGAGTTTAAGTTGGAAAATCTCACATACTTGATACGAGCATCTGCCACCTCAATTCCTCACGCCTTGATCCATCGCACTATGAGTCATCTAAAAGTTATCCCATAAAAAATGGGTGAGTCATAAACTCAATGTATAACACATACACTAAAAAGCCCATTTTATCATATGCTTTCAAGCCAAAAAATTTCACATATGGCCATAGGCCCATTTAATCAAATGTTTAGCCCAAAGGCCCATTTAGCTCATATTTAGCCCAAAGGCTCATTTAATTCATATTTAGCCCAAAGGCCCATTTAATTCATATTTAGCCCAAAGGCCCATTTCATAACAGATCAAGTGATAATCATACAATATTACATAGTTATGTATATGAAATGAAATGCAAGCCCTACCAACCTAAATATCCATCCGCTACACACCCCTGCACTCAACCAACACACATCGTGGGATTACTAAATCGACCTCCATCCGCTACACACACATTGAAGGCGATTCTTTGCAGTCAACATGCACATCGCCCTTATTGTGGCAAAGCCACCAAAAGCAGATGTATTGAAGTCACCTGACCAAAGTCCAAATTTTAAATACGGCCAGAAGTCACCGGAGCCAAATATGTGACAAGTCACCGAGCCAAATAATGACGGCCAGGAGTCAAATATGTGACCGAAATACCGGAGTCAAATATGTGACCGAAACCACCAGAGTCAAATATGTGACCGAAGTCACCAATTTCACATATGTGACCAGAAGTCGCCAATTGTGGTAAAACCACCGAATACTTCCTCCTTTATTAAACATACCCATATGCCCATGCACATACATATCAAATCATTTTCATGCTATTTACCCACAAGTCATAATATAGTCATGCTTATTTCATATTGATGCATATAGCAAAATAACGAAATATTGGGTAACATACTCAATTTTGTATACCAATGATTGGTATCCACAAACAAAACATACTATCATATAATCACTTTTAACAATATAAATCTATGGAAATTTTAATGTATGGTTACACACCTAAGTAAAGGAAATAATACCTCTTCAGTCAACACCTAATTGATTAACACACTTGGTTAGTATAAACTATTGTTAACAAAACTATACTTATAGCGATGGATCTAAATCTTACCTCAGTTCACTAATAGTTATTTGTGGTTTTCTCCACTAGATGGATCAAAACCCTTCGATATTCCACTAACGTAATGGTTCGGCTGCTACGCACGTACTTGAATAACCGATCCTTGTTAGCGAAGGTCCACAACCGGTGGAAAGTCTCAACCCCGTATCCTCTTCGTTTGTAGTTCGATGGTAAAGGAATACCTCCTCTTCAAACACTTCGCATCGACTTTTCTTACCTATCTTGTTGATCTTAGAACTAAAATAACGTAGATTAGTGATCCATCTAAAGAAATTGATATTATCTAAAATAGTAATCTTACCTTGATGATTCGAATGGTCACTTAAAGGTTGTTTTCAACAAAGATCTTTGAAAAATCTTTTCAAAAGATTCGCCTAGAGAGAAAATAAAAGATTATAGTTCTAAATTTACTAAAGTGAAAGGAAATGATAAAAAATAATTGATATCCTTCAAGATTCGGCTTTAACAAAAAGAAGAAAATGGTGGTTTCAGTTTGAGGAAAAGAAGAAAGGAAAAGAAAAGAAGGAAAGGAAGAAGGAAGAAAAGAAAGGAGAAGAAGATGATAATGGTGATTTCTCAAAGAAAAGAGATGATTAGGAACTTTTGACATTCGCCAAGAGGAAATTCTTGATCCTATGTGGTTTTCTGCAATGAGAGGAAAAAAGAGAATTAAAGTGAAAAGTAAAGAAAGGAGAATTGATCAAAGAGAAAGAGATTGATTTTGGAGCTTAGATGCATTCAAAAAGGAGAGTAAAATGAAGAAGAAAATGGTGCTTAATCTTTGTAGTTTTGGTTTCAAAAGAAAATGGGAGAAAGAAAGTAGTATTTGGTTCAATCAATTGAGGCTAAATCAAAAGCACAATTGTACCAAAGTGCCTAAGGTACATTCGCCAAGGTAGGTTTTGGAAAAATTGGTCAAAAAGCTAAAACAAAGAGAAGATTTTTACCTAAACTCAATGTCAATTTTGAGAGAACTTTTGGAGAAAATGAGAAAAGATGGACACATTTGCTAGGATTTTGGCCAATTAGCACCCTAATGGCTATACTAACTTTCGTCAACCTTAGCCAACATATCCCCTTTTCCTCCTTGTTTCTTCCCCATCATATCCAAATTTGTACACAATTAAGCCCTTTAGCCTTCATGTTAGATTCATGGTCAAATGACCATGAACACATCCAAAACATAGCCCAAATATCATGCCTTTGTCCCTTCATCTTATCACCAACTTATGATCCCATGCCATAAGTTCCTAACTTCCTTTTCACATGGTCAAATAGCCAAAATTAAATGAATTCTCATCCACTCTAGAATATTCTTGCGACACTTATAAGGAAGAAAACAAAATTTAAAATCCTCCCTAATGCTAGCTAGAGATTAACCTTACACTAAGCACACATCTATACATCTTAACAACTTTGCCAATTACTTAACTTATGCTTGAAACTCCTTGTCATTAATTATTAAGGCCTAATTTACTTAGCTCTCTCTTAATTAATAAATTAAAAGTTTTACTAAGCCTTCACTTAATTAATGAAGCTCAAATAACTTCCAAAATTGCACTTAATAATGATTAAAACATCATTCAATTAAGTATAATGCATAACCCCAATTATCGGGATGTTACAAAACTTCTATATAAGTTCGATTCATCAATATTCAAATTCTATCTCGAAAGCCACGATGAAAACTTATCCAACGATTTTGTCTACTATCAGAAGTATCACCGAATCGTATCTTCCGTAATAACTCAAGCCATTTCCACTATTTCATTTTCAAGATCTTCAGATAAGATACCTTACTCATTTAATAATTGGTAAGTTAGACATCCAAGACTTCAACCCCATGTTCAATCATTTAATGACACCTACTACAGTGTCATGTATCATGTGATACAAAGTCATTCTCAGATGCTAACATAAATCGTGTTAATCCTTACCATTACTCAATTTGAACTCTCATTAATATCTCAATTAATAATTCGCGGTGGTAAGGAGGGTGAGCATTCATGGATCCCTTGACTTGACTCGTGACTACATACATATGATTTAAGAATTTCAACATAGTCACACAACTTCGTCCCAAGTGAGTTTTCACATTCATCATGCTACATTTGTTTCTATCCTCATACTTTTGAATAGTGATTTCAATTACTCAAGTTCCACATTACTATCTAATTAAGTACTCAACATTTAACTCTACTTTCTTTTACCATCACTTATCAATTTAAAGAATGTCTTACGGTTTGAGTACGTCGTTTACGATTGCTATAGTCCCACTATGGTCTTACACGGAATCACGTATCATCACCAATGCCATGTCCCAGACATGGTCTTACATAGGATCACATGTATCGCCATGGTCCAACCATGGACTTATTCATCATTTTATCATTAAACAACTGTACTCATCCCTACATTCTATTTAATCAAACTTCCCAGTTTAACTCTCACACCATAATACTTGTAGTTTCATATAGAGTCACGAAATAAAACATTATACATCATCTACTTTAGTATTCGCACATGAGATTTAACTATGTAGACATATTGATCATACATCATTCAAACAATTGTACATACCGTATACCCCATTCTCTAGGTAAATTTACTCACTATATGCACCTAACCCAATAGGTTGAGCATATAACACCTATGCACATTCCACTAATACGATAAACTTCGCCAAGGTAGGGTTTTGGAGAAAATTGGTCAAAAAGAAAGCTAAAACAAAGAGAAGATTTTTACCTAAACTCAATGTCAATTTCGCTAGAGAGAACTTTTGGAGAAAATGAGAAAAGATGGACACATTTGCTAGGATTTTGGCCAATTAGCACCCTAATGGCTATACTAACTTTCGGTCAACCTTAGCCAACATATCCCCTTTTCCTCCTTGTTTCTTCCCCATCATATCCAAAATTTGCTACACAATTAAGCCACCCTTTAGCCTTCATGTTGTTTAGATTCATGGTCAAATGACCATGAACACATCCCCAAAACATAGCCCAAATATCATGCCTTTGTCCCTTCATCTTATCACCAACTTATGATCCCATGCCATAAGTTCCTAACTTCCTTTTCACATGGTCAAATAGCCAAAATTAAATGAATTCTCATCCACTCTAGAATATTCTTGGCCGACACTTATAAGGAAGAAAACAAAATTTAAAATCCTCCCTAATGCTAGCTAGAGATTCGAACCTTACACCTTAAGCACACATCTATACATCTTAACAACTTTGCCAATTACTTAACTTATGCTTGAAACTCCTTGTCATTAATTATTAAGGCCTAATTTACTTAGCTCTCTCTTAATTAATAAAAATTAAAAGTTTTACTAAGCCTTCACTTAATTAATGAAGCTCAAATAACTTCCAAAATTGCACTTAATAATGATTAAGCATGCAACATCATTCAATTAAGTATAATGCATAACCCCTAATTATCGGGATGTTACAAAACTTCTATATAAGTTCGGATTCATCAATATTCAAATTCTATCTTGGGAAAGCGTCAACGATGAAAACTTATCCAACCTGTATTTTGTCTACTATCTGAGAAGTATCACCGTAACTGTACTCTTCACTGTAATAACTCAAGCCATTTCCACTATTTCATTTTCAAGATCTTCTGTAGCATAAGATACCCTTACTCATTAAAATTCAGAAAGTAGACATCAAGTTTCCCATGAATCATTTAATGACACCTAACTCACAATACAGACACAAAAGTGATCATCTCAAGATCACTAATCGGTTAACTCGTTTTCTCGATTTCAGTCTGAACTCAGTACTAGAACTTTCAATTAATAGTCCCTTCTATAGCTTTCAACTCAACCATTATGGTCCGGACATTACCAATGAGCATATCTTTGTATCATGCTCCCTACTCGCGTACACACAAAATTTTATTCTCTTTACTGACTCATGCGTGAATATACACAAAACTTGAATCATACCTAAACACAATAATCCACTTTTTCTCCATACTGAGAACATATTTTAAGCTCACTCTCATCTGAGTTTCTCTTGCTATGCTAATCTAAAACTTTTACCATCATCATCTCTCACGTTAACAGGGACATCTCTATCGAATTCATTAACTTTACTCTGCTTGTTCAAAAACCCATTACATAACATGAAACTCATGATTTCACTCCTTATACTAGAATCATCACTTCCTCCTTAAAGTACCTGAATAAGGTTACGATGAGATAAAGGAATGTCAATTCCAATTACTAAATCAACAACCGTTTAATCTAATTTTGAAAATCAGCTAACTTTCTTGTACGATCTCGATTCATGAGATAAACAACTACATCGCCCCTGAAAGGCAAAAGATATTAACACGTAATACTTAAAGAGATCATTATGATTCATACAATTATGGTTATCATGATTCAACACTCTCACAGTTTAAACATTGCTTCTCTAACCATTTCGTCCTCAACTCCTTAATAATTCCTTTCATTAGTGAACATCAATTTAAGAAGACCTCGATAATCAAAAACCTTAGGCTTCCTACTCACTTACAATTGCCTCTATTAAGCACATACCGTGCCATATTCTGTACTCATTTCCTTGTGACTCGTTCATGAGTTCCTGTATTCACTCATTCACATGACTTCAGTACAATTCTCCTCTCTACCTATAGACTCATCTATCATCCCCCGACATCGGAGATAATCAAAGACGCACATCCATCATCATTCATGTAGGCACGAAATCAATGCCACACTCCCGAGGTGGCCTTATATGGAGTCACCTCTAAATGCCAATGCCATAACCCGACTAAGGTCTTATATGGACTTTCGCATCAAGTATCGATGCCATATTCCAAATATGGTCTTATACGATTCTCATATCCATTACTGAAGCCACATTCTGGATGTAGTCTCATATGAAATCATAACTTGGTGCCGAGGCCATGCCTCGAACATGGTCTTATACAGGACCTTATCTATTTCATATCTTAATGGTAGCCCTTTCATTACAGTCCCCTAAGACTTCAACCCCATGTTCAACAACAATTACTCTATCTAGCAGAGTGTCATGTATCAATGTGATACAAAGCATTCTCAGAATGCTAACATAAATACTGTGTTAATCACATATACACATTACTCAATTTGACTCTCATAATATCTCATAATAATTCGACAGTGGTAAGGAGGGTGAGGTTCACAGATCCCCTTGACTTGACTCTCATGACTACATACATATGATTTAAGAATTTCAACATAGTCACACAACTCGTCCCAAGTGAGTTTTCACATTCATCATGCTACATTTGTTTCTATCCCTCATACTTTTGAATAGTGATTTCAATTACTCAAGTTCCACATTACTATCTAATTAAGTACTCAACATTTAACTCTACTTTCTTTTACCATCACTTATCAATTTAAAGAATGTCTTAAAGGTTTGAGTACGTCGTTTACCTGATTGCCATAGTCCAACTATGGTCTTACACGGAATCACGTATCATCACCAATGCCATGTCCCAGACATGGTCTTACATAGGATCACATGTATCGTCATGGTCCAACCATGGACTTATTCATCATTTTATCATTAAACAACTGTACTCATCCCTACATTCTATTTAATCAAACTTTCCAGTTTAACTCTCACACCATAATACTTGTAGTTTCATACAGAGTCACGAAATAAAACATTATACATCATCTACTTTAGTATTCGCACATGAGATTTAACTATGTAGACATATTGATCATACATTATTCAAACAATTGTACATACACGTATACCCCATTCTCTGGGTAAATTTACTCACTATATGCACCTAACCCAATAGGTTGAGCATATAACACCTATGCACATTTCACTAATACAGATAAGCTTACCACTTCATAACTCTCATTTCATGCACTTTCACACACACGTCATATATTTCTACTCATACCTCTTTGAATCTTATCCATGCATAAGAGCATTTCAATTTCCACATTATCACTTACACCATTATTGAATTTAACTCGGTTGGAAACCAACCCTGTCTTAAAAAACAATTTTGTTAGTGCCGAGAGATATCACACTATCACAGTCCACCTATGGCATGTATAGCTAGACTCTTACTCACGCTAGGTTAGTACGAGAACCGACTAAACCATGCTCTGATACCACTAAATGTAACACCCCTTACCCGTGATCCCCGTTGAAATAGGGTACGAGGCGTTACCGTACAAAAGTACTTAATTGCCACTTAGGCTCAACACGGCTACTCTTCTTGAACCACTTTAACAACTCCGTATTCGACCTACGAGACTTCACTCGTACCTACGAGGGCTATCGAAACTATATCGAAAACTATATGATCCATAAAATTTTCCTTCCATCTAAATAGGGAGTACACGCCCGTGTTAGATGGCACACATGCCCGTGTGTAGCCACACGAGCATGTGCTCACACCGTGCTAAAAAATCCCAACATTCTTCCAAAACTCCCACGGTTAGGGCACACGCCTGTGTGGAATTGGGGCACGCCCATGTACTCTCACAACACGCCCGTGGCTTTGAACCTTGAGGAGTTATTGACTATATTCACATGGCCTTGACACGCCCATGAGCCTAGACCGTGTGTTAATCCTTAGTATACTGACTTGTTCACACGGTCCGGGGCACATGCCCATGTCCAAACTGTGTGTCCTACACGGCTCATACAAGTGGCTATGGGGTTTGACCGTGACCTATCCTGACTTAAAACAATAAGGTACAAGTTACGCACGGTCTAGACACATGCCCATGTGCCTAACCGTGTGGGCACTTAGAGGGTATTTACCAAGCCAATTGCCACCCTGAAATCAAGATCGTGTTCATGCTCAATTCAATACATTTCATACCTCATCACATAATTACACATAGCATCGATATTACTCTTGAATTTAAGTCGTTTAATCATAAAAGAAATAAAGTCTTCATCCCATATACTAGGGAGAACTATTTCCCATGTAATTACAAACATCTTAGGCCCTCATCTATGGCTCTAACAAAACATAAGCTCTCTTAGGCTAACATAATTTAGCTACATCAACAATGACTTAATCAACCTTAAATACTAGTCCTATACATGCCATAACTCATAGGGACTTGATACCTCATACCGAATGTTTGCTCGATAGTGTGAAAACATCTCCGGCGATCTCCAACTGAATTAGCTAAATTAACCTATAAGAAATGAAAAAGGAGAGGAGTAAGCAATATTGCTTAGTAAGTTCATCTGCATAACTGACAATTATTGATATTCATTAAATACAGAGTAACCACAACGTATTATACTAAGTTTCTCCCCTTAACTCATAGTTACTTACTCAACCGCTCTTGAAGCTTAATCATTTTATCACTTACGACATTCTTACCAAGCCACAAGCCAATTACTCGTTTAATTAATACGTATTCCTGCACTAATCATCACATGATCAAATAAAATAATATATCAAGCATTTTCAATGAGTCACTTATACTATAAAACTCTCAGTGGTTTTGCACTTAGCCTATCATTGAATCTCTTATAGGTGGTATCGCACACAGCCCACCAATCATTCATGCTTATGGCGATTTCGCACTTAGCTCACCAATCATTTATAAGAGATGGTATTGCACACAGCCCATCGATTACTAAATAGATCAGGTGGTAACGCACATAGCCATCCAATAGCAATATATTTGATGGTATCACACATAGCCCATCAATTAACAATTAATTAGGTCGTAACGCACACAGCCTGCCGATAATAATAATAAAATTGATGGTATCACACACAGCTCATCAATTAACAATAAATCAAGTAGTAATGCACACAGCCCACCAATTTTATACATACACAAACATTTATCCATATACATTTCTATTCTTACTTAACTTTCTACCGTACTTGTTCTCATTCCTACAATGCATCAATAACTCTATCTTATGTAACTAAGGTGCATTAATTAAACATATCCCACTAGGGTTCATCATATACTATATTCATATCAATTCAGTTCTAACACATACTCATTCTTCTCGTGTACAACCACTTACATTCAACATTGTTACATAACTCTCTTGAGTCTCATACACATAGTTCTCTTTGACATCATACCCCAATAGGGTCTTACATACAGTAGCATATCGATTCCATGTCTTTGACATGGTCTTTTATGAATTCTTACACCGAGCCCATTTTCATATATGGTCTTACACGAGACTATAACTATCATCATATCATGCTATATACATCTCCCATTATTCCCAAATTCAATTCTATTGACATCTCATTAAAAGTTATTTCACACATTCATAGAGTAAATATATATGTTCCATACAACTTTAGAATATCAAACTAACTCATATGCAATTACCACATACACATGAACTTACCTCGATGACGAAAGGGACCGAAAAGAAACTTTTTGCCCACATTTCACTTTATCCCGTTCTATGTCTGAATCTCATTTTCTTCGATCTAGAACAATGAAATTTTCTCATTTAATCACTTAATGATCATATTACAACATAATATCCACTTGGGCAAAAATGACCATTTTGCCCCTATATTTTGGCAAAATTACGATTTTGCCCCTAGGCTCGTAAATAAATTTTCATCACATTTTCTTGTTAAACAAGCCTAACTGATCATTTAATCCTCTTATAAATATCCACAATTCTAACTATTTCATGCCTTAATGAACAATTTACAACTTTTACATTTTAGCCCAAATTAGGTTTTTTATGACAACAACTTTCACAAAAGTTGTTTCTCATCATCTTATCATTCATTTTATTCCATAAAAACTTAGAAATCTGCATAAATTCTCTAATGGCAAGTTCCTAGGCTCTCAACCATATTGAAAAATAATCCCCTCATTAGCTAGCTTAAGCTTTGGGGACTCCAAAAGTACAATTTTTATCAAGAAAAGTCATCAAAATCACTTACTAATAAGGGAGATAGCTTGGGTGAAATTTCAAACCCCCAAAGCTCCATTTCTTCTTCAATTATTGGTGGAGAGAAGATAGATGAATAGTGAAAGATGATAACATCTTTTACTCATCTTATTTTATTCATTTTTTATCACCTAATTTCCACCTATTTTGACTAAAATTAAAATTCTTGTCCCCTATGTCACATGGCCGACCAACCCACTTACAACAAGGCCAAGTTGCACACTTGGGACCTCCAATTAATAGCCCATAGCTATTTGGAACCTTTTGTAAATAAACTAGAACTTTCGCACTTTATGCGATTTAGTCCTTTTTCACAAATTAGCTAGAAATTGCTAAAATTAAGGCACCAAAATTTTCATGCATCCTTATAAACATGTTATAACACATAATATAACATGAAAATAATTTTCTCTAACCACAAATTAGTGATTTTTGAGATCATTGTTTTGACTAGCCCCTAAATTGGGCTGTTACAAACTATCTCAACAATGTACAATTCAGCTAATTTATCGAATGAATAGTCAGTACGTACCGAAATAAAATGTGATGATTTCGTTAGTCGATCAATGACAACCCAAAGAACATCTTTTTTCAGAGACAAAGGCAATCCCGATACGAAATCCATTGTAACTCTGTCCATTTCCACTCTGGTATCTTCAAAGGCTAAAGGGAACCCGAAGGCACTTGACGTTCAGCTTTAATGTGTTGACACACTAAACATTTCGCTACAAATTCAAAATGTCTCATTTCATACCCGACCACCAATACAGTTGTTTCAAATCATTGTACATTTTAGGATCGAAACATTGTTGAAATTTCTCAGACCATTCAAACTTTACATCTTTCTATAACAGTCTGGTCATCGGTGTAGCAATCATCGAGAACCCTTTTACAAAATGTCGATAGTAACCAGGCAATCCCAGAAAGCTTCTGACCTCGGATACATTTCTATGTGGTTTCCAGTCAATAATTGTAGAAATCTTACTTGGATCAACTCAAATTCCATCCATTGATGCAATATGTCCCAAAAATCCAACTTCCCGAAGCCAAAACTCACACTTACTAAATTTAGCATACAATTGCTTATCTATCAAGGTTTGCAACACAATCCTCAAAAGCTTGGCATGCTCAAACTCATCTCGTGAATAGATCAGAATGTCATCAATGAACACAATAACAAATATGTATAAATACGATTTAAAAATCCGATTCATCAAATCCATAAAAATGGCAGGAGCATTAGTTAGTCCAAAATGCATAACAAGGAATTCATATTGTCCGTACCTCGTTCTGAATGTAGTTTTCGACACATCTAAGTCTTTAACTCGCAACAGATAATAGCCATATCTCAAATCAATCTTTGAAAACACTACCTTTTAACTGATCAAACAAATCATCTATTCTCGGCAACGGATACTTATTCTTTATCGTAACCTTGTAGAGCTGACGATAATCAATACACATTCTCATTCAGCCGTCTTTTTTCTTAACAAACAATATTGGAGCACCCAAGGGCGAAAAACTTGGTTGTGCAAAACCTCTATTTGTCAACTCTTGAAACTGAGCTTTAAACTCTTTCAACTCTATCGGAGCCATTCTATACGAAGCTATAGATATCGGTGAAGTTCCCAGTACTAACTCAATAGCAAACTCAACATCTCAGACTAGTGGCAACTTGACAACTCTTCTAGAAATACATCCGAGTATTCACAAACTACAGGCACCGATTCAATCTTCTTTTTAGACACTTTGATATCTAAAACGTATGCTAAGTACACTTCACAACCTTTTCTCACATATCTCTGAGCCGAAAATGACGAAATCATTATAGGCAATCCACCCGACTCATCAGATTCAATCCGAAGAATTTTATTATTCTGACATTTTAATTCTATAATCTTTTGTCTACAGTTCACAATGACATCATGTAGAGTCAACTAATCCATACCCAGAATCACATCAAACTCATCAAATGGTAAAAGCATCAAGTTAGCCGAAGAAAAACAGTAACCCCGAGTCATTAAAGGACAGTTCTTGTATACTTTGTCAATTAGAACATACTTGCCTAAGGGGTTCGATACTTTAATTACAAATTCTATAGACTGAACACAAAATTTATTTCTGTACACTAAATTCTCACAAACATACGAGTGTGTCGATCTAGGATCAATTAAAGTAATCACATTAGTGTCGTAAAGAGAGAATGTATCGGTAATAACATCTAGGGATAGTGCTTCTTCGCGAGCGCGAATAGCGTAGGCTCTAGCAGGTGCGTTGGCCTCGGATCTCACAGTTGAGACCCTAGTCATACCTCTACCACTAGACACATTTCTCGTAATTTTTGGTGGTTTTCCTCTCTCAGTCGTATTGCTTGATCTTGCATTCTAAAATTTATCTTTCTCGGATAACTCTGTGCAATCTCGAATAAAGTGATCTGGCGAGTCACATTTAAAACAAGCTTTACTACTCTTACTCCAGTAGTCTCCAAAATGTCATCTTCCACACTGTTGGCACTTAGGTTTGTTGTTTTTCACACTGCCAATACTCGAGACGAAAGTTGCTTGAGATTTAGAATTCACATGTTGATTTCCACGATCTCTATTCTGGTACCCCACTGATGCATTCTATCGACTATATGAATCTCGAGATTTCTTTGATGTAGAATGATAAGGTTTATTCATCGATCTTTTCTTCGAATCTTTAGCCTCTAAATCAACTTTTCTTTTTTCTCGGCTAAAGTCTTCAACTTTACAAGCTCGGTGAGCTAACACAACAAATTCTTTCAAATCTAAAATTCCAACCAGAAGTTTAATGTCTTCATTCAACCCGTCAACAAACTGCTTGCACATGATCTCTTCGGTAGACACATACTCTAGAGCATATTTGCTCAACCACATAAATTCTCTCTCGTACTCGATTACGGTCATATGGCCCTGTTTCAATTTTAAAAAAATTTGTGCTTTTGATCCAGAAATCGTTGGCTTATGTATTTCTTCTAAAACTCACGTCTAAAAGAACTCTTAGGTGACTCTCTCTCTCGACACCACCAATACTAACGTATTCCACCACTGATATGCGGTGTCCCTCAAAGTGATATAACACATTTTAAACATTCAGCCAGTGTGCAAGAAAGCTCATCAAACACTCGAATCGTATTTTCAAGCCAAAACTCAACTCTCTCAGGATCATCATTAACATTTGCTCTGAACTCTTCAGACCCGTGTTTACAGATCTTATCAACTGGAGGCTTATTCAATCTTAAAAGCTCAACACCTTGAAGAGCTACGGGGACCTATTGGGGATTAGGAGGGGGTAGAAGTTGTTGAATAGACGGGTTCATTCGGATATATTGTGTGAACCACTCGTTCATCATTTGGAAGAAGACTTCTTTAGCCTCTCCTCCTAGCTACCCAATACGTGTCTAGAATCAGAAGGCGTTGTCCCTTGAGCGGGAGCTAGCGCATTACTTTCAACCTCATCTTTTATAGATCGATTGGGATCCATTTACTATATGAAAACACATTTTAAAATATCAGGAGTCATCACACTATCACAGTTTATATATGGCATGTATAGCTAGACTCTCACACATGCTACATTAGTCCTAGAATCAACTAAATCGTAGCTTTGATACCAATAAATGTAACACCCTCACCCATATTCAACGCCAAAATAGGGTTATGGAGCATTACTAGACTTGCAACACATTTATACATACTTTTAGCATACATTTTCTCAACTTAAACATTCATCATTCAATCTCAATCAATATATCCCTATTACGAGCCTACGAGGCCCTAAACATATTTTAGGAGTGGTTTAGGACTGAATCGATAACTTAAGAAACTTCCACAAACTTTGAAAAATTTTCTCAAATCAGGGGACACATGCCCATGTGGCCAGGCCATGTGTCTCACACGGTTACCAGACATGCTCGTTTCACAGGCCATGTGGACATTTGAAATGGATACACATGGCCGTGTCCCAACCGTGTCCTACCTCGTGTCCAAACAGGTGAGCTTACTGACTTGGGTCACACGGCCAACCACACGCCCATGTGTCTAGCTCGTGTGCCCTTCAAAGTGGCCACGCATTTCTGTGTGCCAGGTTGTGTGCTAGGCCGTGCCAAACTTGTAGGGTATACTGACTTATGCAGCATGGCCAAGTCATACGCCTGTATGCTAAGCCGTGTCTAAATTATAGGGTATACTAGCATATGCCACACGGCCGATCACACACCCGTATGTGAGACCGTTTGGAGCATTCTGACTTGATTTTTAAAACAACAGTAGGGGACGCACGGTCGTGTAACATACCAGTGTGTCACACATGGCTGAGCCACACACCCGTGTCTCTACCTATGTGGACAAAATAGGCTATTTACCAAGCCAATTTGCCATCCAAACTTATGCTCACCTACACAACCAAAAGGGCACCAATTCATAGTATAAATGAACATCTAATTTAGCCAAAATCAAGGTTAATTCATACCATTTCTAGTACTAACAACCAGCATGCTAATAACCTCAAATCTTACTAAATCAAAACATACCAAAACACATAAACAAATCAACAAACTAATCCTTTACCAAACATACATCATTTTACACCAATTCACAAGCATAATTCATATCTATTATCAACCATTTAACATTTACTAAATCAATATCCAAAAGCCTCACAATATAAGCCATTTGCATATCCATCCATGAACTCAAAATATTAACAATATATGCACATATATGCACATAACCAAATCCACCAAAATAAGTCAAAACTTATGACCATATTTACAAACCAAAACATATGTCATTACATGTCATTACAAATAACCAAAATCACTATCAACCCATAACCAAAATAACTCAAAATACCTATACATGCCATATACTTAAAATACCAAAATTCAAAGGTACCAAGTGATTGGTGGTAGTGTAAAACAATCTCCTACGATCCCCAAATCTGAGTTAGCTTTGATAACACTATAAAACACGGGAAAAAATAAACAAAGTAAGCTATAAAGCTTAGTAAGCTCATATGAAATAAACTTGATAAAATCATAAACACATAATTCAACAATTGATTATAGATACATGAATTCACATCAACTAACAAACCTTTCCATTACTCATTCACAAAGTTATATACTTTCTTCATCATTTGTTCGATTCAAAACTAATCTAGTTTATGCACATACCTGCACCAACTTGTAATAATCTCATACACATTGTCGTCTTTCAATTACCAGTTGAACCATTCGGAATAGAAGTCGGATACTCAAGGGTCTCACACGATAAGTACCTATACCATGGCCTGAAGCCAAATCAAGGTAACTTATCTGAAGTACTAATATCATGGCCCGAAGCCAAATCAGCTGATATGCATGGCCCAAAGCCAAATCAATATATTTTGCACCTGAAGTGCTAATATCATGGCCTGAAGCCAACTCACTGTGTCCCTTAATGACATGTCACTAGTATCCTAAACTATTCCTAAGGTTCAACCGGGATTCCAACTGTCGAATTATCGTCGAATCATTTCCAAACTTTTCCATAGTCACATAATCTCAATTTATGCTATATCAAAGCATATAGAATACATTTGAAATGAAATTATAACATACAAACTTACCTCGGTTGCTAAAACGGCGAATCGAGTCAACTATTTCCGTAACTTTGTTCTTTCCCTGATCTAAGTCCGTATTTCTCCTTTCTTGATCTAAATATATTCAAAATTGAATTATTTAATCTTCTATTTATTCAATTCAATCCAAAACACACTTTAAAACATATTTACACTTTTGCCCCTAATATTTCACATTTTTTTGCACAATTTAGTCCTTATTTCATAAAATCTCAAATTAATGAAATTCCAAATATACCTATGCTAGTTGAATTACTATTTTGTCCCTAGCAGCATATTTTTCATTTATTTCTCATTTTAACCACAAAATTTCAACAGTTCTCAATTTAATCCCTATTTTGCATTTTCACTAAAAATCACTTAACAAAACTTGTATAATTCATAACAAGTATTCATAATCTATCATCAAACATCAAAACACACATGTATTCATCAATGGAATCATTAAACAATTTTGAAAAATAGTCCCTAGGCTAGGTAGTACTAGATGCAACGATTACAAAAACATAGAAATCATTAAAAACCGAACAAAAATAGACTTACATACTTAAGAAGAACTTTTCAAATGCTCAAACCTAAAATGGTGATGTTTTCTTCCTTTAGAATTTGGCTAGGTGGAGAATATGGACACAAATTATGGTTTTGTTTTTACTTATTTTAATTTATTTGCTAATTTACTAAATTAACCTTACTAATTAACCTTTAAATCAATTAATAACATGTCCATAAATGTCCAATTACTATAATAATGGTCCATTTATCACTTAAGGACCTCCACATTAATATTCATAGTCATTTAGTGCATTTAACAAATAGAATTCAACTTTTACGTTTTACTCGATTTAGTCTTTTTTACCGAATTAAGCATTCAAACGATAAAATTACTTCACAAAACTTTCACACATACATGCTATCATGCTGAAAACACTTAAAATAATAATAAAATAAATTTTTGACCTCTTATTTGTGGTCCTAAAACCACTGTTCTAATTTGACTAAAAGCGATTTACATCGTAATGTAACAGTCCGGTTTATTCCTAGTCAGAATAGTGGTTTTGGGACAACAAATCCGAGTTTATATAATGTTTTAATACTATTTTCTGTGACTTTGATATGTGATTAAGCATGTGGTAAAGTTTCGTAAGCTAAATTTGTCCGTTTATGAGTTTAATTTGATAAAAGGATTGAATTGCATCGAGTGCAAAACTAGCATGCTAATTGTTAAAGTACCAATGTGTTGTGGCTTTGTAAAGTTGGAGGCCATTTATGGAAATTAAGCCATTCATAAGGTTAGTGGATGGCATATGGTCTAAAATGACCTTAATTTATATGTTATATATGTTTTATTATAAGGACAATTTTGTAATTAGGTTAATAATATGATAGTTAATAAAAATAAAGCATGAAAATGGACATTCATTCATGCAGTTTTCCACCGAAAACACCAAGAAAAGAAAAGTTTTGAAGCTTGGTATATTTGGCTACTTACAAGCCAAATTCAAGGTATGTTTTTAGTTAGTTTTCAATAATTTCTACATTTTCGTAGTCGTTGCTTTGAGTGCTATCAAACCCATGTCTCAATTTTGTGTATTGATGATGTTTTTGTGATATGCCATTGATGATATGTTGAGCTTTTTGATGAGCTTAGTTGTTAAATGAAAGATTTGAGCTAGATGAACATACTTTGTTCTTTAAATTTTTGATGAATTTTGCTAATTAGGTCTAAATTGAGAAAATAGTATGTAACACCCGCACCCAAGACCGATACTGGGTCTGGATACGAGACATTACTATGCTTGAACTCACTTAAACATGTACTTACAAGCTATAAAATTTCGTTCCAACTTAAAAAAAATTCACTTTCTTAGTCAACACATACATTACAAGGGCCTATGAGGCGTTAAACTCGTGTCTGAAAACTTTCAGAACTAAATCAAATAATTCATTTTTGAAGTAGGGTTCACATACCGTGTGACTTGAAAAACGCCGTGATACCCTTAAGCACGCCCATACCCCCAAATCGTGGGAAGCTATTGACTATTTCCACACGGCTTAGACACACCCGTGTCTTCCAACCATGGGAGGCTGCTGACTAATTTCACACGGCCATGACACGCCCGTGGGCTTAGACCGTGTGCTAAACCTTGATATACTGGCTAAATCAGCACGGTCTGGGCACACGCCCATGTCCAACCCATGTGTATAACACCGCCTGTACACATAGTCGTGGAATTTACCCGTGTCCTATTCTGATTAATAATACGGTTAACATGGCCTTGACACACGCCCGTGTGTCCAACCGTGTGGGCAGTTATAGGCTATTTACCAAGCTGTTAGCCACCCTAAAATGAAGATCATAATCATACAAAATTCAACGATGCAATAACAACCCAATTTTATGAATAATACTACATGCTTCATTGATCTCAATAAACAGAAATACTTAGTCAGATTTGGCCAATCACTAGCCATATACAAAAGAATAATAAAACTTGATGGCCTTTACAAAGGCCCTTCTGAAAACATGTCCACAAAATGAATGTTTTCTATACATGCCATACTTAGTAAAGTAACTTGGCTACACCAAAATAAGAGTTGATAGTGTGCTACGAGCTCCGACTCCGATGATCCACAAATTAGCTTGGCGGGACTACATAGAAAGAAACAATCAAATACATAAGCATTTAGCTTAGTAAGTTTACATGTAAAACACATGTCAATAAGCTTGCTTAATAAAAACCATTTAGCATAACAATAGTATTGTAATTTCAGCTATAAAGCTTACTTACTCATACTTGGTTCTTACATGTCTCATGATTCTCACTGTACTCATTTTTGTATAGTAAACATGATACCTGAGTCACTTGATCACATTGATCAGCGTACTTAAATAATAATCATTATGATCTCTAATTATTCATTCATAACATGAGTAATATTTAATTCATTTTGATGCTAGCTTTGCTTTCTTAGTACTCTTGTTACCTCATTATTAATCTTACTTGTTTGCCTGATGAACTTCTACGAATACTCGAGGATACTAGATCTCTTCCCACTTAACATGCCACCAAAGCCATATCTTAGGCATAGTCTTACATGGAATTTCTCATCTTGGTTTCAAGGCCATGTCTTGACATGGATTTACATGAAGTCTTGCCCTTGATAACTTACTCAATGCCAAGCTTGCCTTGGACTTACATGATATCTTGATCAATGCCAAGCTTGCCTTGGACTTACATGATATCTTGATCAATGCCAAGCTTGCCTTGGACTTACATGATATCTTGATCAATGCCAAGCTTTCCTTGGACTTACATGATATCTTGATCAATGCCAAGCTTGCCTTGGACTTACATGATATCTTGATCAATGCCAAGCTTGCCTTGGACTTACATGATATCTTGTGTGGTATATCGGGTATCCTGGGGAATTCATATTCAATCGGGGCTTGCTCACGTTTAATCTCTTTATTCACAAAAATGATAGGCATTACAAAATAGCAATGTATATTATACTAAGCAATTCAATGATAGTAATCATAAAGCTTAGAAATCATACAAACTTACCTCAATATTCAAAATGTAAAGAGATATGCAATTTAGTCCTCGACCTTGTTCTTGCCTCAGTTTCGATCAGGGCTTCATTTTTCTTGATCTATAATCATGAAATTCATTCATTTAGATTTCCTATGAGCATAATACATCAATTTCTACACTTAGGCAAAAATAACCATTTTGCCCTTGTATGTTGGCAAAATTATGATTTTGCCCCTAGGATCATAATTTAATTTTCAACACATTTTCCCATTAAACAGCCTAGCTAAACATTTATTTCTCTTACAACTACTCAAAATTCCAACTATTTCATGCATTTATGACACAATCTCACTCTTTACATTTAAGTCCTACTTAGGTGTTTTCATGCAAACATCTTTCACAAAAGTTGTTTCTCATCTCCCTTTCATTTTCTCCCATAAAAATGCAGCAAATAACAATGATTGCTCTCATGGGAAAACTCTAAGTTTTACACAATATTGCACAATAGTCCCGCCATTTGAAAGCTTAAGCTTTAGAGGTTTCAAAAGTACAACTATTACTAAGAAAATCATCAAAATCACTTACTAAAATTGGAGGAGAGCTTGCTGAAAACCTCTATTTTCTTGCAAAAATCGGTGGAGAATGATGAAGAGAAAGATGATATTTTTCTCTTTCTTTATTCTAATATTAAACTAGTCAAATTAACCACCAACTTCTACTAACTTTGACTTAATTTTGTCCATCTTTGTCTCCCACATAGCCCATGATCGACCAAGCAATTAAAAGGGATAAATTGCCCTTTAAAATACCTCAATTTAACAATCTATGGCTATTTGGTACTCCTACCTTAAAAATAGAACTTTTGCATCTCATGCGATTTATTTCTTTTACTCAATTGGTCATGCTATTCGTAAAATTAAGGCACCAAAATTTCTATATAATCATATAGTGACACCACAACACATAAAATAGTACTAAAATGATTCTCCTCAACCTGAGATTAGTGGTCCCAAGACCACTGTTCTGACTAGCCCCAAATTCGGGATGTTACAACTCTCCCCTCTTAGGGATTTTTCATCCTCGAAAATCTTACCAGTAAAAAGGTTTGGATATTGGTTTCTCATACTCTCTTCTTGTTCCCATGTAGCTTCTTCTATTCCATGCCTTTGCCATAGAACTTTCACTAAGGCAATACTTTTATTTCTCAGTTGCTTGATTTCCGAGCCAAGATCTTGACTGGTTCTTCACCATAAGTCATGTCAGGGCGGATCTCTATTTTTGATGGAGTAATTATATGTGAAAGGTCTGATCTGTAGCTTCGCAACATTGATACATGAAAAACATCATGTATCCTCTCTAATTCTGATGGCAACGCCAAACGGTAAGCTATCGGCCTAACTCTCTCAATAATCTCGTAAGGTCCAATAAAAAGTGGACTTAATTTGCCTTTACGGCCAAATCTGAGAACCTTTCTCCATGGTGATACTTTCAAAAAGACTTTATCCCTAACTTGGTACTCGATCTCTTTTCTCTTTAAATCCGAATAGGATTTTTATCTGTCTGAGGTAGCTTTTAAACATTCTCGAATTACTTTCACTCTCTCTTCAACTTCTTTAACCAAATCAACCCCGTGAATTTGGTTCTCCTTGAGTTCAATCCAAAACAAGGGAGTTCGACACTTACGCCCATATAGGGCCTCATGAGGCACCATCTTTAAGCTCAACTGAAAGCTATTATTATAGGCGAATTTTACCAATGGGAGAAACTTTTCCCAACTTCCTTGGAATTCCAAAACACAACATCTGAGCATGTCCTCAAGTACTTGAATTAACCTTTCTGACTGATCATCAGTCTGAGGGTGAAAAGCTTTGCTAAAAATCAATTTTGTACCCAAAGCTTCTTGCAGCTTCTTCTAAAATCTAGACGTGAATCTCAGATCTCTATCCGATATGATCGATAAGGGGACTCCGTGAAGTCTTACTATTTTTGAAACATACAAGTTTGCCAACTTGTCTAGGGAGTAATCCACTTGTACAGGTATAAAGTGGGCTGACTTCGTGAGTCTATCAACCACTACCCAAATAGCATCTTTCTTGCTTGGAGACAACGATAAACCCATTACAAAATCCATGGTGATATGGTCCCATTTCTATTCGGGGACTAAGATAGGCTAAAGTAAACCCGAAGGCACTTGGTGTTCAGCATTTACTTGCTGACAAATAATACATCTTGAAATGAACTCTGAAATATCTTTCTTCATTTTCGGCCACCAATACTGTTGCTTCAAGTCACTATACATCTTTGTACTTCCCGGATGTACAGACAAACATCCGTTATGTGTTTCGTACAAAATTCTCTGAATAAGCCCCTCTTTCCTCGATACGCAAACTCTATCTCTAAACATCAACTATCCATCAGAATTAATCTGAAAGGTAGATTCAGCATCTGACTCGCATTGAGCTCTCTTGACTTGCAACTCACTATCTTCTTTCTGAGCCTCAAAGATCTCTTAAAGAAACATTGGTCTAGCTCTCGACTCAACTAAAAGGGAGCCATTGTCGGACAAGGATATCCTTGAATTCAATGCTCTTAAAGTAATAGAGACTTCCTGCTCAAAGTATCGGCGACTACATTCGCCTTTCCTGGATGGTTGTCGATGACCAACTCATAGTCTTTATCAACTCTAACCATCTTCTTTGTCTTAAGTTCAACTCTTTCTGCATCATCAAGTACTTCAGACTTTTGTGATCGGTAAAAATTTGACATTTTTCACCATATAAATGGTGTCTCCAAATCTTCAAAGCGAAGACTATGGCGTACCAATTCTAGATCATCGTCGGATAATTCTTCTCATGAGGCTTCAATCGCTAGAGGCATAAGCAATCACCTTGCCTTCTTGCATGAGTACACGCCCAATCCATTTAAGGATGCATCATTGAGACTATAAATCCTTTCCCCGATTCGGGTTGTACTAAGACTGGAGCTTCTGTCAACACTGCTTTCAACTTCTCAAAACTTTGTTGGCATCATTCTGTCCACTCAAACTTCACATTTTTCTGCAATAGTTTAGTCATCGGGGTTGCGATCATGGAAAACCCCTTGACAAATCCTCTGTAGCAGTCGGCTAGGCCCAGAAAACTTCTAATCTCATTAATGTTCTTAGGCGGCTTCCAGTCCATTATGGCCGAGATTTTACTGGGATCAACTCAGACTCCATCCCTCGAGACAATATGTCCTAGGAATCCCACTTCCTTGAGCCAAAATTCACTTTTACTGAATTTGGCATACAGTTGATTCTATTGTAGGATCTGTAAAACTATCCGTAGGTGTTCAGCATGCTCTTTCTCATCTTGGGAATAAATCAGTATTTCATCAATAAAAATGACTACAAACTTGTCGAGGTATGGTCTAAAGATGCGGTTTATTAAATCCATGAATATCGCAGGAGCATTGGTCAACCCAAAGGGCATGACTAAAAATTCATAATGCCCATACCTTGTTCGAAAGGCCGTCTTGGATACATCTGAGTCTTTCACTTTCAACTGGTAGTACCCTGATCTCAAGTCTATTTTGGAGAACACAATCGCTCCTTTCAATTGATTGAACAGATCATCGATCCTAGGCAATGGGTACTTATTCTTTACTATTACTTTATTAAGCTGGCAGTAATCTATGCACAATCTCATGGTACCATCTTTCTTTTTCACAAATAAAACCGGCACCCCATGGTGAACAACTTGATCTTGCAAAGCCCTTATCATCAACTCTTGCAATCAGAATTTCAACTCTTTCGGTTATGTTGGAGCCATTCTGTAAGGAGTAATAGATATCGGTACAGTACCGGGAGCTAGTTCAATGCTGAACTCAATCTATCTAACTGGCGGTAGTCCAGGTAATTCTTTGGGAAATACATCCACATATTCACATACTATCGGTACTGACTCAATTTTTAGCTCTGTCTCCTTATCATTCAACACGAAGGCCAAATATGATTCATACCCTTTTCTTAAACATCTCAGTGCCATCATATGGGAAATTATCACTGGCGATTTATCTTGTTCATCTGATTCAACATGAAGAGTATCCCCATTCTCACATCTTATCTCAATGCATTTCTTCCCACAATTAACAATTACATTATGAGTAGTCAACTAGTCCATTCCAAGAATGAGGTCGAATTCATCAAATGGTAATAACATAAGATTTGATTTAAAGCAATGACCTCTAATCATCAATGGACAATCTTTACAAACTTCATTAACTAACACACTCTTGCCTAATGGATTAGACACCTTAATTACAAATTCGATGGTATCTATAGGCACGATCAAATTGGATGCTAATTTCATGCAAATGTAAGAGTGCGTGGGTTCGGGATCTATTAAAGCAATAGCTTTAGTATTGTAAAGAGAAAAGGTACCCGTAATAACATCAGGAGAAGATGCCTCTTCGCGAGCGAGAATGGCATATGTCCTTGCAGGCGCTCTACCCTCGGGTCTCATGGCCTGGTCTCTCGGGTTACCTCTTCCACTTGCCCCCTTCCCGGGTTTATCTGTGGTCTCCCCCTGACCATACTCTCGGATTTTGAGTCCTGAGCTCTTCCTTCTTTTGTCATCTCGGGACAGTCTTTTATATAGTGGTCTTGCGAACCAATCTAAAATAAGCATTTTCATGTGCCCGGCATTCTCCCAGATGGTGTCTGCCACACTATGGGCATTCAGATTTGTAGGGTCTAAAATTTTTGACATTTGCAACTGAAGTCGTCCGTGCTTTGTTCCTTGAATACTGTTTACTTTTGTCCTTCTTGGAAAACCCGGTGGAAGAAGCCGATCGAGTAGGGAAATCTTTTGACTTCTTGGGTGAATATTGGAATGACTTATTCCACGGTCTCTTTCTAGAGTCACGAGACTCCATTTTAGACTTCTTCTTCTCTTTATTAGCTCTTCGGCTTTACAAGCTCTTTCCACTAACACGATAAATTCTTTTAATTCTAGAACAGTAACAACCAGTTTGATGTCCTCATTCAACCCGTCTTCAAACCTTTTGCTCATAATAGCCTCTGTGGATATACATTCGTGAGGGTACTTGTTGATTCGTACAAACTCACGCTTATAATCTGTCACCGATATCTTGCCTTGCTTCAGCTCTAGGAATTCCTTTCTCTTCTGGTCTACAAACCTCTGGCTGATATATTTTTTTCTTAAACTCTTCTTGGAAGAATTCCATGTAACCCTTTCCCTCGGTACAACCGAAACAAGGGTGTTCCACCATTGGTAAGTAGAATCTCTTAAGAGAGAGTTACACACTTCATGCATTATTCAGAGGTACATGACAACTCATTGAATACCCTCATGGTATTTTCTAACTAGAATTCACCTTTTTCTAGATCATCCTTTTTTCTGGCCCAAAATTCTTCTGCCCTATGCTACCTAATCCTATCAATTGGGGGTTTGCCTCCTCTTACCACCTCTACTACTTGAGGGGCCACTAGAGTAGCTTGTGGAGCAGGTGGAGGTGGAGGGGGTTGTGCATTCGGGTTCGCCCGAATGAACTCTGTATACCATGTGTTCATCATGTGGAGGAAGGCTTCTCTAGCCTCTTCTCCTCCCCTTTAACTCACCGTAGTGGGTCTATTCTCATTTTCGCTCAGCACTGTCCCTTCAGCGGGAGCCCGCGCATTACTTTCTGTGTCATTCGCCACATTCCCTTCTGAATCCATTTCTATATGTATAAACATAATTTAAAATCATCAGGAGTCATCACACTATCAATATAGAAATATTCTTACGTATGGCATGTATAGCTAGACACATGCTCATGCTATGTTAGTCCTAGAACCGACTAAATCGTAGATCTGATACCACTAAATGTAACACCCCGCACCCAAGACTAATACTAGGTCTGGATACGAGACATTACTATGCTTGAACTCACTTAAACATGTACTTACAAGCTATAAAATTTCGTTCCAACTTAAAAAAAATTTCACTTTCTTAGTCAACACATACATTATAAGGGCCTATGAGGCCTTAAACTTGTGTCTGAAAACTTTCAGAACTAAATCAAATAATTCATTTTTGAAGCAGGGTTCACACGCCCGTGTACCCTTAAGCACGCCCATACCCTTAAATCGTGGGAAGCTACTGACTATTTCCACACGGCTTAGACACACCCGTGTCTTCCAACCGTGAGAGGCTACTGACTAATTTCACACGGCCATGACACACCCGTGGGCTTAGACTGTGTGCTAAACCTTAATATACTAGCTAAATTAGCACAGTCTTGACACACGCCCATGTCCAACCCGTGTGTATAACACGGCCTGTACACACAGCTGTGGAATTTACCCTTGTCCCATTTTGATTAATAATACTAAGGTACAAGGTTAACATGGCCTTGAAACATGCCCGTGTGTCCAACCGTGTGGGCAGTTATAGGCTATTTACCAAGCCGTTAGCCACCCTAAAATGAAGATCATATCCATACACAATTCAATGATGCAAGAACAACTCAATTTTATGAATAATACTACATGCTTCATTGATCTCAATAAACAAAAATACTTATTAGAATTTGGCCAATCACTAGCCATATACAAAAGAATAATAAACTTGATAGCCTTTACAAATGCCCTTCTAAAAACATGTCCAAAAAATGAATGTTTCCTATACATGCCATATTTAGTAAAGTAACTTGGTTATACCAAAATAAGAGTTGATAGTGTGCTACGAGCTCTGACTCTGATGATCCACAAATTAGCTTGGTAGGTAGAAAGAAACAATCAAATACGTAAGCATTTAGCTTAGTAAGTTTGAATGTAAAACACATGTCAATAAGCTTGCTTAATTAAAACCATTTAGCATAACAATAGTATCGTAATTTCAACTCTAAAACTTACTTACTCATACTTGGTTCTTACATGTCTCATAAAGTTCACTGTACTCATTTTTGTATAGTAAAGATGATACCTGAGTCACTTGATCACATTGATCAGCATACTTAAACAATAATCATTATGAACTCTAATTCTTCATTCATAACATGAGTAATATTTAATTCATTTTGATGCTAGCTTTGCTTTCTTAGTACTCTTGTTACCTCATTATTAATCTTACTTGTTTGCCTGATGAACTTCTATGAATACCCAAGGATACTAGATTTCTTCCCACTTAACATGCCACCAAAGCCATATTTTAGGCATGGTCTTACATGGAATTTCTCATCTTGGTTTCAAGGCCATGTCTTGACATGGACTTACATGAAGTCTTGCCCTTGATATCTTACTCAATGCCAAGCTTGCCTTGGACTTATATGATATCTTGATCAATGCCAAGCTTGCCTTGGATTTACATGATATCTTGATCAATGCCAAGCTTGCCTTGGACTTACATGATATCTTGATCAATGCCAAGCTTGCCTTGGACTTACATGATATCTTGATCAATGCCAAGCTTACCTTGGACTTACATGATATCTTGATCAATGCCAAGCTTGCTTTTGACTTACATGATATCTCGTGTGGTATATCGGGTATCTTGGGGAATTCATATTCAATCGAGGCTTGCTCACGTTTAATCTCTTTTTTCACAAAAATGATAGGCATTACAAAATAGCAATGTATATTATACTAAGCAATTCAATGATAGTAATCATAAAGCTTAGAAATCATACAAACTTACCTCAGTATACAAAATGTAAGGAGATGTGCAATTTAGTCCTCGACCTTATTCTTGCCTCGGTTTCGATCGGGGCTTCATTTTTCTTGATCTGTAATCATGAAAGTCATTCATTTAGATTTCTTATGAACACAATACATCAATTTCTACACTTGGGCAAAAATGACCATTTTGCCCTTGTACATTGGTAAAATTACTATTTTGCCCCTAGGCTCGTAACTTATTTTTCAACACATTTTCTTATTAAACAAGCCTAGCTAAACATTTATTTCTCTTACAACTAATCAAAATCCCAACTATTTTATGCATTTATGACACAATCTCACTCTTTGCATTTAAGTCCTACTTAGGTGTTTTCATGCAAACATCTTTCACAAAAGCTATTTCTCATCTCCCTAACTTTCATTTTCTCCCATAAAAATGCAGCAAATAACAATGATAACTCTCATGGGAAAACTCTAAGTTTTACACAATATTGCACAATAGTCCCCTCATTTGAAAGCTTAAGCTTTAGGGGTTTCAAAAGTATAACTATTACTAAGAAAATCATCAAAATCACTTACTAAAATTGGAGGAGAGCCTGCTGAAAATTTTTGAGCTTTCAACCCTCTATTTTCTTACAAAAATTGATGGAGAAAGATGATATTTTTCTCTTTCTTTATTCTAATATTTAATTAGTCAAATTAACCACAAACTCCTACTAACTTTGACTTATCCTTCTTTGTCTCCCACATAGCCGATGACCGGCCAAGAAATTAAAAGGGATAATGTATATTTAAATATCATTATGTTGCTAAGTGCTAGTTTGGGTTTACTTGGAATTAAAATAAATATTAGTAAAGTATACTTTAGTGTAAAGAAATTAAGTGACCTTGAAACTTAAGTTAATTAAGTACTAAAAGATGGCATAAGATGAGTAATTGGCAAAGTGGTGAAGGCACCATAAGTTGGACTTGAGGGAAGAGGTTCGAATCACCTAGTATGCAAGTAGGGAGTTTTAATTTTTTTTTTGCTTTATCCTAGCATGTGTTGGCTGTAGATAAGATTAGGATGAGTTGGATTGTTTTTTTGGTAAGAAGACTAAGGATTATGGGAAGCTAAAGATAGGGGATAGAATGGCTTGAATTGGGGAATTTTGTCTCTCCAACTTAAGGAAAAAGGAGGAGGATAAGGCTTAAGAATAGGGAGATGTTTTGGAAACTTCTTAATGGCCTTTTGACCATGTATTTGGACGACATAGAGGCTAGGGGGGATGGCCGATTTTGGTTGATTGGTTTGGTAAGCTTGGATGTTAGGAGAACACATTCATTTTGGTCATTTTTTTGGCTTTGGCAAAATGTATTTTCTTTTCATCTATCTTTCTCTCTAGCCAAAATTTGCCAACATCCTTGAGTAAGCAACTCATTCTTGTGTCATTTTCTTTTGACCATTTCGGTTTAGAAGCTCTTTTTTTCTCTCCCAAATCTTTTTCTCATTGTGACCGAAAACACATAAGCAAACAAATATTTCTTCTTTTCATTTTTTCTCATTTTTCTCCCCTATGCCGAATGCAAAATTCTCTTAAACTCCATTCTCTTTTCTTCTCTTTTCTTTATCTCTTTCTCTCTTGAAACTGAATCATATCTTTTCCATCTTCCATTCTTTTACTTTCTTCTTAACTAAAGTCTCTTCAACATTTTCTCTCATGGCCGAATGTTAATTTACTCTTGTGTCGAATCTTTTTCATTTCTTTGTATGGTCATAACCGAGTTCTTCTCACTCAATTTTCTTTTCAATCGTGGGCAATAGTGAGATTTCTGGAGGGCAGAAACTCAAGGTGTTCTTGAGTATTGTGGAACATTGGAATCGATCTCAAGAGTTAAGGTAAGGAGTTATTCAAGGATTCTCATTTTATTCATTATATTAGTATAGTTAGTTATTTAATCGATTCCGTTATAGGGACGTAATCGCTCGATCGTTTCTTTGTGGAACGGGGATAATTATGGTAAGTCAATCTCAAATCTTTTAAAATCAAATCGTTAGCCATATTTCGATAATATTTAGTCAGACTAATGATCTTATATCTTTAGAGACATTCAAGATAGGGCAGAAAAGGGCAGTGCATAGTCTTCAAAAGAGGGGCGGTTCCGCTATTCCCCCTAAGTATAAACGAAGGGCTGTTTCAGGAATCTAGGATTTTCCACCGGGTTACGAACCTTCATCTGAGGAGAATCAATTGTTTGAGGTTATTCGTACTCCCGATCCTTTGTTCGTTCGTGGATTCTCATCGGGCAACGAACCAACAATCAAGGAGAAACCAAAAATAGAAGTGGTTTGAAATCCAAAGGGTAAAGATTTAGATCGTTTACCAATAGTGTATTTTTAATAAATGAAAGTGTTCTAATGGTTCGTGTTACGTTTAGGTATTGACAAGCGGGAAGGTCTAGTACTCACAATATCAAGGCGTGTAACTTCACACTTATCTCGGGTTAGATGTTATACCGTAAGTATTGAGAAAAATCGTAAAGATGACAAAATCAAAAAAATATGTAATAAGTAGTATTTTTGTGAAGTACATGAAAATGGTTAAGTTTTGAAATTTACGAAAACGCCCTCAATAAGTTAGTTGGTAAAATGTAAATTTTGTGTCTCATGTGTAAATGGGCCAAAAACTCTGCTAGATCGTTAAATGGGCCAAAAACTCTGCTAGATCATTAAATGGGCTAAAATTCCTGCTAGATCGTTAAGTGGGTCAAAAATATGATAGATCGTTAAATGGGCCGAAGATATGCTAGATCGTTAAATGGGCCGAAATCCCCGCTAAATCGTTAAATGGG
Organism: Gossypium rotundifolium; assembly: GCA_025506655.1. Classification (NCBI taxonomy): domain Eukaryota; kingdom Viridiplantae; phylum Streptophyta; class Magnoliopsida; order Malvales; family Malvaceae; genus Gossypium; species Gossypium rotundifolium. The sequence continues at coordinate 133,282,958 of CP106722.1, forward strand.
CCAAAAACTCTGCTAGATCGTTAAATGGGCCGAAATCCCTGCTAAATTGTTAAATGGGCCAAAAACTCTGCTAGATTGTTAAATGGGCCAAAAACTCTGCTAGATCGTTAAATGGGCCAAAAACTCTGCTAGATCGTTAAATGGGCCAAAGTTGCTAAGATTGCTAAATGGACTAAATGTTATTTTATATTATGGGCCAAAATAAAACTAGAAATATAGATTCACATGTAAATTGGGCCTTTTGCTAAAATTTATCATATGTATATAGATTGTTATGCATACATGTTGCATGGGTTGGGAAAATGATGAAGAGAAGAAAGGCTTGTTGCCAAAAATCTAGTTCGGTGGCTCTGCCACAAATATTTTATATGCCTTATTGCCTCTAGTTCGATGGCTCTGCCACAATTATTTCAATGGCTTAATGCCTCTAGTTCGGTGACTTTGTCACAATCTAGTTCGGTGGTTCGCTACAACATTATTAAAAATGGCTTTATGCCTATGATTAGTGTGTTGGCGGGGTGGGTTGACTTGATCCCCACAGTGTGATGGTTGGTACGGGTGGTGTGTAGCGGATGGAAATTAGGTTTGGTTGGGTAATTACATTTTTCATGCATTTCATTGATTATATTGGTAAATATATATGGGCTCAAGCCCAAAACTTTGACTTAATGATCTAGCCCAGTGGATATAGTAAGTGAGTTATACACTGAGTTCTGAGTAACTCACTCCCTTAAATTTTTCCATCTCAGGTAATGGAAATTGACGTGGACTTGGTCCGAGGATGACTTCGTGGAGGCCATACTGCAAACATGGGTTTAATAAACTTTGAACTTTAAATAAATACTTTCTTTAATTTACTATTTTGAATATGATGTAATAAGGCCTCTATTAATATTTTATGGATTTTATGTGGATGGATTTAAATTTTATTTTGATATTTAATATGGGTTTAACGTAAAACCTAAATGTTTCCTTAAAATATTTTGGGTTTTAAAACATATGATATCCTTTAATTTTTCTTATTTTCAAATTCTTCCAAATTTTTTTAAACTACTTAAAGATTTCGAAAATTTATAATTATATTTCAACTAATGTTTCTTAAATTCATCAATTTAAATTATTTCTCTTGGTTTTATTAAACCTTATTTTCAAAAGGTTTTGTAATACCGATTCTCCTAAATCATTAGAAAGATAAAAAGAGAGTTCGATCTATGTAACAAACCAAATCTCGTCTTAACACATAGACCGAGTTTGGGGTGTTACATTTAATGGTATCAGAGCTAGTTTCAAAACTTCATTGTGGTTGGGTTCAACAAATAACTTCGATGAAATTATTTTAATTATGTTTTAAAGATTAGTATGGCACCACAAGCATCCGCACCAAGACAAGTAAGTATTCACATCGAATGATTATTATGATGATGATATGATCATAGGAACACTCTAGAACTTCTAGTTTTAGATGTTGAAAATCGTCGAGATTGAGACTATAGGATGTGTTTTGAAAAACAACATTATCTCTCAAATCTCATAAAACATCGTTAATAAACACTGAAACAATTTTCTAATTCATAAAACTTATAATCAGATTAAATCGAGTTAGACATTATGAGCACTAGAGGACGTGGTCGTGGACGCGAGACGTGGCGTGGTAGAGGACGAGGTGTTAGAGGTGCAATCAAGTGCCAGTCATATGCCGTAAATGGATGCACTGCGCCATTTGAGAGTGAGACGGATCACATGATCATATGGAAGAAGATAATGCTTTGACACGAGCAATGTTGCGAGTCCTTGAAAGGGTCGTTGGAACTAGAGTTGGGCCAACAACTCATGGGTCGATTTCGGAATGACTCAAGTCTAATGGTGCAGAAGTTTTTAGAGGAGTTTTCGGTGTAGCTCTGAATGTGGCAGAGTATTGGCTCGAAGCTGTGGAGCGGATTATGGATGATATGGAATGCACTATCGAGCAGAAATTGAAAGGAGCTGTGTCCTTGCTAAGAGACGAGGCGTATCAATGGTGGCTTACTATTCGAGAGGGCACTGAGGCTACATTGATTACTTGGGAATTCTTCAAAGCTGCCTTCCAAAGGAAGTATGTAGGAACAAGTTATGTGGATGCCCGAAGGAAGGAATTCCTGAATCTAATTCAAGGGAATAAGACTGATGGCGGCAGATGAGGCGAGTTTTACGCTTGAGTCGTTATGCTCAGACAATAATGTCAACGGATCATGAACGTTGTGTATATTTTGAGGATGGGTTGAATGATGAGTTGCGGGTTCTGATTGCCCCACAACAAGTTAGAACTTGTGCCACGCTTGTAGAGAAAGCCAAGATAGCCGAAGAGGCTAAGAACTCGTAACGTCGAATCGGAAAGATTTAGAAGCAAGAGAGATATAAAGTAGTCGGGTTCTTCAAAAAATTTCAAGAGGCCTCGGAATGATGAACCACTCAAGGTAGAGCACCAGTAGCTAATAATCGAGTCTAGATTGTCTTGAATGTGGAAAAGGCATTCGAGAGTCTTTGGAGGAAAACGGTGCTTGTTATAAATGTGGTTCAATGGATCACCAATATAGAAATTACCCTCGACGTATGGATACGACTCGGGAAGTTTGTATATCGATGTACACCGGCCAGAGGTACTCAAACAGCCCACCGAGAGGTCGTGGACCGGTCGTGGTGGTAATGGGGTAATGGACGTGGTCAAGGTGCACCGGTCGAAACAATGGTCTTAGAGGTAACACGGATGCAAGATGCCTAGGATTGGTCTATGCGTTAGACGTCGCGAGGATGGAAATGCACCTGATGTAATAACTGGTACGTTCTTCATCTTTGATGTACCTATTACTGCTTTAATAGATATTGGTTCTACCCACTTGTATGTTGCTAGCACCATATCTGAAAACTTGAATCTAGAATCTAAAATTACCGATAGTGAGATGACAGTAATTAGTCCTTTAGGACAGTCGGTAATTGTAAATAAACTGTTTAGGGACGTGCCCTTAGAAATTCAAGAAGAAATATTTCGCGAATTTGATGGAATTGCCTTTCATGAGTTCGATCTCATTCGGGCATGGATTGGTTGGTTAAGAATAGGCGATTTGGATTGTCTTTGAAAAGCGGATGTCAATAAGAACCTTGGATGATAAGGAAGTAATAATGATAGGCGAATGAAGGAATTACTTGACAAATGTAGTATCTGCGTTGAAGGCAAAGAAGTTGGTGCGGAAGGGATATGGAGCATTCCTAGCTTTTATTTATGCTTTGGATGCCAAAGAGTTATCTGTGGATGATGTGAGAACGGTGAAGGAATTTCAGATGTATTTCCGATGAACTTATTGGTATACCTCGGATCGGAAGTAGATTTGGCATTGAGCTTTTGTTCGAATGTACTCCAAAGGTCCATTGCTCCTATAGAATGGCAATCAAGGAGTTGGCGAGCTTAAAGCTCAAATTCAAGAATTGTTGGATCGGGATTTATTCGACCTAGTGTATCTCCGTGGGAGCACCAGCTTTGTTCATTAAGAAGAAGGATGGATCGATGCGTATGTGCATTGATTACCGGCAACTGAATAAATTGATGATCAAGAATAGGTATCCTTTACCTAGATTTGAAGACCTATTTGATCAATTGAAATGAGCTTCAGTTTTCTCCAAAATTGATTTGAGATCGGGTTATCACCAACTTAAAGTGAAAGAAGCAGATATTTATAAGACGGCATTCCGAACTCGTTATGGACATTATGAGTTTTTGGTGATGCCGTTTGGATTAACCAATGCACCAGCCACATTTATGGACATGATGAATCGAGTCTTTCAACCATATTTAGACCGGTTTGTGGTACTGTTCATAGATGACATTTTGGTTTATTCAAGAAATGATGAGGAGCATGACACGCATTTGCGTATAGTATTGCAGCTACTTCGTGATAAGCGACTTTATGCCAAATTCAGTAAATGTGAATTTTGGCTAAAAGAAGTGACATTCTTAGGTCATGTGGTATCAGCTGAGGGAATAAGGGTGGATCCTCGAAAGATTGAAGCTGTACTGAATTGGAAACCACCAAAGTCGGTAGCTGAAATTTGGTGTTTCTTAGGATTGGCTGGTTATTATAGACGCTTCGTTGAGGGATTTTCGTTGATTGCTACACCCCTAACTAAACTGTTGCGGAAGGGAGTTTCAGATATTTGGACCGAAAAACAACAAGAGAGTTTCGAGAAATTGAAGAAGATTACTAAGCACTGGGCTTTGATTTGATTTCGAGGTGGAAAGGAATTTACTGCCATCGTGATGTGTCTCACATGTGTTTGGGTTGTGTCTTGATGCAAAATGGAAAGGTGGTGGCTTATACTTCTCAACGATTAAGATCGCACAAGTAAATTACCCTACTCATGATTTGGAGTTAGTCATAGTGGTATTTGCTTTAAGATTTGGAGGCACTATCTCTATGGTGAGAAGTCTATCATTTATACTGGATCACAAGAGTCTTAAGTACCTCCTTACTCAAAAGGAGTTGAATTTGAGACAACGGAGATGGGTGGAATTATTAAAGGATTATGATTTCTCAATCGAGTATCATCCTGGAAAGGCTAATGTGGTAGCTAATGCGTTAAGTCGTAAGGCGGCATCTGATTTGAGAGCAATGTTTGCTTATTTGAGTTTGTATGAGGATGGTAGTCTGTTAGTAGAACTTCAGGTGAAGCCTCTGTGGTTAGAACAAATTCAGAAAAGCAGATATCAGATAAAAAGTTGGGACCCTTTTTCCAGCAGGTTGAAAGGGGTGAAATAGAGGATTTTGGTATAAACACGAATGGAGTCTTTGTGTTTTCGTGGAAGGGTTTGTATGCCTAAAGACTCGTAATTGAGGCAAATGATTCTATGGGAGGCACATAGTAGCCCTTATGCTATGCACCCGGAGGAAATAAGATGTATCGAGATCTCCGTGAATGTGATTGGTGGCGTGGTTGAAGCGTGAGATCTCGAGTTTGTAGGAAAATGTTTAACTTGTCAACAAGTGAAGGCGAGCATCGCTTCGTCACGTTTGTTACAACCAAGAAAGATTCCTCTTTGGAAATGGGAGCTAATAACAATGGATTTTGTTAGTGGGTTACCTTTAACACCTACTAAGAAAAATTTCGTATGTGTAGTAGTTGATCATTTGACTAAGATCGCCATTTTCTTCCTGCTCATATGGATTACTCATTATAGAAATTGGCAAAGTCAGATGTATCCGAAATCGTGAGGTTGCATGGGGTACCAAAGGTTCATTATATCGCATACGGATCCTAGATTTACATCACGATTTTGGAAAGCTCGCATGAAGCTTTAGGAATGAAGTTAAACTTTAGTACGATTTTTCATCCTCGCACGGATGGTCGATTAGAGTAATTCGGATATTGGAAGACATGTTAAGGGATGTGTGATTGATTTCAGAGGTAGTTGGGAGGATTTTCTACCATTGGCGAATTTATGATAACAATAGCTTTCACCTAGCATTCAGATGGTACCCTATGAGGCATTGTATGGTTGTAGGTGCCGTACTCCTGCTTGTTAGACTGAATTGGGCGAACGGCAGATGTTGGGTCCTGAGATGATATCTGAAACAGAGAAAAAGGTAAAAGTTATTCGAGCACGGTTAAAGGAAGCTTCGGATAGACAGAAGTCATATGCAGACCTGAAGCGCAAGGATATCGAGTTTGCTGTGGGAGAGTAGGTCTTTCTGAAGGTCTCACCTTGGAAGAAAATTTTCAGATTTGGAAAGAAGGGAAAGTTGAGCCCTAGGTTCATTGGGCCATATCGTGTGATGAAGCGTGTTGGTCCAGTGGCTTATCAGATTGAATTACCTCCGAGTTAAGTCAAATTCATAATATTTTTCATGTTTCTATGCTGAGACGTTATAGATCGGATCCATCTCATATAGTATCGGTAGAGGATGTGGAATTAAAATCAGACTTGTCTTTTGAGGAAGAACCAGTGGAAATTTTAGACCGAGACGTGAAAGTACTAAGAAAAAAGACCGTGCCGTTGGTCAAAGTTTTATGGTGTAATCACGGAGCGGGGAAAGCTACGTGGGAGCCTATGGATGCAATTCGGCAACAATATCCTCACCTCTTTTAATCAGGTAAATTTCGAGGACGAAATTTTTCTTTAAGGGGGTAGAATTGTAACATCCTAAATATTTAAATATCATTATGTTGCTAAGTGTTAGTTCGGGTTTACTTGGAATTAAAATAAATATTAGTAAAGTATACTTTAGTGTAAAGAAATTAAGTGACCTTGAAGCTTAAGTTAATTAAGTACTAAAAGATGGCATAAGATGAGTAATTTGCAAAGTGGTGAAGGCACCATAAGTTGGACTTGAGGGAAGAGGTTCGAATCACATAGTATGCAAGTAGGGAGTTTTATTTTTTGCTTTATCCTAGCATGTGTCGCTTATGGATAAGATTAGGATGAGTTGGATTGTTTTTTTTTTTTTTTTTTGGTAAGAAGACTAAGGATTATGGAAGGCTAAAGATAGGGATAGAATGGCTTGAATTGGGGATTTTGTCTCTCCAACTTAAGGAAAAGGAGGAGGATAAGGCTTAAGAATAGGGAGATGTTTTGAAACTTCCTAATGGCCTTTTGACCATGTATTTGGACGGCATAGAGGCTAAGGGGATGGCGGTTTTGGTTGATTGGTTTGGTAAGCTTGGATGTTAGGAGAACACATTCATTTTGGTCATTTTTTGGCTTAGGCAAAATGTATTTTCTTTTCATCTATCTTTCTCTCTAGCCAAAATTGCCAACATCCTTGAGTAAGCAACTCATTCTTGTGTCATTTTCTTTTGACCATTTCGGTTTAGAAGCTCTTTTTTTTCTCTCCCAAATCTTTTTCTCATTGTGGACGAAAACACATAAGCAAACAAATATTTCTTCTTTTCATTTTTTCTCATTTTTCCTCCCCTATGCCAAATGCAAAATTCTCTTAAACTCCATTCTCTTTTCTTCTCTTTTCTTTCTCTCTTTCTCTCTTGAAACCGAATCATATCTTTTCCATCTTCCATTCTTTTACTTTCTTCTTAACTAAAGTCTCTTCAACATTTTCTCTCATGGCCGAATGTTAATTTGCTCTTGTGCCGAATCTTTTTCATTTCTTTGTTTTGTCATAACCGAATTCTTCTCACTCAATTTTCTTTTCAATCGTGGGCAATAGTGAGATTTCTGGACGGCAGAAACTCAAGGTGTTCTTGAGTATTGTGGAACATTGGAATCGATCTCAAGAGTTAAGGTAAGGAGTTATCCAAGGATTCTCATTTTATTCATTATATTAGTATAGTTAGTTATTTAATCGATTCCGTTATAGGGACGTAATTGCTCGATCGTTTCTTCGTGGAACGGGGATAATTGTGGTAAGTCAATCTCAAATCTTTTAAAAATAAATCGTTAGCCATATTTCGATAATATTTAGTCGGACTAATGATCTTATGCCTTTAGAGACATTCAAGATAGGGCAGAAAAGGGCAATGCATAGTCTTCGAAAGAGGGGCGATTCCGCTATTCCCCCTAAGTATAAACGAAGGGCTGTTTTGGGAATTCGGGATTTTCCACCGGGTTACGGACCTTTATCCGAGGAGAATCAATTGTTTGAGGTTATTCGTACTCCCGAACCTTTGTTCGTTCGTGGATTCTCATCGGGTAACGAACCAACAATCGAGGAGAAACCAAAAATAGAAGTGGTTCAAAATCCAAAGGGTAAAGATTTAGATCGTTTACCAATAGTGTATTTTTAATAAATGAAAGTGTTATAATGGTTCGTGTTACATTTAGGTATTGACGAGAGGGAAGGTCTAGTACTCACATTATCAAGGTGTGTAACTTCACACTTATCTCGGGTTAGATGTTATACCGTAAGTATTGAGAAAAATTGTAAAGATGAAAAAATAGAAAAATACATAATAAGTAGTATTTTTGTGAAAATACATGAAAACAGTTAAGTTTTGAAATTTACGAAAATGCCCTCAATAAGTTAGTTGGTAAAATGTAAATTTTGTGTCTCATGTGTAAATGGGCCAAAAACTCTGCTAGATCGTTAAATGGGCCGAAATCCCTGCTAGATCGTTAAATGGGCTGAAAATATGCTAGATCATTAAATGGGCCGAAGATATGCTAGATCGTTAAATGGGCCGAAATCCCTGCTAGATCGTTAAATGGGCTAAAAACTCTGCTAGATCGTTAAATGGGCTGAAATCCCTGCTAAATCGTTAAATGGGCCAAAAACTCTGCTAGATCGTTAAATGGGCCAAAAACTCTGCTAGATCGTTAAATGGGCCAAAGTTGCTAAGATTGCTAAATGGACTAAATGTTATTTTATATTATGGGCCAAAATAAAAACTAGAAATATAGATTCACATGTAAATTGGGCCTTTTGCTAAAATTTATCATATGTATATGGATTGTTATGCGTACATGTTGCATGGGTTGGGAAAATGATGAAGAGAAGAAAGGCCTGTTGCCAAAAATCTAGTTCGATGGCTCTGCCACAAATATTTTATATGGCTTATTGCCTCTAGTTCGGTGGCTCTGCCACAATTATTTCAATGGCTTAATGCCTCTAGTTCGATGGTTCACCACAACATTATTAAAAATGGCTTTATGCCTATGATTGGTGTGTTGGCGGGGTGGGTTGACTTGATCCCCACAGGTGTGATGGTTTGTAACACCCCAAACCCGGTCAATACACCACGATCGAATCTGGTATGTTACAGGGGAAAAAGGTTTTTGAGAGGTTTAGGTTTGAGTTTAAAAGTTGGAGAAAAACACTTCACTAGGTTGTGCATTTGAAGAAAACTCGAGTAGATTTGATTGAAGTTTGATGATGTATTTGAAAACCCAAAAATTTTAAAAACTTACTTCGGTGGGTAGACAAAATAGGTTTATCTCGTTAAGAAGTTTGAGTTGTTTATCGTTGTTACAAAAACATTTTTGTCTTAGTAGAAAATCGTGTTTAAGTTAGAAAACATTAGAGTTCTTCTTTATTCCAAATTTTAGTGTGATACCCGATGGTATAGTTTAAAATATCGCTTGTATTTTAAAATCGTTGTCTTTCCAAATTTTAGCACATTATAACCCAATTAATTTGTTAAGACATATTAAAATTCACTTTAATCATAAACAAACATAACTTAAAAAGGCCATTTACAACTTGAATAAAACCAAATAGTAATAAAACTTAAGTACCAAAATTTCATAAAAGTCCGAGCAAATCTTTATTAGCGTGGCATGAGCACCTCGAGTCTATCCGGCCCATGTCCGCGTTTAATGTCACCGAAAAAGTTAAAGGAGAGAGTGAGTCGCAAGACTCAAAGTATAATTCCTCTCCGGTATATCATGCCAACCCACATATCATAACAGAATAATGCAAATAATGCACCGATCCTAGCCAACCATATCGCTTTTCTACCCCTGTGGTACCAAACCACCGGTGGTGCTAAACCACGGTGACCCAAAGTCACGATATCCATCTTGTGGTACCAAACCACCGTGACCAAGTCACAAATAATCCAATGATGGGGCCAACCCATCGTGTGATACCAAATCACTAGCGACGATCCCATATCTCATAAGTGGGGCCAACCCACGGTGGTGTTAACCATGTGGACAAGTCACAATGAGGTGCCAAACCTCCGTGTCCCAAAGACACAAAGTGATACTAAATCACCGGTGACCGCAATCACAAATCCGTGATGGGGCCAACCCATCGTGTGATACCAAATCATCGGCGCCAATCCCAGATAATCAATGGGGCCAACCCATTGTGGTACTAAGCCACTGGGACGAGACGCCGAGGTGCCAAACCTCCGTGACCCAAAGTCACAAAATATCATTGTGGTACCAAACCATCGGAGGTGCCAAACCTACGTGTCCCAAAGACACAAGGTCCCAAAGACACGGATATCATACTCCCCTCCTCTCATATCACCCAATCGCATATCATACTAGATGCAAAATCATGCAATCATGCTATCATGCTCACATGCTTAATATGGCATCTCAAAGTATCAAAATCATGATATCATCATCATCACATAACTCATAATGAACGGACTTACCCGAATCCGTATCCATACCTCAATGGGTATCAAATAATCAATCACACTCGTTTCATTTACACAAACCGATTATCACATTATTTAGTTAAAATAGTGTGTTGGTTTACACACCTGATATATTGAAGATTAAATCCTAAGAACCGATCAAATCTTTTGATCACCTCAACAACTCGATCCTACATTCGCCAACCAAGGGTTAACACTAACTCATTATACCATTCGCCAACAAAGTAGATAACCCAAGGGGTTACGTTAGCCTATTTTAGCCTTGATTTGGTTTCCTACCAAATCGAACCAAAGAATGGTTCTTTCAGAATCGTCTTTACCCTAAAAGAGAATGATTAATCCTTTGGAACCATAAACTTAATCGAAAACTAAACAAATAACCACAAGCAATCATCTCACCATCACTTACCGATTACTTAATGCAGACAACAAGGCTCCTCCCACTTGTTCCCAAAATCCGAATGCCCTATAAAGAGATTGGTCTACACATTAGATCAATATTCTTCAACCAATAACAAACCGCCTTTATTTAAACCACCAAATATAAAATAAACGAAGAAAGATGGCCATTCGCCAGCTCTTACCACTACCAACCAATTGGAGACCAAGACCTACCAACACCCACTATTCGCCACCAAACACCCCTAGAAGAGAAGAAAGATTTGCTAATGTGTTTTGGAACAAAAAGAAATAAAGCGAGATGAGTGGAGGCGGTTACTTTCGGTTTTGTGAAAGAAAAGAGAGTAAATGAGAGGAAAGGGTAGATTTTTGGCCAATGAATGGAATGGAAAGAAAGATAGTAGAGTTTCTTTCTTGGAAAAGAATAGGAAATAGAGAAGAGGATTTTGGGAGGCTTTCGCTAACAAAATTTGAAATAGAAAAGAGTTGAAAAGGATGCTAGGTTCGGCTTGTTCAAATGAGAAAAGAAGAGAAGAAGCAAGGTAAAATCGGTAACACCAATGTTTTGGGTTTCGGCCCAAGAAAAGAAAATATGAGCGAAAAGGAGAGTACAAGTTTCGGCTTAGGCTATTTGCAAGTGAAGAGAGTTTTTTTTTAGCTTTTGACTAAACTAAAATCGCTTACCAAAACAAAGAATGGGTGACCGAAAAATGCATGCTTGCCAAATGCCATTTTAAGACTCTCCTCCCCAACTTGCCAACCGCCAAACTCCCCAAACACTCCTCAAAATCGCCAACCTCCCCCATTCACTCCCAAACCACAATTTCAAATACTATGACCAAGTCTTCCTCCTATTTTCACTCTCCACCCACCGCTTGAAAGTGTTGACCAAGTCCATGGCGTAGTTCAAACCTCCTACAACTCTTTCCTTCATGCCGTCAAAATGGGAGCCAAAATGGGGCATTATGCAACTCAACACAAGACCTCTCCTCCTTGCCTTTGACGCCAACCACATGCTCCTAGTGGCGCCTTGCTTGCCACTTTGCTAGCTCTTCATTTGTGTTAAAATTCACTTAAATTAATTATAAATCCCAAAGACCTTCACTTTCTATCCCCTAAAGCCCAAAAACAAAAATTTCACCACCCACTCAAAGCTCACTCCTAGCCCGCAACTAAGTCCCAAACCATACAAACAACAACATGGCACACCTTAGACATGCAAACAATGCCAAAAATAAAATAGCCCTTAACCCAGATATTACGCTTCTACCCCTTAAAATAATTTCGACCTCGAAATTACCTGGTCAGAAGAGTTGTGGGTATTGTCGTCTCATCGTATCCCGGGTTCCCACGCCGCTTCTTCCACGCCATGATTCTCGCCAAAGAACCTTAACCAAGGGCACAGACTTCTTACGCAGAACCTTCACATCCCGATCTAAAATCAGATGTGCTCTTCCTCCATGGTCATATCCGGGTTTACCTCAATCTCTCCATCGTCACCACGTGCGATGGATCTCGAACGATATCGCCAAGCATCAAACGTGGAACACGTCATGAATTTGACCTAGCTCTCACGGCAACTTGAGCCGATATGCAATGGTCCCCACGCCTCAAGACTTTATATGGCCCAATAAACCTCGGACTTAGCTTGCCTTTCTTCCGAACCTTAATACTTTCTTCCACGGTGAGACCTTCAGAAAACCCGATCTCCTACAAAGAAATTCAATATCTCTCCGCTTAAGATCAAGATAGGACTTCGTCGGTCCAAGCTTCTTTCAATCGAGCTCAATCAACTTAACCTTGTCTTCGGCCTCAAAGAACCAACTCGTCCCAACAAGCGACGCTCACTTAACTCGCTCCAACAAGTAGGTGAGCGACACTTTCACCGCATAACGCCTCATAAGGTGCCATCTTGATACTTGTTTGGTAATCGTTGTTATAAGCGAACTCAACTAACGGTAGGTACTCCTTCCAAGTACCCTCAAGTCCAATACACAACCTCGCAACATGTCCTCCAAGATCAGATAACCTTTCCGATTGCCCGTCGGTCTGCATGGATGAAATACCGTCTTGAAGTCTAACTGTACCCAGAGCCCGATGCAACGCCTCCGAACCTTGACGTGAACCTGGATCCCTATCCGAGGTGATCGACATCGCACCCCGTAGTCTCACTATCTCGACACATACAACCGCCAACCCTCAAGTGAGTAGTCCACCTCACCGAATAAAGTGAGCTGATTTAGTCACCGATCCACAATTACCAGATCAATCCTTCTTGCTCGGTGTAAGCGGTAACCCACCGATTTAAATCCATAGTTATCCTTTCCCACTTCCATTGTGGAATCTTCATTGGTCAAGCAACCCAGACGCAAGAATCGATGCTCACCTTGACTGCCGACATGTCGACACTTCCCCACAAACTCGGTCACCTCCTTTTTCGCATCTTACCACCGTAATCGTTCTCCGAGGTCCCTATACATTTTGCTACCTCCAGATGCATAGCATAGGGGCAATGCATGTGCATCCTCAAGAATCTTTTGCCTTAGCTCAAGATCTCTCGGATACAAGCCTTCCCTTGAAAACACAAAGACCCCATCACTAGACAAGCTATAACCCTTCAAGCCATGATTCGCACTTGTGTCCTCTCGCGACTCGTAACCTCATCCAACAACTGCTTTCTCTCGATCCGCTCAACCCAAGTAGGCTTAACTCGCAGCTCCGCTGTAATACTCCGTCGTCATACAAACTCAAGTGGGCAAGCAGCGCTTTAAATCCAAACAACCTTACGGCTCAACGCGTCGCCACAATGTTAGCCTTGCCCGGATGATACTCAATTTAGCAATCGTAGTCTTTCAAGAATTTCAATCTCAACCGCTACTGTCTCGATTCAAGTCTTTCCGAGTCGGGAAGGTACTTTAGACTCTTATGATCCGTAGACTATCGATCTCTCTCCGTACAAGTAATGCCTCCATATCTTTAAGGAAAATACTACAGCCGCTAACTCCGGATCATGGGTTGGATAATTTACCTCATGTGGCCTCAATCGCCGAGATGCGTAAGCCACAACCTTCCCTTCCTCGTGATCAAGACACAACCCAATCCAGTATGTGATGCATCGCGAAGACACCGTGAATTCCTTACCAAACCTCAGTTGAATCGTAACCGAGCTTCAAATAAAATCTTCTTCAACTTATCAAGCTCTCCCGCTACTTCTCACCCAAATAAACGGAACCCTTTTCTCAATAATTTAGTCATCTGGTCGCGATCAATGAGAAACCTCTACAAATCTTCTAGTAGTATCCCGCCAAGCCCGAAAACTCGAATCTCCGCCATCGACTTAGGCGGCTTTCACTCCAAAACGGCCTCTATCTTACGAGGGTCCACTCTAATCCCTCACAGATACTACATGACCCAAGAACATCACCTCCTAAGCCGTAACTCGATTTACTAAACTTCAGACAGAAATGCTTTCTCCCTTAGAATCAGAATACCACCGTAAATGTGCATCATGTTCCTCCTCGGTCCTTGAATATACCAAGATGTCGTTGATAAAAACCACTACGAACCGATCTAGATATCGTTGGAACACCCTATTCATCAAATCCATGAAGGTCAGGTGCATTAGTCAACCCGAACGGCATAACCAAGAACTCAAAATGCCCATACCGAGTAATTAAATGCCGCCTTACGATATCCGCTCCTTTACCCTTAATCGGTGATACCTGCACCTTAAGTCGATCTTCGTGGAAAATCGACGCTTCTTCATTGATCAAACAAGTCATCTATCCGAGGCAAGGATACTTGTTTTTGATCGTCGACTTATTCGGTTAGGCATGAGTCTATACACATCCGCATAGTACCATCTTTCTTCTTTACAAAGAGTACCAAGGCTTCCATGGTGAAATACTTGGCCCGATAAAGCCTCGTCCAACAATTCTGTGATTCGAGCCTTAAGCTCCACTAGCTCTTTAGGTGCCATCACAGACGGAGCAATGGATACGAAGCGCAGATTAAGCAATGATCTATCCCGAATTCTACTTCGATCCGGTGGCAAACCCTAAGCTCCTCAGAAACACATCAAGCAAATTTCCTAACTCGTCTAACTGCCTCCACAAAGCAGACTCCTTAGCCTCCAAGACATACACATGCACCGCATATGCTTCACACCCTTTCTCACCATCTTCTCGGCCAGAAAGCAGATATCACATTGGACAAATAATTCCTCCTATTACCGATCAGAACTACCTCATCACCCTTATGCTTTAACCATGTGCTTAGTCAGAATCCAATTTCACCGGTGCTTACTCACCACCCATCCCGTAATCAAATCAACTCCCCAAAAGCAGTTCCATCGATCGACCTTTAAAGATACCCCTTGAGTTCTAGAGGTACGCCTCTATACGCTTTATCTACCACTACAGAGTGACCTAGAGGGCTTATTACGGTCATCCGCCTAGAAGATATTTCGAGTCTAAATCCATGGTCTTCACTATGCTACTTGCAACATACGAGTGTGTTGACCCCACATCAATTAAAGTAAATGGAGAACCAAAGATTAAAACGCACTGTAATGACGCCCGGTCGTCAGCCTCCTCTCGGTGCCTCGCAGATACACTAGCCCCAAATGTCGGCCTCGAAGTACTGCACCTCGCCCGGTGCTCCACGGCCCGGCCGAACTATTACCTCCTCTGCCATTACCTCGCCCTCTGCGGTGGTCCATTATTTCAGATTGATTTGCCCGACTCTCTGATCGAATCCTAGCTAACTTGCGCAGACAGTCCCTCACACAGTGGTCCAATGAGCCACACTCAACAAACCTCTACCATCACCAAAGATCCTCCCAATGTGCCTTCCCACAGCGGTTACATCATGGCGGTCCTCGCTTAGCAAAGAATAAACCCACCGATCGATTCGCCCACTTTCGGTCTAGCTCTTTTACGCTAATTTCTTGATGACCCGTAAGATCCAAAACTCCTCTTGTGTTTGGTTCTGCCCATACCCCGCCCACAGATTCCTTAATGCCTCGGCCACCTTTGCCTTTTCAACGTAACCGCAAATTCACGCCTCCTGTGGGCGCAATTATCACCTTAGTTCGTCTCGCAGCCATCCTCGAAATGAACGTATTCTCTCATGTTTAGTGGCCACCATACCTGCATACCGACTCACCGAGAAACTCGCCTCGACTCGGCTACGCATTTGCTCCCTCGAACTAACCTCGTAAATGCTTTTCGCGCTCATTTATGTAGTTAGCTCGACGCATTTTTTCCGATAAGCGGCCGTAAATAGTCCCATGTCGATCTTCACAGAAGGCCGTGTCGACGAAAGAAGCCACCACCGGTATGACTCATCTCGAGAAGTGATACGATCCCTTTAATTTCTCTTCGCAGTTAGATCCAGATCGTCCATGATCCATTCTGCCGCTTCCACCAAGATTCAAGAAGATGCTAGGAGCAACACCGAGACACCCTAAGAATTCATCCGTTTGTTCAAGTCGCCAGCACGCACTTCTAGCTTCTACGCCCACCTACTCTAGCTACCCGTTCTAAAACCCGCAAAGATCGTCAGGACATGCGTCATCGCCATCGCTTGAAACTCACCACCTCCACTGGTGGCGTAATCCAGACCTCATTCTCTCGAACCACGACTGTAACTCACGGGCTCGAAACGTCATCCTACTGCGACCACGCCCACGACCACGCCCACCTCGGTACTCATGACTAAATCTCGTCGATTAAAGAATTTTATGTATCACCATTATTCCACTATTTAAAGGCAAAGTCTTATGAATTTTGCTTATTAAAGAAGTTTCGTCATGAGTCCACAATGTCCTATCGGCCATTTCTAAAGTAGTCTTACTAGCCAGCCAATCATATCAATTAATATCACAACAAATAGTACGGGGTACTTACCTGGGCGGATTGGTGCCGGTGACTCGGTGCCATGCCTTTCAAACCATGCTTTTTAAAACAAAACACTTAAAACAGACTTTTAAAAACATTTTGAGCCTCGGGCCCACAACCGAGCCTTTAAACTTGGCTCTGATACCATAAATGTAACACCCCAAACCCGGTCAATACACCACGACCGAACGGTATGTTACAGGAAAAAGGTTTTGAGAGGTTTAGGTTTGAGTTTAAAAGTTGGAGAAAACACTTCGCTAGGTTGTGCATTTGAAGAAAACTCGAGTAGATTTGATTGAAGTTTGATGATGTATTTGAAAACCCGTAAATTTTAAAACTTACTTCGTGGGTAGACAAAACAGTTTATCTCGTTAAGAAGTTTGAGTTGTTTATCGTTGTTACAAAAACATTTTTGTCTTAGTAGAAAATCGTGTTTAAGTTAGAAAACATTAGAGTTCTTCTTTATTCCAAATTTTAGTGTGATACCCGATGGTATAGTTTAAAATATCACTTTGTATTTTAAAATCGTTGTCTTTCCAAATTTTAACACATTATAACCCAATTAATTTGTTAAGACATATTAAAAATCCACTTTAATCATAAACAAACATAACTTAAAAAGGCCATTTACAACCCGCATAAAACCAAATAGTAATAAAAACTTAAGTACCAAAATTTCATAAAAGTCCGAGCAAATCTTTATTAGCATGGCATGAGCACCTCGAGTCCATCCCGGCTCCATGTCCGCGTTTAAGTGTCACCTGAAAAAGTCAAAGGAGAGAGTGAGTCGCAAGACTCAATGTATAATTCCTCTCCCAGATAACATGCCAACCCACATATCATAATGTAATAATGCAAATAATGCACCCAATCCTAGCCAACCATATCGCCTTTTCTACCCCGTGTGGTACCAAACCACCGGTGGTGCCAAACCACCGTGACCCAAAGTCACGATATCCATCTTGTGGTACCAAACCACCGTGACCAAGTCACAATAATCCAATGATGGGGCCAACCCATCGTGTGATACCAAATCACTAGCGACGATCCCATATCTCATAAGTGGGGCCAACCCACGGTGGTGTTAACCACGTGGACGAGTCGCAATGAGGTGCCAAAGCTCGTGTCCCAAAGACACAATGTGATACCAAATCACCGTGACCGCAATACAAATCCGTGATGGGGCCAACCCATCGTGTGATACCAAATCATTGGCGCCAATCTCAGATAATCAATCGTGGGGCCAACCCATTGTGGTACTAAGCCACTGGGACGAGACGCCGAGGTGCCAAACCTCCGTGACCCAAAGTCACAAAATATCATTGTGGTACCAAACCTTTGGAGGTGCCAAACCTCCGTGTCCCAAAGACACAAAGTGTCCCAAAGACACGGATATCATACTCCCCTCCTCTCATATCACCCAATCACATATCATACTAGATGCAAAATCGCAATCATGCTATCATGCTCACATGCTTAATATGGCATCTCAAAGTATCAAAAATCATGATATCATCATCATCACATAACTCATAATGAACGGACTTACCGAATCCGTATCCATACCTCAATGGGTATCAAATAATCAATCACACTGTTTCATTTACACAAACCGGTTATCACATTATTTAGTTAAGATAGTGTGTTGGTTTACACACCGATATATCAAGATTAAATCCTAAGAACCGATCAAATCTTTTGATCACCTCAACAACTGATCCTACATTCTACCAACCAAGGGTTAACACTAACTCATTATACCATTTGGCCAACAAAGTAGATAACCCAAGGGGTTGCGTTAGCCTTATTTTAGCCTTGATTTGGTTTCCTACCAAATCCAAACCCAAAGAATGGTTCTTTCAGAATCGGCTTCACCCTAAAAAGAGAATGATTAATCCTTTGGAACCATAAACTTAATCGAAAACTAAACAAATAACCACAAGCAATCATCTCACCATCACTTACCGATTGCTTAATGAGACAACAAGGCTCCTCCCACTTGTTCCCAAAATCCGAATGCCCTATAAAGAGATTGGTCTACACATTAGATCAATATTCTTCAACCAATAACAAATCGGCCTTCATTTAAACCACCAAATATAAAAATAAAACGAAGAAAGATGGCCATTCGCCACTCTTACCACTACCAACCGATTGGAGACCAAAGACCTACCAACACCCACTATTCGCCACCAAACACCCTAGAAGAGAAGAAAGATTTGGCTAACAGGTTTTGGAACAAAAAGAAATAAAGCGAGATGAGTGGAGGGGGGTTACTTTCGGTTTTGTGTGAAAGAAAAGAGAGTAAATGAGAGGAAAGGGGTCGATTTTCAGCCAATGAATCGGAATGGAAAGAAAGATAGTAGAGTTTCTTTCTTGGAAAAGAATAGGAAATAGAGAAGAGGATTTTGGGGAGACTTTCGGCTAACAAAAATTTGAAATAGAAAAGAGTTGAAAAGGGATGCTAGGTTCGGCTTGTTCAAATGAGAAAAAGAAGAGAAGAAGCAAGGTAAAATCGGCAACACCAATGTTTTGGGTTTTCGGTTCCAAGAAAAGAAAATATGAGCAGAAAATGAGAGTACAAGTTTCGGTTTAGGCTATTTGCAAGTGAAGAGAGTTTTTTTTTGTTAGCTTTTGACTAAACTAAAAATCGGCTTACCAAAACAAAGAATGGGTGACCGAAAAATGCATGCTTGCCAAATGCCATTTCGGCACTCTCCTCCCCAACTTGCCAACCGGCCAAACTCCCCCAAACACTCCTCAAAATCGGTCAACCTCCCCCCATTCACTCCTAAACCACAATTTCAAATATTATGACCAAGTCTTCCTCCTATTTTCACTCTCCACCCACCGTTTGAAAGTGTTGATCAAGTCCATGGAAGAGTTCAAACCTCCTACAACTCTTCCCTTCATGCCGTCAAAATGGGAGCCAAAATGGGGCATTATGCAACCTTAACACAAGACCTCTCCTCCCTTGCCTTTGACGCCAACCACATGCTCCTAGTGGCGCCTTGCTTGCCACTTTGCTAGCTCTTCATTTGTGTTAAAATTCACTTAAATTAATTATAAATCCCAAAGACCTTCAAACTTCTATCCCTAAAGCCCAAAAACAAAAATTTCACCACCTACTCAGGGCTCACTCCTAGCTCGCAACTAAGTCCCAAACCACACAAACAACAACATGGCACACCTTAGACATGCAAACAATGCCAAAAATAAAATAGCCCTTAACCCAGGATATTACATGGTTGGTACGGGTGGTGTGTAGCGGATGGAAATTAGGTTTGGTTGGGTAATTACATTTTTCATGCATTTCATTGATTATATTGCTAAATCTTTATATGGGCTCAAGCCCAAAACTTTGACTTAATGATCTGGCCCAGTGGATAAAGTAAGTGAGTTATACACTGAGTTCTGAGTAACTCACTCCCTTAAATTTTTCCATCTCAGGTAATGGAAATTGACGTGGACTTGGTCCGAGGATGACTTCGTGGAGGCCATACTGCAAACATGGGTTTAATAAACTTTAAACTTTAAATAAATACTTTCTTTAATTTACTATTTCGAATATGATGTAATAAGGCCTCTATTAATATTTTATGGATTTTATGTGTGGATGGATTTAAATTTTATTTTGATATTTAATATGGGTTTAATGTAAATCCTAAATGTTTCCTTAAAATATTTTGGGTTTTAAAACATATGATATCCTTTAATTTTTCTTATTTTCAAATTCTTCCAAATTTTTTAAACTACTTAAAGATTTCGAAAATTTATAATTATATTTCAACTAATGTTTCTTAAATTCATCGAATTTAAATTATTTCTCTTGGTTTTTATTAAACCTTATTTTCAAAAGGTTTTGTAATACCGATTCTCCTAAATCATTAGAAAGATAAAAAGAGAGTTCGATCTATGTAACAAACCAAATCTCGTCTTAACGCATAGACCGAGTTTGGGGTGTTACAGATAACTTGCCTTTTAAAATACCTCAATTTAACAATCTATGGCTATTTGGTACCCCTACCTTAAAAATAAAACTTTTGCATCTCATGCGATTTAGTCCTTTTTCTCAATTGGTCATGCTATTAGTAAAGTTAAGGCACCAAAATTTCTATATAATCATATAGTGACACCACAACACATAAAATAGTACTAAAATGATTCTCTTCAACCTCAAATTAGTGGTCTCGAGACCACTGTTCCGACTAGCCCCAAATTTGGGCTATTACATAGTAACTTGAAGGACTAAATTTTAAATTTGATGGAAAATATGGGCTTGTATTTGATGTATGAACATTTGGCTAAGCATGAGTATAAGATGATTTTGTGAATTTGATGTTTTGAGAAAAATGTACTAAATTGATAAATTGTGCAAATGTGAAGGTTAAATTGCAAATAGCCCTAAATGTGTGTCCTTGGATTGAATTGAATGAGTTAGTGAATAAAAGAGTTAATTCTGAATATGTATAGATCAAGAACCGAGGAAAATGGACTTAGATTGCAAGAAAGCGAAAGTAATCGAGTAGCCGTTTCCATTTTTGAAAAATCGAATCTGAGGTAAGTCATTATGCAAATAAACGTATTTGTTTTAAACTGTGTATGTTCATATGATTATCGTTAACTATGAATATTTATGAGATGATCCGTATATGAATTCCAAGATAAGGCTGACTTAGTGTCGATATCTGATAAGTTCCGTACGAACCTAGGAATAGATAGGATTAGCTATGTCATGACATAGGTATCTATTTTGTTTTATCATGTAAGACCACGTCTGGGACGTTGGCGTTGATTTGAGATTTCGTGTAAGACCACGTCTGGGACATCGGCATTGTATTGATTCGTGTAAGACCCTGTCTGGGATAATGGCATCGATATCTGAGTACACATAAGACCTCATCTGGGACGTTGGCATTGTATGACTATTATGTGCTTTCTGAGTATCCTATTAGATTCCTATCGGTTCAATGGGAAAATTTGAGCTATGATAAATTACGTGAACGTATATTTGTTTCAGGTACGTTTGATATGTACACTAAGTGTGTATAAAAGGTAAGTACCTATGTGAATTTGATTTGAAGAAATGTATGATTGAATATGAGACTGTGAATGAGATACAAGAATGGTTATGAAAGAGCTATGTGTATATAAGATCTATGAATTGATGAATATGGCTAATATGGCCAAAGAAAATGGATCTAAACATACATGTGATGAACTTGCTATGAATATGGATTTTGCCGATGTTTTCATATGTATATATGCTTTACATGATAGGTTTATTTGTATATGACTTACTAAGCTTTTTGGAAAGCTTACTCTGTGTGTGTGTTTATCTGTTGTATAGATCGTCAAAGCTACTGAAGGCTCGGGACTGTCGAGGATTGTCATCACACAACTCAACTTATTTTGGTACATTTTGGAAATTATATAGCTATATATGGCATGTATAGGCTAGTTATTTGGATAATTATGAGATGTGAAATTAGCCATGTGATTTAGCTAGATATGAGTTGAAAATATGTTAAAATGAATGTGTTTTATGATGTATATTTTGGTATGGTTTGAAGCGCATGAAATGGTTAAGATTGTGGTAAGTTTGGATAAATTATTACTTGTATATTCATAAGTTTTTGTCTTGTGAAGTTGGCATGATTGAAATTGGTATTGAATGTATAGATTGAATAGTTATTTTGGTATATTCTTGGTTGTCAAATGTGCATGAGATGTATTGATGATTGGCTTGTACGTTTGACCCTAAGTGGGTGGCATTTTCGTATTACAAATGGCCTATAATGTCACACGGGTGTGGCACACGGGCGTGCTTAGTGACCGTGGGGTAAAGTCAGTAGCTAGCTTAAGAGCACACAACCATGGTACACGGGCTTGCCTAGTAGCTATGTGAAGAAGTCAGTATATGGCCTAAGAGTACACGGCCTTAGTTCATGGGGGTGCTTAGTGATCGTGGAGCCAAGTCAGGTTCGACCACGGGGAGGACACATGGGTGTGTCTAGCAGCCGTGGGAGGCACACGGCCTACCCACACGGGTGTGTAACCTCTGAAACTTTGAAAATTTAAAATTTTTGAGAAATTTTGTATGTGTTTCAGTTTAGTCCCGATCTGATTTATAAGCTTGTTTAAGGCCTCATTGACCAATATAAGGGACACTTTGTTTGTGTTTAGTGTATGATTGTTTGAAATTTTATGAAAGTTTTGATTTATCTGGTAATGCCCTTAACCCTAATCCAGCGGTGGATACGCGATAGGAGTCTTACAGTTACACGCAAAATGCCAACTACAAAAACAAAAAAAAAAAAAAAAAAATAGAGTAAGCATTACGAATGATTAGTAGGTTCATAGAGATTAAAATGGTGAACTCACCTCAATCACAATTATTATAACAATTTAGGTACTAAACGACTTTCATGTTTCCATATTTAACAACAAAAAGGTGAGGTCATCAAATGCAGTCTCAAAGCAATTCACTTTATATAGTACCATTCCAATCAATTCATCTCGTTTAATTAGTGGCGTCAAATATTTATATACTTCATTTTATCATTGAATCATAAAATAACATCTCAATTTCAAAACACATATCATCAATTTTATCATATATCATTTCCAATTTGTATAATTCAATTCAATTCAATTCAATACCATTCCATCGAAACCATTTAGCACAAACAACACTTACAACATTTCTATTTCATTACCATTACTAATCATAATGTACAAAATCGATCAGTCAATTCCTTTTAAACTTAACCATTTAGCCTAATGAACTATAATAACAGATATGGATACACGGGTAACCACCCAAAACACGCCTGATTGCTCAAATGAGCTTTACGATTTAAGAACACTCTTGGGCACTGAGTGCCAAGCCCGTAGGCTAAGCACCCCTCAAAAAACATGCCCTGGCACTAAGTGCCATGCTCGTAGGCTACACATCTTCCCCTAGAAACACTCTTGAATCACAGTGGACATTACTTGATAATCTGCAACAAATGTCTAATTTTGGTACAATCAATGAATATATATCGTATGTCAACATCTCATCTCATATAAAACCCGTACAGTGCAAAAATAACCCTATTGACATGCCAATTGTATCCTATCCTATCGTTCATCCTAGCACGATTTACATATTAGTATCATTTATTACAATTCATTCCATTCCTTTTATTTTATACTATACCAACCACAATTAAAAATATAGTCACACATTATCAATTTAGTCCACTTGAAGTCAAATAATATATATGTTTTAAACGTTTAACATCACCATATATATTCCATACACTCAGATAATAAATTTTACATTCATTCATTCATTAATGCATGTATATAAGTATCTCGCCACAAATCTCACCTTTATCGATGTAGTCCTTTTATCATACTTCATTAAAATTACATTTGTATATATATATATATATATAATTAATAAATACAACCACAATTCAAGCATAATAAGATAGTACAAGAAGTTCCATATATACTTATCTCGAAAACAACCGCTACAAAGTGTTAAAGACTAATCTATAGTTTCTCTTATATCTCGACTAACTTCTAATTTATTTGAATCCTAATCTATAATAATTCATTTTCAGTTATTAGTGTCAATTACCTTATAACATCCTATTAAAGGCATATGGCAACTTAACTTTATTTTACACAATGTCCTTAAAGTTTTGGATTTTATTCAATTTAGTCCCTAAAATCAAAACTATAACAGTTTTCACATTTAAGCCTCTTTTTTCATTCTAATTTCAATTTTACCCTTGTAAAGCCCTATAAATTCAATATTTACAAAATTATCATTTCAATTGTGAAATATTTACATTTTAGTCCCTAAACTCAAAATTAACAAAATTCACTTTACAAATTAATCCTATTTCATTTCTAAGCTTCAAAGTCTACCATTAACATTCAAAAAGCTTAAAAATCATGAATGTAAACTTTTATAACCTTTAACATTTTAACAAAATAATCCCTAGGTTAGCTAGATTAAGCTACAATGATCTCAAAAACATAAAATTATAAAAAACGGACCTAGGAGGACTTACATGCAAGAGGGCTGAAAGCTTCAATTGAAAACAATGGCTTATTGTTTTATTTTGTTTGAGTATTCAGTGAAGAAAAAAAGTTGGGAAAAAAGATGACTATGTTTATGTTTTAACTATTATCATTATTTTAACATAAAAAATAACATATAAAATATAACAAAATGTGCATCCACCGTCCCACTATAATAGAATATGGCTTTATTGCCATATTACACCTTAACCATTTACTAAATTAAACAATTTAGCTATTAAAATTAATAGTGATTAATTTTTAGGATTTTTACGATTTAGTCCTTGTACTCTAATTAATCATCTAACCATTAAAATTTTTGGACCAAAATTCAATTAACCTATATAACAGCCTCATAAATATTTAATAAAAATATTTACAAGCTCGATTTATAGAAACTAGGTCTCGATACCTCAATTTTCATAACCACTAACTTTTAAACCGATACATTGGTACATTGACTAACTTTCCACGTAACTAAAATTATTTCACTAAAATTCAATATAATAATGTAATAACATCATAAATATTAATAAATAATATTTACTAATTTGATCATCGAAAAATGGAGTTCCTCAACTACTGTTTCGATACTGCCAAAAATCTAGTTCTTACAACTCTCCTCCTTAGAAAATTTTGTCCTAATTTTTTTTTTTTACCTAAAATAGGTTTGGGTACAATGAACTTAGGGATTCTTAGGTTTTCCACATAACTTCATTTGTACCATATCGGTGCCATAGAACTACCACTAACAATACTCATTTATTGTGTACTTCTTTTTACTTCTTGTACTAAGATCTTTATCGGTTCTTATAAGTATGATAAGTCAGCCTATAATTCCATTTCATACAGTCATATGAATCCCAATTTGAGCTTTCCTTTCATTTTAAATTGATATATAGTTTCTGACGATCTGAGGTGGCTTCTAAATAGTTTCAAGTAATGCAGACTTTATCTTCTATTTCTCTGATCAAATTAGTCCCAACTAGTATTCTTTCACTCAATTCTGACCAATGTAACAAAGTTATGCAATTACAACTTTCAAGTGATTAATCTGTTATAACCAAAATGAAATGTGTGGATTTGGTAAGTCTATCAGTAATAACCCAGATTGAGTGTTTCTTTTTCAGTGATAGTGATAAACTTGATATGAAGTCCACTGTGATTTGATCCCATTTTTACTCTAGAATTATCATAGGTTGTAACAAACCTGACAAAAGTCGATGCTCGGCTTTAGCTTGCTAACGTAACAAACTTATTGTCACATATTCTGAAGTCTCTATTTTTATACAATACTTCCAATACAACTATTTTATAAAATTGTACATTCTAACACTAGCCTGATGAAACAAATAGGTACTGCTGTGAGCTTCATGTAGGTTATCTCATTTTAGTTTTGAATCTTTTGGCATACTCAAATAGTTACAAAAATATAGATTTCTGTTATCATCAATACCGAACTCGGAAGTACAAGTCTTCATTTAGCTAGAAAAATTCAAATTGTCTTTTGAAACTTCCTAAATTCTCTGGAGATATACTGGTTTAGTTCTCAAGTTTGCTAAGACCAAATTCGTCATAATTCCGAGTAAAATGGATATTCACAATAAGTTATGTCAACCATTTCCTAAACTGATAAAACTAGAAATTTTCTATAATAGTTTTATTAATGGTAATGTTATCACTACGAAGCTTCAATTAATGATAAGTGATAAAAGTAAGATATTTTAATCCCCTTTTTAATGCATTTTTGGATGACTATTTATGTAAATTGGTGAATTTTATGCTCCTAATCCTTTAAATTCATGTTTTTATAGCATTTGGGAGCCAAAGGAGCAAAAAACAAGCAAAAATTGAACAAATAAAGCAGATTTTAAGAGCCACACAGGTTGGACACTAGGCTGTGTGAGCCACACAGTCTGGACACATGGCCATGTGCTAAATGTGTCGATTTCATGATTCGCATTCCAAACACGCAGAAAAATACAACTTTTAGGATTTTCAGGCATTTTTAAGCCTATAAATACCAAATAGAAGAAGAGAATAGGAAGCCATTAGAGGGGATTGAAGAAAACATCTCGAAGAACACCATTGAAGCCAACTTTGAAGCAGATTTCCATCAATATTAAAGACCCCCTTTTAATTTCTTTAAATTTTTTATGAGTTTCTTTATTTCTTGTGGTTATACTAACTTTGAGATGTTTTTATTTACAATTATGAACTAATTCTCTAGATACCTAAGGAAGATAAGACCTATGACGAATTCTATTATTTGATTTCTTTTTTATGCGATAAATACTTGATTCTTGTTCTCAGTTATGTGTGCTTATCTCTTGTTTTAATATTTCCTAAATATTAATGCATGTTTAATGTGCTTAAATTAGAGGAGGAAATGTAACACCCTAAATTAGGGGTTGTTTGTAATTTAATTAATTTCCCATGTGTGTGCTTGAAGAAATGAATATTATGATTGCTAAGCATGTTCTAGGGTCTAGAAATAACCCCGGGCTAGGTCTGACTTAGGATTAAAAATTTCTTTTTAGCACTTGAGAAGAAAAAGCTAAGTGAGGAGGCTTTAAAAATTATTGATGCGAAATGTGACACAAGGAAGCAGCTGGTAGAGTGGTTGGGACGCTACCTAGGGAGCTAGAATGGTGCGGCAAAGCAGGGGTTCGAGCTGCCAAGGTTGCACTTGGGGCTTTTATTTATTTATTTATTTATTTTTTACGTTATATATGGAATGTTGGGCTAAGAAGGCCTTATAATTAAATGGTGAGGTTTTATGACATGAAAGTCAATTGGGAGGAATGGCATGGGGCGTTGAAAAGGGTCATGGCGATTGCTCCTTTAGGTCTCGTGTTCGAACCTAAGAAGCAAGAATTGGTTTTATTTTTTATGCAAGTGGCATTAGGGGAGAGTGATGGCCGATTATGGAGTGTTATTTTGATAAGGATGAGCTTAATTTTTGCTCTAAAATTTAATTTGGAGGAGTAGGTGTTGGTAGCTTATTTTCATTTAATTTTTTTGAGGAGATTAAGGGATAAATGGAAGATAAATGTTGCTTTTTCTTGGGTGATAATTAAAAGCTTAAATTATCCCAAAAGGAGGGGTGTTGGCCGAAGTAGGGACTCTAGGGGCTTGAGTTTCGGTTTTGAAGGAGTGATAGGGAGTATTTTCGGCTAGCACATGTTACTTTCATTTTTCTTTCATTGTTGTTCAAACCGAAACTCCTTTCTCCTCCTTTGCTACTTTTTGGTTTTTCTTTGAAGCATACCATAGTCCTTGTGCCGAAAACTCTTCCTCCATCCTTGCCAAAATCCCCTAAGTCTTTCCTTTCATCTCTTTTCTTCCTCTCTAGCCGAACATACTCCATTGGTGTGCCGAAATTCCCTTCCTCTTATTTGATTCACTTTGGCCGAATATCAAGTGGATATATATCTCTTCGGGATTTTCTTTTTCAATCGATTTGTGAAGGTAAGTGTTTGCCGAAACTCTCTTCCCACATTCTCTTGTTCTCCGTCGACTTGGATGAAAGGGAAAGCCGAAATCTAGCATTTGTTGATGGTGTGGCTAACTATCTTTCTTCTTTGGAACCGATTTCTCATAAGGTACTCCGGGATTTTGAAGTACTCAATCCAACCCTCTATTTCTCTAGCGATTGGTCTTGGTAAGTAGTGGTAAGAGTTCAACCTAGTAAACTATTTATTTAATGAAGCAGAAGGCTATTGTTGTGGGTATTAATGATTGCCGATTGTAGGAAGGTTAAGCAGATTCACAAAACGTGTGCGGTAGCTAGCACTCAAGGGCGTTTAGGTGAGGTTTCGGGTGCATATGTTCACCCTTTGAGTTTATTTGGTTTGGCCGAATAGTCCATGGCACTAACTTTGGTAATTGGCCGAATATAGGGTCAAGATCTAGCGTCGTAGATCGAATATTCGGGATCTAGGAATTTCAGTGGTAACAGGTGTGTAAGAACTCACTACACACTCTATTAGTTTACATGACTATATTGTTGCTTTTTAATCATTGTGGTAGTGGTTTGCTTGTGGGCATAAGCATGGTTTCCGGGTAAGTCCCCTATTACTTCGTCTATGATATATGATTGAGTATGCCATCATATGATGTTTAATGCTATGCATGGTATATGAGATTATGATATTGTTATGTAAGCATGATGATGGTGGGATTGATGAGAGGAGGGGGATGATTTTTATGGACTGTCACCAGTGGTTTTGACCACAAGATGGGTTGGCCCCATCAAATTTATTGTGACTTCGGTCACCAGTGGTTTTGACTACACCGATGATAATTGTGACTAAGTCCCAGTGGTTTGGTACCACCAGTGGTTTTGACCACATTATGATATTTGTGACCTATGGTCATCAGTGGTTTTGACCACACGATGGGTTGGCCTCATCATTTGATTTGTGACTCTAGTCACCAGTGGTTTTGACCACCAGTGGTTTTGACCACACGGGGTAGTTAAGGAGTACGGATGGTTAGTGGGGTTGCATATTTGCATGTTTATTAATAATCTGTGTATGAGTTACATTTTTGGTGGGGATTTACACACTGAGTCTTGGTGACTCACCCCTTCCCATACTATTTTGCGAGATGAGTAGATCGCAGAGATGGAGCCGGAGAGGACTCGAGGCGCCATGCTTATCGTTGGATTTGAATTTACTTTGTTATAGTTAATATTATTTATTTTCTAAGTCCTTTTATTTTGGGTTGTAATAAGGCCACTATTTATTATTTGGATGTTATTTTATTTTACATATGTTATATTACAAATGGAATTTATAAATGTTAAGTGAACCGGTTAAAAGTAACTTTTGCAAACTTAATAACTTCTACGAGTTTTTCAAAGATATTACCATCGGGTAACAAAAATAAACCAAGTCAACTATAACTTTGACGATTTTAGAATGTTACATGATCAAACGTTTTCAAAGGGTTTATCAACACAACCATGTTTATAAAAATCCCAACTGAGTTTTCAAACACTGTTTTAATACCTTAGCCACATTTTAACAAGTTTTCACCAGACACTCAAAAGGATTCAAATTATTTTACTCGTGACATACCAGATCCGGTCAGGACTCATGGGCTGGGTTTGGGGTGTTACAGGAAAAGTCTCTATTTAGAGTAGATTTAGCTAATTGAGTGGAGTTGCATGCAATCCTAAAAATAGGATGACATAAATCTTCCGAATTAAAGTCAAATATAATAGGGGAATCCATAGATCGAGTTAATGCGATAATAGGGGTTTTAATTAGAAAGAAGTTCTAATTAATCAACCTAAAGCCAATTGCTCTTACTCTTGAAGGAGATATTAGCATAATTTAGGGATTTTTACGGATCAACATACCATTTGAATTAATCGTTTAATTCATATTCATAATAATAGATAAAGTCTAGGTGGATTTTTCCTAGGTATTGTTTAGCTTCTTGGTTTTTATTCAATTATTTTCCTGATTTATTCTCTGTTGATTTCTTTAGTTAATTAGTTTAGTAGATTTTAGTTTAAAACAATCACTCCAATTCGTCGTTAAACAATACGAAAATAGTAATTACAAGGACTTTTAGTCCCTGTGTATACGATATCGTTACTCACCATAGCTATACTATTTTTTGATAGGTGTCTTTGCCTTTGTTGTATTTTTAGTTAGTTCCGTGAGACATCAAGTTTTTTGGCGCCGTTGCTAGGGACTGAAATATTAGGAAAACTTTATTTCTATTAATTTAGCCATTTTTATTTTATTTTTATATTTTTTATTTTAATTTTTACATTTTCATTTTCCTTTTGTTGCTTCTAGTAGGTTCTTTTGGTTTATGACTAGAAGAAACCCATCGGGACTATTGCTTTTTGACAGTGAGATTGAAAGTACTGCTTGCAGGAATCATAAAGAGGCTAGCGAAGTAAGGCAAAGTCAACAGAATATAGTAGACGAACATGAGGACAACAATATTACTGAGGAGATGGGTGATAATCAAAATATTCAGCTACCTCCTGTAGATCATGGTTCTCGTACTATGTATGACTATGCCAAGCCCACTCTGGTTGGGGCTGAATCGAGTATTGTGAGACCTACCATTACTGCGAACGATTTGGAGCTGAAGCCTAACATAATTCAGATGGTGCAATAGTATGTTCAGTTCGATTGTTTGCAAGATGAAGAAGCAAATACTCACTTGGTTAACTTTATGGAGATTTGCAACCCTTTTAAAATTAATGGCGCCACCGATGACGCCATTTGCTTACGATTGTTCCTATTCTTGTTGAGGAACAAGGAAAAATAGTGGTTAAAATATTTACCATGAGGTTCTATCGCTACTTGGGTGCAAATGACTAAAAAGTTTTTGTTAAAATATTTTTCACCAGCTAAAACAGAGAAGTTAAGGAATGAAATCTCTTCTTTTGTTCAGCTTTGATATTGTGACTCTCTATGATACATGGGAGAGATGCAATGATTTGTTGAGAAGGTGTCCCCATAATGGGTTACCATTATGGTCGTAAGTTCAAACCTTCTACAATGGTTTGAATCGTTCGATTAGACAGTTAATTGATGCAGTAGTTGGTGGCACATTGAATAATAAAACACCTAAGGCAGCTTATGAGTTTATTAAGGAGATAGCACTGAATAATTATCAGTGGAAAGTGATGAGAACAAAACCGATGAAAGCAACTAGTGTTTTAAATATTGATGTGGTTACTATGTTGTCAATCCAAGTGGAAGCAATGAATAAGAAAATTGATGGTTTATATTTTTCTACTTAGATGAATCCAGTGATGCAATGTGATGCAAATGGAGGTGGAATGAATAATTCATAATGTTGACACATCGGATCTAGCACAGAGAATGAACACGCCAACTATATGGGTAACAATTCTAAACCTCAAAATAACCCTTATAGTAATAACTATAATGCAGGTTGGAGGAACCATCCTAATTTTTCTTGGTGTGGTCAAGGAAATCAAATAACACAACCTCCTCGGGTTTTCAACAACCTTACCAGCAAGACAAGAAATCGAACCTTGAGGAGATGTTGGCAAAAATTTATATCGGTGTCAGAAACTCATTTTCAAAATACTGAGGCAGCACTAAAAAATCAGCAAGCATCAATTCAAGTACTGGAAAATCAAATAGGATAGCTTGTTAAATTAGTTTCGAAAAGACAACAGGGTAGTTTACCTAGTAACACTGAACCCAACCCACAAGAGAATTTTAAGGCATTTACATTGAGGAATGGGAAGGAGTTATCTGAACCCAAAAAGAAGTTGAAGACAAAACTGATAAGAAATATGATGAGTGGTGGAAACCAAAAAAATTCAAATATTGGTACTTAAAGAATACAAACCACCGACACCATACCCAACAAAGTTAAAGAAAAATCGTATGGGTGAACTATTTGGTAAATTTCTTGAACATTTTAAACAGTTACATATTAACTTGCCTTTTGTTGAACCTATTTCACAGATGTTGACATATGAAAATTTTTTAAAGGAGCTATTAACAAATAAAAAGAATTTTAAAGAGCTGTTAAGGAAATTACATTGAGGAATGGGAAGAAGTTGTGTGAACCCAAAAAGAAGCTGAAACCAAAAACTGATAAAAAAATGATGGGGTGGTAGAAACCAAAAAATCAAACACCGATGCTTAAAGAATACAAAAGACTGATACCATACCCATCAAATTTGAAGAATAACCGCATGGATGAACAATTTGGTAAATTTATTAAACATTTTAAACAATTACATCTTAACTTGCCTTTTGTTGAAGTTATTTCACAGATGCTTACATATGAAGAATTTATAAAGGAGCTACTAACAAATAAAATGGAGTTTGAAGAGCTATCGAAACTCAATGAGGAGTGTTCAGCCATTCTCTAAA
Organism: Gossypium rotundifolium; assembly: GCA_025506655.1. Lineage (NCBI taxonomy): Eukaryota > Viridiplantae > Streptophyta > Magnoliopsida > Malvales > Malvaceae > Gossypium > Gossypium rotundifolium. The sequence goes on from CP106722.1 coordinate 133,315,323, forward strand.
ATAAACTACCAAGAATTAGCTATTCAAGAAGTTTTACCATTCACTCTTTTATTGGTAGTTTAAACATTGAGAAAACATTAGCTGATTTGGGTGCTAGCATTAATTTGATGCCTTATAAAATGTTCAAGCGACTTGGTCTTGGTGAATCAAAACCCACTAGGATGAGTATTCAATTAGTTGATAGATCTGGTATCCTATGGGTATTATTGATAAACCATAATATGAACACATTTTAATCCCACATTTAGCATTTTTTGGATGATTTATCCCATTAATTATGGAAATAGATGCTCCTAATCCTTTGTTTTCATGTTTTATACTCAGTAGAGTACCAGAGGATGAAAATAATAAAAACAAGACAAAATGGAGAAAATGGGCCAAAGTATGAAATCCACATGGCCTGGGCCCAAGACCACATGGTCGTGCCCCGTAAGAAGAGTCAACCACGGCCTGGACCTCAAAAAACACGATCGTTCCTCATCAACAGACCTGAACACGGCCTGGCCACAATTTACACGGGCGTGTGCCATGGGCGTGTCTCTGCCGCAGATAAGAAGAATTCTATTCAGATTAGGGTACTTAGAGGCAAAGAAACATACTCCAAAAGCCTATATAAAGACCTTAAAGGCCAACCTGTATGGAGGCGGTCAACTAGGCCAAAGAGCTGAGCTAGAGTAGTTAAATTCAGGGATTTACTCTAAGAAAGCCAATTGATTCATCTCAAGAAGTAGGAATCATACTCAAGACTGAGGATCTCTTTTTCAATTCCTTTAGGGGGTTTTGAGATGTTATAACGCCCTAAACCCAGCCTAAACGTTACGACTGGATCTGGTATGTCACAAGGGAAGGTTGTTTGAAAGAACTTTGGAATTTTATGGAAACATCATAATTTTGGAAGCTTTTCGTTTTGTGTTTCTATCTTGGAAATAACATTCAATTTAAGGGTTTCTTACCAACTCTTATTTAAAATAACTGTTAGTCAAAAATGGTTTGGTGATATAAAAACCAAAACTGGTGGTACTCGAACGTGTCATTTTGAGAATGGTGTTTGTGGTTTTAAGTAAATCTCCGAATTGAGTTGTTAATCAGCATGTTTTCCGCTTGTTAATATTTTAGAAAATGTTTATTTATAATTTTAGGAAAACCTTGGGTTTAGCAGTTCATAATATAATAACATCCGCATTAAATCCAAAAAAACCCAAATTAATGTTATGGAGGCCTTATTACATAACAAAATCCCAAATTAAAATAAGTTTAAAGAAAGAAATGAAATTACGTAGGAAGTAATGCATGGCCACCTCAAAGTCCACCTCGGCTCCAAATTCGCGACTAAGAGTTACCTGCAAGAATAAGCAGAGGGGTGAGTCACCAAGAGTCAGTATGTAATTCCCCTTATAAACGCAATCTAGCCTTAAGCCCACAGATGCACGTTGGGCCTTAGCCCTCACAATATGGCATATGAAAAGTATGTATGCAATGCAACCCAGACCATCCTAATTTTTCCAACCTCTACGTCACCGAAATCAGCCAAACACTTGTGGCACCAAGCTACTATGGTTTCAAACCACTGTGATACCAAATCACTATGACAGAGTCACGAAATATAATATGTGGGGCCAACCCACTATGGTACCAAATCACTGTGACAATCATTGAGTAAAATATATGTGGGGTCAACCCACTGTGGTACCAAAGTACTATGATAATCTCTGATAAATGTATATGTGTGGTGCCAAACCACTATGGTACCAAACCACTGAGACATAGTCACGAAATATAATGTGAGGCCAAGCCACTACGGTACCAAACCACTGTGACAGTCACTGAATCGTACTTCCCCTTTCAAGCATATCCCAAAGCCCATGTAAGCATGTTATCAATATGTGATGTATGCAATCATATTTCCAATGTAATTAACAGTCTAATTTATACCCTAGTCAGAACAATGGTTTTGGGACCACAAATCTGAGTTCGTATAGTATTTTAATATTATTTTCTGTGCCGTTGATATGTGACTAAGCATGTGATTAAATTCTGTAAGCTAATTAGTCCATTTGAATGTTTAATTTGAGCAAAGGATTAAATTGCATTGAATGTGAAAGTTGCATGATATTTGTTAAGTATCAAGGTGTTATGGCTTTTAAAAGAGATGGCCTTATGATGCAATAAGACCACTATTTAGATAGTGGATGAATAAAGGTCAAATGTGCCCTTGTTATATATATGTTTTCTTATATTAAATGAAAGGGTATTTTAGTAAATGGATTAATAATAAGATTATAAAAAACAAACAAGGAAAAGATGATAATTACCATCCTCTCTTGCTAAAAATCAAAGAAAGAAAAAGAAAGGAAACAAAGCTAAAGTTCAGCTAGATTTTGGCTTGATTAGGTAAGATTTTTACTTCGATTTTTGATAATTTTTACGTTTCTGCAATCGTTGCTTTGAGAGCTACAAAACCCATGTCTTGATTTTGTGTTTTGATGATGTATGTGAAATATGCCATTGATGATTTTACAAGCTTTGTGATGTTTGAGGATGATATATGAAAGGTTTGAGCTAGATGAACATGTTATGTTCTTGAAGTTTTGATGAATTTAGTTAAATAGGGCTAAATTGTGAAAATGGTAAATTGAGGGACTAAATTACAAATTTGATGAAATATTTGGGCTTATATAGTCCCTAGAGAGGTTCGGCCAAGCATGTGTGTGTGTGTGGATTTTGTGAATTTGGTGTTTTGTGAAAATGGACTAAATTGTTAAAGTGTACAAATATGAGGGTTAAATTGCAAATAACCCTAAATATATGTGCTTGGATTTAATTGAATGAAATAGTGAATAAAAGGATAAATTCTGAATATGTTTAGATCAAGGACTGAGGAAAGCGGACTTAGATTGCAGGAAAGCGAAAATAACCGAGTAGCCGTTACTGTTCGATAAACCAAATCCGAGGTAAGTCACTATGTAAATAAACTTATCTGTATTGAATTGAATATATGTATTCATATGTCTATAGATGAAAATGAATGAGTATGAGATGCTAAGTGCGTGAATTCCAAAATAAGTTTAATATAGTGATAAAGCCGAGAAGTCCTGTACGAACCTAGGAATAAATAGGATTAGCTATGTCATGACATAGGTATCTGTTCTGTCTTATCATGTATAACCACATCCAGGACGTTGGCTTTGATTTGAAAATTGTGTAAGACCTCGTCTGGGACGTAGGCATCGATATGAATTCTATGTAAAAGACCTCGTCTGGGACGTAGGCATCGATATGAACTTTATGTGTAAGACCATATCTGGGACATCGGCATCATATTGACTCGTGTATGACCACGTCTGGGACGTTGGCATCGTTATGATCTGTACGTGTAAGACCCTGTCTAAGACAGTGGCATCGATATACGAGTGAATGTAAGACCTCGTCTGAGACATTGGCATTGTACTACTATTCCGAGCTTCCTAAATATCCTACTAGGTTCCTAAGGGTTCAACGGGCAAGTCTTTAATACGAATGGTATATCCGAGCTATGATCAATAAGTGAGTGATTATCCGTTTCAGGTACGTTGAATGCACATTAAGTGTGTATAAAAGGTAAGTACCTATATGACTTTGATATGAAGAAGAGTATGATTGAAAATGAGAATGTGAATCTTAAAATGTTGAATGTGGCAAATGTGGTCATAAGTTTATGAACCAAGTTATATATGTGATAGTTGCTAAGTGATTGATATATATATGTGCCAATGTGTTTATTTGTATATGACTTACTAAGCTTTCAGAAAGCTTACTCTGTGTGTGTGTTTTCTCTATTTTATAGGTCGTCGATGCTACTGAAGGCTCGGGATTGTCAAGGATCGTCATCACACTATTAAACTTATTTTGGTACCTTTTTGAAAATGTATATGGCTAATTATGGCATGTATAGGCTAGATAGGTGTATATGTTTATGAAGTGAGCATGGCCATGTGTATTGGCAAGCTTTTGAGTTGATAAATGTTTGAATGAATGAGTTATGAAACATATATATATTTAGTATGTCTTGATGCATATGGAATGGTTAAGTTTTGGTTAAGTAAATAGATGATACAATGTTGAAATGATGTAGGATTTAGTTTGTAATTTGGTATGAACGGAATTGGTATTGAATGTATGGATGAAGTGAACCATTTGATATGTTTTGGTTGCCATATATACATATAATGTTTTGGTATGTATTGCTTGTAGGTGAGACCTAAAATGGGTGGCATATTGGCCTTGTAAAATGGCCTATAATGTCACACGGTTGAGGCACACGAACTTGCCTGAGATCGTGGGTAAATTGGTAGAATGTGGCTTAAATTGCACACGGCCTTGGCATGGGCGTGCCTATAGGTCGTGCGAGAAATGACAGTATGTGATCTAGTAGTACACGGCCTTAACACACGGGCGTGCTTGGTGACCGTGTTGATTTTGGTAGAATACTACCACAGGGAGGTCGCATGGGTGTGTCATGTAGCCGTGGGTGGGGCACGGCCTACCCCCACGGCCTTGTGTCCCTTGTATGTTAGAAAGGTTTTAAATTTTTATGAGATTACTTATGTGTTTCGATTTAGTCCCGATTCGATTTATAAGCATGCTTTAGGTCTCGATGACCTACTTAAGGGACATTATGATTGATAATGATGAATGGTTGTATGATTAATTCTATAAATGTTTTCGATCTAACTGGTAACGCCTTTAACCCTAATTTGGTGATCGAATACGAGATGGGGGTGTTACATGTAAGCAGATAACTAAATTATACATGTATTTAGATTATGCTATTCATAAAACCGAGTCATACAGATACTTACCTAGAATCTCCAACCTTACCCACAAGGGTATCTCGACTGTCTATACAATCGTATGAGCCTTACACACCTGATTACGCACAAAACTAAACTCTCTAGATTGTCAACACTCTCACTAATAGGAATGAGCGCAATTTGTCTATCCCATACAGACGTCGGCTCTCTACCACAACCCAGAGAAATGTCTCGAACCGCCGACACAACACGTTGTTTAAAATTAGGAGCAAACACCACGGGTCCACTCCCCTCCTTAGTTTTTCTGCACTTGCATCCATGAGGAGACTTAATCAGAGGTCAAGGAGAAACATTGGTTTACTAATAAGGGAATTGGGTTAAGGCAGACTGCAATGAGAAGGAAATAATAGCGCAGAACCTGAAAAGAAATGACTCCTTACCTTGATAAATGATGAACCGCACAACAACTGATTCATCTCTGAATCAAAGATGAGTCATGAAAGAAGCAGAGGTTCGGACTGACAGTCAAAGGTTGCCCCTGAGTATTCGGCTTAAAGGGAAACTTAAAGAAGCATAAGATAGGGCACAAAGTTACCTTGCGATGATAATAGTGGTGGGAAGCCAAAGTAGATTCGGCAGAAAAGATAGCCTTTCATGCCTTAGTCTACTCGAGCAACATCGATTCGGGATGAAAAAGAAACATAGATTTGGTTAGTGAAGAAGGAGATAGAGGAGCAGAGCAGAGAAGAAAAGAGAAAGAAGACGAAAGAAATAGATAGAGAAGGAGATTCGGTTTCTATGAAAAGAGAGAAAAGAAGAACGTAAGTGCCAAACAAGATATAAACGAGATCATTACCTTCAACAATCAAATAGACAAGGTGAATCTGATTCACTTGGGACCAAAGGGATTATTCAGCTTAAGAAGAGAAGTAAAAGGATGACAATGAAACTCCTTCAAGGTTTTGACTATGAGAAGAAAAGAGAAGACAATTGGTAGGTATGGATGAAGAGAAGAAGAAAATGCACAAATGGTCACTCTCAGGATTCAGCTAACACCAGGAAGTCAATAAGAAAAGAAAAAATGAAGGGAAAAAAAACCACTCCAAAGACTTAAGTTTTGGCAAAAAGGAAATGAGACCAGAATTGACCCCAATCGACAAAGAAAAAGAGAGCTCACACTTGCACTAATGTTCAGAAACTATGCTCCAAAATTTGGTACACACTCCCCAAAATCAAAGAACTCCCTCCAACCCCCTTACATGACCGAAATTCTCCCTTCCAAAACCCCACATTTGGCCAAGACCTCCACCACACTCCAATCCCTTATTTTTCTCCACAAATTGCTCCTCAACACCTATTCAAATCGATTTGACCACTTCAACTCCCCCATCACCTCTCATCCATCCATTTCAAACTCATTTGACTCATTCCACAACCACCTTAGAAGAGTCCCAACCGAAAGCCAACACTCCACCACCTTGAGCACAAAAAATAAAGTTCCCTCTATTGCAAATGAGACTTGAACTCCTTCCTCCCTCCTACTCGCTTGTGACACCACTCCCCTGCTCCTTAAGTGGTGTCACCTTGCCACCACACCACACTTCTCTTTGTGTTGACAAACACAAATAAATATACTTAAAGCCTACTTCAACCAGCTCTCCCCCTTAAAGTGCCCAAAAGAAAAATTTTTCTAAAGCCCTGGCTCAAACCCGAGCCTCCCTAGGGCCCCCAAACACACCAAAATAACATGCTAAACAAGCCAAACACATAGAATAGCATAAAATGCAGAACCCCTAATTTTAGGATGTTACAGTTCTACCCCTTTAAAGAAATTTCGGCCTCAAAATTTACCTGATCAAAAGAGGTGAGGGTATTACTGTCGCATCATCTCTTCTAGCTCCCACGTGGCTTCTTCTGCATTGTAATTACGCCATAATAACTTGACCAGTGGAACTGACTTCCTTTTCAATACCTTGACATCTCAATCTAAGATCTGCACTGGTTTTTCTTCAAAATATAGATCAGGTCTTACTTCAATTTCCTCTACCGACACTATGTGAGATGGATCCAAACGATAACCCTTATCATTGAAACATGGAATACATCATGTATCTGTCTCAACTCTAAAGGTAACTCAAGCTGATAAGCCACTAGTCCCACGCATTTCAACACCCGATAAGGCCCGATGAATCTGGGGCTTAACTTGCCTTTTTGTCCAAATCTTAGGACCTTCGTCCAAGGTGAAAACTTTAGGAATACCTGATCACCCACTGAGAACTCCATTTCCTTACGCTTCAGATCCGCATATGAGTTATACCTGTCGGAAGCTTTCTTTAGCCAAGCTCGAATCAACTTAACCTTTTCCTCCATTTTTGAGACCAATTTGGACACAACAACTGTCGCTCACTCAACTCTGTCCAGTAGGTAGGAGTACGACACTTTCGACTGTACAACACTTCGTAGGGTGCCATCTGAATATTGGATTGATAGATTTTGTTGTACGCAAATTCTACCAATGGTAGAAAATCTTCCCAACTACCTCTGAAGTCAATTACACAGCCCCTTAACATATCTTCCAGAATCTGAATTACCCTCTCTAACTGACTATCAGTTTGTTGATGAAACGTCGTGCTGAAATCCAGTCTTGTACCCAATGCTTGATGTAACGCCTTCCAGAATTGCGATGTAAACCTAGGGTCTCTGTCTGATATGATAGACATCGGTACCCCATGTAACCTCACAATCTCTGCTACGTATAGCTTTGCTAACTTCTGTAGTGAGTAATCAACACGAGCCGGTATGAAGTGAGCAGACTTCGTCAACCAATCGACAATTACCCACACTGAATCTTTCCTAGTAGGCATAAGAGGTAGCCCACTAACAAAATCCATCGTTATCCTCTCCCACTTCCAAAGTGGAATCTTCACTGGCTGTAGTAACCCCGAAGGCAATGATGCTTTGCCTTCACATGTTGACATGTCAAACATTTACTCACAAACTCGGTAACTTCTTTCTTTAAACCAAGCCACCAAAACTATTCACGCAAATCTCGATACATCTTACTCCCACTACGATGCATAGCATATGGGCTACTATGTGCCTCCCACAGAATCCTTTATCTCAACTCGGTATCCTTTGGGATACAAAATTTTCCACGAAAGCATAATATTCCCTCACTATTCAGACCAAAACCTTCCGTCTCACCATCTTCCACTTGCTGAAGTCGAGAATTTAACAATACATCTAACTATTGTCTCTCCTTAATCTGACTTACCCATGAAGGCTTCACTTGAAATTCGACTAATAAACTCCTATCCTCATACAAACTGAGATGAGCAAACATTGCCCTCAACTCCGATATCACATTATAGCTCAGTGCATCTGCCACCACATTAGCTTTACCCGGGTGATACTCAATCGAGCAGTCATAATCTTTCAACAATTCAATCTACCTCCACTGCCTTAAATTCAACTCCTTCTGGGTAAAGAGATATTTCAAGCTATTATGATCATTGTAGATAATTGACTTTTCTCCATACAAGTAGTGTCTCCAGATTTTCAGAGTGAATACAACCACAACTAACTCCAAATCATGAATGGGATAATTCACTTTGTGTGGTCTTAATTGTCGAGATGCATACGCTACCCTGTGTGTGATACATCACAATAGACGACAAAATCCTTTCCCGCTTCAAGCTGAATCAACACTGGTGCCTCAGTCAAGATCTTCTTCAACTTCTCAAAGCTTTCCTGCTGTTTGTTGGTCCATACAAATGGTATCCCTTTTGTAATAGCTTGGTTAATGGTGCAGCAATCAACGAGAATCCCTCAACGAACCTTCTATAGTACCCAGCTAACCCAAGGAAACTTTGAATTTCTACTACTAACTTCGGTGGTTTCCAATCCAAAATAGCTTCAATCTTTCAAGGATCAACCCTAATCCCCTCAACAAACACAACATGCCCCAAGAAGGTAACTTCTCTCAACCAAAATTCACACTTGCTGAATTTGGCATATAGTTGCTTCTCTCTCAAAATCTGCAGAACTATCCGAAGATGCGAATCATGCTCCTCTCCGTTTTAAATAAACTAAGATATCATTAATGAACATTTCGACAAACCATTCTAGGTAGGATTGGAATACCCAATTCATCATATCCATAAACGCAGCTGGTGCATTTGTCAACCTGAACGGCATTAGTAAGAATTCGTAGTGACCATAACGAGTTCAAAAAATAGTCTTATGAATATCCGCCTCCTTGACCTTAAGCTGATGATAACCTGACCTCAAGTCTATCTTTGAGAAGATCGAAGCGCCTCACAACTGATCGAATAGGTCGTCAATCCTTGGCAATGGGTATTTGTTCTTAATCGTCAACTTGTTCAATTGTCTGTAGTTAATGCACATCTATATTGACCCGTCCTTTCTCTTAACAACAACACCAGCACTCCCCACGGAGACACACTTGGTCGGATAAAACCCTGGTCCAAACAGTTCTTGAATCTGAACTTTAAGTTCTACCAGCTCTTTCGGTGCCATCCTATATGGGGCAACGAACACCGAGCTGTTCCCAGAAATGGATCAATGCTGAACTCTACCTTGTGATCCGGAGGTAACCCTAGAAGCTCTTCTGGAAAGACATCCGTGAACTCTTTCACCGTTCTAACATCCTCTATAGAAAACTTTTTGGCCTCTAAAGCACAGATAAAAGCTAAAAATGCCTCACACTCTTTTCACACCATCCTTTTAGCCTTTAATGCAGACACCACATTAGACAGGTAATTCCTTCTCTCACCTATCATCAGCACCTCCTTATACTCGAGAGTCTTCAATACCATGCGCTTAGCAGCACAATCCAAGTTTGCTCGATACTTAATTAACCAGTCCATGCCCAAAATCAAATCAAACTCACCGAACGACAATCCCATCAAGTCACCGAGAAAACAATCCTTTGTACTTCTAAAGGCACATTCCTAAAGAGTTTGTTCACCACTACAGATTGTCCTAAAGGGCTAATCACTGTCATCTCTCTAGAAGCAATCTCAGATTCTATACTTAAAGTCTCAGACACAGTACTAGCAACAAATGAATGTGTAGACCCAATATCTATCAAAGCTGTAAAGGGCACACCAAAAATAAGGAACGTATCGGTTATTACGTCTGATGCATCATTGTTCGATGCATCGCCGTCCTGTCATTGTCTAGCTGCATAAACCAACCTAGGATGTCTTGCATCTGTATTACCGACACCCCTGCCCGGCGCTCTATGACCTCGACAAAACCATTACCTCCTCTGGCCGGACCACGGCCTCTCGGTGGTTACTGCCAACCTTTTTTGGCTTGCACATAACCCTGACCTCCTCACCGCGCTCTGTCTGTGAAACACCCCAAACCCGGCCCACAAGCCCTGACCGGATCTGGCATGCCTCTAAGAAAACCATTCGAATCTTATTTGTTACTTTGCTAAAATTTTTTGTTTTTGAAAATAGTTGATTTGGGTTAGGCTCGAATTTTAAAACTCGTGTTGATTAGGTGTTAAAAACAATTTGTTTTTTTATACTTAAGAAAAATTTACTTATAACTTTGAATTATCAAAATCGTGTCATACTTAGATAATTAAATTTGCATGCATAAATAGTTCATACTATAGACTTATTACATCAAAATAAAACCCAAAATAAAATTTAAAATACTTAAATAACATAAAATGTCCAACTAATAAAATTCGTGCTGGGCATGGTTACCACTAAGCTCCCGCCAATCTTGGTCTATCACTAATCATCACCAAAAACATTCCCACAAAGGGTGAGTCGAAGCAGACTCAATGTGCACAATCAACACTAAATCTCAACAGATTATGGCATATCAAATCATACATATTCATATAGCATAAAATGATGCAATCCCGAACCCAAGCCTATATATCCATCCGCTACACATCACCCGTACCAACCATCACACCGTCGGGACTACTAAGTCAACCCTCCATCCACTACACACCATCGAAGGCGATTCTTTGCAATGACGTGCTCATCGCCCTTATAAAATTCGTGGCATAGCCACCAGATATATATTTCTGTGACATAAGTCACCACATTCACATATTGTGACAAAAGTCACCACATTCTTATATTGTGACATAAGTCACCACATTCTTATATTAGGGTATAGAACCACCAATTCACTTCCCCTTCATATATCACCCATATGCCCATGTCATACAACATATGCAATATTATGCTTTATTCACATTCTTACATTTGCACCTATGTGCCATAATAGATCGTATTATGTTCCTAGTTGGAGTAGGAAAACATACCTAAGTACTTTGTACCATTGCATGCTACCTTAGCCATATTCACATTATTTTAAGAGCACATACATATATATTTTAAACGTTGCCATAGATCTGATTAAGAGATAGTGTGGGGGGTATACACCTGATTAACTTAGCGAATTCACTGAAATCTCGAAAATCCCGATCTAGCGTCCTAGATCCCTAGCCCTATATTCGCCAACATATAGTATTTTAGGCAAAGGCCATTCTACCAAATAATCAAATCATGAATCCTTACCTTGCTATCGTTTTAATCACTCCACAAATCCCAAACTTGTGATGTTCACCCTTGAAATTGGCTAGCCACCAAATCACTTTACTGAGTTAGTTTTTCGCTTTTAAACGAAGTAAGGAATAGATTTAAGTACCAAAATAGAGCCTTGGCGAATAACATATTCACTTACCTTGTAAATCCCAAACCCAAAGCACCACTTGGTTATGGAGATGTCGAAATACCTATACACATATGTTAGATCCGATTCTAACATTAAATCACAAGTAGATAGCCCTTGGCGAATATACACATGTCTTACCTTGAATCTTTAAAATCCCGAAATATCCTTCCTTGAAGTCAACAACACCTAGATCTCGAAACTTCCTTCAAGTAGTCGGCCATAGACATTAAGGGGATTAGTACCTTGATTTCGGCTAAAAGAGTTTGAACATCATAATAAAAATCAATTAATCTTACCTTAATACTACAATCGACGGCACCCTAGCTTAAAACCACAAAGATTCAGCTTCTGCGTTAACAGTAGTGGCAATAAGAAAGAGATGAAAAAGAATATTATGGAGGCTTAAGTATGAATCGACTTGGGGGAAAAACAATGAAAGAATTGAGAGAGTTGGGGAAGAGGATTTTTGGTTTTGTCAAACAAAAGAAAAAGAGAAGACTTGCCTAGAGAATTCGGTAAAGGAAAAGAAAGAATGAAGAATAGCCACCCTTTTCCTTTTCTCTCAGAAATTAGTCTACCTAAAGACCTTTATTCGGCCAACTCTCCCTATTCTGATAGCTTTATCTCTCAATTATCACCTTATTCAAATTAATAAAATTAATCCAACATTTACCCTCTATCTAAATTAATTATCACCATTTATCTCTAAAAAAAATAAAAGGATTAAAGCTCCTAAAATTTAGCCTTAGTGCCGTCCCTTGCTGCTCATTTCTGCTGCAAAATAAAATCTTTATTTTGCTTTCCTTGTAGCTCGAACCTAGGCCTCCCGACACTCTTTGTATGCCACCCATCGGGCTTTAAGTGGCGCCTCCTTGCCACTTTTCCAAGCTCGTTCTTGTGTCATATTTCACCTACAATTTCTATTAAGGCCATCTTGCTTCAGCCTCTTTTAAACTTAAAACTCAATATTTCAAAGGCATTTCCCTACATTTCAAGGTTCTAAAATTCACATAACACATTCATAACACATAAGACATGCTATTTCATATAATTAAGCATAAATGCACAAGCCATAATCTAGGATATTACAGTTCTACCCCCCTTAAAATAATTTCATCCTTGAAATTACCTGACTAAAATAAGTGAGGGTACTGTTGTAGCATCATCTCTTCTGGCTCCCACAAAGCTTCTTCCGATCCATGATTACACCATAACACTTTGACTAGAGGAACTGATTTCCTCCATAACACTTTCACATCTCATTCTAAAATCTGAATCGGCACCTCCTCATAGGACAAATCTAGCCTTATTCCACCTCTTCAACCAACACTATATGAGATGGATCCGACCGGTAATGACATAGCATAGAAACATGAAATACGTCATGCATCTGCTTCAATTCTGAAGGCAGCTCCAACTGATATGCCACTGGTCCAACTCGCTTCAATACTCGATAAGGTCCTATGAACCTTGGGCTTAGCTTCCCTTTTCGACCAAATCTCATTACCTTTTTCCAAGGCGAAACCTTAAGAAACACTTGATCTCTCACATCAAACTCTATTTCCTTCCGTTTGAGATCCGCGTATGACTACTGCCTATCAGATGCTTCCTTTAGTCGGGCCTGAATTATCTCAACCTTCTCCTCGAATTCGGCCACAATCTCTGGACCCAAAACTCGACGTTCTCCTAATTCCATCCAACACGTAGGAGTTCGACACTTTTTACCATACAACGCTTCATACGGTGCCATCCGAATACTAGCCTGATAGCTGTTGTTATAGGCAAACTCTGCTAAAGGCAAGTATTCCTCCCAACTTCCTCTGAAATCCATCACAAGCCCCTCAACATATCCTCTAAGACTTGGATTACTCGCTCAGATTGGCCGTCCGACTGTGGATGAAAGGCCGTAGTGAAATCCAATTTGGTGCCTAAAGCCTGATGTAGTGCTTTCCAAAATCGAGATGTAAACCTTGGATCCCTGCCTGAAATGATTGACACTGGCACTCCATGCAATCTTACAATTTCCGCCACATATAACCTCACCAACTTCTGTAAAGAATAATCTACTCTCACCGGAATAAAGTGCACGAACTTTGTCAATCGATCCACTATTACCCATACTGAGTCCTTCTTAGTAGGCGTAAGGGGAAGCCCACTAACGAAGTCCATGGTAATTCTCTCCCACTTCCACTACGGAATCATTATCAGTTGAAGCAATCCTGATGGAACCTGGTGTTCAGCCTTAACTTGCTGACATGTTAAGCATTTGCCAACAAATTCAGTAACTTCCTTTTTCAGACCAGGCCACCAAAACTGTTCCCTTAGATCTCTGTACAACTTATTGCCTCCAAGATGCAAAGCATAAGGGCTACTATGTGATTCTCGAAGAATTTTTTGCCTAAGTTCCTCGTCCTTCGGCATACAGACCTTACCCTTGAAGTATAATACTCCTTCTTCATTAACACCATAACCCTCTAACTCTCCATTCTGCACTTTTCGCAACTTAACACTTAGATCCTCATCCACCAACTGTCCCTCTTTCACTTCATTCAACCACGTTGGCTTAACTTGCAGCTCTGCCAGTAGACTTCCATCATCATACAAGCTTAGATGCGCGAACATCACCCTCAGATCCGACACTACCTTCCGACTTAGGGCATCCGCCACTACATTTGCCTTGCATGGGTGATATTCTATAGAGTAATCATAGTCCTTCAATAATTCTACCCACCTTCGTTGTCTCAGATTTAACTCCTTCTGAGTCAGTAGATACTTAAGACTCTTGTGGTCTGTGTAGATTACCGACTTCTCTCCATATAAATAGTGCCTTCACACTTTAAGGGCAAAGACCACTACCGCCAATTCCAAGTCATACGTCGGGTAGTTAACCTCGTGTGGCCTCAGTTGTCGAGACGAATACGCAACTACTTTCCCATCTTGCATTAATACACATCCCAATCCTGTATGGGAAGCGTCACAATACACCACAAAATCCTTCCCTACCTCTGGCTGAATCAGAACAGGAGCTTCGGTCAAGACCCTTTTAAGCTTCTCAAAGCTCTCCTGTTGCTTATCGGTCCATACGAAAGGCTCTTCCTTCCTTAACAAATTTGTCAGGGGCGCGGCTATCGACGAGAACCCTTCCACAAACCGTCTATAATAGCCTGCCAATCCTAAGAAACTTCAAACTTCCGCCACCGACCTAGGAGGTTTCTAATCCAAAACTACCTTAACTTTCCGAGGATCTACCCTTATTCCTTCAGCAGATACCACATGTCCTAAAAATGTAACTTCCTTAAGCCAAAATTCACACTTGCTGAATTTGGTGTAAAGCTTCTTCTCCCTCAACACTTGCAACACAACTCGGAGGTGCTCATCGTGTTCTTTCTCCGACTTTGAATACACCAAGATATCGTCTATGAACACAATGACAAACCGGTCTAGATAGGGTTGGAAAACCCGGTTCATCATGTCCATAAACACGCTGGGGCATTAGTCAAACCAAACGGCATTACCAAGAACTCATAATGCCCGTACCTTGTCAAAAAGTCGTCTTATGGATATCAGCCTCCTTCACATTAAGCTGATGATATCTCGACCGTAGATCTATCTTGAAAAAATCGTTGTCCCTTCTTGGTGATCAAACAAGTCATCGATCCTTGGCAAAGGGTACTTGTTCTTGATGGTCAGCTTGTTCAACTGATGATAATCTATGCACATGCGCATAGTTCCGTCCTTCTTCTTCACAAATAAGACCGGTGCTCCCCATGGAGACACACTGGGTCGAATAAACCCACGATCTAGTAATTCCTGGATTTGAGCCTTGAGCTCAACCAACTCCTTTGGTGCCATTCTGTACGGGGCAATGGACACAAGAGCTGTACCCGACAGTAAGTCAGTTCCAAACTCCACCTCCCTGTCCGGGGGTATTTCGGGTAATTCCTCCGAAAAGACATCCACAAACTCCCTTACAGTTCTAACTCCACTAATTCCCTCTTCGTTTGTATCCAAAGCACAAATTAAGGCCAAAAATGCCGTACACCCCTTCCGAGCCATCTTCTCAACCTTAAGTGCTGAAACTACATTAGACAAGTAGTTTCTTCTTTCTCCTATCATAACCATCACCTCATCCTCAGGGGTCTTTAACTCCATTCGTTTAGCTGCACAATCCAATACAGCCCGATGTTCCACTAGCCAATCCATACCAAGTATGAGATCGAATTTTCCTAAGGGAAGTTCCATCAAGTCAGCAGAAAATACTACGCCTTGAATTTCTAAAGGTACACTCCTAAATATCTTATTCACCACTACAGTTTGACCTAATGGGCTTACTACAGTCATCTCCCTATCAGAAAGTTTAGAGGCTATGTCTAGAGTTTCAACTACTCTACATGCAACATAAGAATAGGTCGAGCCCACATCAATTAAAGCAACATAAGGCTTGCCATAAATAAGAACATACCCATTATAATGTCCGGTGCGTCATCATCCTCTCTACGACGAATCGCATACACCAAGCCTGACTGTCTTACCTCTGTGTTACCACTACCTTGGCCGGTGTTTCACGTCCTCTTCTAACACTATTTCCTCTACCATTCAGACCACGCCCTCGCTGAGGCTGCTGTCCGCCTCTTTCAGCCTGAGTAACACCTTGAGCTGCTGGTCGATTCCCATCCTGTCTTATAGGACAGTCCTTAATCATGTGGTCCTTAGACTCACATTTGAAACATCCTCCTGTCTTCTTCCAACATTCTCCTAGATGTTTCTTTCCACACCGATTGCAAGTACAGATCGCCTCCCTCATCACACCACCGACCTTGCGGTCCATCAACTCTAGGCCTCTTTTGCACATTCCCTGACGATCCAGATGATCTAAAACCTCTCTACTGTCTGTTCTGATCAATGTTCTACCTTACAGAATCCTTGATACCCTCGACTACCTTAGCCTTATCCACCAACACCGCAAACTCCCGCTCTTGTTGTGGAGCTATTAATAACCTCAGGTCATCCCTTAGTCC
This sequence comes from Gossypium rotundifolium, assembly GCA_025506655.1. NCBI lineage: Eukaryota > Viridiplantae > Streptophyta > Magnoliopsida > Malvales > Malvaceae > Gossypium > Gossypium rotundifolium. Next base: position 133,331,863 of record CP106722.1, read on the forward strand.
GTCTTCAAACTGGACACACCGCTCATGCTCAGTCGACACTATGCCTCAAGCATAACGGCTTAGCCTTAGGAATTCTGCTTTGTACTCAGCTACGGACTTGTTCCCTTGAACCATTTCAGAAAAGCCTTTCTCACAAGATCAATATAATGCATGCCGACATACTTCTCCGACACGTCGCCTTAACATATTCCCAAGTAAGATCCTCAGCTGAAGCACCATCCCACACCGTGAGCCACCATTGATATGGCTCATCGCGGAGAAGCGACACCAACCCTTTCAGCTTTTCCTCGTCAGTTAAGTCGAGCTCATCCATAATCCGCTCAGTCGCCTCCCACCAATACTCAGTGGCACTGGGTGCCACACCAGATATACCATGGAACACTTCAGCTCCGTTGGCTCGGAGTCGCTCAGGTACCGACTTTCGAGCTCCCATGCCTCCACCTGCTCTAGCCACCCTTTTCAAAATCTGCAGCATCGCCTGTGACATTGCGTCATCCCCTGTCTGATCCTGATATTCCACATCAGCGGCTGGTGGTGGTGGTGGCATTTCATTCTTAGATCCTTGACCCAATCTAACGGGTTCAGACACGGTGATTAGGCCTCTTCCACGGCCACACACATTACGACCATGTCCCCTTGAATTCATACTTCCGCTTAGCGTTTATCTGGTTAAAGAATTTTATGTATTAGTTTTGTTCCACTGATTTAACACAAACAGTTTTATGTTTAATAGTTCTAGAAAGGTAGTTCTTTTGATCCATACACATACAGTCTCACATCATCCATTTAGTCACACACATGAACTTGCATTCATTACAGAGAAATGTTGTAATTGTCGTTGTTTGTTATTTTCCACTACCTATGGGTATTTTCGTAATTTTATCCTACAGGGGTATTTTGGTAATTTTCAAATTACGGTATTTGAAAATGCTGCAAAATAGAGATTGTTGATGTTTTGCAAAATTAAAATACTTGTCGGAAAAATTTCAAAGGTGAAATGATAATTTTATACACTAGGGGTATTTTTGTAATTTTTCAAGCCAGGGTCTTTTCGAAAATTTTTTGCAAAATATGGTTCCTGGTGACTTTTCAAAACAAGGGTGTTTTTAAAGGTTTTAATTTGAGGGTACTTCGTTGATTTTCCTTCTCGAGGTATTTTGGTCATTTATGCAAAGTTAGGGGTAATTTAGTAAATTTTCCAAATTAGGGTGTCTTGATATTTTGTAAAGTTTTTGGATATGCTTGTAAAGTAGGGAAATTTTATTGAAATCAAGGGTAATATGGAAATTTTAGAACCAAGGGCATTTTAGTAATTTTTACCACTAGGGTTATTTAGGTAATTTGTAAATTAAAAATTCTTAGAAAGTTTTTCCAAAATAATAATTTTCACAATTCAAAACGATAGTTTGTTGACTTTTAAAACTAGGGTTTCCATAAAAATGTGTCTAGTCCCTTTCGGGTTTTAGTTATTGAGTTTAGCCCGTGACTAAGTCCTCCTGGTTAGGGTGAATCGAAGCTACGCACTAGGTAGGATTCGAGTGGAGAGGAGGTGAGTCACGCAGACTTCTTAAATACCAAGCTTCCACCGAAACCAATCCTAGACATGCGCACAATGGTTGCCACACCCTAACTCGGCGACTTAACCACGGGTTTGTTTAATTAGGCACTTAAAATTTTATGTAATTGTTGGGGTAACCTAGTCCTAGGGTTCAAGTACTTATCATGCTAATCTACGTTCCATTTCCACCCTTCTACAATTCATATCATAAATCACACAAGAGATAGGGGTACTTACCTGGTGGACTTCGGGCCGGAGATTCAGGTGTCATGCTAGAAAACTTACTTATTTCTCAAAATTTTTCACAAAATTCTTTTGGGCTTAATTTTGAAAACGTGTTGGGCCTTAAACCCAAGGACGAGAGTTTAAAAACTGGGCTCTGATACCAAGCTGAAACACCCCAAACCTGGCCCACAAGCCCTGACCGGATCTGGCATGCCTCTAAGAAAACCATTCGAATCTTATTTGTTACTTTGCTAAAATTTTTCGTGTTTTTGAAAATAGTTGATTTGGGTTGGTCTCGACTTTTAAAACTTGTGTTGATTAGGTGTTAAAAACAATTTTTTTTTTATACTTAAGAAAAATTTACTTATAACTTTGAATTATCAAAATCGTGTCATACTTAGATAATTAAATTTGCATGAATAAAGAGTTCATACTATAGGCTTATTACATCAAAATAAAACCCAAAATAAAATTTAAAATACTTAAATAACATAAAATGTCCAACTAATAAAATTCGTCTTTGGGCATGGTCACCACTAAGCTCCCCGCCAATCTTGGTCCATCACTAATCATCACCGAAAAACATTCCCACAAAGGGGTGAGTCGAACAGACTCAATGTGCACAATCAACACTAAATCTCAACAGTTATGGCATATCAAATCATACATATTCATATAGCATAAAATGATGCAATCCCGAACCTAAGCCTATATATCCATCCACTACACATCACCCGTACCAACCATCACACCGTGGGGACTACTAAGTCAACCCTCCATCCGCTACACACCATCGAAGGCAGTCGCTGCAGTCGACGTGCTCATCGCCCTTATAAAATTCGTGGCATAGCCACCAGATATATATTTCTGTGACATAAGTCACCACATTCTTATATTGTGACAAAAGTCACCACATTCTTATATTGTGACATAAGTCACCACATTCTTATATTGGGGTATAGAACCACCAATTCACTTCCCCTTCATATATCACCCATATGCCCATGTCATACAACATATGCAATATTATGCTTTATTCACATTCTTACATTTGCACCTATGTGCCATAATAGATCGTATTATGTTCCTAGTTGGAGTAGGAAAACATACCTGAGTACTTTGTACCATTGCATGCTACCTTAGCCATATTCACATTATTTTAAGAGCACATACATATATATTTTAAAAGTTGCCATAGATCTGATTAAGAGATAGTGTGGGGGGTACACACCTGATTAACTTAGCAAATTCACTGAAATCCTGAAAATCCCGATCTAGTGTCCTAGATCCCTAGCCCCTATATTCGGCCAACATATAGTATTTTAGCCAAAGGCCATTCGACCAAATAATCAAATCCCGAATCCTTAGCATGCTATTGTTTTAATCACTCCACAAATCCCGAAACTTGTGATGTTCACCCTTGAAATCGGCTAGCCACCAAATCACTTTACAGGTTAGTTTTTCAGCTTTTAAAAGAAGTAAGGAATAGATTTAAGTACCAAAATAGGGCCTTAGCCGAATAACATATTCACTTACCTTATAAATCCCAAATCCCGAAAGCACCACTTGGTTATGGAGATGTCGAAATACCTATACACATATGTTAGATCCGATTCTAACATTAAATCACAAGTAGATAGCCCTTGGCTGAATATACACATGTCTTACCTTGAATCTTTAAAATCTCGAAATATCATTTCTTGAAGTCAGCAACACCTAAATCCTTAAACTTCCTTCAAGTAGTCGGCCATAGACATTAAGGGAATTATTACTTTGATTTCGGCTAAAAGAGTTTGAACATCAGAATAAAAATCAATTACTCTTAACTTAATACTACAATCGACGACACCCTAGCCTAAACCACAAAGATTCGGCTTCTGCTTTAACAGTAGTGGCGATAAGAAAGAGATGAAAAAGAATATTATTGAGGCTTAAGTATGAATCGACTGGGGGGAAATAGAAAGAAAGAATTGAGAGAGTTGGGGAAGAGGATTTTCGGTTTTGTCAAACAAAAGAAAAAAGAAGACTTGCCTAGAGAATTCGGCAAAGGAAAAGAAAGAATGAAGAATAGCTACCCTTTTCCTTTTCTCAGAAATTAGTCTACCTAGAGACCCTTATTCGCCAACTCTCCCTATTTCGATAGCTTTATCTCTCAATTATCACCTTATTCAAATTAATAAAATTAATCCAACATTTATCCCCTATCTAAATTAATTATCACCATTTATCTCTAAAAAATAAAAGGATTAAAGCTCCTAAAATTTAGCCTTAGTGCCGTCCCTTCTTTGCTCATTTCTCGCTGCAAAATAAAACCTTTATTTTGCTTCCCTTATAGCTCGAACCTAGGCCTCCCTGACACTTCTTGTGGCGTCACCTACTAGGCTTTAAGTGGCACATCCTTGCAACTTTTCCAAGCTCGTTCTTGTGTCATATTTCACCTACAATTTCTCTTAAGGCCACCTTGCTTCAGTTCCCTCTTTTAAACTTAAAACTCAATATTTCAAAGGCATTTCCCCTACATTTCAAGGTTCTAAAAATTCACATAACACATTCATAACACATAAGACATGCTATTTCATATAATTAAGCATAAATGCACAAGCCATAATCCAGGATATTATAGTCTGGCTCTTGTGGATAGTCCCTTATATGATGATCCATAGGTCCACACCTGAAGGATCCTCTATTACCTACCCAGCACTCCCCTGCATGAAATTTCCCACATCGAGCACACTTTTGAGATCGACCGACTGCAACAGGCTTCGCAACTCGACTTAGCCCATCAAACCTAGGCCTCTTTTGAAAACCCGAGCAGATCCTAACGACCCAAAGCTCCTCTTATTCCTACCCTTATCCTTATCCCGATTCTACCTCTCAGACCACTTTACCTCTTCAACTATCTTTGCCTTCTCAACTAGAGTGGCAAACTCTCTTTCCCGTTGTGAAGCTATCAATACTTGCAACTCGTCCCTCAGACCATCCCCAAACCGAACACAATGCTCGTAATCAGTTGCGACAATACCACGAGCATAGTGACTTAGATGCAGGAACTCTACCTCATACTCAGCCACCAACTTATTCCCCTGGACCAAGTTTAGAAATTCCCTCCTCTGAGCGTCCACATAACTCGCCTCAACATACTTTCCCTGGAATGCTATCTTAAAGAAATCCTGTAATACAGTCTGCTGATGTACCATCCCTTACCGTGAGCCACCACTGGTATGCTTCATCTCAAAGAAGGGACACTACTCCTTTCAACTTTCCTCTGTCGTGCAGTTAAGATCATCCATGATTCGTTCAACCGCTTCCAGCCAGTATTCAGCTACGTTAGGAGACACCCCAGAAATACCCCTAAATATCTTGGCCCCATTTGCTCGAAATCCCTCAGGAATAGATTTCTGAGCTACTAATCCCGTGCTAGCTCTAGCAACCCGCTCTAGAACATGCAGCATAGCTTGGGACAAAGCATCGTCCCCTCCAATTCAGTCCTGAGATCCCGCTTCCGCTACTGGTGATGCTGGCACTTCACCTTCCGGCCCATGCCCTGATTCTAAGGGTTCAGCCTCAACACTCTGGCCTCTACCACGGCCATGCATACCACGTCCACATCCTTTAGCACTCATGACTATAGAATCGACTCAATCTGATTACAAATTTTATGTATTAGTATATCTTCCACTATTTTATTACCGAAAAATCTTATGAAAATAGAATTAGAAGTAGTTTTTTTGCAAAACATATTTCTAAAGGTCTCAATCTCTAGAGTTGAATTTCTTAGTACTAACAATCACAGCACAATATAATCTTTTCATGTAAATCAGCCAATAGTCAGACGACTTACCGTACGAATTTGGTGCCGGCCTCAAGTCTTTCCCCAATTCTTTCTTTGTCTTAGCATCTTTAGCTTAGTAGTTAGTTAATTTTAGATTAGATAAACAAATCAATTAATTCTTAGGCTAGATAATAAAAAGAAAGTTAGTATTAGTACTTTTGGTTCCTTTGGGTTCGACAATCCGGTCTTGCCGCTAGCTATACTACTCTTCAATAGGTGCGCTTGCCTCCATTATTGTCTTAGTTAGTTTCCAGGTTCAATCATTCTTTTTATAAAGTTTTAAGACTCGACAGACACGATCAATTATTGAAGATGTAATTGTGAAGGTAGATAAATTCATGTTCTTTCTTGATTTTATTGTACTTCATATGGATGAGGATGTTGAGGTACCTTTAATTTTAGGTCGCCCATTTTTAGCCACTGCTAGGGCTATTTTGATGTGGGTTAGAATAGCCTAATTTTGGTGAAATCGAAACAGGGGTTTCGGGACCACAAATTCAAGCCGAAAATAAAATTTATTTTTATTATATTTTATGGTCCATAATATGATAGAAATGTCATGTGAAAATTTTGATAAGGAAATTTTACCGATTATGTGTTTAATTACGGAAGGACTAAATCAAATAAAATGCAAAAGTTAAATTCTAGTAGCTATAAAGATTAAATAGCTATGGAATTCAAAACTAGAGGTCCTTATATGGTAATTAGACCATGAAAGAGAAGTATGTAGAAATTTTGGTAAGACTCATCCATGGAAAAATTAAAAAAAAAGGCTAAGGACTAAATTGGAAAGATGAAAAGTTATTAAATGGTAATTTAATTAAATGAAAAAAGAAAACAATTTAATATCATCTTCCCTAAATAATTCCATGGAAACCCTAGGAGGGAGGAAGAATATTTATCAAGCTTATTTGGGTAAGTAATCAAACCCCATTTTCAATAATTTTGATATTTTTAAAATTGGGATAACTTAATCTATCTATTTGAGGAATCAAGTTGTAAAGTTATCAAAGTATGGAAAATGGCTTATGGATGTATATGCTAAAAATTAGAAATTTATGGTAGAAAATGAAAGGTTGTTGATAGATAAACAACTTTTACAAAGTGATTTTTGATGAAAACATGCTTTAGGGACTAAAATGAAAAGTTGTAAAATTTTGTAACACCCTTTACCCGTAACCGACGTCGAAACCGGGTACGAGGTATTACCACACTTAACATACATCATCATACAGTATCAGGCTATAATTTTTCATTCTATATTAAAACTCTTCATTTGAAATCATAACGTCCCTATTATAGGTCTACGGGACCCAAAACTTATATATGGAGTAGTTCGGGTCTAAACCAGAAACTTACGAACACTTAGAAAATTTTTGCTCAAAACAGGGCCACACGCTCGTGTGGAAAGGAACACACCCGTGTGGGTAGGCCGTGTAGTCACACACGTCCATGCTCCTAGCCCGTGTGGATTTTATTTTTCATTTCGAACCTACAGGGGTTTTCACACAGCCTGGTACACATCCGTTTCTGTGGCCCGTGTCCCTCACATGGCCTCACACGGCCATGACACACCCGTGTCTACATCCGTGTGTGAAAACATTGACATTCTCCTCATGACGTTAGCAAACCTCTCGGGACACACGGCCTAGTCACACGCCTGTGTGCTAGCCCGTGTGACGAACTGAATTTTTCACAAATTAAATGCAGGGGACACATGACCTGTCAACATGCCCTCAGGGCTGACCATGTGTCACACGAGTCCTAGACACGCGCCTGTGTGCCTGCCCGTGTGGACAATTATAAGGCTATTTACCAAGCCAATTGCCACCCTGAAAAACAACCACACTTATACCACTTCAATGCAACACACATCATGACAATAAGACACCTCTAATATCCAAAATCAAGACATCCTCACCTTAATTCTACACCACATTCATCATGTATATACTTTACTCATTACTCATCCAATTGCACAAGCATGCACTTAATGAATTTCATCATCACTAAATAGATATAACTTAACTAGTATTGGTCAATTCTAATGACCATTTACAAAATGAATTGAGTAACATTAGTAGCCAACATCTTGGCTAACCAACATGACATATAACAAAATAACCAAGTTCCTATACATGCCATACCAAAAATAATCAAACTTTACTATACCAAAAGAATAATTTAATGTGTGAATCGGTGACGTTCTATGATCCCCAAGCTAGCTTGGTAATACTATAAGGAAAAAGGGAAAATAGAGGGAGTAAGCATAAAGCTTAGTAAGTTTGCATACAATAGATAACAACATAAAATCTTATGATACAGTCATACCTTACTTTAAGTAAAAACACAAGTTCTCAAGCACATTGAAATAGCTTACTCATGCTGACTCTTACCAATCACATATCACATTTCAGACTTATTTCTCTTGAGTATCTCATAAGTTCCTGCATCACTTCATCACATGACTTTAGCACTTTTATCATCTTGAACATAAACTTAGCTCTTTACCATATTTAACGTAAACTTAGCTCTTTACCCGTTAAACCGCTTGGAATGTCGAAGGATACCCAAAATTCGTCATACACGTAGTAAGATGCCAACGCCATATCCCAGATATGGTCTTACATGGTATCACAGGTCGATGCCGAGCCATATCCCATATATGGTCTTATACGAGATCGTATATCGATGTCATGTCCCCGACATGGTCTTACACAATTTTCTTATTCAATGCCGAGTCCATATCCCAGATATGGTCTTATACAGGATCTTAATTTGGTGCCAAGGCCATATCCCAAATATGGTCTTATACGGGACCTTATAAAACTCATGTCTTGACAATGGTATCCTTTCTATGCCTAAGGTTCAACCAGGACTTCAACATCATAAATCTTCGTCATATTCTCATCGAAACGTCATTGATCAAATTCATAGAAATAATATACATCATCATGAAATTTTCAAGCATTTTAAAGCATAATAACATGATGTTGGATTATTACACACAAACTTACCTCGGTGCCAAAATATATGTAGTTATTCGATTTAGTCCACCACCTTATCCTTTCCTCGATTTTGGTTTGGACTTCGTGTTTCTTGATCTATAATGACAATTTCACTTATTTAGTTATCACATTGACTAAAAATAACCCATGAATCATACTTTATAAAAATTATGATTTTACCCCTAAACTTTCACGTATTTACAAAATGGTCCCTATGCTCGTATAATGAAACATACTCATTTCCCTGGTTACCCAAGCCTAGCTGAACATTTATTGAGCTTATAACAGCTAACTCTTTCCTTCAAAACTAATTTTCACCACACATTTTATCATCTTTACATATAGGTCCTTTTTTATGTGTTTTCCATGAAAATCACTTAGAAAATGATGTTTATCACACATCAAACTTTCATATCCTTTCATTAAACATCAAAATACATGCATGTCATACATGGGTAAATTTTTAAACATGACCTCTAGCTTAAAATATAGCTAGAAATAGCTAAATCGAGCTACAAGGATCTCAAAAATACGAAGAACATTAAAAACGGGGCTAGATGCACTTACTTTGAGCTTGAAAATGAACAAAACCCTAGCTATGGCTTCTCCTCCAAATTTCAGCACTTAGGAAGAAGATGGACATCCATTTTTTACGTCTTTTTCCCTTTTTATTCTTTTATTATCCAAAAGACAAAAATGCCCTTAGGCCCCTTCCTTGAGATTTTTCCTTCCCATGTCCATTTTTGTCCATCTTGACATATAATGGTCTAATTGCTAAATAAGGACCTCTAATAATTTTTCTAATGATATTTCATACTTGAATCTTCTAGAATCTTTTATTTTTCAATTTTTTCAATTTAATCCTAAGGAATAAATTGATCACTAATTTATAAGATTTCTCCATGAAATTTTCACACAATCATGAAAGCATATCATAAGCCTCTTAAAAGCCATAAAACACATATTTCTACTTTGAATTTGTGGTCTCACAACCACTATTCCGACTAGGCCCTAAATCGGGCTATTACAAATTTGATGAAAAATTTTGAATTTTTATGAATACATGTGCTATACATTTTGTCATGGGATTTTGGTTAGGCTTGAAATACGGAGTAAATTGCACAAGTTTCATTTTTCGAGCATAGGGATGAAATGGGAATTTATGGAAAAGTTAGTGGTAAAATAGTAATTTTGCCTAGGATGTAAATTGAGTCCAAATGTATATGAGATGTGTGAATTTGATGTTAAATTTACTCATATAGGTCTGGATAGACCAAATTCGGAGATAGAACGAGTAAAAGAGGAAAATGTCAGATTAGTAGATGTTTGTACACGAACCTTTGTTGAGGTAAGTTTGTGTAACTAAATTGTGTTTATTTACATGCTTGCATTGATTGTGCTTATGTAAATTGTATAAATGTCATAAATATGTGAAAAAATTACATATCCGACCAAGCCTGATAAATGAAAATATTTAAATTAAATGATAATGCCAGATAAAGGATAAACGATAAAAATGTTACTTATATGCTTTAGATGAATGCGGAATGTGTTTATTTGAATTATATGAATGTTGTGGATGTATGAAATAAACACATGCCCGATAATGCTTGAGAAAAATGTTTAAATCTCGGTTGAATAAAATGGAAAATCGATGGATATGTGATTTCCCAAAATGAATGAGGTAATGCATTTGTTGATGATAGGATTTAGGTCGAACAAGTAATCCTACTAACCTCATTACAAAAAGAATTTAGCCCGAATAGGTAATCCTGATATGAGTCCTCTCGAGCATATGTTATGGATTAGATTTAGCCCGAATGGGTAATCCAAATCAAGCTTCTTAGAGTATATGTCATAAAAAGGATTTAGTCTGGACTAGTAATCCTATTATTTCTATATATGTGGCTCAAGAGTGTACTCTCTGAAATAGTACCTATGAGTACCATTGAATATGAATTGACGAATTCGAGTTTGTCCACCACGAGTGTACTACCTGTGTGTCCACCGATATTTTAGATAAATTCAATGGGTAAAATTCTTGACATGAGAAGATATGAATAAGAAATGAGTTATTATACAAATTGGCTTGAAATACATGAAAATAATGATACGTGATAATTGATATATGGCAATATGAAATGATGATATTGTACATAGAATTTATTTGATGAGTATGTTCATCCTTGATTATAGACTTGTACACCTTGAGTATACTAATCATGACCTTGATATTCCAAGTAATATGGGTAAAGTTCTGATATGAAATGATCTGAACTTGAGATGAACTATTATGAAATTATACATGTAATATAAAGAGATGATTTATACATGATAAATGAATACATGTTGTGGGAAGCATATGTGCATGGAAACTTGATTGTTGTCGAGCCCTTATGTGTTTGTGATGTTATTATGGATTATATGACTAACAAGGGTAATGAGGATATGTGTAGGGCTTAAGGGTAAATTGATTGAATGTGCCTTACATAGTTACCTCAAAATAGAATAAATGGTAAGTACCATGTTATACGGACTTACTAAGCATTTTATGCTTAGTATTATTTCTTTATTTTATAGTAAATTAGAAGCTCGTTGGATTGGAACCTTGGCGGAGACCACTCACACTATCCATCGACCCATGTCGGTACAATATGGTAAATCAATTATGGTTGTAATGGCATGTATAGGTTATATTGGCCCTGTTCGCATGTACTTGTAAATGATGCTTGTAATCTAGCCATTGGAATGACTAGTAATGGTTTGTTCAAATATACTTCTAATGTCATACTATGGTAGGTACATATATGTTAAGTGGTTGATCAAATTATGTCTAACATACGGACCAAACCAAGGTAAGATTATAAACATGTATGCATGTAATCGTATACCATGTTGAATGATGGAATTAGCTTAATTTGAATGCTTGAAATGGTTGGTATTCGGATGTGAATTTTGATGTAGGTCATTGGAAAAATTTTGGGTGAGAAATGAAGCTAGGGATGACTTTATTTTGTCCACACAGGTAGACACACGAGCGTGTGTCTAGACCGTGTGTGACACACGGCCTGGTACATGGGAGTGTAGTTAAGCCGTGTGTCCCCTTCACCTTAAATTTGAGAAATAGAATGCTCAAAATTGAGCACACGGGCAGAGACATGTACGCGTGTCTCAGCCGTGTGGGAGACACGGCCTTGAACACAGGCGTGTGTCTTGGCCGTGTAAAACCTGCACCTAATTTCAAAAGGAATTAGTTAACCACACGGCCTAGCACACGGGCGTGTGGCATGGTCGTGTGTACAAGTTAGAGAGTTACAAGGGTCGAACACGGCTTACAGCACGGGCGTGTCCTAGGGTCATACGGGCGTGTCCCTTGGACCATACGGGTGTGTGAGCCCTGCACCTTGGGAAATTTTTGAAATTTTGCAAAAAATTCTTAATGTTTCTGATTAAGTCCTGATTCGATTCTAATGCTCATATTGGGCCTCGAGGGTCTATTTAAGTGATGTTATGAATGATCTCGATTAATAAATAGTGAATAACATGAAATGTCTATAAATATTTCCGTAAATTTTCAATAATGCTCCGTAACCCTATTTTGGCGACAGATATCAGGTTAGAGGTGTTACATGGGTAATGGCAAACTTGTGCTTAGGGTAGGTGATGAGGAGATAATTTCTCAAATTTATGATGCCATGTGATTCTCTAGAGAACAAGATGATTCATGTTATTTTATTGATTCTATTGATCATACTATTAAAGATTCATTGTAAGAAATTATTTATAAGGACACATTGGAGCAGTGTCTTATTCAAGGAGACGAAATATATTGCGATAATCTTTGTGATAAGTGAGACAAAAATTGTAATATCCGGGTTAGGGGCTATTTTGTTGTTGCATGTTATTGCATGTGTTTAGTGTCTTTGTGTTGCTATTTCGGTGTTATAGGGCTTAATTGTAGCCTAGAGTGTGCTTAAGTGAATGGGAAAATTTTGGTTTTGGGTGTCAAGTCGGGGAGCTGTTGGAGCTAGGGTATAAGGGTTTTCTTTGGTATTTGAGGGAGGTCCAGAGTTCAAGTCGTAGAGCTCCCATTTTGTCACCCATCTTGGGCGGCATGGAGGAAGAGGTAGAAGGCAAGTGGAATTCTACCTTGGACTAAGTCAAACCGTTCAAAAGTAAGGTGGAGAGTGATTGTAGGAGTAAGACTTGGTAAACACATTTGAAATGGTGGTTTGAGAGTAAATGGGGATTTGGCCGCTTTTGGTGAGAGTTTGGGGAGAGGAGTGTGTGGTGGGTGGTAATTGGAGGGTGCCGAATGTGCCTTGGGCATGTGTGTTTGGTCACAAACTCTCCTTGGTTAGCCGATTTTCCTTTTGGTCAAAAGCTTCTTCTCATTTCTCTCTTCCAATCGATTGCTCAAGTCTCTTCTTGGTCATTTTTTTTGGTAAGTCAATGTCAAGAAAACTCTCCCATCCCATTTTCATTCTTGAAACCAAACCTCAAGTGCTTCATCTCTTGTTCATTCTTTTTCTCTTTGTTCTCCTTAAATCAAAGCTTCAATACTCTCACCCTTGCCGAACCTAATATCCATTATCATTTTTTTCCTTTTGATTGTTAGCGAATGCTCTCCTACCTCTTTTTTTTTCTTTCAAGTGAGTAAAACCGAAAACCTCTAGCACCTTATTGCCGAAAGCAAACCTTGTTTCTTCCTTCTTCTCCTCTGTGTGCAAAGTCAAACTAGAGACCCTTTCTTCTCTTGTTGCTTGTAAACCAAAACCAGTTGTTCTTCTCTCCCTTATTAACCGTAACATATTTTACCAAAAGCCTACATCATCCATTTTCTCTTCATCAAAACCGAAGGTGACCCTCCACTCATCTCTCTTCGTTTCATCTCTTTTTCCAAAACCGATTAGCGAACCTCCCTTGGTATTGGCCGAATATTTGGTGGTGTTGGGAGCTTGGTTCCAATCGTTTGGTAGTGGGTAAGTACTAGGCCGAATGGCCATTTCTCTTCTTTTCTCACCTTGCCGATTCTTATTACGTTGATGGCCGATTGTGATTGTTGGAAGGTGCTAATCTTTTATAAACCAATTCTTATTATAGGACATCAAAGGTTTCAAAGCAAGCAAGAGGAGCCGTTTTCTTCGCTGTTGATTAGTAAGTGGAGGTTAAGTGATTGGTTGTTGTTAGTTCATTCTCTTAATTCTTGGTTAGTCAAAGCTTCAAGAGATTAATGTTTCCTTCTTGATAGGTGGGCCGATTGTCTAAGGAACCACTCTTTGGTCTGGATTTGGTAGGAAACCAAATCGTGAAAGGTAAGGGCTTTCGACAAACCCTTTTTGGTCTAAATGGTGTTGGCGAATGTGTAGATGTCTAACCCCTATGTTTTGGCGATTGTAGAAGCTAGTACTCGAGGACTTAGATTGCTTTTGTCGGGATTTCTAGACTCGTATTTACTGTGTGTAAACTAACACACCGATACCTAGTAATGTTATTAATAAACCTGCTTGCTGTTAAAAACGATACCAAGATGATGGATAATTGGATACCCAAATGGGGTATGTACGGATCGGGTAAGTCTATTTTATTACAAGTCCTATTATGGATACTTTGAATATGATGATCTATACTATATATATATGCTATGAGATGCAATGTTGGACATGGTTGCATGAGTTACATGATTGCATATTGTACATGAGTCGAGATGACATGTATGGGTGATATGAGTGGAGGGCGGTGATATTTTTGTCGACGAGCACCAAGTGTTTTGGTAACACAACTTTGTGAGGCCCAAAATGTTTTAAAACTATAATTTTCAAGTATTCTGCTTTTTAAAGTATGGGTTGAAGGGCATGGCACCGAGTCACCAAGACTAGTTCGCCTGTAAGTACCTGTATATTTGTTGTGATATTAATTGATATGATTGAATGGCTAGTGATAGTAAGATTACTTTTAGAGACTGAAACTAATAGACTCGTGGACTCGAAAACAAAGCTTCTTTAAAATTCATAAAACTTTGCTTTAAACACGCTTGAATAATGACCTGATACATAAAATTCTTTAATCGACGAGATTTAGTCATGAGTACCCGGGTGGACGTGGTCGTGGACGTGGTCGCGAGGGATGATCAAGCTTCGAGCCCGAGGTTCGGGCAGGTTCAGAGAATGAGATACGGCTCCGCCACCACCGAGGTGGTGAGTTCCAGAACGAGATCGCGCGATGATGCAGATTACATGGCGTCGGGTTTTAGAGAGGGTAATGGAGTAGGTGGGGCGAGGAGCTAGGAAATCTGCGTCTGAGCGATTTCGTAAAATGGGGCTGAATTCTTCCGGTGTCTCAAATTGTTGCTCCTAGCAATCGCCGAAAATCGGTTTGAAGCGACGTAATCGGATCATGGATGATCTAGACTTGACCGCAGAAGAAAAATTAAAGGGATCGATCATTCTCCGAGATGAGTCATATCGGTGGTGGCTCACGGTCGCGGATAAATACTGGCAATGGAAGATCCGACTTGGGACTATTTTCTGCCGCTATCGAAGAAGTACGCTTGAGCTAATTACATAAATGAGCAGAGGAAAGCATTTCGAGGTTAGTCCAGGGAGCAAATCAGACGGAGTATGAGGCCGAAGCCGAGGTCGAAGTCGGTATGCTGTGGGTATGGTGGCTACCGAAGAGGAAAGGTGCGCTCGCTTCGAGGATGGCTCGCGAGACTAACCGAGGTCGATAATTGCGCTTCAAACAGAGCGTGAATTTGCGGTTCGTTGAAAAGGCGAAGGTTGCCGAGGGCATTAAAGAGTCTCAGAGGCAGGTATGGATAGGAACCGCTATAAAAGGAGTTTTGGGTCTTCGGTCGCCTGTAATCAACGTAGTAAAAGGGCTAGACCGATGGGCAATCGGTCGAGTAGGTTTGTTGTTGCTAGACAGGGACCGCCGCATTGTAACCGCTAGGGAAGGCTCATTGGGAGGATGTTGGATCAAGGCGAGGTCGCTTTGAGTGTGGCTCGTTGGACCATCGTGAGGGACTGTTCACAAGTTGGCTAGAATACAACCAGAATCGTACGTAATCAATACGTAAATAATGGACCGCCGCAGAGGGGCCGAGGTAATGGCAGAGGAACAGCTTTTGTCGGGGCCGTGGAGCACGGGCAGAGGTGCAGAAGTTCGAGGCCAGCACTGGTTTGGTATATGTCGCGAGGCGCCGAGAGGAGGGCGACGACCGGACGTCATCACCGTGACGTTTTTGATTTTTGGTTCTCCTTATACCGCTTTAATTGATGTGGGGTCTTTGGAGCAAAGGTCTTAGAATTAGTGGAGCTTAAGGCTCAAATCCAGGAGTTATTGGACCGAGGTTTTATCAAAGCCAAGTATTTCGCCTTGGGGAGCTTTGATTTTTGTAAAGAAGAAAGACGGTACTATGCGGATGTGCAGACTACCACCAATCGATTAAGTCGACGATCAAAACAAGTATCCACCGCTTCTGATAGATGACTTGTTTGATCACCAAGGGGCCTGCTTTCTCGAAGATTGAGCAAAGGTCCGGTATCACCATTGAAGGTAAAAGAGGCGGATATCTGTAAGGGCATTCGTACTCGGTATGGGCACTTTGAGTTTTTGGTTACGCCTGCTCGGGTTGACTAACGACCGCGCCTTTCATGGATCTCGATGAATAGGGTGTTCCAACAGATTCGGATCGGGCCTGTGGTAGTTTTATCGATTTACATCTTGGTATACTCAAGGATCGAGGAAGAGCATGACGCCTATTTACGGGTGGTATTGCATTCTAAGGGAGAAACAAATGGCGCAAGTTCAAGAATGCGAGTTCGCTCGGAGAGGTGACATTTTGGGTCATGTAGTGTCACCGAGGGATTAGAGTGGATCCTCGTAAGATAGAAGCGATTTTGGATTGAAGCCACCTAAGTCAAGAGCGGAAATTGAGTTTTTCTGGGTTGGCAGGATACTACCAAGATTTGTAGAGGTTTCGTTAATTGCAAGACCGATGACCAAATTATTGAGAAAGGGAGTTCCGCTTGTTTGACCGAGAAGCTAGCAGGAGAGCTTCAATAAGTTAAAGAAGATTTTGACCTGAAGCTCCGGCTCGATTCACTGAGGCGGCAAGGAATTCACAGGTATCGCGATGCATCACATACTGAGCTTGGGTTGTGTCTTGATGCAGAAGGGAAGGTTGTGGCTTACGATCCCGATTACCGAGGCCACATGAGGTCAATTATCCACGCACGATTTGGAGCTTGCGGTACGTAGTATTTGCCCTAAAGATATGGAGGCATTACTTGTACGGAGAGAGATCGGTAGTCTATACGGACCATAAGAGTCTGAAGTACCTCGACTCGTAAAGACTTGAATCTGAGATGTACGGATGGATTGAGTCACGAAAGACTACGATTGCTCAATTGAGTATCATCCGCAAGGCTAACGCCGTGGCGCACGCTGGAGCCGTAAGGTTGTTTCGGATCTAGAGCGTTGTTTGCCCACTTGAGTTTGTACGATGACGGAGTATTCTCATGAATCGCAGTGTAAGCCTTCACCTGGTTGAGCAGATCGAGAAAGCAGCTTGTTAGATGAGGTTTTGAGCGCCGCAGAGGACTCGCAAAGTGTAATGATGGTTTGAAGGGTATAGCTTGTCTAGTGATGGGGTTCTGTGTTTCTGGGGAAGGCTTGTATGCGAGAGATGCTGAATCGAGGCAAAAGATTCTTCAGATGCTCATAGCATTTCTACGCTTATGCATCCCGGAGGTAGCAAAATGTATAGGGATCTCGAGAATAGCCTGGTGGCCGTGTTCAAATTGCAATAATCTTTGTGATAAGTGAGACAAAAATTGATTTAGATACTAATGTGTCTTCACTGAGACAGAAAAATTATGAGGACATTAAGGTAAATAAGGAATTGAAATTGAAACCTTCTATTGAAGTACATTTCAAATTGGAACTAAAGTAATTACCGAATCATTTGGAGTATGCATTTCTTGGAAACAATTCGACATTACCAGTAATTATTGCTTCAGATTTAAAGCAAAATGAGAAAGATGAGTTATTGCAAGTGCTGAAGGAACGCAAAAGAGCTATAGCCTAGAAGATTTCTGGCATTAGAGGGATCAGTCCTTCTTTTTGTACCCATAAAATTTTAATTGAAGATGAGTACAAACCTTGTGTGCAAACTCAAAGGAGGTTAAATTCCAACATGAAGGAAGTTGTCAAGGTTGAAGTAATTAAACTTCTAGATGCTAGCGTTATTTATCCTATTTCTGATAGTACTTGTGTGACTCCTGTGCATGTTGTTCCTAAGAAAGGAGGCATGCCTATTGTGGTCAATGAGAAGAGCAAGTTGATTCCAACAAGAGAAGTCATGGGATAGAGAGTTTGTATTGACTATATGAAGTTGAATGACGCTACAAAGAAAGACCATTTTCCTCTACCATTTGTAGATCAAATGTTGGAGAGATTATCTGGTCACATGTATTATTGCTTCTTAGATGGACTTTCTGGCTACTTGTTAATCCCGATAGCTCCTGAGGATCAAGAAAAAATGGAATTTACATGTCCATATGGTACATTTGCTTATAAAAGAATGCCTTTTGGATTATGAAATGCTCTTGCTATTTTTCAACGTTGCATGTTAGCCATCTTTGATGAACTTGTAGAAGACATTATAGAGGTATTTATGAATGATTTCTCGATATTCAATAATTCTTTCCATATTTTCCTTAAAATTTTAAAATGAGATTTATTGAGATATGAGGAAACAGATGTAGTTCTTAATTGGAAAAAAAGTCACTTCATGATTTAAGAAGGGATTGTGTTGGGCCATAAAATTTATAGTAAAGGGATCGAGGTTGATAGAACAAAAATTTAAACCATAAAAAAATTACCTCCCCCTAATTCAGTTAAGGCTATTCAAAGTTTTTTAGGACATGCTGGGTTCTATAGATTGTTTGCCAATGATTTTTCTAAAATAGCCAAGCCTTTAACTAATTTGCTAGAAAAAGATGTGTTATTGAATTTCAGTCAGGAATGTTTAGAGGCGTTTAGTGTTCTCAAAAAAAATTAATGAATGCCCCGATTGTAATTGCACTTGATTGGAACTTATCCTTTGAACTAATGTGTGATGCGAGTGATTTTGCAGTAGGTGCAGTTCTTCAAAAGCGATGAGACAAGCATTTTTAGCCGATCTATTATGCTAGCAAGACTCTGACAGATGCATGGAGAATTACACTACTACAAAAAAAGAATTGCTAGCTGTGGTTTTTGTATTTGATAAATTTAGACTCTATTTAATATTATCTAAAGTTGTTGTATACACAAGCCATTTTGCTCTTCGCTACCTTCTAACTAAATTGGATACAAAACCTTGACTTATGAGGTCAATTTTATTATGGATGGAGTTTGATTTGGAAATCCAAGATAATAATAGAGCTGAAAATCTTATAGCAGATCACCTTTCAAGACTTGAGAATCCCCATCTCGAGAAGCTTAATGAGAATGAGGTAAATGACTCGTTTCCTGAAGAACGACTCTTTGTGGTAATAGATTCTGAAGTTTTTTGGTTTGTGGACATCATGAATTACTTGGTTGTTATCATCCTACCAAAAGGGTGGACATATCATCAAAATAAGTGATTCTTTGCCGATGTGAAAAATTATTTTTGAGAGTATCCTTTTCTTTTTCGTGTAAGTGTAGATCAAGTAATTCGAAGGTGTGTTACAAAATCAGAAGCAAATGAGATTTTGGAACATTGCCACTTGAGACCGACAATAGGACATTACAATGGGATTAGGATAACACATAAAACACTTGAATAAGGTTTTATTGGCCCACATTGTTTAAGGATGCTAACAGGTATGTTGCTTCTTGTGATAGATGCCAGAGAACAGGTAATATTTCTAAACGTGATGAAATGCCTCAAACTTATATGCTTTCATGTTAATTTTTTTCATTTGGGGCATTAATTTCATGGGACCATTTGCTAGCTCTTATGGTAATGAATACATACTAGTAGCGGTTGATTATATATCAAAATGGGTGGAAGCTCAAGCTTTGCTTAATAATGATGCTAAGGTGGTAGTTCGATTTCTTAAGAATCTTTTCTCTTGATTTAGAATGCCTAGAGCAATTATTAGTGATAGAGGTACACGTTCTTGTAACGCCTAATTTGATAAGATCCTTAAGAAATATGGAGTACACCATAGAACAACTACATCTTATCACCCCCAAACTAGTGGTCAAGTTGAAGTTTCAAATCGAGAACTCAAACGCATCGTAGAAAAAACTGTAGAGTCGAATAGAAAGGATTGGTCTTTAAAAGTAGGTGATGCTTTATGGGCTTATAGGATTGCGTATAAAATACCCATAGGAACATCTCCTTACAGACTTGTGTATAGGAAGAGTTGTCACTTACCACTTTTCTCGAACACAAAGCATTATGGGACATAAAATTTCTAAACTATGACCCTAAACATGCAGGTGAGAAGAGATTTTTGTAGCTAAATGAATTAGATGAGAGGCGAGCTAATGCTTACGAAAACTCAAGACTGTACATAGAAGCAACAAAGCAATTTCACAACGCTCGTTTAAAGCAACCCAAGCAATTCACAGTTGGACATCATGTCCTTTTAAACAATTTAAAGCTTAAATTGTTTCCCAGAAAGATAAAATCAAGATGGTCAGGTCCATTCATGGTACAAACCGTTTCTCGTATGGTACAATAGAGGTAACACATCCTACATATGGAACATTCATGGTAAACGGACATCCACTCAAATTTTTCGGTGACAATTTTAAAAATGATAGAGAGGAGTTTCGACTCCAAGATCTGAACTAGCTATGCATATACAAGGTAAAGTCAAGCTTAGACTCTAAATAAGCGCTTCTCGGGAGGCGACCCAAGTGTTTAAATTTTATTAATTCTTTTAATTTTATTGCATGTTAACTTTAGTTTTAAAAAAATTAAAAAAATATTTGAACCACACGGCCGAGACACAGGGGCGTGTCCCACGCCGTGTGCATAGTGGAGCAAATGACGAAGAGTCACACGATTTAAGGACATGGCCGTGTAGGTCACACAGCCTGGACGCACGGGCGTGTCCTGGGCCATGTGAGTCCTGGGATTTAATTTTTCTGATTTCAATTATTACATGGCCTAATGTAACACCCCATACCCATGACCAATGCCGGGACATGATACGAGGCATTACTGTACTTAACCTTACTTGGACATACATTATCGGGCCATAAAATTTTTTTCCATCTTAAAACTTTTCCTTCTTAATCATAACATAAATAACTTGGGCCTACGAGGCCTTAGACATACTTCCGAAAGATTTTGAAGTTTAACTGGAAACTTTTACTCTTTTTGGAAATTTTTGCCTAGATAGGGCCCATACGCCCGTGTTGTCCAAGGGACACACCCGTGTTCCCCTGAGACATGCCCGTGTTCTCCACCCGTGTTCGACACTAACTTAATTCACACGACCGAACACACGCCTATGTCTATAACCCGTGTCCTTTACACGTCCTAGACACTCTCGCGTCTCCTACCTGTGGAGCTCTATGTTTATGACATCATCAATCCCTGATTAGCACACGACCAAGACATACGCCCGTGTGTTGGCCCGTGTGACGAATCGTATTCTCGCAAATTAGTGCAGGGGACACACGACCTATTAACACACCCATGGGGTTGGCTATGTGTCACATACGGCATATACATACGCCCGTGCGTTTACCCATGTGGACACTTAGAGGCTATTTTCCAAGCCGAATGCCACCCTGAAACATGATCTCACTTATACCAACTCAAGAAATACATAATATAGCATGCTTGTACTATGAATAATTCCTAAAACATCACTAATAGAATTCATAAAAACTCATCATCATTAATATATAAAACTTAACAAATATGTGTTGATGTGCAATTTAGTCCACCACTTTGTTCTTGCCTCGGTTTTGATCTGGGCTTCGTGTTTATTGATCTATAATAACAATTTAACATGTTTAATACTTACATTTACTAAATTTACTCATATTTCGTACTTTGGAAAAATTTACATTTTACCCCTAAACTTTATCATAATTACGCTTTTGCCTCTAGGCTCGTAAAATGATTTTTATTCAATTTTCTTACATTTCAAACCTAGTCGAATCATATTCTCAACTATAACAACATTCAATTTCCACTATTTCACTCATGTATGACCATTTCTACAACTTTTACAATTTGGTCCTTTTATGCATTTTCCATGAAAATCACTTAGAGAAAGATGTTTATCATACATCAAACTTTTATATTCTTACATAAAACATCAAAATACATGCATGTCATACATGGGTAGATTTTTTAATATAATCCCTAGCTCAAAATATAGCTAGAAATAGCTAAACCGAGCTACGAGGATCTCAAAAGTACAAATAACATTAAAAACGGGGCTAGGATACACTTACTATCAAGCTTGGAAGATGAAGAAACCCTAGCTATGGTGCCCTTGAAATTTTCGACTATCATGGAGAAGATGAACCCTAATTTTCACTTCTTTTTCCTTTTAATTCTTTAATTTACCAAATGACAAAAATGCCTTTAATGATCATTTCTTGAGATTTTTCCTTCCTATGTCCATTTTTGTCTATCTCAACATATAATGGTCTAATTGCTAAATAAGGACCTCTAATAATTTTTATAATTTTATTTCATACTTAAACCTTCTAGAATCTCATATTTTATATTCCTTGCAATTTAGTCCTAATGGACAATTTATTCACTAATTCATAAAATTCCTTCATGAAATTTTCACACAATCATGCAAATAACTCATAAGCCTTATAAAATAATTTAAACACATATTTCTTCTTTGGATTTGTGGTCTTGCACCACTATTTCGACTAGGCCCTAAGTCGGGCTGTTACAATATCGGTAAAAAGACTTGGGTATTGATTCCCATAGCCTCATCGGGCTCCCACGTAGCCTTTTCTACCCCATGTCTCTGCCATAAGACTTTCACAAGAGCTATACTTTTATTCCTTAATTGCTTGACTTCCCGAGCTAGAGTCTTAACTTGTTCCTCACCATAAGGCATGTCGGGTTGTATCTCAACCTCTGTTGGTGCAATCACATGCGAGGGGTCTGATCTGTAGCATCGCAACATAGACACATGAAATACATCATGAATCTTTTCTAACTCAGACAGCAAAGCTAATCGATAGGCTACCAGCCCTATCCTCTCGGTGATCTCATATGGTCTGATAAAACGCGGACTTAATTTGTATTTCCGTCCAATCTAAGAACTTTTCTCCACAACGACACTTTCAAGAATACTCTATCTCTGACTTGATACTCAATCTCTTTTCTTTTTAAATCCGAGTAGGATTTTTATCGATCAGAAGTGGCTTTTAAACGATCTTGAATCACCTTTACTTTTTCTTCGGTTTCTCTAACCAAGTCAACCCCGTGGATCTAGTTTTCCTTAAGCTTAGTCCAATATAAAGGTGTTCGACATTTACGCCCATATAAAGCCTCATAAGGCACCATTTTTAAACTCGACTGAAAACTGTTATTGTAAGCAAATTCCACCAAAGGTAAATATTTCTCCCAGCTGCCCTGAAACTCAAGAATACAACACCGTAACATGTCTTCAAGTACTTGTATTACCCTTTCCGAATGCTCGTCAGTTTGTGGATGAAAAGCCGTACTAAAACTCAACTTTGTGCCCAGGGCCTCTTACAACTTCTTCCAAAATCTGGACGTAAATCTCAGATCTCTATCAAAATAATTGTTAAAGGCACTCCATGAAGCCTTACTATCTCTAAAATGTATAAGTTTGCCAACTTATCAAGTGAGCAGTCAACTTGTATAGGTATGAAATGGGCTGACTTCATAAGTCTATCGACTACAACCCATTCAACATCTTTCTTACTCGGTGTCGATTGTAAACCCGTTATAAAATCCATGGTAACTCGGTCCCACTTCCACTCGGGTACCATAATAGGTTGAAGCAAACCCAAGGTACTTGGTGTTCATCCTTTACTTGCTGACAAATCAAGCATCTTGAAACAAACTCAAAAATATCTTTCTTCATACTCGGCCACCAGTACCATTTCTTCAAATCGTTATACATCTTAGTGCTACCCAGATGTACAGGTAAGCATCCGCTATGTGCCTCATGCAAAACTTTACTAATGAGCTCATCATTTCTCGGTACACAAACTCTGTCTCTGAACATTAAACATCCATCTAAATAGATCCAAAAGTTAAACTTAACACCTGACTCATATTGTAATCTTTTGGCTTGCAATTCACTATCACCTTTCTGATCATTATAGATCTCTTGGAGAAACATCGGTCTAGCCCTCAACTCAGCTAGAATGGAACTATCATTGGACAAAATCATTTGTGTATTAATAGTCCTCAAAGAAAATAAGGATTTTCTACTTAAAATATCACGACTACGTTTGCCTTCCCCAGATGGTAATCAATGACCAACTCATAATCTTTTATCAACTCTAACCATCTCTGTTGCCTTAAATTCAATTCATTTTGAGTCATCAAATACTTTAAACTTTTATGGTCGGTGAATATCCGACATTTTTCACCATACAAATGGTGTCTCCAAATCTTCAATGCAAAAACAATAGCAGCCAACTCTAAATCACGCGTTGGGTAATTCTTCTCATATGGCTTTAGATGTCTAGAGGCATACAGTATCACCTTGCCTTCTTGCATAAGTACACAACCCGATCCATTTAAGGATTCATCAGTTTAAATCATAAATTCTTTTCCTGACTCAGGTTGTACTAGCACTGGAGCCTTTGTCAACATTGCCTCTAGTTTCTCAAAACTCTGTTGGCACTTTTTCATCCATTTAAACTCTACATTTTTCTGTAAAAGTTTTGTCATTGGAGTCGCTATCATGGAAAACCCCTTAACGAACCGCCTATAGTAGCCAGCTAAGCCCAGAAAACTTCTAACTTCAAATACATTTTTTGAGGGTTTCCAATCAATAATGGCTGATATCTTACTTGGGTCAACTCGGACTCCATCTCTCGAAACAATGTGTCCCAAAAATCCAACTTCCTTGAGCTAAAATTCACTTTTATTGAACTTGGTGTACAACTGATTATCTCGTAGAATCTGTAAAACTGTCCTTAAGTGTTTAGCATGCTTAGGCTCATCTCGAGAATATATCAATATATCATCAATCAAAACAACCACAAAATTATCTAGGTATGGCCGAAAGATGTGGTTCATTAGATCCATAAACACCGCCGGGGCATTAGTTAAACCAAAAGGCATGACTAAAAATTCATAGTGCCCATACCTCGTCTAAAATGCAGTCTTAGGTACATCTGAGTCTTTTACTCTCAACTGATAGTATCCCGACCTCAAGTTTATCTTGGAGAACATAGTGGCTCCCTTCACTTGATCAAACAAATCATAAATCCTTGGCAATGGGTACTTGTTCTTCACTGTTACTTTATTAAGCTGTCTGTAATCTATGCACAATCTCATGGAGCCATCTTTCTTTTTCACAAATAATACCGGAGCACTCCATGGAGAATAACTCGATCTAGCAAAACCTTTGTCCGTCAACTCTTACAACTGTTCCTTCAATTGTTTCAACTCAGTTAGAGCCATCCTGTAAGGAGAAATCAATATCAGTATAGTATCGAGAGCTAACTCGATACCAAATCAACCTCTCTAATCGGAGGCAATCCTAGCAATTCATTGGGAAAGGCATCTGGGTACTCACACACTATCGGTACTGATTCAATCTTTAACTTAGTTTCTTTGGCATTCATCACAAAGGTAAGATACGCCTCATACCCTTTTCTTACATACCTCTGAGCCGACATGTGAGATATTACTACTGGCGATCTGTCTTTTTCATCTGATTCGACACGAAGAGTACCCCCGTCCACATCTTAACTCAATATATTTCTTTCCATAATTTACATTCATATCATGAGTGGTTAACCGATCCATACCGAGAATTATGTCAATTTTATCAAATGGCAATAGCATGAGGTTTGCCTTAAAATAATGACCTCTAATCATCAATGGGCAATCTTTGCATACTTTATCTACTAATAAAGTTTTACCTAGTGGATTAGATACTTTTATCACAAATTCTGTAGACTCAACAGGCATGCTCATGTTAGATGCTAATTTCATGCAAATATATGAATGGGTAGACCCCGGATCAATTAAAGCAACAACATTAGTGTCATGAAGAGAAAATGTACCTGTAAGTACATCGGGAGATGATGCCTCTTCGTGAGCGTGAATGGCTTAAGTCCTTGCAGATGCTCTACCCTCAGATCTTGTAGCTTGCTCTTGGGTGTACCCTTACTACTCGCTCTACTTCCTGGGTTCCTTTGTTGCTTTCCTCTATTAGTGCTTTCTGATCTTGCACTCTAAACCTTCTCTTTTTCAACCATTTATGGACATTATCTGATAAAGAGATCTTGGGAACCGCACTTAAAACAAGTACTCTCATGTGCACGACACTCATCGGGGTGACGTCTGTCGCATTGTGGGCATTCTGGTTTATTAGATCAAATATTCCCAACACTAGCGACTGAGGTGGTTTGAGCCTTATTCCCCGCGTACTGTTTACTCTTGCTTCTGCTTGAAAACCTGGCTGAAGTAGCTGATCAGGTAGGAAAATCCCTCGACTTCTTGGATGAGGACTAAAATGACTTACCCCACTGTCTCTTTCTTGAGTCACGAGACTCCATCTCAGCTTTTCTTTTCTCTTTAACTAATTATTCGGCTTTACAAGCCCGATCCACTAGCATAACAAACTCCTTCAACTCGAGGACACCAACAAACAACTTACTGTATTCATTTAGTCCGTCCTCAAATCTCTTACACATAATAGCCTCTGTGGATACACACTCTTGAGTGTATTTGCTAAGCCTCACAAACTCACGCTCGTATTCAGTCACTGTCATCTTATGTTGCTTTAATTCTAAGAATTCCTTCCTTTTATGGTCAATGAACCTCTGACTAATATACTTCTTCCTGAATTCTTCTTGAAAAAACTCCCACATGATCCTTTCCCTTGGTACAACTGACACAAGGTTATTCCACCACTTATAAGCAGAATCTCTTAAGAGAGAGACTGCACATTTCATGCACTCTTTAGGTGTGCATGATAACTCGTCAAATACCCTGATGGTATTTTCAAGCCAGAACTCTACCCTTTCTAGATCATCATCTTTACTAGCCCAAAATTCCACATCTCCTTGCTTCTGGATTCTGTCTATTGGAGGCTTTTCTCTTCTTATCACTTCTATCGCTTGAGGGGCTATAGGGGTAGGTTGAGTAATAGGCGGGGGCGGAGGGGGTGGTGCATTGGGGTTCGTGCAAATGAACTCTGTATACCATGCATTCATCATGTGGAGGAAGGCTTCCCTAGCCTCTTCTCCTCCTCTCTGACTTACCGAAGTGGGTCTATTCTAATTCTCATTCAGCACCGTCCCTTCAGCGGGAGCCAACACATTTCTTTCTACATCATCCTCCACAGCTCTTCCAAGAGTCATTTACTATATGAAAACACAATTAAAATCATCAGGAGTCATCACACTATTATTATATAAATACTCTTATGTATGGCATGTATAGATAAACTTAAACATACGCTACATTAGTCCGAGAATCAACTAAACCTGGCTCTAATACCACTAAATGTAACACCCCATACCATGACCAATGTCGGACAGGATACGAGGCATTACTGTACTTAACCTTACTTGGACATGCATTATCGGGCCATAAAATTTTGTTCCATCTTAAAACTTTTCCTTTTTAATAATAACATAAATATCTTGGGCCTACGAGGCCTTTGACTTACTTTCGGAAGATTTCAGAGTTTAACCAGAAACTTTTACTCTTTTTGGAAATTTTTGCCTAGAGAGGGCCCACACGCCCGTGTTGTCCAAGGGACACGCCCATGTGCCCCTGAGACATGCCCGTGTTCTTCACCCATGGTTGACACTAACTTAATTCACACGGCTGAACACATGCCTGTGTCTATAAACCGTGTCCTTCACATGGCCTAGACACGCCCGCATCTTCTACCCATAGAGCTCTCTATTTATGACATCATCAATCCCGATTAGCACATGGCCAAGAAACACGCCCGTGTGCTAGCCCGTGTGACGAATCGTTTTCTCGCAAATTAGTGCAGGGGACACACAACTTATTAACACACCCATGGGGCTAGCCGTGTGTCACACACGGTATAGACACATGCTTGTGTGTTTACCCGTTTGGACACCTAGAGGCTATTTTCCAAGCCAAATGCCACTCTAAAACATGATCTCACTTATACCAACTCAAGCAATACATAATGTAGCATTCTTGTACTACGAATAATTCCTAAAACGTCACTAATAGAATTCATAAAAACCCATCATCATTAATATATAAAACTTAACAAATATTGGCCAATCTCTTTGGCCATATACAAAAGATAGTAATCTTAATAGCCAACCCTTTGGCTCCCAATATGATATACTCAAAATGACATAATCCCTATACATGCCATGCTTAAAATAAAACAACATGGCTATACCAAAATAAATATTGATAGTGTGATCCGAGCTCCGACGTCTTTGGTCCCTGAGCTAGCTTGGCGATACTACAAGGAAGAAAAAAAAAGAGGAGTAAGCATATAGCTTAGTAATTTTGCTTGAAATTCATATAACAACATATTGTTCATAATATTCTCATTCATCATGAACAAGAAAAACATAAATCTCAAGTGCTTGAACTAACTTACTCATACTTACTCTTACTCATCACATTTTACATAATAATTTCATGCTTGTATTTTTAATCATGGTACTTGTATCACTTAGTCACATAGATTAGAACTTTCGCTAATGTAAACATGATCTCATCTCATCATCTTTCTTAAATTAAATAAACTCTTTATCAACCTTGAATAACTTAGCTTATTACTATCTTCACTTGCTTAGCTTTCTTTTTATCTCTTTCGTACTTGGCTCTTTTGCCTATTGAATTACTCGAAATATCGAGGATACTCAATCTCATCAACATTTGTCTCAATGCTAATGCCATATCCTAGATATGGTCTTACATGGGATCGCCTCATGATGCTAATGCCATATCCCAAAATGGACTAACACGGAATATCTTAATTCGATGCCGAAGCCATGTCCCAGACATGGTCTTACACGGGACCTTCCTTGTATGGTGTCGATGCCATGTCCAAGACATGGTCTTACATGAGACCTTCCTTAAATTGTGTTGATAAACCGTAAAAGTAACATATTATAATCCCACGTTTAGCATACTTTTGGATGATTTATCCCTTGATTTATGTAAAAAGGTGCTTTTAATCCATTCTTTTCATGTTTTATACTAAGGAAAGCACTGGAGGATCGAAAGAACAAGAAATGGGCCTAAAACAGATCAAATTGGGCCAAAGTGGAAATCGATACGGCCTAGGCCCAAGACCACAGCCGTGCTTCATTAAATTACTAGAACACGACCTGATCCCGATTCACACGGCCATGCCTCATTAAAGCAATCTAACACGGCCTGACCACGACTCACACAGGCATGTGACATGGCTGTGTCCCTGTAGTGGGAAAGAGCAATTTCAATCGAAAAACGATACTTAGGGCAAAAAAAACGCATTCTAAGAGCCTACATAAAGCCCCTAAGTGTAACCTGAAAGGGGGCGATTAACTAGGCTAAGGAGCTAAGCCGAAAAGGTTAGAATTGTGGGAATCACTCGAATATAGCCAGTTGATCCATCTCAAGAAGCGAAATTCTACTCAAGATGGCAGATCTCTCCTTTAATTCCTTCAGGAGTTTTAGGGCTTTCTTATGTTTTGTTTTATCTTTTCTTCTGAGATGTTTTCTTTTATTGTTATGAACTAAACCCTTCAGATACTTGAAGGGGATGAAACCTAAGACGGATCTTGTTATTGTTTTCTGAACTATATGATAAATATTTGATTTGTTCTTAATTATGTGTGCTTAATTCTTGTGTTAATATTTCTGGGATATTGATTCAAGTTGAATGTGCTTAGGTGGTCGAGCAAAAGTCCCTGCCTAAGAGTAGATCTATCATAATTAAGTAGAGTTGATCGCGCACCTAGCGATAGGGTGATGAGATTTTGCCGGATTAGGGTGAAACCTAATATGGGGGTCCATAGATCTAGTTAATGCGATTCTAGGGGTTTTAATTAGAAAGAGATTTCAATTAATCAACCTAGGGTTAGACGTTATTCACCTCGAGAGAGAGTTTAATATAAATTAGGGAATCCTACGGATCAAGTCAAGTGAATAACTCGTCTGGTTCAGTGTTAGATAACAAGTGAAGTCTAGGTGGATTCTTCCTAAGGGTATCGTCTTAATCAACTGAGTTTTCCCAATAGTATTTCCTCAATTCATTCTTTTTGTCTTTGCATCTTTAGCTTAGTAGTTAGTTAAATTTAGATTAAACAAACTTCACTTATTTTAGGCTAGATAGTAAAAAGAAAGTTAATATTAGTACTTTTAGTTCCTTTGGGTTCGACAATCTGTTTTTGCCTAAGCTATACTACTGT
This sequence comes from Gossypium rotundifolium, assembly GCA_025506655.1. Lineage (NCBI taxonomy): Eukaryota > Viridiplantae > Streptophyta > Magnoliopsida > Malvales > Malvaceae > Gossypium > Gossypium rotundifolium. Next base: position 133,362,080 of record CP106722.1, read on the forward strand.
TCGATAGGTGCACTTGCCTCAATCGTTGTCATAGTTAGTTTCAAGGTTCGGTCATTTTCATTCATTATAAATTTAAAACTCTGACACACGATCAAGTTTTTGAAGCCGTTGTTGAGGAACTAAAATATTAAGAAAACTTAATTTTTATTACTTTAGCCTTTTTTTTATTTTTCACAATTTACTTTTATTTTTAGTCTTGATAAATTTTCTTTCTTTTCCTAGCAGATACCTCTAGTTTATGACTAGAAGGAACCCGAAGGGACCACTAGTATACGATAGTGATATTGAAGTTATCGCTCGTAGGAATCGCAGAGAAATTAGGCGAACCCTAAATTACACAGAAGAAGAGTGAGAAGGCAGATCCAATCCTACTGAAGAGATGGACGAGAATAATCCACCACCACAAAATGTGGTAGAAAAAAATGCTCCGCGTACTATGTATGATTATACTAAACCTTATTTAACAGGAGCAAAATCGAGTATTGTTAGGCCTGCTATAGTTGCTAATAATTTTGAATTAAAGCCTAACACTATACAAATGATTCAACAATTTGTTCAATTTGATGGTTTGTAGGACAAAGACCCGAATACCCATATAGCTAATTTTTTAGAGTTTTGTGATACCTTCAAAATAAAAGGCATTTCTGATGATGCCATATGTCTTCAGTTATTTCCCTTTTCATTAAGGAATAAAGCCAAGCAATGGTTGAACTCGTTACCACGAGGGTTAATCACCACATGGGATCAAATGATCGAAAAATTTTCATTAAAATATTTCCCACCAGCCAAAATGGCCAAATTACGGAATGATATCTCTTCTTTTGTGCAGATGGATTTAGAGACATTATACGATGCATGGGAGAGATACAAGGATCTCTTGAGAAGGTGTCCGTACCATGGTTTACCCTTATGGCTCCAAGTCCAAACTTTCTATAATGGTGTAAACCCCTCAACGTGGCAACTAATTGATTCAACCACCGGTGGAACCCTGAACAAAACTCCTGAAGAAGCCTACGAGTTTATTAAAGAGATGTCACTGAATAACTATCAGTGGCAGGTTACAAGGGCAAAACCAACAAAATCAGTCAGAGTTTTCAACATCGACGCAGTAACCATGCTATCAACACAGGTAGAGATGATGAATAAAAAACTTGATAGTTTGTGTTTTTTGCAGGTACATTCAGTAATGCAGTGCGACTCAAGTGAAACTGTGGCAAATCCTGAGTATCCACCCTAATAACCGGGCATACAAAGTAAACAAATGAACTATATAGGTAATAATTTCAGATCAAATAATAACCCTTATAGTAATACTTATAATCCAGGTTGGAGGAACCACCCAAATTTTTCATGGGGAGGTCAAGAAAATCAAGGAAATCAAAGAAAACAACCTCCTCAAAATTTCCAAAATCAGCCCTATCCATAGGAAAATGGGCCGATCCTCGAAAATATGTTGACAAAATTTATGGCAGCCACATATACACATCTCGAAAAAACTGAGACAACGCTCAATAATCAACAAGCATCAATCAAAGGGATCGAGAACCAAGTCGGGAAACTTACTAAGATAGTTTCTAAAATTTGATCAGAGATTTTTTCTAAAGGAACCGAACAGGTAAAGGCAGTTACACTGAGAAGTGGAAAGATACATCTTTTAAGTTTGATCAGGAATGTTTCTAAAATAGCTAAGTCTCTAACGAAATTGCTAGAAAAAGATACACCTTTTAAGTTTGATCAGGAATGTTTAGATGCATTCAATATTCTTAAAGAAAAATTAATAAATGCCCTAATTATAACTGCCCCTGATTGGAATCTTTCTTTTGAACTAATGTGTGATGCAAGTGATTTTACAGTAGGTGCAGTTTTAGGACAGCGAAGAGACAATAACTTCCAGCTGATCTATTACGCCAGTAAGACATTAACAGCCGTGCAAGAAAATTATACCACCACTGAAAAAGAATTACTAGCTATGGTCTTTGCATTTGATAAATTCAGACAATATTTAATATTATCTAAAGTTGTCGTTTACACTGACCACTTTGCTCTTCATTATCTTTTAACTAAAGCCGATGCAAAAACTCGACTCATAAGATGGATTTTACTCTTACAAGAATTTGATTTGGAAATACAAGATAAAAAGGGAGCTGAAAACCTTGCAGCAGATCACCTCTCCAGGATTGAGAACCCACATATCGAAGAGCTCGACGAAAGTGAGATAAACGACTCGTTCCCTAAAGAACAACTCTTTTCTATAACCAACTTTGAGGTACCATTTGGTTTGCAAATATTGCAAATTATTTAGCTGCTAACATCTTACCAAAAATATTAACACATCATCAAAAGAAACGATTCTTTGTTGATGCAAAAAAACTATTTTTGGGAAGATCCTTTTCTTTTCCGCATATGTGCAGATCAAGTAATTCAGAGATGCGTTACAAGGGCTGAAGCAAGCAAAATCCTGGAACATTGCCATTCAGAACCTTCAGGAGGACACTACAGTGGCATTAAGACAGCACATAAAATACTCGAATTAGGTTTTTATTGGCCCACTGTCTTCAAAGATGCCAACAGGTATGTCGCTTCATGTGATAAATGCCAAAGAACATGTAATGTTTCTAAACGCGATGAAATGCCTCAAACATATATGCTATCTTGTGAAATATTTTATGTATGGGGTATTGATTTTATGGGTCCATTCCCTAGTCCATTTGGAAATAAATACATCCTAGTGGCAGATGATTACATGTCAAAATGGGTGGAAGCCGAAGCTTTACCTACAAATGATGCTAGAGTAGTGGTTAAGTTTTGTCAAGAAACTGTTCTCTCGATTTGGAACACCTAGAGCTATCATTAGTGATAGGGGCACTCATTTCTGTAATACTCAATTTGACAAAGTCTTAAAAAAATATGGAGTACACCACAGGATAGCTACCCCATATCACCCTCAAACCAGTGGGCAAGTTGAAGTAGCAAATCGAGAACTTAAACGCATCCTAGAAAAAACGGTTGAATCAAATAGAAAAGAATGGGCATTAAAAGTAGATGATGCCCTATGGGCCTATAGAACAACGTTTAAAACCCCCTAGGAACATCCCCATACAAACTTGTCTACGGGAAAGGCTGTCATCTACCATTCGAGCTAGAACACAAAGCTTTTTGGGCTATAAAATTACTAAATTACGATCTTAAAATTGCAGGAAAGAAAAGAATGATGCAGATGGATGAGCTAGACGAATGGAGAGTTGATGCCTACGAGAACTCAAACTATACAAGGACGCAACAAAGCAACGCCATGATGCTCATATAAAGAAATTGAAACAATTTGAAGTAGGGGACTTGGTCTTACTATATAACTCAAGCCTCAAATTGTTTCCTGGGAAACTGAAATCAAGATGGTCAGGTCCATTCATGATTAAAACAATCTTTCCCTATGGCACAATTGAGGTAACTCATCCCACTCAAGGCACATTCAAGGTAAATGGTCACCGACTCAAAATCTATAATGGTGAAGATTTTAGGGATATGAGAGAGGAGATTCAGCTTTGTGAACCTTCTTTTAGAAAGGAAAACATGGTAAGTCTAGCTTAAGACTTTAAACGAGCGCTTCTCGAGAGGCAACCCGAACATTAACCTCACTAACATTATACTCTTAATTTTTGGCATTTAATTCCATACTAATTAATCCAATAAAGTGTAGGTATTTAGACCACACAGCCTTACACACGAGTGTGCCTGTGGCCGTGTGGAAGCCAGGGGACGGACCACGGGCGTGCTAGTAGCCATGCATGACAAAGAAGAATTTTTCCCTAACATGGGCTACGATAATAGTCCACGCCCGTGCTGACTTTCTATGGACTATACTGACTTATCAAACACGAGTAAGACATGGCCGTGCCTTACAGTTGTGTGAAGATACTAACTTGTCGAGCACGAGCTAAACACGATTATTCTAAAGAATTGAGGGAAGAAGAACACGGGCGTGGCACCCTGACCACAGTCATGGCCAAACACCCTGAACACGCCCGAAATTCAAAATCACAAAAAACACGGGCTGAATAAAATCAAACACGGACGTGGCCGCTGCCCGTGTCACCTTCCCTATTTAAAAAAAAATAGCCCCGTTTTTCCCCAATATCCTTCCCAAAACCAACCCTAGTCATTTTCCCTCAAAAACTCCTTTAAAATCCGGCCACCAGCAAGAAACTCCCTCACCATTGCCTCTCCCCACCCCAAATCTTCCAAACTCTCAAATACCCATACAAAAATGTAGCCACGCCCTTGCCACCGCCGTGTACGTATCCAGAAATTTCACAGCACATGACTGTCCACCACCGCCCACGACTGTGCTTCGCCATTCACATCGCCGTACACCCCAACACACTGTTGGTAGAATGTCATCGTCAAGAGGAAAGTGAACCACGGCCGCCCCCTCTAAGAAACGAAAGGGACCTAGCTCTTCCTCTGCCAGTGCCTCCTCTGAAGTGTGCCACCGATTCGTCCAATTCCCACAAGCCACCCAAGAAGACCGTTACAAGGCACTACGGGCGTGACCTCTCGGCACTGGTAGATGCATTGATTGGGCCACTTTAGAGCAGGTCCATCTCGCAGATGACGTCCAAGTGCTGCTTACAACCAATCTATAAGATCAAATTTTTAACATCTTGGAGCCTACATACTTGAAGCTCACTCAACTACGGTGAGTTCCGCTACAACATTTCAACACTATCTGACGAGATGAATGACGTTGGAGGTGATTTTGAAACACAATGATCCATGTACAATACAATTCTACCGGATTAGGGTTACGGGAAAGCACTATAATCGATCCAATGCAGATGAATGTAACACAATTGAGCCACATAAATTTAAACAACTTATTTATTACTTTTGCATGCACTATTTATACCAAATGCTATTGCAACCAATGCTCATATATTTAAAATAAAAATTCTCATTCCACTTGCAAATCCAAAATGTCATTATATAACCAAATATAATACATCCATATGCTCAAACTCTATAATCATAATATAACATCATGTACATATATTACTTAGGTGGCGAATATACATGGTCATATATGCACATTTTAAAATTCAATTCCACATTTTTCATATCATTATTTCATTAAGCGAATACACCTACCAAATTCACTAATCTACCACCCTTATTTACATATAAGAAGTTTATCAAATCTCATATAAGTAATCACATAACAAACATATCATATCTAAACATCATTTGTTCTAACAATCAATAAACTAATCAAAAGTTCGAACATAATATACAACTAACCAAGAATAATATATGTATGTATTCACTTACACAAACCGAATCAAAATTGCTCAATACAACCATACATTATTGAACTTAATGCTTATCTATCAATGACCAATTCAAATATACACATACCATAACGTTATTTAACACCTATATTTCACATATTATAACTTCAATATACATCCATCATTCACTTTATTGACTAAACCTAATATTACACCAAACTTACCATTGTTCATTGTCGAATCATAAATCTAAACATTATCAATGTATATACCATATATTAAACTCATAAACATGAACCAACTAATAAATCTTTCTTATCATAGTCTAACATGCACAAATAATAATACCACTCTCACACATGGTTAAACTATAATCAAGTATAAATAATAGTTCATAGCATGAGCAAATAATATCATCAAACACGAAACAACTTATTCCAAAATAGATAGCCATTTTCGCATGGCTAGCATATTTACACTATTACAAAACATTAGTTATATAGTTCAATCTAGCCTATACATGCCTTTTTTTATAACAAAATAAGTTTTCAATACCAAAAGGAAGTCGATAGTGTGGTTGGATCGCACGGATGATCCTTGAGCCCATAGTTAGATTCAAGATCTATAAAACAGAGGAAGACAAAACACACACACAATAAGCTTACTAGCTTAGTAAGTCTCAAGCAAATGTCAACATAATGAGCATACATTTAAACATATTAAAATCCAAGCTTGTAGTATAAACACAATTATTTCATTTTAGGCATTGATATTCTTTTTCTACTTTTACGCAAGCACTAGCGCTTTTGTCACACCGTCATTGATCTTTAACTATACAATAAGAATTTTAGTTCACTTCATTCCTTACTAAAATAGTAGGTTAGCTCTTACGAACTTGTACCACTTAACACTATATACACATCTCACTTTATTTGATATTCAACATTTCCACTTATAGCGTATCCATAGGCATAAAGCCCGCTAGGCATTTAAAGCCTGAAATAAGTCAAACAAGACGAAGCACGCTAGGCACTAAGCCCGAATATATCATCAAGACGAAGCTGCTGTAGCACTAAGCCGAATAGATCAAACACGAAGCACGCTAGGCACTAAGCCGAATAGATCACCGCACGAAGCCTGCTAGGCATTTAAAGCGATACATAACACAATCAACATTTCCATGCACATTACTTAAGGCTATAATCACATCCATCTCATATGCTTTATTTTACAATATCATGTTAAACCGAACGTAAGTAAACACATCACATCCAACCAACAAATTTAATACTAATTCATGCCCCACATTCGCCTATATACATTATTATGCCTTAGTATACCAAATTTTATCGTATACTACTTTTGCAATTAACTTCTCGATATAAATTTGTTTAGGACTTGCCTCGGTTGTCGATAGTAGTGCAAATCGGCTATTCGAGAACCTTCGTCTTTCCTCGATCTAAATCCGTTTTCTTTGCTCTTGATCTAAAACACATTAAAATTCAGCTCATTCAAGTACAATTCATCTTAATTTAGTCCCTAAGCACATAAATGGGTAAATTACTATTTTACCCCTAGCATTTCACAACTTTGCAATTTAGCCTTATTTGCATAACACACAAAATACACCAAATTAGCCAAATCTATGCAAGGGCCAAATGTTCCTAGGGACCTTACAAGTCCTCACATTTCATTTATTTTGCAAATAGGCCCCTCTAAAAATTTATTTTTACAATTTAGCCCTAAAAACTCAATTTCATCAAAACTTCCAACACAAAACATATTAATCCTTTACATATCTTTCATCTAAAATCATCAAATATCAAAAACCACATGAATACAACAATGGCCGAACATCAAGCATGCTTAGATTCAAAAATTACAACATGGGTCGGTTACGGTTCGAAGCAACGATCTCAAAAACGTAAAAATTTACAAAAATCGACTAAGAATTTACCTTGAATTTGGCTTGGATCTTGCCGAAATCTCAAAGAACTTAGCTCCCCTTGTGTTTCTTAATATTCGGCCAAAAAGATGAATGAAAATATCCTTTATTTCTTTTATGTTTTATTTAACATATAATATGGTTTTTAACTTTTTACTATTTTAACCTTAATTCATAAAATTATATAATATAAAACTTATGGTTAATTTTGTCATATACCAACCCACTAACTTAAAAATGGGTTATTTACCCATTTAACACTTCATATTAAAAAGCCAAGCTCAAACTAGCACATTACACTTTAGTATGCCACTTTTACCTTTTATGCGATTAAATCCTTTTTATCAAATTAAGCACTTAAACAATAAAATTTTTCTACGAAACTTTCACACGCATTAATTCACAAATAATAAACTCAAAATATAATATTAAATTATTTCTCGGTCTCGGATTCGTGGTCCCGAAACCACCGTTCCGATTAGGGTCAAATTCGGTCTGTTACAATAACATTGGCCCCGACGGAGGAAATTATGACCCCAACCACTCCAAGGCGACAGCCCTTGCCCCATCCCTAAGGTATATACATGCTATTCTAGCCCATACACTTACAGGACGACTAGAAAGCACTGGTATCATCAATACTCATGACGCCTACTACCTATGGTGCATGTTAAATGGGCATGTCTTCGACCTAGCCTACTTCGTAGCCCGTGGCATCCAGCATCGGACGGAGCCACATAGGAAGGGAATCCGATCGATGGGTCCATACATCACTCATTTGGCTCGGTACTTTGGCCTCTTCAACACTGAGACCAAGACCTCCTCCCTAACACTGATGGGGCAGATGGTACCCGAGGGTATCCAGACGATGCTGTACATGAGAATGATCAAATATCGACGTGGGACTGATCCTCCTCAATACTGACTAGCTATCCCCACTGATGAGGAGAGTCCTGAGGACATTACTGATGATGTCCCACCACCACAGAAGGAACCATTCCCGAGCTAGCACGCCTCCCATGCAGCAACTTCACTTTCAACTTCCCATTACTGATGATGTCCTACGGATCAAGTCAAGTGAATAAATCTTCTGGTTCAGTGTTAGATAACAAGTGAAGTCTAGGTGGATTCTTCCTAAGGGTATCGTCTTAATCAACTGAGTTTTCCCAAAAGTATTTCCCCAATTCATTCTTTTTGTCTTTGCATCTTTAGCTTAGTAGTTAGTTAAATTTAGATTAAACAAACAACTTCACTTATTTTAGGCTAGATAATAAAAACAAAGTTAGTATTAGTACTTTTAGTTTCTTTGGGTTCGACAATCTGGTCTTGCATAAGCTATACAACTATTCGATAGGTGTACTTGCCTCAATCGTTGTCATAGTTAATTTTCAGGTTCGGTCATTCTCATTCATTATAAATTTAGAACTCTGGCACACGATCAAGTTTTGGGCACCGTTGCAGGGGAACTAAAATATTAAGAAAACTTAATTATTATTACTTTAGCCCTTTTTTTATTTTCAGCAATTTACTTTTATTTTTAGTCTTGCTAAATTTTCTTTCTTTTCCTAGCAGGTACCTGTAGTTTATGACTAGAAGGAACTCGAAGGGACCACTAGTATACGACAGTGATATTGAATCTACTACTCGCAGGAATCGTAGAGAAATGAGGTGAACCCTAAATTACACAGAAGAAGAGAGAGAAGGCAGATCCAATCCTACTGAAGGGATGGACGAGAAGAATCCACCACCACAAGATGTGGTAGAAAACAATACTCCACGTACTATGTATAATTATGCTAAACCTCATTTAACAGGAGCAAAATCGAGTATTGTTAGGCCTGCTATAGCTGCTAATAATTTTGAATTAAAGCCTAACACTATACAAATGATTCAACAATTTGTTCAATTTGATGGTTTGCAGGACAAAGACCCAAATACCCATATAGATAACTTTTTAGAGTTCTGTGATACCTTCACAATAAATGACGTTTTGATGATGCCATACCTCTTCGGTTATTTCCTTTTTCATTAAGGAATAAAGCCAAGCAGTGGTTGAACTTGTTATCACGACGGTCAATCACCACATGGGATCAAATGACTGAAAAATTTTATTAAAATGTTTCCCATCGGCCAAAACGGCCAAATTACAGAAGGATATATCTTCTTTTGTGCAGATGGATTTAGAGACATTATACGACGCATGGAAGAGATACAAGGATCTCTTGAGAAGGTGTCCGCACCATGGTTTACCCTTATGGCACCAAGTCCAAACTTTCTATAACGGTGTAAACCCCTTAACGAGGCAACTAATTGATTCAGCTGCTGGTGGAACACTGAACAATAAAACTCCTGAAGTAGCCTACGAGTTTATTGAAGAGATGTCACTGAATAACTATCAGTGGTAGGTTACAAGGACAAAACCAACAAAATCAGCCGGAGTTTTCAACCTCGACGCAGTAACCATGCTATCAACGCAGGTGGAGATGATAAATAAAAAGCTTGATAGTTTGTGTTTTCACGGTACATCCAGTAATGCAGTGCGACGCAAGTGGAACAGTGGCAAATCCTAAGTACCCACCCTACCAACCGGGCATAGAAAGCGAACAGATGAACTATATAGGTAATAATTTCAGATCTAATAATAACCCTTATATTAATACTTATAATCCAAGTTGGAGGAACCACCCAAATTTTTCATGGGGATGTCAAGGAAAACAAGGAAATCAAAGACAACAACCTCCTCAAAATTTCCAAAATTATCCCTATCCACAGGAAAAGAGGCCGAACCTCAAAGAGATGTTGACAAAATTCATGGCAGCAACAAATACACATCTCGAAAAAACTAGGACAACGCTCAATAATCAACAAGCATTATCAAAGGGATCGAGAACCAAGTTGGGGAACTTACTAAGTTAGCTGGACAACTTACTAAGATAGTTTCTAAAATTCGATCAAAGATTTTTTCTAAAGGAACCTAACAGGTAAAGGCAGTTACACTAAGAAGTGGAAAGGAGTTAGTCAAACCAAAGAAAAAAATACCACACAAAGATAATAAAGCAAAGGATGAGGGAGTTGAGGATGTAACTCCAGTACGCAACAAAAGTAAACCACAAATCCTATATCCAGTAAAGTTGAAGAAAGACCGATTAGATGCCCAGTACGATAAATTTCTTGAACTTTTCAAACAAATACATATTAACTTTCCCTTTGTTGAAGCCATTTCACAGATGCCAACGTACGCAAAATTCTTAAAAGAACTCCTGACAAATAGAAAGAAGCGTGAAGAAATATTCAAGTGGAGCTTAATGAAGAATGTTCAACCATCCTCCAAAACAAGTTACCAACCAAATTAAAAGACCTAGGAATTTTTACTATTCCTTGTTTAATTGGTAGTTTAAATATTAAGAAAGCATTAGCTGATCTAGGTGCCAATATTAATTTAATGCCTTATAAATTGTTTAAACAACTAGATCTTGGGGAACCAAAACCCACTAGGATGAGTATTCAGTTAGCCTATAGATCTATTAAATATCCTAGAGGAGTTATCGAAGATGTCTTGGTAAAAATTGATAAATTTATTTTCCCTGTTGATTTGTTGTGCTTGACATGGATGAGGACATTGAGGTTCCCTTAATTTTAGGGCGCCCTTTTTTAGCTATTGCTAGGGCTGTTATCGATGTAAGAGATGGTAAGCTTGCATTAAGAATAGGCGATGAGGAAATTATTTTTCAAATTTATGATGCCATGCGATATTCTAGAGAACAATATGATTCCTGTTATTTTGTTGATACTACTGATCATATCATTCAAAACTCATTACAGGAAATCATACATGATGACACGATGGAACTGTGCCTTACTCAAGAAAAGGGGAAGAAGATGAAGTCGACGAGTTGAATTGGAATACATCTTCATCTAGACATGTGGAAAAAGAAATCATTGAAATCAATGACGATCTAAAACAAAAGCCTTCCATTGATGAGCCGCCCAAATTAGAATTAAAGCAGCTGTCGAAACACTTAGAATATGCATTCCTCGGGGACAATTCTATGCTACCGGTAATTATCTCTCCAGAACTAGAACCCAAGGAAAAAGAGGAGTTGATACAGGTACTAAGAGAACATAAAAGAGCCATAGCTTGGAAAATCTTTGACATTAAAGGAATAAGCCAATTGTTTTGCACCCACAAAATCTTAATGGAAGAGGAATACAAGCCATGTGTGCAACCTCAAAGACGATTGAATCCCAACATAAAAGAAGTTGTGAAAGCTGAGGTAATTAAACTTCTAAATGCTGGAATAATTTATCCTATTTCTAACAGCAATTGGGTAAGTCATGTGCAAGTTGTTCCAAAGAAATGAGGCATGACAGTTGTATCCAACAAAAAGAATGAACTAATTCCCACCAGAACAGTCACAGGTTGGAGAGTTTGCATTGATTACAGGAAGCCGAACGACGCCACTAGAAAATATCACTTTCCTTTACCTTTCATTGATCAAATGCTAGAAAGGTTATCTGGCATATGTACTATTGCTTCCTAGATGGACTCTCCGGCTATTTCCAAATCCCAATAGCACCTAAAGATCAAAAGAAGACAACATTCACATGCCCATACGGTATGTTTGCTTATCGTAGAATGCCTTTTGGATTATGTAATGCTCCTGCTACCTTTCAGCGTTGCATGTTGGCAGTCTTTGATGAACTTGTGGAAGACATTATGGAGGTATTTACAGACGATTTCTCAGTATTCAGTAATGCTTTCCATCTTTTCCATAAAAATTTAAAATGAGTTCTAATGAGATGTGAGCAAACAAACCTTGTTTTAAATTGGGAAAAATGCCACTTTATGGTACAAGAGGGAATTGTTTTGGGACATAAAATTTCTAGTAAGGGAATCGAGGTAGATAAAGAAAAGGTCGAAACCATAGAAAAATTACCTCCTCCTAGCTCAGTTAAGGCTATTAGAAGCTTTTTAGGTCATGCAGGATTTTATAGAAGATTTATTAAAGATTTTTATAAAATAGCTAAGCCTCTAACGAAATTGCTAGAAAAAGATACACCTTTTAAGTTTGATCAGGAATGTTTAGATGCATTTAATATCCTTAAAGAAAATTTAATAAATGTCCCAATTATAATTGCCCCAATTGGAATCTTCCTTTTGAACTAATGTGTGATGCAAGTAATTTTGCAGTAGGTGCAGTTTTAGGATAGCGAAGAGCCAATCACTTCCAACCGATTTATTACTCCAGCAAGACATTAGCAGCCGCGCAAGAAAATTATACCACCACTGAAAAAGAATTACTAGATGTGGTCTTTGCATTTGATATATTCAGATAATATTTAGTATTATCTAAAGTTGTTGTTTACGCTGATCACTCCACTTTTCATTATCTTTTAACTAAACTCGATGCAAAACCTCAACTCATAAAATGGATTTTACTTTTACAGGAATTTGATTTGGAAATACAGGATAAAAAGGGAGCTAAAACCTTGCAGCAGATCACCTTTCTAGGCTTGAGAATCCACATATCGAAGAGCTCGAAGAAAGTGAGATAAACGACCCTTTCCCTGAAGAACAACTATTTTCTATAACCAACTTCGAGGTACCATGGTTTACAGATATTGCGAATTATTTAGCTGCTAACATCTTACAAAAAAGATTAACACATCATCAAAAGAAACGATTCTTTGCTGATGCGAAAAACTATTTTTAGGAAGATCCAAATTTAAAACTCTGACACACGACCACGTGTCGATGCCATGTCATAGACATGGTCTTACACGAGACCTTCCTTAAAGGGTGTCAATGCCATGTCCCAGACATGGTCTTACACGAGACCTTCCTTATTCGATGCTGATGCCATGTCCTAGACATGGTCTTACACAGGATCTATGTTCGGTGCCAATGCCATATCCCTAATATGGTCTTACACGAGACCTACATTCCTTGGGTGCTGATGCCATATCCCAGATATGGTCTTACACGGGCTTTCCTTATTTCATGTTATGACAAAGGTATCCTCGTTATTCCGAATCTTCAACCGGGACTTTCACTTACTTGTTCTCATTAGTTTTTCCTTATTAGACGTTATTAATCAACTTCATGGAAATATTGTACATTATACATCATAGCAAGTAATTTGATCATAAAAGCATTGTAACCATGAGTTCATACAAACTTACCTCGATACACCAAAATATGTGTTGATATGCAATTTGGTCCACCAGTTTGTTCTTGCCTCAGTTTTGATCCGGGCTTCGTGTTTATTAATCTATAATAAAAATTTAACTTGTTTAATACTTACATTGACTAAATTTACTCTTATTCCATACTTTTGGCAAAATTTACACTTTTGCCCCTAAACTTTATCATTATTACACTTTTGCCCCTAGGCTCGTAAAATGATTTTTATTCAATTTTCTTGCATTTCAAACCTAATCAAATCATATTCTCAACTATAACAACATTCAATTTCCACTATTTCACTCATGTATGACAATTTCTACAACTTTTACAATTTGGTCCTTTTATGCATTTTCCATGAAAATCACTTAGATAAAGATGTTTATCATACATCAAACTTTCATATTCTTACCTAAAACATCAAAATACATGCATGTAATACATGGAAAGATTTTTGAATATAATCTCTAGCTCAAAATATAGCTAGAAATAGCTAAACGGAGCTACGATGATCTCAAAAATACAAAGAACATTAAAAACGGGGCTAGGATACACTTACTATCAAGCTTGGAAGATGAAGAAACCCTAGGTATTGTGCCATTGAAATTTTCGACTAGCATGGAGAAGATGAACACTAATTTTGACTTCTTTTCCCTTTTAATTCATTAATTTACCAAATGAAAAAAATGCCCTTAATGATTATTTCTTGAGATTTTTACTTTCTATGTCCATTTTTGTCCATCTCAACATATAATGGTCTAATTGCTAAATAAGGACCTCTAATAATTTTTATAATTATGTTTCATACTTAAACCTTCTAGATCTCATATTTTATAATCCTTGCAATTTAGTCCTAATGGACAATTTATTCACTAATTAATAAAATTCCTTCATGAAATTTTCACACAATTATACAAATACCTCATAAGCCATATAAAATCATTTAAACACATATTTCTTCTTCGAATTTACGGTCTCGTGCCACTATTCTGACTAGGCCCTAAGTCGGGTTGTTACATCTAAGGTGATTCAAACAGCCTAGCGACATGGCCGTGTGTGACACACGGGCATGTCCAAGGACGTGTGTGTACTGGAGTGAATCTTTCAATTTAATTACAAAATAGTGAGTTACACAGGCTAGAGACACGGCCATGTGTTAGACACGACCTATCACACGGGCATGTGTGAGACAATGTGCCCCGCACAGCCTCGCACATGTGTGGGAGAAGAAAAGGAAGATGATAGAAAGCCTGGTGCACGGCCGTGTGTGACACACAACTTGGAAACATGAGCTTGTCTGAGGCCGTGTGACCACTGGGTTTAATTTTTAAACAACACACAAGTTAAAGAATGCCCACATGGGTGTGTGACATGACCGTATGGCCCAGAAACGGGCCTTTACACGACTGTGTGCTCCTTTTTAACCTAAAAACCCTATTTTTTTTACTTTGTCATCTTCCTCTCAACCCCCTCCTACAACCCTAGCCATTGCTCAACCAAGCCTTTCGCTATCTTTACAACCGACCCGCTCTCTTCCCCTCTTCTCACTCGTCAAGAAAACTCCTCCCCACTCTGCCACCACTCCCTTCCCCTTTTTCTTTCTCCCTAGTCGACAACTCGTTACCCTTGTCCGCCCTTTCCTCCTTCCCTTTTCCCCTTCTTCCTCCACCACCCTCATAAGAGCCCCGTTTCCCTATTTACCTGTCCTCCACTCCTTCGTCAAAACTTTGGTCACCGCCACTGTCAACCGGTGCCATGCCCCACCGCTTGCCCTTTTTCTTTTTATTATTTTTTATTTTTTGTTTTTTTTGTTTTATTAGTATTATTGTTATCATTATTTTTTCTTATTGTTTATTACTATTTATTTTATTTTCTTATCATTCTTCTTAGTATTAATTTTATTTAGTTCTTGTTTTTGTAAGTTTTTTTTAGTTATATTCTTATTCTTTTGTTTATCACTATTAGTTGTTTTGATTATATATTTTTCTTTTTGTATCGTTTTTCATATTAAATTTATTTTCATTTTATTGTTATGTTCTTTCTTTTAATTACCATTAGCACTGCCTCATTCTATTATTCATTATATTTTTATCATTTCATTGAAATTCATTGTTCGTTTAGGTTCGGTGCTCGTTGTGTTTTTTATTGGATTGCATTATTGTGTTTATTATGATTGTTACGTTGCGTCCATCTTATTTCTTGATGATTTTGGGGGTTATATTTTATTGCAGATACTAATCCAGAAGATTTATGTCGTCCTATTTCTAGGATTTCATGCAACTCCACTCAATTATGCTAGATCTACTCTTAAATAGAGACTTTTCCTCCTCTGATTTAAGCACATTAAACATGCATTAATATTTGGAAATTATTAAAACAAGAGATAAGCACACCTAACTGAGAACAAGAATCAAGTATTTATCGCGTAAAAAAGAAATCAAATAATAGAATTCGACATAAGGTTCATCTTCTTTAGGTATCTAGAGGATTAGTTCATAATTGTAAATAAAAACATCTTAAAGTTAGTATACCCACAAGAAATAAAGAAACTCATAAAAATTTTAAAGAAATTAAAAGGAGGTCTTCAATCTTGATGGAAATCTGCCTCAGAGCTAGCTTCAATGGTGTTTTTCGAGTTGTTTTCTTCAATCCTCTCTAATGGCTCCCTATTCTCTTCTTTTATTTGGTATTTATAGGCTTTAAAATGCCTGAAAAGCCTAAAAGTCGCATTTTTTCGCGTGTTTGGGATGTGAATCGTGAAATTGACATGGTCTGACACATGGCCATGTGTCCAGACTGTGTGGCTTACACGGCTATGTGTCCAACCGTGTGGGAAGACCCAACCCATGTGGCTCCTAAAATCTACTTTACTTGTTCAAATTTCACTTGTTTTTCGCTCCTTTGGCTCCCAAATGCTCTCCTAAGTATAGAAGCATGAATTTAAAGGATTATGAGCATAAAATTCACCAATTTGTATAAATAATCATCCACAAATGCATTAAGAATGAGATTAAAGTATGTTACTTTTATCACTTATCAAATATCCCCACACTTAAGCATTTGCTTGTCCTCAAGCAATCCTTAACCCACATTAAAGTTAACCTTTCTCAATTTATTATTTACATCAATAATGTATCAAAATAATTCGCAAACAATCATGTATCAGATATTCAACTAAAAGGGTACTAAAGATTCAAACAATCCAAGCCAAAATTTTTATAGTGCGAAAACATAAGTGTCTCCCCTTATTTAAGTAATTACCTTTAATTCAAAAAAATGACAATAATTGACATCCTCACTAAAGATTCACTCAAAGCACTCAAAGTGTTTAAGGTTCAAGAAATATGCACTCAACAATCAAACAAGAAATGTCATTACCATAGGCTTGATTGAAAATCAAATTTTCACCACTATAAAATGATATGACACACCAATCAAGAGGTTTTTAAGAGGTTGTAATGGGGCTTAGGTTAAGGGTTTGAAAAAAAGACCAAAAAGTTGGTTATAATTGACATCAAGTTGATAAATTACCAAACTAGAAAAACAATCAAATGCTGAATTAAAAGAAAGTGCATCAATCAAGATTATTCAAGAATATAAACAAGATTGTCAATCAAAATATGCAACAAATTATTCAAGCTTAATCAACAAAAAATTGGTTAAAATTTTTTTTTTAATTTGATTTTCTTTTTAGAATAAGAATACAAAAATTCAACAATTCAAACAAAGGAGCATAATTAGGCAACTAACCAAGTCAAATCTCGACAAAAAGAGAATCAATAAAACAAGAATGAGCCACAACAAAAAAGGTTATAGGTTAACATTAACGGGTTAATCAGGAAAGAAAATGTGTTAGGCTCAATAGGGTTCACTAAGGGTCAATTCAATAGGTGGGGTTTTTACAGGTTAAGTGGGTTAAAACCTAAGCCTCTATCATCTCAGTATATCAAATCAGATGTGTGGTCTTGGCATGCATAATCGAAAGAAGTTCTAGAATAACAAATCAAGTTGACACACTCATAACCAATAATAAAATGAACATGAAAAAAGTATGCTTTATAGGCTCAAAGTCTCATAAAAAGTCATGGGTTTGATGTCAAACTTGCAAATTTAAAACTTCAAGGCAATACCTCCATTCAAGGAAACAACCTGAAATATTTATTTCTGAAAAACAAATTATCATGCTTGACTATATAATGTCTTAAAGTTTAAATCAACCAATGCAAAAATATCCATAAGTTAATCCAAAAAAAATTAATAAAAACCCCAAATCGAAAACAATTCACTCTAATAGAGGTATGAATAACTTACTGATCATTGTAAAATTTTCTATTTTTAAAATTTATAAAGAGAATGATCGAACCTAGAAACTAACTCTGACAATGACTTAAGGCAAGTGTACCTATCGAACAGTAGTATAGCTTAGGCAAGACCGGATTATCAAACCCAAAGGAACTAAATGTACCAATACTCACTTTCTTTCTATTATTTAGCCTAAATATTAAATGATTTGGTTGATTAACTAATTAATTGCTAAACCAAGATGCAAAGACAAAAAGAATGAATTGGAAAATAACATGAAGAGAAACTCAGTTGATCACGATGATACCATCAGGAAGAATCCACCTAGACTTCACTTATTATCTAACAATGAACCATACGATTTATTCACTTGACTTGATCCGTAAGACTCCCTAATGTATATTAAACCCTCTCTCGAGGTGAATAACGACTAACCCTAGGTTAATTAACGAAAATCTCTTTTTCACTTAATAAACCCCTAGAATAGCAGTAAATCGAACTATGGACTCCCATATTAGGTTTCACACTAATCCTGCAAAATCTCGCCACCCTATCTCTAGGCGGGCGAACGACTCGCTTAATTATGCTAGATCTATTCTTAGGCAGGGTCTATTCCTCCTCCACCTAATAACATCTGACTTGAATTAATATCCTGGAAACATTAACTATAACATCCTAGATTGGGGGCTCTACATTTGTGATGTGTTGTGTGTGTATGCCATGCTGTGTGTGTGTGTGTGGTGTGTTTAGAGCTTTCAGAAAGGCTTGAGGTTAAGCCTGAGCCTTGGTAGAAATTTTTGTTTTTAAACTCTGCAAGGGAGAACTAGGTGAAGTGGGCCTTAAGGGTACTTGAATAGGAAAGTTAACACAAAAATCTAGCTGGTAAAGTGGCAAGGAGGTGCCACTAAGGGCATAGGTAAGTGACGCCACAAGAAGGGTTTGAAGGGAGCAGGTTCGAATCCCATGTTAAGCAAAAGGAGTTTTTTTTTTTAATATATGCGCATGAGAAGTGAGAGGTGGTTTCGACTGGGACTCCGCAAGAGTGAGTGTGGATTGAGTCTGAAGCAAGGAAGATAAGGATAAGAGGGAAATGTGGGATAGGATAGAGGTGAAAGAGGTGGTTGAGTGTGGGACACTGAATGCAAGCAGGGAAACGGCTAGAAGTGGCTAAGGGTATGCCGAAATTCTCATTTATTTTTGGCTGAGGGTGTGTCAAAATTTATTGTATTCCTAAGAGCATGGCTTTTATTTTCATTCCTCCTATTTTCGGTAATTAAGGGTTCATCTTCTTCTCTTTTTCTACCAAAATCAAAAAACTCCTAACTCTATTCTTCTAAAGCCGAAAATGCCTAAGTCTCTTATCTGTTCATCTCTTCTTCAAATATTTCTTGAAAGTCAAAAACTCTTAGATCTCATTTACCCCATTTCAATCTTCTTTGGCATTACCAGATCTTCTTGCAAGTGGTAGCCGAAATCTTCTGTAGAGGTAAGTGTCGACTTGTACTATTATTTTTTTATAATTTTTTCGACTTTTAGAGACCAAAGCCGAATGGCTAGTTGGTTGTTAGGGCCATCATTAGATTGATGTTTTTCACTGATCTCGTGTTCTTTTTGGCCGGCATTCTAGGATTTGAAGGAGATCTAATCGCCTAGGTTTCTAAGCCAAAATCGTTAACGTCCAAACCATATTATTTCTTTCAAGATTTCAAGGTAAGGATTTCAATTCTCCCTAAGTTAATCAATCGATTTCCTGTCGTTGTTTGTGTCTTAAACTAATGTTTCATTAAGCGATCATCATTTCAGTATAGTACCTTCTGACCAAGATCATTCATGGACTCGCATGTCAGCAAGTCGAAGGAAGGGGTTGGATCTGTAGTCCTAGCCCCAAAGTTCAAGAAACGCGCGGTGTTTGTTGTTCGGGATAGGCCACCGGGTTGTGGGTTGACTTTTGAGCAGAATAGTAGGCAGATAGTGGTAGTTTCAGCTAGTGATAATGTCAACATAGAGAGTGTCGTCGTGCGTATTATCAGGTGTGTAAACCTTCACACACTATACATTATTTGTACTAACGTTTGTATGGGCTAAAAAGCTAGAAAAATGGCTATGTGGACAGTCGTGATGCCCTTAAGGGTAAGGATAGGATTGCCAGGTATGTGACTGTATCATTTCTTTGCATAGCCGTATGTATGTATGGCAAATTGATGTGTTATGAATAGCATGTTGCATTGTTAAGATTTGTATGTAGATTATGGGTATGGGTTTGATATGAAGGGGAAGTGCTTAATTGGTCACATAGTGATCGGTGGCTTTGCCATGATATATATACATATGTTCATACATTATTTTTGGTCACACTATGATCGGTGGCTCTGCCACGATGTATATATATATTTTATTTGGTCACACAGTGATCGGTGGCTGTGCCATGAAATATTATTTTGTCACCTAGTGATCGTGTGTAATTGGCAGTATGATTATCGTGATGAAGTGTAGCGGATGGAGGGTTGATTGTAGAAATCACCACGGTGTGATTGGTTGGTACGGGTTGGTGTGTAGCGGATGGAAAAACTAGGTTTGGGTTAGGCTATTTGCATTTCATATGTTGTATGTTGATATGTGGGCTAGGGCCAATGTGTGACTATGGGCTTCATCCCGCATGTATAATGTGGGAAATTTATACACTGAGTCTTGGTGACTCACCCCTTTTCCTTAACTTTTCAGGTGAGCAGTAGCTCGTGGATGTAGTAGCCGAGGCGGACTCGTGGAGGCCATAATTTTGATTTCTTTTCTTTATAGTTTCGGCATTACTATAAGTTTATTTTTTTTTTAAATTTGGGCTTTTCATTATGTAATAAGGCCTTTCAAGGTTGTACTTGGGTTTTTTGTTTACTATTTATAACAAACTCGACACCTTAGCAGTTGAAATATTAAAGTAAAAGTGGAGTTTCTTTAATCTAAACATCAATGTTTTCAAAAGACTACGTACAACTCGGAAAAAGTTTTCTTCCAAATCACCATTTTTCTAAGATTTAATTAAGACTTGATTACACTTCACCCTGTGACATACCAGATTCAGTCGTAATGTATGAGCTGGGTTTGGGGTGTTACATTTTTGGTATCAGAGCCCAATTGCAAAACTCGGACTGTGAAATGGGTCCAGTGGTGTTTTATAATTTGATGTGAGTTTAAGAAAAATGTTTTAGGTTAAGATATGGCCTTTGAGTCTGGCGGCACCTGATCCACGCAGGTAAGTATTCTAACCCTTGATATGGTGTGTATGTTGGGCTTGATGGGCTTTATGGGGACATAGGCAAGTATGCTAGGGTTTATGGACCTTAGGCCTAGTTAAACAACTCTTAAAATCCATAAGACTTAATTTCTCTAGTTAAACATGTCCATGAACAAGTCGTTGGGTTGGAGTGTGGCAACAAGCATACGCATGTCTAGGATTGGATCTAGGGAGAGCTTGGTATTTAAGCGGTCCTAGTGGCCCACCTCCTCTTCGCCAGAATCCTACCTGGTGCGTAGTGTTTATTCAATTTAGCCGAGAGGACTTGTTAATGGGCCAAAATTCATAACTAAAACCCGAAAGGGACCAATACCCTTTTTGTAAAATTACTCGTATGCCCCTAGTTCTGTAAAGTACCCGGAATACCCTAGGTTTGAGAAAATTACCAAAATACCCCTGATTTATGAAATTACCAAAATACCCTTATTTTGTAAAATCACCAAGATACCTTATTTTGCAAAATTACAAAAATACCCCTGAAGGGTGAAATTACGAAAAATACCCCTACGTAGTGAAATGGCAAAAAATACCCTTGTGTGACAAAGGTGAGGTTATGGATGTCACCTTTGTGTTTGATGCAATTATGTGATACTCTGTTTGAAATGCGTATGGTTGCTGAATGTATGTGATTTCTAGAACTAGGAGATACAGACTTGAGACTGAACTCTGTAGATATAATCTCGAATTTGAAAGAACTACTATTGAAACTACTTTATATAAGATTGTTCGATATTAATCAGTGGAAGAAATTATTAATTCATAAAATTTTTAATCAGATAAATCGTGAACGTTAGAAATGAGCACTAGGGGGCGTGGTGTGTGTGGCCGAGGTAGAGGCAGGATTGCTGTGTCGGAACTAGTAGGGTCTGTCATAAGTCAGGAAATGAGATACCAGTTCCACCAGCTGTGGAGGCAGAGTATCAGGACCAAACGGGTGGAGACGGTGTGGTGTCTCAAGTGATGCTCGAGTGTTGGAGAGAGTTACGGGAGCAGGCATGGGTACGGGAGCTCAGAAATTTGTGCCAGAGCGACTTAGGGCTAATGAAGCGAAAATGTTTAGGGGAATTTTCAGTGTAGCTCCTAGTATAGCTGAGTATTGGATGGAAGCGGTGGAGCGTATAATGGATGATCTTGACTTCACAGAAGAGGAGAAGTTAAAGGGAGTGGTGTCTCTTCTTCGAGATGAAGCGTACCAATGGTGGTTTACGGTCAAGGATGGTGCGGTGGCTGACCGCATTACTTGAAAGTTCTTCAAGTCGGCATTCCAGAGTAAGTACATTGGATTAAGTTATGTGGATGCGCAGCGTAGGGCATTTCTAAATTTGATTCAAGGAAGTAAATCGGTAGCTGCTTATGAAGCGTCTGCGCTTGAGTCATTATGCCCGAGGGATAGTGGCCACGGAATACGAGCGTTGTGTTCGATTTGAGGATAGTTTGAGGGATGATTTGCGTGTATTGATAGCTCCACAACGAGAGCGAGAATTTGTGGTTTTAGTGGAAAAGGCTAAGATAGTTGAAGAAGTTAAGCAAACTAAAAAGCAAAAAAGTGATAGAGACAGAGATAGGAATAAGATGAATGTTGGGACGTTGGGGTCAATGGGGCGTTTCTAGAAAAGACCTAAGATGGATAGGCCGAGACAGGGTTTGAGATTTGGGGTAATGGTCAACCTCAGAGGTGTGGTTGGTGTAATAAATTTCTTTGGGCGAATGTTGGGTAGGTGACCGAAAATGTTTTAGGTGTAGGTCCTCGGATCATCTGGTTAGGGACTCCACAGGATCGGGGTGGCGAGGAGCCGGTAGGACAGACTAATGACTAATGAGGAGGTCCACAACCGCAGAGAGGTCGCAGTCCAGCCAGAGGGGGTAATGGTTATGGTCAGGGCCGTGGAACGCAAGGCAGAGGTGCAGGAACACCGATGCAAGACAACCGGGTTAGTCTATACAACAAAACCTCGAGAGGAGGGGGATGCACCGGATGTCATAACTGGTACGTTCTTGATTTTTGGTTTGCCTTTTTCTACATTAATTAATATTGGATCGATGCACTCTTATGTTGCTAGTATAGTCTCTAGAACTTTAAGTATAGACTTTGAGATTATCCCTAGGTAGATGACTGTAATTAGCCCGCTAGGTCAGTCTGTAGTGGTGAACAAACTGTATAGGGATGTACCTCTAGAAGTGCAAGGGGTAGTCTTTCCAGTTAATTTAATGGAACTACCTTTTGGGGAGTTCAATCTAATCTTAGGTTTGGACTGGTTAGTGAAGTATCGAGCGAATCTAGATTGTGCAGCCAAGCGTATGGTACTAAAGACTAGTCAGGAAGATGAGGTGGTGGTAATAGATGAATGGGGAACTACTTGTCTAATGTAGTATTCGCTCTAAAGGCTGAAAGAATGATGAGAAAAGGGTGTAGGGCATTCTTAGCCTCTATTTGTGCTTTGGAAGTTTAGGATTCAATGGTGGAGAATGTTAGAATGGTGAGGGAGTTTTCTGATGTTTTCCTAGAAGCACTTCTCGGACCACCTCCAGATCGTGAGGTAGAATTTGAATTGTTCTTCTTCCGGGAATAGCACCAGTATCCATTGCACCATATAGAATGGCGCCGAAGGAGTTGGTGGAATTGAAAGCCCAAATTCAGGAATTGTTGGATCAGGGTTTCATCCGACCAAGTGTATCACCTTGGGGAGCGCCAGTGCTATTTGTCAAGAAGAAGGATAGATCAATGCGTATGTGCATTAACTACCGTTAGCTAAACAAGTTGACTATCAAGAACAAGTATCCGTTGCCAAGGATTGATGACTTGTTCGATCAACTGAAAGGGGCGTCAGTGTTCTCAAAGATAGATTTGAGATCAGGACACCATCAACTTAAGGTCAAAGAATCAGATATTCATAAGATAGCTTTCAAGACCCGTTATGGCCATTACGAATTCTTGGTAATGCCGCCTAGGTTGACTAACACACTAGTGGCATTTATGGATATGATGAATCGGGTGTTCCAACCCTATTTGGACCGGTTCGTTGTGGTATTTATAGATGATATACTGGTGTATTCAAGGTCGGAAGAGGAGCGTGATTCGCATCTGCGAGTGGTACCACAAATCTTGAGGGAGAATAAATTGTATGCAAAATTTAGTAAGTGCGAATTTTGGTTAAGGGAGGTTACTTTTCTAGGACACGTTGTGGCGGCTGAAGTGGTCAGAGTTGATCCTCGGAAGGTTGAGGCTATCATGGATTGGAAAGCACCCAGGTCTGCGATAGAAATTCAGAGTTTCCTGGGTCTTGTTGGTTATTACAGGAGGTTCGTGATGCCCTTAGGGGTAAGGCTAGGACTGTCAGGTACGTGATCGTATCGTTTCTTTACATAGTCGAATGTATGTATGGTGATCGCTACAAAACAGTCTAGTTTTAAAATTTATAAAGGATAATCAAACCTGTAGACTAACTATGACAACGATAGAGGCAAGTGCACTGTCTTAACAAGAGTATAGCTTTGGCAAGAATATCTTATCGAACCCAAGGAACCTAAAAGTACTACTACTCACTTTCTTCCTATTATTTAGCCTTAAATATGGAGTGATTAATTAACTTATCTAAGACTAATGAAATACTTTAACTAAATGCAAAGACAAAAGAATAAACTGGGAAAAGACTTTGGAAAACTGAGTTGATAAAGACGATACCCTCGGGAAGAATCCACCTATGACTTCACTTATTATCTAACTTTCAATTCATATGATTTCTTTTACTTAGCTTCATCCGTGAGACTCCCTAACCTATATTAAACCTTCTATCGAAGTGAATAACGTCTAACTTAGGTTAATTAGTGGAACTCTCATTCTCTTATAATAACCTCCTCAGGAAGCAGTAAATCGATCAATGGACTCCTATATTAGGTTTCACCCTAATCCGGCAAAATCTTGTAACCCTATCTCTAGGCGCTCGATCAACTCCGCTTAATTATGAGAGATCTACTCTTAGGCAGGGTCTACTCCTCCTCCACCTAAGCACATCAGATTAAATTAAGTAACATAATTAAGAACAAACTAAGTATTTACCATATAAACCAATAAATCAAATAACAAAATCGATCATAGGTTTCATCCCCTTCAGGTATCTGAAGGATCTAGTTCATAATAAAATAAGAAAACATCTCAAGAGAAATGATAAAACAAAACATAAGAAATCCCTAAAACCCCCAGAAGATAAAACAAAACATAAGAAATTCCTAAAACCCCCTGAAGGAATTGAAGGAGAGATCTTCCGTCTTGAGTAGAATTCTGACTCTTCGAGATGGATCAACTGGCTATCTTCGAGTAATTCCCTAAACGAGTAAAGCTCTGGCAGAAAACTCTGCTAAAACCTCCCCCTTGAATTGCTGCCTTGGATTGTTTATATAGACGTTTGGGATGCTTTACTTGGCTCCTAAGTACTCGTAATTCAAGTGAAATTCATCCTAAGTGTTTGAGTAGACTTAGGATTGTGTTTCTTGGCTCCAAGA
Source organism: Gossypium rotundifolium (assembly GCA_025506655.1). NCBI lineage: Eukaryota > Viridiplantae > Streptophyta > Magnoliopsida > Malvales > Malvaceae > Gossypium > Gossypium rotundifolium. Next base: position 133,387,585 of record CP106722.1, read on the forward strand.
ATCCAATTCTGAGTGAAATTGCTCTTTCTCGCGGCAGGAGCACAGCCTTGACATGCTCGTGTAAATCGTGGTCCAGCCCGTGTCTCCATTCTATCGATTTAGGCACGGCTATCACACGCTCGTGCAATATCTGGGTAGAGGCAATTCAGGTCTGCCAATTGGGGCACAGCCATGTACATCGGGGTTAGACCGTGTTGGGATTTTTGTCAACGAGGCACGATCGTGTAAATCAAGATGTGATGGTGTGTAATCTAAATATTTAGTGTGGCATGAAGTCCAGTGTGCCACTTGGGTTGGTCACTTTGGTCCTTTTAAACCCGCTTTTGCGTCCTTTTTATCCTTGGGTGCTTTTACGAGTATAAGACATGAAAAGAAAGGATTAAGAGCACCTTTTTACATAAATTAAGGATAAATTCATCCAAAAGCATACTAAATGCAGGATTAAAATATGTTACATTCACGGTTTATCAAATACCCCCACACTTAAGCTTTTGCTTGCCCTCAAGCAAAATTCTCAATTTACAATTAAAACGAACTTTCCAAAATTCATAATTCCCATTGACAATGCCTTATCATAATTCATAGATAATTTATACATGGATCATTTAGCTCGAAGTGCCCTAAAGATTCAAACGAGATAAGTCATGATTTTGTAGCATGAAAACATAGGTGTCTCCCCTTACTTAAATAATTAACTTTGATTCAAAACCGACAAGGATTGACATCCTCACTACAGATTCACTCAAAGCACTTAAAGTATTTAAGGATCAAGAAAAAGCGCTCAAAAGTCGAACCTGAAAAGTTAATCCCATAGGCTTGCTCGAAAATTAAATCTCCACCATCAGATATGAGATGATAAAATGATCAAAAGGTCTTTATTAGGGTTGTAACGGGGCTTGGGTTAAAAGGTGTGGATAAAGGCTGAATTAAAGGGTTAAAATTGAGATTGAATTGACTAATTACCTAATCTAAAAATAATGAACAACACACACAATAAGTCCTAGGACCGTCCACGATTTGAAAAAGTAGAAGACTCTGGGCGTGACCTCATACTCGGGCTGTAACACCCCTTATCGTAATCCATGTCGGAATTGCGCCCAAGGCGTTACCGTAGTAAAACCACGTGATCGCCAATTAGGCTTATCGTGACTACTCTCTTAAGTCACCTCAACAACCTCATTCTTGACTTACGATGCCTCACTCAAACTCACGAGGGCTTTCGAGACCCTATCGAAAACATCTGTGATTTTAAAAATTTTTCACCTAAACAGGGACTACATGCTCGTGTAAGGTGAGACACGCCCGTGTAAGGTCGCACATGCCCATAACCTCAACTCATGCATGAAAGCCCAAGCATTCTGCGAATGCCCACGGCTAGGTCACACGCCCGTGCTCACCACTCGTGGTGAACACTGACTACAGCACATGGCCTGAAGTCTAAACACACACCCGTGTGGCTAGTCCATGGCCTATATTGCTCGAATCTATCAAAGAGACACGGCCAAGGCACACGCGCGTGGGCTAGCCGTGTGTCACATATGGCCTAAACACATGCCCGTGTGTCCATCCACATAGACAAGAACAAAGCTATGTGCTAAGCTCTTCTCACTCCTTAAGTTCTTATAACATATACTCAGACAACACATCAATAATCAATTCAAATTCAAACACAATCTCACATGGATAGCTACATCTTTTCATATAATAAAGCAGCCAACAACTATGGCATTACACAAAATAGTTTATCCATCTATAGGCTAACACATCTTATCCATTTACAACAAAATTCACTAACTTGTCTAGCCCCTATACATTCCATATACAAAACATTTAGTCTAATGTATCGGAGTGAGCTGATAGTGTGGACGATCTTTCAATTAATCCACGTATCCCGATTCAACCCTCTTTCTTTATAAGACAAGGGAAAAGAAAAGGAGTAAGCCTTGAGCTTAGTAAGTTTACACATAAACAATTTAATCATTCTAGTATAAACTAATCAACAATTAGCATTATACTACCAAATAAATTGACATCCACAATTATGCTTACTCTTTTTATCCCTTACAACATTTCCAAAACATCATGAGTCACATACTCATAACCATTGGCATGCACCCCTGCACTTAATACAACATTTACTCGAAAAATACAACACATCATTTTATCACACTAATACATCCACACAGCTAAATTACTTGGTGGTTTCATACTCAACCCACCACAATCAGGTAATAAGGTAGTATCGCTCATAGCCTACCAAGAGGTAATCATAGTGGTTTCACACTTAGCCCACTAAATAATATACTTAACTATGGTATCGCACACAGCCCATAGTTGTTAAGTATTAAGGTGGTATCGCACTTAGCCCACCATCAATTATTAGCACTACACATCCACATATGTACTTATTCATTCATTCATTCATGATATCTACCACATTCATTCCACTTGAACGACATAGGTTCTCAATCATTCTCATTTATACATAGGTTCTCAATCATTATCATTTATTCTCATTCATGCTACACACTAGATAGCATTAAGGACGTATAAGTATAACGCATTGATTACGCATAAACTTACCTCGGTACTCAAAAAGTATAAAGATGTGCAATTTAGTCCACCACCTTGCTCTTGCCTCAGTTTCGATTCGGGCATCGTCTTTCTTGATCTATAATGTTAAATCAACTCATTCAATAGACACATTGACTAAATTGACCATTATCTCATACTTTAGAAAAATTATCATTTTGCCCCTAGACTTTCTCATATTTACACATCTTACCCAAGGCTCGTAAAGTGATTTTCATTCAACTTTCTAGTCTTTCATGTATAGTTGAACCATTTACTCAACTAAAGAAATCATCAATTCTCACTAAGTCCCACATGTATGACCAATCTTAAGACTTTCACAAACAAGTCCCTACATGCATTTTTAATGGAATTCTCTTAGCAAAAGATGTTTCTACTACATCAAGTTTTCATATTCCTGCATAAAACATCAAAATACATGCATGTCATACATAGGTACATTTTTGAACATCCATCTTAGCTCAACATATAGCTAAAAATACCTTACTCATGCTACTAGGATTTAAAAATACGAAGAATATCAAAAACAGAGCTAGAATACACTTACTAGCTAGCTTGAAAAGTTGAATAGCCCTAACAATGGCTTCTCTCACTTTTTGGTAGCCTTGGGGAAGAAGATGAATGAAAATTATATCATCTTTTTCCCATTTTAATCATTTAATTGACAAATGACCAAAATGCCCTTTTGTCAAACTTTTAAATTTTAACCCATTCATGCCCAATTTTGTCCAAAAATTAGAATTTGGGAAAATTACTATTTAAAGACCTTTAATTGATAATCCAAAACTATTTCACACAAATAGCTTCTAGAATCTCACATTTTGCAACTTTTGCAATTTAGTCCTTTTGGACAATTCAACCGCAATTTAACAAAATTGCTTCATGAAACTTTCACACTAACATGCAAACATGACATAGACCTCAAAAACTCATAAATATATCTCAGATTTGTGGTCTCACACCACTACTTCGACCAGGACCTAAATCGTGATGTTACAACTCTCCCCCATTTAGAGATTGCCACCCCCGAAAATCTTACTAGTAAAAAGGTTTGAATGTTGTTCTCTCATAGCTTCTTCTGTTTCCCACGTAGCCTCTTCCACACCTTGTTTTTGCCACAACACTTTCACTAGGGCTATGTTCTTATTTCTCAATTGTTTCACTTCTTGAGCCAAGATCTTAATCGGCTCCTTTTCGTAAGACATATCCGGTCTTATCTCAATTTCTGTTGAAGGAATCACATGCGAAGGATTGGAGCGATACCGTCGCAACATTGACACATGGAACACATTATGAATCTTTTCTAATTCTATCGGCAAGGCCAAATGGTAAGCCATGGTCCAATTCTGTCGGTAATTTCATACGGCCCTATGAATCTTGGACTCAATTTCCCCTTTTGTCCAAATCTCATGATCTTCTTCCATTGAGATTCTTTCAAAAAGACTTTTTCACCCACATAAAACTCAATTTCTTTTCTTTTCAAATCTGTATATGACTCCTGTCGGTCTGAAGCAGCTTTAAAACCATTATGGATCACTTTCACTTTTTTTAAGTTTCTTTCACTAAATCGACCCCATAGATTCGCTTCTCACCAAGCTCAATCTAATACAAAGGATTCTGACACTTATGTCCATATAAGGCCTCATACAGAGCCATCCGTATACTCGACTGGTAATTGTTATTGTAAGCAAATTTGACCAAAGGTAGATATTTCTCCCAACTACCTTCGAATTCCAACACACAGCATCGAAGCATATCTTTAAGAACTTGAATCACTATTTCAGACTGACCATCAGTTTGCGAATGGAATGCAATACTAAAATTTAACCTCGTACCCATGGCTTCTTGCAACTTCTTCAAGAACATCAAAGTAAACCTCAGATCTCTATCCGATATTATAGAAAAAGGCACACCATGTAATATCATTATTTCTGCAACATACAACTCAGCTAACTTATCCAGTGAATAATCAACACGTACTGGAATAAAGTGAGCCGACTTTGTCAATCTATCCACAACAACCCACACATCATCTTTCTTCTTCGGAGTCATCGACAACCCCATCACAAAATCCATGGTAACCCGATCCCATTTCCATTCGAGAACCATCACTGGCTAAAGTAACCCAGAAGGCACTTGATGCTTAGCTTTTACTTGTTGACAAATCAGGCATTTTGCCATAAACTCTGAAATGTCTCTTTTCATACCCAACCACCAATAAAACTTTCTCAAATTATTGTACATTTTTGGACTGCTCGGGTGTACTGACCAATAACCATTATATGCCTAATGCAAGACTTTTAGATTAACTCATCATCTTTGGGTACATAGATTCTATCATGATACATCAAACAACCGTTAGAATCCACTCGAAAATCAGAATCACTTTCTGATCCGCAAACAGTTCTCTTAGCTTGCATCTTACTGTCATTTCTCTAAGCCTCAATTATCTGTTGAACAAATAGTGGCTAGCTCTCAACTTAGCTAATATAGTCCCATCATCAGACAGTGCTAAACTTGTGCTCATAACTCTTAGAGCATACAAGGATTTCCTACTCAGGACATCCGTAACCACATTTGCTTTTCCTTGGTGGTAATCAATGGCTAACTCATAGTCTTTCAACAACTCAATCCATCATCTCTATCACAAATTCAGATCCTTCTAATCCATCAAATACTTCAAACTTTTGTGATCCGTAAAGATTCCACACTTTTACCCATACAAGTAATGTTGCCAAATCTTTAACGCGAAAATAATCGTAGGCAACTCCAAATCGTGAGTTGGATAATTCTTCTCGTGCATTTTTAACTGCCTCAAGGTGTAAGCGACTTCCTTACCCTCTTGCATTAACACGTAATTGAGACCATTAAACGACGCATCACTATAAACCACGAACTCTTTTCTCTACTCTAGTTGAACCAAAATCTGTGCCTCAGTCAACAATGTTTTCAACCTATTGAAACTCTGTTGACATGTCTCAGACCAATCAAACTTTACATCTTTATGTAACAGTTTCATCATCGGGGTAGTAATCATAGAAAATCCCTTTATGAAACGTCTGTAATATCCCATTAAACCTAGAAAACTTCTAATTTCTGATACGTTCCTCAGCTATTTCCAATCCACAATAGTTGAAATCTTACTCGAGTAAACTCAAATACCATTGCCCGACACAATGTGTCCTATGAATCGACCTCTCGAATCCAAAACTCACTCTTGCTAAACTTAGCATGCAACTTCTTATCTCTTAAAGTTTGCAAGATAATTCTCAAATGTTCTTCATGATCGTTATCATCCCGAAAATAGATCAATATGTCGTCAATGAAGACAACCACAAACTTGTCCACATACGATCTGAAGACACGATTCATCAAATCCATAAAAATTATTGGTGCATTCGTTAACCAAATGGCATGACCAGAAACTTATAATGGCTATACCTTGATCGAAATGTAGTTTTCAACACATCTTGCTCATTCACTCTCAACTGATAATTACTAGACCTCAAATCTATCTTGGAAAATACTAAAGCTCCCTTCAGTTGATCAAAAAGATAATCAATCCTTGGTAAAGGATCTTATTCTTCACCGTCACCTTGTTGAGTTATCTGTAGTTATGCATAATCTCATCGACCCATCTTTCTTCTTCACAAATAATATCGGAGCACCCCACGATGAGTAGCTCGGTCTCACAAAACCTTTATCCGTCAATTCATGCAACTGAACCTTCAGTTCTTTCAACTTACAGGTGTCATCCTATACAGAGCAATTGAAATAGGTGTCGTTCCCAAAATTAACTCAATCCTAAACTTGATCTCTCTCAATGGAGGTAATTCGGGTAACTCTTCTGGGAATACATCCAAATACTCACATACCACCGGCACTAATTCAATCTTCACCTCAGACTCTTGAGTATTCAATACAAACGTGAGATAGGACTCACACCCCTTTCTCAAGCATTTCTCGACCACTAATGTAACATCCTAGATTGGGGCCTATGTATTTGTGATGTGTTGTGTGTGTATGCCATGCTGTGTGTGTGTGTGTCAGTGTGTTTAGAGCTCTCGGGAAGGTTTGAGGTTAAGCTTGAGCCTTAGTAGAAATTTTATTTTCAGACACTGCAAGGGAGAACTAGGTGAAGTGGGCCTTAAGGGTACTTGAGTGGGGAAATTAGCACAAGAATTTAATTGGTAAAGTGGCAAGGAGGCACCACTAAGGGTATAGGTACGTGACGCCACAAGGGGGTTTGGAGGGAGCAGGTTCGAATCCCATTTTAAGTAAAAAGAGTGTTTTTTTTATAATATGTGCATGAGGAGTGGAGAGGTGGTTTCGGCTGAGACTTTGCAGTAGTGAGTGTGGATTGAGTCAGAAGATAGGAAGATGAGGATAAGAGGAAAATGTGGGATAGGATAGAGGTGGAAGAGGTGGCCGAATGTGGGACACTGAGTGCAAGGAGGGAAATCGGCTAGATGTGGCTAAGGGTATGCCAAAATTTCATTATTTTTCGAAGAGCATAGTTTTTTTCTCTCCTCCTATTTTTGGCAATTGAGGGTTCTTTTTCTCTTTTTCTTCCAAAGCCGAAAACTCCTAACTCTATTCTCATCTCCACTTTCGTACCATAGTCGATTGATCTTGAAAAGCCGAAAATGCCTAAGCCTCTATTTGAAGTATCTTTATCTTTCTTTTTGACTTTATCAACTAGTTCTTTTCTACCTTAATCATTGTTGAATCATGTTCACTATTGGGCTAGTGCCGAATTCTCCTAATTGTTAATCAAATCTTCTGCTGAGGTAAGTGTCGACTTTTATTAATGTTTATAATCTCTTTCAGTTTTCGGAGGCCAAAGCCGGATGGGTAGTTGGTTGTTAAGGCCATCATTAGATTGATGTTTCTCACTGATCTCGTGTTCTTTTTAGGCGGCATTCTGGGATTTGAAGGAGATCTAATCGCCTAGGTTTCTAAGCCAGAGATCGTTAACCTTTGAACCGTATTACTTATTTCGGGATTTCAAGGTAAAGGTTCTCTTTGGATGATATTTAAGTTCACTATCATACTTGGTACCTGTAACATCCCGATTTGGGGTTATGCATTTAGTGCATAATTTAAGTGACAGTAGGCTTGGAGTGTGTTTGGATATGTTTGGGAGGTTTTGAGAACTTAGGGATGCAGGAGGAAGTCTTGGAAAATAATTAGATTTTAAGTTAAAAAGGGAGCTAGGCTGAAGAGGCCTTAAGAAAAGTTTTAGGGAGTTTAGGACACCAAAGAACCGTGGTGGCAATTGGCAAGGGACGCTACCTTAAGGGCTTGGAAGGTTGCGTCGGGAAGGAAGAGGTTTGAGTTGCAGAAATTGCATTGTGGGCTTTTTTTTTGCATCAAGGAGGGGAGCAAGGCCAGGGAGGCCTTAAGGGAAAAATATAGGCATTTTTGGACAAGAAAGTGAGCCTGGTAAAGTGGCTGCAAGGCGCCACTTAAGGGCATTGGTGATGACGCCATGAGCAGGGGAGAAGGGCCTGGGTTCTAGTCTTGTGGGCAGCATAAGCGTGTTTTTATTTTTCCAAGTTGGCGCTAAGGGAGAAGAAGGCCTTAAAAAGAATTGTTGGGGGTTTATGACACAAAGAAGCTAGCAATAAGTGGTGGTGGCGTGTGGTGACTCCAAAGAGTCCCATGTTCAAACTTGGGGCGACAAATGGGTGTTTTATTTTATTTTTGCATATTTGTGTCAAGAAAGGGAGAGAGTTAGTGGACGGCTTATGGACTCTCAAGTGGGCAAGGATAATGCTTGTTTAATCCTTTTAAAATTCGGCTGGAAGGTAAGAGATAATGGTAGGTTTATTTTATTTAGTTTAAATAGGTGGTGATTTTTTTTATTTAGTAAGTGTGGCCTTATTTTATTTATTTTGAATGAAGTGGATTAATTCAATTTATAAGTGGATAAGAGATAAATTAGAGAAGAAAGTGGGATTTGATAAGGGGCATAGTGGTGGCCGAATGAGGGACACCTTGGGGGCTTGTATTTTCGATTTTGAAGGGGGAGTGGTAGTGTGTGCTGAAAATTAGCTCTTGTGTGTATGCCAAATTATTTTTTAAAACACTTTCTTTTCATCTTGGTTAGGGTTGAATTTGCACTTTATTTTCATCGACAAAAGCCAAAGTTAGACCCTTTATGCATTTATTTTTCTTCCTCTATCACATCTTTTCCTTTCTTTTGCTTTGACTAAATCAAAGCCTCTCTTAAACTTGCCATTGTCGCATTCTCTTAAACCCCTCCTTTTCTTCTTTTCTTTCCTATAACCTCAACTCCATACTTGTTTTTTTTTATAGCCGAATAATATTTCATCAGTCTCTGAAGGGAAAAGTCGAATCTTGTTGTGAGTTTTAAGAGCCGAGACCTTGAAATCTATTTCTCTTCTGTGGCCGAACCTAGGAGGGTGATTTCGGGAAGTGGATCATAAGTGGTAAGTATTCTTCCATAAGCAATCGGGTTTTGGATCCTTTTTATGTTGTGTGCCGAATCAAGTGAGTGAGGCCTTGGTTTTAGTTATGGCCGAATGTTCATAGTGTCCTTATAAGTGTTTCTTTGTGTAGCCAACATTAAGGAAGCATCAAAGGAGTTTTGTGGATTCAATTCGTTAAGGTAAGTAAGTATGGTATTCGGCCTAGAGCCTATGTGCATGGATTATTATTAATAGTCGATTCTAATATGTGACATATAGGGATCTCGACAATTCTATAAGACAAGTGTAGTTTCGAGATTCAAGTAAGCTTGGTAAGTGGTGAGTAATATTCGGCCATAGGCCATATTTAGCATCTAATGGATGGCCGATTCTATCTATGGATGTTAGGGGTAAATCGGCAGAGATAATCAAAGCCTTCGGGATTTGGTAGGAGACCAAATAGGCAGTAAGGGAGGAGAAAAAACCCCGTTCATCGTGTTAGAATCGAGTAGCTAAGGATTTCGCTAAATAGTCAGGTGTGTAGTTAGACTATCGTTTTTCGGGATATATGATTGTATGTGATATGTGTATATGTTATGAATGTTCTAACCAAAGGCGGTGGTAATGTGTGATATGGATACCCTCAAGGGTATGTCAACAATCGATAAGTTCTAAATTTGAATGTGATGTGGTTATTAATTTGTATAAGTGTGATATGCTAAATAACATGTACATGCATTATTATCATGGCACTATTTTATGTTGCATGTGCATGGGTGGGATATGAAAAAGGATGGGGTATACTTGAGTACGTGGTTTGATGAATGGCTCAGTGCCTCATCGTGGTTGATATAGGCTATGTGCCATATCGTGGTTATTGATGGCTTTGTGCTCATCGTGGTTTTGATGATAGCGGCTACATCGTGGATTGACGCCGATCGAGGTCGCATTGTGGATTATTTGTGATTAAGTTCGCGTGACTGGCATTTGTTGCCATATTGGAGTAAAAAGGAGAGGGTGATTTAATAGTCCCCTAGTGTGTGGTAGGCTGGATAAGGGGTGTGTAGAGGATGGACCCTAGGTGGGTTGGGTTTCATAATTGCATAACATGTGATATGAATAATGTGGAAAATGGGCCAAGCCCAAGATGTGATGTGGATATGGGCCAAGCCCAAGATATGGAAACATGTGGTTAAAACACTATTATAAGAATGTGATAAGGTTATGGGTCAAGCCCATTATGTGACCTCTATGTGTTTGTGGATATGGGCCAAGCCCCAATAAGTGAAATCATGTGATTAAGTTGCATTAATATCTCATTATATGGGTTATTATATGGTTTGACATGTGGGTGGAATTCGGTGGTCTAATTGCACATCGAGTCATATGACTCACCCAAAATTTTATCAACATCGCAGTGATGCTTGGACCGGGTTTGGAGTGGATACTGAGGTGGCCCATCTGAAGAAGTTGTTTTCATTATATAATAGAATTTATTAATTTCAAAGATTTTTTTAGTAAAGGATTTTGTAATAAAGGCCTTAAAGTATTTGAATTTTGTTATGTTTAAGTTAGATTTATAATTGAGTTAATATTTTGTAAGTTTAAATTTAAAAGCTATTTAAATCTCAAAAGTCATAATAAAGTTTTGAATCCGTATTTTTATAATAACTTAAGTTTTACTTAGAATATTTTAAATTACGAAAATGATTTATTAAAGGCAACAAATATTTAACGGTTTCACTTTTGAGTAAGAATATTTCAAACGTTTTCCGCAGTGGCATTTCAAATTCGGTCGTAACGAATGGGCCGGGTTTGGGGTGTTACAATTTGGTATCAGAGCCCGGTTCAAAACTCGACTTTGAGGGATTTGGGCCCAAAAACATTTTTTAAAATGGGCTTTTCAAAAATATGGACTTTTGTGAATAATTTTTCAGGTTATTCTGGCATGGCACCAGATTCTCAATTCAAGTCCACCAAGTAAGTACCTCTAATTGTTGAAATGATTTGCATATGTGAATGTTATGGGCATATTTTGGGCTCAGAGATTAGAAGATTAAATGATGAACCCTAGGGCTAGTGTACTCAAGCACATGCATAAGACTTAAGGACAACCACACAAACCTGTGACTAAGTCGCCAAGTTAAGCTGTGGCAACCATTGTGCGCATGTCTAAGAGTGGATTCGGTAAGAGCTTGGTACTTAAGCAGTCCTAGCGACTCACCTCCTCTTTACTCGAATCCTACCTAGTGCGTAGTAACGGTTCACCCTAACCAAGAGGACTTATTCACAAGCTAAACCCGATAATTAAAACCGAAAGGGATGAACCATGTTTTATAAACACCTTAGTTTTAAATTCTTAAATTACCCCTTCGATTTGTAACAAAATCTGCTTTTGAAAATTTCTCGAAAATTTTTTCTGTGCTAAATTACTAAAATACCCCGGTGATAAAATTACAAAAATGCCCTTAGTTTCTAAAATTTCCATATTACCTCTATTTTAATAGAATTTCTATTTTGCAAAAGTGTCCAAAAACTCTATTTTATGTAAAATTCAAGGTACTTTGATTTGAGAAAATTACTAAAATGCCCCCTGTTGTAAATCACTAAAATACCCTTAGTTTCTAAGATTTTCAAAATACCTCGACTTATGTTAAAATATTTTACTTTACAAAATATCAAAACCCTATTTTAAAAAATACCGAGATACCGATTTGGGAAAATTTACAAAAATGCCCCTGACTTCCATAATTACCGAAATAGCCCGATTTCTAAAATTTTACGATACCTTTGATTTGAAAAATATTTTCAAAATGCCCTTGAGTTTTGAAAATTTTGAAATGCCTTGATTTGTAATTATTTTCGAAGTGACCCCAATTTATTACCAAAATACCCCTGTAGGACAAATGATGAAATTACCCCTGGGTGGGGAATGATCAGGAATGCCCAAAGTAGTGAAGTGAATGTTGTGAATGAATGTGTCTCTATCGAGATGGATGAATGTGAATGTGAATGTGAATCTCTGAATTAGAATAGTAAACTTGAACTGAGACTTTGTTTAATCGAGAGAACCACTATTAAACTCCTTTTCATAAAAGCTGTTCATGATAAACAAAGTGGAACAAAGTACTAATGCATAAAACTTTTTAATCAGATTAAATCGTGACGTTAGATATGAGTTCTAGTAGACGTGGTCGAGGTAGAATGGCGATGTAACCGTGAGGGTCTCGTCATGGGTCGAAGTGATGTGCCACCGCCAAAGTGGTAGCGAGAGGGTCGAGATTAGACCGAGGAGATGATGCAAGATCATTGGCTATCTTTGTGAGTACTAGAGCGAGTCGCGGAGCTAATGTGGGTAATAGAACTCGTAAATCGGTGCGAAAGGCTTAAGTCAAACGAGTGAGATTTTAGAGGAGTGTCGGGAGTAGCTCGAACGTATGAGTATTGGCTAGAAGCGCTTGAAATGATTATGGATGATTTGGACCTTACTGCTGATGAAAAGCTAAAAGGTGCTGTCTCGTTGCTCCGAGATGAAGCTTATCGATGGTGGCTCACTATCAGGCAAGGTACCCCTGCGGATCGAGTAAATTGGGAGTACTTTAAGGTTAAGTTCGAAGGAAAGTACGTTGGAGCTAGTTATTTAGACTTGCAAAGGAAGGCATTTCTAAATTTGGTACAAGGAAGTATGTCGGTAGCGGAGTATGAAGCAGAATTTGTGCGGTTAAGTCAGATGCTAAAGGAATCGTGGCCACTGATTACGAAAAGTGTGTCCGATTTGAAGATGGATTGCGGGATGAGTTGCAAGTGTTGATTGCTTCGCAGAGAGAATGAGATTTTGCAATTCTAGTAGAGAAAGCTCGGATAGCTGAAGAAGTTAAGAAGACTATGAGGCAAAACTGAGAAAAGAATAGGAATCGGAATAAGAGAAGTTTTGGATCGGAATAAGAGAAGTTTTGGATCGTCGTAATCATCTCAAGGTTTTGAGAAAAGGCCAAGGATTGAGAATTTTGTAGGTGTAATTGCATTCATTGCCTGTTATAAAGAGAGAATCGGAGTCGTCTATGTGCCCAATGTGGGAGAGCTCATGTAGAAGAATGTTGGGGAAATAGCAAGGAATGTTTCTGGTGTGGGTCTAAGGCTCATGTTGGGGAAATAGCAAGGAATGTTTCTGGTCTGGATAAGGGGCATAGTGGTGGCCGAATGAGGGACACCTTGGGGGCTTGTATTTTCGGTTTTGAAGAGGAAGTGGTAGTGTGTGCCGAAAATTAGCTCTTGTGTGTGTGCCAAATTCTTTTTTTAAAAACACTTTCTTTTCGTCTTGGTTAGTGCCAAATTTGCACTTTACTTTCATCTGACAAAAGTCGAAAGTTAGACCCCTTTATGCATTTATTTTTCTTCCTCTATCACATCTTTTCCTTTCTTTTACTTTGATTAAATCAAAGCCTCTCTTAAACTTGCCATTGTCGCATTCTCTTAAACCCCTCCTTTTCTTCTTTTTTTTCCTATAACCTCAACTCCATACTTGTTTTTTTTTTTTGATAGCCGAATAATATTTCATCACTCTTTGAAGGGAAAAGCCGAATCTTGTTGTAAGTTTTAAGAGCCAGGACCTTGAAATCTATTTCTCTTCTGTGGCCGAACCTAGGAGGGTGATTTCGGAAGTGGATCATAAGTGGTAAGTATTCTTCTATAAGCAATCGGGTTTTGGATCCTTTTTATGTTTTGTGCCGAATCAAGTGAGTGAGGCCTTGGTTTTAGTTATGGCCGAATGTTCATAGTGTCCTTATAAGTGTTTCTTTGTGTAGCCAACGTTAAGGAAGCATCAAAGGAGTTTTGTGGATTCGATTCGTTAAGGTAAGTAAGTATGGTATTCGGCCTAGAGCCTATGTGCATGGATTATTGTTAATAGCCGATTCTAATATGTGACATATAGGGATCTCGACAATTCTATAAGACAAGTGATTTTTGGGATTCAAGTAAGCTTGGTAAGTGGTGAGTAATATTCGGCCATAGGCCATATTTAGTATCTAATAGATGACCGATTCTATCTATGGATGTTAGGGGTAAATCGACAGAGATAATCAAAGCCTTCGGGATTTGGTAGGAGACCAAATCGGCAGTAAGGGAGGAGGAAAAACCCCGTTCATCGTGTTAGAATCAAGTAGCTAAGGATTTCACTAAATAGTCAGGTGTGTAGTTAGACTACCATTTTCTGGGATATATGATTGCATGTGATATGTGTATATGTTATGAATGTGCTAACCAGTGCAGTGGTAATGTGTGATATGGATACCCTCAAGGGGAATGTCAACAATCCGGTAAGTTCTAAATTTGAATGTGATGTGGTTATTAATTTATATAAGTGTGATATGCTAAATAACATGTACATGCATTATTATCATGGCACTATTTTATGTTGCATGTGCATGGGTGGGATATGAAAGAAGGACAGGGTATACTTCGAGTACGTGGTTTGATGAATGGCTCTGTGCCTCATCGTGGTTGATATAGGCTATGTGCCATATCGTGGTTATTGATGGCTTTGTGCTCATCATGGTTTTGATGATAGCTTCGGCTACATCGTGGATTGACGCTGACTGAGGCCGCGTTGTGGATTATTTGCGATTAAGTTCGCGTGGACGGCATTTGTTGCCATATTGGAGTAAAAAGGAGAGGGTGATTTAATAGTCCCCTGGTGTGTGCTAGGCTGGATAAGGGGGTGTGTAGAGGATGGACCCTAGGCTGGGTTGGGTTTCATAATTGCATAACATGTGATATGAATAAATGTGGAAAATGGGCCAAGCCCAGTATGTGATGTGGATATGGGCCAAGCCCAGTATGTGGAAACATATGGTTAAAACACTATTATAAGAATGTGATAAGGTTATGGGCCAAGACCATTATGTGACCTCTATGTCTTTGTGGATATAGGCCAAGCCCCAATAAGTGAAATCATGTGATTAAGTTGCATTAATATCTATTATATGGGTTATTATATGGTTTGACATGTGGGTGGAATTCGGTGGTCTAATTGCACACTGAGTCTGTATGACTCACCCAAAATTTTATCAACATCGCAGGTGATGCTTGGACCGGGTTTGGAGTGGATACGAGGTGGCCCATCTGAGAAGAAGTTGTTTTCATTATATAATAGAATTTATTAATTTTTATTTTTTTTAAGTAAAGGATTATTGTAATAAAGGCATTAAAGTATTTGAATTTTGTTATGTTTAAGTTAGATTTATAATTGAGTTAATATTTTGTAAGTTTAAATTTAAAAGCTATTTAAATCTCAAAAGTCATAATAAAGTTTTGAATCGGTATATTTTATAATAACTTACTTAGAATATTTTAAATTAAGAAAATGATTTATTAAAGGCAACAAATTTTTAACGGTTTTCACTTTTGAGTAAGAATATTTCAAACATTTTTCATGATGGCATTTCAAATTTGGTCAGTAATGTATGGGTAGGGTTTGGGGTGTTCTGATACCATAACCCTACTTTGAGGTTTGACAACTATGATTTCGATAGTAGCATCGATAAGATCTTTGATGGAATCTAGCCGATCGAGCAAATGGGGGTTGGATCTGTAGTCCCACCCCAAAGTTCAAGAAGCGTCATGTGTACATTGTTTGAGATTGGCCCCGGGTTGTGTGTCGACTTCGAATGTAATAGTAGGCGGATAGCGATTGTGACTAGGGATAGTGATGACATAGAGTGTCATTTTACGTGTTACTAAGTGTGTAAACCTTTACACACTATACTTTATTTGTACTAACATTTGTATGGGCTGAAAAGCCGGTAAAAGGGCTATGTAGACAGTCGTAATGCCCTTAGGGGTAAGGCTAGGATTGCCAGGTACGTGACTGTATCGTTTTCTTTGCATATCCGAATGTATGAAAGGAAAAATGATGTGTTATGAATAGCATGCTGCATTTGTCAGGATTTGTACGTAGATCATGGGGTACGGGTTTGATATGACGGGGAAGTGCATGATTAAATTGTCACATAGTGATCGGTGGCTTTGCCACGATATATATATATATATATGTTCATACATTACTTTTGGTCACATTGTGATCGGTGGCTTTGCCACGATATATATATTTTATTTGGTCACCTAGTGATCGGTGGCTTTGCCACGTTGAATTATTTGGTCACTTAGTGATTGTGTATAACTGGCAGCATGACTGTCAAAATGGAGTGTAGTGGATGGAGGGTTGATTGTAGAAATCCCCACGGTGTGATAGGCTGGTACGGGTTGGTGTGTAGAGGATGGAAAACTAGGTTTGGGTTGGGCTAATTGCATTCATATGTTGTATGTTGATATGTGGGCTAAGGCCAATATGTGATTGTGGGCTACATGACGTATGTATAATGTGGGAAAATTTACATACTGAGTCTTGGTGACTCACCCCCTTTCTTTAACTTTTCAGGTGAGCAGTAGCTCATGGATATGGAGCCGTGGCGGGCTCGTAGAGGCAATAATCTTGTTTTTTTTCCTTTATAGTTTCGACATTACTATAAGTTTATTTTAACTTGGGACTTTAGTTATTTAATAAGGTCTCTCAAAGCTAAACTTCGGTTTTTATTAGTTACTGTTTATATCACATCCGACACTACGGCAGTTTAATTATAAAGTGGAAGCGGAGTTTTCTCTTAAATATAAGGTAACATAAATGAATCTTTTTCTTTCCAAGAATCAACTTAAATAAAGAACGATCGGTTTCAATAATTGAGAGTTTTATTATAATATACTTCGATGTTTTCAAGACTACGTAATAATCGAAAATTATTCTAAAATCTCTATTTTTTCCTAAATTTAACTAGACTCGATTTTACTTCAACCTGTGACATACCAGATTCGGTCGTATCGTATGGGCCAAGTTTAGGGTGTTACATTTTTGGTATCAGAGCACAGTTTCAAAACTCGAGCTGTGAAATGGGTCCAGTAGTGTTTTATAGATTGATGTAAATTTAAGAAAAAGGCTTTAGGGGAGATATGGCCTTCGATTCTGGCGGCACTTGATCCACAGAGGTAAGTACTCTAACTCTTGATATGGTATGCATGTTGGGTTTGATGGGCTTTAGGGGCACATAGACAGGTATGCTAGGGTTTATGGACCTTAAGCCTAGTTACACAACTCTTAAATTCCATAAAACTTAACTTCTCTGATTAAACATGTCCATGAACAAGTTGTTGGGTTGGAGTGTGGCAGGGGGCAAATGCATGTCTAAGATTGGATTTAGGGAGAGCTTGGTATTTAAGCGGTCCTAGTGGCCCACCTCCTCTTCACTAGAATCCTACCTGGTGCATGGTATCTGTTCACTTTAGTTGCAAGGACTTGTTAACGGACCAAAGTTCATAACTAAAACCCGCAAGGGACCCAATACCCGATCTTTATAAAATTACTTATACCCCTAGTTCTGTAAATTACCCGGAATACCCTGGGTTTGTAAAAAAATAACCGAAATACCCCTAATTTGCAAAACTATAAAAATACCCCTATTTTGTAAAATCACCAAGACACCCTATCTTGCAAAAATACAAAAATACCCCTGTAAGGTAGAATTACAAAAATATCCTAGGTAGTGAAATGAAGAAAACACCCTTGTGTGACGAAGGTGGGTTGATGAATGTTACGTTTGTGTTTAATACATTTATGTGATACTCTGTTTGGGATGCATATGGATGTTGAATATATGTGATTTCTAGAACTAGGAGAAATAGACTTGAGACTGAACGTTATTAACATGATTTCGAATTCGAAAGAACTACTATTGACACTACTTTCCATAAGATTGTTCGTCATTAATCAGTGGAAGAAATTATTGATCCATAAAAATTTTTAATCAAATAAAGCGTGAACGTAGAAATGAGCACTAGGGGGCGTGGTGTGCGTGGTCGAGGTAGAGGCCGAATTACTGTGTTAGAACCGGTAGGGTCCGATCATGAGTTAGGACATGAGGTACCAGTGCCCCCAGCTGTGGAGGCAGAGTATCAGGACCAAACGGGTAGAGACGATGCAGTTTCTCAAGCGATGCTCTGAGTGTTGGAGAGAATTGTGGAGCAGGCATAGGTACGGGAGCTCAAAAATCTGTGCCGGAGCGACTTAGAGCCTATAGGGCAGAAGTGTTTAGGGGAATTTTCGGTGTAGGTCCTAGTAAAGCTAAGTACTTGATGGAAGGAGTGGAGCGTATAATGGATGATCTCGACTTCACGGAAGAGGAGAAGTTGAAGGGAGTGGTGTCTCTTCTTTGAGATGAGGCGTACCAATGGTGGCTTACGGTCAGGGATGGTATGGTGGCTGACCGCATTACTTGGGAGTTCTGCAAGTCGGCATTCCAGAGTAAGTACATCGGATCGAGTTATGTGGATGCGCGGTGTAGGGCATTTCTGAATCTGATCCAGGGAAATAGATCGGTAGCTGCATATGAAACAGAATTCCTGCGTTTGAGTCTTTACGCACGAGGGATAGTGGCCACGGAACATGAACATTGTGTTCGATTTGAGGATGGCCTGAGGGATGATCTGCATGTATTGATAGCTCCACAATGAGAGCACAAATTTACAGTTTTAGTGGAAAAGGCTAAGATAGTCGAGGAAGTTAAGCGAACCCAAAAGTAGAATAATGATAGAGACAGGGATAGGAATAAGAGGAATGTTGAGTCGTCAGGGTCAGAGGGGCATTTCTAGAAAAGACCTAAGATGGATGGGCTGAGTCAGGGTGTGAGATATGGGGGTAATGGTCGACCTTAGAGGTGTGGCCGGTGTAATAAATTTCATTCGGGCGAATGTTGGATAGGTGACAGGAAATGTTTTAGGTGTGGGTCCTCGGGTCATCAGGTTAGGGACATCCAAAGGATCGGGGTGGCATAGGGCCGGTAGGACAAACTTACGCTCAGCTTGGTAGAAGAGGTCCACAACTGCAGAGAGGTCGTGGTCCAGCCAGAAGGGGTGATGGTTATGGTCGGGACGGTGGAACACAAGGACGAGGAGAAGGAACACCGAAGCAAGATAGTCGGGGTTCGTCTATGCAGTAGGACGTCGAGAGGAAGGGAATGCACCGAATGTCATAACCGGTATGTTCCTAATTTTTGGTTTGCCTTTTCTACATTAATTAACATTGGATCGACGCACTCTTATATTGCTAGTATAGTCTCTAGAACTTTAAGTATAGACTTTGAGATTATTCCTAGGGAGATTACTGTACTTAGCCCACTAGGTCAGTCGGTAGTGGTGAACAGACTGTACAGGGATGTACCTCTAGAAATGCAAGGGGTAGTTTTTCTAGTGGATTTAATGGAACTACCTTTTAGGGAGTTCGATCTAATCTTGGGTATGGACTGGTTAGTGAAATATCGAGCGAATCTAGATTGTATAGCCAAGCGTATGGTACTAAAGACTAGTCAGAAGGATGAGGTGGTGGTGATAGGTGAACGGAGGAACTACTTGTCTAACGTAGTATCCGCTCTAAAGACTAAAAGAATGATGAGAAAAGGGTGTAGGGCGTTCGTAGCCTTTTTTTGTGCTTTGGAGGTGCAAGATTCAACTGTGGGGAGTGTTAGAATGGTGAGGGAGTTTTCTGGAATTTTCCCAGAAGAACTTTCCGGACTACCTCCGGATCGTGAGGTGGAATTTGGAATTGATCTTCTTCTGGGAACAGCACCAGTATCCATTGCACCATATCGAATGGCACCGAAGGAGTTGGTGGAACTGAAAGTCCAGATTCAGGAATTATTGAATCGGGGTTTCATCGGACAAAGTGTATCGCCTTAGGGAGCGCCGGTGCTATTTGTCAAGAAGAAGGATGGATCAATGCGTATGTGTATTGACTACTGTCAGCTGAACAAGTTGACTATCAAGAACAAGTATCCGTTGCCAAGGATTGATAACTTGTTCGATCAACTGAAAGGGGCATCAATGTTCTCAAAGATAGATTTGAGATCAGGATACCATCAGCTTAAGGTCAACGAATCGGATATTCATAAGGCATCTTTCAGGACCCGTTATGGCCATTATGAATTCTTAGTAATACCGTTTGGGTTGACCAATGCACCAGTGGCATTTATGGATATGATGAACCGGGTGTTCCAACCCTATTTGGACCGGTTCGTGGTAGTATTTATAGATGATATCCTGGTATATTCAAGGTTAGAGGAAGAGCATGATTCGCATCTGTGAGTGGTACTGCAAATCCTGAGGGAGAAACAATTGTACGTAAAATTTAGTAAGTGTGAATTTTGGTTAAGTGATGTTACTTTTCTAGGACACGTGTTGGTAGAAGGGGTCAGAGTTGATCCCCGAAAGGTTGAAGCTACCATGGATTGGAAATCACCTAGATTGATGGCGAAAGTTTGGAGTTTCCTGGGTCTTGTTGCTTATTATAGGAGGTTCGTTGAGGGATTCTCCTTAATTGCGGCACCTTTAACCAAGTTGTTGAGGAAGGGAGTACTTTTTGTGTGGGGTGACAAGCAACAGGAAAGCTTTGAAAAACTGAAGAAGGTGTTGACGGAAGCTCCGATTTTGATTCAATCCGAGGCTAGAAAGGAGTTCATGGTTTATTTTGATGCATCACACACCGGGTTAGGATGTGTGATGATGCAAGGTGGAAGAGTGGTTGCTTATGCGTCTCGACAGTTAAGACCGCATGAGCTGAATTATCCTACCCACGATTTAGAGTTGGTGGCGGTGGTTTTTGCTTTGAAAATTTGGAGACACTATCTGTATGGAATGAAGTCCATCATTTATACAGATCATAAGACCTTGAAATATCTCCTCACCCAGAAAGAGTTGAACTTGAGGCAGAGGAGGTGGATTGAACTACTAAAGGATTATGATTGTTCGATTGAATACCATCCGGGCAAAGCTAACATGGTGGCGGATGCGCTAAGTCGGAAGGTAATCTCGGATCGAGAGTAATGTTTGCTCATCCGAGCTTGTATGAGGATGGGAGTTTATTAATGAGCTTTGTAAAAGACATGGATAAATCAGATTAAAGAGAAGCAGTTGTAGGATGATGACATGAGTGCCCGAGCAGTTGTTGGATGATGACTTGAGTGCCCGACTATCTCAAGTGCAACATGGTGAAGTAAGGGACTATAATTTGAATGATGACGGGGTTCTGTGTTTTCAAAAGAAGGTTTGTATTCGAGGGACGTGGAATTGAGGTGGATGATCCTTCAGGAAGCGCATAGTAGCCCATATGCTATGCATCCGGGAGGAAGTAAAATGTATCGAGATTTGCGAGAACAATTTTGATGGCCAGGTCTGAAGCGGGAGGTAACCAAATTTGTGGGTAAATGTTTAACATGTCAGCAGGTAAAGGTAGAGCATCAGTTGCCTTCGGGGTTATTATAGCCGGTGAAGATTCCACAATGGAAATGGGAGAGAATCACTATGGATTTTGTTAGTGGGCTACCCCTTACACCTACTAAGAAGGATTTAATATGGGTAGTCATAGATCGATTGATAAAGTCCACTTATTTTATACCGGTTCGGTTTGATTACTCTCTACAAAGATTGGTTAAGTTATATATAGCGGAGATTTTGAGGTTGCATGGAGTACCTGTGTCCATCATCTCGGATAGAGTTCCTAGGTTTACATCAAGATTTTAGAGGGCATTGCATCAAGCGTACAAAGTTAGATTTTAGTATGGCGTTTCATCCACATATAGACGGACAGTCAGAAAGGTTGATACAGATTTTGGAAGACATGTAGAAAGATTGCATTATCGATTTCAAAGGTAGCTAGGAGGAATTCCTACCATTGGCAGAATTCGCATATAATAACAGCTACCAGTCCAGCATTCAGATGGCACCATATGAGGCGTTGTACAGGCGAAAGTGTCGTACTCCTACATGTTGGACGGAATTGGGTGAACGACAGTTATTGGGTCCGGAACTAGTATTGGAAACGGAGAGTAAAATTATGTTGATCCGGGCTAGGTTGAAGGAAGCGTCGGACAAGCAGAAGTCCTATGCTGACCTAAAGCGGAGGGACATAAAATTTGCAGTGGGTGATTAGGTTTTCTTGAAGGTATCATCATGGAAGAAAATTCAAAGGTTTGGACAGAAGGGTAAGCTAAGCCCTAGGTTCATCGGGCCTTATCGGGTGTTGAAGTGTGTAAGACCAGTTGCTTATCAGCTTGAGCTACCTGCGGAGCTAAGTAAGATTCATGATGTGTTCCATATATCAATGTTGCGACGTTACCATTCAGACCTATCTCATGTGATACCGTTGGAGGAACTCGAAGTAAAGCCTGATTTATCTTTTGAAGAAGAACCAGTTTAGATCTTGGAGCGGGATGTTAAAGTTTTGCGAAGGAAATCGGTTCCTTTAGTTAAGGTTCTTTGGCGGAATCACGGGTCAGAGGAAGCTATATGAGAGCCAGAGGATGTTATACGACAGCAATACCCTCACCTCTTTTGACCAGGTAATTTCAGGGATGAAATTCTTTTAAGGGGGTAGAACTATAACATCCTAGATTGGGGCATCTGCATTTGTAATGTGTTGTGTATGTATGCCATGCTGTGTGTGTGTGTGTGTTTGGTGTGTTTAGAGCTTTCGGGAAGGCTTGAGGTTAAGCTTGAGCCTTGGTAGAAATTTTGTTTTTAGACACTGGAATGGAGAACTAGGTGAAGTAGGCCTTAAGGGTACTTGAGTGGGAAAATTAGCACAAGAATTTAAATGGTAAAGTGGCAAGGAGGCGCCACTAAGGGTATAGGTAAATGATGCCACAAGGGGGTTTGGAGGGAGTAGGTTCGAATCCCATGTTAAGCAAAAGGAGCATTTTTTTATAATATGCACTTGAGGAGTGGAGAGGTGGTTTCGGCTGGGACTCTGCAGGAGTGAGTGTGGATTGAGTCAGAAGATAGGAAGATGAGGATAAGCGAAAAATGTGGGATAGGATAGAGGTGGAAGAGGTGGCCGAAAGTGGGACACTGAGTGCAAGGAGGGAAATCGGCTAGATGTGGCTAAGGGTATGCCAAAATTTCATTATTTTTCGAAGAGCATAGTTTTCTTCTCTCCTCCTATTTTTGGCAATTGAGGGTTCTTCTTCTCTTTTACGCCAACGTCAAAACTCCTAACCCTATTCTCATCTCCACTTTCGCACTATAGCCGATTGATCTTGAAAAGCCTAAAATTTGAAGTATCTTTATGCCTAAGCCTCTATTTGAAGTATCTTTATCTTTCTTTTTGACTTTCTCAACCAGTTCTTTTCTACCTTAATCATTGCCAAATCTTGTTCACTATTGGGCTAGTGCCGAATTCTCCTAAGTGTTAATCGAATCTTCTATTGAGGTAAGTGTCGACTTTTGTTAATGTTTATAATCTCTTTCAGTTTTCGGAGGCCAAAGTCGGATGGCTAGTTGGTTGTTAAGGCCATCATTAGATTGATGTTTCTCACTAATCTCGTGTTTTTTTAGGCGGCATTCTGATCGCCTAGTTTTCTAAGCCAAAGATCATTAACCTTGAATCAGACTTCTTTCGAGATTTCAAGGTAAGGGTTCTCTTTGGATGGTATTTAAGTTCTTGTCATACTTGGTACCATAACCCTACTTTGAGGTTTGACAACTATGATTTTGATAGTAGCATCTGATAAGATCTTTGATGGAATCTAACACCGATCAGGCAAATGAGGGGGTTGGATATGTAGTCCCAGCCCCAAAGTTCAAGAAGCGTGCAGTGTCTGCAGTTCGAGATTGGCCACCGGGTTGTCGTCGACACGATGTAATAGTAGGCGGATAGCCAGACGGCTAGGGAAAGTGTCGACATAGAGAGTGTCATTTTGCATGTTACCAGGTGTGTAAACCTTCACAAACCATACTTTATTTGTACTAACATTTGTATGGGCTAAAAAGCCGAAAAAAGGGTTGTGTAGATAGTTGTGATGCCCTTAGGGGTAAGGCTAGGATTGCCAGGTACGTGACTGTATCATTTTCTTTGCATAGCCGAATGTACGAATGGCAAAATGATGTGTTATGAATAGCATGCTACATTCGTTAGGATTTGTACGTAGATCATGGGGTACGGGTTTGATATGAAGGGGATGTGCATGATTAATTGGTCACATAATGATCGGTGGCTTTGCCACGATATATATATATATATGTTCATACATTACTTTTGGTCACATTGTGATCGGTGGCTTTGCCACGATATATATATATATATTATTTGGTCACGTAGTGATCGGTGGCTATGCCACGTTGAATTATTTGGTCACTTAGTGATCGTGTATAATTGGCAGCATAACTATCGAAATGGAGTGTAGCAGATTGAGGGTTGATTGTAGAAATCTCACGGTGATATAAGGTGATGCAGGTTGGTGTAGAGGATGGAAACTAGGTTTGGGTTGGGCTAATTGCATTCATATGTTGTATGTTGATATGTGGGCTAAGGCCAATGTGTGACTGTGGGCTACATGCCGTATGTATAATGTGGGAAAATTTACACACTGAGTCTTGGTGACTCACCCCCTTTCTTTAACTTTTCAGGTGAGCAGTAGCTCGTGGTTGTGGAGTCGTGGCGGGCTCGTGGAGGCCATAATCTCGTTTTCATTCCTTTATAGTTTCTGCATTACTATAAGCTTATTTTAAATTGGGACTTTTGTTATGTAATAAGGCCTCTCAAAGCTAAACTTCGGTTTTTATTAGTTATTGTTTATATCACATCCGACACTATGGTAGTTTAATTATAAAGTGGAAGTGGAGTTTTCTCTTAAATATAAATAAGGTAACATAAATGCATCTTTTTCTTTCCAAGAATCAACTTAAATAAAGAACGATCGGTTTCACAAATTGAGAGTTTCATTATAATATACTTCGATGTTTTCAAGACTACGTAATAATCGATAAGTTTTCTAAAATCTTTGGTTTTTTTCCTAAATTTAACTAGACTCGATTTTACTTCACCCTATGACATACCGAATTCGATCATATCGTATAGGCCAGGTTTGGGGAGTTACAACTAAGGCAGACGTCATCACTGGTAGAGTATCTGATCCACCTGATTCAACCCGAATAACATCTCCACCTTCACAGTTCAGCTCGATAAATTTACTACCACAGTTCACTAAGACACTATGTGTAGTCAAACAATCCATGCCAACGATTAAATCAAACTCATCAAATGGGAAAAACATCAGGTTTGCCGGAAAGCGATGACTATTAAACATCAAAGGAAAATTCTTACACACCTTGTCCACTATTACATGCTTACCTAACGGGTTTGACACCTTAACCACAATATCCGTAGACTCAACGGTCATACTCAAACTAAATGCCGTCTCATGTAAATATAGGAATGAGTAGAACATGGGTCAATTAAAGCAACAACAAAGGTGTCATAGAGAGAAAAAGTACCCGATATCACATCTGGGGAGGATGCCTCTTCGCGAGCGCAAATGGCATACGTCCTTGCAGGTGCCCAACCCTCCGGTCTCATGGTAGAATCTCGTGACGAACCTCTACCACTAGTCCCTCCTCCCAGGTTCTTTGGTGGCCTACCCCTCATAGGTACATTGCTAGATCATATCTCTTGCTTCTCTTCCTTGTCATCCCTCTCGGGGCAATTTGGGATAAAATGGTCGGGGCAACCATACTTATAATAGTTTCGACTGTTACCCCAACACTCTCCAGTGTGATATCTATCACAACTTAGACACTCCAATTTGTTCTTCGGATTGCCCACACTTTCCATCGAGGTGGCTTGGACTCTTGAACCCGAATGAGTGTTGCCTTGATCTCAAGTTGAATATCTGACTGATGTAGTGGTCCAAGGATTCACCTCCTTTGATCTTTTGATTGAGCTTGGTATGATTTGCCTATCGACCGCTTTCTTGCATCTCTAGTCTCATTCACCGCTCTCCTCTTTTCCTTACTCAGTTCTTCTGCCTTACTTGCCCTATCAACCAACACTACGAACTCTTTCAGTTCCAGAATACCAACTAGAAGTTTGATATCTTCATTCAGTCCATCTTCGAACCTCTTACATAAGACGGTCTCCGTCGACACACATTCTTGAGCGCATTTGCTAAGCCTAACAAACTCGTGCTCATATTCTGCTACTGACGTTCTTCCTTTCTTGAACTCAAGGAATTCCTTCCTTTTTCGATCGGTAAATCTCTGGCTTATATACTTCTTCCGGAACTCTTCCAGAAAGAATTCCCATGTCACCCGTTCTCTCAGGAATACCGACGTCAACATCTTTCACCAATGGTATGCTGAATCCCTTAGCAAAGATACGGTACACTTCAGGTTCTCTTCAAGTGTACATGAAAGTTCATCGAACACTCTCATTGAGTTCTCCAACCAAAACTCTGCCCTCTCAGGGTCATCATCTACCTTAGCTCTAAACTCCTCAGCCCCGTGTTTCCTAATCTTATCCACCGGGGGCTTCGTTACTCTCACTACTTTTATACCTTGAGGAGCCAGTGGAACTGGCTAGGGTATAGGAGGAGGTGGAGGAGGTTGAGCATTAGGGTTTGCTCGAACATACTCCGAGTACTAGTTAATCATCATCTAGAGAAAGGCGTCCCGAGCCTCATCTCCTTGAACCCTAGTCTCGGGTTCACTCAAGACAAAGTCACGGTCCCTTGTCTTGAGGCCGACGACATTACTAGGCTGCGTCATCGCAAACCGATTGATCAGGATCCATAATCTATATAAAAACAAGTTCAAACTCATCAGAAGCCACCACACTATCATTATACGCTTATGGCATGTATAGCTAGACTTACACCCGCACGGTAGTCCTAGAACTGACTAAACCATAGCTCTGATACCACTAAATGTAACACCCCTTACCCGTAATCCATGCTGGAACCAAGCCCGAGGCGTTACCATAGTAAAACCACGTGTTCACCAACTAGGCTCATCGTGACTACTCTCTTAAGTCACCTCAACAACCTTATTCTCGACTTACGAGGCCTCACTCAAACTCACGAGGGCTCTCGAGACCCTATCGAAAACTTCTACAATTTTAAAAATTTTCCACTTAAACAGGGACTACATACCTGTGTAAGGTGAGACACACCTGTATAAGGTCACACACACCCATGCCCTCAACTCGTGCATGAAAACCCAATCATTTTGCCAATGCCCTACGGCTAGGGCACACGCCCGTGCTCACCACCCATGGTGAACACCGACTACACCACACGGCCTGAAGTCTAGACACACACCTATGTGGCTAGCCCGTCACCTATATTGCTCGAATCTGTCAAAGAGATACGGCCAAGGCATACATTCGTGGGCTGGCCGTGTGTCACACATGGCCTAAACACATGCACGTGTGTCCATCCACATAGACAAGAACAAAGCTATGTGTTAAGCTCTTCTCACCCCTCAAGTTCTTATAACATATACTCAAACAACACATCAATAATCAATTCAAATTCAAACACAATCTCACATGGATAACTACATCTTTTCATATAATAAAGCAACCAACAACTATGTCATTACACAAAATAGGTTATCCATCTATAGGCTAACACATCTTATCCATTTACAAAAAAATTCACTAACTTGTCTAGCCCCTATATATTCCATATACAAAACATTTAGTTTAATGTACCGGAGTGAGTTGATAGTGTGGGCGGTCTTTTGATTAATCCAGGTATCTAGATTCAACCCTCTTTCTTTATAAGACAAGGGAAAACAAAAGGAGTAAGGCTTGAGCTTAGTAAGTTTACACATAAACAATTTAAGCATTCTAGTATAAACTAATCAACAATTAGCATTATACTACCAAATAAATTGACATCCACAATTATGCTCACTCTTTTTATCCCTTACCACATTTCCAAAACATTATGAGTCACATACTCATAACCCTTTGACATGCACCCCTGCACTTAATACCACATTTACTTGAAAATACAACACATCATTTTATCACACTAATACATCCACACAGCTCTAAATTACTCGGTGGTTTCGCACTCGGCCCACCACAATCAGGTAATAAGGTAGTATCGCACATAGCCTACCAAGAGGTGATCATAGTTGTTTCACACATAGCTCTCTAAATAATATACTTAACTATGGTATCGCACATAGCCATAGTTGTTAAGTATTAAGGTGGTATCGCACTTAGCCCACCATCAATTATTATCACTACACATCCACGTATCTACTTATTCATTCATTCATTCATGATATCTACCACATTCATTCCACTTGAACCATATAGGTTCTCAATCATTCTCATTTATTCCCATTCATGCTACATACTAGCTAGCATTAAGAACGTAAAAGTATAATGCATTGATTACGCATAAACTTACCTCGGTACTCAAAAAGTATAAAGATGTGCAATTTAGTCCACCACCTTGCTCTTGCCTTGGTTTCGATCCGAGATTCGTCTTTCTTGATCTATAATGATAAATCAACTCATTCAATACACACATAGACTAAATTGACCATTATCTCATACTTTAGAAAAATTACCATTTTGCCCTTAAACTTTCTCAATTTACACTTTGGCCCAAGGCTCGTAAAGTGATTTTCACTCAACTTTCTAGTCTTTCATGCATAGTTGAACTATTTACTCAACTAAATAAATCATCAATTCTCACTAAATCCCACATGTATGACCATTCTGAAGACTTTCATAAACAAGTCCCTACATGCATTTTTAATGGAATTCCCTTAGCAAAAGATGTTTCTACTACATCAAGTTTTCATATTCTTCCATAAAGCATCAAAATACATACATGTCATACATGGGTACATTTTTGAACATCCATCTTAGCTCAACATATAGCTAAAAATAGCTAACTCATGCTACTAGGACTTAAAAAATACGAAGAATATCAAAAACGGAGCTAGAATACACTTACTAGCTAGCTTGAAATGTTGAAGAGCCCTAACAATGGCTTCTCTCAATTTTCGACAGCCTTGAGGAAGAAGATGAATGAAAATTCTATCATCTTTTTCCCATTTTAATCATTTAATTGATAAATGACCAAAATGCCCTTTTGTCAAACTTTTAAATTTTAACCCATTCATGCCCAATTTTGTCCAAAAAATAGAATTTCAAAATATTACTATTTAAAGACCTCTAATTGATAATCCAAAGCTATTTCACACAAATAGCTTCTAGAATCTCACATTTTGTAACTTTTGCAATTTAGTCCTTTTGGACAATTCAACTGCAATTTAGCAATATTGCTTCATGAAACTTTCACACTAACATGCAAACATAGCATAGACCTCAAAAAATCATAAATATATCTCAGATTTGTGGTCTCGCACCATTATTCTTACTAGGCCCTAAATCAGGATGTTACATGAGCCCTACCAGCAATGCACACCATCCGTGTCTATGATTCTCACAGGGTCCTCAAGGGGAGCTATGTCAACATCTCAGACAGCAACTGTTGGGATTGAGCTGTTATATTTTTTGGGTAGCCCTAGAGTAGATCCATTTGGTCGATAATGTACGAGCACTGATTACCACAAATCCATGGGACCATTTCTTCTCTATCGTCAAGCCTACCTACTCAGAGCTGACACTAGAGGTTTACTAAACATTCATTTTGTAGCACGTGATATTGAACCATAATGAGTTATGCACTATTTCTTTTAGACTTGGTGGTACGAACCATTATCTAGGTATCCCAAAATTCAGAGATACCTTAGGACTCTATTTTGAGGAGTTCTTGAGTGCCGAGGGGATCCTTACTTTATACTGGCACATCCATTACTCGCCATCTTTATGCTAGACAGAGCTAACTACTAGTACGACACCCTATGACCCAAGTCAGTTAAAGACGACTTCACTACCTCCGGCTTTGCACTATATCCTTGACATCTTGGCCCACACATTAACTGGTTGGAGGGAGAGAACCAAGTTCGTCAGTACATTCGAAGCTTTTTTTTATGAACATGGTGACGGTGCGCACCTTCAACCTTGCTTATTTCATCGCCCTTGCTTGCCACCATCAAATAGAGCATAGTAGGAAGGGTATTATCTACTTAAGCCCTTATGTGACTCGTCTAGCATGACATTTTGGTCTCCTCGACACTCCGGAGTAGTCCTCCTCCTTTACACTAGTTGGACAAATGACCTCACAGGGATTGTCGAGTATGAGGCATATGAGGATGTTCGAGCAACATCGCAGAGTAGATCCTCCTTGATACATAATATCTTATTCTGACCTTCAGGATGAGCACGAGGACTTCCTTGATGATGTCCCTTTTCACCATGAGGATCCACCTCTAGCGGACATCTCCGAGTGGTTCACCCGTTTCGAGCAGCACTATTTTGAGCAGTTCGACAATATTGATGCTACTTTGCAGCAGATCTGACTGCCAGCTTATCCACATTACTTCTACTGAACCTACACCTCACGATCCTAATGCCTCTCATGATGAAGATCACTAATTTGTTTTCTTTATTTTTTTATTTTCATTTAGTTTTATTTTTATTTTGGTTTTTTATTTTTATTTCTTAGACTTCTTTCATTTATATTCTTTTGAACTATGTTTTTATTTTGATGGTTGTTTTTAATTGAGTTGTAACCTCTTAATATTCTTCTTTATTTCTATTTATTTTCTTATTAGTTTTCTCGGAACCATGCACTACATTTAGCTTTTTCCTACAATTCTTTTTTTCACTATTCTGGTGATTTCACCATATTCAGGGCAGTTTTAGTTTTCTCCCTCTCTTTTGATTTTCTGTTTATTCTGTGCTTATATTTGTTTGTACATTAAGGACAATGTACATCTTAAGTGAGGGGAGGTTGTTTATATAATTATTAGAAAATCCCTGAATTATTTGTTGTGTTTAAGTAAGTGATAAATCGTAAAAGTAACATATTTTAACCCCATATTTAGCATGCTTTTGGATGATTTAGCCCTTAATTTATGTAAAAAGGTAATCTTAATCCTTTATTTTCATGTTTTATACTCAGGAAAGCACCCGAAGATGAAGAAACGGGCTTAAAACGGGCCAATTTGGGCCAAAGTGGAAATCGACACGGCCTGGACTTCAAGCCACACGGCCGTGTCTCATCAATTTACTTCACGCGGCATGACCACGATTTACACGGTCGTTCCTCAAACAACAGAATCGAAACATGGCTTGAAGTCGATTAACACTAGTGTGTGCCATGGCCGTGCCTTTTCCGTGGGAAAGAGCAATTTCACTCGAATTTGGATACTTTGAGGCAAAGAAACACATTCCAAAGCCTGTTCAAACACCGAGTAGGAAGTATACTTGAATTTGGGACACTTAGAGGCCAAGTAAAGCATTCCAAAAGTCTGTATAAACACCCTAAGTGTAACCTGAAAGGAACGCGTGGAGCGGAGGCCGAGGCATTCGGAATTCGGCAGTAGCCAAAAATTTTGTGGGAATCACTCAAAGATAGCCAGTTGATCCATCTTAAGAAGCCAAAATTCTACTCAAGACGGCGGATCTCTCCTTCAATTCCTTCAGGGGGTTTTAGGGATTTCTTATGTTTTGTTTTATCTTTTCTCTTAATATGTTTTCTTCATTTGTTATGAACTAAACCCTTCAGATACTTGAAGGGGATGAAACCTAGATGAACTTTATTATTGTTTTTGAATTATATGATAAATACTTGATTTATTCTTAATTATGTGTGCTTAATTCTTGTGTTAATGTTTCTGGGATATTAATTCAAGTCAGATGTTCTTAGGTGGAGGAGGAATAAACCCTACCTAAGAATAGATGTAGCATAATTAAGCGAATTCATTCACACGCCTAGAGATAGGGTAACGAGATTTTGCCGGATTAGGGTGAAACCTAATATGGGAGTCCATAGTTCGATTTACTGCTATTGTAGGGGGTTATTAAGTGAAAAAGAGATTTCCATTAATTAACCTAGGTTTAGATGTTATTCGCCTCAAGAGAGAGTTTAATATACGTAGGGAGTCTTACGGATCAAGTCAAGTGATTAAATCGTATGGTTCAATGTTAGATAATAAGTGAAGTCTAGGTGGATTCTTCCTGATGGTATCATTGTGATCAACTGAGTTTCTATTCAAGTTATTTTCCAATTCATTCTTTTTGTCTTTGCATCTTAGTTTGTAATTAATTAGTTAATCAACCAAATCATTTAATATTTAGGCTAAATAATAGAAAGAAAGTGAGTATTGGTATTTTTGGTTCCTTTGGGTTTGATAATTCGGTCTTGCCTAAGCTATACTATTATTCGATAGGTACACTTGCGTTAAGTCGTTGTCAAGGTTAGTTTTTAGGTTCGATCATTCTCTTTATAAATTTTAAAACTCTAGTTTTTAGGTTCGATCATTCTCTTTATAAATTTTAAAACTCGACAATTTTACAACGATCAAGTTTTTGGCGCCGTTGCCGGGGAACTAAAATATTAAGAAAACTCTATTTTTATTACTTTAGCCATTATTTTTATTTTTATTTTGCAATTGATTTTATTTTATTTTTCTAATTTTCTTTCTTTCTTTTTCAGTAGGTACCTCTAGTTTATGACTAGAAGGAACCTGACAGGAACTCTAGTATACGAAAGTGTTATTGAAGCGACCGCTGGTAGGAATCGTAAAGAAATTAGGCGAGCCTTAAATTACCAAGAAGAACAACAATAAGACAGATCCAATCCTACTGAAGGGATGAACGAGAATAATCCACCATGAGATATGGCAGAAAACAATGCTCCGCGTACTATGTATGATTATGCTAAACCTAATTTAACAGGAGCAAAATCTAGTATTGTTAGGCTTGCTATAGCTGCTAATAATTTTGAATTAAAGCCTAACACAATACAAATTATTCAACAATTTGCTCAATTTGATGGTTTGCAGGACGAAGACCCGAACACTCATATAGCTAATTTTTTAGAGTTTTGTGATACTTTCAAAATAAATGGCGTTTCTGATGATCTCATTCGTCTTCAGTTATTTCCCTTTTCATTAAGAAATAAAGCCAAACAGTGGTTAAACTCGTTACCACGAGGGTCAATCACTACATGGGACCAAATGACCGAAAAGTTTTTATTAAAATATTTCCCACCGCCAAATTACGGAATGATATCTCTTCTTTTGTGCAGATGGATTTAGAGACATTATACGACGCATGGGAGATATACAAGGATCTCTTAAGAAGGTGTCCACACTTGGTTTACCCTTGTGGCTACAAGTTTAAACTGTTTACAACGGTGTGAATCCCTCAACGAGGCAACTAATTGATTCAGCCGTCGGTGGAACTCTGAATAACAAAACTCCTGAAATAGCCTATGAATTTATTGAAGAGATGTCGCTGAATAATTATCAGTGGCAAGTTACAAGGACAAACCGACAAGATCACCGGAGTTTTCAAAGATCGATCAAGAACCATGATATCGAATCAGGTAGAGATGATGAATAAAAAGCTTGATAGTTTGTGTTCTTCACAGGTACATCCAGTAATGCAGTATGACATAAGTGGAACTATGGCGAATCCTGAGTACCCACCCTACCAACCGAGCATAGAAAGTGAACAGATTAACTATATAGGTAATAATTTCCAATCCAATAATAATCATTATAGTAATACTTACAATCTAGGTTGGAGGAACCACCCAAACTTTTCATTGGGAGGTCAAGGAAATCAAGGAAATCAAAGACAACAACCTCCCAAAAATTTCCAAAATCAGCCATATCCGCAAGAGAAGAAGCCAAACCTCAAAGAGATGTTGATAAAATTCATACTGAGAAAACACTTAGAAGTCAACAAATATAGACTGAAGAGACCAAAAACCGATTAGGGGAACTTACTAAGTCAGTAGGGGAAGTCACTAAAGCAATCGAACAACTTGCAAAATTAATGTCCAAACGACCACAAGGGCGTCTACCAAGCAACACCGAGATCAACCCAAAGGAGAAAATCCAAGCCATAACAGCTCAGGAAAATGTAAGGTTAGATGAACCCATCTCAACAAGTGAAAACAAGGACGAAAAAGGAAAAATTGAGAAAACACAAGAAAAGCTAAAACTTGTAATCAAAGAGTACCAACCCCGTATACCTTACCCCAAAGCAATAAATAGAGACGATGCATAGGAATAGTTCGGTAAGTTTCTTAAACTCTTAAAGAAATTACATATTAACTTATCGCTTCTTGAAGCTCTTTTTCAGATGCCAGATTCGAGAAAATTTTTAAAACAACTCTTGACGAACAAATGCAAATTAGATGAAGATCCACATGTGGAATTAAACACAGTATACTCAGCAATGTTACAGAATAGACTACCACAAAAGAAAAAAGATCCAGGGAGTTTTACTATCCCTTGTTTAATTGGTAGTTTAAGTGTTGATAATGCGTTAGCTGATTTAGGGGCAAGCATTAATGTCATGCCTTATACATTATTTAAACAACTAGGTTTAGGTAAACCCAAACAAACTAGGATGAGTATTCAACTAGCTGATAAAACTGTTAGAACTCCTAGGAGTATTATCGAAGATGTTCTTGTGAAATATGACAAATTCATTTTCCTAGTAGATTTTGTTGTCTTAGACATGGATAAGGATAATCCAATCCCCTTAATTTTAGGACGACCCTTCCTAGCAACTACCAGAACTAAAATTAATGTTGCCACAGGTGAACTCATTCTTCATGTAGGTGATGAATCAATCAGTCTTCAAGCTCTTGACTCGACCAGGACTACAATAGATGAAAGTAAAAAAGTTAATTCAGTTGATGATTAATTTGAGCAACCCTTATTGTAGTAAACACCACAAGGATACGAATCTGAGCCGAAACACAGACTGAGTGCCAACAAAGAAGAATTATATGAGGGACGAAGCCTTAGGGTCGATAAACTAAAAGAATGGAAGACACAATTTAAAGAGGAACAGGAACCGTATGAAGTAAAACCTAAGGAACCCCCAGAAGAGCTCAAAGGAACATCAAACCACTTAAAAATAAGATATCAGATACGGTTAAATAAAGCAGATCCGCGCATCACAACACCAAACCTGAGTTCAAACGAAAAAATTCCTTTTAAGGTATGAAATATCTTTCCATATGAAATAGTTGAGGTAAGCAATCCAACATTTGACACTTTTAAGGTAAACACCTCTCGACTTAAAATTTATCATGAATATAAAACCGATAGCATGAGGGAATATGTTCAAACCTTCAAACCACCATGATTATACAAATGAAGGGGAAGTCTAGCTTAAGACTTTAAACAAGCACTTCTCGGAAGGCAACTCGAGCACTGACACTATCTATTTATTTCTATTTTTGATTATTTCTTTATATTTTTATTCCAAAATTTTAATAAAACAAAAGTTCAGATTTGCAGACCACATGGCTTAGCACACGGCCGTGGCCGTGGACTTGTGGAAGTACAGAATCTCCATACTGACATGAGCAGAGGTAGTACGAATCAAATCCCACCTAAGTTTCGACATCACGGATCCAACTACTCCCCAACGGGCACCGACAAAGTGGCACAGCCGTGCTCTACGACCGTGTGAAGCTACTGACTTACCAGACATGGGAAAGACATGCCCATGCTACCCAACCATGCCAACATACTGACTTGTCACACACGGGCATGGCTGGATGAAAAACGATCGTGTGAATCAGCACACCCTTGGTCAACGGGATTGGGCAAGCACCGAAAGCAAAACTCTATTTAAACCTACCCCCTTCCCATTCTTACTAACAATTCTTCTTCCTTTTCTTCCCCCTTTCTCTCAAAATTCTCCCCCCTTCTAAGCAAACTTTTTCCAACCCTTGAGCCACACCAAAGTCATGTCGAAGAAGTGTAAGAAGGCAAGCATAGTCTCCCCAGTACATAAGTTCATGCCGGCCGCTTCATCCAAACACCAAGCCAAGGGTCTTTGAGACCATTTAGTTTTTATTTTTCTTTTCTCTTTTGCTTCAATTTCCTTATCTTTACTTCTCTTCTACTTAATTTAGTTTATTTTGTTTTAGTTCATGGTTTTAGGTTCTAAAGGCTGCTTGGAAATCACATCGGAACCACGACCACAGCCCCTCCGCAACCTTAGAAGTCACACCCACTTCGCGAACCATCTATCAATAAGGACTCTTTAGTCCATTAGTCTTTTCTTTTAATTTCAGTTTTCTTCTTAGTCCCCTTCTCTTTATTTTTTTTATTTTTAATTATATTATTAGTATATTTTTAATGTTTCTTTAGATTTCCTTGCTACATCTTTCCAGGCTCCCCAATTTCTTCATCTAGTACAGAGATTGTCGGTAGCCACCCCACCAGGCCCATAGAGCACTCCACCACAACTCCTCCAAGCCCTATCTTCTACCACGACTACGCCAACTCCCGGAGTCATTCAAAATTTAGGAAGTGTTTCTCCCCTTCTCTTTTGATTACATTATTAGTTATCATCTTTGTACATTGAGGGCAATGTACGTCTTAAGTGTGGGGGGTAAAAGTACCTAACTTTTTGCATTATTCCAAAATCTTCAATTTTAGTCTTGTTCCTAAGTAATTCTCTCATATTATTAATTAGGGTGAAATTTTTGATGATTTATGATTTTTATTGATATGTTTTTGAGTAAGTTATTGATAATTGTGCATTGATGATTTATACTTTAAGATACTAGAGAATCAAGCATGATAAGTCTATTTTTCAAGAATAAAAAATTTCCTAGGTTGTTAAACTGAATTTGAATATTACCTTGAAGTTTGAAATTTATAGGGATTGATGTCAAATACCGATAATTTTTGTGAGATTTTGAGCCTTATAGAGCATATATTCTTTTTTGTGCTCACTTAATTGATTATGAGTATGTCAACACTGAATTATTATTCTAGAACTTGCCTTGATTATGCATGTTGAGACCACATTATTGATTTGATATACTGAGATGATAAAGGCACCTAGGTTTTAACCCATTCACTCTATTAAAAAGCCTACCTTCACAAATTAACCTTTAGTGAACCCATTTGATCCTAAAAACCCTTTTTATTGATTTACCCACTAATATTAACCCAAAACCCTTTGTATTTATTATCACCATTCTTTTGACTACCCTTCTATCGAGAATTGATTTGATCAGTTGCCGAATTAGTTTATTCCAGTTGATAAAGTTCTTTTTTTATTATGATTCTATTTGATTTGTTCTTAAATATATATATAATCAAAGTATATTCAGTATTAGTAGTATAAAAAGTGAGCTCATACATTTAAATTTCAATTATCAAAGGAAAAGCTCATAGTATTACTAGTTTTAAAGTTTCAATTGATGTAATCATTTATTTTCTAGTTCATTATTTTTAGTTAGGTAATTTGTCAATTTAATCTCGATTCTAAACCTTCTAATTCAGCCTTTATCCACACCTTTAACCTAAGCCCCGTTACAACCCTGTTAAAGACCTTTTGATTTGTGTATCATCTCATATCACAGAGGTGGAGATTTGATTTTCAGGCAAGCCTATGGGATTAACTTTTTAGGTTCGACTTATGAGTGCTTATTCTTGAACCTTAAACACTCTGAGTGCTTTGAGTGAATCTTTAGTTAGGATGTTAATCCTTGTTGGTTTTGAATTAAAAGGTAATTATTTAGATAAGGGAAGACACCTATGTTTTCATGCTACAAATATATGACTTATATTGTTTGAATCTTTAAGAGTCTTTGAGTTAAATTATCCATGTATAAATTATCTATGAATTATGATGAGACATTATTGATAGGAATTGTGAATTGTGGAAAGTTCATTTTAATTGTAAGTTGAGAATTTTGCTTGAGGACAAGCAAAAGCTTAAGTGTGGGGTATTTGATAAACCGTAAAAGTAACATATTTTAACCCCATATTTAGCATGCTTTTGGATAATTTAGCCCTTAATTTATGTAAAAAGGTGCTCTTAATCCTTTATTTTCATGTTTTATACTCAGGAAAGCACCCAAAGACAAAAAGAATGAGAAATCGGCTTAAACGGGCCAATTTGGGCCAAAGTGGAAATCGACACGGCCAGCACTTCAAGCCACACGGCCGTGTCTCGTCAATTTACTTCACACGGATTGACCACGATTTACACGGCCATGCCTCAAACAACAGAATCGAAAACACGGCCTGAAGTCGATTTACAGTGTGTACCATGGCCGTGCCCCTGCCGCGAGAGAGAGCAATTTCACTCGAATTTGGATACTTTGAGGCGAAGAAACACATTCCAATGCCTATCCAAACACCGAGTAGGAAGTATACTTGAATTTGGGACACTTAGAGGCCAAGTAAAGCATTCCAAAAGTCTATATAAACACCATAAGTGTAACCTAAAAGGGACGTGTGGAGCAGAGGCCGAGACATTCGGAATTTGGCAGAAGCTGAAAATTTTGTGGGAATCACTCGAAGATAGCCAATTGATCCACCTCAAGAAGTCAAAATTCTACTCAAGACGACGAATCTCTCCTTCAATTCCTTCAAGAGGTTTTAGGGATTTCTTATGTTTTGTTTTATCTTTTCTCTTGAGATGTTTTCTTTATTTGTTATGAACTAAACCCTTCAGATACCTGAAGGGGATGAAACCTAGATAAACCTTATTATTGTTTTCTGAATCATATGATAAATACTTGATTTCTTCTTAATTATGTGTGCTTAATTCTTGTGTTAATGTAACACCCCAAACCCGGCCCATACGTTATGACCAAATCTGGTATGTCACAAGGTGAAGTGTAATCAAGTCTTAATTAAATCTTAGAAAAACCATCGATTTGGAAGAAAACTTTTTCCGAGTATTACGTAGTCTTTTGAAAACATTGATGTTTAGACTAAAGAATCTCCACTTTTACTTTAATATTTAAACTGCCGAGGTGTCGAGTTTGCTATAACTAGTAAACAAAAAAAACCAAGTACAACCTTGAAAGGACTTATTACATAACAAAAAGCCCAAATTTAAAAAAAAAATAAACTTATAGTAATGCCGAAACTATAAAGAAAAGAAATCAAAATTATGGCCTTCACGAGTCCGCCTCGGCTCCTGCATCCACGAGCCATCGCTCACCGAAAAGTTAAGTAAAAGGGTGAGTCACAAAGACTCAGTGTGTAAAATTCCAACATTATACATACGGCATGAAGCCCATAGTCACACATTGGCCTTAGCCCACATATCAACATACAACATATGAAATGCAAATAGCACAACCCAAACCTAGTTTTTTCATCCGCTACACACCAACCCGTACCAACCAATGACACCGTGGGGATTTCTACAATCAACCCTCCATCTGCTACACTCCATCACGACAGTCATGTTGTTAATTACACACGATCACTAGGTGACCAAATAATATTTCATGGCATAGCCACTGATCACTGTGTGACCAAATAAAATATATATATACATCGTGGCAGAGCCACCGATCACAATGTGACCAAAAATAATGTATGAACATATGTATATGTATCGTGGCAAAGCCACCGATCACTACGTGACCAATTACGCACTTCCCCTTCATATCAAACCCATACCCATGATCTACATACAAATCCTAACAATGCAACATGCTATTCATAACACATCAATTTGCCATACATACATTCGGCTATGGAAAGAAACGATATGGTCACGTACCTGGCAATCCTAGCCTTACCCCTAAGGGCATCACGACTGTCCACACTGTCATTTTTCCAGCTTTTCAGCCCATACAAACGTTAGTACAAATAAAGTATAGTGTGTGAAGGTTTACAAACCTGATAATACACATGACGACACTCTCTATGTCAACACTATCACTAGCCGAAACTATCGCTATCTGCCTACTATTCTGCTCAGAAGCTGGCCCACAACCCGGTGGCCAATCCCGAACAGCAAACACCGCGCGTTTCTTAAACTTTGGGGCTAAGACTACAGATCCAACCCCTTCCTTCGATTTGCTGACATGCGAGTCCATGAATGATCTTGATTAGAAGGTACTATATTGAAACGATGATCACTTAACGAAACATTAGTTTAAGACATAAACAACGAAAGAAAATCGATTGATCAAATTAGGGAGAATTGAAATCCTTACCTTGAAATCCCAAAAGAAATAATATGGTTTGAACATTAACGATTTCTGGCTTAGAAACCTAAGCGATTAGATCTCCTTCAAATCCCGGAATTCCACCCAAAAAGAACACGAGATCAGTGAAAAACATCAATCTAATGATGGCCCTAACAACCAACTAGCCATTCAGCTTTGGTCTCCAAAAGCCAAAAAAAATTATAAAAAAATAATAGTACAAGTCGACACTTACCTCTACAGAAGATTTTGGCTACCACTTGAGAGAAGATTCGGTAATGCCAAAGAAGAAGATTGAAACGGGGTAAATGAGATCTAAGAGCTTTCGGCTTTTAAGAAAGATTTGAAGAAGAGATGAACAAATAAGAGGCTTAGGCATTTTGGCTTTAGAAGAATAGAGTTAGGAGTTTTTGATTTTGGCAGAAAATGAGAAAAAGATGAACCCTTAATTGTCAAAAATAGGAGGAGAGAAAATAAAAGCTATGCTCTTAGGAAAACAATAAATTTTGGCACACCCTTAGCCAAAAACAAATGAGAATTTCGGCATACCCTTAGCCACTTCTAGCCGTTTCCCTCCTTGCATTCAGTGTCCTACACTCGACCACCTCTTCTACCTCTATCCTATCCCACATTTCCCTCTTATCCTCATCTTCCTTTCTTCTGACTCAATCCACACTCACTCCTGCGGAGTCCCAGCCGAAACCACCTCTCACTCCTCAAGCGCATATATTTAAAAAAAACACTCTTTTTGCTTAACATGAGATTCGAACCTACTCCCTTCAAACCCTCATTGTATGCCACTTACCTATGCCCTTAGTGGCACCTCCTTGCCACTTTACTAGCTAGATTTTGTGTTAACTTTCCCATTCAAGTACCCTTAAGGCCCACTTCACCTAGTTCTCCCTTGCAGAGTCTAAAACAAAAATTTCTACCAAGGCTCAGGCTTAACCTCAAGCCTTCCGAAAGCTCTAAACACACCCAAACACACACACAAAGATGGCATACACAAACACATCACAAATGCAGAGCCCCAATCTACTATGTTACGCTTCTACCCCTTAAAAGAATTTTGTCCTCAAATTACCCGTCAAAAGAGGTGAGGGAATTGCTGTCGTATAACATCCTCTGGCTCCCATGTAGCTTCCTCTGATCCGTGATTCTGCCATAGAACCTTAACCAAAGGAACCGATTTTCTTCGCAAAACTTTAACATCACGCTCCAAGATCTGAACTGGTTCCTCCTCAAAAGATAAATCACGCTTTACTTCAAGTTCCTCCAACGGTATCACATGAGATGGGTCTGAACGGTAACGTCGCAACATTGAAATATGGAACACATCATGGATCTTACTTAGCTCTGAAGGTAGCTCAAGCTGATAAGCAACTGGTTCTACACGTTTTAACACCCGATAAGGCCCGACGAATCTAGGGCTTAGCTTACCCTTCTGTCTGAACCTTAGAATTTTCTTCCACGGTGATACCTTCAAGAAAACCCGATCACCCACTGCAAACTCTATGTCCCTCCGCTTCAAGCCAGCATAAGACTTCCGCCTGTCCAACGCTTCCTTCAACCTAGCCCAAATCAACCCAACCTTATTCTTAGTTTCTAATACTAGTTTGGACCCAAAATCTGTTGTTCACCCAACTCCGTCCAACATGTAGGAGTATGACACTTTCGCTCGTACAATGCCTCATACGGTGCCATCCAAATATTGGATTGGTAGGTGTTATTATATGCGAATTTTGCCAATGGTAGGAATTCTTCCCAGCTACCTTTGAAATCGATAATGGAACCTCTCAATATGTCTTCC
This sequence comes from Gossypium rotundifolium, assembly GCA_025506655.1. Lineage (NCBI taxonomy): Eukaryota > Viridiplantae > Streptophyta > Magnoliopsida > Malvales > Malvaceae > Gossypium > Gossypium rotundifolium. Next base: position 133,429,398 of record CP106722.1, read on the forward strand.
AAAATCTGTATCACCCTTTCTGACTGTCCGTCCGTCTGTGGATGAAACGCCGTACTAAAATCCAACTTTGTACCCAACACTTGATGTAACGCCCTCCAAAATCTTGACATAAACCTAGGGTCTCTGTTTGAGATAATGGACACAGGTACTCCATGCAACCTCACAATCTCCGTTATATACAACTTAGCCAACCTTTGTAGAGAGTAATCAACCCGAACTGGTATAAAATGAGCGAACTTCGTCAACCGATCTACGACTACCCATATCGAATCCTTCTTAGTAGGCGTAAGAGGTAGCCCACTAACAAAATCTATAGTGATTCTCTCCCATTTCTATTGTTGAATCTTCATCGGCTGCAACAATCCCGAAGGCAACTGATGCTCTGTCTTTACCTGCTGACATGTCAAACATTTACCTACAAATTCAGTTACCTCTCGCTTCAGACCTGGCCACCAAAATTGTTCTTGTAAATCCCGATACATTTTACTTCCTCCCGGATGCATAGCATATGGGCTACTATGCGCTTCCTAAAGAATCATCCACCTCAATTCCACGTCCCTCGGCACACAAACCTTTTTCCAAAAACACAGAACCCCATCATCGTTCAGATTATAGTCCCCTACTTCACCATGTTGCACTTGAGATAGTCAGGCACTCAAGTCATCATCCTGCAACTGCTTCTCTTTAATCCGATTTATCCATGTCAGCTTTACCTGAAGCTCAGCTAATAAACTCCCACCTTCATACAGGCTCAGATGAGCAAACATTGCCCTCAGATCCAAGATCACCTTCCAGCTTAGCGCATCCGCCACCACGTTAGCTTTGCCCGGATGGTATTCAATCGAACAATTGTAATCCTTTAGTAGTTCAATCCACCTCCTCTGCCTTAAGTTAAACTTCTTCTGGGTAAGGAGATATTTCAAACTCTTATTATCTATAAAAATGATGGACTTCTCTCCATACAGATAGTGTCTCCAGATCTAAAAAGAAAAAACCACCGCCGCCAACTCTAAATCGTGGGTGGGATAATTCAGCTTATGCAGTCTTAACTGTCGAGACGTATAAGCAACCACTTTTCCACCTTGCATCAACACACATCCTAACCCGGTGTGTGAAGTGCCACAATAAACCACGTACTCCTTTCCAGCCTCCGGTTGAATCAAAACCGAAGCTTCCGTTAACACCTTCTTCAGCTTTTCAAAACTTTCCTGTTGCTTATCACCCCACACAAAAAGTACTCCCTTTCTCAACAACTTGGTTAAAGGTGCCGCAATCAAGGAAAATCCTTCAATGAACCTCCTGTAATAACCATCAAGACCCAGGAAACTCTGAATTTTCTTCACAGACCTGGGTGCTTTCCAATCCATGATAGCTTCAACCATCCGGGGATCAACTCTAACCCATTTAGTCGACACAACGTATCCTAGAAAAGTAACCTCCCTTAACCAAAATTCGTACTTACTGAATTTTGCGTACAATTTCTTCTCCCTAAGGATTTGAAGTACCACTCGCAGATGCGAATCATGCTCTTCCTCTGACCTTGAATACACCAGGATATCATCTATAAATACAACCATGAATCGGTCTAAATAAGGTTGGAACAACCGGTTCATCATATCCATAAACACCACATGCATTAGTCAACCCAAATGGCATTACCAAGAATTCGTAATGGCCATAACGGGTCTTGAAAGCTATCTTATGAATATCCGGTTCTTTGACCTTAAGCTGATGGTATATTGATCTCAAATCTATCTTTGAGAACACTGACGCCCCTTTCAGTTGATCAAACAAGTCATCAATCCTTGGCAACGGATACTTGTTCTTGATAGTCAACTTGTTCAGCTGACGGTAGTCAATGCACATACCCATTGATCCATCCTTTTTCTTGACAAATAGCACTGGCGCTCCCCAAGGCAATACACTTGGTCGGATGAAACCCCGATCCAACAATTTTTGAATCTAGGCTTTCAGTTCTACCAACTCTTTCGGAGCCATTCGATATGGTACAATGGATACTGGTGCTATTCCCGGAAGAAGATCTATCCCAAATTCCACCTAACGATCTGGAGGTAGTCTAGGAAGTTCTTCTGGGAAAATGTCAGAAAACTCCCTTATTGCTCTAACATCCTCCACAGTTGAATCTTAGACCTCCAAAGCACAAACAAAGGCTATGAATGCCCTACACCCTTTTCTCATCATCCTTTCATCTTTTAGAGCAGATACTACATTAGACAAGTAGTTCCTCCGTTCACCTATTACTACCACCTTATCCTCCTGACTAGTCTTTAGTACCATATGCTTGGCTAGACAATCTAGATTCGCTCGATACTTCACTAACCAGTCCATACCTAAGATCAAATGAAACTTCCCAAAAGCTAGTTCCATTATATCCGTCGAAAAAACTACCTCTTGCACTTCTAGAGGTACATCCCTATACAGTTTGTTCACCACTACCGACTGACCTAGTGGGCTAATTACAGTCATCTCCCTAGGGATAATCTCAAAGTCTATACTTAAATTTCCAGATACAACAATAGCAACACAAGAGTGCATCGATCCAATATCAATTAATGCAGAAAAAGGCAAACCGAAAATCAAGAATGTACCGGTTATGACATCCGGTGCATCCCCCTCCTCTCGACGTCTTACTGCATAGACTAACCCCGGTTGTCTTGCAATGGTGTTCCCTGCACCTCTGCCTTGCGTTCCACAGCCCTGACCATAACCATCACCCCCTCTGGCTAGACCGCGACCTCTCTGCAATTGTGGACCTCCTCTTCCAAGCTGAGCATTAGTCTGTCCTACTGGCTCCGTGTCACCCGAATCTTGTGGATAGTCCCTAACCAGATGATCCGAGGACCCACACCTAAAATATTTCCTGTCACTTGCCCAACATTCGCTTGAATGAAATTTATTACACCGGCCACACCTATGAGGTCGACTATTTCCCCCAAATCTCACGCCTTGACTCGGCCTATCCAACCTAGGTCTTTTCTGGAAATGCCCCTTTGACGCTGACGACCCAACATTCCTCTTATTCCTATCCATGTCCCTATCATTAATCTACTTTTTGGTTCGCTTAACTTCATCGGCTATCTTAGCCTTTTCCACTAAAACTACAAATTCGCGCTCTCGTTGTGGAGCTATCAACACCCACAAATCATCCCTCAGGCCATCATCAAATCGAACACAACGCTTATGCTCTATGGCCACTATCCCTCGTGCGTAACGAATCAAACGCAGGAATTCTGCTTCATATGCAGCTACCAATCTATTTCCCTGGATCAGATTCAGAAACGCCCTACACTGTGCATCCACATAACTCGATCCGATGTACTTACTCTGGAATGCCAACTTGAAGAAATCCCAAGTAATGCGGTCAGCCACCGACCATCCCTGACCGTAAGCCACCATTGGTATACCTCATCTTGGAGAAGAGACACCACTCCCTTCAACTTTTCTTCCTCCGTGAAGTAGAGATCATCCATTACACGCTCCACTGCTTCTATCCAATACTCAGCTGTACTAGGAGCTACACCAAAATTCCCTAAACACTTCTGCCCCATTGGCTCTAAGTCACTCCGGCACAAATTTTGAGCTCCCTTACCCATCCCTGCTCCCGCTACTCTCTCCAACGCATGGAGCATTGCCTAAGACACTGCATCGTCTCGCCCATTTGGTCCTGATACTCTGCCTCTATAGCTGGTGGCACTGGTATCTCATTTCCGACTCATGACCGTAACCTCCGATTCGACACACGAATCTCGCCTCTACCTACCACGCACACCACGCCCCCTAGTGCTCATTTCTAACGTTCACGATTTATCTGATTAAAAATTTTATAAATTAATAATTTCTTCCACTGATTAATAACAAACAATCTTATGGAAAGTAGTTTCGATAGTAGTTCTTTCAAATTTGAAATTATATCTACAGAGTTCAGTCTCAAGTCTGTATCTCCTAGGTCTAGAAACTACATATATTCAACAACCATATGCATTCTCAAACAGATTATCACATAAATGTATCAAACACGAAAGTAACATCCACAAACTCATCTTCGTCACACAAGGGTATTTTCGTCATTTCACTACCTGGGTATTTTCATAATTTCACCCTACAGGGGTATTTTTGTAATTTTGCAAAATAAGGTATCTTGGTGATTTTACAAAATTAGGGTATTTTGATAATTTCGTAAATCAGGGGTATTTTGGTAATTTCCACAAACCAAGGGTATATTAGTAATTTTACCAAAAATAGGGTAATGGTCCTTTTGGGTTTTAGTTATGAACCTTGGCTTGTTAACAAGTCCTCGCGGCTAAAGTGAAGAGATACTACGCACTAGGTAGGATTTTAGTGAAGAGGAGGTGGGCCACTAGGACCGCTTAAATACCAAGCTCTCCCTAGATCCAATCCTAGACATGCGTATGCCCGCTGCCACACTCCAACCCAACGACTTGTTCATCAACATGTTTAACTAGAGAAATTAAGTCTTATGGATTTTATGAGTTATTTAACTATGCCTAAGGTCCATAAACCCTAGCATAACTGACTATGTCCCCATAAAGCCCATCAAGCCCAACATACATACCATATCAAGGGTTAGAATACTTACTGCGTGGATCAAGTGCCGCTAGACTCGAAGGCCATATCTCAACCCAAAATATTTTTCTTAAACTCACATCAAACTATAAAACACCACTGATCCATTTCACAGTCTGAGTTTTGCAACTGGGCTCTGATACCAAAAACATAACACCCCAAACCCGGCCCATACGTTACGACTGAATCGAATCGGTATGTCACAAGGTGAAGTGTAATCAAGTCTTAATTAAATCTTAGAAAAACTGGCGATTTAGAAGAAAACTTTTTCGAGTATTATGTATTCTTTTGAAAACATTGATGTTTAGATTAAAGAAACTCCACTTTTAATTTAATATTTAAACTGTCGAGGTGTCGAGTTTGCTATAAACAGTAAACAAAAAAAACCCAAGTACAACCTTGAAAGGCCTTATTACATAACGAAAAGCCCAAATTTAAAAAAAATAAACTTATAGTAATGCCAAAACTATAAAGAAAAGAAATCAAAATTATGGCCTCCACGAGTCCGCCTCGGCCTCGCATCCACGAGCCATCGCTCACCTAAAAGTTAAGGAAAAGGGTGAGTCACCAAGACTCGGTGTGTAAATTTCCACATTATACATACGGCATGAAGCCCATAGTCACACATTGGCCTTAGCCCACATATCAACATACAACATATGAAATGCAAATAGCCCAACCCAAACCTAGTTTTTCCATCCGCTACACACCAACCTCGTACCAACCAATCACACCATAAGGATATCTACAATCAACCCTCCATCCGCTACACTCCATCACGACAGTCATGCTGCCAATTACACATGATCACTAGGTGACCAAATAATATTTTGTGGCACAGCCACCGATCACAGTGCGACCAAATAATATATATACATTGTGGCAGAGCCACCGATCACAATGTGACCAAAAAATAATGTATGAACATATGTATATATATCATGGCAAAGCCACCGATCACTACGTGACCAATTAAGCAATTCCCCTTCATATCAAACCCATACCCATGATCTACATACAAATCCTAACAATGCTACATGTTATTCATAACACATCAATTTTCCATATGATAAACCGTGAAAGTAACATATTTTAATCCCGCATTTAGTATGCTTTTGGATGAATTTATCCTTAATTTATGTAAAAAGGTGCTCTTAATCCTTTCTTTTCATGTCTTATACTCAGGAAAGCACCCAAGGATAAAAAGGACGCAAAACGGGTTTAAAACGGACTAGAGTGGGCCAACCCAAGAAGTCGGCATGGCCTGGACTTCATGCCACACAGCCGTGCCCCAATATTTAGATTGCACACGGTCACACCCTGATTTACACGACCGTGCATCGTCGATAAAAAGCCTAACACGGCCTGACCCTGATGTACACGGCCGTGCCTCGATTGGTAGAACGAAGCAAGACCTCTACCCAGATATTGCACGGGCATGTCATAGCCGTGCCTAAATCGACAGAATGGAGACACGGGCTAGACCACGATTTACACAAGCGTGTCAAGGCCGTGCCCCTGCCACAGGAAAGAGCAATTTCACTCGGAATTGGATGCTTGGAGCCCAAGAAACGCAGTCCTAAGTCCACTCAAACACTTAGGATGAATTTCACTTGAATTATGAGTACTTAGGAGCCAAGTAAAGCATCCCAAACGTCTATATAAACAATCCAAGGCAGCAATTCACAAGGTGTTTTAGTAGAGTTTTTCGCGAGTTTTACTCGTTTAGAGAATTACTCGAAGATAGCCAGTTGATCCATCTCGAAGAGTCAGAATTCAACTCAAGACGGATGATCTCTCCTTCAATTCCTTCAGGGCATTTTAGGGATTTCTTATGTTTTGTTTTATCTTTTCTCTTGAGATATTTTCTTATTTTATTATGAACTAGATCCTTCAGATACCTGAAAGGGATGAAACCTATGATGGATTTTGTTATTTGATTTATTGGTTTATATGATAAATACTTAGTTTGTTTTTAATTATGTTGCTTAATTTAATCTAATGTGCTTAGGTGGAGGAGGATAAACCCTGCCTAAGAGTAGATCTAGCATAATTAAGCGGAGTAGATCGGGCACCTAGATATAGGATTACAAGATTTTGTCAGATTAGGGTGAAACCTAATATGGGAGTCCATTGATCGATTTACTGCTTCCTTAGGGGGTTATTATAAAAGAATGAGAGTTCCACTAATTAACCTAAGGTTAGATGTTATTCACTTCGAGAGAAGGTTTAATATAGGTTAGGGAGTCTCACGGATCAAGCTAAGTAAAAGAAATCATATGAACTGAAAGTTAGATAATAAGTGAAGTCATAGGTGGATTCTTCCCGAGGGTATCGTCTTTATCAAATGAGTTTTCCAAAGTCTTTTCCCAGTTTATTCTTTCGTCTTTGCATTTAGTTTAAGTATTTCATTAGTCTTAGATAACTTAATTAATCACTTCATATTTAAGGCTAAATAATAGGAAAAAAGTGAGTAGTAGTACTTTTAGGTTCCTTGGGTTCGATAAGATATTCTTGCCAAAGCTATACTCATTGTTCGACGTGTGCACTTGCCTCTATCGTTGTCATAGTTAGTCTACGTGTTTGATTATCCTTTATAAATTTTAAAACTAGATTGTTTTGCAATGATCAAGTTTTTGGCGCCATTGCTGGGGACTTCTAAAATATTACGAAAGCTCTATTTTTATTACTTTAGCCATTATTTCTAATCTTTAGTTTTATTAAATTTCTAATTTTACTAATCCTCTTTCTTTATTAAACTTGCAAGGTGCCTCTAGTTTATGACTAGAAGAAACCCTAGAGGACCATTAGAATATGACAGTGATATTGAAGCTATCGCTCACAGAAATCACAGAGAAAATAGACGAGCTCTAGACTACCAAAGAGAAGAACAACAAAACAGATCCAATCCTACGGAAGGGATGGCCGAAAATAATCCGCCTGATGCGCAAGATCAGAATGTTCTGCATACTATGTATGATTATGCTAAACCTAATTTGACAGGAGTAGAATCTAGTATTGTTAGGCCTGCTATAGCTGCAAATAATTTTGAATTAAAACCTAACACAATACAAATGATTCAACAGCTTGTTCATTTTGATGGATTGCAGGACGAAGATCCAAATACTCATATAGCTAATTTCTTAGAGTTCTGTGATACTTTCAAAATAAATGGGGTTTCTGATGATGCCATACATCTTCTATTATTTCCTTTTTCATTAAGGAATAAAGCAAAGTAGTGGTTGAACTCGTTACCACGAGGGTCAATCACCACATGGGACCAAATGACCCGAAAATTTCTTTTAAAGTATTTTCCACCAGCCAAAACGGCCAAATTTAGGAATGACATATCTTCTTTTGTGCGAATGACGCAGAAATAATATATGATGCATAGGAAAGATACACGGATCACCTAAGAAGATGCCTACACCACGGATTACCTTTGTGGCTTCAAGTCCAAACTTTCTACAATGGTGTGAATTCTTCAACAAGGCAAATGATTGATTCATCAGTCGGTGGAACTCTGAACAACAAAACTCCTGAAGCGGCCTACGATTTTATTGAAGAGATGTCATTTAACACTTATCAATGGCAAATCACAAGGTCAAAGCCGACAAAATTAGTCGGAGTTTTCAACATAGACGCAGTGACAATGCTGTCAACACAGGTGGAGTTAATGAATAAAAAGCTTGATAATTTATGTTCTTCGCAGTACATCCAAGAATGCAATGCGAAGCAAGCGGAATGTGGTGAATGCCGAGTACCCACCCTACCAACCAGAGCGTAAAACGAAAGCGATAAACTATATAGGCAACAATTTCAGATCAATAATAATCCTTATAGTAATACTTATAACCCGAGTTGGAGGAACCACCCAAATTTTTCGTGGGGAGGACAAGGAAATCAAGGAATTCAAAGGCAACAACATCTTCTAAATTATCAAAATCAGCCCTACCCATAAAAAAAATCAAGCCTTGAAGAGATGCTGACAAAATTCATGGCAGCCACAGAATCTCATCTTCAAAAGACTAATACAAACCTTGATGAACAACAGAAGTCGATGAAAGGACTCAAGAATCAAGTTGGAGAACTTACTAGGTCAGTGGGACACCTCACAAAGCTAATTTCTGAATGCCAACAAGGACGCCTACCAAGCAACACGTAAATAAACCCAAAAGAGCAAATCCAAGCCATTACAACTCAAGAGGGTGCAAGTAGATAGACCCACATCGGTATAAGAAAAGAAGGATAAGATCGAGGTAGCTCAAGAAAAGCCAAAATCGGTAATCAAGAATACCAACCTCACATACCTTATCCCGAAGCATTAGAAAAAGATGATTCAGAGGAACAATTTGGTAAGTTTCTAAAACTCTTGAAGAAATTACATATTAACTTACCTCTTCTTAAAGCTCTTTTCAGATGCCCGATGCAAGGAAATTCTTAAGCAAACTCTTGACGAACAAATGCAAAATAGATGAAGAGCACCATGTGGAATTAAACGTAACATGCTCAACAATGCTACAGAACAAGCTACCACAAAAACTAAAAGATCCAGGGAGTTTTACGATTCCATGCTTAATTGGTAGTTTGACTATTGATAATGCGTTAGCTGATTTAGGGGCAAGTATAAATGTTATGCCTTATGCACTATTTAAACGACTAGGTCTAGGGAAGCCCAAACAAACTAGGATGAGTATTCAACTAGCTGATAAAACTGTTAGAATCCCTAGGGGAATTATTGAAGATGTTTTAGTCAAATCGATAAATTTGTTTTTCGAGTAGACTTTGTTGTTTTAGACATGGATGAGGATAATCCAATCCCCTTGATTTTAGGAAGGCCTTTTCTAGCAACTGCTAGAACTAAGATTGATGTTGCCATTGGAGAACTCATACTTCGCATGGGAGATGAATCAATAGATCTTCAAGCTCTCAACTCAGCTACAGCCATGAATGATGAAGGTACGTAAATTACTCTAGTCGATAATCAAATTATTCAACCTTCATTGCAGAAACACCACACGACATCAAATCTGAAGTCAAACCATAACATCTTAGTCGATTACGTAAGAATCACGTACACTTAAATTCCATAAATTAGAAGAGCGAAGACACAAGCAAAGATGGATCCACACGAAGTAAAGTCGGAAGGACCGCGTAAGCAGCTCATAGGGACATCGAATCACTTTAAAATAAAAGATGAGGTACACGAAATCTTCCACCACAACACGATCAATGTAAGCAATCCAATGTTCGAAATTCCAAGGTAAACACTTCTAACCCCAATTTTTTCATGAAAGAAGAACTACGACATGAGGGAAGATATTCAAACATTTAAACCTCCTTGAAATCTTCAACACAAGGATAGTCTAGCTTAAGACTATAAAGCAGCGCGCCGAGGCAACCCGAACACTAACAATTTTTATTTTCAGTTTCTTTTCTTTCCATCTTTCTGTCCTAATTATTTCATTGAAAACTAACATAAAAGTGTAGATTTCTAGGCCACATGGCCTTACACATGACCATGTCTATGGCCGTGTGGACCACCGAAACCACCACACTGACAGGAGTAGGGCCGTGCAAGTCAGTCCAACCACCCCCAATGTCGCAGATCCAACCACCCACAAAGACGGCACAAAAAAAATAGCACGGTCAGTGCCTCACGTAATGCTAAGATATCGACTTATTCAAAGACGAGCGGACCACGCCCGTGCATTCCATCCGTGCTCCTATACTAACTTTTTAGGAATGGGCATGCAAACCAACAAAACGGGAGTGGAAGGACAACACACCCCACAACACAGATGTGCAATATGGCCGTGTGAATCGACACACCCTCGGCACACGGGTGTGGGAATGTGCCAGATTTGAAATCCTATTTAAATCCCCACAGCCCATCCTCTTTGTCCCATCTTCTTTCTTATTCCTTCTTTCTCTTTTCTTTCAAATTTTTCTTCCCATTCATAGAAAAGATCCAAGACACTTGAGCAACACAAAGATCATGCCAAAGAAACATAAGCATCATCTCCTTAGAGGAGACCTCAACATGAGTTCATGTCAGTAGCTTCACTTAATTGACACGCCAAGGGTTTCGGAAACCTTTTTGGTTCTATTTTTCTTTTCTCGTCTCCTTTATTTTCCTTATCTATACTTCTTTTTTGCTTAATTTAATTTATTTCATATTAGTTTCTTGGTTTTAGGTTCTAAAGGCTGTTAGGGAATCACACACCACAGCCTTCAAGGTCACACCCACTTTGCATACCATCCAACAATAAGGACTCCTTAGTCAATTAGTCTTTTATTTCAATTTCAGTTTTCTCCTTAGTCTCATTCTTTTTATTTCCTTAATCTTTAAATTTATTATTAGTATATTATTGTTATTTCTTTAGATCTCTTGGCTATATCTTCACAGGCTACCCAATTTCTTCATCTAGCAAATTGCTTTTCGGTAGCCACTCCACCAGGCCCATAGAAAACACCATCACCGCCACCAAAGGCGCTAGGGATCATCCAGATTTTGGGAGTATTACTTTCCCCACTTTTCTTTTTGATTTGGCACATAAATTTCATTATCTATCTTTGTACATTAAGGGAAATGTACATCTTAAGTGTGGCGGTAATAGTGCCTAACTTTTTGCATAATTCTCAAAACCCTGAAATTAGTCTTGATCTTAAGTATTTTTCTCATATTATTAATTAGGATGAAATTTCTAATGATTTATGATTTTTATTGATATGTTTTAGAGTAAGCCATAGTTAATTGTGCATTGATGATTAAATTTGAAGGATACTAGAGAATCGAGCATGATAAGTCTACTTTCTAAAATTAAAAATTAAAAAAAAATTGATGGTTCGTTGAATCGAATTTGAGTATCACCTTGAAGTTCAAAATTTATAAGGATTGATGTTAAAACACCCATAATTTTTGTGAGATTTTGTGCCTTGTAGAGAATATATATTCTTTTTCGTGCTCACTTTATTAATTATGAGTGTGTCAACATTGAACTGTTATTCTAGAACTTGCCTCATTTATACATGTCGAGACCACAATAATGATTTGATATACTGAGATGATAAAGGCACCTAGATTTTAACCCGTTCACTCCACTAAAAAGCCTACCTACATAAATAACTCCTAGTGAACCCCGTTGAATCCTAACAACCTTTTTATTGACTCACCCACTAATATTAACCCAAAATCCCTTTGTATTTGTTATCAACATTCTTTTGACTACCCCCTCTATCGAGAATTGACTTGATCAGTTGCCAAATTAGGTTATTTCAATTATCAAAGTTCCTTCTATTAAGTTTTACTTAGTTTGTTCTTAAAAAAATCCAAGTTTATTCAATATTAGTAGTATAAAAGAGCTTAGAGCAATTAAACTCCAATTGTTGAAGAAAAAGCTAGTATTAAAGTATTATCAAATTTTAAAGTGAAGAAAATACTCTTTATTATAGAGTAATTATCAATAGTGGTACTATTACTTTTCATTCGATGTAAATATTCATATTTAGTTGGGCGAATACTTTCATACTATAGGTGGATATCTAACATGGCAGATAGCATTTCTTGGCGGACTCTAGTATCGACATATACTTTCTTCGTTACATCCATAACAAAAATTTATCTTAATAAAACTAACACTTTTCCCATAGAACATAATCTCTACCAATACTACTATTTACATCACAGACATACCATCAAATTGATTCTTACTTGCTTCCTAAACTCACCTCCCCTAGGGCGGATTTAATACGCCAACACAAACACTTAAAAAATACACTACGTGCTCAACACAACAAAAAGGGATAAAGACATGATTTCCCACTTAACATTGAATACAATCAAAAGTTCTTATTCAACGTCTCTTTCCTATATGCAATTATACTTAACATGCAACACCTTCAGAATCATATTTTCTTACTCTCTTTCTCGTCTTTCCTTGAGCTAAACCTCAGATCCCATCATCACACATTAGAACAGATATCACAATTCTTATTATTTCAAGCACATGCATGTTCCTAGAGTTCAAAGCTCTTTGCCTTTGTTAACAACTAACATGTCCTACCAAACCAATTGCAACACCCATATCATTAGGATAATTAGCAACCATCATGCCCTACCAGAAAATTAGCACTCATGTCAATCTAGTTAGTAACTATCATAACCTACCAGTGACTCATCATTCACGCAATCTGGTTAGCAACTAACATGCCCTACCAATGGCCCATCTTATTCCCCTAACTAGTTATCAACTTGCATGCCCTACCAATGGTCCAGACATCTACCATTTTGGTTAGCAACTAACATGCCCTATCAGTAGTCCATCATATCTGGATACCGAGCTTAAACCCCAAGGAAGTCACATCTATATCCTAACACATACGTGCACACACAGATGATTACATGCAACAGATTTCTAAAGTTCCATGAAAAATGGTCAGATCTAAACTCTAAACTATAATAACCAGAGTAAAAAAAAAAACACAAAAGAAAATGAGGGAAGAACCCCCATTACAAACACCTCACCCATATTTATAGCTCACAATTCTCAGAATAACTTATATGTGGCTAATAAGTAAAGCTAACTCACCACCTTCATGTGGCCAACATAATCATTTCTAGGAAAATTCTACCATAAAATTTCAATTCACTTTAGTTAAGTTCTAACTATCTCTAAACAAGAATTCAACTAAATCTAAACAATATACCCATATGATCAAACAAAAAACTATCAGGTCCACAACTCAACAATCTATCACTGACGAATACTAACAAAAGGATTAGTCACACAAAACTTAACACGAAAAACCATTGATTGGTGAGTTCTCACAACTACCACACCAATACATAAAAATTAGTAACCTAAACTTTGCCAAAAGGTGAATCATTCAACCAAAACATTACAGTCTTACCAAACTAAACAAACAGTCATCCAGTCATGGCGCGACAATCATCATTAATACAATACTGGCGGATAGGGCGTAAATCAGCCTTACCTTGGCTTAAACTTAGCCAACTATCCACCCACAAAAGTCAACAACTAGGATAATGTTGGGCGGAGTGTTACAACTATTCTATTAATTTATTAAGATTTAATATTAAATTTAATCTAATATTTATTTTCATAAGTATTATATTAGTTTAATGTTAAAGTGCTTAAGTTTAATCGTAATTAAACTTTCTAAACTCTCTTTATATAAAGAAAGTCATGGGTCATTATTTTTCACACACTTGAATTTAAAAGAAAGTTATAGAGAGAAAATTCTCCAAATAAATTATTTCAAAAGAATTCTAGAGATATTTTCATTGTATACAACTTGACCTCAAAATTTAGAGAAATTATGAAATTACCCCAGTAGTAATTTTGTAGAAAATTTTCTAATTCGAAGCGAGCCCAACGTGAGCTTGAGAATAGTTACCAAATGTGTCTCAACAAGGACTAGTTCTCTACATACAGTTCGATCAAAGGTGGATTTATGCTCATTGGAAATAATTCACCCTGTAAAATAATTGGCATTGGTACCATTTAGATTAAGATGCATGACGGGATAGTTAGAACATTATCAGATGTCCAGCATGTGCCTAATTTAAATAAGAATCTTGTCTCTTTGGGTGTTTTAGACTCAAATGAAGGCAAGATCGTCATTGATTCAAATGGCTTAAAAGAATCTCACAGAGCTCTTGTTTAGATTAGAGGACAGAAAGTCGGTAGCCTATACATTCTGCAAGGTTCAACAGTGTCCAGTTCAATAGTAATGACAGAAGCAGAGGCGAAATAGTCACCACATCACAACGAGGACTCACCTAACATCGTGACAACATCAAAACTTCCCTTTTTATGGATTCTAAATCAAATATGTTGTGGCACATGCAACTTGGTCATATATGTAACCCCTTTACCCGGATTCTATGCCAGAACTAGGCACAAGGCATTACCAGAGTTGAATTGCTTAACCATTCCACTTTAGGATATAAAAATTCTTTCCAATTTAAAACCTTTCATTCACCATCGAAACATCCCTATCATGGGTCAACGAGACCCTTTACACCCACTCGGGATGTTGAGGAACAAAACCAAAACTTTTTAAACTTTTAGAAAATTTTCACCTAAACAAGGGCCACACGCCCGTGTGAAATGGGACACACCAGTGTGGGTAGGCCGTGTGGTCACACACGCCTATGTCCCTACCCCGTGTGGAATTTATTTTCATTTCGACCCTACAGGGGTTTTTACATGGTCGCACACGCCCGTGTGCTTGGCCCGTGTGCTCTACACGGCCTAGACACACCCGTGTCCTCGCCCGTGTGTAAAAACTTGGGTATTCTGTTTATGACGTTAATACCCTCATAAGAGTCACATGGCCTAGGCACACGCCCGTGTGGCTAGCCCGTGGTCGACACTGACTTACAACACTAACATGCAAGGGCACACGGCCAAGTCACACACCCATGGGGCTAACCGTGTGTCACACACGGCCTAGACACATGCCCATGTGTCTACCCATGTGGACCAATTCAAGGTTGTTTTCCAAGCCATTTAACCACCCTCACTTGCATACATTTATACACTATCATATAAAATTCACATATCAACAATTATAGCTCTTGAATTTGTCACATTTAAACCATAAAATGAAGTATTCATCTCATACATGAGGGAGAACTATTTCTGGTATAATTACAAACAACTTAAGCCATCATCTATGGCTATACACAACCAAACCATAAACTCTCTTAGGAAAACACATTTGGCTATCTCAACTATGACTTAATCAACTTTAAAAAGATCCCTATACATGCCATAACTCATAAGGACTTGAAACCTCATACCAAGTGTCTGCTCGATAGTATGAAAACATCTTCGGCAGTCTCCAACCCGAGCTAGTTAAGCTAACCTATAAGAGATGGGAAAAGAAAAGGAGTAAGCAATAATGCTTAGTAAGTTTATATGCAAATAATAATCAATTATTGATATTCATTGATTATACTCAATCACAATGTATTATAATGAGTTTTACTCTTGAACTCATGGTTACCTATTCAACCACTCATAATGCTTACTCATTCCCTCTCTTACCACATTCTAACCATATCTCGAGCTTAATTCTCACATTCATTAACATACATTCCCTGCACTTATCAACACAATTTCTCATGATACAACACATTATAATTTATCACTAAGCCAACTTCAATGCCAAATCACTCGGTGGTCTCGCACTTAGCCCACCATCAATCTTTACTAGGGTGGTATCGCACATAGCCCACCCAATAGATAGTTACGATGGTATCGCAAATAGCCCACCAAATAATAATCTAAATGATGGTATCACACTTAGCCCATCATCATGTGTTGTTATTACACATTTACGTCAATATTTCATCATTAATGTAGGTACGAAGCTAATGCCACATCCCAAGGTAGTCTTACATGGAGTCACCTCTAAAAGTTAATGTCATATCTCGATTATGGTCTTATATGGACATTCACATCAAGTATTGATGCCATATCCCGGATATGGTCTTATACAGGATCTTAACTCGGTGCTGAGGCCATGTCCCAAACATGGTCTTATACGGGACCCTACTCATTTCTCATCTCGATGATAGCATTTTCATATTCATTATAGTCCACTAGTACTTCAACATCTCATTCAACAGTAACTACTCAATTTAGTAGAGCATCAAGCATCAATATAATGCCAAGCATTCTCAAACATGCTAACATAAATGTTGAATCTATCACATACAAACTTACCCCTCGTGGTACAACCACGTACTTTCTCATTTTCAACATACCTGTTGGATCACTCAAATTGTTAAATAACACTCTTGAGTCTCATACACATAACATCTCATCGACATTATGCCCCCTATAGGGTCTTACATGAAATATCATATCGATTCCATGTCCCTGACATGGTCCTATTCAATATCCCACACCGAAGCCATATTCCAATATGGTCTTATACGAGACCTTAACTATCATCATATCATGCTATTCGTATTTCCCACTATTCTTAGATTCAATTCTCTTGACATCTCGTCAAAACATATTTAATACATTCATAGAGTAAATATACATTCCATACAGCATTGGAATATTAAATATCCCGCACGTAATTGCAATATTTGCACACGAACTTACCTTAATATCGAAAGGGTAGAAAGGAACCTATTTGTCCATATGTCTCTTTTCTCCCTTTCTAGATCTAAATCTCATTTTATTTGATCTAGAACAATAGAATTTACTCATTTAATCACTTATAAATCATAATACATCATAATCTACACTTAGGAAAAAATGACTATTTTATCCTTATACTTTGGCAAAATTACGATTTTGCCCCTAGGCTCATAAATCACTTTTCATCACATTTTCTTATTAAACAAGCCTAGCTAAACATTTAATCCTCTTACAACTATCCATAATTCCAATTATTTCATGCATTAATGAACAAACTACAACATTTGCATCTTAGTCACAATTAGGTGTTTTCATGACAACACCTTACACAAAAGTTGTTTCTCATCTTCCTAACATTCATTTTCTTCCATAAAACTCAGCAACCAACATAAACTCTCTCATGGAAAGTCCCTATACTTTTAATCATATCACAAATTAGTCACCTCATTAGCTACTTAAGCTTCAAGGACTCCAAAAACACAAAAATCATCAAAAATTATCATCAAAAAGACTTACTTGCAAGGATGAGATGTAGCAGAAATTTTCAAGCTTTCAAACCCTTAAGCTGCTGATATTTTTGGTTGGAGAAGAAAACAAAATGAAAAGATGATAGCCTTGGCTTATTTCATCTTATTTTATTCATTTTTGTCAACAAATATCACCAACTATTGACCAAAATAAATTCTCTTGTCCCCTTTGCATACTATGGCCAGCCAACTCACTTAAAACAAGGCCAAATTTCACATTTGGGACCTCCATTTAATATTCTATAGCCATTTGGCACCTCTAACAATTAAAATAGAACTTTCACACTTTATGCGATTTAGTCCTTTTTCGCGATTACACATGAAATCGCTAAAATTAAAGCACCAAAATTTTCATGCACCTTTATAAACATGTTATAACACATAAAATAACATGAAAATAATTTTATCTAACCTCAGATTAGTGATCCCAAGATCACTATTTTGACTAGCCCCTAAATCAGACTGTTACAATATGAGCGAAAAAGGTATCATCGTTTTAAAGAAAATAGGTTTTCCAATAGGCCCTAGAGTTGGAAACTTCAATTTCTGTGAGCATTACATTTATGGGAAGTAGACTCGAGTTAGCTTTGATTCGATAGTGCACAGGACAAAAAGGACCCTTAACTACATTCACGGCTCTAGTCGTGTCCAAAGGAGGTAGCAAATATCTTCTAACTTTTATTGATGACCACTCTAGAAAGTTTGGGTTCATTTCCTAAAGTACAAGAATGAAGTCTTCGGGATCTTTAAACAGTGGAAAACCTTAATAGAGAAACAAACTAGGAAGTCCATAAAGTAGTTCAGAATGGATAATGGTCTTAATTTCTATTCAATTGAGTTTATTATTTCTGCAAACGAGAAGGAATTGAAAGAAATCACACAGTTGTTAGTACCCCGCAACAGAATAATGTTGCCAAATAGACAAATAGAACGATACTTAAGAAAGTTCTTTGTATGCTTTCAAATGCAGGTTTAGAGAAAGAGTTTTAGGAAGAAGCAGTTAATCTCGCAAGCTATTTGATGAACCGGTCTCCATATTGAGCATTGGACGAAAAGGTTCCTGAAGGGATTTTTTCGGGTAATCCTCCTAATTACTCTAACCTTAAAGTATTTGGTTGTCCTGCTTATGCTCGATTCAATATAAGAAAGCCCGAACCAAGGTTTGTGAAGTGTATTTTTTTGGGTTTTGCAGTCGGGATAAAAGCTATAAGTTATGGTGCCCAGAAACAAGTAAGATCATCATCAGAGAGATGTTATGCTTGATGAAACATCAATAATTCTATCAAAAAGGGGTTCACTGAGTCAAAACAACACAAAAAGGTCGATTGTTTCGAGTAAGGTGGACCCAAAAATAAAAATAGTTGGTGATGTCACTACAAACAAGGGTGACATCCTGATGAGGAGAATCGCCATGTCGCGATGTCACGTAGAATTCTTGAAACCAATATTTTTTTCAATGCAACAAAAAGTTTTGAAGCCACTCCATCCCAATCAAATACCCCTACATCTCAACTTAAAGATTATAAGCTAGCCTGGGACAGAAAAAAAGTGAGAGATCAAACCATTGCAAAATTACTGTGAAGAAAATTTAGTGGCATATGCTCTAAGTGCTGCAAAGAGCATCAATTCAGTTGATTCTTTGAGTTATTCAAAGGTAGTTCGAGCCTCTGATTCTAGCAAATGGCTTGTTACTATGGAAGAAGAGATGGAGAACTTCAATAAGAACGAGACTAAGCAACTTGTTAAACCACTCACCAAAAAGAAAATAGTTGCTTGCAAGTGGGTGTTCAAAAATAATAAAGGATCAGGCCAAGCTAATACGAGATATAAGGCGAAGCTGGTCACAAAAGGCTATAGTCAAGTGGGGAGTTGATTTTCATGATTTTTTTCTCTCATGTTGTAAAGCATACGTCCATTCAGGCACTGTTAGCTCTTGTTGCATTACACAATCTCGAATTAGAGCACCTAGATGTGAAAATTGTATTCCTTCATAGAAACTTAGAGGAGAGCATTTACATAAAACATGTAGTAACCCGCCCGGTGAAGTCTCAGTATCTGATTATTGTTTAAAGTGTTTTGGTGGATTAAGTGTAGAGATGAGTAAGTAATTTTTTTTGTTTTACTTAAGTATAGAATTTTTTGTATGCGCCATTTGGTGAACTCTTAACTTAGTGAAGATTTGTGGTTTGGCGGACTCTTTTTTTAAGTGTACACCACCCAGATGCATTGGCGAACTTGCATGGTTTACTGTTTAATGGATTTGTTTATTATTAGATAAGGAAAATTAGTTAGTTAAATTGAGACTTAGATAGAATAGAACTAAGCAATTGTAGGTGAAAAGACTTAATTTTTTATAAGTGCATTTAATCCTAAGAATCAAGAGTGTTAGTGGAATTATCTAATTTTTCCACTAAACCTTGTCTTCGTGCTTAATTATATAAGGATAGTAGTGCCTTCACCGAAAAACTTTATGTCTTTTTTGTGCTCATCTTCCTCTTTGATCATCCTTGCATTTTCTAAAAATTCAAAGTCCAAAAAACCAATCCGAAGTTGGGTTTGTTGTAGTTAGCTAACTTATACGTTTTTCGTAGCTCTCTGGTAATTACTAATGAGCCCTAGGTTATTTTTAAAGTTATTTGCATGTTTTCGATTCTACATGCATAAGTTTCAAACTGGTGTGTAAGGAAGGAAACTTCTTGGTTTATGATTAAGTGCTAATGTTTCATGCATGCATGTTTAGATTCAATGAAGTAGTAATATAAAATGTTTAAATAACCTTGTTTTTAGCTCCAGACACTACTGAAGGTCTGAGTGACAACGGCAAAGAACTTGTTATTTAGACTTTGTTATTTTTCTGGTGAGTTCTTTCTTACTTCCATGTGTTGTGATTATCTTTACTTTATAATATGTAAGGTAAGTATTATTACTCTCTAAAGGATGATCAATTTATGTGTGTGAATAATGGTTTGTATGTCTAGGATAAAAAGTATGGGCCATTTTCAAGTTAATCCCTATCATCTAATTCTAAAATGAATGATATGATATGAACTAATCTACGAAAATGGTGTTAACGGAAATATGTAACACCCTAAACTCGGCCCAGACACACGACCGAATCTTGCATGTTATTAAGAAGAATTGAGAAAAACACATTGCAATCTTAAAAGAAATTTAAGACACTTCCTTTGTCAAGTTTAGTGGTTAGTTAGAAAACCTAGTACTTTTATGTTAAAATAATTTTAGGTTGCTAAGGTTTTAAAATAAAGTGACTTTTTGAAGCCCATATTATACTTTCAGGTTGCTAAAAATTTTGTCATGAAAAAGATCCTGTTTATTAACTCAACAATTTAAAAGCATGAAAACTTTGTTTGCCTTTGGTTTAAAGAAAATGTAACGACCGTTCATTCTGCTTATAATTAGAGCATCTAAGCTTATAATCCAAAATTTAAAACCCAATTTAATAGTGGCCTTATTATAGCGTAAAAATAAAACCAGTCATTAAAGATAAATAGAGTTCTTTAATGAAACGAAAGAAAACCATGCATGGCCACCTTGTGCCCCTCTCCAGCCCAGTCCATTGCACTAGGTGCTACCTGTAAAGATGTTAAACAACAAACTGAGTCACAAGACTCAGTGTGCAACACTCAAGCACCACTAGATTGGGCCTTAGCCCTATAGAACAGAGTAACAGAACAATATATGCCAGAATGACACAGAACCCATCCCAATCCTAGATTTCCATCCGCTACACACCATCCATACCTGCCAATCACACCAATGGGGATTTTTACAATCCACCCTCACCGCTACATACCATTGATGGCAGTCATGCTGCAGTTAGCTTCTCATCGTCAAAATCGTGACATAGTCACCAGAACAGATCGTGGTAGGGCCACTACAACAGATCGTGGCAGAGCCACCTGAACAGATCGTGGCAGAGCCACCAGAACGCTTCCCCTTTCATTTAATAACATTTGCCCAACCCCATGCAAACATAATAATTTTAACGCACATGATGCAATAGGTTTCGGTATGCATGTATAAGATGCTCATAACGTATATCATATCATCTCATCATAACCATTTACTTAATATAACAGAAATCACTAACCTGATTTCTCGCCTTTACCCTCCAAGGGTATCTTAATAGCCATACTAAGTTTTCGGCCTTTAACAGAATATATTAATATATTAACACAACATTATAGATGGTGTGAGGAGTTACACACCTAATTACGCACAACACTATACTATCGAAGTTAACGCTCTCACTGGCTAGGATCACGACTATCCGTCTACTACTCTGCTCAGAAGCTGGCCCACAACCTGGTGGCCAATCACGAACAGCAGACATCGCTCTCTTCTTAAACTCAGGAATCGAACCCAAGGTTTGCCTCCCTCTCCAACTTGTATGTTTCTTGCATCCATTAAAAGCCTCGTCAATAACTCACTACGAGAGATATGATTTTAAGTAACCACCCAACTAAGTTAAGGCGATGAACAATAGATAATCGATTACTAAAACAATTAGGAGGAATCTTCTTACCTAATTTGATTGGATCCAGAAGTTTGAAGACTTGGATTAGAACGTTGATCACATCTAAATAAATACCTGATGAGATTCGATTGAAAAGAGAATAGGTTAAAGGAGGTGGCCTTTCGACCAAACAGGGAACACGAACCCTCCTTTCACCATTCGGCCAAAATACCACATCATCTACCTACCTTCGATTATCTTTAGGATTCAGCACCCACAGTCAAGACAGAGAAGATTCGGCAATACCAGAGGTGATGATTCGGCTATCTCCTCTTAAAGTACCCAAGACTAAAATTCCACCAAAGCTTCGGCTTAACCCCATAACTTTCCGAGGCCCCCAATCATATCAAAACAACAAGCATAACACATCAATATGTAGAAAACACAAAAATGCAAAGCCCCTAAATCTTGGATGTTACAAAATAAGTTGTGTAGCCTCCGGTAGGGCAGATACATATTGCAAACTGGATTAGCATAACACAATTAAACATGCTATTGAATGATTCTAAAATGGAAGATGTAAGGAGAGAATATATATGAATGAAACAAAAACATCCAAATGAACCTGACGGTGAAATTTGGGTATGTGGTCGGCATAAAAATGGAATGTTTGAGTTATGTTGTGTTGGCGTATAGTATTAGCCTATGTGACACGCCATTGGCATACTAAGCCTGTTTAAGTTCTATATATGCCATTGGGCGTACTCTGTAATGTTGAGTGATTGGATTGTGCTATTAGTATTATGTTTAATATTTCTATGGAAATCACTAAGTTCTTTTGAACTTACCCTGTTACCCTTTTCATTCTCAGGCTTACTATTGAAGGAAGATGTTACAGCCTGTTTTTGAGTTAAATCAGAACAGTGGTTTTGGGACCACAAATCTGAGGTCAAAGTATTTATTTTATTATTTTATTAAAGTTTACAGAATTATAGGATTATTTTTTAAAAGTTTTGCAAAGAAATTTTACTGTTTGAATGCTTAATTCAGTAAAAAGGACTAAATCACGTAAAGCGTGAAATTTGAGTTCTAATAGTTAAAAGTATTAAATAGCTATGAAATTAAATTGTGGAAGTCCTTAGATTGAAATTAGACCATGATTAAGGTTAATGGACATTTATGTCCATGGTTTATGTGTTATATTAAGGTTTTATTAAAGGTTAATTTAGTAATATGTTTAATAAGTTATATTAAATAAAACCAAAATCAATTTTTACTCATCTTCCTTCATCTTTATTGCCGAAATTGAGAAAAAAAGCTATTCTTTCATTTTTCATTCGATCACTTTGGAAGCAAGATTGAGATCAAGATAAGCTGAGATCGAGTTTAGATTGGGGAAAAGGGAAGATTGACGAGTAGCCGATAGTTTTTATCCGAGCGATACGAGGTAAGTTCGTATAATTAGAATCAAACTTTTAAATACTTGAAATAATTTTAATGAATGTGTATAATTGAATAATTGATATACTTGAAATATGAATGCCTTATCGATATAATCTATTTGTTACCGAGCCCCGTTTGAATCGTAGGAATTCGTAGGATACGAGTGACATGTCACTAGGGTTACCATTTTGGTCGAGCTCCTGCATTTGTTGCAGACTCACCACAACTCGTATGAGCTTACTGATATATCAGCTCATAAGAGCTATCGTCTCGGCTTCAGATGAGCTATCGCTCAAAACTTGTCGAGCTACCGTTTTAGCTCAATAAAGCTTACTGTTCATCAGCTCAGGAGGAGCTTATCGATCATGGCTCGAAAGAGCATAAATGATAATTACTTGACAGACATCGATGTTTATCACCCGAGTATCCTTTGGAGTTCTAATATGTTCAATGGGAATAAATTTTTCTATATGGATGAGTATTGTTCTTGAATGAATTATTGATTATGTGATTAAGAATGAAATGTTGGATGCAATATAGATGGAGTATTGAATTGTGATTAATAGATGATTGCATGTATTAATATGACTAACCTATGGATGAATGCTTGTGTTAGGCATTTGGAAATTTTATGGAGTTTACCTTATATTGTTTGTATTGAATTGGTAGGTTTAATTCTAAATTATACGGGCTTACTAAGCTATAAAGCTTACTCAGCTTTTTTTCTATGTTTTATAGAGGTTCGTTAGCTCGCTTCGTTTTGGAGAAGTCTGAGTTGCACATCATACTATCCAATTTTCGATTGGTACTTTTGAACTTGTGGATATATGTAAATATGGCATGTATAGACTAGTTTAAAATATGTTAGTTATGTTACTTGATATCATGAATTTGGTATGTTTTTGTGTATAATTTAAGCCATGAGATTTGGCTTATTTTGGTACTTGAAATAATTGTAATGAAGTGTGCAATTACGGTATGTTTTGGGCAAGGAATTGATGGAATGAAAATGTGCAAAAGATGTCTTGTTATATATTTGATATATGAATGGATTATGCATTATATTAATTAGACATTTGAGTACTAATTTGAATTGGTATAA
Source organism: Gossypium rotundifolium (assembly GCA_025506655.1). NCBI lineage: Eukaryota > Viridiplantae > Streptophyta > Magnoliopsida > Malvales > Malvaceae > Gossypium > Gossypium rotundifolium. Next base: position 133,453,740 of record CP106722.1, read on the forward strand.
TATAGGTATGAAATGTTATGGAATGGTTGCTTATTGGGTTATGAAATGTTACCATTTATGCTTATGTATGCTTGTGAAAATAGGGTGGCATAATGGCTTTGCAAATAGCCTATTTTTTTCCACACAGGCAGGGACACGGGTATGTGTCTCAACCTTGTGTGACACACGATCATGTTACACGGCCGTGTGTCCCCTGGTGTTAAAATTAAATTGAAGTCAGTATGCTTCACAAGGCCTCACAGAGGGGCGTGTGACCGACCGTGTGGTACAAGTCAGTATACCCCCTAAATGGCACATGACCTAGCACACGGGCATGTGACTTGGCCATGTTGCATAAGTCAAGATACCCTACAGCTTTGGCACTACCGATATTACAGTATGTTTTGGGCAAGGAATTGATGGAATGAAAATGTGCAAAAGATGTCTTGTTATGTATTTGATATATGAATGGATTATGCATTATGTTAATTAGACATTTGAGTACTAAGTTGAATTGGTATAATATAGGTATGAAATGTTATGGAATGGTTGCTTATTGGGTTATGAAATGTTACCATTTATGCTTATGTATGCTTGTGAAAATAGGGTGGCATAATGGCTTTGCAAATAGCCTATTTTTTCCACATGTGCAGGGGACACTGCATGTGTCTCAACCTTGTGTGACACATGGTGAAATTTGGGTATGTGGTTAAGCATAAAATGGAATGTTTGAGTTATGTTGTGTTGGCGTATAGTATTAGCCTATGTGACACGCCATTGGCATACTAAGCTGTTTAAGTTCTATATATGCCATTAGGCGTACTACGTAATGTTGAGTGATTGGATTGTGCTATTAGTATTATGTTTAATATTTCTATGGAAATCACTAAGTTCTTTTGAACTTACCACCTTACCTTTTCATTCTCGGGCTTACTATTGAAGGAAGATGTTATTTGTTTTGAGTTAAATCGAGCAGTGGTTTTGGGACCACAAATATGAGGTCAAAGTATTTGTTTTATTATTTTATTAAAGTTTACAGAATTATAGGATTATTTTTAAAAGTTTCATAAAGAAATTTCTTGTTTGAATGCTTAATTAGGTAAAAGGACTAAATCACGTAAAGCATAAAATTTGAGTTCTAATAGTTAAAAGTATTAAATAGCTATGAAATTAAATTGTGGAAGTCCTTAGATTGAAATTAGACCATGATTAAGGTTAATGGACATTTATGTCCATGGTTTATGTGTTATATTAAGGTTTTATTAAAGGTTAATTTAGTAATATGTTTAATAAGTTATATTAAATAAAACCAAAATCAATTTTACTCATCTTCCTTCATCTTTATTCTTAGAAATTGAGAAAAAAGCTATTCTTTCATTTTCATTCGATCACTTTGGAAGCAAGATTGAGATCAAGATAAGTGAGATCGAGTTTAGATTGGGAAAAGGGAAGATTGACGAGTAGCCGATAGTTTTTATCCGAAGCGTCTGAGGTAAGTTAAATATAATTAGAATCAAACTTTTAAATACTTGAAATAATTTTAATGAATGTGTATAATTGAATAATTGATATACTTGAAATATGAATGCCTTATCGATATAATCTATTTGTTCTGAGCCCGTTTGAATCGTAGGAATTAGTGAGGATACGAGTGACATGTCACTAGGGTTACCATTTTGGTCGAGCTCCTGTGATTTGTTGCAGACTCACCACGGCTCGTATGAGCTTCTCGATATATCACTCATAAGAGCTTCTTGTCTCATTTCGTATGAGCTTCTCGTTCGACTTGTCGAGCTACCGTTTTAGCTCAATAAAGCTTACTGTTCATCAGCTCAGGAGGAGCTTATCGATCACGGCTCGAAAGAGCATAAATGATAATTACTTGACAGATTACTGATGTTTATCACCTGAGTATCCTTTGGAGTTCTAATATGTTCAACGGGAATAAATTTTTTCTATATGGATGAGTATTGTTACTGAATGAATTATTGATTATGTGATTAAGAATGAAATGTTGGATGCAATATAGATGGAGTATTGAATTGTGATTAATAGATGATTGCATGTATTAATATGACTAACCTATGGATGAATGCTTGTGTTAGGCATTTGGAAATTTTATGGAGTTTACCTTATATTGTTTGTATTGAATTGGTAGGTTTAATTCTAAATTATACGGGCTTACTAAGCTATAAAGCTTACTCAGTTTCTTTTTCTATGTTTTATAGAGGTTCGTTAGCTCGCTCGTTTTGGAGAAGTCGGAGTTGCACATCATACTATCCAATTTTCGATTGGTACTTTTGAACTTGTGGATATATGTAAATATGGCATGTATAGACTAGTTTAAAATATGTTAGTTATGTTACTTGATATCATGAATTTGGTATGTTTTTGTGTATAATTTAAGCCATGAGATTTGGATTATTTTGGTACTTGAAATAATTGTAATGAAGTGTGCAATTACGGTATGTTTTGGGCAAGGAATTGATGGAATGAAAATGTGCAAAAGATGTATTGTTATGTATTTGATATATGAATGGATTATGCATTATATTAATTAGACATTCGAGTACTAAGTTGAATTGGTATAATATAGGTATGAAATGTTATGGAATGGTTGCTTATTGGGTTATGAAATGTTACCATTTATGCTTATGTATGCTTGTGAAAATAGGGTGGCATAATGGCTTTGCAAATAGCCTATTTTTTTCCACTGAGCAGGACACGGGTATGTGTCTCAACCTTGTGTGACACACGATCATGTTACACTACCGTGTGTCCCCAGTGTTAAAATTAAATTGAAGTCGATTATGCTTCACAAGGCCTCATGAGAGGGCGTGTAATGACCGCCAAGTGTGGTACAAGTCAGTATACCCCCTAAATGGCACATGACCTAGCACACGGGCATGTGACTTGGCCATGTTGCATAAGTCAGTATACCCTACAGTTTTGGCACGGCCTGATATTACGGTATGTTTTGGGCAAGGAATTGATGGAATGAAAATGTGCAAAAGATGTCTTGTTATGTATTTGATATATGAATGGATTATGCATTATGTTAATTAGACATTTGAGTACTAAGTTGAATTGGTATAATATAGGTATGAAATGTTATGGAATGGTTGCTTATTGGGTTATGAAATGTTACCATTTATGCTTATGTATGCTTGTGAAAATAGGGTGGCATAATGGCTTTGCAAATAGCCTATTTTTTTCCACACAGGCAGGGACACGGGCATGTGTCTCAACCTTGTGTGACACATGGTCATGTTACACGGCCGTGTGTCCCCTGGTGTTAAAATTAAATTGAAGTCAATATGCTCCACAAGGCCTCACAGAGGGGCGTGTGACCGACCGTGTGGTACAAGTCAGTATACCCCCTAAATGGCACATGACCTAGCACACGGGCGTGTGACTTGCCATGTTGCATAAGTCAGTATACCCTACAGTTTTGGAACGGCCTGATACACGGGAGTTTGTGGCCATCTCGAAGGCCACACGGGGGCTTGACACATGGGCGTGTGGTTGGCCGTGTGACCCAAGTCAGTATACTCTCTAGTTTTCACACGGCCTGGCACACGAGTGTGTCCTCGATCGTATGATGCAAGTTAGTATGTATGCCCTGTTTCCACACGATCGAATACATGGACATGTCTACTAGTCGTGTGAGGCACACAACCTGTTCACACGGGAGTGTGATACTTGAAATGTTGAAATTTTTCTAAGTTTCCAAAATTTTCATATGTTATCGATTTAGTTCGAATGCATGATTTAAGCTTTGTATGCTCGATTTAAGTACAAATTGAATGTAAATGAATGATATTTATTGAAATGAGATGATATTTGATAAATAATTATTCTGAACTTAGTTCTATATCCGATAATGTAACACTATTTACCCGTATTCTATGCCGCAACCGGATACGAGTCGTTATCGTACTTAACTTACATGGTCATATAGCTTTGGGCTATCAAATTCCATTCCAAATTAAAAACTTTTCCATACACACCATAATATCCTTACAATGGGCCTACGAGGCCCTAAACACATTTTCAGAAGGTTTCGGAAATAAATCAGAAACTTGCGCGCTTTTAGGAAAATTTTACCTAATCAAGGGTCACATGCCCATGTGAGATGGGACACGCCCGTGTGGTATTTCACACGCCCGTGCCTTGCACCCATGGTCGACACTGACTTGCATCACACGGTCAACCACACGTCTGTGTACTGTACCTGTGGTCGACACTAACTTATTCCACACAGCCTGTCACACGTCCATGTGCTTCAACCGTGTGGCGATTTAAATTCTAAAATCAAGGTGTAGACTTCACACAGCTTGGGAACACACCCATGTCTGTGGCCGTGCCTCCCACACGGCTGAGACACACAGGTCGTGTCTTTGCCCGTGTGTTTACTATTGAGCTTACTGACTTTAAATTCTAACATGCAATGGGACACACGGCCTGGTCACACGCCCATGGAACTAACCGTGTGTAACACATGGCCTAGACACATGCTCGTGTGCCTACCCGTGTGGACAAGAACAAGGCTATTTGCCAAGCTCTTTCATCACTCTAACTCACTCAAACATAATTCACCATCCACCAACAATTCAATCATGCATTTTCATGCCAAATAAACCATTCATATACTCTACACAATCATGAATAACCTCTTCTCATCATTGATTAATAGTATTGAGCCATTAACTATGGCCATATACAAAAGAATTTGTCTATAAGGAGCCAACACACACACTTGGCTAAAATACAAACATTTCACCTAGTCTAGCCCATATACATGCCATACTCAAAATGCTAATTCAAAATATACCAAGATCAGCTGATAGTGTGGGTGATCTTCTGATTATCTTCATATCCCAACCCAGCTCTTTGATTCTATAAAACAAGGGAAAAAGAAAGGGGAGTAAGCTTTAAAGCTTAGTAAGTTTACATGTAAACAGTAAACATCATAACATGTGCTAAACAATAAATAGCATTTCACAATCCAAGATCATGCTTACTCATTCATCTCTTACCACAATTCAACCATATCACAACCAAATGCTCTTATTATTTAACATACATCCCTGCACTTGATCACCACATGATCACATGAAACAACATATCACAATTACACAATAAATCATTCTTAGTAATATCAAACACTCGGTGGTATCGCACTTAGCCCACCATTTATTATTAACAGTGAAATCGTACATAGCTCATCCACAAGAATATTTACGGTGGTATCGTACTTAGCCCACCAAATAACACTAACGATGGTATCGCACACAACCCATTGTGAATAAGTGATAAGGTGGTATCGCACATTGCCCACTAACAAAAATAATTAAGGTGGTATCACACGTAGCCCACCATTATTTACTACGGATAATATTCCGCATCTACATATCTATTTCAACATTCATATGAAATTTATTCATTGTCTACCCGATCCAATCCATTTAAATCATAAGTGCTCTCCAACATACAATGCACCAATAAAAAATAGCATATGAATTTAAGATGCATCATTTACACATAAACTTACCTCGGTGCAAAATATGTTAATGTGCGGTTTAGTCCGAAACCTTGCCTTTTCCCCGGTCAAGGTTAATTTCGTGCTCTTCTTGATCTATAACAACAAAATTCACTCATTTAATACATTTTATTATCATAATGCATCATAATCTCTACTTAGGAAAAAATGACCATTTTGCCCTTGTATTATGGCAAAAATTATGATTTTGCCCCTAGGCTCGTAAGTCATTTTTCAACACATTTCCTCATTAAAAAAGCCTAGTTGAACATTTATTCCTCTTACAACAACCCACCAATCTAACTATTTCATGCATTTATTACTAATTTACAACATTTACAACTTAGTCCAATTTAGGTGTTTTCATGACAACACCTTTCACAAAAGTTGTTTCTCATCTCCCCAACATTCATTTTCTTCCATAAAAACTCATCTAACAACATAAACCCTCTCATGGAAAGTCCCTAAAATTTTAATCATTTCACAAATTAGTCCCCTCATTAGCTAGCTTAAGCTTTGGGGACTCTAAAAGTAAAAAAATTATCAAATAAAACCACCAAAATCACTTACTTTCAAGGAGATAGCTTAGCTGGAAGTTTGAACCCCAAAAACTTTATTTTTCTCTTCAATTTTTGGTGGAAGAAGGAGGGTGAATAGTGAAAGATGATAACATCTTTTGTTCATCTTATTTTATTCATTTTTATCACCTAATTTCCACCAAATTTGACCAATATTTAATACCTTGTCTCCCTAGTCTCTATATGGTCAGCCATCACTCATCCAATGGCCTAATCTCACTTTAAGGACCTCCAATTTGATATTCTTTGGCTATTAGACACCCTCCCACTTATAATGGAACTTTCGCACTTTATGGGATTTAGTTCTTTTTCACAATTTCACATACAATTGTTAAAATTAAAGCATCAAAATTTTCATGCATCCTTATAAACATCCTTTAATTCATAAAATATTATGAAAATAATTTTCTTCAACCTCGGATTAGTGGTCTCGAAACCACTGTTCTGACTAGCCCCAAAATTGGGATGTTATAGGTAATGCCTCTTAACCTATTCCGGTAATGGTTACGGGTTAGGGGTGTAACAGAAGACTTCCTAAAGGACTACGCCAGAGGATATCTACTATTGTGAGACATCTATTAATTTGAATTATGCATAACATATGGGATGATGTCTAGTTGTATTTTGAGATGGAATTGTAATTAAAACTTATGATTGTTAAACAATGCTTTAATGAAATTTTCTTATTTAATTTTATACACCAATTGGCTTATACTTTATCTTAATATTTTTAAATTTTTAATTCAAACACTACAAATTATACAAAGTTTTCGCAAAAAAAATTTTAAGGATGGATGATTTCTAAGTAGCCACACGTCATACTTGGATCCTTTTAAGGGATCTGGTTTGGCGTGTTACACAACAACCTCAAGGCTTTAGGATTGAAGGCAATGAAGATCAAGTATGCCTTCTATAAAAATCTTTGTATAGCCTAAATTAGTTGTATAAGAAGTTTGATTCTTTCATGTTAAGTATTGATTTCATTTGGATTAAGTACGATATTTGTGTGTATCTAAAACATTTAGATGATGGGTCATTTATTTATTATTGTATGTTGATGATATGTTAATTGTGGTTAAGGATTCATCAGAAATAAACCAACTTAAAATCATGCTTAACTCCAAATTAGAGATGAAGGTTCTTGGTGCAGGAAAGAAAAATTTAGGGATGGAAATTTTGAGAGATGGACACTCCGGGAAGTTATATGATAACTCTTGAAAAGAGTTATAATTCATGCCTTTAGACTGGGTCAATTGTCTATACTTAAGTGAACTTAGTTGTATTTTAGGATATTATTTTAACATTTTTAGAACATTTCATAAAAAGCTTGGATGGTGCTTAAATATTATTATTTGTTACTTTTAATTGCATGTTGAAGGGTTGTGTTTGGTGGTTTGGCATGTGCAGGATGCGGAGAAATAAATCAAGGATTGAAGGTTAATCGTGGCAAAAGGTTGGACAGTTTTTCAACATGAATGTTGTATTAAGGCCTATAAACACGAACAAGGTAACTTGAGGTTTTTGCTCTCAAAAGAAGCGGGCCACTTTAGAACTTTTCTGAGTAGTAGATTGATTACGATTTTGCCGAGGCATTTCTAACAGTAAAGGCATATTCTTCGTAATTCGAACCTTCCATATCAACATCGTATATCCCTTATCAATTGTCATAGTATCTTTGCCATCACATCCTTAGTTGTTTATTTGTTAGTTACATATTATTCATACAATCATCTTCATAATTGCCAATACATTTACATTTCTATTCTCGTTTTGCCATAGCATTTCCAAGTATTCATTTCATTAATTCCACATATTGCATACATCATTATTCCTTTTAATTGCCATTACATACTTGCCATAGCTTTACCATAGTATTAATCACATTTTATTATAATAACTTGACCAATTTTTTGCCTCAATTCAATCCTCGTAGGAAAGATACTCACTCATCACTTAATTACTTAATTTGACGTGTATACTTGCACAATCCACATATCATATTCACACGAAAAGTTTTTGGCACCGTTGCCGGGGATTGGTAATTTGGTGAAATTTGGTTTTGTTATTTTACTTAGTTTTATTTAACTTATGTTTTTTTAATTTTTACAGGTTTGTCATCAGTGCATGAGAAGAGGCATTCCTGCTAACAAAGAGTAGCCTTTTGGCCCAGAGATCGAGAGAATTTTGTGAAGAAGGTGAAAAGAACTGAGAAAAATGGCTAGAAATGGAATGATCCGGTCTCAACAATAATCCAAATGGTCAGTATGTTAATCCTCCTATTCAACAGGTGATAGATGACCAAGACAGACCTAGTCGAGAGCATGTTGTTCCAATTTTGGATGATTTAAATCAGGGATAGTCAGGCCATAAATACAAGCTTAGCAATTCAAGCTAAAGCCACTGATGTTTCAGATGTTACAAATAGTAGGACAGTTTAATGGATTACCTGCTGAATATCCAAGACTGCATTTAAGCCTTTTTGTAGACGTTTGTGACTTGTTCAGGCAACAGGGTGTTCCTAAAGACGCCCTGTGACTTAAATTGTTTCCATATTCTTTAAGAGATCGTGCAAGAACATGACTGAATATTTTGCCATCGAGGACAGTAACATCATGGAATGATCTTTTCCTGAAGTTTTTTCTATGGTATAATCCTCTAAATATGAATATCAAGTTAAGTAATGACATCACATATTTTCGGTAGTTAGAGGATGAAACATTATATGAAGCTTGGGAATGATTTAAAGAGTTAATTCAGAAATGTCCGATGCATGGATTTTAGCACTGGACTCGGATAGAGATGTTTTATAATGGGTTGAATGCAATGGTACTTAATGCTTCTGCTAGTGGTACCTTGTTGGATAAATATTACAATAAAGCGTATAAGATTTTTGAATGGATTGCCAACAATGATTACCAATATCCTACCACGCGAGTTGGAACTAGCAAGAAAGCAGCTGGCACCATGTAACTTGATGCAATCGCTTCATTGATTGCTAAGGTATCATCTTTAACTAATATGATTAAAACAATGAAGAGACCAACTGCAGTTCAGGAATCAGGTGTTTATTGCGGTGAAAACCGTGTGTTTGATGAATGTCCATCAAATCCAACATTTTTGTGCTACATGGCTAATTTCAATTGGAATAATAATCCCTAGTCCAACACCTATAATCCAGGGTGTAAGCAACATCCAAACTTTACTTGGAATAATCAAGGTGTGCAAAATTTTAACAATGCTACAAGACAGAATGCCGATTGTGCACCATCTGATTATAATCATCATATGTCGAGGCAAAATGCTCAACAAGGTTAGGTATCATTGTCTAATTCTATTGAATCTTTTTTGAAGGAGAATATGTCCAAAAATGATGTTATGATTCAGAGTCAGGTGTATGATAAACCGTAAAAGTAACATATTTTAGGCCCACATTTAGCATACTTTTGGATGATTTATTCCTTGATTTATGTAAAAAGGTGTTTTTAATCCTTTTTTTTTCATGTTTTATACTCAGGAAAGCACCTAGGGACGAAAAGAACGAGGAACGGGCTTAAAACGGGCCAATTTGGGCCAAAGTGGAAATCAACACGACCTGGACTTCAAACCACACGGCCGTGCCTTGACAATTAACTAGAACACAGCCTAACCACGATTCACACGGCCATACCTCTATCAACAGAACCGAACATAGCCTAAAGTCGATTCACACGGGCGTGTGCCATGGTCGTGCCCCTGTCATGGAAAAGAGGAACTTCACTAGAAAAAGATACTTAGGAGAAAGAAACGCATTCCAAGAGCCTATATAAAGACCCTAAGTGTAACCTGAAAGAGGACGGCCAGTGAGGCAGTCAGCTAGGCCAAGGAGCCAAGCCAGAAGGCCAGATTTGTGGGAATCACTTGAAGATAGCCAGTTGATCCATCTCAAGAAGCCGAAATTCTACTCAAGATGGCGGATCTCTCATTCAATTCCCTCAGGGGGTTTTAGGGATTTCTTTTGTTTTGTTTTATCTTTTCTCTTGAGATGTTTTATTTTATCATTATGAACTAAACCCTTCAGATACCTGAAGGGGATAAAACCTAAATGAATCTTGTTATTGTTTTCTGAGCTGTATGATAAATACTTAGTTTGTTCTTAATTATGTGTGCTTAATTCTTGTGTTGATATTTCTAGGAAATTAATTCAAGTGTGATGTGCTTAGGTGGTGGAGCAAAAGTCCCTGCTTAAGAGTAGATCTATCATAATTAAGCAGAATTGATCGCGCGCCTAGAGATAGGGTGACGAGATTTTGCCGGATTAGGGTGAAACCTAATATAGGAGTCCATAGATCGAGTAAATGCAATTCTAGGGGTTTTAATTAGAAAGAGATTTCAGTTAATCAACCTAGGTCTAGACGTTATTCACCTTGAGAGAGGGTTTAATATAAATTAGGGAGTCCTACGGATCAAGCTAAGTGAATAAATCGTCTGGTTCAGGGTTAGATAACAAGTGAAGTTTAGGTGGATTCTTCCTAAAGGTATCGTCATAATCAACTAAGTTTTTCTAAAAGTTATTTCTTCAATTTGTTCTTTTTGTCTTTGCGTCTTAGTTTAGCAATTAGTTAGTTTTTTATTTAATCAACCAATCACTTCATATTTAAGCTAAATAATAGAAAGAAAGTGAGTATTAGTACTTTTAGTTCCTTTGGGTTGGACAATCCGGTCTTGCCTAAACTATACTACTGTTTGATAGGTGCACTTGCCTTAAGTCGTTGTCAGAGTTAGTTTCCAGGTTCGATCATTCTCTTTATAAATTTTAAAACTCGACAATTAGACGATCAAGTTTTTGGCGCCGTTGCCAGGGAACTAAAATATTAAGAAAGCTCAATTTTATTACTTTACCCATGATTTTTATTTTGATTTTTTTCACAATTTATTTTATTTTTGCTAATTTTCTTTCTTTCTTTTCCTAGCAGGTACCTCTAGTTCATGACTAGAAGGAACCCGACAGGACCTCTAGTATATGACGGTGATATTAAAGCTACCACGCAGAATCGCAGAGAAATCGAAAAGCCTTAAATTACAAGAAGAAGCGACAACAAGGCAAATCCTATCCTCTCTGAAGGGATGGATGAGAATAATCCACCACGAAATGTGGCAGATGCTCCGCGTACTATGTATGATTATGCTAAACCTAATTTAACAGAAGCAGAATCTAGTATTGTTAGGCCAGCTATAGCTGCTAATAATTTTTAATTAAAGCCTAACATTATACAAATGATTCAACAAGTTATTCAATTTGATGGTTTGCAGGACGAAGACTCGAATACTCATATAGAAAATTTTTTAGAGTTCTGTGATGCCTTCAAAAATAAATGGAGCTTCTGATGATGCCATACGTCTTCTGTTATTTCCATTTTCATTAAGGAATAAAGCCAAACAGTGGTTAAACTCGTTATCATGAGGGTCAACCACTACATGGGATCAAATGACCGAAAAATTTTTATTAAAATATTTCCCACCGGCCAAAACGGCCAAATTACGGAATGATATCTCTTCTTTTGTGCAGATGGATTTAGAGACATTATACGACGCATGGGAGAGATACAAGGATCTCTTGAGAGGTGTCCACACCATGGTTTACCCTTGTGGCTCCAAGTCCAAACTTTCTATAACGGTGTGAATCCCTCAACGAGGCAACTAATTGATTCAGCCGCCGGTGGAACTCTGAATAACAAAACTCCTAAAGTAGCCTATGAGTTTATTGAAGAGATGTCGCTGAATAACTATCAGTGGCAGGTTACAAGGGCAAAACCAATAAAATCAACCAGAGTTTTCAACCTCGATGCAATAACCATGCTATCAAATCAGGTAGATATGATGAATAAAAAGCTTGATAGTTTGCGTTCTTTACAGGTACATCCAGTAATGCAGATGCGACGCAAGTGGAAGTGTGGCGAATCCTGAGTACCCACCCTACCAACCGAGCACAGAAAGCGAACAGATGAACTATATAGGTAACAATTTCAGATCTAATAATAACCCTTATAGTAATACCTATAATCCAGGTTGGAGGAACCACCTAAATTTTTTATGGGGAGGTCAAGGAAATCAAGGAAATCAAAGACAACAACCTCCTCAAATTTTCAAAATCAGCCCTATCCACAAGAAAAGAAGCCGAACCTTGAATAGATGCTGACAAAATTCATGGCAGCCACAGAAACTTGTTTCCAAAAAACTGAGACAACACTCAGTAATCAACAAGCATCAATCAACAGGATCGAGAGCCAAGTTGGAGAACTTACTAAGTTAGTTGATCAACTTAATAAGATAGTTTCTAAAATTCGATCAGAGATTTTTGAACGACCACAAGGGCGTCTACCAAGCAACACTCAAAAAAACCCAAGAGAGCAAATCCAAGCCATCTCAGCTCATGATAGTATAGGGTTAGATGAACCCAACATAATACAAGAAAACAAGGTAGAAGAAGGTAAGGTAGAGTACCAACCTTGCATACCTTATCCCAAAGCAATGAAGAGAGACGATACAGATGAGCAGTTCGGTAAGTTTCTTAAGCTTTTAAAGAAATTACATATTAACTTACAGCTTCTTGAAGCTCTTTTTCAAATGCTAGATTCGAGAAAATTTTTAAAACTTTTGACAAACAAGCGTAAGTTAGACGAGGAACCGCATGTGGAACTGAACGCGGTATGCTCAGGAATGTTATAGAATAGACTACCACGAAAGCTAAAAGATCCAGGGAGTTTTACAATTCCATGTTTAATTGCCAGACTAACTGTTGATAATGCATTAGCTGATTTAGGGGCAAGCATAAATGTCGTGCCATATAAAATGTTTAAACAGCTAGGTCTAGGGAAACCCAAACAAACTAGGATGAGCATACAATTAGCTGATAAAACTATTAGAATTCTTAGGGGTATTATCGAATATGTTCTCGTAAAAATTGATAAATTCATTTTCCTAGTAGATTTTGTTGTCTTAGACATGGATGAGGATAATTCGATTCCTTTAATTTTAGGAAGACCCTTTTTAGCAACTACTAGGACTAAGATTGATGTCGACAGGAAATGTGACACCCCTAACCCGTGTATGTTGTCGGACTAGGGTTACAAGGTGTTACTCAACTAACCACCAAGTTCATTCAATCACATGGATCATAATACTTAAGAAATGATATTACGATAAACAAGCCATCACAAAATAATATCAATTGCATTATATACAATAAAATAAGTAAACTCGATCAAATTACAAATTACTATTCATTTGGTCATTTTTAAGAGTGTGGCCAAAAATACTCATGTTTATAATGACCTTACTAATGCAAATCAACAATTACTAAAACCGAACATGAAACATCTATATACATATTCCTTCAATGCCTATCGATAGTAAATATACCAACTTTTATATCAACTATCGAACATCCAATCATAATATAGAACACTTTTCTTAGAAGATCATAGTTAAAACAACAAAACCCAAACATAACTCACATTAACTAAAACATGTGAATCTACTCTCGTTCCCTAACGCACATAAGAACCATGACCGAGTATGCCCAACCAAATTACAAGACTCATAAAACCTTTCATACCAAATATGCAAGTTTGTTTACAACATTATACAAATATCATGATCAAGTATCATAACTATAATTTAGCTCAAATCAATCAAACCATTTAACCTAAACATCAAACATACGTACCATGAGATGTATTTAATAACAAAATTCTATCATCAACAAATATTCCCAAATTTAAGCATCATGTTCAAATATAATCGAACTCAAGCTTAGAAATTAAATAGTTTAACTAATCACCTTTCTTAATTACATCATGAAACATACCTTCTTTATAACATACTAACATGGCGAATAATACAAGTAAGTATACCTTATCTTGATCATTAATATCTCACACATAACGTAGAATGCAATAACTTTCATGATAAGTTTATAATATATTCTAACATGCACAATTAAAATCACCAAAATCAAGCATGAATAAACCATATTCAAGCATAAAAGTATAGCCATTTTCGCATGGCCTTTATACATCATATTCGATAAAAAACTCATAAGTAAAATAATATAGCCTATGCATGCCATAGTTCTCAAAACTTGACCCATCAAAAGAGTACCAAAGATAGATGATAGTATGATGAGCTTCCAAGATGATCCCCAAGCATGAGCCAAGCTCCCAAATGAAATCTACAATTTCAAAGAACAACCGAGAACAAAGTAAGCTTTCATAGCTTAGTAAGATTTAAGCAATTTATACTTATATACAAGCTTATTTGAGATTTCAAAACCTAATTCATTTAAAACATCAATACCAAAAAGTCAAACATTCAAAGGTTGAATTCATAACCACTTTATATGCTTATACCAATATCCATATATCACTATCACATAATAAATAATTAGCATATATGTATAATACTTTCCGAATCTTCTACTTACATTTTAGCTACCATCAATCTCAAGTTAATAGGCATAATACATACCTCTAGTTTACTTACCTCTCTAAACTTAACCATTCATGTGAAACATGTGATAGTATACTCAATCATATCCGTATACTTAATAGCATTAGTATTAGAAGTCTTTTAATGAGCTTCATACCTATATATTGGTTAATAAGATTTAGTAACATATCGCACACTTAACGCCGTTACTCAACATTTCTGCACACTTAGTGCCAATTTTCTCGTAACGTATCGCCCACTAAATGTCGTTACTTAACATTTCCGTACACTTAGTGAATTTTCCCGTAACGTATCGGACACTAAGTGCCGTTACTTAACATTTTCGCACACTTAGTGCCATGGGACCGGTTTCGTACACTTAGTGCCCGGTTATAATTTTGTACACATAGTACCTTTTTGTAGACCTATAATTCATTCACATGTGCACTATATATATATATATATATATATATATATATTCAAGATCAAATCCATAGCATTTCATGAACGCACATACATACAAGCATAACATTATTATTTCATACCCAAATATAAATTTCATATTCGGCTATAACAATATCATGTAACTTACCACCCTTTAACATAGACATATTATAAAGAAAATTCAATTTAACTCAATTGCTTAAAATCTTACCTTGGAAATTATCGGATTAAGCTTCCGGCAATTCGTTTAATTTTGCTTTTCCCCGATCTGATCCCGTGTCTTTATTTTCTTGATCTAAATAAATTCCAAATTTAAGCTTATTCAATATATTTTCATTCAATTTAATATAAAAATCACATAAATGGCAAATTACCATTTTACCCTTGACATTTGCAACTTTTACAATTTAATCCAATTCTCACAAAACACAAAATATGTTAAATTTACATATTTTAAGCTAGGGCCGAATGTTCCCTAAGCTTATACAAGTCCCCATTTTTCATAAATTATACAATCTAGCCCCTCAATTTACTATTTTTGAATTTAGTCCTAGATACTCAATTTAATCAAAATTTCCAACACAAAAAATCTAATAATCTAACACATATATTTTATTTAAAATCATCAACCATCACAAAACATGAGTATTATCAATGGCCGAATATTAAACAAGCATCAAATTCAAAAATTCCAACATAGGTCGAGTAATATACAAAGCAACGATCTCAAATATATAAAAATTATCAAAAAAACTAAAATTAAATCATACCTTAATCAAGATTAAGAAATGCCGAAACCCTTAGAGCTTTTTCTCTTCTTTTCCGCTTTTAGTTTCGGTCAAAAGCACCCAAAACGATGAACATGCAATGTTCTTTTTTGTTTTTATTATTTTAATGTTATAATATAATACATATTTTATTATAAGCTTAATATATAAAGAAAAACAAATATAAAATGCTTCATAAAAGCTTAGTGTTGTCCACTAGCATGCTAAAAGGGCCAATTTACAACCTTAATCCTCTTATAAAAGAAGACAAAACAGTTTAGTCACTCAATTTAATAAATGGCTACTTTTACCACTTATGCGATTTAGTCCTTTTCTTTAAATTAAACATACAAACAGTCAAATAAATTCACGAAATTTTAGCACATGCTCAATCATATATATTTAACACGAAATATAATATTAAAATATTTTTTACTCGGATTTGTGGTCCCAAAAACCACCTTTTCAGTCAGGGGTAAAATCGGGCTGTTGCAACTCTCCCCCTTAAGGGATTTTCGTCCCCAAAATCTTACCAATGAATAAATGGAGGTAACGTTCTTTCATTGATTCCTCAGTTTCCCAAGTTGCTTCCTCAACCCCGTGCTTATGCCGCATAACTTTAACCTACAAGATTTTCTTATTTCGCAACTCTTTCACTTCACGAGCTAAGATGCGAATCGGTTCTTCCTCATAAGTTAAGTCGGGTTGAATTTCAATCTCTGATGGGATGATCACATGAGAAGGATCAGATCGGTATCGTCGAAGCATCGATACATGAAAGACATTGTGAATCTTGTTTAGCTCAGATGGCAACATGAGTCTGTACGCAACCGGCCCAATACGCTCAATAACTTCATACGGCCCAATGAATCGCGGACTCAGTTTTCCTCTAAGACCAAATCTAAGTATCTTTTTCCATGGTGAGACTTTCAAAAATACTCGGTCACCCACCTGAAACTCTATATCTTTACGTTTCAAGTCCGCATACGACTTTTGGCGATTTGAGGTGACTTTCAAACTTTCTTAGATTACTTTTACTTTCTGATCAGTCTCTCTTATTAAATCAACCCCGTGTATCTTGCCTTCACTTAGCTCGGTCCAATATAGGGTGCACGAAATTTTTGACTATACAAAGATTCGTATGGTGCCATTTTGATACTCGATTGATAGCTATTATTATACACAAATTCAATCAAAGGCAAGTATCGATCCCATGCACCCTCAAACTCAAGAACACAACATCTCAACATATCCTCGAGTATTTGGATAACACGCTCGAATTGACCATCCGACTGAGGGTGAAAAGCTATACTGAAATGCAACTTGGTACCTAGAGCATCCTGTAGTTTCTTCCAAAACTGCGATGTAAACCTCGGATCTCTATCCAAAACAATAGAAATAGGTACTCCGTGTAATCGTACGATCTGCGATATGTACAACTTAGCTAACTTACTGAGTGAAAAAATTGTACATACCAGAATAAAATGGGCCTATTTCGTCAATCTATTAACAATAACCCAGATTGAGCCTTTCTTCCTCGGCGTCAACAGTAAACCCAATACGAAATCCATTGTGACTCTATCCCACTTCCACTCAGGTATCATAATCGGTTGGAGTAGTCCCGATGGCACCTGATGCTCGGCTTTCACTTGTTAACACTTCGACACATAGTCTAAAATGTCTCGTTTCATACCATGCCACCAGTAATGCTGTCTCAGGTCATTATACATTTTCGTGCTACCCGAATGAATCGACAATTTACTATTACGAGCTTCGTCAAAAATCATTCAAATCAATTCAGGGTGCTTAGGCACACATATCCAATTTTTAAACCGTAGACACCCCTCAGCATCTAATTGAAAATCTGAATCGGCACTCGAGCCATATTGACTCCTTTTTCCTATTAAGTCATCATCAACCTCTTGAGCTTCACGAATCTATTGTAAAAATAGTGGTCTCGTCTTCAATTCTACAATAATCATACCATCACCGATCATAGCTACATCCGCATTCATTGCGCGTAAAGCAAATAGTGAATTTCGGCTAAGTGCATCAGCAACCATAATAGCCTTCCCTAGGTGATAGTCAATCACAAGCTCATAGTCTTTTAACAGTTCCAACCATCATCGTTGTCTCAAATTCAGATCCTTCTAAGTCATTAAATACTTTAGACTCTTGTGATCCGAATAAATGTGGCATTTCTCACCGAATAGATAGTGACGCCATATTTGTAAAGCAAAAACTATAGCGGCCAACTCAAGGTCGTGCGTTGAATAATTCCTCTCGTGTAGTTTCAACTGTCTCGAAGCGTAGGCTACAAATTTACCCCCTTGCATCAAAACACAACATAGCCCATATAAGGATGCATCGCTGAAAATAACGAACTCCTTACCCGACTCTGGCTGAACCAACACTGGAGCTTTCGTTAGCAAATTTTTTAGCTGATCAAAACTCTTTGGCACCTATCTGACCACTCGAATTTAACGTCTTTCTGTAATAGCTTTTGTCATCGGGCTGCTATCATAGAAAATCCTTTCACGAAGCGTTTATAATATCTGACAAGTCCCAGAAAGCTACGTACCTCAAAAACATTTGCGAAGGTTTCCAATCTAGTATAGCCGAGATTTTACTCGGGTCAACCCGAATGCCCGATGTTGAAATAACATGCCCCAGGAAGCTAACTTCATTCAACCAAAACTCACATTCTTGAATTTTGCGTATAACCGCTTATCACGCAAAATCAGAACGCCAAATGCTCCAAATGCTCGTGAATAGATGATGTCATCTTCATACAACGTGAATAGATCTAAATATGTCATCGATCCATGAATACAACCACAAATCGATCTAGATACGGTCTAAATACCCGATTCATCAGATCCATGAAAATAGAAGGGGCATTAGTAAGTCCAAACGGCATCACTAAGAACTCGTAATGGTCATATCTCATCCAAAAAGTAGTCTTTGGTATATTTGAGTCCCTAACTCACAACTGATAATACCCTGACCTCATATCAATTTTTGAGAACACCAAGGTCCCCTTAAGCTGATCAAAATTAGAGTTGTCCCTAGCACTAGTTCAATACCAAACTCTACCTCTCGAACAGGTGGCAATCCCGGTAATTCCTCCGAAAACACATTCGGATACTCACAAACAACCGGTACAGATTCAACCTTCTTTTTGGTTACCTTGCTGTCAATCACATACGCAAGATAAGCTTCGCAACCCTTTCTCAAATACTGCCGAGCTAACATTAAAGATATCACAGCTGGTATCCCATTCAAATCCGTAGATTCAATTTGAATTATCTGGTTATTCTGGCACCTCAAATCAATAGTCTTTCATCTATAATTCACTACTGCGTTGTGTACCGTTAACCAATCCATACCGAGGATAATATCAAACTCATCAAATGGTAGTAACATCAGATCGGTCGAAAAACATGAGTCTCAAATCATTAAAGGACAAATCTTGCACACTTTATCAACTTGCATACACCGACTCAAGGGGTTCGAAACCCGAATCACAAACTCAGTAGACTCAACAGGTAGAGTCTTACCGGATACTAATGTTTCACACACATATGAATGAGTTGAGCCGGAATCAATCAAAGCAGTTACACTAGTATTAAGGAGAGTAAAAATACCGGTAATGACATCTGGAGATGAAGCCTCTTCTCTGGCACGAATGGCATAAGCTCTAGCCGGTGCACAGGCCTCTGATCCAATAGCCATATCTGAAGTCCCCCTCTGTGCACCACTCCTAGCTCCCACATTACGCGATGGTCTACCTCTAACTGCAGTGCTGCTTGGTCTCGCACTCTGAGCAATACCCTTTTAGCAGTCTCCGAGAAATCTCGAATGTAATGATCCTGCGAACCATACTTATAACAAGTGCGATTAATAGATTTACCCCCAGCACTCACTGAAATGCTGTCTGCCGCACTGCTGACACTCAGGCTTACTCAATCGAGTATTGCCAACACTAGCAACTGATGTAGCCCGAGAACTCACGGTGGTCATTCTTGTATAAAAATCCCTGTGTTAGGTTTGGACTGGCTACCATCATTCTTGAACTTTTTCGTTGACATTTGAGGAAATTTACCCGCAGATCTCTTTCGGAAGT
Organism: Gossypium rotundifolium; assembly: GCA_025506655.1. NCBI lineage: Eukaryota > Viridiplantae > Streptophyta > Magnoliopsida > Malvales > Malvaceae > Gossypium > Gossypium rotundifolium. The sequence goes on from CP106722.1 coordinate 133,473,642, forward strand.
CTTTAGCTTCAAACTCAACTTTCGCTTTTCTTTTCCTAGCTCTTCAGCTTTACAAGCTCGTTCAACTAGTACTATGAACTCGTTTATTTCAAGGATGCCAACCAAAAGCTTTATATCTTCATTTAAACCTTCTTCAAATCTCCGGCACATAGAAGCCTCAGATGAAACACATTCACGAGCGTAGCTACTAAGTCTAACAAACTTGCGCTCGTATTCAGATACGGCCATACGACCCTACTTAAGCTCAAGAAATTCATTACGTTTAGAGTCTATGAATTGCTGACTTATGTATTTCTTACGGAATTCGTCTGAAAGAAGTCTTAGGTAACTCTCTCTTTCAGAACAACTGATACAAGAGTATTCCACCAATAGTAGGCAGAATCCCGTAATAATGATATAACACACTTCATGCATTCATCGGGTGTGCAAGATAGCTCATCGAAAACATGAATAGTATTATCAAGCCAAAATTTAGCTCGGTCAGCATCATCATCATCTTCGGCTCTAAATTCTTGAGCCCCGTGTTTTCTAATGCGGTCAATCGGGGCTTGCTTGCTCTCTCAGGATTTACGATCGAGGTTACCACCAATACTACGGGGGGAGTGTTCTGATTCATTTTGTTCAACAACCGGATTGGCTCGAATATACTAACCGAACCAATCATTCATCATACCATAAAAGGCTTGTTTAGCCCCCTCATCGGGATTACTCGAAGCTGGTTGAGATTTCTCGGCGCGGTCCCTTACACGGGAACAGGCACCACACTCTCAACATCGTCAGCTAAAGCTCGCTCGGGATCAGGATCCATTTACAAAGATAGAAGAAATAAACAAATTTCACTGCCAGAAGTCATCATATTATCACATTATAAATTATGGCATGTATAGCTAGACTCACACGAGCTGCGTTAGTTTGAGAATCGACTAAACCGTAGCTCTGATACCAATCAAATGTAACACCCTTAACCCGTGTCTGCTGCTAGATTAGGGTTACGAGGTGTTACTCAACTAACCACCAAGTTCATTCAGTCACATGGATCATAATACTTAAGAAATGATATTACAATAAACAAGCCATCACAAAATAATATCAATTGCATTATATACAATAAAATAAGTAAACTCGATCAAATTACAAAGCACTATTCATTTGGTCATTTTTAAGAGTGTGGCCGAAAATAATCATGTTTATAATGACCTTACTAACGCAAATCAACAATTACTAAAACTAAACATGAAACATCTATATACATATTCCTTCAATTCCTATCAACAGTAAATATACCAACTTTTATATCAACTATCGAACATCCAATCATAATATAGAACACTTTTCTTAGAAGATCATAGTTAAAACAACAAAACCCAAACATAACTCACATTAACTAAAACATGTGAATCTACTATCGTTCCATAACGCACATAAGAACCATGACCGAGTATGCCCAACCAAATTACAAGACTCATAAAACCTTTCATACCAAATATGCAAGTTTGTTTACCACATTATACTAATATCATGATCAAGTATCATAACTATAATTTAGCTCAAATCAATGAAACCATTTAACCTAAACATCAAACATACATAACATGAGACGTTTTTAATAACAAAATTCTATCATCAACAAATATTCCCAAATTTAAGCATCATGTTCAAATATAATTGAACTCAAGCTTAGAAATTAAATCGTTTAACCAATCACCATTCTTAATTACATCATGAAACTTACCTTCTTTACAACATACTAACATGACCGAATAATACAAGTAAGTATACCTTATCTTGATCATTAATATCTCACACATAACGTAGTATGAAATAACTTTCATGATAAGTTTATAATATATTCAAACATGCATAATTAACATCACCAAAATCAAGCATGAATAAACCATATTCAAGCATAAAGTATAGTCATTTTGCATGGCCTTTATACATCATATTCGATAAAAAACTCATAAGTAGAATAATATAGCCTATACATGCCATAGTTCTCAAAACTTGACCTATCAAAAGAGTATCAAAGATAGATGATAGTATGATTAGCTTCCAAGATGATCCCCAAGCACAAGCCAAGCTCCCAAATGAAATCTACAATTTCAAAGAACAACCGAGAACAAAGTAAGCTTCCATAGCTTAGTAAGATTTAAGCAATTTATACTCATGTACAAGCTTATTTGAGATTTCAAAACCTAATCCATTTATAACATCAATACCAAAAAGTCAAACATTCAAAGGTTGAATTCATAACCACGTTATATGCTTATACCAATATCCATATATCACTATCACATAATAAATAATTAGCATATATGTATAATACTTACCGAATCTTCTACTTACATTTTAGCTACCATCAATCTCAAGTTAATAGGCATAATACATACCTCTAGTTTACTTATCTCTCCAAACTTAACCATTCATGTGAAACATGTGATCAATCATATACGTATACTTAATAGCATTAGTATTAGAAGTCTTTTAATGAGCTTCATACCTGTATACTGGTTAATAAGATTTAGTAACGTATCGCACACTTAGTGTCGTTACTCAACATTTCTGCATACTTAGTCCAATTTTCCCATAACATATCGCACACTAAGTGTCGTTACTTAACATTTCCACACACTTAGTGCCAATTTTCCCGTAACGTATCGCACAATAAGTGTCATTACTTAACATTTTCGCACACTTAGTGCCATGGGACCGATTTCGCACACTTAGTGCCCGGTTATAATTTCGTACACATAGTACCTTTTTGTAGACCTGTAATTCATTCACATGTGCACTTATATATATATATATATATATGTGTGTTCAACATCAAATCCATAGCATTTCGTGTACGCACATACATACAAGCATAACATTATTATTTCATACCCAAATATAAATTTCATATTCTGCTATAACAATATCATGTAACTAGCTTTACTTGGAATATATATTCATATCATAATTTAATACCTTACATATTTACTTGCATCATAAACATTTAGATGTACATTTCATACAATCAAATTCAACTTCTAAGCAACCCCACTTTAGGCTAACTTATACCAAATTCCACAACACATTCAGCAACTTAATGTTCAATATACTTACCACCCTTTAACATAGACATATTATAAAGAAAATTTTATTTAACTTAATTGCTTAAAATCTTACCTTGGAAATTATCGGATTAAGCTTCCCGGCTATTCGTTTAATTTTTCTTTTCCCCGATCCGATCCCATGTCTTTATTTTCTTGATCTAAATAAATTTCAAATTTAAGCTTATTCAATATATTTTCATTCAATTTAATACAAAAATCACATAAATGGACAAATTACCATTTTACCCCTGACATTTGTAACTTTTACAATTTAATCCAATTTTCACAAAACACAAAATATGCTAAATTTACATATTTTAATCTAGGGCTGAATGTTCCCTAAGCTTATAGAAGTCCCCATTTTTCATAAATTATACAATCTAGCCCCTCAATTTACTATTTTTAAAATTTAGTCCTAAATACTCAATTTAATCAAAATTTCCAACACAAAAAATCTAATAATCTAACACATATATTTTATTTAAAATCATCAACCATCACAAAACATGAGTATTCATCAATGGCCGAATATTAAACAAGTATCAAATTCAAAAATTCCAACATGGGTCGAGTAATATCAAAGCAACGATCTCAAATACGTAAAAATTATCAAAAACTAAAATCGAACCATACCTTAATCAAGATTAAGAAATCTTTGAAACCCTTAGAGCTTTTCTCTTCTTTTCCTCTTTTAGTTTGGTCAAAAGCACCCAAAAAGATGAACATGCAATGTTCTTTTATGTTTTATTATTTTAATGTTATAATATAATACATATTTTATTATAAGCTTAATATATAAAGAAAAAAATATAAAATGCTTTATAAAAGCTTAGTGCCGTCCACTAGGATGCTAAAAGGGCCAATTTACAGCCTTAATCCTCTTATAAAAGAAGACAAAACAGTTTAGTCACTCAATTTAATAAATGGCTACTTTTACCACTTGTGTGATTTAGTCATTTTCTTTAAATTAAACATACAAACAGTCAAATAAATTCACGAAATTTTAGCACATGCTCAATCATATATATTTAACACGAAAAATAATATTAAAATATTTTTTGACTCAAATTTGTGGTCCCGAAACCACCTTTCCAATCAGGGCTAAAATTAGGCTATTACAGGAAAACTCATTCTTCATGTAGGTGATGAATCAATCAGTCTACAAGCTCTTGACTCGGCCAGGACAACGAGTGATGAAGGTGAGAAAGTAAATTCCGTTGATGACCAATTTGTTCACCTTTCACCACAAGATCCACCACAAAGCCGCAGACCTGAGCTGAATCATAGACCTCGTGCAAATAAAGAAGAACTATAAAAGGAATGAAGCCTTAAGATCGACAAATTAGAAAAGTTGACGACACACTTTAAATAAGAACCGGAACCACACGAAGTAAAACCAAATGAGCCTCTAGAAGAGCTCGTGGGAACTTCAAACCACTTCAAAATAGGAGATAAGGTACTGTTGAAGAAGGAAGATCCACGCATCACCACGTCAGACCTAAATATAAACGATGAAATCCCTCTCGAGGTACGCAATATCTTTCCATACGGCCTAGTCGAGGTAAGCAATTCCACATTCGACACTTTTAAGGTAAACGCGTCTTGACTTAAACTTTATCATGAAAATAAAACCAACAGCATGAGGGAAGATGCTCAAACCTTCAAACCACCATGATTATACAAATGAAGGGAAAGTCCAGCTTAAGACTTTAAACGAGCGCTTCTTGGGAGGCAACTAAAGTACTAACCTTAAGTACTTTACATTTTTTATGTTCTTTTATTTTACTTTCTGAATGCCTAGTTGTAAACTAACCAAAAGCGCAGATTCCCAGGCCACACGGCCGTGGCCGTGGCCGTGTGGGTACACCGAATCTCCATACTGACATGTCAAAGAGGTACGAATCAGACAGAATCAATTTTCAAAGTCACGAACCCAACCACCATGCCACGGCCGTGCGATGTTGCCGTGGCCGACACTGAGAGTTCAGACACGGCCATGGTAAACTAAACATGGGCGTGGGAAAAATGATATGCCCCATCCACGGCTGTGCGACGCGACCGTGGTTGACACTGACTTATCCTGCACGAGCGATAAGACCCACAACATGGCCATGTGAATCGACGCACCCTCAATCCACGGGCGTGGAAAAGCATTAGATTTCAAGACTCTATTTAAACCCACCCCCTCTCCATTCCTCTCATCTACTTTCCACCTCTTTTCTTCCCTTCTCCCTCTCTTCTACCAGATTTCTCTCCTCTCCTTACCAATTCTCTAAGCCCTTAAGCTACATCATGTCAAAGAAGCGTAAGAGGCCAACCACAAGTCTCCTCAAAGGAGACTGATTCACATGAGTTCATGCCGGCAGCTTCAGCTACTCAACAAGCCAAGGGTCTTTGAGACCATTTAACTTTTATTCTACTTTTCTCTTTTGCTTCAATTTCCTTATCTTTACTTCTATCCTGGTTAATTTAGTTTATTTTATTCTAGTTTCTTGGTTTTAGGTTCTAAAGGCTGCTAGGGAATCACACCGGAACCACGAACACCGGCTCAACACAGCCTTAAGAATCACACCTACCTCGCGAACCATCCGACAATAAGGACTTAACAATCCATTCATCTTTTACTTTCAATTTAGTTTATTTTCCATTTTCTTTCCTGTCTTCTTTCTTATCTTTATATATATATAATTAGTTTATCTTGAATTTTTCTTATTAGTTAATGGCTAATCCGTCACAAGTTTCCTAATTTCTTCATCTAGCACAGTGACTGTTGGCATCCACCACAGCACCACCGCCTCCTCCTACAAATCGGGCCAGGAATAGTGATCCCAAAAAAAAATCAGGAAGTGTCACTTCTCTCCTTCTCTTTTGATTTAAGTATTACATGAAATTATCTATCTTTGTACATTGAGGGCAATGTACATCTTAAGTGTGGGGGATTAAAGTATCTAACTTTTTGCATTATTCTAAAATCCCTAAATTATATCTAGATCTTAAGGAATTTCCTCATATTACTAATTAGGATGAAATTTATGATGATTTATGATTTTTATTGATATTTTTAAGATTAAATCATAGTTAATTGTGCATTGATGATTTATTCTTTAAGATACTAGAGAATCAAGCATGATAAGTCTATTTTTTTAGAATCAAAAATTTTCTAGGTTGTTGAACTGAATTTGAATATTACCTTGAAGTTTAAAATTTACAGGGATTGATGTTAAAAATACCTATAATTTTTGTGAGATTTGAACCTTATAGATCATATATTCTTTTGCATGCTCACTTTATTGATTATGAGTGCGTCAACACTGAATTGTTATTCTAGAACTTACCTCGATTATACATGTCAAGACCACATTTTTTATTTGATATACTGAGATGATAAAGGCACCTAGGTTTTAACCCACTCACTCCACTAAAAAGCCTACCTTCACAAATTAACCCTTTGTAACACCCCTAACCCGAATCAGTCACCCGATTAGGGTTACAGGCCTTACATTTATTAATAACAAAACATGGCATTCAATATATTAAATTTGAGCTAACTTCACATTATTTCACATGATCTACTTAACATACATATTTTCACTCATTTTAATTTGTATTCATGAACAACTTATACATTCCCCAATTAAGTCTAATTAATAGTCGATTTAAAACATATATGAACATTAACGTTTATCGTTTTATAAAACTACCATATATCCAAACATCTCAATATAAATGCCGAATACCTAAATGCATAAAATAGGTATACACTCCACGATACATACTATAAATCTTAACCCATGTACATTTTTAATAAAAGCAAGTTTAGCTTACTCAAAACTTCTATACAATTATTCAAGTCACGATATGATAAAAGAACCTAATTAGCAACCTTGATAAATGGCTCATCATTTCTAATTTTCCATAAACTTAGAAATCTCATTAACCATCTCAACCACATTCAAGAATTTATTTCATAACCGAACAAGTATGCTACTTAAACCAATTTCATATAATCATAAGGTAATATACTCCAAGCCGAATTTAAAATGCACATATATATACATTCATCATGTTAAGCAAAACGATTCAACTCAAACAACATCATAGAAACTTAACCACATCCAAATTCCTCCAATTGAGAACATATACCAAGCCAAACAATATTATCATCTTTACTACTCAGTTAGAATAATTCCAACCATTTCACCTACATCCAATATCAAACGTACATACTCATTCAAATTAAGTAGCTTTTAACCAAAATTTCTCATGAACACATATATATACACTAACTTACTATCTTCACTTAATTCATAGAAGAAGTAAAAGCCATTTTCGCATGGTATTTTAACATCCCATTCAAAAAATATGTTTAACATTTGTAGTTTAGCCTATACATGTCATTTACTTAAAGTTTATTTCAAAAGTACCAAAAATTTCGATAGTGTGCTTGACTTCGACAAGGATTCTCGAGTTCGAGCTGCGACTTTAAAGACCTAAAACACAATGAAACCAACACTTGAAGTAATCTTAAATAGCTTAGTAAGTTTTAAGCAAAAAGGTAAAATACACAAATAAGCATTTCACCATTATTCTTTAGTTTTCAACTAAAGATTTAATAATTCATCCTATCCACATAAACTAGATTAACATTCATCAATCCCATGCTCACTTAATCCCATAATAAACAAAAGAAAAAGTAGTAACCACATAGTCATATGCTTTATAGCCGTATTTAAACAACTTACCTAACACTTTTATTTACCTTTAATAATTACCTCTATTCTTGAGGAAATCTAATAATCCTTTTACGATTGCCATGCAACCGATCTACTTTTACATTGCTTTCGGTAATAAATTTTTCACACACACGGTGCCTTCGACCGATTTCACACACGATTGCTTTCGGTGATTAAAATTCGCACACACGATTGCCTTCGACCGATTTCCCACACACGGTGCTCGGTGATTAAAATTACGCACACACGGTGCCTTCGACCGATTTCGCTTTTACGGTGCCCTCGATCGATTTACACACACGGTGCTTTCGGTGATTAAAATTTCGCACACACGAGTGCCTTCTCAACCGAATCTTTCTTTGTATAAGCGAACATTTATAATTTCAACTCATGTATATATAAACAATTATACAAATACCCAATGACAACCATTCAATTTCCTATGTCATACAATTTCATTTGGCACAATCATATATATATGTATTCAAAATACTCAATGAATCCACACTTATTCATGTACATATTATTCAACTTAACATTTGGCTAATTCATATTTGTTTATTACCATACCACATTTGATCCATATACTCATAAATCCATGTCCCATTCGGCAATTTAGTAACTAAATCCTTAACTTCATTTGCACATATACATTTATTTATAATAACCACTCAATTAAACCGATTGTTTATAAACTTACCTTGAGAGTTGATGAATTCGAGTGTCCCGACTACTCATCCAATTTCGTTTTCCCCCGATCTAAACTCCTTTCTTTGTGAACTTGATCTAATGCATTTAAATTTAAGCTCAATCAACACATTTTTTTAATTCAATATAATCCAAAACACATAAATGGGAAATTTACCAATTTAACCACGACATTTGAAATTTTACAATTTAATCCCTATTGCATAAAACACAAATCATACAAAATTTGGACATAGTCCTTTAGGGCGAATACCCTCATGCTTATATAAGTCCTACAAGTCATTTCTTTTGCATTTTGGTAAAATCAACTATTTATTTTCATAATTTCAATCACCATACTCCATTTCATTCACCCTTCCTACACAAACTATACTAATCCCAAACATATATTCATTATTATCCATCTAGCATGACAATGTATAGTTTACTCATCAATGGCCGAATCTATAGCATGCTTAGAAACTAAAAATTTTAACATGGGTTCAATAATACTCATGGAAATGAATTTGAAAATGCAAAATCTTTCAAAATTTAAGGTCAAATGCTAACCTTATCTTAGCATGCAAGAACCGAAAATGGAGATGAAAACTTCTCTTCTCTCCCTTCTTGTTTCGGTAAAAGAGAGACCAAAGGTGGGAGATGAACAGTCCCTACTCACTTTTCTTTTCTTTATTATATTATTTTTTTTAATCATAGTATATTCCTAATATAATTCCACTAACCAATTTTAATAATTTAATATATGGTATCATCATCATGCTGTCCACTAAATTTTATTCTAGGATTATTTGCCATGCAAGTCCACATCATGATGGATATAATTCAATTAAGCCATCATACTTAAGTAAAAGCTATAATTATCACTTCAACAATTTAATCTTTTTCCTAAATCAAACATGTAAGCAATCAAATTATCTCAAGACATTCTAACACATGCTTAATATATATCGAAAATATAAAATGAATGATAATAATTATTTTTTTCTAACCCGAATTCGTGGTCCCAAAACCACCTTTTCGATTAGGGTCGTTTTGGACTGTTACAACTCTCCTTCCCTTAAGAAATTTTTGTCCTCGAAAATCTTACCAATAAAAGGTGTGGGTAACGTCCCTTCATTGATTCTTTGGTTTCCCAAGTTGCTTCTTCTACCCCATGCTTATGCCACAGTACTTTAACCAAAGATATTTTCTTGTTTCGCAACTCTTTTTCTTCACGATCTAAGATGCGAATTGGTTCTTCTTCATATGTCATATCGGGCTGAATTTCCACTTCAGATGGATTAATCACATGAGAAGGGTCAGATCTGTATCGTCGGAGCATTGACACGTGGAAAACATTGTAACATCCCAAAAATGGGGTTATTTGGAATTTAATTATTTTTCTTATGTATGAACATTGTGTCATTATTTATGGAATAATAATGAACAATTTAAGGCTTTGTGTTGGCTCGATTTGGTAGGAAATTTTAGTTTTAACTTTTAAGGTAGGGAGCCTTAGCAAGAGGGTGTTATAAGAATAAAGGGATAATTTGGACATAAAATGAGCCTAGACTAAGTGGCAAAGTAAGCCCACTTAAGAGCTACATGTGACGCCACCAAGGAGCAAGGGAGAGCTTGTGTTCGAGTCGCGGAAATCCCTCTTTTTGGCAATATGTTGGGATTTGACACTTGAGGAGAGTCCTCTCTCCCTTTAAACTCTTTAATTATTATTAATAGATAATATGAGCATTTTTATTTTAAGGATAATCAAGAAGATTATGAAGATTAAAAGAATTATTATTGGATTATTATTAGAGTATTCAAATTATTTGAATGGTTTTAAATTAAGTGGTCTAGAGTGAATTAAGGGAGTAAGATGAATCTTGGACTCCTTATTGAGGAGGAGTGGGCAGCAAGGACTTGTGGAAGAGGGGAGTTGCGAATGCTTATAAAAGCATCTAAGTGACCACCTTGATTTTCTTTTTCAATTTGCTTAGTAGAAAAATTCAAAGCCCTTTCTCCTCATTTTCTTTTATCATTCCATTCCCTCAAAACCATAGCCGAAACCCTCACAACTCCTCCTTGTCGAAACCTCATTCTTTAAATCCCTTCTCATTTTATTTCCTCCTAGCGAATCACTAATTCCTATTTACCTTTCTTCTTTCTTTTCTCACTAAAAGTCACCTTGTTTTAAACCACCCCTAGCCGAATCTAACCTCTAATCAAAGTGCCAAATCCTTTTCTTTAAACTCTACTTGGCGAATTGTGTGCATGAGAAGTAGGCATCTTTTGTTGACGATCTCGGAAGGTAAGGATCTTGGGCGAATGCCTATATTATTTGTATCTCATTATGTCGACTTTTGTAAAGATAGGTATGGGTTTTGGCAACTATTGATTAAGAATACTAATCATGATTTAACCAATCATTTGTAGGATCTTGAGATTTGGAGATAAGCAAGTAAATTCGTAGCGTTAGTCAATCAATCTTGGTGAAGGATTTACATATAGATTGGTGTTCATTTAAAAGGGCTATGGTTATTAATATTGACCGATTGTAGTTTGTGAACCAGATTAGTGATTTGGGCACCGAGGCTAGTATTCAAAGAGACTAGGTAAGGATTGGGTACAAAAGGTTACCCTTTAAATTCCTTGGATTGGCCGAATAGGCCATAGGGCTAATTCCATGGTTGGCGAATGTAGGTACAAAAAGATCTAAGGTGGTCGACTCCTTCATTGGGATTGGGATCACTCGGTGGTGACGGTGTGTACATACACACTTATATCGATTAATATGTGTGATAAATATTTGTTGTTTGTAAATCACTGATGTAGATTTGGATTTGGTACCTTAAATGGTACAAGCAAGGACCTCGGTAAGTCTCTATTTATATGAGATTATTATGATGCTTTTGGGAAGCATGATTTATTTAATACATGTGATAAATGTATGATCTCTGTGATGATTGTGATGTGGGTTGATGAGTGGAGGCGGTATTAATCGTGTTGACGGGCACCGGTGTTTTGGTAACACACCGTGACTATATGTCACCGAGGTTTGGTACCTCCGGAGGTTTGGTACCTCAATAGCGACTTATCCACGTGGTTAACACCACCGTGGGTTGGCCCCACTTGAGATATGGGATCGTCGCGGTGATTTGGTATCACACGATGGGTTGGCCCCATCACCCGATTTGTGTCTCACGGACACGGTGTTTTGGTAACACATTGTGACTATATGTCACCGGTGGTTTGGCACCACCGGTGGTTTGGTACCACAGCAGGGGTAGGCGATGGCGTTTGGATGGCTAGGTCGGAATTAAATATTACGCATATTAATTGCTATATGTTGTGTATGAAAATGTTTTAAAAGCAGGGAAGGGTTACATCTTTGAGTCTTGGTGACTCACCTTCTCCATTATTTTTTCGGTGATGCTTAGATTGCGGACATGGGTAGGAGGGACTTGAGGAGGCCATGCGGTGGACTTAAAATTTAATGGACTTTAATTTTAGTTATTTTAAATTTGGTTATTGGGTTGTTTTATTTTGGATGTAATAAGGCCTCATTAAACTTTACTTTAGTTATTTTCTTATATGTTGGATATTTTTATTTTTACTATAAATTTGAATCACGCGTTTTTTAAAATTAACTCGAAAAATGTTTTATCGTGCCATCGAGCACTGTCGAAGTTTGTATAATAATTTGACTTAATTAAATTTTGAATTTAGTCCAAGAAGGTTTTCAACAAGATAACCAAAGCGAGTTGTTTTCAACAAAACTTAAATTGGATTTTTCAAGTGGGTTTCAAAAGTTTTCCGTAACGACTCATATTCGGTCCTAACGTTTGGGCGGGTTTGAATTTATTACAAATTAGTATCGAGCCAGTTCAAAACTTCATTTGTGGGGCCCAAGGCCCAAAATGTTTTAGTAGGCCTTATTAATCGATTTTGGGTTTTAAGCGGCATGGCGAGTCTCAAGACCGATCGCGCCTGTAAGTACATCTAAACCTCTGTGTGAATTATATTACGTAGAAGGGTAGGAAGCATGGAGCGTAGATAGACTTATAGGAATTTGAACCCTAGGATTAGATTACTCGAACACACAAACCGAACATAAGACTTAAAGAACGAAACCAACCTATGACTTAGTCATTGAGCTAGGGTGTGGTAACCCCACATGCGCATGTCTAGGATTGGAGCAGGAAGAGCACGGTATTTAAGCGGTCAGGTGACTCACCACCTCTTCGCAGGTATCCTGCACAGTGCGTAGCTTGGGTTCACCCTAACTCGGAGGGCTCGATGGTGTGGTAACCTCTGTGCGCATGTCTAGAAAGGTTCGGTGGGAGCTTGGTATTTAAGCGATCGTGACTCACCTCCTCTCCACATGAAACCTACAGTGCGTAGCTTGGGTTCACTCGACCAAGAAGGCTCGGTCATAGGCTAAAGCATAATGACTAAAACCCGAGAAAGGAATTAGCCTTGATTTCAAGAAAGAAAGGAAACAACAAAATTTGGTCTTAAAACTTTTCAAATCACTCCTTCAAAAGTAAGAACAACTCTTTTTACAATGTTTTCCTCAAAAGTCCGATTTGTGGAAAATTACGAAAATACCCTAGGGGTAAAATTACTAAAATACCTTGAACATCAACTCAATGATTTTGTCCAAAAAAATTTAACTACTTCTCAAATATTCAACTCCTTGGAAATCATCAATAAAACACTTTGGTTTGGAAAATTACAAAACGCCTCAACGTGTAAAATTACCAAAAGCCCGAGTACAAAATTTTGCAACATCATCGTTTTAAGAACGAAAAATTCTCAAAGGGACCCTCGAGTTTTACAATTACTAAAACACCCTTTATTTACAAAAATTACAAATTTACCCCTGGTGGACAAAATTACCAAAATACCCCTGGTTTTCGAAATAATGCTATAACTTCAAACCTTATCAATTTTTTTATACCCTCCAGTGTTGGGAATTGCAAAAACAACCTACTTTACTAAGGTTTTAAAATCTCTTTTATTACGAAAATACCCCTCGCAGGAAAAAGCGAAAATACCCCGGGTTAGAAATGGGCGAAATGTCCCAAGCGAGTGAATAGGTAGGGAAAGTATTAAGGAATGGATGCAAGAACTTCTTTGTGTGAACTAAGATAGAAGCTGAAACCTTGTTTGCAGAAAGAACCTCTAACTAAAATTCTCTTCATAAAATTTCTTCATGAGTAATGAAGTGGAACAAACGCTAATACATAAAATTTCTCTTAATCGATTAAAGGCGTAGTAGATAGAATGAGTTCTAGAGGGCGTGGGCGCCGTGGGCCTTGATAGGGGTAGGATGGCGGTGTCTGAACCCGTCAGTCGGGACAAGGTTAAAGCGATGTACCACCGCCACCACCACCTCCAAATTTTTGGAGGCGGAGAGCAGGATCGAGGCGGGAGGAGGCGATGCTCAAGCGGTGTTGCGAGTCCTCAATTGGTGGTGAGGTGGTGGAAATTTAGGAGCTCAATCTGTTCCCGGCGAATTCGGTCCAACTGGTGAGGTGTTCGGGGTGTGTCGAGTGGCACCAGTGTAGCAGTATTGGTGGAATCTCTGAAAGGATAATGGATGATCTTGACCTAACCGAGGAGGAAAAGTCGAAAGGCGGTGTAAACTTCTAAAGGATGAAGCGTGCAGTGGTGGTGACGATTCGGGATGGAGCCACGGTGATGATCTCACGTGGGACTACTTTAAAACCACTTTTCGGAAGAAGTATGTGGGCACCGGCTACATCGACGCTGAGAGAAAGGCTTTTCGGGTTTAGTACAAGGAACTAAGTCCGTGGCGAATATGAGGCGGAGTTTTTAAGACCGAGTAGGTATGCAAGGGCATCGTGGCTCTCGAACACGAGCGTGTCCGCTGAGAGACGGACTCAGAGATGACTTGAGGTTCTTGATTGCCCATGACAAATCAGTGAGTTTTCATCTCTTGTGGAAAAGGCTAAGGTAGCCGGGGGATCAAGGAGGCGTGAGACAAAATTATAGTAGGAATAATCAAAAAGAGGATTTGGGTCATTTGGATCCGATGGTAATGATCGGAAGAAGGCTAGGCGAGTGGGCCAAATCGGCTGACAAGGCGTGGCGCTAATCGAGACCGGCTCGGTCAATGTTGTGGGAAGTCCTATTGGGAGGTTGTTCGATCGGCGATAGAGGATGCTTTGAGTGTGGGTCTTTAAAGCATCGGTCGAGATTGTCCCGAAGTGAGCTCGAAATCGGCCGGAGAAGTGAACCGTACTCAGAAAGAAATGTAGGACCACAGAGAGGTCGCGGTAATGGCAGAGGAAGCAATGATCCTAACCGAGGTCGTGGAACTCGAGCGGGGGTTCGAGCAACACAGAGGCTAAGCGGCTGGCTTAGTCTATCTGGCAAGGCGTCATGAGGAGGGTGACGCCGGATGTCATAACCCAGACGTTTACGATTTTTGGTCTTCCTTATTATGCATTAATCAATGTGGGTTCTACGCATTAAATGACGTAGTGATAGTGTGGTAGAGACTTTGGACCTAAACTCTGGCCGATTCTAGGGAGATGACTGTAGTTAGTCCATTAGGTCACTCTGTAGTGGTAGACAAACTTTTTAGGAATGTACCCCTAGAACTCCAAGGGGTCGTATTCGGGGCCGATCTGATGGAACTACCATTCGAGGAGTTCGATTTGATCCTTGGAATGGATTGGTGGCTAAGTATCGGTGAATTTGGATTTGCGGCTAGCGCATGGTTCTTAAGACGGTGAGTGATGAAGTGGTGATGATAGGTGATAGAAGGAATTACCTATCCAACGTGGTTTCGCCTTGAAGGTTGAGAAGATGGTCAAGAAAGGCGTAAGGCGTTCTTGGTTCAAATCTGTGCGTTGGAAGTTAAGTCGAGGAGTTGGAAAGGTCCGAGCGGTTGGAGAATTTCTCGATGTGTTCCCGGAAGAACTTAGGGTCTACCTCCAGGCCGGAAGTCGAATTTAGTATAGACTTGCTACCGGAGCGGCACTTGTGTCTATAGCACCTTATCAAGATGGCACCAAAGGAATTGGTGGGTGAAGGCTCAAATTCAGAGCTCTTGGATAAAGGGTTTATTCGACCTAGCATATCTCCGTGGGGGCGCTTTGTGTTGTTTGTCAAGAAGGGCGGTTCTATGCGTATGTGCATCGATTACCGTCGATTAAACAAGTTAACGATCAAAAACAAGTACCCATTTCCACGGATCGATGACTTGTTTGACCAGTTGAAGGGGGTGTCGGTGTTTTCGAAGATAGACCTTAGGTCGGGTTACCATCAACTTAAGGTGAAGGGGGCCGATGTTCACAAGACGGCTTTTCGAACTCGGTATGGGCATTACGAGTTCCTAGTGATGCCATTCGGGTTGACCAATGCCCCAGTGGCGTTCATGGACTTAATGAATAGGGTATTTCAACAGTACCTAGACCAATTTGTCGTGGTGTTCATAGATGACATTTTGGTCTACTCTAAGACGGAGGAGGAGCATGACAAGCATTTACGGATAGTTCTACAAGTGTTAAGGAAAAGCAATTATATGCCAAATTGATGAAGTGCGAATTCGGTGAGGAGGTGGCTTTCTTAGGTCACGTAGTGTCGGTGGAAGGATTAGAGTGGATCCCATAAGATTGAAGCGGTATTGGAGTGGAAACCGCCTAAGTCGGTGGCGAGATCTGAAGTTTTACGGGTTTAACAGGTATTATCGGAGATTTGTGGAAGGGTTCTCTCGATCGTGTAGATTGACTAAGTTGCTAAGGAAAGGTGTTCCATTTGTATGGTTGGAGAAAGCAAGAAAGTTTTGATAAGTTGAGGAAGATTCGACGGAAGCTTGGTTTTGGTGCAACCTTAGGTGGAAATTATTCACGGTCTATTGTGATGCATCTCACACCGGTTTGGGGTGTGTGTTGATCTGGATGGGAAGGTAGTAGCCTATCGTCCGTCATTTGAGACCGCATGAGGTTAACTACCCAACTCACGACTTGGAGTTAGCGGCGATCGTCTTCGCCTTGAAGATATGGAGACATTATCTTTATGGGGAGAAGTCGGTAATTACGGATCATAAAAGTTTGAGGTATCTTCGACCACGAAGGATCGAATCGAGCAATGGCCGATGGATTGAGCTGTTGAAGGACTACATTTGTTCCATCGAATATCATCCGGTAAGGCTAACGTGGTGGTACGACGTTGGCCGGAAGGTCGTGGCGATTTAAGAGCAATGTTTGCTCGATTGAGCCTATATGACGATGGAAGCCTTTTGGCAGAACTTCAAGTTAAACCAACGTGGATCGAGGAGATTAAGAACAAGCAGTTAGTGGATGAAGGCTAAATCTGAAGAGAATGCAAGTTCAGGATGGTGGTTTAGAAGGGTATAGTTTGGTGGTGATGGTGTGTTATGTTTTCAAGGGCGGCCCTGTATGCCAAAGGACATGGAGTTGAGGCGGAAAATTCTCCATGATGCTCATAGCGACCCATACGCTATGCATCGGAGGTAGCAAGATGTATGGAGATCTCGGAAATAGTTACGGTGGCGGGTTGAAGCGTGAGATAACGAATTGTAGGAAGTGTTTGGCGTGTCGTGAGTTAAGGCTGAACACCAGTTACCATCGGGGTTACTTCAACCGGTTAAGATCCCTCAATGGAAGTGGGAACGAATCACTATGGATTTCGTCAGCGGGCTACCCCTTACGCCCAGCAAGAAAGATGCAGTTTGGGTAATCGTAGACCGTCTGACTAAATCAACTCACTTCATACCAGTGAGAATGGACTACTCACTCCAGAAGCTAGCAAAGTTGTATGTGGCCGAGATAGTCAGATTGCATGGTGTACCCGTGTCGGTTTTCTCGAGATAGGGACCCAAGGTTCACCGAGGTTTTGGAAGCGTTACATCAAGCGTTGGGTATGCGGTTGGATTTTAGCCGACTTTCCATCCTCGACAGACGGGTAGTCGAAAGGTCATCTGATCTTAGAAGATATCTTTGAGGTTGTGTCTTGGAATTCGAGGTAGTTGGGAGGAATTTTTACCTTTAGCGAGTTTGCCTACAACAATAGCTACCAAGCGAGTATTGAGATGGCACCATCTGAAGCCTTGTATGGACGAAATGCCGAACTCAAGCGTGTTGGGCGGAGTTGGGTGAGCGACAAGTGTTGGGCCGAAATGGTAGCGAGGCGAAGACAAAGTCAAAGTGATTTGGTCTCGTCTCAAGGAAGCATCGAGATAGGCGAAGTCTTATGCCGATCTCAAGCATAGGAAATGGGTATCTTGTGGGAGATAAGGTCTTCTGAAGGTGTCGCCTTGGAAGAAGGTACTAAGATTTGGCGAAAAGGAAGGCGAGCCCAAGATTCATTGGCCCATATCTGATCTTGAGCGAGTAGGACCGGTAGCTTATCGACTTGAGGCTGCGGCGAGTTAAGTCGGATACATAGCGTCTTTCACGTATCAATCTTTGAGGCAGTGTCGGTCGGATCCATCACATGTGGTGCCTGTGATAGAAATCGAGGTTAACGCAGACTTATCTTTTGAGGAGGAACCAGTTCGGATCTTGGATAGAGATATAAAGGTTCTCGTGGGAAGTCGGTGCCCTTAGTGAAAGTGCTATGGCGGAACCATGGTCTTTGAGGAAGCTACGTGGGAACACGAGGATGTGATACTGGTGACAATACCTCATCTGTTTTAGTTATGTAATTTGGAATGAAATTTATTTTAAAGGGTAAATTGTAACATCCCAAAATGGGGTTATTTGGAATTTAATTATTTTTCTTATGTATGAACATTGTGTCATTATTTATGGAATAATAATGAACAATTTAAGGCTTTGTGTTGGCTCGATTTGGTAGGAAATTTTAGTTTTTAACTTTTAAGGTAGGGAGCCTTAGCAAGAGGGTGTTATAAGAATAAATGGGGATAATTTGGACATAAAATGAGCCTAGACTAAGTGGCAAAGTAAGCCCACTTAAGAGCTACATGTGACGCCACCAAGGAGCAAGGGAGAGCTTGTGTTGAATCATGAAATCCTCTTTTGGCAATATGTTGGGCCGGCACTTGAGGAGAGTCCTCTCTCCTTTAAACTCTTTAATTATAATTAATAGATAATATGAGCATTTTTATTTTAAGGATAATCAAGAAGATTATGAAGATTAAAAGAATTATTATTGGATTATTATTAGAGTATTCAAATTATTTGAATGGTTTTAAATTAAGTGGTCTAGAGTGAATTAAGGAGTAAGATGAATCTTGGACTCCTTATTGAGGAGGAGTGGAATGCAAGGACTTGTGGAAGAGGGGAGTTGCTTGAATGCTTATAAAAGCATCTAAGTGACCACCTTGATTTTCTTTTTCAATTTGCTTAATAGAAAAATTCAAAGCCCTTTCTCCTCATTTTCTTTTATCATTCCATTCCTCAAAACCATAGCGAAACCCTCACAACTCCTCCTTGCGAAACCTCATTCTTTAAATCCTTCTCCTTTTATTTCCTACTAGCGAATCACCAATTCCTATTTACCTTTCTTCTTTCTTTTCTCACTAAAAGTCAGCCTTGTTTTAAACCACCCCTAGCCGAATCTAACCTCTAATCAAAGTGCCGAAATCCCTTTTCTTTAAACTCTACTTGGCCGAATTGTGTGCATGAGAAGTAGGCATCTTTTTGTTGACGATCTCAGAAGGTAAGGATCTTAGGCCGAATGCCTATATTATTTGTATCTCATTATGTCGACTTTTGTAAAGATAGGTATGGGTTTCGGCAACTATTGATTAAGAATACTAATCACAGATTTAACCAATCATTTGTAGGATCTTGGATTTGGAGATAAGCAAGTAAATTTCATAGCGTTAGTCAATCAATCTTGATGAGATTTACATATAGATTGGTGTTCATTTAAAAGGGCTATGGTTATTAATATTGACCGATTGTAGTTTGTGAACCGATTCGTGATTTGGGCACCGAGGCTAGTATTCAAAGAGACTAGGTAAGGATTAGGGTACAAAAGGTTACCCTTTAAATTCCTTGGATTGGTAGAATAGGCCATAGGGCTAATTCCATGGTTGGCGAATGTAGGTACAAAGAGATCTAAGGTGGTCGACTCCTTCATTCGGGATTGGGATCACTCGGTGGTGACAGTGTGTACATACACACTTATATCGATTAATATGTGTGATAAATATTTGTTGTTTGTAAATCACACGATGTAGATTTGGATTTGGTACCTTAAATGGTACAAGCAAGGACCTCGGTAAGTCTCTATTTATATGAGATTATTATGATGCTTTTGGGAAGCATGATTTATTTAATACATGTGATAAATGTATGATCTCTGTGATGATTGTGATGTGGGTTGATGAGTGGAGGCGGTATTAATTGTGCCGACGGGCACCAGTGTTTTGGTAACACACCATGACTATATGTCACGGAGGTTTGGTACCTCAGAGGTTTGGTACCTCAATAGCGACTTATCCACGTGGTTAACACCACCGTAGGTTGGCCCCACTTGAGATATGGGATCGCCCGCGGTGATTTGGTATCACACGATGGGTTGGCCCCATCACCCGATTTGTGTCTCTCGAAACATCATGAATTTTACTTAGTTCATCTAAAGTTTGTATAATAATTTGACTTAATTAAATTTTGAATTTAGTCCAAGAAGGTTTTCAACAAGAAACTTTAATTTGTATGCAATCCGTAACGACTCATATTAGGTCCTAATATTACAAACATCGTTCATACGGCAACCACAACTTATCGTGCGGCCCAATAAACCTCGGGCTCGGTTTTCCCTTACGACCGAATCGAGTATCTTTTCCACGGTGATACCTTTAAGAATACTCGATCACCCACTTGAAATTTTATATCTTTTAATTTCAGATCTGCGTACGACTTTTGGCGATCCGATGCGGCTTTCAAACTTTCTCGAATTATTTTAACTTTCTGCTCCGTCTCCCTGATTAAATCAACCCCGTGTATCTTGCCTTCACTTAGTTCGGTCCAGTATAGAGGTGTACGGTATTTACGATCGTACAAAGATTCATAGGGTGCCATCTTGATACTTGATTGAAAGTTGTTGTTGTACACAAATTCAATTAAAGGTAAGTATCATTCCCATATACCCCCAAACTCAAGGACGCAACATCTCAACATATCCTCAAGTATTTGAATAACACGCTTGGATTGACCATCTGATTGAGGGTGAAAAGCAGTACTAAAGTGCAACTTTGTACCTAAAGCATCCTGTTGTTTCTTCCAAAACCTCGATGTAAACCTCAGATCTCTATCTGATATAATAGAAATTGGTACTCCGTGCAACCGTACGATCTGTGTTACGTATAACTCTGCCAACTTATCAAGTGAGAAATCCGTATGTACTGGAATAAAATGAGCCGATTTCATCAATCGATCAATAATGACCCAGATTGAATCTTTCTTGCTTGTTGACAAAGGCAAACCCGATACAAAATCCATAGTGACTCGGTCCCATTTCCACTCAGGTATCATAATCGGCTGAAGTAGTCTCGATGGCACTTGATGTTCTGCTTTTACTTGTTGGCACACTAAACACTTCAACACATATTCTGAGATGTCTCGTTTCATATCGTGCCACCAATAATGCTATTTCAGATCGTTATACATTTTCGTGCTACCTGGATGAATCGACAACTTACCGTTATGAGCTTCATTACAAATCTTTCTAATTAACTCAAGGTTCTTCGGTACATAAATCCTATTCTTGAATCATAGACATCCTTCAGCACCTATCCGAAAATCTGAATCCGCACTCGAACCACAAAGATCTTTCTTTGTTTTTAAAGCATTGTCAACTTCTTGAGCTTCTTGAATCTGCTACTCAAACATTGGTCTCACCTTCAGCTCAGCAATGATCGCACCATCCTCGACAAAAGCCATGTCCGCATTCATCGCTCTTAAAGTAAATAGTGATTTTTGACTAAGCGCATCAGCAACCACATTAGCCTTTCCCGGGTGATAATCAATTATAAGCTCATAATCTTTTAATAATTCCAACCATCGTCGCTGCCTCAGATTCAGGTACTTTTGAGTCATTAAGTACTTTAGACTTTTATGATCCGAGTAGATGTGGCATTTCTCACCATAAAGATAGTGACGCCATATCTTCAAGGCAAAGACTATCGTAGCTAACTCAAGGTCATGTGTCGGGTAATTTCTCTCATGCGGTTTCAATTGTCTCGAGGCATAGGCTACGACTTTACCCTCCTGCATCAATACACAACCGAGTCCATTTAAAGATGCATCACTAAATATTACGAACTCCTTACCCGAATCTGGTTGAACGAGTACCGGGGCTTCCACCAACAAAGTTTTCAACTGATCAAAACTCTTCTGACACCTTTTAGACCACTCAAATTTCACGTCTTTTTGTAACAGTTTTGTCATCGGAGCTGCTATCATGGAAAACCCTTTCACAAAGTGTCTATAGTATTCGGCAAGTCCCAGAAAACTACGAATTTCAGATATATTCCGCAGGGGTTTCCACTCAAGTACGACTGATACTTTACTCGGGTCAACTTAGAACACAAATCTTTGAAATAACATGCCCCAGGAAGCTAACTTCATTCAACCAAAACTCACATTTGCTGAATTTTGCGTATAATTGTCTTTCACGCAAAATTTGTAGTACTAATCTCAAATGCTCTGCATGCTCGATTTCATCTCGGGAATAGATCAGTATATCATCTATGAATACCACTACAAACCGATCTAGATACGATCTGAAAACTCGATTCATCAAGTCCATAAAAATGCAGGGGCATTAGTGAGCCCAAACGGCATCACCAAAAATTCATAATGTCTGTATCTTGTTGAAAGGCGGTCTTGATGCGTCGATTCTCTAACTCTGGCGATAATATCCAGATCTCAGATCAATTTTTGAAAACACAGTGGCTCCTTTCAGCTGATCGAATAAATTATCAATGCGTGGCAAAGGATATTTGTTCTTAACTGCCACCTTATTGAGTTGTCGATAATCAATGCACATTCTTAATGTTCTATCTTTCTTTTTCACAAAAAGAATGGGTGCACCCCAGGGAGAAAAACTTGGTCGAGCAAAACCTCTATCGGTCAATTCTTGTAACTGAGCCTTCAATTCTTTTAATTCTACAGGAGCCATTCTATACGGAGCTATTGAAATCGGGGTGGTCCCTGGCACCAACTCAATACCAAACTCCACATCACGAATAGGAGGCAATCCCGGCAACTCCTCTCTGGGTATTCACAAACAATAGGTACCGATTCAATCTTCTTTTCTGTTACTTTGCTGCCAATCACATATGCCAGATAAGCCTCGTAACCCTTTCTCAAATATTGCCTAGCTAATAATGAGGATATCACAGTTGATACCCCTTTCAAATCTACAGATTCGATCCGAAGCATTTCGTTATTCCAACACCTCACATCAATAGTCTTTCGTCTACAATTCACTACTACATTGTGAGTGGTTAACCAATCCATACCGAGGATGATGTCAAACTCATCGAAAGGTAATAACATCAAATCGGCTGGAAAACACATATCTCGAATCATCAAAGGGTAGTTCTTGCACACTTTATCCACCAATACACATCAACCCAGGAGGTTTGAAACCCGAATCACAAATTCAGTATACTCAACAGGTAGAGTCTTGCTGACTACTAATGTTTCACACACATATGAATGAGTAGAGCCGGGATCAATCAAAGTAGTTACATCAGTATCAAAGAGAGTAAAAATACCGGTAATGGCGTCTGAGATGAGGCCTTTTCTCTTACGGATGGCATAAGCTCTAGCTTGATACACAGTATCCGCCTCGATAACCGCATCTGAAGTCCCTCTCTGTGCACCGCTCTTACCTCCCCCACTACGAGCTAGTCTACCTCTAGCTGTAGTGCTACTCGGTCTCGCGCTCTGAGTAGTGCCCTTCTCAACAGTCTCCGGACAACCCCGGACAAAGTGATTTTGTGAACCACACTGGTAACAAGCGCGATTAAAAGATTTACCCCAGCACTCTCTGAAATGTCGTCTACCGCACTACTGACATTCAGGTTTGCTCGATCGAGCATTGCCAACACTAGCCACTGATGTAGCTCGAGAACTCATTGGTGGCCGATCACGAATAGAAATCCCAGCATTGGGTTTGGGTCGACTATCATCATTCTTAGTCTTCTTTGTTGCCATCTGTGTAAATCTACCCGCGGATCTCTTCCGAAAATCTTTAGATTCGACTTCAGCTTTCCATTTTTCTTTTCCCAGTTCTTCAGCTTTATAAGCTCTCTCCACGAGTACAACAAACTCGTTAATCTCAAGAATGCCAACCAGGAGTTTTATGTCTTCATTCAGACCATCCTCGAATCTCGGCACATAATGACCTCGGAAGATACACATTCGTGGCGTAGCGACTAAGTCGCACAAATTTGCGCTCGTATTCAGACACAGTCATACGGCCTTGCTTGAGCTCGAGAAATTCCTTACGCTTGGAGTCTATGAAGCATTGACTTATGTACTTTTTTCGAAACTCTGCCTGAAAGAAGTCCCAGGTAACTCTCTCTTTCGGGACAACAGATACGAGAGTATTCCACCAGTAGTAGGCAGAATCCTGTAATAAAGATATGGAGCACTTCAAGCACTCATCAAGTGTGCAAGATAACTCATAAAAAAAACACGGACAGTATTATGGAGCCAAATTTTAGCTCTTTCAGCATCGTCGCCATCTTCGGCTCTAAATTCTTGAGCTCCATGTTTTCTTATGCGACCAATAGGAGGTTTAGATACTCTTTCAGGATTGGCAACAGGAGGTAGAATTGGTGTTACGGGGGGCACATTCGGATTCAGGGATGGTTGAACAGTCGGAGTGGTTCGTAAATAATGGCTGAACCAATCACTCATCATATTATGGAAGGCCTACTTTACCCTCTAAATGCAGGCCACTCGCAGATGGGTCGAGATTCTTCCGACGCGGTCCCTACGCGGAGCGAGCACCACACTCTCGACATCATCAGCTAATGCTCGCTCGGGATCCAGATCCATTACTATATAAAAGAAACAAAATACATTTCGCTGTCAGAAGTCATCACACTATCACATTGTAAATAATGGCATGTATAGCTAGACTCTCACACACTACGTTAGTCTGAGAACCGACTAAACCGTAGTTCTGATACCAATAAAATGTATCACCCCTAACCCGAATCAGTCACCAGATTAGGGTTACAGGCCTTACATTTATTAATATCAAAACATGGCATTCAATATATTAAATTTGAGCTAATTTCACATTATTTCACATGATCTACTTAACATACATATTTTCACTCATTTTAATTTGTATTCATGAACAACTTATACATTCCCCAATTAAGTCTAATTAATAGTCGATTTAAAACATATATGAACATTAACGTTTATCCTTTTATAAAACTACCATATATCCGAACATCTCAATATAAAATGTCGAATACCTAAATGCATAAAATAGGTATACACTCCACGATACATACTATAAATCTTAACCCATGTACATTTTTAACAAAAGCAAGTTTAGCTTACTCAAAACTTCTATACAATTATTCAAGTCACGATATGATAAAAGAACCTAATTAGCAACCTTGATAAATGGCTCATCATTTCTAATTTTCCATCAACCTAGAAATTTCATTAACCATCTCAACCACATTCAAGCATTTATTTCATAACCGAACAAGTATGCTACTTAAACCAATTTCATATAATCATAAGGTAATATACTCCAAGCCGAATTTATAATGCACATATATATACATTCATCATGTTAAGCAAAACGATTCAACTCAAACAACATCATAGAAACTTAACCACATCCGAATTCCTCCAATTGAGAACATATACCAAGCCAAACAATAATATCATCTTTACTACTCAGTTAGAATAATTCCAACCATTTCACCTACATCCATTATCAAACGTACATACTCATTCAAATTAAGTAGCTTTTAACCAAAATTTCTCATGAACACATATATATACACTAACTTACTATCTTCACTTAATTCATAGAAGAAGTAAAAGCCATTTTCGCATGGTATTTTAACATCCCATTCAAAAAATATGTTTAACATTTGTAGTTTATCCTATACATGCCATTTACTTAAAGTTTATTTCAAAAGTACCAAAAATTTTGATAGTGTGCTTGACTTCGACAAGGATTCTCGAGTTCGAGCTACGACTTTAAAGACCTAAAACACCATGAAACCAACACTTCAAGTAATCTTAAATAGCTTAGTAAGTTTTAAGCAAAAAGGTAAAATACACAAATAAGCATTTCACCATTATTCTTTAGTTTTCAAATAAAGATTTAATAATTCATCCTATCCACATAAACTAGATTAACATTCATCAATCCCATGCTCACTTAATCCCATAATAAACAAAAGAAAAAGTAGTAACCACATAGTCATATGCTTTATAGCCGTATTTAAACAACTTACCTGACACTTTTATTTACCTTTAATAATTACCTCTATTCTTGAGGAAATCTAATAATCCGCACACACAGTGCCATGCAACCGATCTCGCACACACAATGCTCGGTAATAAATTTTTCGCACACACAGTGCCTTCTGACCGATTTCACACACACAGTGTTCGGTGATTAAAATTTTGCACACACAGTGCCCTCTAATCGATTTTCCACACATAGTGCTTGGTGATTAAAATTTTGCACACACAGTGCCTTCTGACCGATTTCGCACACACGAGTGCTCGATGATTAAAATTCTACACACACGATTGCCTTCGACCGATTTTCTTTTACGGTTTCTCGGTGATTAAAATTTCGCACACACAGTGCCTTCTCAACCGAATCTTTCTTTGTATAAACGAACATTTATAATTCCAACTCATGTATATATAAACAATTATACAAATACCCAACAACAACCATTCAATTTCCCTATGTCATACAATTTCATTCGGCACAATCATATATATATGTATTCAAAATACTCAATGAATCCACACTTATTCATGTACATATTATTCAACTTAACATTCGGCTAATTCATATATGTTTATTATAATACCATACCACATTTGATCCATATACTCATAAATCCATGTCCCATTCGGCAATTTAGTAACTAAATCCTTAACTTCATTTGCACATATACATTTATTTATAATAACCACTCAATTAAACCGATTGCTTATAAACTTACCTTGAGAGTTGATGAATTCGAGTGTCCCGGCTACTCGTCCAATTTCGTTTTCCCCCGATCTAAACTCCTTTCTTTGTGAACTTGATCTAATGCATTTAAATTTAAGCTCAATCAACACATTTTTTCATTCAATATAATCCAAAACACATAAATGGGAAATTTACCAATTTACCCCTAACATTTGAAATTTTTACAATTTAATCCCTATTGCATAAAACACAAATCATACAAAATTTGGACATAGTCCTTTAGGGCCGAATACCCCTCATGCTCATATAAGTCCCTACAAGTCATTTCTTTTGCATTTTGGTCCGTCAATTATTTATTTTCATAATTTCAATCACCATACTCCATTTCATTCAACCTTCCACACAAAATATACTAATCCCAAACATATATTCAATATTATCCATCTAGCATGACAATGTATAGTTTACTCATCAATGGTAGAATCTATAGCATGCTTAAAAACTAAAAATTTTAACATGGGTTCAATAATACTCATGGAAATGAACTTAAAAATGCAAAATCTTTCAAAATTTAAGGTCAAATGCTAACCTTATCTTAGCATGCAAGAACCGGAAATGGAGATGAAAACTTTTCTTCTCTCCCTTCTTGTTTCGGGCAAAAAGAGACCAAAGGTGGGAGATGAACATTCCCCACTCACTTTTCTTTTCTTTATTATATTATTTTTTTTAATCATAATATATTTCTAATATAATTCCACTAACCAATTTTAGTAATTTAATATATGGTATCATCATCATGCCGTCCACTAAATTTTATTCTAGGATTATTTGCCATGCAAGTCCACATCATGATGGATATAATTCAATTAAGCCATCATACTTAAGTAAAAGCTACAATTATCACTTCAACAATTTAATCCTTTTCCTAAATCAAACATGTAAGCAATCAAATTATATCAAGACATTCTAACACATGCTTAATATATATCGAAAATATAAAATGAATGATAATAATTATTTTTTTCTAACCCGGATTCGTGGTCCTGAAACCACCTTTCCGGTTAGGGTCATTTTTGGACTGTTACACCCTTAGTGAACCCTTTGATCCTAACAACTCTTTTTATTGATTGACCACTAATATTAACACAAAACCCCGCTCGTATTTGTTATCACCATTCCTTTGATTACCCTTCTATCGAGAATTGATTTGATCAGTTACCTAATTACTTCGTTTCAGTTGATAAA
Organism: Gossypium rotundifolium; assembly: GCA_025506655.1. NCBI lineage: Eukaryota > Viridiplantae > Streptophyta > Magnoliopsida > Malvales > Malvaceae > Gossypium > Gossypium rotundifolium. Next base: position 133,501,579 of record CP106722.1, read on the forward strand.
GTTCTTTCTTATATTATGTATTTACTTGATTTGTTCTTTAAAAAAATAATAATAATAATAAATCGAAGTATATTCATTATTCTATAATTAAGTGAGCTTATATGTTTAATTTCAATATCTTGAAGAAGAAGCTCGTATTATTAGTATTTTCATGTGATGTAATTATTCAGATTATTAGTTCATTTTTTCTAAAGTTAGGTAACTTGTCAATTAAACCTCGATTTTAACCTTTCAATTTAGCCTTTATCCACACCTTTAACCTAAGCCCCGTTACAACCCTTAAAAGACCTTTTGATTTGTGTATCATCTCATATTACAGTGGTGGAGAATTGATTTTCAAGCAAGCCTATGGGATTAACTTTTTAGGTTCGACTTATGAGTGCTTATTCTTTAACCTTAAACACTTGAGTGCTTTGAGTGAATCTTTAGTGAGGATGTCAATCCTTGTCGGTTTCGAATTAAAGGTAATTATTTAGATAAGGGGAGACACCTATGTTTTCATGCTACAAATATATGACTTAGAATTGTTTGAATCTTTACGAGTCTTTGAGTTAAATTATCCATGTATAAATTATCGATAAATTATGATGAGACATTATTGATATGAGTTATGAATTATGGAAAGTTTGTTTTAATTGTAGTTGAGAATTTTGCTTGAGGACAAGCAAAAGCTTAAGTGTCGGGGTATTTGATAAACCGTAAAAGAAACATATTTTAGGCCCACATTTAGCATTCTTTTGGATGATTTATTCCTTGATTTATGTAAAAAGGTTCTCTTAATCCTTTCTTTTCATGTTTTATACTCAAGAAAGCACCTAGGGACAAAAAGAATGAGGAACGGGCTTAAAACAGGCCAGTTTGGGCCAAAGTGGAAATCGACATGACCTAGACTTCAAGCCACACGGCCGTACCTCGACAATTAAATAGAACACGGCCTAACCACGATTCACATGGTCGTGCCTCCATCAATAGACCCGAACACGGCCTAAAGTCAATTCACACGGGCGTGTGCCATGGTCGTGCCCCTATCGTGGAAAAAAGGAACTTCACTCGGAAAAGGATACTTAGGAAGAAAGAAATGCATTCCAAGAGCCTATATAAAGACCCTAAGTGTAACCTGAAAGGGGGCAATTTTTTATTTAATCAACCAATCACTTCATATTTAGGCTAAATAATAGAAAGAAAGTGAGTATTAGTACTTTTAGTTCCTTTGAGTTCGACAATCCGGTCTTGCCTAAACTATACTACTATTCGATAGGTGCACTTGCCTTAAGTAGTTGTCAGAGTTAGTTTCCAAGTTCGATTCCAAGTTCGATCATTCTCTTTATAAATTTTAAAACTCGACAATTAGACGATCACTGCACCTCTCCAAGCTCTTGAAAATCAAGTGGGGCAAATAATGAATGCTCTAAATTCGAGGCCATAAGGAGCATTGCCAAGTGATATTGAGAATACAAGATCCCAAGTAAAAGAGCATTACAAAATAATCACCCTTAGAAGTGGGACTCGGTTAGATAAAGTTATTCAAGATGCCACTGTAGAAGAGGACAATTCCAGACTCGACTAGGAAAATAATTCAAAACTGTCTGAAAAATGCACTACAATTGAAAAGATAAAACAACAACCTATAACAGAAAAATCAGATCATTTTGCTAGTGAAAATGCCACAACAAAACAATATCAGCAACCTCAAGGACTACCACCTCTACCATTTCCTCAGCGATTCCACAATTGTAAACAAAAGGCCCATTTCAAAAGATTTTTGGATGTTTTGATGCAACTTCAGATTAAAATATCACTAGTAGAAGCTTTTAAATAGATGCCCAATAATGTGAAATTTATGAAAGACATACTGAAACACCCCAAACCCGGCCCACAAGCCCTGACCGGATCTGGCATGCTTCTAGGGAAAAATCATTCGAAACTTATTTGAAGTTTTGCCAAAATTTTGTGTGTTTTTGAAAAACAGTTGATTTGTGTTGATTAGGTGTCAAAACATTTAACATTTATTTTTAATATAAGTTACTTAAACTTTAAAGTGATAAAGATCGTACCATACTAAAATAATTTAAATGCATGCATAAACAGTTTAATACTTATAGCCTTATTACATCAAAACAAATCCGAAATAGTCCAAAATACTTAAGTATGGAAAATTCAAAATAAAACAACTTGTAAGCTAAGCATGGCCACCATTGAGCTCCTGTCGGCCGGTCCATTCTTGTGTGTCACCGAAAAAATAATCCCACAACGGGTGAGTCAAAGCAGACTCGATGTGTAACAACCAACACAAGTCTTAATCAATTTAGGCATGTCAAATCATACATACTAAACATATATAATCAATGATGCAAACCCGAACCCAAAACCATCCGCTACACATCACCCGTACCAACCATCACACCGTGGGGACTACTAAGTCGACCCTCCATCCGCTACACATCATCGAAGGCAGTCGCTTGCACGACTTGCACATCGCCCTTATAATTTCGTGGCATAGCCACCAGATAATATTTTGTGACATAAGTCACCACATTCAGATTTCGTGACATAAGTCACCACATTCAGATATTGTGGTATAAAACCACCAAATCACTTCCCCTTTCATAATCACCCATGTGCCCCATGTCATACAAATCATGCAAAGATTATGCCACATTCTTTATTTCACATTCTTACCAATATTCACGTATGTGTCATAACAGGTATTCGTAATATTGTAAACATAGTTTTAGAGAATAACGTACCTGAATATGCCGTACCATTGGATGGTACCTTAATCCATATCTTTCACATTCTTATTAACACATATATTAAATTAAATCCGTAAATCTATTAAGATTCAGTGTGGGTTACACACCTGATTTACTTAGCGAGTTCACTGAAATCCCGAAAGTCCCAATCTAATCTTCTAGATCTCAAGTTTCTTTTTGGCACAGTCTACTCAATCCCGAAACTCTCCTTATTCCTGTTGATTGCTCCTAAGAACCAAAGTCAGGAATCGATCATCACTTAAACTCATAAAATGGCCTATGGTAGAATGTTACCAACCACTTACCTAGCTCGTCTAAATCTCAAATCCTTGTTTGCACTCAAGTTTTCGATATCCCTACTTAACCCTTTGTTAGAATCGGCTTTAAGCATAAATCTATGAGAATGGCCTTTGGTGAATACCACTTTGACTTACCTTGATCACTACAAATCCAAAGCTTCTCCTTTAATGCTCCTTAATGTTGGCTACCTTCACAAGAAACACATATCATGGCACAAGCATATTCGACTATCCCAAAACCAAGGCTTAATCCTTGATTCACAAGACTTAAAAGAAAAAGAACCCAAACCGATTGCTAGGAGAGAAATACTTACCACTATGCTGCTTACCAATAATGACCATCTTCCCGAAAGATCTCCTGCGTTAGGCTGTACCTCCCCCTACAATCGGCCTTAACACATTTTAAAGAATCAAAGGGCCATTCGGCCATGACATAAATCCCAAATGAAGAGGAATTGCCGCAACCTTACCTTAATAATAGGTCCTTTCGGCTTTAACAAAGAATCGGCCCACACTAAGATTGAGATTCACTTCAAGGTAGAGATGGTGTTTCGACACTTTAATGGTGAAGATTGGGAGAGAGGTTTCGGTCTTGCTAAAGATGAGAGGGTAAGTTTTGATTTCTAGGGAGTGAGTGAAAGAGAAATAAGATATGAAAGAAGAAAGGAAAAGATACACAAATGGTTCCAACTTTCGGCTTTTGGTCAAGAGAGAAAAAGGGTGAAAATTTCGGCACTCTACTAGAGAAAGAAAGAAAAAGCGAAAAGAACTTTTAAACCTCCCTTTAGAAATTTGGCTATGGTGAAATTGATCACTAAAGAATCCTTGGTACCAACTCTTCCTCTCTCCATTCAATCCCCCTTTTCACTCTACCTTAGCCGAATCTTTAAGTTTTTAACTTGATCTACACTTCATCTTTGAAGTGCCTCTGTGCCATCCACTACCTCTCCTCCTTGTAGCAAAATAAAACTCTTTTATTTGCTTCCCATATTGCTCGAACCTAGGCCCTTGCACGCTGCTTGTGGTGTCACATACTGAGCCTCTAAGTGGCGCCTCCAAGCCACTTAAACAAGCCCATTTTTGTGTCATATTTCCCCTACTAATTTTCTTAAGGCCTCTTAGGCTTAGCTCCCTCTTTTAAACTTAAAATTAAATAATTTCTAAGGCATTCTCCTACATTCTACTGTTCCTAAAATTCATAAAGCACATTTATAATATACACAGGCATACAAGCACATGCAATTGATCAAAAATGCACAAGCCCTAATTCCCGGATATTACACATACTGCTAAAGAAGCGCAGATTGGAAGAGTTTGAGACTGTTGCTCTCACTGAAGGGTGCACGACAATGTTGGTGAATAAACTACCTCCGAAGCTGAAGAATCCAGAGAGTTCCAAGCTCGAAAAGTGTTTCTCCCTTTATTACATCTCATTATGTACATATATATGTTCTTGCATTCATGATTCATATCTGTACATGCATTGAGGATAATGTATCCCTTAGGATTGGGCGTATGTTGACCATTTAACATTGCATTAAATAGTTAGTTGAGCATGTTTTAACATTTTGTTCATTTGTCATTCATTTTGCCCTAGCACGCATGACTGCCAGGAATTGTTTAGACTAAGATGAGTGTATTTTTATCTATGATGTTCGATGAGGAGCTTAATTCTTCAATAAACTTAGAAAGTTATGGCTGTGGATTATATGACATTATCTTAGGATAGTTTACTTGTAAATTGATCCCTAAAAGTAGGATGTCCTAATTCTGATAACAATTGATCCATAGTAAGTTTCTTTTCATAAACTTGGAGACTCTTGAAGCAATATTCGTTAACATGGCAATACTCAATAATGAATAAAGTGGAAATGTTTAAAAAATTCTTTAAAAAATAAAAAAATTCCATCAAATACTCCAATGCTTAGAATTGTCGAGCAATTCAGTGCCACTTTGTTGGACCATCATGTTGTTAACTAGAAAGGTGAGTTTGAGTTCAAGTGTGTAATAAAGAAAATTAGGGGCACTCCACTGTAGTAATAGGCTAAGTAGCTAAGGAGGTAATTGTTTGCCCTATCTATCTTTTTAGTCAAAAGCCTTAGCTTCATGAGTGAGCATTCAAATCATGACATGATTGAGTATTCGGTAATTTAGTGTATGCTCCATTGTAATTGTCAAGTCAAAGAATCATGTGACGAGATGAATCCCCTAGTAAAAAAAGGCATAATAAATGGATATTTAAGTATTTGGGTATGTATAAGGCCAGAAAAAAAAAAAAGGAAAACTGAGTTAGTTAAAAGATGAACTAAGTAAATTAGGAGGTACTTACTATAGTGAAAATTGCTAAGAAATGAAGTACAAAATGCTCTCTTAAGGGTCTCATAATGCAAAGGTGATTATGTTGCTATGGCAATTCTTACATTCATGCATTCATGCATATCTTGCTTGAGGACAAGCAATAACTTAGGTTTGGGTTTGTGATAACTCTTGAAAAGAGTTATAATTCATGCATTTAGACTGGGTCAGTTGCCTGTACTTAAGTGAACTTAGTTGCATTTTAGGATATTATTTTAGCATTTTTAGAACATTGCATAAGAAGCTTGGATGTTGCTTAAATATTATTATTTGTTACTTTTAATTGCATGTGGAAGGGTTGTGTTTGGTGGTTTGGCATGTGCGGGATGCAGAGAAAGAAATAAAAGGATGAAAGTTTGTCATGGCAAAAGGTTGGACAATTTGCCAACACAAATGCATGACAATTTTAGAAAGACTGAGTCAACACTCAATGCATAGCAGTTTCATCCTAACTGTACTTGTACTAGAACAATTTGCCTAAAAAAAGAGGAGAAAATAATCCTGGGATGTTGACTTTTATCCTAGAAAAAAAGCATTTAAAAAGAGGAGAAGATAATCTTGGGTTGTTGAAAAAGGAATTTAAAAAGAGGAAAAGATAAACATGGGTTGTTGGATTTACCCTAGGGAAAAACCTATAAAAAGCCAAAGAAAGAAACCCAAAAAGGGGAGAACCAGAAGGAATAGCAAACAAGGGTGGAGATCCATAGGCGAAACTAGAGGTTAGCGATTGAGTAGAGATGGAAAGAAGAAGACGAAGGCAGTATCTCTCAGCCACCACAGGACACTGTACCATTGGAATGTGAACTAGACATGCGAAAGTTGTCTTCCCATCGTTCTTCTATTATTTCTTAACTATTTCTCCATGAATTGATTTGATTGAAATGATGTTGAATGATATTTTGGTTTTGAATTTTATTTTCCAATCCATTAGCTAAATCTCATAGGGTTGGGATTACATGACGAAACTTTTATTTTCTTTAATGGTTGAAGTATAAATCTGAATTAATTTATTGTTTCATTAAATTGTTTTATTTCTAAATTGTATACGTGCAATCCCTAGACATAGACGACTATGCAGCATGCTCATAAACTAATTTAATTCTAAAAAGGTTGGATTCGTTAGACCGAAATTGAATGATATGAGCAAGTACTCAACAGATACTTTTAGTAGACTCTAGATATAGAGTAGTGTTCATACAAAAGGAAACAATGCAAAGTATCATATTAAGGCTTACAAACACAAGAAAGGTAACTTAAGGTTTTTTCTCTCAAAAGAATCAAACTACTTTAGAACTCTTTTGAGTTGTAGATCGATTATGATTTTGCCAAGGCATTTCTGACAGTAAAGGTAGATTCTTCGTAATTTCAACCTTCCATATCAACATCGTATATCCCTTATCCCTTGTCATAGTATCTTTGCCATCACATCTTTAGTTTTTTATTTGTCAGTTACATATTATTCATACAATCATCTTCATAATTTCCATTACATTTCTATTCTCGTTTTGCCATAGCATTTCCAAGTATTCATTAATTCCACATATTGCATACAGCATTATTCCTTTTAATTGACACTTTATACTTGCCATAACTTTGCCATAGCATTAATCTCATTTTATTATAATAACCACTTTTATGCCTCAATCCGGTCCTCATGGGAACGATACACACTCATCACTTTATTACTTAATTTGACCTGTATACTTGCACAATTCGCATATCATATTCACACGTGACGCTATAACCGTCACAAAAGAAAAACATCTAAAGGACTCTCAAACGGTTTGGAATGGAATATTCTGAACCAAATAGTACTCCCTTAGCTGCACACTTCAGACTTTCAGCTTCAGTATCACCAAAAACCAAAGACGAAGAAAGGTACATGTCGTCAGTTCCTTATTCCAGTGCAGTTGGAAGTTTAATGTATGCAATTGTTTGCACCCATCCCAATATTTCACATGTTGTTAGTGTAGTAATTAAATACATGGCCAAACCCGAAAAATTACACTTGCGGGCTATTAAGTGGATTCTTAGATATTTGAGGGGGACATCCAATATTGGTTTGGAATTTGGAAGATGTTCAAAAGGTCTAGTCGACTATGTAGACTCGAATTATGCAGGAGATTTCAACAAAAGGAGACCTCTCACAGGTTATCTGTTCACTTTCGGTAATTATACAATTAGCTGGAAAGTCGCCCTACAGGCCACTCTGGCATTATCAACTACTGAGGTAGAATATCTGGCTATCACTGAGGTTGTGAAAGAGGTCATTTGGTTGAGAGGTTTATTCGGGGAGCTGGTTGATAAAAATGACAAGAATATTGTATATTGCGATAGTAAAAGTGTCATACATCCTACTAAAGATTATATACATCACAAAAGAATAAAGCATACAGATATTCGAAACCACTTTGTTCAAGAGATGATCGCTCAAAGAGATGTTCAAATTCACAAAATCGACACAGAAAATAATCCAGCCGATATGATGACAAAAAGTATTCCAATTTTCAAGTTTTAAGCATTGACTTGGTAAGTATCCGAAAAAGATCAAGTTAGGCCCGTAATAGGGCTCGCAAAGAAGACTTTTCAAGAATACGAGTCAGGAGTTTGCCTCGTATTTCATCCGAAACAGAGTCAATGTTGTCACGAAGAAGAGCCGATGCCCCAACCATGCGAAATACAATGTCCCGACGTGAAGAACTCGTCATCCCAATGATGTTATAAGTGACATCCCGATCAGCTAACAGTGGCGTCACGCCTGCCGATGTGTTCCCCACTCAACTGGGTTTTTCTCCTAGTTAAACTCTGCCATATTTTCCCAACCGAGCACAAATAACTCTAGGATATTTCTAATCAGATTAGTCACAAATTTTAGCCTATAAATAGGGTTTTGTGCAATCCTAGAGAAATAGATTCAACAACATAATTTGTAACACCCCAAACCCGGCCCATGCGTTTCGACCAGATCTTGCATGTTATGGAACACATAACACTTTATCGGATTTTGAAAACACAAGTTAATTATTTAAAATTTGAATAAAGAAGTGACTTTTTGGAAATAAACCTCTTTGTATTATTATTACGTATAAATAAACATTGTCATAAATTCATAAGTTGCACAACGTTGAAAACTACTTAGTTGAATAAAACTAGGGGCCTTATTACATAAATATTCTCAAATAAAATAAAATAAATTTTAAAGAAATCCCAAAAATAATTTGTAGAAATAAAACTTGATGGCCCCTCGAGTCCGTCTCGGCTCTCATGTCCACGATCTACTGCTCATCTGGAAGGGTAGAGAAAAGGAAGGAGTGAGTCACCAAGACTCATGTATAAATCTCAAAACACACGATGACCCGAGCCCACAAACACATTATGGGCCCTGGCCCATACATGAAGGTAATAATCATAATCACATGGTAAACGTTAAATAATGAATAACCCAACCCATCCTAGGTTTCCATCCTCTACACACCAACCCGTACCAACCATCACACCTTGGGGATTTCTACAATCAACCCTCCATCCGCTACACACCAAAACGACAGCCGCACTGCCTATTCCTATTAATTAGGAATCATTGAATGTGGTATAGCCACCGATCACTATGTGACCTAACATTTGTATATGTGGGCTTTCCACCACCGATCACCAAGTGACCTATCATGCACTTCCCCTTCAATATCATATTCCCACCCCATGCATACACATAACAAAAATATCATGCAGTCATATATATTTTCCAATACACATAGGGAGTTCTATGTTTACGTACCTGGCATCCTTGTCTAACCCTTTTAGGGTTCCATTCGACTGTCTAAACAGCCTCATTCCGGCTTTTAAGCCCATAACATATATATAGTCACACATACAGGTTTATTAGTGTGTTAGTGATCTACACACCTGATTACCGATAAGACAATGCTTTCTATATCAACGATATCCTTAGTCGACTCTACTGCTATCTGCCTAAGGTGTTGTTCAGAAGCCGGTCTACAACCAAGTGGCTAATCTCGAATGGCAGATACTACTCTTTTCTTAAACTTAGGGATTTTCTCCTTTGCCTGATTCATATTTAATTCCATCACAAGTCCTTATCAGAACTACTATCACAATATTTAATAGTTAATTCTCATTATAACCTTAAGATCTTGCATATAATGATCAAATCTAATAGAAATCTAGGGAAATCTTCTTACCTTAAAAATCCCAAAAGTGGAGACTAGCTATTTTCGGCTTTTAGATCTAATTGAGCAAGCTTCCTTCAAATCTCGAATTGCCGCCCATTATAAAACCATTCAACTATTAGCTTTCGGCTTTTGCCTTTCGAAAACCGGGAATAGATCATGAGAACTAATCAAAATTGACACTTACCTTAGCATAAGAGATTCGACTAGCACTAGAAAGAGGATTCAGCAATGCCAATGGAAGATTTAAATGTCGAAAGTATAGAACTAATTCTCAAATAAGATGAACAAAAGAGAATACTATGGATGCTTCGACTTTTTAGAGAAATCGGCACAAAGGGAAAAAAATGGAGAAGAGGTTTTGGCTTTTGAAAAAATTGAAGAAAAGAAATTGGAGAAAGAGAAGCTAGGGAAATTCAACACAATGGAAGAGGAATTTAGAGTTTTCAATGTCAGAAACAAAGAGCTAGCCCCTCCTATTTATAGATATTTCGCACCTCATCGCTAAAAATTAAAACGCCTTAAATTCAAGCTAAAGAGAGGGAAATTCGGCACCCTCTTTGCCATGCAAGATGGCAATTTTACACTCCTCTAGGCGATGGATTTTCACCAACACTTCCTTGAAGATAAGCTCCCAACTTTTCTCCTTTTTATCTATGATATTATCACTTATAAAATCCTCATAATTTCTCCTATTTCTGAGCCTTGTAGCCGTCCACCTCTACTAACCCTAATGCCAAAATTTAACTTACTTAAATTAAAAGATTTGGGCCTCAATAAACTTAATACTTGGGCCCCTAATTCCTTGTATGTGGCATCACCCTATTTTCATTTAAAGTGCCAAAATTGGTCTAAAAACATGGGCTCCTTGAGACCCAAAACTTGTTCCTTTTTCAATTGTTAATGATGCCACCTTAAAATAATTTAATATGGGCCTTTGCCTAATTCTAAGCCCAAATTTAAACACCTTTCACCATATTAAACATATTCTTATACTAAACGCATAGTTCCATAAATTCAGGATGTTACAGTTCTACCCCCTTAAAGAAATTTCATCCTCGAAATTTCTAATTAACTAGTAATCAAACTATCTAAGTCTCACTACTATGCTTTCACTGCGCACTCTTATTCTAAAGCCAAAATAAACACTTAGTATACTATGGTAGGGTACGCATCGATATTCACATCTAGAGCGTCCTTGTCCCCTTATACTCATTTTACCGCTTCACGTTTATCTGATTAGAAATTTTATGAACTATTAGTTTTCTTCCACTGATTAACCACTAACAGTCTTATGGATAATAGTTTTAAAAGTAGTTCTTTCGAATTCGTATTCACAATACAGTCTCAAGTTCATATCCTCTAGGAAACACATACATTCAATCATCAACATCCATGAACTTACGTTCATCATAGAAAAGTGTTGTTGTTGTTGTTGTACTACCCAGGGGTATTTTTGTAATTTTATCCTACAGGGGTGTTTCCATAATTTTTCAAAATAAGGTTCCTTGATGATTTTGTAAAATAAGGATATTTTAGTAATTTTGCAATTCAGGGGTATTTTGATAATTTTGAAATTCAGGGGTATTTTAGTAATTTTAAAATTTGGGGTATTTCAAAAATTTTAAAATTCGGGGGTATTTCGATAATTTTGAAATTCGAGGGTATTTTGGTAATTTTACAAATCAGGGTTATTTTGATGATGATGTTGTTGTTTTTTTTTTATAATAAAAAAATAGGGGTACTTTGGAAAAAAAATCTAGTTACTCTTGTAAACATACGGTTTTTGGGTAAATTTTCAAAACATAGGCATTTTACAAATTCACTGTTGGTTGGAAATTTTCACAAATCAAGTGTATTTCTTTGGAAATTTACAAAACTTAGGGGTTTTGATTCGTTAGTAAATAAGGTATAAGGACTAAATCGTAAAAGTTATTATTGATTTTTACTAATTAAAAAGGTTTAAAATGTAATTGTATGAGGTTTTATGTGGAAAATAGACCATAGTGAAATATTGTGGATTGTTAAGGCATATTTTTATTGAAAATATGTGAAATAAGGTTAAATAAAATGTTTAAACAATTGAAATAAGGTGACATCTTCTCCATTTCTCCTTCCAACCGATTCCACCATTTTTAGGGAGACTTAAGTTTGTTCAAGCTTTTCTCTTTGCATGTAAGTCCAATCTAAGCCTGTTTTTCATAAATTTTATGTTGTTGAGACCGTTTTAGCTTAATCTAGCTAACTCGAGTATTAAAATATAAAATTGTCAAAGATTTTAAAAATTGTCATTGATGCTTTTAAAGCTTTTTGTATGTTAAATGGTAGATTTCAAAGTTTATATTTGGAATAAGACTATTTTGTAAAGAGAAATTTGTTAGTTTTGAGTACAATGACTAAAGTAAAATTATTTTGAAATTAGAATGAAATTTCTATAAACATAGGTACTTGAGAGCTGTATAGGGATGTATTTTAAATCGGATTGTAAAATGGGGCTTAAATGTGAAAGATATGATGGTTTCGGTTTTAGGGACTAAATTGAAAAAATGTGAAACTTTAGGGAAACTGTGAAAAGTGATAATAGGATATCATATGCATTAAATAAAATGTTATAAGGTAATTGGCACGGATATTTTGAAACAAATTACCATATAAATTAAGAATTAAATCAACCAGTAGATAATCGAGGAAAAAGGAAAATGGTGGATTAGCCCATGACACTTCTATTGTTGTTGTTTGTACCTGGTAAGTTCATATGGTTTAGTTATATACATATTTATAATTCTTGTGGTTGGATTGTGAATGCATAATACTATATGAACTTTGAATTGTTTACAAATTGTAACACCCCTTACACAAAATCCATGTCAAACAGGGCCCGAGGCGTTACTGTAGTAAAACCACGTGATCGCCAATTAGGCTCATCATGACTACTCTCTTAAGTCACCTCAACAACCTCATTCTCGACTTATGAGGCCTCACCCAAACTCACGAGGGCTCTCGAGACCCTATCGGAAGCTTCTGCGATTTTAAAAATTTTCCACCTAAACAGGGACTACACGCCCGTGTAAGGTGAGACACGCTCGTGTAAGGTGAGACACGCCTGTAAGGTCACACACGCCCATGCCCTCAACCCGTGCATGAAAACCCAAGCATTCTGCCAATGCCCCATGGCTAGGGCACATGCCTGTGCTCACCACCCGTGGTGAACACTGACTACACCACATGACCTAAAGTCTAGACATACACCGTGTGGCTAGCCCGTGGCCTATATTGCTCGAATCTGTCAAAGAGACACGGCCAAGGCACACGTCCGTGGGCTGGCTGTGTGTCACACATGGCCTAAACACATGCCCGTGTGTCCATCCACATAGACAAGAACAAAGCTATGTGCTAAGCTCTTCTCACCCCTCAAGTTCTTATAACATATACTCAGACAACACAGCAATAATCAATTCAAATTCAAACACAATCTCACATGGATAACTATATCTTTTCATTTAATAAAGCAGCCAACAACTATGGCATTATACAAATAGGTTATCCATCTATAGGCTAACACATCTTAGCCATTTACAACAAAATTCACTAACTTGTCTAGCCCCTATACATGTCATATACAAAACATTTATTCTAATGTACTAGAATGAGCTGATAGTGTGGGCGATCTTCGATTAATCCACGTATCTCAATTCAACCCTCTTTCTCTATAAGACAAGGGAAAAGAAAAGGAGTAAGCCTTGAGCTTAGTAAGTTTACACATAAACAATTTAAGCATTCTAGTATAAACTAAACAACAATTAGCATTATACTACCAAATAAATTGACATCCACAATTATGCTTACTCTTTTTATTCCTTACCACATTTCCAAAACATCATGAGTCACATACTCATAACCATTGACATGCACTCCTGCACTTAATACCACATTTACTCGAAAATACAACACATCATTTTATCACACTAATACATCCACACAGCTAAATTACTCGGTGGTTTCACACTCAGCCCACCACAATCAGGTAATAAGGTAGTATCGCACATAGCCTACCAAGAGGTAATCATAGTAGTTTCGCACATAGCCCACTAAATAATATACTTAACTATGGTATCGCACACAGCCCATAGTTGTTAAGTATTAAGGTGGTATCGCACTTAGCCCACCATCAATTATTATCACTACACATCCACATATCTACTTATTCATTCATTCATTCATGATATCTACCACATTCATTCCACTTGAACCACATAGGTTCTCAATCATTCTCATTTATTCTCATTCATGCTACACACTAGCTAGCATTAAGAACGTATAAGTATAACGCATTGATTAAACTTACCTCGGTACTCGAAAAGTATAAATATGTGCAATTTAGTCCACCACCTTGCTCTTGCCTCGATTTTGATTCGGGCTTCGTCTTTCTTGATCTATAATGATAAATCAACTCATTCAATACACATATTGACTAAATTGACCATTATCTCATACTTTAGAAAAATTACTATTTTGCCCCTAAACTTTCTCATATTTACACTTTTGGGCCAAGGCTTGTAAAGTGATTTTCTGTAACACCCCGTATCTAGGTCCGATACTAAGACTGGATACGAGACATTACCATGCTTGAACTCACTTAATCAAGTACTTACTGGCTATAAAATTTTGTTTCGATTTAAAACCTTTCTTTCTTGGTCTAGACATACATATCATGGTCATACGAGGCTTTAAACACTTGTTCAGACTTTTGAAACTTTTCAATCCTCTCTCAAAATCAGAGGTTACACGCCCGTGTGGTTTGGGGCACGCCCGTGCACCCCTAAACACGCCCATGTTTCCCATCCGTGGGGAGCTACAGACTTATCTGACACAGCCTTGACACGCCCGTGACCTTCAACCGTGTGGAGCTATTGACTTATTCGACACAGTTTGAGCACAAGCCCATGCACAAGCCGTGGGTCTTACACGGCTCATGCACACAGACGTGGGATCTACCCGTGGCCTATTCTGACATTTAATAATAAGGTGCAGGGTTTGCACGGCTTAGACACACGCCGGTGTGTCTAACTGTGTGGACACTTAGAGGCTATCTACCAAGCCTTCTTACCACTCTCACCTACACACATACATATACCAATTTAGTAATGGCTCAATTTATCAACTAAGACACATGATCTTGTACATTGATTCATGAAAATTAAGGTTTTCCTCTCATACAATTACAATGACTTAAGCCATTATCAATGGCTATACACTTTTAAATTATAAACCCTCTTAGGCCAACATAATCTGGTACATTAACAACAACTTAATCAACCTTAAATTCTAGCCCTATACATGCCATAACTCAGAAAGTCTTGATACCTCGTACAATGTGTCTACTCGATAGTATGATAACATCCCCGGCAGCCTCCAACTCGAGCTAGTTAAAATAACCTATAAGAGATGGGAAAGAAATAGGAGTAAGCAATAATGCTTAGTAAGTTCATCTGCATAAAATGATAATTTTATAAGTTCATTGAATATACACCACCACAAAGCATCTTTATACTAGGTCTTCCCCATTAACTAATGATTTCTTACTCAACCGCTCTTGAAGCTTATTCAATCGCTTTTGAAGCTTACTCATTCTATCTCTTACCGTACTACAAGCCAATTGCTCGTTTAACTAGATTCCATTCCTGCACTGATTGTCATGTAATCACATAAGACAACACATCAAACATTTTCAATAAGCTACCCATCTCTCGGGGGTTACGCCCTTAGCTCACCAGTATTAATACAACTGATGGTATCGCGTACATCCCGCCACTACCAACAATGAGGTGATACTGCACATAGCTCACCGTCATTTATCATTCGTGAACAACAACCCACCAGCTTACCTCTATCTTCAATGTTCATTCAAGAACATTTACGTACACTTTTATTCTTGCTAACATTCACGCACTACGTCAATAAATCTGTCTCATGCAACTAAGGTGCATTATTTATACATTTCCCACGAAGGGTTCATCATAAATTAAGTCCATCACCTTTTCGTTCTAACACATACCTGTGCTTCTCATGGTACAACCACATACATTCATCATATCTGCTGAAATACTCAAGTTATAAAATATTCTCTTGAGTCTCAAACACATGAAGTCACATAAAAATCGTGCCCCAATAGAGTCTTACTTGGATTAACATATCGATGCCATGTCCCTGGCATGGTTTTATACGAATTCTTACTTCGAAGCCATAATTCAATATAGTCTTATACGAGGCTTTAACGATCGTCTCAACATTCTACATGCATTTCTTATTACTCTAGGACTCAATTCTCATGGCATCTCATCAAATAATATATGTATCATACATCTATAGAGTGAATATACATTCCATACAACATCAGAATACTTACATAAACTCATTCATATTTTCAATAGTTGCACATGAACTTACCTCGTTGTCGAAATAGCCGGAAAGGACTATTTGCCTACATTTCTCTTTTCATCCGTTCTAGGTCGAAACTCATTTTCTTTGATCTAGAATAATGAAATTTACTAATTTAATCACTTATAAATCATAATATATCGTAATTTACCCTCTAGGTAAAAATGACTATTTTTCCCTACACTTTGGCAAAATTACGATTTTGCCCCTAGGCTCGTAAATAAATTTTCATCTCAATTTCTTGTTAAACAAGCCTAGCTGAACACTTAATCCTCTTACAACTATCTCCAATTGTAACTATTTCATACCTTAATGAACAAATTACAACCTCTGCATAATAACCCATTTTAGGTATTTTCCATGAAAATCCTTTCATAAAAGTTGTTTCTCATCATCCTATCATTCATTTTCTTCCATAAAAACTCATCAAACAACATAGGCTCTCTAATGGCAAGTCCCTAGTCTCTCAACCATATTGTAAAATAGTCCCCTCATTAGTTAGCTTAAGCTTTAGGGATCACAAAAGTACAATTTTCTTCAAGAAAAATGATCAAAATCACTTACTAGGGAGGAGGATTGCTTGCTGAAATTTTAAGCTTCAAAAGCCCATTTTTGCTGCTCATTTTGGTGGAGAAAAAGAGAGAAAAAGATGATATCTTTTTCCTTTATTTATTTTATTATAAAACATTAATTTCAACCCACTAACTTTGACCAAAAATTTAAAACTCTTGTCCCCTCTTGTCTACATGGCCGGCCATCATGTTCAAGATGGTCTAATTGCCCTTTAAAACCATCCAGTTAATATATCATGGCTATTTGGTACCTTTAGCCTATAGAATGGAACTTTCGCACTTTATGCGATTTAGTCCTTTTTCGCGATTTAGCATGAAATCGCTAAAATTAAAACACCAAAACTTTCATACATCTTTATAAGCATGTTATAACGCATAACATGACATGAAAAATAATTTTCTCTAACCTCAAATTAGTGATTACGAGATCACTGTTCCGACTAGGCCCTAAATTGGGCTATTACAATTCTCCCCCTTAGGGATTTTTGTCCCCAAAAATCTTATCAGGAGGATTTACTATCAACATTCTTTAAATGTTTCTATAAATTCTTCAAAATCACAAATCTACTTATCCTCAAGTTTCTCTTGTCCACAACCTTTAAGCTACCATACACAAGGTCGAAGCATACTCAGTAATCCACTAATTTAGCACTCTGCACACGTCCAATTGATCATTCCCCTTCTTGGGAATTTTGTCCAATCACACTTGAAAAAATCTATAAGCCTTTACTTTAGCTTCTCATTAAAGCATTCACCAGTTATAACAATCCTGACTTGAACGCTTTGAAAACTCAGCTTTTTGTGGTCAACTACTTCTGACTATAAGCTCATTCATCTCATGAAAGGTACTCTGTTGTCAAACATTTATGCACATAACTACTTTTCCTTATTCTTGCATTAATAGATATGCTACTACTAAATCTCATGCCAAAACTTTTGTATAAGTTCTGGATTCATCATCATTCCAGTTTTATTTCGAGGAAATCTCAACAATAGAAAACTTATGCAACCTGTATTTTACCATCTTGAAATAAACTAACTCAGAGATTATTCGAAAATACCATTTGCTATCTCACTCTTGAACTCTTCTGTTCTGAAAAGAAAACTTGCTCTTGACATTAATCTCACTAAAATTATTATATCAACGACTAGCTAACTCACATTGCTTAACATTAAGCTTTCCTTTAAACACTTGTACAATGACTACCATCTGTGAAGTATTACAATAACTATACCCACTATGGTAATAGTTCAAGTCGTTTCCACTATCTCAGTGTCACAAGATGTTCTCACTCAAGAAAATTTCAGAAAATACTCATTGGTTTTCCATGGATCATCACAACCCATCCAATTCTCATACAAATATGAAAGGGATCATCTCGGGATTACCAATCTGGCAACTATCTTTCTCAATACAGGCTGAACTCAGTACTAGAACTTTCAATCGATAACTCATTCTATAGCTTTCAACTCAACCGTCTAGGTTTAAACGTTTCGATGAGCATATTTCTGTAATATGCTCCCTATTCACGAGCACACAAAAATTATTCTCTTTACTGACTCATGCCTGAACATACACAAAACTTGATTCATATCTCAATACAATAATCTACTCTTTTCTCCACACCGAAAACATTTTCTAGCACACCCTCATCTGAGTTTCTCTTGCTATGCTAGTTTAAAACCTTAACAATCATCATATCTCGCGATAGAAGGGACATCTTTATCAAATTATTGGCTCAATTCGATTTGCCCAAATACTTATTACACAACGTGAAACTCACGATTTCACTTCTTATATTAGATTCATCACCAACACCCTCCTCAAAGTACCTGAATGAGGTTACGAGGAGATAAAGGAATGTCAATTCCAATTACTAACTCGACAATCATTTGATCTATATTCACAATCAGATAACATTCTCACATAATTTCAATTCATGAGATAAACAACTACTTCGCCTGTGAGAGGCAAAAGACATTAACACTTAGTACTTAAGAAGATCATTATGACCCATACAACTATGGTTATCATGATTGAGCACTCTCATCATTCAAACATGGTAGCCCCTTTTTATACGGTTTTATACGGAATCATAACTTGGTACCGAGGCCATGCCTCGAACATAGTCTTATACAGGAATTTATCTATTTATTATCTAAATGGTAGCCCCTTTTTAGCATAGTCCCCTAGGACTCCAACTTCATGTTCAACAGCAATTACTTTACCTAGTAAAGTATCATGTATCAATGTGATACAAAGCATTTTCAAAATGCTAACACGAATACTACATTAATCACATACAAATTTACTCAATATGACTCTTATAACATCTCATCATAATTTAGCGGTGGTAAGGAGGGTGAGGTCACGGAGCCTCTTAACTTAACTCTTGTGACTACATGCATATGATTTACGATTCATCATTAATAAAATATAATCATAGTCATACAACTCATCTCAAGTGAGTTTTCACATTTATCAAGCTACAATTGTTTCTATCATAAATACATTAGAATAATGTATTCACTTAATCAAGTTCTACATTACTATCTACTTGAGTACTCAACATTTAATTCTACTTTCTCTTACCGCCACTTATTAGTTAAAGAATGTCTTACGGATTTGGGTACGTCGTTTACTTAATTACCATAGTCCAACTATGATCTTACTCGTATCTTATCCTCATAGCCCAGCTATTACTTTACATGTCATCACAATGCCATAGCCTTGCTATGGTCTTACACGAAATCTCATATCAATACCAATGCCATATCCCTAATATGGTCTTATATGGAACTCATGTCAATGTCGATACCATATTCCAAATATGGTCTTACACCGGCTCTTGTCTTAATGCCGATACCATGTTCCAAACACGGTCTTATACTGGCACTCATAGTACGGCCAATGTCATATCCCAGACATGGTCTTACACTAACCCTCATAATATGGCCGATGCCATGTCCCAAACATGGTCTTACACTAGCACACATATCAACACTGATGCCATGTCCTAGACATGGTCTTACACTAGCTCTCTCATTGCCATGGTCCAACCATGGTCTTATTTATCTTTTCATCATTGAACGACCGTACTTATCTCCTGCATTCTACTTAATCAAACTTCTCAATTTTAGCTCTCATACCACAATATGGGTGGTTTCTTGCTCTTACTGCTTCTCGCATACATCATGGTGCTTACTATTCTCATATCTGTAAGGTAAACAAAGTACCTGTAACACTTGATCACAAAAATTAATATGCTTTGCTAATATAAGCATAATCTCAGCATCATCATTCATAGCATGAATTATACTTGTCAGCCAGTCTTAACTAGCATGACATAATATCAACTCTACTACTACCTTTCTTGCTATCTCATTTTAACTTTACTCATTTGCCCGGTGAATTTCTGTGAATTACCGAGGATACTAAATCTCTTTCCATGAACTTGATGCTAAAGCCATACTCTAGGCATGGACTTACATGAAAGGTCTCTTCTTGAATCAATGCCAAGCTTGCCTTGGACTTACATGAAATAAATAGCTTGCCTTGGACTTATATGAAATATCATTCAATGCCAAGCTTGCCTTGGACTTATATGAAATATCTGTTCAATGCCAAGCTTGCCTTGGTCTTACATGAAATATCTGTTCAATGCCAAGCTTGCCTTGGTCTTACATGAAATATATGTTCAATGCCAAGCTTGCCTTGGTCTTACATGAAATATCTCTTCTTGATTGCTGATGCCATGCCTTGGCTTAGCCTTATACTTGCTTTCTTATCTCATGTGATGGATCGAGTATCCTGGGCAATTCTTATTCAATCGGGACTTGCTCATAATTAATCTCATTGTTTTCTTTATTTATCAGATCATTGAACATTTTCATCGAAATAATGTGCACATAGCAACATCACAAGTAGTTCAACGAAATGTTCATGAAACTTGGAAATCGTGCAACTTACTAAAATTAGCTCGGTTGGAATCATCACTGTCTTAACAAAATAATTTTGTTAAAGCCGGGAGACATCACACTATCAAGGTCCACATATGGCATGTATAGCTAGACTTTACTCTCGCTAGGTTAGTCCTAAAACTGATTAAACCATAGCTCTGATATCACTAAATGTAACAACCCGTATCCAGGTCCGATACTAAGACTGGATGCGAGACATTACCATGCTTGAACTCACTTAATCAAGTACTTACTGGCTATAAAATTTCGTTTCGACTTAAAACCTTTCTTTCTTGGTCTAGACATACATATCTTGGTCATACGAGGCCTTAAACACTTGTTCAGATTTTGAAACTTATCGAAAATCCTCTCTCAAAATCAGAGGTTACACGCCCGTGTGGTTTAGGGCACGCCCATGCACCCCTAAACATCCCAATGTTTCCCATCGTGGGGAGCTACTGACTTATCTGACATGGCCTTGACACGCTCGTGCCCTCCAACCGTGTGGAGCTACTGACTTATTCGACACGACCTGAGCACACGCCCATGTCCAAGCCGTGGGTCTTACACGGCTCATGCACACGGCCGTGGGATCTACCCGTGGCCTATTCTGACATTGAATAATAAGGTACAGGGTTTGCACGACCTAGACACACGCCCGTGTGTCTAACTGTGTAGACACTTAGAGGCTATCTACCAAGCCTTCTTACCACTCTCACCTACACACATACATATACCAATTTAGTAATGGCTCAATTTATCAACTAAGACACATGATATTGTACATTGATTCATGAAAAATAAGGTTTTCCTCCTATACAATTACAATGACTTAAGCCATTATCAATGTCTATACACTTTTAAACTATAAACCCTCTTAGACCAACATAATCTGGTACATTAACAACAACTTAATCAACCTTAAATTCTAGCCCTATACATGTTATGACTCAAAAAGTCTTGATACCTCGTACAATATGTCTGCTCGATAGTGTGATAACATCTCCAGCAGCCTCCAACTCGAACTAGTTAAAATAACCTATAAGAGATGGGAAAGAAAGAGGAGTAAGCAATAATGCTTAGTAAGTTCATCTACATAAAATGATAATTTTATAAGTTCATTGAATATACGCCACCACAAAGCATCTTTATACTGGGTCTTCCCCATTAACTAATGATTTCTTACTCAACCGCTCTTGAAGCTTACTCAATCGCTCTTGAAGCTTACTCATTCTATCTCTTACCGTACTACAAGCCAATTGCTCATTTAACTAGATTCCATTCACCGACCGATTGTCATGTAATCACATAAGACAACACATCAAACATTTTCAATAAGCTACCCATCTCTGGGTTACGCCTTAGCTCACCAAGATAATACAACCGATGGTATCGCGTACTGCGCCCACTACCAACAATGAGGTGATACCGCACATAGCTCACCGTCATTTATCATCCGTGAACAACAACCCACCAGCTTACCTCTATCTTAAATGTTCATTCAAGAACATTTACGTACACTTCTATTCTTGCTAACATTCACGCACTACGTCAATAAATCTGTCTCATGCAACTAAGGTGCATTATTTATGCATTTCCCATGAAGGGTTCATCATAAATTAAGTTCATCACCTTTCCATTCTAACACATACCTGTGCTTCTCGTGGTACAACCACATACATTCATCATATCTGCTGAAATACTCAAGTTACAAAATATTCTCTTGAGTCTCATACACATGAAGTCACATAGAAATCGTACCCCAATAAGGTCTTACTTGGATTAACATGTCAATGCCATGTCCCTAACATGGTCTTATATGAATTCTTACATCGAATCCATAATTCAATATGGTCTTATACGAGGCTTTAACTATCGTCTCAACATTCTACATGCATTTCTCATTACTCTAGGACTCAATTCTCATGGCATCTCATCAAATAATATATGTATCATACATCTATAGAGTGAATATACATTCCATACAACATCAAAATACTTACATAAACTCATGCATACTTTCAATAATTGCACATGAACTTACCTCGTTGTCGAAATAGCCGGAAAGGACTATTTGCCCACATTTCTCTTTTCATCCGTTCTAGGTCCGAAACTCATTTTCTTTGATCTAGAACAATGAAATTTACTGATTTAATCACTTATAAATCATAATATATTGTAATTTACCCTCTAGGCAAAAATGACTATTTTGCCCCTACACTTTGGCAAAATTATGATTTTGCCCCTAGGCTCGTAAATAAATTTTCATCTCAATTTCTTGTTAAACAAGCCTAGCTGAACATTTAATCCTCTTACAACTATCTCCAATTGCAACTATTTCATACCTTAATGAACAAATTACAACCTTTGCATAATAACCCATTTTAGGTATTTTCCATGAAAATCCTTTCACAAAAGTTGTTTCACATCATCCTATCATTTATTTTCTTCCATAAAAACTCATCAAACAACATAGACCCTCTAATGGCAAGCCCTAGACTCTCAACCATATTGTAAAATAGTCCCCTCATTAGCTAGCTTAAGCTTTGGGGATCACAAAAGTACAATTTCTTCAAGAAAAATGATCAAAATCACTTACTAGGGAGGAGGATTGCTTGCTGAAATTTTAAGCTTCAAAACCCTTTTGTTGCTGCTCATTTTCGATGGAGAAGAAGAGAGAAAAAGATTATATCTTTTTCCTTTCTTTATTTTATTATAAAACATCAATTTCAACCCACCAACTTTGACCAAAATTAAAAATCTTGTCCCTTCTTGTCTATATGGTCGGCCATCATCTTCAAGATGGTCTAATTGCCCTTTAAAACCCTCCAATTAATATTTCATGGCTATTTGGTACCTTTAGCCTATATAATGGAACTTTCGCACTTTATGCGATTTAGTCTTTTTTCGCGATTTAGCATGAAATCGCTAAAATTAAAACACCAAAACTTTCATGCATCTTTATAAACATGTTATAACGCATAACATAACATGAAAAATAATTTTCTCTAACCTCAAATTAGTGATTACGAGATCACTGTTCGGAATAGGCCCTAAATCGGGCTGTTACATTTTCATTCAACTTTCTAGTCTTTCATGCATAGCCGAACCATTTATTCAAGTAAAGAAATCATCAATTCTCACTAAATCCCACATGTATGACCAATCTCATAACTTTCACAAACAAGTCCCTACATGCATTTTTAATGGAATTCCCTTAGCAAAAGATGTTTCTACTACATCAAGTTTTCATATTCTTCCATAAAACATCAAAATACATGCATTTCATACATGGGTTCATTTTTGAACATCCATCTTAGCTCAACATATAGCTAAAAATAGCTTACTCATGCTACTAAGACTTCAAAAATACGAAGAATATCAAAAAATAGAGCTAGAATACACTTACTAGCTAGCTTGAAAAGTTGAAGAGCCCTAACAATGGCTTCTCTCAATTTTCGATTTAATCATTTAATTGACAAATGACCAAAATGCCCTTTTGTCAAACTTTTAAATTTTAACCCATTCATGCCCAATTTTGTCCAAAAATTAAAATTTGGAAAATTTACTATTTAAGGACCTCTAATTGATAATCCAAAGATATTTCACACAAATAGCTTCTAAAATCTCACATTTTGTAACTTTTGCAATTTAGTCCTTTTGGACAATTCAACCGCAATTTAACAAAATTGCTTCATGAAACTTTCACACTAACATGAAAACATGGCATAGACCTCAAAAACTCATAAACATATCTCAAATTTGTGGTCTCGCACCATTATTCCGACTAGGACCTAAATCGGGATGTTACACAAATTGGTACAAAAAGGTGAGGAAAGGCCTAAATTGTAAAGGACTGTTTTGATATGTTTATTGAGCCTAGATGAATGTAGGATAGGATAAAATTGGCATTCCAATAGGGTTAGTTGCACGCTTGTACAGTATTTGCACTACGGTGCCTACCCCTCAACACTTCGATGCCTATTGTTTAACCACTTCGATGCCTATTGGTGCGGTGTAGTTACTAGCGTATCCATATCTATTTATCTAGCACATCAGGCTAACAGTTTAAAAGGAAATGTATTGACTAATTTTACATGATAAATGGAAATTGATGTGATTGTACTAATATTTTTATGTTATATTACTGGATTGAGTAATGAAATAATACTAAATTGAATTGTATTGAAAGTATTGATAGTTATATGATTGTATACGAAATGCTCACCTTGCGAATGTGAAATGTTGTGATAGGAATTTAGTTAATTAGTTGTTCGGTTCGTTTAATTATGAAATGAGGTAAGTTTACTAATTTTAATACCTATGAGCTTACTAAGCATTTGTAATGCTTACTCTGTTTCATTTTTTTTTTCTGTAGTTGACATTTTGCAAAACTCGACGGATCAGATCACTCCAGAGCTCACACTATCCAGCTTCAATCTTGGTAGACATTTTAATTGTTCGGAACTCAGTTTTGTGGCATGTATATAGGCTTGATATATTCAATAATTTTATATATTCTTAGGTAACATGTCAACTAATTTTTTTTAAAAAGATAAGCCTTAGCCACTTATTATTGTTCTCATTTTCAATATATTTATTTAAAAAATGAGATACAAATTTTGTTTATAAAAAGAAGAGTTAATTACATCAAGCATCTTTAAACTATGACTCTTATCTAAATTAGTCCCCAAACTATCAATGTTATATCGCTTAGGTCCTTCCATTATTGAAATCATTAATTTGATCATTAAATGACATATAAAATCTTATGTGACATAATTTAAAACAAAAATTTTAAAGAAAACTAAAATGTTGATACATAACTTCTAGAATTAAAAACTAAAAACAAAGAGAGTGGACGATAGTTTTTGTAAAAGCTTCGAAAACCTCAAACCGAGATTTTTACAACATCTATTTTTTTAGAACATCCATTTTTCTTTAAATTTTTTGTTTTAAATTATTTCACATAAGATCTGACATCCCATTTAACAGTTAAATTAATGATTTTAGTAATAAAAGAACCTTATTGATATAACATCGATAGATTGAGCCTATAATTAGAAGGTTTTACAGTTTAAGGACCAATTTAGAATGAGTATCATAAGAATGTTTGGTGCAATTAACTCATTAAAGAAATATATTGATTTATGAGTTAAATAAAGGCTCAAGTCGCCATTTAGTCCGTGGGCTATATCATTTTTCTCCACTTCGGTATTTAAACTTTTTCTATCTTATTTTGGTACTTGAATTATAGTTTTCATCTCATTTTACCCTAAAATTATTGGTGTCCAATAAAAATATGCTACATGCCACTTTCTTATTGATAACTTATTTTATTTTATGGTAAAGATGATAGTTTTAATTTCAAAGTGGGACAAAAAAGTATATGTACCAAAGTAATAAAATTGGTATAACTTAAGAGTAAATCATGGGTTAAGCCTAAATAAAATATTATCAGTGTGTGTCTAGTAAAAAAAAAAAAAAAGTAAAAACACCTCTTTGGTCATTCTCAAATTCGATATTGAGTAAAGTGATCGCTTTTAAAAGATTTTGAGCTATTTAATCTCTGTAAATTTTTAGAGTGAACAACTAAAGATAATTAATGACATCATTAATATTTTCTTTCAATTGTACATGAGTTTGATTGGAATAATAATAAATTTAACTCTCAATGTTTATATATTTTGTGTAAATGTTTTAAAATTAAATTGGTTGAATGTGTAAATATTTCGACTAAATTTATTAAATCAAGAACAAGTTGACGAATGTGTAAACTTTGAAAGCTAAATTTATTATTATCCAATAAAAATGTAAAAGTGATAAAAAACCATTAACATTGTGATAATTATCCTTAATTACTCTTAATAAAAATTAAATTATTAAATAAATCAATTTACTTAATATCAAAATTAAAAAACAAACTACACAAATATTTTTACTTCTGAAAGATTTGAGTAGAATTTAATAAAATTATTAGTTTTACTAAAGACTTTTACTGCACAAAATAATTTAATATATTCGAAAATGTGAAGCAAAGCATATTATAAAAATATTAATATAAATTTTATTACTTAGTATTTAGTAGTTTAATAACGGTTCAAAGAATGGCGAGTTTGGTCCGGGCCGTCAACGGTCTTACTGACAGCTGTTATAGAACTGTTCGCTTTTTGCAGTGCTGGAATTGGATTTTTCTGCTTTATTTATTAATTTTTTGTTTATTTGTTTATTTTACAGATTAAGACGAACGAGAGACATGATAGGAGCACACACTTTTTTAGAAAAAAAAAAATGTATATTGTTTTTATTTTGCCTATGGATTATTTCCTTAAGATATCCACACTATGAGTTAAATTTTAAATTATTCCTTAAATATTAAAACATTTTAATTGAATCTTCACACTAAAGATCTTTCTATCAGTCTAGTGACCAGCTTTGACATTAAATGTTATCTTGGATCTTTCATGCTTAAAAATATTTGTTAACCCTTGCTAACATTTAACTACAAAATTGACAAATAGATTGACCAAAAGATCTAATTAAAATGATACTTTAATTTGAGGATTGAATTTAAATATTTTAAAGTCTAAAAATCATTTTAAAATTTAATCATAATATTGGGATGTCTAGTAAAGTTAAAACTTTATTTTATTTTAAGTTTCAATCCTTAAATATTTTCTATGACTTTATTTAATTTATATTAGTAAAACGCAATATATAAAAGAACAATGTGGTGAACTTTTACAGAGTTTTACTAAAGACGACTTTTAATGCATTATATATATATATATGGTAAATAGAAAGCATCAAAAGCTAGTGTAACTTATCAATGATTAGTAAAAATTGTTAAATATCCTCCTCCAAAAGGTCTCGTACATACCTCAAGGGGTCTTCAAAAATAATCAATTGGTCTATCACGCCACCTTTTGCCTTAACAATACAGTGTGCAACTTTGTTGGCATCCCTTTGAATATGTTTAGACTTAACTTTCTAAAGTTTTAAACACCGTTCATGAATGCATCTAATTTCACCAACATTACTCACTAATGCCAAACTATTCCAAATGAATTCAATTAACATTGTATTATCACATTCTAATTCAACTTGCTTGAAACCCCAGTCCCAAGCCAATTTCAGACCTTCTAAATAGCTCTGGCTTCTACCTACAAGATATCAATCAAACCAATTGTCATTTTAAAACCTACCAACCAGCCACCACTAGGACCTCTCATCCCCCCTCCAATAGCTACCTTTGGGATTTTCCTTGCCACCGTACTATCAACATTAACTTTAACCCATCCTACTTCAGGTAATTGACAACTTATTGTCATAGAAGTGAAGGCCCATTGTTCAATGAATTCTTTAGCCCCCATAGATTTTGTCCATGTCTTTGCGAAATTGATTAGTTCAAAAATTTTCCTGCCAGAATGATTGAAAATAAAACTAATCTTGTTCTTCCAAATAAACCAATAGATAATGGAAAAGAGAGTAGGCCAGTTACCTTCAGAAGACAA
The DNA here is from genome assembly GCA_025506655.1 of Gossypium rotundifolium. Classification (NCBI taxonomy): domain Eukaryota; kingdom Viridiplantae; phylum Streptophyta; class Magnoliopsida; order Malvales; family Malvaceae; genus Gossypium; species Gossypium rotundifolium. The sequence continues at coordinate 133,529,657 of CP106722.1, forward strand.
CAAATTACTCTCATTCTTGATATTGCATAGTATCCGCCTCTCTCTTGGCAATCTGAAAAAAGTGTCTCATGCCCTTTTTGGTACAACAGATTTTCACACCCAGTAGCAAAAACACAATCTCTAAATTGAATCAATCCCCATCATATCCAAATTTTAAATTATTCCTTAAATTTTAAAATATTCTAGTGAAATTCATGTCTTTCCATTAACTTAATCATTAGTTTGGCATTAAATACCCACTTTAATCTAATGTGAAGCATACTTAAAATATATGAACCAAATTGTAAACAAGCATACTTAAAATATATGAACCAAATTGTAAATAAGTATGTACCTATCGATAAACAACTCGAATATGACATATTATAAAATAAATAGCTTGCTAAATTTTATTAACATCACATGTTTTTTAATACGTCGATGCAAGCATGTTTAGTGAAATTTAGTAATTTACCCTATATTTATTTGTAATACTATTTTATTACAAATAGTAATTTGATAATTCTTAGGCCCAAAAATATCATCAGGCGGTGAAATGGGATTTTGAAAAAATTTTGTAAAATAGAAGACAACAAAAGAAAAGCTTGCAAATTTGATTTATAGTGTTTCAACCCTAATTGTCAATCTCTATTATCTTAGTATACATCAACTAAGGATTTTCTCGATTCACTATAAAAATTGTTATCTTTCACAGAAAATGTATAACCTTACAATCTCTATTTTTTTTCTCAAGGTTTAGATAGAACATTCCCCTAGTTTTCCAAGGCTAAACTAGAATCTCTCTAGCTTTTTAAGGCTCAATTAGAATCTTCCCTAGTTTTTGTGGCTAAACTAGTAATCCTCCAAGTTATAATTGGTACAAAGATTGAGTAAACAATAAGAACCTCTAAGAAGATAGATGTTTACAATTTGACTCACTAAAAGATAGAAAAAAAAAGACTAATAGGATTTAACAATAAGCTCAAGAGACTATGTACAATAGAATGAATAAAATGAAAAAGTGAAGTTGATTCTCTTGATTTAATGCTTGAATATCTCTCTTTTGTGTTTTACAGATTTGTTGAAGAGTATTTATATCAATGAATTATTTTCTAACCATTTGAAGCAATTGGTGATGAATTATAGTTGTTGTTGTTGTTGAAAAAATCCCAGTTTGAAAATGGTTTTCTTGCATAGCGAAAAATTAAAATTTTGAAAATCAACCCGGTTTGTGATATTTATAGCAATAAACCTTAACCGAATTTGTAATTGTGTCTTTGGCTTAGCGGACGTTCGTTGTTCCTGACTTTCAACTAAACGATCTTCTCTTCTATTCTCATACCACAAACTACTTTGAGTGTGGGCTCAAACCAATTGAATCAAAACATAGAACTAGAAAAAAGTTTCTCCTTTTAGGGTGAAAACGAAAATTCTCTCTTCTTAATAGAAACTAGTAGAATTGTTATTTCAAAAAAATTTATGTAATAGTTGAGAATAAATTCTCTTTATTTTTAGGTAGAATAACAATCTCTCAAAGTGTTCTTAATAGCACTACTGGTGCCATCTATTTATAGGAAGAGAATGTAGAACCCTTGTTGAGTTGTAGTGGTTTATTTCAAATAGAAAAACATCCTACTTAGAATAGGAAAAGGGTGGACGACACACCCTTTTATTCCTACTAGGGTTGTCGCCCTCTTCATGTCCATGAGAGGTTTTTGGGCCTCTCTCACATCGGGTCCAATTACAAGTACTTCCTGGGCCTTTTTGACCTAGTACTCTGTAATGTGATCCAACCCAATTCGGTTTTTCCATTTCCCAAAATAAACTTTAATATTTATATATAAAATATTTTTTTCTCATCCCTATTTTACTGCAGGAAAATTTTGACGATTTTGCCCTTGGTAAAATTTCAAGAAAATACATTCAATATTTCACAACTCAACATGTTCAGTATGACCGAATGGTTTATTTTTATTTTTGGGCTTCAAAACAATCCAAAAAACATAAATTCATTTTTTGATCATTTTTTAAGTAATCCATATATAATTGCAAATGGATCATTTTCATTTTTATTTTCGTTTCCATTTTCATTTTCATTTTCAAATGATTTCATTTCTCCATTTCGAAAAAAAACCATAACCATTCCTGAATGTTTTTCATTTCTCTTTTTCTATTCATTTCGTTCATTTCTATTCAAACATGCAATTCATTTCTGGTTTCAACAAGCTAGCGGAGATTGATTGGACATATGTAGTTGAGGCTCAAATGATTTATAATTAAATTTTAGCTTTTCACATATTAATTATGACTCATTTAGTCATAAAGTCATTCCACTATGGTATCGTGACCGAGCTCTTCCCAACGACATACCATTACAAAAGCAACTACTCAGTGCTCCTCCAATGACCTAATCATAAGTGTGTTGCCCTCATAGGATATCCTTGATCTATTTGGGATAATATCCATTCTCCTAATATGATCTTATTTTATCTTATGGTAACCATTACATCTTCCTTCATGAAAAGCTAATCACTATCAAATAATGATCGAGTCATCCATCACAAAATGGATGACTCGTGGTCATGTTTACTTTTCATCAACCATGTAATGCCAATGAGAGGATATCATTTACCCATGTTTTGGGCTATAAATTTCACTGTTGTGAATGACACTACATACTATAAAAGTCGTACACCCAATGCACTAGCGTTCAGCTCCTTATCTATTTGAACTCAGGCTTTTACCTACATCAAAGTGTATGAGTCACGCATACATAGTTCACCATCCACTCAGGATTTAGGTATGTCCCACTATGAACGTCACAAGTGAATAAATCCATAAACAGATTCAAGATCTATTATGCTTGGGTCATGTCTGATATACTATCAGTCCAATCAGTCACATTTATGTCTCTATCTTTTGGGAGTCATCTACTCCGATGCCCAAGACAAGGCATCTCCCCAATTGGACTTAATAGATGACACATTAGTCTTTCAATCGATTTGCTCATTTCCGATTAGACTAAGGACATGTTTAGGTTTATCAACTAATACAAGTTGTCTTTCCGTACCACGATCCGACCATGTAATACTGCTTAGTATTAGTTAAACATTTAGACAACCAATGAGTAACATTTGCTTCAATTTTGTTTTGCGTGCGAAAACTATGTGAGGACAATTATACAATGTATATTAATGTAATCAATGAATTTTTTTTTATTAACCAATCTGTTCAAAAAAATTATAAGTTTACAAACGAATATACTACACTCAGGGCACTAGATCCAACAGTTGCAATGTAAAAGATCGAGTTAAAATAGTGCCCTGGAACTTAGGTATCGATACCTACAAAAAGGATATTGATACCTTAGCTAATAACTAAATGTTATAAAAGTCATGCGTTGATACCACTAATAGGAGAGAAGACAAAGGAGCACAGGCAATGGCCTTGCCTCCCTCGGGGTAAATTTTCATTTAGACTAGTTAAAATTTAGAAAATTATAAATTAGTATAATGGTCAAACTGTAATTTGCCCCCTGAAAAAAAATTATGATTCATATTTAGCCCCACTAATCTGGCTTTGCCTATGGCTACTAACACATGTATTTATACCTCTAGAGCAAGTACCAATACCTCAAGAAAAAGTATTGATACCAAGCCTCTCTAGTTTATTTTGTGGCTATTGACTTGTAATACCTAAATCTCTAGTATCGATACTTAGCCGCCAAATTGCTTCAAAACTATAAAACAGTTTAAAATAAACTTAGAATTTATCTTTAAAAAAACATTTTTTTATATCATAAAACATATATAGAACATGTTTTTGAGTATTTGTAATTGAAGCACCTCAATTGCACTCCCTAATTCTTAGAATTAGAGAAATCATGCGAGTAATTAATTTGATGAGTTTCAAAAATAATAATCAAAAAACAAATGTTTACCAAACATGGATATGAAATTAAGATTACACGTTAGTAACCAAACACATTTAGTGAGTTAAAATTCCCTACAATTACAAGAAATTATAATTACTATTATGGTAATTACATTTTCTTGCAATTACTATGCGGCACACCCTTACAATAGGAATGATACATACTAATAGATTTTAAAGGAGAGAAAATGTGAAAATAAGTGAAAATGTTTTGGAATAAATATCAAAACTATATATAAACTTTGATAAAAATGTATAATATGATATATTAACTTTGATTTTTGTAACGATATACATGAAATTTTAACTTTAATTTAATTTTATTCTTGCGTATATAAATATTTATATTTATTAATATGGAAATAATTAGATTTATTTTTTAATTTTGATTGAATAAAATTAAAATTTTTGAGTTGAATTGAATCAAAATCATGTATATAATTACACTAAATTTAAATCCATATATCTTAATGTGTTTAAGCAAAATTCATAGATTTATACCAAACTTTCTTTTTGCAAAAGAAGTTAAAACAAAGGATACAAGAAAAAATGAAAAAAGAAGTGGGGGCTTAATTGCCATTATAACCATTATTGTGGTTTAAAATATCAATTTGAGGTGCCCAAATCACAAAACTCCTTAGAAATGAGAACAAATTGAAAATTCAGAATCCAAGGTTTTGTAATTTTTTTTTTTAGAAAAAAAAAACATTAATTTGTGTCACGATTTATTGCTTTAAGGACGGTTTGACTGAATTTTTAATCTAGTCTTTCCAAGGTTTTAGAACTTTTTAAATCTCTACTTCTAAATTACCCCTTTCCCTTAAAAAAAAAAAAAAAACCTCTTTAGGCAGGCCAGAAAAGGAACCGGCATCTTAATTACTGAACTACCCTCCATACTTTTTCAACAGGTGATTTAATAAATAAATGAAAGTAAAGCAAATATCTAAATTGCTAATTGTGTTTAACTTTATAATCATTTTATACAAATATTGTTTGTGGATTCTTTGCCCAATTATTCTAAATTTCATTATGTGTAATTTCTATTTAAATTGATTTTCTTTTCTAAAAGAATAACTCCAGATTTGTTAATTAAAATCTAAATAAAAATAATTAGGAAGCCTTCTTACTTTAATTAAACCAAAACTATTACTACCATTATTAATTCAATGACTCTTTTTTTTTTTTTATCTCATTATACTTTAATATACTTTGCGTAAATTGTCAAACAAGGAAACAAGAACATTGAGCCCACTTTCTTTTTCCGCATTTTTAGTATAAGTAAAACCCTAAACACCCACATTTCTATTTCTATTATTTTACACTTATATGTTCATTTTTAGATTTAGATTATATTCTACTTTTTTTACCTTAAAAAATAAATTAATTCTTGATTAAAAAGTAAATTGATCATTTCTATTAAAAATTTTATTTATTTCTATTATTAAAAACCCATATAATGATAAAATAATTAAATAATTACGGTGACAGATTCATGTGTATTTTATTTTTAACATATAAAGACTAATTTTTATTAGTAAAAATAAATATAGGTTTTAAAAAGACTTGTTTTCTCTTTAATCTAATGTATAAAGATTAATCTATCCATTTTTAAATAGTAAGAACAAAATACATTTCAACTCTTAATATAATGATCTTCATAGTTCTTTAAATAGATATATAGAAAAAAAACATGAGTCATTTTCTATATAGTAAGGGGCAATTTGGGAATAAAATATGAATAAAAGCATTCTAGTAATTGACCCTGTTTTTTAGCCTGTGGAGAGTGCATACAATACAAAGAAAAAGACCTTAGTTTCCCACAATCTCTTTTCCCTCCTCCATTAATGGAGGGAAGTTTATAAAATTTCTATATTATCTTTCTCTATTTTGAAGGAAACCCAGTTTTTTTTTTTCTCAATTTTGGTTTGCCATTTCCGAGAATGGAAGAAAAGGAGAGCACCATATCTGGGTCACTAGGCAACTCGGACACTGACTCACCACCTGCACCAGTGAGTAACCTTCAAGTGTTGCCTCAGGTGATGAACATCAACAACATGAGCTCGGAAACAGAGACGACAATGACTTCAACAGTGATTCCAGGACCAGGTGGAAGAACACTAAGTGATTATTTAGGGAAGAAAAAGAGAGGGAGGCCGAGAAAATATGATGCAGATGGGAACCTTAGGGTACCATATCAGATAGTGACGACGACGACGAATTCACCTCCTGGTTTCACTTTATCTCCTTCATCTCCTACTGAGTTCTCATCACACAAGAGAGGTAAAGGAAGGTCCCCAGGGAACTGGCAGCTTCTTGCTTCTCTAGGTAAAGTTCAAGAAGAGTTTTTTTTTTCATATAAAACTCTGTTTGGTTGCCGAGAAAGTACTGCAGAAATAGTTCTCAGCTTCTTGCTTTCTCTAGGTGAAGTTGAAGAAAGTTAAAGAGTTGCCTTTTCTTTTTCTTTTTCTTTTTTTTTTTCTTTTTGGTTAATAGGTTAAAGAGTGCTTTTATTTTGTTAAGTTTCATAGAAAACTCTGTTTGGTTCCCGAGAAAGTGCTGAAATTAAAAAAAAAAAGAAAAGAGAGAAAAAAAAAAAAAAGGCTTGTGATTGCTTGCATTGCATGTTCACTCCTTTCTTTGTTTAATGGGGTAAATAATTCTCAGCTTACTTACCAAGAATAATTAAAAAAGAAGAAAAAAAAAGCAAAACAAAACAAAAATGTAATCTCTAATGGGACATAGATATATATAGCCTTAAAAGACTTACCTCTTTTTTAGTATTTTTGGTTTCTCTGTTTCTCACCCAACACATTAGGGTAGTTGATTCATGCTTTCTTTGGGAAGTGGAAGATTTAATTAAGGTTTTATACTTTTAATTAATATATTTATATATTCATTAAAAATTGAAGTAACTTTTAAAAGTTTAGTTAGTAGTATTTATGTCATCAAATACTGAGAATTGAACTTAGACTATTTCTGGAGAAGTCATATATTAAATAATAATTTTGTAATTTTGTTAACATATAAATTTCTTGATTAATAAAAAATATTCAATATTAATTAAATAAGTATACATCATTCATAATTAAATTATTTGATGCATGAATTTAATAAACCAAACTGATATTAAGCAAAAGATTATTGTATTTATAAGTAATGTGATATCAAGTTTGGTGCATAGATAGAAAGTTAGAAACATTGTTCATTAAATCAAATATAAACGGTTAATAATAAATGATAGGTTTTCACATTAATTTCAACTATGAGAATTGGCATTTTGCTTCTGGTTTGATAGAAATTAATTACTTTTAACTCTCTCTAAAAAGGATATACATTTAAGTTTAAAAATAATCTGATATATATAAAACTTCAAAAGATATCTATCTTCTTCTTTTTTCCAAGTTACGGAAAAAAGATATCTATGTTGCTGAATTTTGGGTTCGCTTTTTTTTTTTTTTTTACTTTTATTTTAGTGAATAATTCTTTTATTAATTTCTTTTCTAAATTAATTACAAAGTTAACATATATTTGGACAGGTGAGTTGTTTGCTCGCACGGCCGGCGGAGACTTCACGGCACATGTGGTTAAAGTTAATACCGGGGAGGTAATTTTCAAGATCAGAAAAAAAGAAAATTCAATTTTTTTTTTATAAGTGTTGGGTTTATATTAAAAATTATTAGGTAAATTAATAAATATAAGTAGTGAATATAATTATATTATTCAGTAAAATAAATATTTATTTTAAAATATTATTTATTTTAATTTAAATTTCATTAATATAATATTTTATATAGTTTTAGATGGAAGATAAATATGGTAATTTAAATATTTCATTTTAAAAAAATTAAAATTTATATTATTTTTATTCTTTTATTTAATATTATTTGGTTATATATTTTATAATTTTATTAGTTAATCAAAATTATTAACACAGTTAATTATTCTCTTAATCCCAAATATCTTTTAGACATCTTTTAAGTATAAGTTTTCAAAAAATATATTTACACATTTAACTATTGTGCTTTGAAAATTCCATTTTAATAAGAAGAAAAGTTTAATATGAAGAGAGAGAGAGAGAGAGAGAGAGAGAGGGAGAAGTGTGGGTAAATTTTGATATGAATTGAGATCTGGGTTTTGATTGAAAAAGCAGGATGTAGCAGGAAAAGTTGTGTCATTATCACAAAAGGGTCCTCGTGGGATTTGTATTCTATCAGCAAATGGAGCTGTTTCTAATGTTACCCTTCGACAACCTGGTTCCTCTGGTGGGATTTTAACATTCGAGGCATGATTTTCTCCTTTTCCTCTCCTTTACTCTTTTCATTTTTCATTTTTGTTTTCGAATACAATTATTTTGGTTTAAGGTTTTTAACATTTAAAATTCAAAAAATAATGCCAAAAACATCCATTTTTGTACTTAAAATAAGTTTTAGATTTAAATTTTAAATGTTTCCACATTTAAAATTAGATTATAATATGACATCCAAATATATGAAAACTTTTAAAATATATACTCTACTACATTAGACATATAGATTCATCTAAATACTCTCAAACGTATTTGGTATTTGTACAAGATAACTTCCATATCTATTTTAAGATTACATCTTCTAAAACCCAACAACGTCATCTTAAGTTTCATATTTGAATTCTCCCATTAAAAATAGATATGTGTTATTATTACAATGACTTTTTTTTCTTTTTAAGTAATATATGATGCTTACAATAAATGCCATGGTTTATATGTTGCATTGGTTGTATGTTTTATGTTGTAACAGTTTCTAACAATTTATTTGTTTGCTTTTTTTTTTTTTTTGAAAGATGATTTTTTAGCATATTGAAGTTGAAAATTGGGATTAATTTACTTTGCAGGGGCGTTTTGAGATATTGTCTCTAACCGGTTCATTTACATTCAGTGACAATGGGGGTGTAAAAAGCAGAACCGGTGGTTTGAGTGTTTCATTGGCTGGATCGGATGGTCGTGTAATAGGTGGTGGGCTTGCCGGTGTACTGTTGGCCGCTAGCCCTATACAAGTAAGTCCTTTGCTTTCTTTTTAGACATGGGTATGGGATATCATTATTAAATTATAGTTTTCGTTCTTGTACTTATTCAGTTTTTATATCAGACATAATTTCATCATCCTATTATTATTATTAGCACCACCAAAAAAAAAATCCATTAATCAATTTTTTGAAAATTTTTCTCATAAAAGAGAAAAACAATACAAATTGAAATAATTTCTTTTAAAACGGTAAATCAGTGTAAAATAACTATTTACATGGAATAGAAGCTGTTGCCTTTTGGGTTTTTTACAACTAATGAAATTTTTAATAATATTAGTGATTCCGAGTAAGAAAAATATATTAAAATAATAAAAAATATATAATGTCAAATTAAAGGATAAAGAATTAATCTTAAAATTGAATAGATTATCTAAAATATTAAGAAGGTTTCAGTATTACTCATATTACATTTTATCTCTATTAAAAAACTTGATAAATTGGTTTCTATTAGTTAGATTAAAGAATAAATTGGTCATTTTTATTAAAAAATTTCATCAATTTGTATCGTTAAAAATTGGTATGGTTGACAAAAAAAAATTAAACAATGGCACATGGTGTGCCACATATACTTAATGCTGATGTATAGGGATCAATTTTAAATAGTGGAAATAGATGAAATTTTTAACAAAATAACTAGTTTGCTCTTTGACCCTAATGTATAGGGACTAATTTGCCCATATTTTAACTAGAGAGGGCAAAATACAATCCGACTTCTAATACAAAAACTCCATGATACTTTTACCATTTGGTTGATGATATATTCTAGTCAAATTATGGTTGGTTACAATACCATGGAGGCTTTTGTATTAGGAGTCGGATTGCATTTTACCCATTCTACTTAAAAATGGGTAAAGTAATCCTTGTACATTAAGTCAAAGAGGAGACTAATCCTTTTGTTAAAAATTTCATCCATTTTTGCTTTTAAAAATGTCATTATACGCTAGCATAAGGTACACATGGCACACCAAGCCTCACTGTCACGTTATTCCGTTAGCCACGTTAGTTTTTAATAGTACAAATTGATGAAAATTTTTATAGAAATGATCAATTTGCTCTTTAATCTAATGTATAGGGACTAATTTACCTATTTTTAAGGAGAGAGTCAAATACAATCTTACTCTTAATATAGGTTGATACTTTAACCTCATCCAAATCTATGAAAAGAAAACATGTTGAACCAATAGATATTTGTATCCTATACTTATACATGGAGTGGTATATATACATATACTTCCATTTCTTTTGATGTAGATTGTGGTGGGAAGCTTCATGCTAAATGGCTACAAAGTGCATAAAAGGAAGCCTTACCGTGAGCAGCACACAGTGGCAGCTTCTGCAGTCGCCACCGCTCCTTCGGCCATGGCGATGACAGAAGAAGGAAGGCCAATCATCTCACAAGCAAAACTAGATTGTGAAAACAACGTGAAACCAACATCTCCTTTCCAAGCGGGGAGCCTTGGGGAAGCAAGTAATAACATAACTGATCATAAAAACATAGCAAATATTGCAGCAGCCTCCATTGTTTCTGGTTGGAACAATGGCTCGGAACTGGCCTCTATCCATCGGCCATCACCGGATATTAACGTGTCTGTGCCTAGTGAATAGGGTATCATCCAAGGTAACCCCTTAAAAAAATTTTCATTTGAGGTTAACTTTTTAGTGTCTTGCAGAATATTGACATGATAAATTTAAACAAATTTTATTTAGATTATCATTTGTATTGAAACAGAAGTAGCAATTAGATGCAAAATTTTATGAGGTCCGATAGGAACTTCACTAAATTTAGACAGATTTATGAACTCTTATTTTGTGTCGTTAACATGTTTTTATTGTTGTTTACTCGTTATGATTTTACTTGCAAAATGCGTGAACGTGGTCTAGCTTTGCATTCTAGTGAAGGTTTTGTTTGGCTTTATTTTAAATTGGCCCTTGAACTATATCGCAATTTTCAGATTGGTCTTTAAACCTTTTTTGTTGTAACTTGGACTTAAATTATCAATTTTGTCCTATTTACCCCCAAAATACCATCCAGTAAGATTTGACATGTGGCATATTCTTATAGGATGTCATACACTATTTAGGTAAAATGGAACAAATTTGATAATTTAAGCACCACTTTTGAGAAAAAATAATAATTTAAACACCAATATGAGAATTGAGATACAGTTCAAGCACCAATTTATAATAAAACCTTTTTTCTAACATAATGAAGTGTTATAAAATGGAAATGATAAAAGTTAGAACAGTAAATTTTAAATCCAAAAATCTAACACGATAAATTCAAATTCGAAGCTAATTCAACCCGAATTTGTCAATAATAGACCCAAAAATAATTTGCACTATGAATTACATAAATAAAAAGAATGATTTAACTTGAACTAGAATTAAACCAACTTAAAATAATTCAAAATTGAAATAATTAAACCTAAGTGTAGAATATATACATCAAAGTTTGAAATGATTCAGTCCAAAACCTCATCTTATTAAACTTGATTCACCCCAAGTCGAAATGCTTTAAAACTTGAATAATTCCAAAATATAAGACTTAAGTTAATACAAAATCAATTTAATTTGTTCATTTGAATTATGTTATTAAAGTGATATTTAAAAAAAAAAAAGCTAATGAATTGTTTTGTTGGAGTAAAAATCTTGACTAATTAACAACTTATGTTTTGTGTGCATAACTGATATTTAGGGATTCGATTTATTTAATTTGATTTAATTAGCTACTATTTAGGATTTATTTTCCCATTTTGTAAATAAATATCTATTTATGGTTTTTCCAACAATTATCAATAAAGAGAAAATTTTTCATACCCTATTGAATTTTTTTAACATTGTATAAAGCTAAATTTCCAAATTTGAGAGAAAATTTTCCCAAAATTCTAACATCACATTTGGTTGGGGGAATGGAATAGGGTTGTAATGGAATAGAGCTGTAATCAGTTTTTTAGTTGTTTGGTTGAATAGAATGAAATAGAACTATGTCAATTTAGTTTCTTGTGTTTGGTTGAATGGATTAGATATTATAATAGCATAAGAAAATGGCTTAAATGACCAGAATATCCTTAGTAGAATTTTTTTTAAGTAGATGATTGTTGTTATTGTTATTAAATTTTAATAGCATTATTAAATATAATTTAATAGTAAATAAAAATAATTTAATCATATTTTAATATAATTATTATTAAATACAATTTAATAATAATATATAATTTAATAACATTCTTAATATAATTTGGTTCATATTTGGTTCATCTATAAGGAAGGATGTACTTTTGAGATTTTGTAAAGGGAATCTATGCAGATCAGTCCCTAACAAATGCTACCCTCTCATCCTACACACACTTAACTTTCGTCATATGGGTGATTCCAGCCATCAAATTTAACACAACTCCTTTTACCAAATCTACTGCCTCATCTCACTACATGCCTAATATGAAGGACAAAACATAATCTCATGGGATCATAGTTGCCAAAATTACAAATATTGATCTAAAAACAATAATTATTCTCATATATATATATATATATAATATCAAACAACTATACACCAAACAAAACCCAGCACGCAAACCTTGTTTTAACTTCTCTATATTTTTCCCCAACGCATTAGCATCAACTCCAAAAAAGTTCTCCCAAAAATATTAGAAAGGAAAAAGGGCTCTGCTGCTGCCATTAATGTATCTTCAATCTGAATCACTTTCCATACTCCCCATGGCCTTCAATCCCCTTAGTCTCTTCATCATGCCAAAACCTTACATCAGAAATATGGATAATAGCCAAAAAAATTATTGCATTGTAGGAAATGTAAAAGAAAAGAAACCAAATCATATATTACCTTCTTAGAACTCTTCTTTTCCCTAACTTCATATCTTTCTTGGCACGTATCAGTCAACCATGCTCCAGGGCTCACCAGCTACTAGGGGTGAGTATTCGATCAAGTTGAGTCGAATCAAGTCGAAAAAATTCAAGTTAGTCGGGTTGATGAATCCTATTTTAGCAACCGAACTCAATTTGAATTTTTTTCGAATTGAATCAAAAAATTTCAAGTCAAGTCGAGTTGAGTTAACGAATCCTATTATCTATACTCAGTGGTGCGTTTACATGGACTGGTTATTTAACTAGTAGACGAAGTACAAGATTATTTAACAACATAAACAATATAATGGTTTTACCTTTTAACTTAATGGGTAAACATTTATCAAAACAACGTAGTTTTGCCTTTTAACTTAATGGTTTTGACTTTTAACTTTTAAAAAAGTAAAAATTTATCAAAACGACTTAGTTTTATGTTTTCTTATTTGGATTTTCGGATAACTCGAATTGTGTAATTTATATTTGAGTTAAACTGAAAAACTTAATTTTTTATTCGAGTTTATCATAATAACTTGATTAACTCAAATAACTCGAACTATTTAATTCAAAATTTAAATTTTTTGTCGAGTTTTTCGAATCGAATCGGATTTTGCTCACCCCTACCAACTACCACCACAACCTACCAATACATGTCAAATTTACACAAAAAATATATATGAAGTCTGCATATTTGCTTCGGATACATCAATGTTTACTTACAAAACTAAACTAAACTATGCTTCAACAAAACAAACAAAGTTGCTATTTTCAAGTCTTTGTTTGACAATAGTTGAAGGAGAGTAGATAAGAGTTGTATGATTAGTTGTGATGCTCATGAACTTATATGTACACCAAGTTAAAAAACTTAAACTAAAAACTACAACAATCTAACTAGCATTGTGTAACAGCTCGATTTAGGGCCTAGTAGAAACAGTGGTTGCGAGACCACAAATCCGAGGAAGAAATATGTGTTTTATGATTTTTAAGAGGCCTATAGCATGCTTTCATGATTGTGTGAAAATTTCATGAAGAAATTTTATAAGTTAGTGAACAATTTGTTTATTAGGACTAAATTGCAAAGACCAAAAAATATGAGATTCTAGAAGATTTAAGTATGAAATAACATTAGAAAAATTACTAGAGGTCCTTATTTAGCAATTAGACCAATATATGTCAAGATGGACAAAAATAGACATGGGAAGGGAAAATCTCAAGAAAGGGGCCTTAAGGGTATTTTTGTCATTTGGTTAATTAATGAATTAAAAGGGAAAATAAGTCAAAAATGGTGTCCATCTTCTCTAAGCTTGGCCAAAAATCATAAGGACTCCATATCTAGGGTTTTTCATCTTTCAAGCTTGATTGTAAGTACCTTCTAGCCTCGTTTTTAATGTTCTTCGTATTTTTGAAATCCTCGTAGCTCGATTTAGCTAATTCTAGCTATATTTTGAGCTAGGGTTTATATTAAAAAAATTTACCCATGTATGACATGCATGTATTTTGATGATTTATGGAAGAATATGAAAGTTTGATATATAGTGATTTTCATGATAAATTCATAAAAGGACTAAATTGTAAAAGTCATAAAAATGATCATACATGAGTGAATTAGTGGAAATTAGGGGCTATTTTAGTTGATAAAATAACTTTTCTAGGCTTAAAATGCAAAGAAATGGAATGAAAATCATTTTACGAGCCTAGGGGCAAAAGTGTAATTATGTAAAAGTTTAGGGGTAAAATCATAATTTTTCCAAAGTATGATTCATGAGTCAATTTAGTCAATATGAGTATTAAACAAGTGAAATTTTTATTATAGATCAAGAAACACGAAACCCAGACTGAAACCTAGGCAAGAACAAGGTTATGGACTAAATCGAATATCTACACACAATTTGAGTACCGGGGTAAGTTTGTGTGAAATTAAAGCTACATAATGATTTTATATTTTTAATTGCTTGATATTATGTGAAATGAATATTATTTCTATGAAATCGACCGATGATGCCTCGATGAGACTATGATAAAAATATGTTAAGTTGAAGTACCGGTTGAATATTCGTAATAGGAAGGATACTAATGTCATGACATGAGATAAGGAGGTCCCTTATAAGACCATGTCTGGACATGGCATCAGCACCGAATGTAGGTCCCGTATAAGACCATGTTTGGGACATGGCATCAACATTGAATAAGGAAGGTCCTGTATAAGACCATGTCTGAGATATGGCATCGACATCTATATACGATCTCGTATAAGACCATATCTGGGATATGGCATCAACATCGAGATAAGAGATCTCGTGTAAGACCATATATGGGATATGGCATCAGCATCAAGAGGAGATCCCATGTAAGACCATATCTAGGATATGGCATTAGCATCGTGATACATGTATGATGAGATTGAGTATCATTCAATATTCCGAGAAGTTCAACGGGTAAAGAGCTAAGTTTATGCACAAGATGACAAAGAGCTAAATCTATGATTGAAGAGTATAAAATACTGAGATTATGTGATGAAGTGATACAGGTACCCATGAGTTATAACAGCCCGATTTAGGGCCTAGTCAGAATAGTGGTGCGAGATCACAAATCTGAGTTAGTAAAATGAGTTTTTAAGGTATTTGATATGTTTACATGATATTATGAAATTTTCATGTAGAGATTTTATGAAATTGGCATTAAAGGGGTCCATTAGGACTAAATTGTAAAAGTTGCAAAATATGAGATTCTAGAAGCTTTTTGTATGAAATAGCTTTGGATTATTAATTAGAAGTCCTTAAATAGAAATTTGTCCAAATTATAATTTTTGGAAAAAATTGGACATGAGTTAGAATTTTATGAAGAATTAGTGGGAAGGGCATTTTGGTCATTTACCAATTAAATGATTAAAAAAGGAAAAAGATGATAAAAATCTTATTCATCTTCTTCCCCAAGTGCCGAAAATTAGAGAGACTCCATATCTAGGTTTCTTCAATTTTTAAAGCTTGCAAGTAAGTGTATACTAACTCCGTTTTTAATATTATTCGTATTTTTTTAGTCTCGTATTATGAATTAGCTATTTATAGCTATAAGTTGAGCTAGAATTAATGTCCATAAAAATAATCATGTATGACATGCTTGTAAAATGATGTTTATGGAAGATTATGAGAGTTTGATGTTAGATAAACATCTTTTCCTAAGTGAATTTCATGAAAAATGTTAGTATGGACTAATTTGTAATAGTTATGAAATTGTCATACATAATAGAAATAGTGAGAATTGATGATTGATATAGTAGAGAAAATGAATTAGCTAAGCATGAAGTTTAAGAAAGTTGAATGAAAATCACTTTACGAGCCTAGGGGCAAAAGTGTAATTATAAGAAAGTTTAGGGGCAAAATGGAAATTTTGCCAAAGTATGAGTTATGAGTCAATTTAGTCAATATGAGTATTAAATGAGCTAAAATTATTATTATAGATCAAGAGAAACGAAGCCCAGACCGAAACCGAGGCAAGAACAAAGTCGAAGACTAAATTACAATATCTACATACCTTTTGTACATTGAGGTAAGTTTGTATGGTTTCCAAGCTTCATGAATATTTTCATTGTATTTCTTGTTATGTTGTTAAATATACATTACTTTCATGAGAATGTTTAATGGTATGTTAAACAAAAAAATTAATGAGATTAAGCATGAGAAAGTCCCGATTGAAGTTGAATTACTTAGGATACTCGATCTACCACATGAGATGAGAAAGCCCGTATAAGACCAAGCCAAGGCATGGCATCGGCAATCAAGCAAGTTATCATGTAAGTCCAAGACAAGTCTTGACATTGAAGATTTATTATGAGATGAAGACCCATATAAACCCAAGCCAAGGCATGGCATTAGTGAGTCTCCAAGCAAAGATGTCATGTAAGTCCAAGACAAGTCTTGACATTGTAAAGTTATCATGAGATAAAGATTCCATGTAAGTCCAAGCCAAGGCTCGGCATTGGTGAGTATCAAGGAAGATTTCATGTAAGTCCAAGCCAAGGCTCAACATTGACAAAGTAAAGATACCAAGTAAGACTATGTCAAGACATAGCAATGGTAAGTTCCCAAAGAAACCCACAAGGAAGACCTCATGTAAGTCCATGTCAAGACATGGTGTCGATATCAAGTAAGAGATCCCATTGTAAGACTATATCGAGGATATAGTATTGGCATCCAGATACATGTAGGATGAGATTCAGTATCTTCGGTTATTCATAGTAATTCATTGGGCATAAGAGTAAAGATTGAATGAGAAAGCAAGAAGTTAAGTAAGTAAAGCTATCATCAAGTTATGCTACTTAAAGTTAACTAAGAGTATTATACATGTGGTGAATGATGAAGTTGAGATTATGCTTATCATAGTAAAGTATGCTGATCTATGAAATCAAGTGATACAGGTACCTTGTTTACCTCACAAGCTTGAGACTAGTAAGTATCATGAGTTATGGAAGAATCTTCAAGAGTAAGTAAGCTCAAACACATGAGTTAGGCAATGCCTTTGTTTATGATAAATGAGTTTTGATTGAGCAATTATATTGCTATGTGCATTACATGCAAATTACTAAGCTAAATGCTTACATCTTTAATTCTTTCTCTCTATGTAGTCCCGCCAAGCTAACTTTTGGATCATTGAAGTTGGAGCTCGAAACACACTATCAATCGCTATTTTGGTATAACCATGTTGTTTATATTAAGTATGGCATGCATAGGAAGCATTTCATTTGAAATATGTTTTAAGAAGGGCCAAAGTGTGGGCTATCAAGTTTATTATTCTTTTGTATATGGCTAAAGAGATTGGCCAAGTTTGACTAAGTATGTATGTATATTTATATCAATGAAGTATGCATCTTTGTTAATGTTAGACGAAGTATTTGGAAGTATTTGAATTGTTGAATTTGGCTTGAGATTGATCTTAATTTCAGGGTGGTAATTGGCTTGGTAAATAGCCTCTAAGTGCCCACACGGATGGACACACGGGCGTGTGTCTAGGCCGTGTGTTCCCTACATGTTAGTGTCTTAAGTCAGAATAGACCACGGGTTAACCCCACGGCCGTTTGTATAGGCCGTGTGTGACACACAGATAGCACATGGGCGTGTGCTCCAAGTCGTGTGAATAAGTCAGTATGTCAAGGTATGGCACATGGTCAGGGCCACGGGCATGTCAAGGCCATGTATAATTAGTCAGTGTCGACCACGGGTGAAGGACACGGGCATGTCTTAGGGGTACACGGGCGTGTCTGAAATCATACGGACGTGTGACCGCTGTTGTGAGGAAAAATTTCTTGTTGAGTTTCGAAAGACTCCAGACACAAGTTTAAAGCCTCGTAGACCCATGAAATGTATGTTTGACTAAGAAAGAGACGTTTTTTATTTTGGAATGAAATTTTATAGCCCGTAAATATATGTTTAGGGAAGTTCAAGTATAGTAATGTCTCGTATCCAATCCCAGCCCCTAACTCGAGTATGGGGTATTACATTTAGTGGTATCAGAACTATGGTATAGTCGATTCTAGGACTAACGTAACATAAGCAAGAGTCTAGCTATACATGCCATACGTAAGAATGTTTTTATAATGATAGTGTGACGACTCTTGACAACTTAAATTATGTTTATACATATAGTAAATGGATTATGATAGAGTAGTGGCAGATGATGTAGAAAGTAATGCGCCAGTTCCCGCTGAAGGCACGGTGCCTGATAATGATGAGAATAGACCTACTACGATGAGTCAGAGATGAGGAGAATAGGCTAGAGAAGCCTTCTTCCATATGATGAACACGTGGTATCCGGATTTCATTCGTACGAACCTGAATGCACGACCTCCTCCACCCTCGCCTATTCCTCAACCTATCCTAGTAACCGCTCAAGTAGTAGAGGTGGTAAGAGGAGACAAACCTCCAGTTGATAGGACCAGGAAACATGGGGCAGAAGAATTCCGGGCTAAAAGAGATGATGATCCAAAAAAGACTGAGTTCTGGTTAGAAAATACCATCAGGGTATTTAATGAATTATCATGCACATCTGAGGAATGTTTGAAGTGTGTAGTTTCTCTTTTAAGATATTCTGCCTATAAATGGTGGAACACCTTGGTATCAATTGTATCAAGAGAAAAGATGACATGGGAATTCTTCCAAGAAGAGTTTAAGAAAAAGTATAGTAGCCAAAGGTTTGTGGATCAGAAAAGAAAGGAATTCTTAGAACTGAAGAAAGGTAAGATATTTGTGACTGATTATGAGCGTGAGTTTGTATGACTCAGCAAATACGCTCGAGAGTGTGTTTCCACTGAGGCCATCATGAGTAAGAGGTTCAAAGATGGACTAAATGATGACATCAAGTTGTTTATTGCTGTCTTAGAATTAAAAGAATTTGTGGTGTTAGTAGAAAGGGCTTGTAAAGCCGAAGAGTTAGTAAAAGAGAAGAGAAGATCTAAAATGGAGTCTCGTGACTCGAAAAAGAGACAGTGGAATAAGTCATTCCAACCCTCTTCTAAGAAGTCAAGATATTTCTCCACCCGATCGACTACTTCCACTGGGTTTTCAATGAAGGATAAGAATAAGGGTAAGCAGTATTCGAGAAATAAGACACAAACTACTTCGGTCGCTAGCGAGGGGAATATTCGATCTGATAGACCTGAATGCCCACAGTGTGGCAGACGTCATCTCGGTGAATGCCGAGCGCATGAAAATGCTTGTTTCAAATGTGGTTCCCAGAATCACTTTATAAAAGATTATCCTGAGATGATGAAAGAAGAGAACTCGAACCCTAGATCTGGGGTATGGTCGAGGTAGACCGCAGAAGAACCCGGAAGTAGGCGGTGGTAGAGGTAACCCTAGAGAACAGGCTGCGAGACCTGAGGGTAGGGCACCTGCGAGGACATATGCCATTTGCGCTCGCGAAGAGGCATCTTCTCCTGATGTCATTACGGGTACCTTTTTTCTTCATGATACTAAAGTTATTGCTTTAATAGATCTCGGATCCACACACTCTTATATTTGCATAGAACTAGTATCCGGTATGAGTATACAGATAGAGTCTATAGAATTTATGATTAAAGTGTCTAATCCTTTAGGCAAAAGTGTTTTAGTTGATGAAGTATGTAAAGACTATCCATTGATGATTAGAGGTCATTATTTTAAAGCAAACCTTATGTTGTTACCATTTGATGAGTTTGACATCATTCTTGGTATGGATTGGTTGACCACCCACGATGTAATAGTTAATTGTGAGAAGAAATACATTGAGATGAGATGTGAGAATGGGGACACTCTTCATGTAGAATCAGATGAACCGGGTAAATCACCAATAATGATTTCTCATATGACGGTACAGAGATATATAAGAAAAGGGTATGAGGCGTATCTTGCCTTTGTGATGAATACTAGAGAAACAGAGCTAACGATTGAGTTAGTACCGATATTATGTGAGTACTTGGATGTTTTTCCCAAGGAATTACCAGGACTACCACCAGTTAGAGAGGTTGAGTTCAGCATTGATCTAGCTCCCAGTACTGTACCAATATCTATTACTCCTTACAGAATGGCTCCAACAGAGTTGAGAGAGTTGAAGTCACAATTGCAAGAGTTAATAGATAAAGGCTTTGTAAGATCAAGTTGTTCTCCATGGGGTGCTCCAGTTTTATTTGTGAAAAAGAAAGATGGCACCATGAGATTGTGCATAGACTACCGTCAGCTTAATAAAGTGACGGTGAAGAACAAGTACCTATTTCCTAAAATCGATGATTTGTTTGATCAATTGAAGGGAGCCACTGTGTTCTTCAAAATAGACTTGAGATCGGGATACTACCAGTTGAGAGTAAGAGACTCAGATGTGTCGAAGACCGCTTTTCGAACGAGGTATGGGCATTATGAATTTTTAGTCATGCCCTTTGGTTTAACCAATGCCCCTGCGGTATTCATGGATCTAATGAATCGCATTTTTAGGCCATACCTCGATAAGTTTGTAGTTGTTTTTATTGACGTCATATTAATTTATTCCTGTAATGAGCCTGACCATGCTGAACACTTATAGATAGTTTTACAAATTCTACAAGAAAATCAATTGTATGCCAAGTTCAGTAAAATTGAATTTTGGCTCAATGAAGTAGGATTTCTAGGACATATTGTCTCGGGAGATGGAGTACGAGTGGACCCAAGTAAGATTTCGGCTATAATGGACTGGAAACCACCGAGGAATATCTCTGATATCAGAAGTTTTCTAGGCCTAGCCGGCTATTATAGGCGATTCGTCAAGGGGTTTTCCATGATTGCAACTCTGATAACGAAATTGCTACAGAAAAATGTAAAGTTTGAGTGGACAAAAAGATGCCAACAAATTTTTGAGAAACTGAAAGCATTGTTAATAGAAGCTTCAGTTTTAGTACAACCCGAGACGGGGAAAGAATTTGTGATTTACAACGATGCTTCCTTAAACGGATTAGGCTGTGAACTTATGCAAAAAGGCAAGGTTATTGCTTATGCCTCCAAATAGTTGAAGCCTCATGAGAAAAACTATCCGATGCATGATTTAGAGTTAACTGCCATAGTCTTCGCTTTGAAGATTTGGATACACCATCTATATGGTGAAAGATGTCAGATTTTCACCGATCACAAAAGTCTGAAGTACTTGATGATGCAGAAGGAGTTGAATTTAAGGCAACGGAGATGGTTAGAGTTGATAAAAGACTATGAGCTAGTCATTGACTACCATCCTAGAAAGGAAAATGTGGTCGCCGATGCTTTGAGTAGGAAGTCCCTGTTTGCATTAAGGGCATTGAATTCACAGATGACTTTATCCGACGATGGTTCTATTCTAGTTGAGTTGAGAGCTAGACCATTGTTCCTCCAAGAGATCATTGAGGCTCAAAAAGAAGATAGTGAATTGCAAGCCAAGATAACTCAGTGCGAGTCAGATGTTGAGTCTGATTTTCAGATTAGCTCTAATAAAAGTCTGATGTTCAAATATAGAGTTTGTGTACTGAGAAAGGAAGAGCTTATTCAGAGAATTTTGCATGAGGCACATAACGGATGTTTATCTGTACATCCGGGTAGTACCAAGATGTATAATAATTTGAAGCAACGGTATTGGTGGCCGAGAATAAAGAAAGATATTTCAGAGTTTGTTTCAAGATGCTTGATTTGTTAGCAAATAAAGACTGAACACCAAGTACCTTCGGGTTTGCTTCAATTAATTATGATTCCCGAGTGGAAATGGGACAATATCATTATGGATTTTGTAACGGGATTGCCATTGTCCCCGAGCAAGAAAGATGTTGTATGGGTTGTGGTAGATAGACTCACAAAGTCAGCCCATTTTATACCTGTACGAATTGACTACTCACTAGACAAGTTGACAAACTTGTACGTTTCAGAAATAGTAAGGCTTCACGGAGTTCAATTGTCAAACATATCGGATAGAGATCCGAGATTCACATCTAGATTCTGGAAGAAGTTACAAGAGGCCTTGGGTACAAAATTGAGTTTTAGCACAGCTTTTCATCCTCAAACTGACGGTCAGTCGGAGAGGATAATTCAAGTACTCGAGGATATGTTCAGATGTTGTATTCTCGAATTCCAAGGCGGTTGGGAAAAGTTTCTCCCATTGGTAGAATTTGCCTACAATAATAGTTTTCAGTCAAGCTTGAAGACTGCACCCTATGAGGCTCTATATGAGCGTAAGTGCCGGACGCCTCTATATTGGACTGAACTCAAAGAAAACCAAATTCACGGGGTTGATTTGGTTAGAGAAACTGAACTGAATGTGAAAGTAATTCGAGAAAGTTTAAAGGCTGCTTCTGATAGACAAAAATCCTACTCGAATTTAGGAAGAAAATAAATAGAGTATCAAGTCAGGGATAAAGTTTTCTTGAAAGTATCACCATAGAGAAAAGTTCTCAGATTCGGCCGGAAAGGCAAGTTGAGTCCACGTTTCATCGGACCATATGAGATTACTGAGAGAGTTGGGCCGGTAGCTTATCGATTGGCTTTATAAATCAGAATCGAAAAGATACATGATGTGTTTCATGTGTCCATGTTGTGACGCTACCGATCAAACCCTTCGTATGTTAGTAAACCGACAGAAGTAGAGATTCAACCCAACATGACTTATGGTGAAGAACCAGTTAAGATTTTAGCTCGGGAAATCAAATAGTTGAGAAATAAGAATATCTCCCTTGTTAAAGTATTATGGAAAAGACATGGGGTAGAGGAAGCTACGTGGGAACCAGAAGAAATCATGAGAAACCAGTATCCAAACCTCTTTACTGGTAAGATTTTCGAGGACGAAAATCCTTAAGGGGGAGAATTGTAACAGCCTGATTTAGGGCCTAGTCGGAATAGTGGTGCGAGATCACAAATCTGAGTTAGTAAAATGAGTTTTTAAGGTATTTGATATGTTTGCATGATATTATGAAAGTTTTATGTAGAGATTTTATGAAATTGACATTAAAGGGGTCCATTAGGGCTAAATTGCAAAAGTTACAAAATATGAGATTCTAGAAGCTTTTTGTATGAAATAGCTTTGTATTATTAATTAGAAGTCCTTAAATAAAAATTTGCCCAAATTATAATTTTTGGACAAAATTGGACATGAGTTAGAATTTTATGAAGAATTAATGGGAAGGGTATTTTGGTCATTTACCAATTAAATGATTAAAAAGGGAAAAAGATGATAAAAATATTATTCATCTTCTTCCCCAAGTGCCGAAAATTAGAGAGACTCCATAGCTAGGTTTCTTCAATTTTTAAAGCTTGCAAGTAAGTGTATACTAACTCCGTTTTTAATATTATTTGTATTTTTATAGCTATAAGTTGAGCTAGA
The DNA here is from genome assembly GCA_025506655.1 of Gossypium rotundifolium. NCBI lineage: Eukaryota > Viridiplantae > Streptophyta > Magnoliopsida > Malvales > Malvaceae > Gossypium > Gossypium rotundifolium. The sequence goes on from CP106722.1 coordinate 133,553,321, forward strand.
ATTCATGTCCATAAAAATACCCATGTATGACATGCTTGTAAAATGATGTTTTATGGAAGATTATGAGAGTTTCATGTTAGATAAACATCTTTTCCTAAGTGAATTTCATGAAAAATGTTAATATGGACTAATTTGTAATAGTTATGAAATTGGTCATACATAATAGAAATAGTGATAATTGATGATTGATATAGTAGAGAAAATGAACCATCTAAGCATTAAGTTTAACAAAGTTGAATGAAAATCACTTTACGAGCCTAGGGGCAAAAGTGTAATTATGAGAAAGTTTAGGGGCAAAATGGAAATTTTGCAAAGTATGAGTTATGAGTCAATTTAGTCAATATGAGTATTAAATGAGCTAAATTATTATTACAGATCAAGAGAAAAGAAACCCAGACCGAAATCGAGGCAAGAACAAAGTCGAGGACTAAATTGCAATATCTACATACATTTTGTACATTGAGGTAAGTTTGTATGGTTTCCAAGCTTCATGAATATTTTCATTGTATTTCTTGTTATGTTGTTAAATATACATTACTTTCATGAGAATGTTTAATGGTATGTTAAACAAAGAAATTAATAAGATTAAGCATGAGAAAGTCCCAATTGAAGTTGAATTACTTAGGATACTCGATCTACCACATGAAATGAGAAAGCCCGTATAAGACCAAGCCAAGGCATGGCATCGGCAATCAAGCAAGTTATCATGTAAGTCCAAGAAAAGTCTTGGCATTGAAGATTTATTATGAGATGAAGACCCATATAAGCCCAAGCCAAGGCATGGCATTGGTGAGTCTCAAGCAAAGATGTCATGTAAGTCCAAGACAAGTCTTGGCATTGTAAAGTTATCATGAGATAAAGATTCCATGTAAGTCCAAGCCAAGGCTCGGCATTGGTGAGTATCAAGGAAGATTTCATGTAAGTCCAAGCCAAGGCTCGGCATTGACAAAGTAAAGATACCAAGTAAGACTATGTCAAGACATAGCAATGGTAAGTTCCCAAGGGAACCCACAAGGAAGACCTCGTGTAAGTCCATGCTAAGACATGGCATCGATATCAAGTAAGAGATCCCATTGTAAGACTATATCGAGGATATAGTATTGGCATCCAGATACATGTAGGATGAGATTCAGTATCCTCGGTTATTCATAGTAATTCATTGGGCATAAGAGTAAAGATTGAATGAGAAAGTAAGAAGTTAAGTAAGTAAAGCTATCGTCAAGTCATGCTAGTTAAAGTTAACTAAGAGTATTATACATGTGGTGAATGATGAAGTTGAGATTATGCTTATCATAGTAAAGTATGATGATCTATGAAATCAAGTGATACAGGTACCTTGTTTACCTCACAAGCTTGAGACTAGTAAGTATCATGAGTTATGTAAGAATCTTCAAGAGTAAGTAAGCTCAAACACATGAGTTAGGCATTGCCTTTGTTTATGATAAATGAATTTTGATTAAGCAATTATATTGCTATGTGCGTTACATGCAAACTTACTAAGCTAAATGCTTACATCTTTAATTCTTTCTTTCTATGTAGTCCCGCCAAGCTAACTTTTGGATCATTGAAGTCGGAGCTCAAAGCACACTATCAATCGCTATTTTGGTATAGCCATGTTGTTTATATTAAGTATGGCATGTATAGGAAGCATTTCATTATAAATATGTCTTAAGAAGGGCCAAAGTGTGGGCTATCAAGTTTATTATTCTTTTGTATATGGCTAAAGAGATTGGCCAAGTTTGACTAAGTATGTATGTATATTTATATCAATGAAGTATGCATCTTTATTAATGTTAGTCAAAGTATTTGAATTGTTGAATTTGGCTTGAGATTGATCTTAATTTCAGGGTGGTAATTGGCTTGGTAAATAGCCTCTAAGTGCCACACGGATAGACACACGGGCGTGTGTCTAAGCCGTGTGTTCCCTGCATGTTAGTGTCTTAAGTCAAAATAGACCACGGGCTAACCCCACGGCTGTTTGTATAGGCCATGTGTGACACACAGTTAGCACATGGGCGTATTCTTCAAGTCGTGTGAATAAGTAGTATGTCAAGGTATGGCACATGGTCTAGGGCCACGGGCGTGTCAAGGCCGTGTGTAATTAGTCAGTGTCGACCACGGGTGAAGGACACGGGCATGTTTTAGTGGTACACGGGCGTGTCCCAAGTCATACGGGCGTATGACCCCTGTTGTGAGGAAAAGTTTTGGTTGAGTTCGAAAGACTCCAAACGCAAGTTTAAAGCCTCGTAGACCCATGAAATGTATGTTTGACTAAGAAAGAGAAGTTTTTATTTTGGAATTAAATTTTATAGCCTGTAAATATATGTTTAAGGAAGTTCGAGTATAGTAATGTCTCATATCCAGTCCCAGCCTCGGACTCGGGTATGGGTTGTTACATGAGTAACTTATGAGAAATGCATGCAATAAGTGATATGCAATTTGGTAAGAGTATATATGAGTAAGTTATGTTAATGTGTTTGAGAATTTATGTATCATTCAATGAGATGAATGGATGTCATTATAAGTCCTTATGATGTTATTTATTTCATGCAAACTTACTAAGTTTAATGCTCACCCCTCTCATTTCCCTTTTCTTTGTAGTATCGCCAAGCTAGCTCAGGGATCGTAGGACGTCAGAGCTCGGATCACACTATCGACTATTCTTTTGGTATAATAAAGTCGATTTATTTTGGGTATGGCATGTATAGGAACTTGGTCATTTTGTTATGTCATATTTGTTAGCCAAAGTGTTGGTTATTATGGTTACTCATTTATTTTGTAAATAGCTATTGAGAATTGTCCAATACTTGTTAAGTTACATACATTCCATGATGATGAGTTTTATGAAGTAAAAGTTCATGCAATTGATTGAGTAAAATGTGAAGTGTTTGCTTGATGAATTAGTGATCATTCATAGTGTATTATTGTTATGTTATATGTTGCTTGATGTGGTATAAGTGTATTTATTTTTCAGGGTGGTAATTGACTTGGTAAATAGCCTTATAGTTGTCCACACGAGTAGACAGATGGGCGTGTGTCTAGGCCGTGTGTGACACACAGTCAGCCCCATGGGTGTGTTGATAGGCCGTGTGTCCCCTACATCAAATTTGCGAGAATTCAATTCGTCACACGGGCCAGCACACGAGCGTGTTACTAGGCCGTGTGCCCTTAAGTGTTTGCTGATGTCATAAATAGAATGCTAAGGTTTTCACATACAGGTGAGGACACGGGAGTGTCTAGGCCATGTGAGGGACACAGACGATAGACACGAGCGTGTGTTAGGCCGTGTGAAAACCTTTGTAGGTTCGAAATGAAAAATAAAATCCACACGGGCTAGGAACATGGGCGTGTGTGACCACACGGCCTGCCCACACGGGCGTGTAGCCATATTTTAAGCAAAAAATTTCTAAGTGTGTGAAAGTTTCCGGTTTAGTCCTAGATTATTCTGTTCGTATGTTCAGGGTCTCCTAGACCTACAATAGGGATGTTATGTATATGAATGAAAAAGTTTTAAGTTGGAACGAAATTTTATGGCCCGAAATTGTATGTTTGAGCAAGTTAAGTTTGGTAATGCCTCGTACCCGGTTCCGGCATTAAATATGGGTAAGGGGTGTTACAACCTTGAGCAATGTGTAACCCTATATACATGTTTGTAATGATTTCACGATCAACAGAAATGTAACACCCTTTACCCATATTCGACGTCGAAATAGGGTACGAGGCATTACCAGAACACATACACTTGATCATTCACATGCAAGCATACACATCCTTGAAATGCATCATCATAGACTGATAACATAACAAATATTGGCCACATTGAATGGCCTTATACAACAACAACCTTCTAATAACATAGGCCAACATTCTAGGCCAACTCATATTAACATATGCACACATAATCAAGTCCCTAAACATGCCATAGACTTAAAAATACTTGAAAATCGTTGATACAATACCAATCAATAACTTGTTAGTGTGATAGAATCTCTAATGACCTCCAACTTGAGCTAGCATCTGTGACACTATAAGAAAAAGAAAGGAAGGGGTAAGCTATATAGCTTAGTAAGTTAGCATGTAAATAATAAGCAATTAATTAATATGTTTTTACCAATCCTTACAACATGTTCTCAAGATAATACAATCATAATTGCACATAGTTCCACTATTTATTCATGTTCATCTCAAGCTAACTACTCGAGTCACAGTCACTAAATTATTTATATCTTAAATTAAGGAACACCAAATTAAGTTACACACTTTTTTCCTGAAACTAGACTCACATATATTCTTACAAAAAAAATATTAAGAATTTTTGTTTTAGCCAATAAGTACAGTTTATTCTTTAAAGTCACCCCTATTCTGTTGTTCGACAGTTCTGACCCCTCTTCACTAAAAATTAATTATCTCCTCGTAAGGGATTCGGATGATGTTATCATTTGTTTCTTTTGACAATAGACTCCTTAAGGATTTTAAGCATGTAAATTATAACCCATGATTATTTTTGTACAATTTTTAACTATTTTCCCAAGTCAGAACAGGGGATTCTAAAATCATTCTAACTCTGTCTCACAAAAATTCAAATATCTAAGAATATGAAATTCTTTTGTTTACACCGTTTCTTTATGTGAAAATAGACTCATTCAGATTTAATTTCATATATTATTCAACCTCTAATTCAATTTCCACCATTTTTAGTGATTTTTCAAAGTCACACAACTGCTGTTATCCAAAACTGTTTTATTACGAAATTTACTCTTTCATAATTTCACTTACTCCATTTCATCTTACCGAAGGTTCGATCAAATACCGAGCTCATTGTTCATAAATTTTCACAATTATACCTCACATAGTCATATCCAATTACACTTTATAACAGCCTGGTTTAGACCCATGAACAGTGGTTTCGAGACCACAAATTTGAGGTCGAAATGTTAACTTAATGTTATTTTCTGTGTGAATGGTATGTGACATAGTCTGTGTGATAATTTCTTCGATTGAGTGCCGAATTAAGAGAAAGGGCTTAATCGCGTAAAGAGTAAAAGCTATATGCTAATTTATAAGTACTTAAGTGTTGTTGTCTTCTTAATAGGATGGCCTTAAGAGGCAATTAAGCCATTATTAAAGATGGTGGATGGCTAAATGACAAATTAGCCTTGATATATATTTGTTTTATATGTTTAATGGAAGGGTAAAATGGTAAAAGATGAATTTAGTTATAATTTAATTAAAACAAAACCAATTGATGACCATCTTCTCGTCTTTCTTTCTCCAAAAAATAGAAAAGAGAATAGCCATTGAAGCTTTTGAAATTTTGGCACTTGCTAAGCTTAATTGAGATGTGTTTTGGTTTCGATTTTTGATAATTTCTACATTTTTGTAATCGTTGCTTCGTGCTCTAGCTAACCAATGTTGTAATTTTGTGAATTGATGATGTTTTTATGATGAGCCATTGATGAATGTTTGAGCTATGTGCTAATTGATAGTGAAATATGAAAACTTGGTGTTGGGTTAACATAGTTTGTATTGGGATTTTTGATGAAATTGAGTATTTTGGGCTTATTTGAGGAAATGAGAAATTGAGGGACTAAAATATAAAATAAATGAAAAGTGTGGGCTTGTATGAGCATAGTGAGAATTCAGCTAGGCTTGAGCACAAGCAAATTATGTGTATTTTATGATTTTATAAATTAAGGACTAAAGTGTCGAAATGTGAAAATGTGAGGGCTAATTTGTAAAATTCCCTAAATATATGTGTTTGGACTAAAATGAATGATTTGATGATTGAATGGATTGAATTTGAATGTGATTAGACCAAGAGAGGAGAGGTTCGGATCGAGATCGAGGTAAAGATAAAGTACTCGATTAATCGACCGTATTGATAGTTCGACGTCTGAGGTAAGTTCGGATATAATACATGTTATTAAGAAATGTTTTAACATTATGAGATGAATATGTATATGTGTATGAAAGTGAATTGCTATGTGCAAGATTTAATTGGTGGCACTAAGTGTGCAAAATTGAAATCAAAATAGAAATGAATAGCACTGTGTGTGCGATGATATGAAAGCTTCGGCTTATAGACCTGGCACTGGATGTGCGATACCGAGATAAGTCGGTTGAAAGATTAGGCACTAAGTGTGCGATGATGATTATGATTCAGTTATGAAATTGGCACTAAGTGTGCGAATAAATCAAAAGAATAGCGAAGGTTGAATGAGAGGTAATATCGAGCAATTGAGTAGCATGAATGGTGAGTAACTATGTGTTGATCAAGGTACGTTTGAACCTAGGTGGTTGATGATAACCTTAATAGTTATATGAATAGATACTTGAGCATATGTTTGAAATTGATGATGAGCCTAATTGTACAATCTATCTATGTGATGATTTAATTGTGTAATATGTGGTATTATTGAACAATATGTATTAAATTACGAACTTACTAAGCTTTGGAAAGCTTACTGTGTGATTTGTCTTTCTGCTTTGCAGTGTCAGTAAAGCTAGCTCGGATCGGGGGACCGTTAGCATCTCAATCACACTATCGGCAATCTATTTTGGGGTATTTTGGAAAGATGTACATAGTTAAATATGGCATGTATAGGCTAGTTATTTGAATCATGTTTGAGATTTGTAATTAGCCATAAGATGTGGCTAGATATGTGATAGTTTTTGCATGAATGACTATGGTTTATATGATGCATCTTTTGGTATGGATTGTGAGTTGAGAAATTGACTTATGGATGGATATTTTGGTGATGGTATGATGCTAGTGGGAATAAGTGAAATTGGGAATGAATTATGCTTGTGATAGGATAAATTTGGTATGAATAGAATTGGTATTGAATGCATGATTTGAATGATTATTTTGGTATGCTTTTGGGTAGTCATAAGTGCATGAGTTGTTTTGGTAAATGTTGCTTGTAGGTATGACCCATTTAGGTGGAATTTTGGTTTTGCAAATGGCCTATAATGTCACACGGCCATGGCACACGGGCGTGCCTAGTGACCGTGGAGTAAAGTCAGTAGCTTGCTTAAGGGTACACGGCCATGGCACATAGGCGTGCCTAGAAGCCATGTGACAAAGTCAGTATATGGCTTAGTAGTGCACAGCCTTAGCACACGGGGGTACTTGGTAACCATGTTGCTTTGGCAAGATTGACCACGGCCAGGGTACACGGTGCTTGGTGGCCGTGGTGAGGAATCAGGTTCGACCATGAGGAGAACACACTGGTGTGTCTAGCAACCGTGGAGGGCACACGGTTGGCTCCCACGGGCGTGTGTCCCCTGTATTTTGGATAAGTTTTTAAGTTTCTGAGAACTTCTGTATGTGTTTCGATTTAGTGCCGATCCTTCTCTAGCATGTGTTTAAGGTCTTATAGGCCTCAATAAGGGACTATATGTTTATGTTTTGGTGTGATTTATTGATGATTGACTTTGTGTTGTGAATGGGTTGTTAAATGATTTGATTGTTTGGTAATGCCTCTTAACCCTATTCCAGCGATGGTTCCGGGTTAGGGGTGTTACACACTTAGTCGTTACATGATCATATGTATTTTCACTTAGTCAATTTCCCCTTGAACTCATTGAAATAATAACAGATACACGGTGGCCTGCACATAGTACCACCCTTGTAGCCGAAGCTATCTGGTGCACATAGTAGCCTGCACTTAGTACTACACATGTAACTAAAACCATCACTTACACATAGTGGCCTGCACTTAGTACCACACATGTGATCGAAGTTATCGAGTACGCATAGTAGCCCGCACTTAGTACTACACTGCGACCTATACGTCTGGTACACGTAGTAGTCTGCACATGGTATGATGCTAGTGGGAATAAGTGAAATTGGGAATGAATTATGCTTGTGATAGGATAAATTTGGTATGAATAGAATTGGTATTGAATGCATGGTTTGAATGATTATTTTGGTATGCTTTTGGGTAGTCATAAGTGCATGAGTTGTTTTGGTAAATGTTGCTTGTAGGTATAACCCATTTAGGTGGCATTTTGGTCTTGCAAATGGCCTATAATGTCACATGGCCATGGCACACGGGCGTGCCTAGTGACCGTGGAGTAAAGTCAGTAGCTTGCTTAAGGGTACACGGCCATGGCACATGGGCGTGCCCAGAAGCCATGTGACAAAGTCAGTATATGGCTTAGTAGTGCACGGCCTTAGCACACGGGGGTACTTGGTAACCATGTTGCTTTGGCAGGATTGACCACGGCCAGGGTACACGGGCGTGCTTGGTGGCCGTGGTGAGGAATCAGGTTCGACCATGAGGAGGACACACGAGTGTGTCTAGCAGCCATGGAGGGCACACGGTTGGCTCCCACGGGCGTGTGTCCCCTATATTTTGGATAAGTTTTTAAGTTTCTGAGAACTTCTGTATGTGTTTCGATTTAGTGCCGATCCTTCTCTAGCATGTGTTTAAGGTCTTATAGGCCTCAATAAGGGACTGTATGTTTATGTTTTGGTGTGATTTATTGATGATTGACTTTGTGTTGTGAATGGGTTGTTAAATGATTTGATTGTTTGGTAATGCCTCTTAACCCTATTCCAATGATGGTTAGGGTTAGGGTGTTACACACTTAGTCGTTACATGATCATATGTATTTTCACTTAGTCAATTTCCCCTTGAACTCATCGGAATAATAACAGATACACGGTGGCCTGCACATAGTACCACCCTTGTAGCCGAAGCTATCTGGTGCACATAGTAGCCTGCACTTAGTACTACACATGTAACCAAAACCATCACTTACACATAGTGGCCTGCACTTAGTACCACACATGTGATCAAAGTTATCGAGTACGCATAGTAGCCCGCACTTAGTACTACACTGCGACCTATACGTCTGGTACACGTAGTAGTGTGCACTTAGTATTACACACGTGACCTAAAACCATCTCATAGCTCTCTTGTACACATAGTTGCCTACACTTAGTACCACACATGTGACCTAGCTACCTCATTCGTATCTTTTCTATTCTGAAGGTTCAACCGGGAATTCTCACTTTTTAACATTTTACCAATTCATCCATAATCAATCACAATTCATAATTTACATCAAATAATTACTTCATATTCAACCATATCTCATATAATATAGCAAAATATTAAAACATAAATAAAAAACGATGTATTATTTACATACAAACTAACCTCGGCAGCACAATCGGTGAAAAGGACTTATTCGTCATATTTTTTGTTTTCCTCCCGTTCTAAGTCCGAATCTCTTTTTTCTTGATCTATAACAACAAATTTCACTTATTTATTCAACATTCTACTCAAATTAACCCAAAATTTACATTTTTGAAAAATTATATTTTTGCCCCTAAACTTTTTCATATTTACAATTTTGCCCCTAGGCTCGTCAAATGATTTTCATTCAATTTCTTTGTATTTTAAGCCTAGACGAACCATTTTCATAACTATAGCAATCCACAATTTCCATTTATTCACACACTTACACACATTTTTCAACTTTTTACAAACTAGTCCTTTTGATAATTTCACAGAAAATCACCTAGTAAAAGTCATTTCTCTAACCATAAACATGCATTTTCTACCATTAAACACAAAAATACATACATTTTAATCATGGTTCAAAACCCTAGACTTTAAACATATCTCAAATTAGTGGTAGAAATAGATAGATCTTATTACAAGGATTTTAAAACGTAAAAATCATTAAAAATAGGGCTAGAACGGACTTACAATCGAGCTTGGAAGTTTGAAAAACCCTATACATAGTTTCCCCTTTTGAAATTCGGCCATGGGGTTGAATATGGACAAAAATTGGCTTTTAATTTTGTTTTTAATTCATTTTAATTACTAAATGACCAAAATGCCCCTAACTTAAAAATATTCTATTTCACCTATTTCTTGTCCATTTTTGTCCAAAAAATTAACCAATGGTCTAATTATCATTTAAGGACCTCCAATTTAAAATTTCATAACAATTGGACACCTCTAACATGTAGAACTCAACTTTTGAACTTTTTATAATTTAGTCCTTTTGACTAAATTGAGTGCCCAAACGTCAAAATTTTCGAAAGAAATTTTCACGAAATCATTTTGTGAAATTGTAGACCATTAAAATTTAATAAAAATAAGTTTTCTTATGTCAAATTTGTGGTCCCGAAACTACTATTCTGACTAGGCCCAAAATCAGGCTGTTATAAAAAAGACAAAAACAAAAAATTAAACTTACCAAAAAAAGGAAAGCCCAAATCAAAAGAAAAATCCAAAGGGAAATCAGTTATGCACTATAAATGAATAAAATGAAACATTACAACCTAACAAAGAACTGATTATTCTAACAAGACTTCATAAACTTATCCAATACTTCATAAAATGACAGTTTCCAGTTCGCTAAATTCAAGGTACTGAATATTTTATAATGCCAATGATTTGAGATATGAAACCCATAAATTTACAAAGATATCATACTATATAAAGCTACAAGAATTAGCAAATAGCGTTACAAGGATCAACTTTAGGGAAGCTTCGAGGATAAACTCTGTTCATAAAATAAATTTTCTAACTAAGGCAATTGTAAAGAGATAACAGCTCTTATAAAACAAAAGAAACAATAATAATACATTGAGATTTATACCAATTAGTACAAAATTTATAAAGCAATCGTGAAAGGAAAAGTAACATGATACTCACAATTGTACTCAATCCATCCAATGGTCTGATTTTCCAAATCATACAAAACCAACTTGTTGGAAAGCACTAAATCTATAGGCAACAAAACAAAGTTCCGTGAAAAATTCAAATTATTCTAATTTCAAAAAATACTATTGCAACTTACGGTCTAATAAAATCAATGCTACACGATACACACTTAAGAATTCCATTTAGTATTCACTTGGATTTGATGAGTAAAATCTTTTTAATCCAATTTATAAAAATAACCAATCATTCAGACAACCTAAAAAAACATGTCTGAAAAAGGACAATAGGACATGATAAAAAGGTATTTTTAATGATAATTTAAATGAATAATCAATAATAAGAGAAGACATAAATATACCATTATTTTCAATAAAACATCAGTATAAACCTTGCAGAGTAGCTAGGACAATATCGCAGGCAATTATTAAAGTATATATCAGGTATCCAAATTAAAGTTATGAGTATCACGACCAAAACAATATAGATCCTATAGAAATTACATCAATATAAAAACTACAACAAGAACAAAAACATGTGTGGAAAAAAGTGCACCAATGCAGTTGTAACACCCCTTACCCGTATTCGACGCCGGAATAGGGTACGAGGCATTACTGGAACACATACACTTGTAAACGTATTAAACCGAGTCATAAAATTTTATCCAATTTAAAAATTTTCAAATTTTTATCTTTGAGTATCTAAATAGGGCCTACGAGGCCCAATACATACTTTGGAAGTGGTCCGAGACTAAATTGAGAACTTTGGAAAACATTAGAAAATTTCTTGAAAAACAGGGGCACACTCTCGTGTCCAAGGCCATGTCCTTTACACAACCAAGATACACGCCCGTGTGTTAGGCCGTGTGGCATTCCAAATTTTGAAAATCAAGTGCAGACTTCACGCACCCTAGGTACATGGCCGTGTGGCTGCCCGTGTGGCCACAAGTAAGGCTATTTACCAAGCCCTTTGCCACCCCAAAACACTTATACATTTATACAAATTTATCATCACAAAACATAGTATTATTAAGCATTCAAACATCCACACTAAGACATCCACATACCATTTACAAACCACATTCATCATGCATAATCACACACACACACACTTAACCATTCACATGTAAGCATACACATCCTTGAAATGCATCATCATAGAGTTATAACATAGCAAATATTAGCCACATTAAATGGCTTTATACAACAATAACCATCAAATAGCATAGGCCAACATTCTAGGCCAACTCATAATAACATATACACATTATCAAGTCCCTATACATGCCATAGACTTAAAAACACTTGAAGATCGTTGATACAATACCTATCAATAACTTTTTTGTGTGATAGAATCTTCGACGACCTCCAACTCGAGATAGCATCTGTGACACTATAGGAAAAAGGAAAGGAAGGGGGTAAGCATTATAGCTTAGTAAATAGGTATGTAAATAATAAGTGATTTATTAACAAGCTTTTATAAATCTTCACAATATGTTCTCAAGATAATACAATCATAATTACACATAGTTCCACCATTTACTCATGTTCATCTCAAGCTGTCTACTCTAGTAATAGTCACTAAATTATTTATATCTCGAGCTACAGAACTCCAAATTAAGATCTGCTAATTTTCCCTAAAACTAGACTCGCATATCTTCTTACCATAAATTTTTTAGAATTTTTGGTTTAGCCAATAAGTACAGTTTATTCTTTAAAGTCTCTCATGTTCTGCTGTCCGACAATTTAGATCATTCTTCACTAAAAATTAATTTTCTCTTTATACGGGATTCAGATGATGTTCCCAGTTTGTTTCTATTGAAGGTAGACTCATTAATAAAATTAATCATATAAATTATAAATCATAATTATTTTTATACAATTTTTAATGATTTTCAAAAGTCGAAACAGGGGATTCCAACATCATTCTGACCCTGTCTCACAAAAATTCAAATATCACAGAATATGAAATTCTTTTGTTTACATCGTTTCTTTTATGTGAAAATAGACTAATTCAGCTTTAATTTATATCTTATTGAACCTCTAATTCTCTTTCCACCATTTTTGGTAATTTTTCAAAGTCACATAACTGCTGCTGTCCAAAACTATTTTGTTGCTAAATTTAGTCTTTTATAATTTCACTTACTCCATTTCATCTTACCGAAGGTTCGATCAAATATCGAGCACTTGTTCATAAATTTTCACACTTATACCTGCACTTATTCATCACATAGTCATATTCAATTACACTTAGTCGTTACATGATCACATGTATTTTCACTTAATCAATTTCCCCTTGAACTCATCGGAATAATAACAGATACACGGTGGTCTGCACATAGTACCACCTTTGTAGCCGAAGCTATCTGGTGCACATAGTAGCCTGCACTTAGTACCACACATGTGATCGAAGCTATCGGGTACGCATAGTAGCCTGCACTTAGTGCTACACATGCGACCTATCCTTCTGGTACATATAGTAGCCTGCACTTAGTACTACACACGTGACCTAAAACCCTCTCGTAGCTCTCTTGTGCACATAGTGGCCTGCACTTAGTACCACACATGTGACCTAGCTACCTCATTCGTATCTTTTCTATTCCGAAGGTTCAACCGGGAATTCTCACTTTTCAACATTTTACCAATTCATCCATAATCAATCACAATTCATAATTTACATAAAATAATTACTCCATATTCAACCATACCTCATATAATATAACAAAATATTAAAACATAAATAAAAAAATGATGTATTATTTACATACAAACTTACCTCAGTAGCACAATCGGTAAAAATGACTTATTCGTCACACTCTTTGTTTTCCCCCGTTCTAAGTCCGAATCTCGTCTTCCTTAATCTATAACAACACATTTAATTTATTTATTCATCCTACTACTCAAATTAGCCTAAATTCACATTTTGGAAAAATTTACTTTTTTGCCCCTAAACTTTGTCATATTTACACTTTTGCCTCTAGGCTCGTAAAATGATTTTTATTCAATTTACTTGTATTTTAAGCCTATTCGAACCATTTTCATAACTAAAACAGTCCACAATTTCCACTAATTCACACTTTTATGACAAATTTCATAACTTTTACAAATTAATCCTTTTAGGCATTTTTACCGAAAATCACTTAGTAAAAGTCGTTTCTCTAACCATAAACATGCATTTCTACCATTAAACATAAAAATACGCACATATTCATCATGGTTCAAAACCCTATACTTTAACCATATCTCAAATTAGTGGTAGAAATAGATAGATCTTGTTACGAGGATTTCAAAAACATAAAAATCATTAAAAACGGGGCAAGAACGGACTTATAATCGAGCTTGGAAGCTTGAAAAACCTTAGCCATGGTTTTCCCTTGTGAAATTTGGCCATGGGGTTCAAGATGGACAAAAATTGGCTTTTAATTTTGTTTTTAATTCATTTTAATTACTAAATGACCAAAATGCCCCTAACTTAAAAATATTCTATTTCAACTATTTCATATCCATTTTTGTCCAAAAAATTAACCAATGGTATAATTACCATTTAAGGACCTCCAATTTAAAATTTCATAACAATTGGACACCTCTAACATGTAGAACTCAACTTTTGCACTTTTTACAATTTAGTCCTTCTGACTAAATTGAGTGCCTAAACGTCGAAATTTTCAAACGAAATTTTCACAAAATCATTCCGTGAAATTTTATACCATAAAAATATAATAAAATAAATTTTTCCTTGTCGGATTTGTGGTCCCAAAACTACTGTTCCGACTAGACCCAAGTTCAGGCTGTTATAGCAGTAATTTTGAAATCATACTTTTCACCTTCCAATTGAGCCTATAAGGTGTGAATTCATGAAAAAAATTCTACATTAGAATTTAAAAAATATAAAAAATTAGAGAATTCAATTAACTAAAGAAAGTCCTTTCTCATTCTATATTCTCTTGCTACTGTTAGAAACCACAAAATATATATATTGTTGATAAATAAGTCCATCACTTTGAACCTTTTATTTCTTTATAAGCCAATATTTGTTTTGGGGAGTCCATTTTATTTTGCAGCTTCTATATCCACTTTTAATGAACTATCAAAAGCAATTGGAACAATAGCATAGTCCATAGAGAAGACCTATAAAAAGACATGAATCATTCATTGGTGTTGTAATTGTGCCAATGATAACCATTCAAGGTAGGCTATTGTATTGCAAACCAAAATATTTGCTCAAGGATCACAAAAGCAAACTGATTTTGAATTGTAATGGAAATCATACCAAAGAACCCGAATTAATCAAATTCATTATAACACTTCAAAAACCAAAAGAATATGAAAACCCCCCAAAAAACCCCCAACAAGAATCAAACATATCTTTTTTTTTGTTCAACAAAAATTAAAAATATTGATAACATTAGTAATCAAATTCCTAAAGTCAATCAAGTTGTGTGATCCAATTAAAGAGTTAAAAGAATGATAGATCAACCGAGCAAGAATCAAACATATTTCTATTAAAGAATCAAAGTCAATCAACATTTCTTCAATCGATGAACATGAAACCTAGAAAATCAAAAGCGAAATCGAAAAACAAAAACCTATGAAGACATACATACCTTGTTAATTCGACAATCGGAGGTTAACTGATCATTCACTACAAAACAAAACAAAAACATTGTTCAACATTTTTTTCATATCAAATCTAACTATAAAATGAATGGGAAACTAATGAAATCCTTTGCAGTTTTATTCCAATGGGTATTGATTCTTGAAGTGAAAATTACATTTAAAAAATGGTACCCAGAAAAAGGAAAAGAAACCCAGGAATGAGATGAGAAAATTTGAAGAATATGAGAGAAAAGGGTAAAAAAACAAAAGCTTAAACCAACATGGGCTATGGGTTGGTTGACAAGAATCTTAAAAGAAAAAATAGTCCCCATTTATTTTTTGTGTTGATGAATAAAAAGAAGAAATTAAAGAAGAGAATTTGGGGATTTACCCAGTGAATAAAATGGGTATCGAAGGATGGAAACAAGCATCGGCGACGGAAGCAAGGTGGTCTAAGATTCAAACAAAAAATAAAAAATACAAGGAAAATAAACAATAAATTACCCGATAATGGAAGTAGATTTTGCCTCTAACTTTGTTACTCACTGTAACAGGAGCATCTAGAGAAAAGGAAGAAGGCAGATGAAAAGAGATTTTTGTCTTCAAAAGTAGAAGGCTATTACGGATGACAAATAATAGCCAATTCAGAGCCCTATCTACTGAATGGGTATTCAGTGCTCACCGTAATAGAGGCCTGCATGGAATAATGATTCGGCAATAAAAAAAATGAACCAAACAAAGAAAACACTGTTTAAAATTGAATAAGCACTGAACTGAATCCTTATTCACGTCAACCAAACGTGACATAAGATTAAAAAATTTGGTACTTACCCCCTTATGCCTACCATTTTTGTTGGAAAAATTGGTTTGAAAATAAATTTTGTCATCATAAGTTTAAAAATTTTTCTTTAAAAACCGGCAGGTTGTGATATTTATAACAATAAAACCCTTTAACCGAAATTATACTAGTGTTTATGGATTAGGCAGACTCTATTGTTCTCGACTTTCAACCACTTGATATTCTCTACTAATCTCGATCTCGGTTTGCTAGAGTGCAAACTCTATTCCCAAATCAATGAAAAATTTAGTGAAACTTCAAGAGTTAGAAATCGAAAGATGAACTCTGTCAAAAGATAAAATTTATTTGGGAAATAATTTAACTATATTTTGACAGAATATCAATGTAGAAAAGTGTGTTATTTTACCTAACTCTTGGTCTCTATTTATAAAGAAAATAACAAGAGCCTCAGTAGAATAAGATATAACCAAATAATAATATTTTAATCATGTTATTGATAAATGTGAATTAAATTTGGTGTAATTATGTTGAATTAGTTTGAGTTGTTTCGATAACATAATGTGATGTCACACACTCGGATCTAACAATTGGGTCGAGTGTGTTGTGTCACAAATATGCTAAAAAGTTCAACATTATTTATCTCAAGTATAACATTATGATCGTACACATAACTATTTATAAA
This sequence comes from Gossypium rotundifolium, assembly GCA_025506655.1. NCBI lineage: Eukaryota > Viridiplantae > Streptophyta > Magnoliopsida > Malvales > Malvaceae > Gossypium > Gossypium rotundifolium. The sequence goes on from CP106722.1 coordinate 133,570,085, forward strand.
AGATATATATATATATATATATATGCAAAACTAATTTCAATATAGTCAATGAACATGCAATTAGAATTCATAATCCTTTTCGTAAGATAAATAATAATAATCTTTAGACACCCCACATTTTCATACAGTTTAAGTTAGGAAAATAATCTTCAAAACATAATGTGTCTTATCATTATCATATAAGGAATCTAACACACACAAATAATTTCAAGAATATTTACAATCACACATTTTAGTAAGTATTTTAATTCCCTAATTTGGTTTCAGTTACATGACAATATATAATCACAAATTTCATTATTAACCTGCCACATAGATTATGATATTTCAATTAGGCAAGCAGATAGATTAGCATTATCATTAATAATTTCTAAAATCAAACAATAAATAAAATATTATTTCAAAAGCCTTTTTCTCACAAAACTATATTTTTAGTCATCATGTCCATGTCACAATTGAAGGAAACTTTCATGTCTACTTTTCCAAATAATCTAGTGAAAACTAAATTGGTTTGAACATTAGGAATATGAAACACCTCCCTTGGGATAAGGCCTTTCTAAATGTAGGTTTGGACAAAACCTTGCTTTTTTTCCAAACTTGTGCAATTTCAAGAGTTTTTAAGATAGACAGACTGTTCTCCTTTTTCCACTTGGGAGTAAGAGACAAAGATATTTTAATTACCACTAATGTACCGAGTGGAACCACTGACCATTCCCTACTCTTTCACATTAGTCAAAATATTAACTTGAGAAATGACCACACAATTATATAATCTGCTTCGACCAAATTGACATTTGGCTTAACAGGATTATCGTTCATCCATTATTGATTTCTACACATAGTTGTATAGTAGCCCAATTTGTGATCACAATTGAATACTAGAATAGTGAGTATAGTTGATGAATAAAAAATCAAGTATGTTCTTAGGAAAGAGAGATTATAAAACTTTTAAGTATCAAAGTCTTTCCTAACCAGAACTATTCCTAGACATGCACTTTCACACTACCACAATTATTTCTAGCAACCAACTATGGATTTGCCACACAAAATAATTTCCTTTTTTTTTTCTCAAAATCTATTTTGGGCTTGTAACCATTTATTCATCATAGATCATGTTTAAAAATAAATTCAACTCACAAAATATATATATATATATATTCAATTGTATATCAACATGCAATTCAAAGTAAATGAATTAGATTTGTATATTCAATCAAATACGATAATATGGTAAAGTAGAAATTCTTATCATAGTAACAAATGAATATCTTAGTATTAAAACCTTTTTTAGATATAAAAACTCAAGGTTTGGTCCAACCCAAATTAAAGGTAGAACTAATATTAATCAAGCCCTATGCAAATTCACATTATTACTACATTAAGAATTTTATTAAACTTCAATTTAAGGTCACTAATTTTTGTTAATTATAGTAAACAAATCCATGCAACATAAAATCATGAATTCATGCTTCATCCAAACATAAAAATAACACACTTTATATGTGATCAATATTTTATTTTTCCAAAATTAAATCAATTATATAATCTTTCAGAAATATTTAGATTTTATCCCTTTTAATATCTATTATTGATGCATAAGAATCTCGAACAATATGAATATCGAAATCATTGGCATACATGTTGTAAGACAACAATACAAGTAGACAAATGGTACATTCATGGAAACATGACACAAGCAACATCACGACAGTAACGACAACGACGAACATGAGTATCGACAATGTGGACAACATCCAAAAATCCGTAAGATTGTTAAAAAATGATGTTTAAAAATTAGAGTCATTGCTTGAGGAGTGAATATCACTATCCTTGTAACACCCCTCAATCGGTCTGATCGCCTAACTCGGGCAACAAGAAGCTACAACTAAATACCAAGCATTTACAAACAAGTTATAATTTTAAAATCTCAATTAAATATCTAAAAAATCATAATTAAATAAATTAACATATGTTTCAATCAGTTACGGGTTAATATCGTGCTTACTGAAGGTTAAAATAAAGCAAGAAATCTTTAGCATCAACTTGAAGAAAATTTAAAAAGATGAGAAAAATATGAAAACAAGGGACACACAGTCGTGTCCCGAGGCTGTGTGGAAGGGTTGAGGTCATGTGTATGGGCCACATGGTCATGTGAGTAAACTATGTAACAACTTGATACCGTGTAAAATTAGGTCACACGGCCATGTCGCCAAGTCGTGTGATAGAGCTTAGGCCGTGCGGCTCAAGAACATTGTCGTGTGGCCAGATCGTGTACAATTCAAATATAGGGTCATACGGCTATATCGCCAAACCGTGTAACTCACTGAGATCGTGTGGACAAACCTACACCAAAATTAAATAGGCCATATTGCCTTGTGAGGTGACCGTATGGGAAACACAGTCGTGTGGTATGCCGTGTCCTAGGTTGTGTGCACCTAAAATAACTTCAAAATCAAGCCATTTCACCTACCATTGCTTGGTTACCAAGCCATACCATTTATACCTATTATTAACCAATTCAAAACACACCAAATTATGTCAAAACATGTTATATATCATTAAACCTAAGTTCCTAACCAATATGCCCACAAAGGCATATCAATTTACAATTCAAAACAACCAAAATGAATATGTTCAAACATACCAATTTACTAACTTTATATGCACTACAGCAAAGCAGGGCTTTAGCGGCGTTTTTAGTGGTGTTTGGACAAAAAACGCGACAAATATTATACACTAGCGGTGTTTTTATTAAAACACCGCTAAAAACTGAGAAATAGCGGCGTTTTAGGGTAAAATACGCTAAATATAAAGCAATAGTGACGTTTTTTAAAAAGCGCCGCTAATAATCTGAGCAATAGCGGCATTTTTAAAAAGCACCGCTAATAATCTGAGCAATAGCGGCGTTTTAGTACAAGCGCCACTAATAATCTAAGCAATAGCGGCGTTTTAGTACAAGCGCCGCTAATAATCTGAGCAATAGCGGCATTTTTTAAAAAGCGCCACTAATAATCTGAGCAATAGCGGTTTTTTAAAAAGCACCGCTAATAATCTGAGCAATAGCTGTGTTTTTAACAAGCGCCGCTAATAATCTGAGAAATAGTGGCGTTTTAGTACAAACGCCGCTAATAATCTCAGCAATATTGGCATTTTTTAACAAGCACCGCTAATAATCTGAGCAATAGTGGCGCTTAAGCCATAAACGCCGTAAAAAAATTTTAATATCCAAAACAAAACGACGTAGTTTTAATTACAACATAAAAATTGTAAAAATTTGCGGCGTTTTGAGTAAAAACGCAGCTTAAAAGTCAGAAATAACGGTGTTTGGATATAAAACGCCGCAAAATATTTTTTATTTCAAAACAAAACGTCCTCGTTTTAATTACAATATAAAAATTTTAAAAAAACTAGTGGCATTTTTATTAAAAATGCCGCTAAAGTATTATTTTATTTTAAAACAAATCGTCCTCGTTTTAATTACAGTATAAAAATTGTAAACCTTTAGTGGCATTTTTACTAAAAACACCGCAAAAGATAACTTATAGCGGCGTTTGACTTAAAAACGCCGCAAACATAATTTTTTTTTTCAACATGAAACGACGTCGTTTTCTTGTCAATAAAAAATGTAAAAATTTGGTGGCGTTTTTTATAATAATCCAATTTTAATTTACGTTGACTATTTAAGATTTTTTGCCCTAGTGTTAAGGGTTTAGGGTTTAATGTTTATAGTTTAAGGTATTAATGGGTTGGAGTTTATGGTTTTAGGTTTAGTGTTTATCTGATTATAATGGTTTATGGTTTAAGGTTTCAGTGTTTATGGTGGTGTAGTGATTAAAGTTCGGTGTTATGTGTTTAGGGGTTTAGAGTATAGGTCGAGTAAGGTAGGTTGTAGGGTTTATGGGCTTTAGGGATTAGGGTTTAGTGTTCAGTGTTTAGGGTATCGAATTGTAGGATTTTATAATTTAGGGTATCAAGTTTATGATGGGTTACAGCTTAGATTTTAGGGTCATGTGTTTAGGGCTAAGAGTTTATGGTTTAGGGTTTTAGGGTTTAGGATTTTAGGTGTTTTGGGACTGACTTAGGGTCTGAATTTAAATTATTCAATCTATTATTTAGGTAATTTCTTTATATTAATTAAAATAAAATTTATTTTTAATTTAATTTTTAAAATTCAAAAAATTAATGACATGTAGATTAAATTTAGATCTACTAACATTAAAAATATATGTTAAAAATGAAAAATTAAAATACTATTATTTAAAATACTTTTAAATTTTTTTGGGTATATGACTTATTTTTTTAAATTATATATTAAATAATTTATTATATAATGGTAAAGAGATAATTTTAATTTTAATATATTAAAATTATCAAGATGTTTTAAATTACTTAAGAGATAGTAGGTAAACTTTATGTATAATAAAATATAAAAAATTGTAAAAAGTGAAGTATTGTAAGAAAATATTGTAATTAAAATCAGAAAAACTAATTTTAGGTTAAAGTTTTAGTGGCGCTTAGGTAAAAGCGCTATATAAGTAAGCAATAGCGGCGCTATGTAAAAAACGCCGCAAAGTTTAAAACTTTTTTAGCAAAACGGCGTCGTTTCTTTGTGTTGGGTTTTAGTCAGTTTTATTCTCGAAATCTCTAAGTCTTTGCACCTATTTTCCCAACCCCTAATTTCCCAAACAATTAGAATCGTCAAATCGAATCCGACCATCTCCTGCTTCGTCCTCGATTGTCCATTCTGCCGCATCGCTTCCACCTTCATCTACCTCGTCGCCAGTCGTTGTCTCCATCGACCGACCGGTAATCTTGAAAATTTTGATAAAAGATTGTTTTGATTCTGAATATTTTACATTATCATTTGCTTGAAGTTCAAATGTTGTTATTTCTCTTATACAAAGTTTAATGGGAAAGCTACTAGGTTCTCTGTTCTGTTGTCTTTCTCATTTACTTGTGGTTCTCACTTCTTTGGTTTTATTTAGTTTACTGCTAATCTTTTTTATTTTTCACTTTTCTATTCTGCGGCTAGAGCCAATCCCAAGTGGAAATCTGCCTCGTGGTTTTGATCCAAGTGCTTGCCGCAGTGTGTGAGTGTTTGCCTAGATTTTTTTTTACTTCTTTTTCCCCTTTCTCCATTTTGTTTTGTTTGTATATTGTGAGTCATTTATTTCCCCTTCTTGCTTAAGCACCTACCTTAGTCACTTCTGTGCTTATAACAGCATGAATTGGAGACACTTTCCTTCATGAGTCTGCTGATTGGATACGTTGCTATGGCCCTCTGTGCAAAATTCTAAGCTAATGGCTCTTTTAATTGATAGTTAAATGGTTTTGGGAATGTGATAGATGCTTGCATGTTCTTGCAGCTTTTTAACAACTTAGAAAGTTACTTATATAGTTTTATTTATCTCTTCTTTTTTCTATTTTTTCTTTAACTTTTAGTTTTTTTTATTTTTGAGAAATTGTAGGTATGTGGGAAACATCCATTCATTAAGTGGTGAACCACTACTCCAAGAGGTTTTTGGAATCTTGGTCTGTTGAAGGTTGCAAGCTTATCGAAAGGAAAAGGTATTATTTTCAAGATTTTCCTCTTCTTTTTTTCCTTTGTGAAGCTGTGAGGGTGCACTAATTGTTTGTGGCACTAGGGCTGAACAGTTGCTTTGGAAAATAAGGAGCAAAGCTAAGATTGTTACTTTGATCCTCTTTAACGGTTGTTTTTTTCTTGGTTTTGAGTGTAATGGGACCAAGTATGGATGATAATTTTAAAAATTTTTAGGAACTTTTTTGTAAAAATACTTCTGGGGGCTCCTCTTTGTTATTCAAAATTAATATTTGTTGCTAATTCCTTAGTTTTAACATGGCGTGGAACAGTTGAAACTATGTGACACTTATGGCGTGGATTGATTTATGTTTTAGATGAATGTATGTTGGCTTCATTTTCTTTTCTCTATGTTTTGATGTAGTTTCTTGTTTCAAATCAAAAGTTTTTAGTGCTCTTATTTTAGCTATTGAGCATCTTTCCTTTTCCTTGATTCATTTTAAGATGTCGAAATTGGATATCAACTCAAGTTTTAGTAAAAATTATAAAATGTTAAATATAAATAATGAATTAGTAAAAATATTAAAATAACTAAGATTAGGTTAAATATTATTTTAAAATTTGAAGGCTTGTTGCATATATATTCATTCAAAATCAATAAGAGCACATAATATATATGCACATATATATATGTATATATTATATTATAGTTTTCATAACCCAAATTGTGTTTTTTAAATTGACGTGCCACATCTTTGTACCTATTTCGTATGTGCTTAGAGATTTTATGTGCTTTCTACCAACATGTAACTTCTATTGCACATTCCAGGAACACTCGATCAATGGCGAGCATATTAAAAGCTAGGATGAAGGTCGATTATTTGCAAAGTTGAATTGGCCTAGAGATCCCGAGTTGGTATGTTAGGTTAAGATCACTCTTTTTCGGTTGATTTGCTTCGGTGACATTATTGCACTTCATTAATATGCGTAAAGCACAAGTGAAAAGGTTGTATTCTCTATCCAAATACGCTTATAAAAATATGAGCGAATACACCGATTTAAAACTAATTTAAAACTCCTTATAAAAAATTTAAAATATCAATTGCCACCTTAGAGAAGAATGTACCTATATGAGCATTTAGTGATAAAAAATTCAATTAGATTTTTCAATAACGAAAATAATTGTTGTTTGATTGTTAATAGATGTTAATGTAGTTAAAATAAATAATGATAAACTAACACATGACACTACTGAAAATAAATAATAAAAGTAATAGGTATATAAAAAAAGTGATATAAAATAAGAATACTAATTTGAATATATGTGTAATACATATACATATATTTGTATAAAATTTCATATTAGTGTTTTCAATTTATGTTTAACAAGTAACCTTGTATAAATAATAAATGTATTTGTTACAGATTTGTATTGAGAAAGGTATCCGTACTTTAAAAGTGAGTAGAATTGAAGAGGACTTAGATCGACTACTGAATTGACTATTTTTCTTTCGGTCAAAGAATGTGAGTATTAGTTTTTAGTAAATAGCATTTTGTAATTAATCAATAGCATTTGTTAATTCATATGTTGTTTGTATTTTAGTTACTGCTTAGCATTTTATAATTAATCAATAGCATTTGTTAATTCATATGTTGTTTGTATTTCGCCATCGCTTCCCTCGCTCCTCAAGAATGCCGATTGGATTTTTGGAATAACTTAACAAGTATGAAATTAGTATTATTCTTATTTATATTCATTTTGCTGAGTTATATTCATTTGATAGAAAAACATTAGATATCCAATTGTTAGTCAAGATTATTAATCTTTTGTATTTCTGACTGCAACCTCTGTTTCTTGGTAAGAGCGGAGTAGACCATCTTCTTAAAATTATTAAGGTACGTTTTAGCTCAAAATTCATATCAGTAACAGTTATATCATGATGAATTTGTCCAAATTGCTGTCCAAATTGCGATTTATTATCTTGCTTGGTTGGTATATATGCTGTTTTGTTCTATTGCTGTCCCAAAAAAAAAAAAGATTCAAAGTATATAGGATGGAAACCTAACGGGTTGCCTTATATCTCACTGTAAGATATAACGGATCCTCCCAATGTGTAACAATGCCATGTATGATGAATCTTAAAGAATTTCTATCTAAATTGTAGTTTATTATTGTTGTTTATTATTAATAATGTTTGAACAACCTCCAAATTGCTATCTAATCATGCCGCTTATATTTTTTACAAGCTCTCGTGTATTATTTTTAAAAATTTAAGGTGCAGTACGATATAAAAATAACATAAACAAAATATAAAAGTTAATTGTTAAAATATGTTATAAATTTTTATATTTTAAATTTAATTTTATACTTTTTTTGTTAAATTTATTGTTTTAAATTTAAAATGTGAAAATTAATCTCCTCATAAAAGTAGTGGGCTAATAATAGTAGTAGCTTTTCAATAAAATGAATTTAATTGTATTTATTTTAATAAATATTTTATGAAATAAGAAAAAAACAACATTTTTTTAAGAATACTTACATTTATATGGCTTTTGGTTTATTACTAATTACTAATTACTAATTTTTATATTAATAATGTTTGATTTTAATATTTAATATTTTCAATGTTTTCCAAAATGGTAATAATATTTTGTTATTAGTATAATAATAATATTGATCATTATTTAAATATATTTTATTATAAAAATAAATTATTTTTAAAAGAAGTAATTTAAAACTTTTAAATTTAAAACTTATAAATATTTTGTTATCAATATAATAATATAGATCATTATTTAAATATGTTTTAATATAGAAAATAAATTCTTTTTTAAAAGAAGTGAGTTAAAACTTTTAAATTTAACATTATCACAAAGAAAATTCAATTATAAAAAAAACATATAATAACATTTTCTAGCCTACCTCAAACGAAAAACTAAAACCAATTAATATTTAAAAAATGACAATGTAATGCATGCCATATATGTTCACACCTCAACTGATTCTCGATTTGAAATTTTAATTTAACTTACATAATATATAAAACATAACTTACATAAAATTATTTAACTTACATAATACATAACTTACATAACTTATATAGCTTTCATCAAATTATTTAACTTACATAATACATAACTTACATAACTTACATAATACATAACTTACATAATACTTGTATAAATAAAAAAAGATTCAAAGTATATAGGTTGGAAACCTAACGGGTTGCCTTATATCTCACTGTTAGATATAATGGATCCTCCCTAGGTGTAACAATGCCACGTATGATGAATCTTAAAGAATACATAACTTACTTAATTTTAAGATCAAATTTCATAACTTACATAATTTTAAGATCAAACTTCATAACTTACATAATACTTGTATAGATTAAAAAAAGATTCAAAGTATATAGGCTAGAAACCTGACGGGTTGCCTTATATCTCACTGTTAGATATAATGGATCCTCCCTAGGTGGAACAATGCCACGTATGATGAATCTTAAAGAATACATAACTTACTTAATTTTAAGATCAAATTTCATAACTTACATAATTTTAAAATCAAATTTCATAACTTACATAATTTTAAGATCAAACTTCATAACTTACATAATACATAACTTACAATGCCATGTATGATGAATCTTAAAAAAAAAATTATTTTAAAAATCAAATTCTTGTCAATTAACAATTTAGCCGTGTAATTTAGTGTCAACTTTAGACTTCAACAACTACGAAATGGATAGGACTTGGATGAATTTGTCAAGGATAAGCAACGGCTATCGAAATGGAGTAGAAACTTTTCTGAATTTCGTATTTCAAAATGCAAGCCAAGGGAATATGATTCTTTTCCCGTGTAAGAAGTGTTGCAATATCAATTGGCATTATCGTGAAGTTGTCTACAAACATCTAGTTGTTGATGGCTTTGTCCGGGGGTACAAAAAATGGATTTTTCATGGAGAGTGTACATCTAGTGGAGCATCTTCATCGATGAATCTAGGTTATCCTCATAGTGCTTACAATCAGAATGTTAGGGATGATAACATGGAAGGCATGTTGCGGGATGCTTTTAATATGCGTAGTGATGGTTTTGGGTCATTTCCACCTGACTTGGGTGCAACCGATGATTATAATTTTGGTGGAAATACTATCACCGAAGGGGGAAGAAGTGTACCTGATGAACAGCCAAATGAAGAAGCGGCGAGGTTCTACACGTTACTTGGTGAAATGAATGAAGAACTGTATGAGGGATCAAAATTTTTCAAACTGTCTTTCTGTATTCGTCTTTTTCACTTGAAATGTTTGGGAGGGTGGATCGAAAACTCTTTGACAATGCTGTTAGAGTTTTTGAGAGAAATGTTTCGTTTTCGAAAATCTCTCAATCTTCCAAAGATATGAAGAAACTGATCAAAGATTTGGGCCTTGGCTACAATAAAATTCATAGTTGCCCAAATGACTGCATGTTGTATTGGGGCGACCGGCGAAACCAACAGTGCTGTCATGTATGCGGTCAATCCCGTTGGACGAATAGAAATACAGAGGATGGTAACAAGGATGAAAATGATGCACAGTCAAGGAAGACACCAGTTAAGGTTTTACGGTATTTTCCACTAATACCAAGGCTTCAAAGGCTTTTCATGTCGTCGAAAACAGCCGAGTCAATGACGTGGCACCATGATGATGAATCGATTGTTAAGGCATCCTACAGATTCTTTAGCTTGGAAATCATTTGACTCCAAATTTCCAAGCTTTGCAAGTGATCCTCGGAGTATGAGGCTTAGGCTAGCATCTGATGGATTTAACCCGTTCAAAATCATGAACACTGTGTACAGTACTTGGCCTGTGGTGCTGGTTCCTTACAACTTGCCTCCATGGGTTTGCATGAAACAATCATCCTTCATCTTATCCATGATTATCCCTGAAGAGAAATGGCCCGAAAATGATATTGACATATATTTGTAGCCACTTATTGATAAGTTAAAACAATTGTGGGCTGGTGTTGAGACATACGATGTACTGAGAAAGGAGAACTTCAATTTACGTGCAGCATTGATGTAGATTATTAATGACTTCCCGGCCTATGTCAATCTGTATGGTTAGAGTACCAAGAGACGTTATGATTGTCTTTGCTGTGCTGCTCAAACATGTTCGCAATGGTTATATAATGGGAAGAAGTTCTCTTACAAGGGGCTTCATCGGTGGTTACCGGAAAATCATAGATTTAGATTTCAGAGTACTCAGTTTGACAGTACTGAAGAGTTCAGAGAAGCTCATTCGCAGACCGGTAGATCTGAAATATTGTTCATGTTGAAAGATATGAATTTCATTATGGGAAGATGAATCAACCGCCCAACACGCAAAGAAATATAAGATCAAGGGATGAATTTGATGAAGAGGATGATCCTAATGAGGCGGACTTGTGGAAAAAAAGAAGCATTTTTTTTAGTTGCCTTATTGGGAGCATCAGATTTTACGACATAATCTTGATGTCATGCACATTGAGAAAAATGTCTGTGAGAACATCATTGGGACTATTTTGAATGTTGATGAAAAATTGAAAGACAATCTTCAGAATCGACTTGATTTAGTCCATATGGGAATTTAGCGTAGCTTCATCCCGAAGCACTACCGAATATAAAATATCGGTTGTCGCCTACTATTTTCTCAATGTCGAAGACGGAGAAAGAAGTGTTCTGTATAGTGTTGAAGGGTATAAAGGTCTCGGATGCATATGCATCAAATATATCCCAAAGTGTGAGTCTTAAAGATCGAAGACTATATGGCTTAAAATCACATGACTATCACATCTTGATGCAAGACTTCTCGCCATTGCTATCTTTGTGTTGTATGTCGAAAAAGGTGACGTCTTGTGTAATTGAACTGTCCAATATAATGAAAGGCATTTGTGGCAAAGTTTTGGATGTTCAAGAACTTGAGACACTATAAGATCGAGCCGCATTGACTTTATGCAATCTGGAGAAGATCTTCCCGCCTTCCTTCTTCACAATTATGGTGCACTTGTTAATTCATCTCCCTCGTGAAGCAATACTTGGTGGACCTATTTTCTATCGATGGATGTATCCCATAGAAAGGTCTTACTTTATTTGCAAATTATTCCTCCATTCACCTCAATGCCTTTAGTTGTAACTTTTGATAATGTTGTATCGTGTTTAGGTTCCTATCCAAATTGAAGTCTTACTGCCGCAATAAGCATTATCCGGAAGGATCAATTGCCGAGGGCTACTTGGTAGAGGAATGTATGACTTTCTGTTCGAGGTATTTGGAAGATGTCGAAACAAGAATGAACAGACCAAGTAGAAATGATGGACTCACAGATCATAACTTGGGCGAAACTTATTTATTTCAAAGTTTCGAAGAACCGATCGGTAAAGTCAAAATTGCAAAATTAGACGATATATCATGGGTCCAAGCACATCGATACGTTCTTTTTCATCACGATTCAATGGAACCATTACGCAAGTAAGTTCTAGAATTTAATAAATACTCATCAATTATAATTTGTTTATCTTCTAACAAAGTAACCCTTTTTTTAAACATAGTGAGTACAAACAATTATTGAGAGCTCATTCACGGTCCCGAAGATTACATCAACAAGAAATTAATAAGTTGTTCACAGAATCATTTCATGAATGGTTAAGCCAATCGGTATGCAATTGAAGTTTTCATTGACAAGTAATAATATTTTCTCGTAACATTTATAATTACTCAATTTACTTTCGATTCAATAGGTTTGGAGTCGGAATGAAGTAAATGACGAAGTTAAATGGCTTTCACAAGGTCCAAACAGAATAGTGAAAAGATATAGTGTCTTCCTCATCAACGGATACAGATTTCATACAAGGTTTTGCGAGAGATTGAGGAGAACCCAAAATTGTGGAATTGTTGTTAATTCTTCAATTACAAATCACGCTAGTGCTAGGGACAGTAATCTTGTCGAGGGGAATCTGGAGTATTACGGACTTATTACTGATATCATTGAGTTGGATTATTACGGCAAATGGAAAGTTGTCTTATTTCGAGGTGATTGGGCTGATGTGAATACGGCTCACAGAATTAAAAAAGATCAATATGGTTTTACAATGGTGAATTTCTCTCGATTGATTCACATCGGAGAACAACTGATAGACGAGCCGTATGTGTTTTCTTCTCAAGTGAAACAAGTTTTTTACTCGAAAGATCCAACTGATGAGGGTTGGTACATTGTACTTGAAACACCCCTAGGGACTTGTTCGACATGGGCAATGAAAGTCGTAGAGATGAAATCGTCGAAAGATCAAAAACTCTACCTTTTCCAAAACAAAACCTAAATAAAAATATCCCTATTACTAGTGCACAATTTCAATGGGTTCGTCAGGACGTGGACGAAGATATTTACGAATTATGATGTAGTAAGATTTTACGATTTTTTTATTTATATGTAATATTATAATTTAATCTTGGTCATTTTATATAATTTAACTACTTTATATGTACCATTATTGTTGTCATTTGTTACTAAAATTTTAACTATTTTATGTGTATTGCAGGAAAAATGAGTAGAAGAAGATTGCGAGATTTAAATATTATAAATTCGGAAGAGAGCAATAGCGAACAGCAAACAATAGTTGGATCCTGGAGTGTGCCTGACATAGATGATGAGCCTACAGAGTTACAAAGTAATGTTAAGTTTATTTTACATGCATGTTGACTTTAATTATTGATTCATTTTTTAATTTTAATATAACAATAATATGTAATTGTTCAGCTAAGACTGGTGGGACGCGCAGAGGTCATAGACGTACCTTGCTTAAAGACTTATATGAATTAAATCACGTCGAGCGTGTGCAAGTAAAGAGAAAGACTCATGGCCAGCTTGTTGGCCCTGAAGCTCGACTTCTAGCAGGTTATCTGGGCATTATTGCACGGAATGCAAATATGTTGCCCATCAATTACGAGTCATGGCATCACATGCCTGATGCAAACAAGAAACAAGCTCTCGATAACGTTAAGGGAACAAAACGTGAATGTAATTTATAATACTTTGGTTGAAGTTTAATTTATATTTACTTTCTAAACTTATGTTTTTTTAGGAGAGATTTGCTTTGGAGGTCTCTGATGACTATATAAAGAAGACACTGGGAGAAAATGGAGAGACCATAAAAGCACACTGAAAAAAATTATTTTAAGAAAAAAATCAGCCTCGAGGATAAATTGCGAAATGTCCCGCCAGGACTGTTGAGGTATCAATGGGAAAATGCGATTAGATTTTGGAACTCAAAGAAAGGAGAGGCATTACCTAGTTGTAAACTTTTATAAATTTTTCGGTTTATTGTATTTACTATATACGTAATAATAATTTCATTATGTAGGACCGTGAGCGTGTTGGAACGAGCAACAGGCAAAAACAGGCATTCATGCACACGGCAGGGTCCAAAAGTTTTGCTTCTGTAGCTGATGCCGGGGTATGATAATTTATTAATTCTGTCAAATATTAATAACTTTATACTATTAAATTTTATTTTTACTACTACAATGTAGGAAGTCTCCACCGTTCAAAAAGTTGGACGAGTTCAGCTTTTTGACATTACGCATAGGAAGAAGGATGGGTCTCCGATGACATTCGAAGCTGGAGAGATTATGGTATATTTACTTAATAAAATTTGATTTATTATAAATATTTATAATGTTTACTTATAATAGTTTAATTATTCGTTACTAGTTTTAAATTAATAATGTTAAGTTATGTTGCATTCATTCTTATTGTATATATTTCGTTTCTAACTTTTTCATTGATTTATTAGGAGAAACTAAAGGAGAAGAAGGCACAGTATGAGGCGGCTGCTTCGAGTGATAGTTCTGTTAATCTTGATGATATCAATAACAGAATTATTACCGATGTTTTGGGTCCTGAAAGGTATGGTCGAAATTTTTATGCTACAATCAATGTTTTTTGGCTTCATTTATATGATACATTTGCTGTTTTTATTCTCGATGTTTTGGGTCCCGAAAGGTATGGTGGGTCCAATTTCAAGGATCCGTGTTACCTCACCCAATATTTTAGATCCTGCTCCCAACAGTACATGTCTTCCGGTAGTCAATCGTAAGCTAAAGTTCAGAGGTTAAAAGACCAAATATCTCAAATGCAATCGAGCACGGTTCAACAAATTGCTGAGGTTGAAAGAAAATATGAAGAACTTGACGGATGCAAAGAATGAGGAGGCAAATGGCAGCGAGGGAGGTAGAGTAGAGCAGAAAATACAATGAGCTCCACTCTGACTTCAAAGAGATGATGCAGATGTTTCAGCAGTCGCAGAAGCCGCCATTTTAGTCCCTTAGTTTTTCTTTGTATTATTATTTTTAACATTGTTATATTTAACATTATTGTAAGAATTGTTTCAATTATACTTTATTTATTAATTTATATCATACATCTTTTATTAAATTTGAAGTGTCGTTTAGATTTAATGCTTTTGGTGAGATTTAAATGTTATATTTGCTGTTTTGGGTTGAAATTATATGCAACTGCTGCTGTTTTTTATTGGTTTTAATATAGGAAGGGTAGAATATTGGAGAAAATGAGCATTGCAAATTAGCGGCATTTGTGAGAAAAGCGCCGCTAAAAGCCTGGGCTTTTAGCGGCGTTTGTGATAAAAGCGCCGCTAAAAGTCCGAGCTTTTAGTGGCGTTTGTGATAAAAGCGCCGCTAAAGTTTACGGTGCTTTTCAAAGTGCCTCAAATACTATTAGTGGCACTTATAAACGCCGCTAAAAGCCAAAAAAAATGCCGCTAAAAGTCTGTTTTGGTGTAGTGATGGCACTTTCTCAATCACTTACTTAAGCACAATTAACCTTTAATCATCTTCATATTTTAACATCAAATATATCAAAACATTTCAAACATCCTTCTACATGAAAGCATCAACCAAGAACATATAGCATAATAAGACACTTCTCTCAATCGTAAGGATATTAAGCATACAATTCAAGTAATCTAACAAGTCATCAACCAAATACCACTACCTTCTCATATATATACTTTTATATATACACTTATAACATAACAAGCAAGATCATCAAGATACAAAATGAACTTTATAACCAAAAATCTTCCTAGGTATATGCCAAAACCAAAATAAGAGCATCACCAACACTTGAGTTCAGCATTGTTGTTGGATGTTGAATTGACGTACCAACCGAATTGTACCTAACATGTGCACAAACAATCGAAAACATACGTTGTGTATAACTCAGTGGTATTTCATAATTTAAACAATAAGTATAATATTAAACATAAAATAGCATAAGTTTAGAATGAAAATAACATACAAATAATCAAGCCAAATATGCTATTTCACATAATCATGTACTCAAAACCATCTCATTTCTCTTATATCATCTTAAGTCCATCACAATTTTCAAGTTAATAATCATACAACTCATATAAGATACATTTCATCTCAAATTCCAATTTCATGATTTCATGGAACATAACATATTAATGTTTCCAATTTAATCCACTATTTACATTTCATTTTTCATTTCCAATTTCATTTCATGTTCTTTTTTCCATATCAAAATCATAAACCATTTCATTCTTTATATCCCTATTAACATGACTCAGACTCAGACGGATACACGGATCAAACCAACAAACCAGTTTGGCACCCATTACCTTATCGAATAAATCTGAAGTAAATAATTGCGACCAATGCTATCAAATACATTGACACCCAATGTCTCATCAATTAAATTGAAGCAAATTGGCACCTAATGCCTCATTGACTTGTAGTCGAAGAAATCCTTGAACTCTTCATGTCCTATAGCATGCCAATTATATCCAACTCTAACCGAGCAGTTAATAGAGTTTTCATTTCATAATCCAGTACCAACCAATGTCTTAATTTCACAATTATTTCAATTAATTAAACATTTGTTCAACATATATAGTAGCCATAATTATCCCAATTCATACTAAATTTTCATAATTACTAAAAATACACACATCTATCAAACATATTCATTTCAATTCTCATAATCGTTATTCGATTTAGATCATCCCCTATCTTACACCTCCTCTAGAAATAGAACCACTAGAACTACTTCCACGACCCCTGCTTATATGTGTAGACTTCTGAGTACAGATAAGAGTAACATTATCACCTCTCGGGCAATCTCGAGCAAAATGCTCCAATGATCCAAAACTAAAATAGGCTCATGCTAATTGCCAGCATTCACCTTGATGCTTCTTCCCATAATGCTCACAATTAGGTATCTCAATGTATCAGCACAGACCTCGCACACTAACCACAGAAACAGTCTGTTGTCGATCTCAGTTTTTTTAGATCTATCAGACTTAAAAGTCGATCTCCAATTACCACGAGAATCCCTAGTTCACTTTGGTTACGGATGCGAACTAACAGTTCCTATCCACTTTCTAGCAACTTGTGTAGATTCAATCTTCTTATCAAGACCCAAAGCTTGCTCCACCATTTTCGCTCATTCTACTAAACCAGCAAACTCTGAAATTCAATATGATACAAGCTATACATTGAGTTCGTCGCGTAAACCACATAGGAACCGTTTGCAACTTTCAGTTTCAGATGGCACAAATTCTGTAGCATATTTACTAAGTCGAAAAAAACTTCCATCTATTTCAACAACAATAATTCATGTTTCCTTTCTTCGAGATACAACTCTCCAACATATTTCTTCTGAAATTCCATTTGAAAGAAATCCTAGTCGACTCACTCAGCAAGTACGTGGCGTGTTACCATTTGCCACCACGTATACGCTTCTTCTTGTAGTAGAAAAATGGCACAAATCACACATTCACGCGGGGTACACTCAAGTTGTTGCAAAATACATTTGGTCAATTCCAACCAAACTTCAATAGCTAATGGATCAACCCTTTTCAAACCCAAAAACTCAGTTGCACCATATCTCCACAATTCTTTAATCGACGCCCATCGAACAACATGCATAGGTACAACAGCAGGAGTAACTCCTACCACTCTCTGAAGAGTTATCAGCTTTAGCTCGAAGTAAATTCAAATCACCTAGACCCTCGTTATTACCTCTACCAGCATTAGGTTGTTCTGCACCAGCTGAATGAACGCTCGGTGCCATCGGCTCAGCTCTATTTAAATTTTCAGTGGAATGATCGCTAAGATGAATCTTCTGATCAACTTCATTATTTGATTTACACGACATCTTTTAACTATAAAAAAGAAACAATTATAATCAACATCAAAATCTCGACTCAGACTCGACTCAACTTTGGCATGTACTTTTAGTCCGATATTTGGCTAAACCTATAGGTCTAATACCAATAAATGCAATACCCCTCACCCGGTCCGATTGCAGGACCCGGGTAATAGGAATCTACAACTAAATACCATGCATTAACAAACAAATAATAATTGTAAAATCTCAATTAAATATCAAACAAATCATAATTAAATAAATTAGCATATGTTTCAATTAGTAACGAGTTAATATCGTGTTTACCAAAGGTTAAAACAAAGCAAGCAATCATTTAGGATAAATTTGAAACAAATTTAAAAAGATGAGAAAAAATATGAAAATAGGGGACACACAGTCGTGTGGATGGGTTGAGGTTGTATGGATGGGCCACACGGTCGTGTGAGTAAACCATGTAACAACTTGATGCCATGTGAAATTGGGGTCACACGGCCATTTCGCCAGGCCGTGTGACTGAGCTCAGCTCGTGTGGCTCAAAAACATGGATGTGTGGCCAAACCGTGTACAATTCGAATATAAGGTCACACGACCGTGTCACCAGACCGTGTACTTCTTAAGACCGTGTTTACAAAGCTGCACCAAAATTAAATAGGCCACATGGCCATATGGGGTCACCATGTGGGAAACACGGTAGTGTGGTAGACTTTGTCCTAGGTCATGTGCACCTAAAATAACTTCAAAATCAAGCCATTTCACCTACCATTGCTTGGTTACTAAGCCATACCATTTGCACCTATAATTACCCAATTCAAAACATGCCAAATTATGTCAAAACTTATCATATACATTGGAACATAACATATTAATGTTCCCAATTCAATCCACAATTCACATTTCATTTTCCATTTCCAATTTCATTTCATGTTCTTTTTTCCATATCAAAATCATATAAACTATTTTGTTCTTTATATCCTTATTAACACGACTCGGACTGAAACTGATACAGGGATCCAACCAACACACCAATTTGGCACCTAATGCCTCATCGAATAAAGCTAAAACAAATAATTGCACCTAGCGCTATCAAATATATTGACACTAAGTGTCTTATCGGTTTAACTGAAGCAAATTGTCACCCAGTGCCTTATCAACTCATTGTCAAAGAAATCCCTGAACTCTTCCTATCTATGGCATGCCAACTATATCCGACTCTACCCGAACAATTAATAGGTTTTTCATTGCATAATCCAGTACCAACCAATGTCTTAATTTCACAATTATTTTAATTAAGTAAACATTTATTCAACATATGTAGTAGCCATAATTATCCTAATTCATACTCAATTTTCATAATCAATAAAAATGCACACATTTATCAAACATATTCATTTCAATCCCCATAATTGTTATTTGATTCAAATCATCCCGAGTGAACAAGAATTCTCACCTCATATTCTTTCCATGAATGAACAAATCAATATGTAGCAATTTATAATTAGTTTGGATTATAGAAACAGAAGCAGTAAACTCCAAGTTATTCGTTGTCGACCTTATCTTTTCCTTTCTTTTTCAAGAATCCGGGTCAACGTTAGCTACGAATTAAAACAAACAACACATTTCATCAATACACAAACAATTTCACATTCAATTGCTAAATAAATCGACTTTTGCATTTTATTCAATTTAATCCATAAAATCGAGGCTAACATAACTTCCACATTTAACCTCAAATTTTTATACCAATTTCACTCTAAGCCAAATTTAGCTCCTTATTTCTCATTTCTACCCCAAAATTTTAAAATTTTCACAATTTGATCCCTATTACACAAAATCAACCATTAACATTACAATGTAGTCCTTTTTCACTCTAACCTAAAAATCTATCAAATTGGTCCCTAAAAATTTAACTATTCAACTTAGGTAACATCTTAAAATTTTAAAATAACAAAAAATACAACATAGGTTAGCTACATTGAACTACGAGGATTCGAAAACATAAAAATTACAAGAAAATGGACTAAATTAACTAACCAATTAAAGCCTAAAACTTAAAAAACCCTTGCCCGTTTTGTCTTCTCCCTTCTTCTTTGTTTCGAAATTTTGGGAAATGAAATGAGAAAATATGTTTTGTTTTATTTTCATTACTTTAGTTTTATTATAGTATGATCTTATAACATATTATATTATTATTTAACCTTTATAACTTATATGTATAATTGTCTCATGACCATCCACCACTTGTTAAACAAGTGGTTTAATTACCTTATAAGTCCCTTAGCTTAATTCTACATTTTAAATGAATAATAATTCACACTTTTATCACTTACACGATTTAGTCTCTGTGCGCTAAATAGCCCTAATTCTATACAATTACCTGATAGAAATTTAATTCACTTCTAACTTAACTCCATAAATATTTAATAAAAATATTTATGAGTTCAATATAAGGAATCGAGGTTCCGAAACCACACTTTCTGACACTATTGACTTTTGGGTCATTAAAGTCCTTAAAGATGTTTCGTGGATATGCGTATCCTTCAGGTTGCAACAAGCACTTATGTTAACCAATAGAAAAACAAGAAACAAGAAAGAACGAAGCAATTAAACACTCAATTAAGATTATAGGAGGAAAGATTTTCTAAAAAGAATACAAAGAATATTTGGAAGAGAATGTGAAAGCTAATGAGTAACTTAGAAGGTTGTTATTCATGCCAAAAAATAGAAAATATTTGATACGTTTGAAAAAATTTGATTCTATTAACAAAATCTTGACTTGGGAAATCAAGTAACTTTTTTTTATTAAAACAATAAAAATAAAATAAAAATGTAAAAGGAAAAATCAAATCAAGTCTTGTATCACATGTAAGGGAGAGGGAAATCAACTCATTTGAATTAAATTGAGCTATCAAGCTCAAGCCTCGTGCACATGTATAATAAACCAACGTTATATAAACATCATTTAATTGGTGTATCTAATGAATATGGAAAATGTGTAGTTTTTTGAAATATATGAGAACTTCCATCATGGTCTCTAACTATATTACTCTGACTTAGTTGATATGATAAATTTCTATTTTATTTCTAAGTTGTTACATTTAGTTGGAGATTCACATTTATTATATCCAATATCCAATACACTGAATTTTGTGTTTGGATTTATTTTATAAGAAGTTATTCATGTTCATATCATCTGAATCTAATAAACTTACCTATTCATTGTAGCACATTGCTAACCATGCTGGTAACAAGAAGTTGGTTCTACCAGTCCCTGATTTTAATGTCATCAACGGTGGTTCACATGCAGGAAATAAACATGCTATGCAGGTATGTATCTCAATATTCCATTTGGTTTTGTTAGTCATTTCTTGATATTGAGTTCTCGGACAATTGTGTTTGTAAGAGTTCATAATTCTCCCTGTAGGAGCATCATCCTTTAAGGACGCCGTGAAGATGGTGTTAGAATTGTAAAATAAATTTGAAATAAAACTTAATAAACCAGGATCATGTCAAATCATCAAGAATAAATCAATAATAAAACTAGATGCGAAAGCGTACCTGAATTCATCGATTTCTTAAAATCTACAAATCTTGGGGTTTTGATCTTCCAAATTAGCACACAAGTAATCTAGAGGATGTGACTCTCTCTTTTCTAAAGATGGGATATTAGAAAAGTTAACTTGTTGTGTAATTTGGAGACCCTAACCCTAATATATATAACTTTGGCACATTAGCTCTAATTCCTAATTAGCCCATCGTTAATTAGAAATTAATTAGAACTTAATTACTAGAGTATCTACACATATTTGACCTATACTTTATTTAATAATTAAAGCCCAATAAAACTTTAACCAAATTAGATCACTTTTAATTTGGGCTAACCTATCATAATAGTAAATAATAACATGTAATTACCCTTATTATATATGTGATGTCCATATTTTCCAACAATCTCCCACTTAGACCACATATATCTACACTAATTATTCTATAATTATATGTCATTATATAACCTTATGAGCTCAAAATTTTACTGTCATATCCAAAAGGTATTCCGAACAATCTCGTCCATTAATTATGTTAACATAAAACCAATGCAACTTTTATTACATATATCGTAACTAAATCCAACCCTGATCATGTATATTAACATAAACAAATGACTTAGATCAAGTATGGATGTGTAGCATGGAAATTACATGTAACATGATCCAAACATGTCTATTTCCAACTAGTTCTCCTTAAATATTAGTAAGATCAAACCTTACCAAAACCATAGTGTGAATAAACCAAATAAACTTTATTTCTGCAGAAAATAAACTTAATATCCATGAACTGAAATAACTGAAAATGTGTTTATAACATAAAAGCATTTAAAAGTACGAACTCCCACTAAAATCAAATATCCTTGAATGAGATTACACCCATATGAGCAGTGTGCTCTTATAAAACCTTAGGTGTAGTCCATTAGTAAGCGAACCGAAATCATGGAGTTTGTCCTAATATGCTTTATAGGCACCTAACCACTCTAAACTTTCACTTTAACAACCAGGAACTTAAAGTCTATGTGTTTTAACTTTGATGTGCTCCTGTTGCTATTGGAATAAAAGACTGCAATTTGTTTTCACAATTTGCACCTTAGCAACAAAATCTTGTATCCATATTCCATCAAAATTGAAGTCTGTATACCTGATGACCTCTAACTAATTAGACCTCCGATATGTGAGCATGTAATATTTTTTTCTCTAAAAATACCTTATAACATTCTTAGATGCTATCCAATGGTCCAAACCAAGGTTGTTTAAAATATCCGCAGTGTACACAATATTCCACTGTAAACAAACCTGAACATAAATTAGACTTCCCACTACTAAAATGTAAAAAATCTTATGCATTTTTGTAATCTTAAAATCATTCTTAGGGCATTGATTGAGACTATACTTTATATTGACAAGCAGTATGTCATTAACATATAAAACCAAATATAGAACCTTACTCCTAATAAACTTATGGTATATACAATTATCGACAAAATTCATCTCTAAACTGAATGAGATAATCATTTGGTAAAATTTATGATACTATTGACGAGAAGTATGCTTAAACTTATAGATGAAGTTTTTTTAATTTGCAAATCATAACTTTGCATCATGAGACACAAAGTTTTCTAGTTGCACCGAATAAATGTATAATCAATGTTACCATTGAGAAACCATTAACTTAATATTCATTTGATGCAGCTTAAGGTCAAAATATTCCACTAAAGCCATTATAACCCTTTCTTTAGTGGACCTTTTTAATGACATTCGATCTTGAGGTTCTTGAGTTTGTTCTTTTGGAACAATTACCTCATCTTGAATAGGGAGTTGTTCAACATTGTCTTATTGAGGTTCTAGATTCACTTCTTAATCAATGAAAGGTGTAACACCCCAAACCCAGCCTAGAAGTTAGGCCTGAGTCCGGCGTGTCACATTGAAGTGTTTTAGCGGAAACCTTGTTTTCATTGAAAACCCTTCATAAAGTAAAATGTTGAGTACAAACCCCTTTTTAGTTGCGGAAGTTTTATTTAAAAACAAACAAATTATAAAACTTGGTATTTAATAATGGATTTGTGAAAACGTAATAATTGAAAATAGTTATAGCTTAGGAAAATTAACAGTGTTCTGCCACCAAAATATAAAACATAATAATATAATACTCCCACAAAATAATAATAACCAGAGAAAAGGCCTTATTACAATCCAAACCAAATTAATTTCAAAATATAAAGAATTTTAAAGAAAATCCAAATAATAATATCTTACTAGCTGGCCACCTCTAAGTCCCACCATCCGTCGAACCGCCTACTGAGGCCACTTGAAAAGTTTAAAAAGGAGGGGGTGAGTTTCGAAAAACTCAGTGTGTAAAACCCTTAATGAGTATAAAGCAATCATCAATCATTTGGGCCTGAGCCCAATTTAGTAGTGGTGGCCTTTTGGCCGAAGCCCATATCACATTAATATCACAATAATATCGTACATGCAATGCTGTGCAAACCCTACCCAATAGTCCATCCGCTACACAACATTTCCCTTCTAACCTTATACACCTGTGGGGATTTCTAAATCGACCCACCCATCCGCTACACATTAATGGTAGCCCAGTTGCGATACTACCTAATGTTGCAGCAAAGCTGCTAATCATATATTGGGCTTAAAAAGCCAACAGTGGATCCACAGTCTTTAAGCAACCATGCGATCCTCAAATTCTTCCTCCATACCATAATTCCCACCCATATGCAACCTAAACAGAATATCATCTGAATGCAGCATGTCATACATGTAACATAAATCCTACATTTAACCTATAGAGGTATTTTGGTAATTTCTTAATAGCATGGGTTTTAAATTACAAACTTTTGGCCCGTCAACATGTCCTCGTTGGCTAAAGTGAACAGACACTATGCACTAGGTAGGATTCCGGAGAAGAGGAGGTGGGTCATTAAGACCGCTTAAATACCAAGCTCTCCCTGATCCAATCCTAGACATGCATATGCCCATTGCCACACTCTAACCTTATGACTTGTCCACAGACAAATTTGATAAATTAACAAGTTTTACAGCTGTTTAAGGATTTATTAGAACTAGGCCTAAAAGTCCATTATAAAACCCTAGCAAGTCTACAGGCTTTTATACACTCATATAGCCCATCAGACCCAATCATATTTTTATGGCCCATTAGGCTCAATCACACTCATATGGCCCATTAGGCCCGAATCCATTCCAAATCATTCAATAAACTTAATTAGCTCATCACATATTACCAAGTTATCAACATTTGCTTATTTAGGCTTATAGGCCTGTCGGGCCCATTTGGCCCATTCTTGCCAGTTGGCCAAAATGTCACCCGTGTCCATGAGATCGCTCATGGGGTCTTTGGTATCGTATCGAATACCCTCTTATGAGTGTTCACGCACTCGCAAGACTACCTTAGCCAAACTTTCGCTTTTCGGCATTTCAAGATTTACTGATCTATTGTGTGTAGTGTATGTACACACCTTCGGCTCTATATTAAACTATCAAATCATAGGGTAGAAGTATACACCTTACCACCTGGAGTACTAAGTACTCATAATCTGCAAAACCTATATTCAAACATTACACTCCATTAGTCACTTAATAAATTAAAATAAACCCACTACAACCATTCACCAAAGGACAACTTATACTTGCCTTGATCGACTGCGATTTTCCTATTTAATCCAAGGTCCATTGTAGTCCCCCTTCCGCATCCAGGTGGAAAGTCTCGAACTGCCGACACCTTACATCACTTAAACTTGGGAGTAGTGGTCACTTGCTTACACTCAATCAGCATTTTTACTGACACTTTACTAGATCCCCCTATGCTCATCGTAAATTCCTTATCAATCGGCCAAATGAATGCAATAGCTAGTCCCAGAAGATTTAGCCAACGCGAGGAGAATAAAAGATTTGAAAGAGGAAGAGAATGAATATTCGGTTAAGTAACTGAACAAAAAGGATTGCTTTGATCAAATTGTGGAAGAAAAGAGGTGGCACACAAGGGATTCGGCAAAAAGGAATACTGGACTTTAGGGACCAAGAATATTCGGCACAAAGGAAATAGACTAGAAGCAAAGGAAAGAAAAGAGTTTGATGAGAAGGAAGGGAAGAAATCAGCGCAAAAATAGAAGAGGAAGAATAAGGGATTTCGGCTTTAAGTTATTTGGAGAGAAAAGTAGTTTTCGGCAAAATAAAAAAGAAAGAATTTGGCATTAGCCTAGAACCCCAAAATCGACACCTATTTATAGCCTATAGCTGAAGTTTCTATCCCCAAATTCCCAATTCGGCTCAACCTCTTCCACATATCACATCTCCTAATTTTTCTCCACGATAAGCTCCTCAATCCCTTCCTAACTTTTCTCTTCTGAACACTCCCTTTAGAATCCAACTCCACACCACAACCAACCATTCTTAATTCACTTAAATATTAAACTAAACATGCAATAATAATATTTTTTTCTTGTACAACAAAAATCCAATTTTTCCGACACACGCAATCCATCTCTTCTAGGCCCAAAATTCAGGGTGTTACAATTCACCCCTCCTAAAAAAAAAATTCGTCCTTGAAATTTCTAACTAACAAGGTAGTCATATATCAACTATCCCACTATGCTACCCTGCGCACTCTGATCTCAATAATTTCAACATATACCCAAAACATGCATCTATTGCAAACATTTTCAAACATACGCAGAAGAAGTACCAAATTCAGATTCAAATGTTTACAAGCCCTAACACTTCCATGGCTTCTGCCGTGGCCCCCCGCACCTCTTCTAGCGCTCATCATCGATTCACGTATTATTTGGATTAGAAATTTTATGAAGTTTTAATCAATTTCAGTAATTAAGTCGATGTTTTATGAAGTATTAAGTGGAGTATTGTTTTCGCAGTCGTAAATCCTCTACAGTCTCAGTTCTCTATGGGCTTTAGTTTTACTCTAGGCATATTCTAAAAGTAGCCCACTATCTACAGTATAACAGTTCAAAATAACTAAGTATTAAGAGAACTTACTTGGTTCGACGTCGGAGACTCGGTGTGCTACAAAGAAGAATTTCTAAAATATTTTGACTCACTCGAAAACAGTTTTTAACCCAGATACTAAGGCCCATTTCACAGCTCGAGCTTTGAAATCAGGCTCTGATACCACTAAATGTAACACCCCAAATCTAGCCTAGAAGTTAGGCCCGAGTCCGGCGTGTCACATTAAAGTGTTTTAGCGAAAACTTTTTTTTCATTGAAAACCCTTCATAAAGTAAAATGTTGAGTACAAACCCTTTTTAGTTGCGGAAGTTTTATTTAAAAACAAACAAATTATAAAACTTGGTATTTAATAATGGAGTTGCGAAACGTAATAATTGAAAACAGTCATAGCTTAGGAAAATAAACAGTGTTCTACCTCCAAAATATAAAACATAATAATATAGTAATCCCACAAAATAATAATAACCAGAAAAAAGGCCTTATTACAATCCAAACCAAATTAATTTCAAAATACTAGGAATTTTAAAGAAAATCTATGTAACATCCTAGATTAGGGGTTATGCGTTCATGCATAATTCATGAGTAGTAGGATTTGGCAGTGTTTGGAAGAGAATTAAAGGTTTTTAAAATCCTAGGATGGAAGAGAAAGCTTTGGACAATTATTGGTTTTTAAGTTAAAGAGGGGGAGCTAGGCTAAGGTAGCCTTAAGAAAAGTTTTGGGGAGTTTAGGACGCAAGAAGTGGTGTGGAAAAGTGGCAAGGGACGCCACCTAAGGTGCAAGGGTTATGGCATCAAGTGAAGTACTTTGAGGGAAGAGGTTCGAATCCCATTGTGTGTATTTTTAGAACCTTGGAAATGTATGGAAATGTATGGAAATGTAAGGAAATGTATGGAAATGAATGGAAATGTATGGAAATGTATGGAAATGTTAGGAAATAAAAGGAAATGTAAGGAAATGTAAGGAAATGAAAGGAAATGAAAGGAAATGTATGGAAATGTATGGAAATGTAAGGAAATAAAAGGAAATGTAAGGAAATGAAAGGAAATGAAAGGAAATGGAAATGTATGGAAATGTAAGGAAATAAAAGGAAATGTAAGGAAATGTAAGGAAATGTAAGGAAATGAAAGGAAATGAAAGGAAATGAAAGGAAATGTATGGAAATGAAAGGAAATGTATGGAAATGTATAGAAATGTATGGAAATGTATGGAAATGTATGGAAATGTAAGGAAATAAAAGGAAATGTAAGGAAATGAAAGGAAATGAAAGGAAATGAAAGGAAATGAAAGGAAATGTAAGGAAATATAAGGAAATGATTTGGAAATAATTCAAAAGAGGTAAGTAAACATTTCGGAAACTTGAAATGTATGGAAATGTTACATTAAAAATAGGAAAGTAAACATTTTGGAAACTAAGCTAAAGAGGAAACTCAACATTTTGGAAACCTAGAAATGTCAAGTTACTGAGTCAAGACGAAAATTTTGGAAACTTAAAATGACCCAAATATCGAATTTTAAATTTCAAAGGAACTTAGGCCAGTGACCCTAAAATAAAAAGCACGTGAAATTTGACCCAAAAACGGACTCAAAAAGTGGCTCAAGATGCCACTTAAAGCCCAAGGAGTGACGCCACTTAGGTGGATAATTTAGGCCTCGTATGGCTACAAGGAGTCCAATAAGAACAAGTTTAAATTCGGCTCATCAAGGTAAGGGGGTGGACGGCACCTAGCTAAAGCTTTAAGTGATTTTTTATTTAATTACTTAGAGAGGAAGCAATGGATGGCAATAGGGATTCTTAAGAGAAGAGTTTTATTCCTTTAGAATTTTGGCTAAATAGGTGGATAAATGAAGAATTATTCTTTAATTAGGAGAATAAGGAAGAGTGATGGCCAAGTAAAGGATTCTTGGCCTAGTAATTTCGGCTATAAAAGGATGAGACTAGGCTATTCATTATTCATTCTCCTCTCTCTTTCTTTTGTCAATATTCTTTCTCCTCTCCTTTTGAAAATTCTTCTTGAGCATCCATTCTTTTCTTCTTTTCTTTTAGCCTCCTAGCCGATTCCTCTAAGCCTATTATTCCTCTCTTCTTTCATCTTTGAAACTGAATACATAAGGGATCATAGCCAATTGTTCATCAAGTCTCTAAGAATCTCGAAGTGGTGTCGGGAGGATCATCGATTTCAATATAAAGGGTAAGGATCTATAGTTATAATTGTATTCCTTTCTTTTAAGCGAAAGTTAGTCTAATCCCTCCTATATTTTATTGATCGAAATATGAAAGGTAAATTTCGGGATTTACTAAGTGTCGACTACAAGGAAGGAGTAGTTCTTTTCCCGAAGGTACACCATAGGCCGCGTGTTCCCTAGTTATTCGGTGAATTTTGGGATTTAAAATCCACAAGGTAAGACATGCGAATATTCGCCAAGGCCTATTTTTGGTGTTTTAGATCTAGTTCATACTTATTCAAAAGTCAAACTAATTTGTTAAAGTGATTTAAAGCTTTGAATACAAGAAAGAGTATAGTGAAGATTTGGGATTTGGCACCAAGGTAAGTTTTAGTGTACTAATCCTACTAGGATTTGGATTTTTGGCGAATGGCTTACTAAGTATTAAATGATTGATTAAATGTAGAGATTTAAGATCTAAGGCATTAGATCAAGCTTTTTGGGATTTGGATTGGAAACCTTAAACAAATCAGGTGTGTACCCTACACTAAATCTTGATAGATTTACGGCTTTAATTCAATATATGTGTTAATATGAAAGTGTAAGAATATGGCTAAGGTACCGTGTGTACCCCACACTAATATTAATAGATTTATGGCTTAAATATGATATATATGTTAATGTAAAAGTGAAAGAATGTGGCTAAAGTACCATATTATGGTACAAAGTACTCAGGTACGTTTTCCTACTCCTACTAGGATTTCGAAATATGTTATATTTAACATGTGAAATGTGATGTGAAAGTGAAATTAAATATTATATGCATGATATGTATAATTTGGGGCATTCGGGTTATTTGAGAAAGGGGAAGTGAATGTGATGACTTGGTCTCACTAAGTGAAACGTGATGACTTGGTCTCACTAAGAATATGTGATGACTTGGTCTCACTAAGAATATGTGATGACCGGTCTCACTAAGTGAAACGTGTTGACTTCGGTCTCACTAAGAATATGTGATGACTTCGGTCTCACTAAGAATATGTGAAGACTTGGTCTCACTAAGTGAAACATGTTGACTTGGTCTCACTAAAAATATGTGATGACTTGGTCTCACTAAGTGAATGTGGTAACCCGGTTACATTATTCGAATGTGGTGGCTATGCCACGAATTTTATGGGCGATGAGCACGTCATTGCAATGAACGCCTTGATGGTGTGTAGCGGATGGAGGGTTAACTTAGTAGTCCCCACTGTGCGAGTTGGTACGGGTGGAGTGTAGCGGATGGCATATAGATTTGGGTTCGGGTTTGCATCATTATCTTGAATTTTTATATGAATATGATATGTATGGTGTGCCTATTTCTATTATGTTTTGGTGTTGGTTACACATTGAGTCTATCGACTCACCCTGCTGTGGGAACATGTTTGGTGATGAGCAAGAATGGACCGGACGGCAGAACTTGTGGTGGCCATGTTCAAACTTGAAGTTTGATTTAATTTGAACCTTTATTTTATTCTAAGTCTTGTATAATTTTATTTTGGGTTTTATTTTATGTAATAAGGCCATAGTGATGATTTTATTTCATTTTGATTACTACGCTATGAATTTAGGGCTTTATAAAGATTAAGCCCATTTAATTTAAAATAAGTTTAAATATTTTGTCGCTTTCAAGTAAATGGGTTTTGATTTAAAAAATATATATATAATAAGTGAACTTGTTTTCAACTCGAGCCCAACCCAAAACAAACTATCTTCAATACACTCAAGATTTTCCTAAGTACAAAAGAATTTGAAACGGTTTACACGGGAACATACCAGATCCGGTCCATTCTTGTGGGTAGGGTGTGGGTGTTTCAATCTAAATAATAATATCTTACTAGCTAGCCACCTCTAAGTCCCACCATCCGTCGAACCGCCTACTGAGGGTCACCTGAAAAGTTTAAAAAGGAGGGGGTGAGTTTGAAAAACTCAGTGTGTATAACCCTCAACGAGTATAAAGCAATCACCAGTCATTTTGGGCCTGAGCCCAACTTAGTAGCGGTGGCCTTTTGGCCGAAACCCATATTACATTAATATCACAATAATATCGTACATGCAATGCCGTGCAAACCCTCCCCAATAGTCCATCCACTACACAACATTTCCCTTCTAACCTTATACACCTTTGGGAATTTCTAAATCGACCCACCCATCTCGCTACACAGCAATGGTAGCCCGGTTGCGGTACTACCTAACGTTTCAACAAAGCTACTAATCATATATTGGGCTTAAAAAGCCAACGGTGGATCCACGGTCGTCAAGCAACCATGCGATCCTCAAATTCTTCCTCCGTACCATAATTCCCACCCATATGCAACCTAAACAGAATATCATATGAATACAACATGTCATACATGTAACATAAATCCTACATTTAACCTAAAGTGGTATTTTGGTAATTTCTTAATAGCATGGGTTTTAAATTATGAGCTTTTAGCCCGTCAACATGTCCTCGTTGGCTAAAGTGAACAGACACTATGCACTAGGTAGGATTCCGGAGAAGAGGAGGTAGGTCATTAAGACCGCTTAAATACCAAGCTCTCCCTAGATCCAATCCTAGACATGCATATGCTCATTGCCACACTCTAAACTTATGACTTGTCCACAGACGAATTTGATAAATTAATAAGTTTTATGCTGTTTAAGGATTTATTAGAACTAGGCCTAAAAGTCCAGTATAAAACCCTAACAAGTATAAAAGCTTTCACACACTCATATAGCACATCAGACCCAATCACATTTTTATGGCCCATTAGGCTTAATCACACTCATATGGCCCATTAGGCTCGAATATATTCCAAATCATTCAATAAATTTAATTAGCTCATCACATATTACCAAGTTATCAACATTTGCTTATTTAGGCTCATGGGCCCATCGGGCCCATTTGGCCCATTTTGGCCAGTTGGCCAAAACGTGACCCAAGTCTATGAGATCGCTCATGGGGTCTCTTGTATCGTATCAAATACCCTCTTATGAGTGTTCACGCACTCGCAAGACTACTATAGCCAAACTTTCAGCATTTTAGCTTTTCGACATTTCGGGATTTGTCGATCTATTGTGTGTATAGTGTATGTACACACCTTCAACTTTATATTAAACTATCGAATCATAGGGTAGAAGTACACACCTTACCACCTGGAGTACTAAGTACTCATAATCGTCAGAACCTATATTCAAACATTACACTCCATTAGTCACTTACTTAATAAATTAAAACAAATCCACTACAACCACTCACCGAAAGACAACCTATACTTGCCTTGATCGACTGTGATTTGCCTATTTAATCTGAGGTCCGTTGTAGTCCCCCTTCCGCATCCAGGCGAAAAGTCCCGAACCGCCGACACCTTACGTCGCTTAAACTTGGGAGTAGTGGTCACTTGCTTACACTCAGTCAGTATTTTTACTAGCACTTTACTAGATCCCCCTATGCTCATCGTAAATTCCTTATCAATCGGCCAAATAAATGCCATAGCTAGTCCCAGATGATTTAGCCAACGCGAGGAGAATAAAAGTTTTGAAAGAGGGAGAGAATGAATATTCAGTTAAGTAATTGAACAAAAAAGGATTGCTTTGATCAAATTGTGGAAGAAAAGGGGTGGCACACAAGGGATTCGGCAAAAAGAAATACTAGACTTTAAGGACCAAGAATATTCGGCACAAAAGAAATAGACTAGAAGCAAAGGAAAGAAAAGAGTTTGATGAGAAGGAAGGGAAGAAATCGGCGCAAAAATAGAAGAGGAAGAATAAGGGATTTCGGCTTTCAGGTATTTGGAGAGAAAAGTAGTTTTCGGTGAAATAAAAAGAAAGAATTTGCCATTAGCCTAGAACCCAAAAATTGACACCTTTTATAGCTTATAGCTGAATTTCCTATCCCCATATTCCCAATTCGGCTCAACCTCTTCCACATATCTCATCTCCTAATTTTTCCCCACGATAAGCTCCTCAATCCCTTCTAACTTTTCTCTTCTGAACACTCCCCTTAGAATCCAACTCCACGCCACTACCAACCATTATTAATTCACTTAAATATTAAACTAAACATGCAATAATATTTTTTTTTGCACAAAAAAATCCAATTTTTTCGACACACGCAGTCCATCTCTTCTAGGCCCAAAATTTAGTAGGTATAAGAACCTAAACATCATTAAAAGTGATAGTAGGAACTGAATTAGAATTCAATTCCTCCTTAAAAGCAATGTCTCTAACCTTATTTCTCCCTCCAAACTCAACATCTTCAAAATGTTGCAATTCTCAGCTCAAAAATATTCCTAATTGTGGGATCATAAAACTCATAGCCCCTAGATTACTCAGAATTTCCTTGACCCTTATACTTTATAGACATCAAAGAAGTTAGAAGTGATGTCATCTCAACCTTATCGTTTTTAACAAAACGTTTCTTAATTTCATCAAGTCATCAAGGAAACCTTAGCCTGAGTATTCTCTTCAAATCCTATGCCCCTAAAGGTTTTTGGAATGATGTGCTTCATGATAAGTAGACTCATGCAATATGAACGATCCCACCTCTCAAAATCCCTTTTAACATAAAGGGTGCTTTCCGTAGTGAGAGGTGCGAGTTGTTATTCCCTTAGTGTCAAGTCTATGTCCATATACCCAAGCATTATAAATGTCTTTTTAATTCCTTAAAATTAGTCTCATTAAACACGGGTATAGAATTTATGTTAGCAGATATTGTGGCAGTAGAAAATGAACTAGCTGAATATAGAATAAAAATAAATAAAAACAAGCTCACATCAATATTCATAAGTAAACAATAAATTCATTATAATGGTTAATCCCATCTCAAGATACCAAACACAATATTGATATCAAGTCTTTGGACAATAATATTAACAGTAAACAGTACTCTTGTTGTAGCAATCAAACATTGACAATAAATTATGTCAAACAATGAATTAATCTTTGGACTAACTAATTGCTCACATAAATTACTTTATAATTGTCACATATTTATCACCACAAATATTATTGAAATTCTGCCAAATATTAACTTACCTTTGGGTCAATTAATAAACGCATGAATCTCAAAAACATATAAACATCTTGATATTTTAAATAAACTAATCTACACAAAAGAAGTCACTTTGGCGGCATTTTGTTTCAACTAATCTATTTAAAATATTATACATTCTTAATTAAATCTCAAAGCCAAAATCTAAATTTATTTGTTTCAAAATATTTCTCTTAATTTCATCTTTCAATCAAATTAAAAGATAATAGTATATATATGTATATATATTTATCCCAAAACAACATATAATGATGTTGGCAAATATAACAATAGTTGAATAAATCATAAACAACCTCAAATAAGACTTCAAATTTAAACCAAAATAATTTGAATAAAGGTAAACATCATCTTAAATATCAGACACTCCATTAATATTTCATATTTGGATAAAATATTAACTTGTAAGTGACATCTTGGTGTAATAATCAAACATTGACAATAAGAACATGTCAAACCATAAATCTTCCCTTGGGCCAATTTATTGCTCACATGTAAAACCGAATAACTGTCACATGTTTATTACCATAGTTGCACATGTAATATTATTAACATTCATTTGGGCCGATCAATATTAACATAACTTAAGTTACATGCACACAACTTTATATATTTTAAAACAAACTAATTTATACAAAAAGATCACTTTGGCGACTTATTGCTTCAATTAAGTTATTTTAAAATATATATAATTATACTAATATTCAAATTTAAAATTTACCCAATAGTCAAAGGTCAAAACTAAAATTTCTTATTGCACTACAATTTAAAATAACCTAAAATAAGGTTGTCTAAATAGCTTAATAAAAAAATGAAAACCTTAATCTTTAACTCATTTTTTTTATTTTAAAAAACATATATGTCAAAACCAAATGTAAATAATACAAAGTGATTCAAGGTCAAATAATTAATAATCATATATATTTATAATTTTAGCATAGGCAAAAACACCCAAGCAATTCATGCATATACGTGTATTCAAAATCAAATAGAAAAATTTATCCTGCATATACCATGTAAATCCAAAATTGTATTAATAATTAAATAGAGATTTGCATGAATACTTGAAAAATACATTCAAGCTAATAAATAAATAAATAACAAAATCATAATAATTGATATATCCCATAGTTCATATTGTAGACCATATCAACATAATTTAACTAAATATTTGGAACCATAAGATGCCAAAACCTATGTAATAGAACAAAATTTAAAACCAAATTATTTAAACATGTATATAGTTGACACGAATTTACACGAAAGCACCCATAAAATTGAATATATAACCATAACAAAATAAAACTAAAAAATTAACAACTTCAACGACATCCATCAAAACTTAATTTCACTAATTAAACTATAAAAGATATCTTATTGAATAATGAACTATAATCATGCATTAATCCTCAAATTTATACGCATGACTAAAGACATTATCATAAAACTTCTTTATACTCACAAATACTTAAAAAAATCTATAACCACCAAATATAAAAAGAATTCCAAATTGTATAAAAGCCTTCATATGCAACTAGTTATGAAAATTCATAGCCACCATATATTAAAAAATCCTAAATATTTTAATTTTAGTCGGGTTCCATAAGGACTAAAACTTATATGAAATAGTTATAGTAGAAACCAAAAGTAATCATTCAGATATATGAATTGATTTCAATGGTGAATCTAATTCATCATAAATAAAGACAAAAGATGATAATTCCATATACATTCAACTACAAACAGAAAATTTAAAACAAATAGTGCAAAAAAGAAAATCTTAACAGCATTCATTTCTTCAATTATCAAGTGAATTAACATTCAAAACCAATTATACAACCCAATTGAAATTCTTCAATTGCAAAAAGTTATAAGTTTGTAACTTTAATATAATAATGACTTTTGTCGAAACCATTTTTAAAAGTTTTGAAAAACGGGGTCGACTTTAAAAATGAAAATGGGAGTCGCCACAATCCTTTTTAATTTAGGTGTGATTGGATCACCTTGCAAAAACGTTTTATTTCAAAACATTCAATTTTGGTCCACGGAAAACAAGAAAACGGGTCCAGAATTGGTTATGTATGAGGAAGGATTAGCACCCTTATAACGCCCAAAATAAATTGGTACCTAATCGATAAAATTATGTCCAAATGTTGAAAATTTAATAAAAAATTAAAATATGATTTTTTTTAAAAAAAATTGAACAATTGGATTTAAAGTTTGAGATTTCTTTGTTCCGAAAGAATCTAAACATCACATCCAGCATGTTAGGACACGATATTTTTAATCCCTCATAACTAAAATCATCTCATAATTTACAAATTTATTAAAGGATATTTAGATATTTAGTCAAACGGAAAATTGAAACTCAAATGTTGAAAATTTAATAAAAATTAAAATATGATTTTTTAAAAAAATTGAACGTTATGGCACTATTTCATAACTAAAATTCCTAAATACCAAAATATTACCTTATTTTAAAAAACTTTTAAATAAAATATAGTAATCTTATAAAAATGTATTTTATTTTATATAACGATTCATGAGACAATATCGCATTTATACATTATCGAACATAAATATCACAAGCAATTATGACATACTAACATTTCATATTTATATAAATAATAAAGTAATAATAATGTAGAATAATGACTAATAGAAATAACTACACAATGGTAATAAATAAATAAATGAGAGAGTATGGGCAAATAATATTATATATATAATAATAAATATCAAAATAAAAAGAAAATTACTAAATAAATATGAAATTTCTTATGCAAGATTAAATAATAAATAAATAAATAAAATTTACATACATATAATATAAAAATGTAATCGATGTATAAATAAAAGTATATATAATGATTTTAAATAAAGATATATAAAATTACATATATATATATAATAAAAATAATGTAAATAGAATATGTCATACAATATAAATAAATTTTAATTAAAGATAATATACGATATAATATAATATTATATAATGTATGTCGGAACCATTTTTTGTTTGGAAAACGGGCCGACTTTAAAAAGAAAAACGGAGTCGCCACCAATCCTTTTTTGAAGTGTGATTGGACCACTTTTGAAAACATTTTGGTCTCACGAATTTTAAGAGAACGGGCTCGGAGTCGATTCACATACGAGGAAGGATTAGCACCTCTCAACGCCCAAAATTGGTACCGTATTGATTGATTAATGTCCTTAATATCATAAAAAATTTAAAATATGAATCTTTAAAAATGTTTGGATAACCTGAATTGGATATCAAAATTCTCTTGTCCCGAAAAGGTGACATACCGCATCCAGCACGATAGGACACGATGTTTCAAATCCTCGATACCAAGATCATTTCATGATTTCCAAAATACATGTATTGCAATTTGAAAAGGGTATTTCACTATTTGGCTAAACTAAAAACCGAAACCCAGCACGATTGGGTACGATTCCTTGGGTTTCCAATCATGAAATATTGCCTTTATTTAAGAAACGCGATAAAAGAATCTTTGAAGGATATTTAGTTGTTTGGACGAACAGAAAATCGAAACCCAGCACGATTGGGTACGAATTTCTCAAACTTCCAAACACAAAACATTGCCTTATTTTCAAAAATACGATCAAAATCCTTTAAGGGCATTTAGTAATCCAGACGAACGAAAAAATCGAAGCCCAGCATGATTGGGCACGATCCCTCGAACTTCCAAACACAAAATATTACTTTTGTGAAACCCTTTTTTATGACTTTTGGGGAAATAAAAAATAAAAAATGAAAAAATGTCGAAATGTAAATACGATAATAACAAGGGATAATAATAGTAAATACAAATGGGGGAAAGAAAAATAAACGATAATGTTATAATAGCAAAAATAATATGTGACAAGTAAAACAAATAGTAATACTTATAATACTATCAATGGGACTAATGAATAAAGTAAAAAGGTAAATTTAATAAGAAAATAATAATATTAAAATAATAGTACTAATAAAATAGTAGTAAAAATCTATTGATAATAAAATGTATATATGATAATAATATACAAAAAAAAAGTAAGCAAAATAATAATATATATATATAATTATAGTGAATATGATAAAATAATAAAAATAGAAGTAATAATAGTATATACATGTATAGTAAAAAAGTAACTGAATAGTATAAATAGTGACAATAATAATAATAAGAAAAATAATAATAGATGTAATACATATATAATAAAATATAATAAAATAACTTTAATAATAATAATAATACATGTAAATAGGTAATCGATAATAATAAATATAGTACTAAAAATAAATATGATTATAGTAATAAAAATTAACAGTAATAATAATGGTAAAACAAAATGAACAAGAATAATAGTAATCATATTTACATTAATAGTCATAATAATGAGAAATAATAGTAGTAAAAACAAAGTAATAATATTAAAATCAATCGTAATAATGAAAAAAATATTGTAATAATGATAAAGGAATAATAATAACGAAATGAAAATAAGAGGAAAAAATAATAATAAAAGTAATATTAGTAATGGTAAATACAATAATAATAAAGAGAAAAAAGAAATAGTAATAATAGTCAAAATAATATTAAAATTAATAAAAGGAAAAAAGGATAAAATCGCGATTCGCGCCAAATTAATAGGGACCAAAACGTAATTATTCCAAGACCTAAATGTCGTGCTCGGATGCGGACCAGATCAAGTGGTGTAAAAGTTCAGGGAAAATTTTAAAAGCGAAAGGATGCAATTAAAAGGCGCGCCAAGGGGAGGACCTAGCGTGAAAATTACCCATTTTGCCTTTAATGCCCTAAAACTAAAAGCCCAACACTTCTTCCATTTCTTTTCGTTTCAAAAGCAGAAGGTTCGGACCTTCCCCTCCCTTTTCTTTCATTTTCTTGTTTCAAAGAGGGAAGAAAAAAAACTTTCGCTTTGCTCTCCCTGCTCCTCTCGAGGCCCAGATCCGACCAAGGACCTGCCAACCTCCGTCCGACCGCCAACCATAAGTTTTATTTTATTGTTTAAAGCTTTTGTAAAAAAAACAAACCAAAAAAAAAGAACAAGTATGGAGCAACAATAGATTCGGAAAAAAAGTAAAAATAGACCTTTTCTCAATCTTTTATTCGTAGTTGTAGCCAAAGTGGTATATTGCCTCTGTGTTTTGTGTAAAAAAACTCGATTACAATATTTTGCTTGACTTTTATAGTCTATTTTACAACTACTTTTTTCTATTGTGCGATATCGTGCTAGAAACACGACGGACATGGCGTGGTGGTCATTGGCTATGCGGGGAAGGTCTCATTGGCGAGTCGTCAAGTGCAAGGGCTCTCCTCGATTTACGTTTTTGTTGTTTTTATTTTTTTATTTTGGATTAAACATTTGGGCTCTTATTTTTCTCGATTTGGTTAATTGGTATTAATGCAAAATTGGGCCTTACAATGTACAAAATTTTAAATATAATATAATAACTAATATATATAAATACTAAAATAATATGTAAAAACATAATTAAACAAAATAAAATAATAAATAATAATAATTATATATGAATTTTATAATATTAATAAATTAATATATATAACTACTAAAGATAATATTGGATGAAATTAAAACCAACAGAATTGCGGAGGGACTAAAACAATAAATTTCTCTTTTATAAAACACGCGGATCTTCCCCGAGTTTTTGGGTCAACGCTGCGGATCCTGGCCTCTGAACGACGTCGTTTTGGCCTTAAAAGGGAACCCCCAAAACGACGACATATGGATGATTTATAAAAATAAAGTTCTATTAAAAAAATCATTTTTAAAACACTTCAAAAAAAAAACAAACTGTTTTTAAAAAAAAACCTCTCTGTCCTTTGGCCTCCGGCCAGGACCCTAACGAAGGCGATCCACACGCCTCAGACGCACCATCAGAGCGGTGGCGAAGGCTAAAATTTCAATCTTTTTGCCTAAATCGAGAGGTAACCCCTTTTTCCCTTATTTTTTGGTATTGTTTTGTGTATATGAAAGAAAACAGGCATGAAACGTAGAGATAAAATAAAACAGAATAAAAAAGAAAATCACCTTCTGCTTTTTTTTATTTTTTATTAATCTCTCTCTGTATATTTTTGTAATTTTTTTTTGTCTTTGTATATTCTCTGCGTGTATCCTCTTTTAACAAATCTTATGAGGTTTTTATAACCCTTGAATAAAAATTAAAAAAAGGAAAAAAAATCTCGTCCAAATTCGCTAATGTTTCTTTCCTTTCTTGCAGGTGGAAGACGGAAAACGTGGCGGCGATGGGGGCTTGCGCGAGCTGCGGTGCGACTTACGGCTTAACCGAGGCTGGTGACTGCAGCGCTCGCGACGATTGGGCTCTCTGCTGGCGCTAGGGTTTCCTCAAAAACCCTAGGTTTGAAATTCATTTAATTTTTGGGTCCTCTTGGGCCGTGCTAGCTTGGGTCTTAGATAGGGTAGTCCATTTAGGATCTGTTGAGTCATAGTTTTAGGTCAGGGGTGTAATTGGGTTTTGGCATTCTGGGTAGCATGCAATTGGGCTTGTATGACAAGTTGTAAATGGACTTAAAAAAAATCTAGACTTTGATTTTTATTTTATTTTATTTCTATTTTGGTTTATTTCATGGGCCCGGCACAAATGGGCTGTTACAGCTTTAATCAAAATTTATAAAATAATTGTGCGAAAAGAAGGAAAAGAAATCTCACAAATCAATTTTTATCAATCAATTATAAATAAAAAAATAAATAACCTTCATATTTTGAATAGCATATGCAAATACTAAACTAGATTATATTTATAAAACCCTAAAACTTTATTTAAAGAAACAAAACCCAAAAATTTTATCAAGAATCTCAAATATTCAACATAGTATATAATTAAAATATCAAATCCAGAAATGAAAAAAAAAACTAATCAATCCAAATATAATAATGAATCAATTCATTCTCAATGATTCAACATGACGAAGCTCAGATGCCACTTGCTAGAATTGTAAAATAAATTTGAAATAAAACTTAATAAATCAGGATCTATCATGTCAAATCATCAAGAATAAATCAATAACAAAGCTAGATGCGGAAGCGTATCTAAATTCATCGATTTCTTGAAATCTACAAATCCTGGGGTTTTGATCTTCCAAATTAGCACACAAGTAATTTAGAGAACGTGGCTTTCTCTTTTCTAAAGATGTGATATTAGAAAAGTTAGCTTGTTGTGTAATTTGGGGACCATAACCCTAATATATATAATTTTGGCACAGTAGCCCTAATTCCTAATTAGCCCATCATTAATTAGAACTTAATTACTAGAGTATCTACACATATTTGATCCATACTTTATTTAATAATTAAAGCCCAATAAAACTTTAACCAAATTAGATCATATCAATTCTCGAGCCCCGCTGCTATCTGCTACATTCAAATGGGTTTGAGGTTGAATCATTTTTTAAATCACTTTTTTTTAATGTAACAAAGGACGAAGAAAAAAGAAATATTGTTTGTCAAAAAAAAAAGAAACTCGCAATTGTTTTTTTATTCCCAAGACAAGACTTCTTTCCTTTGGTTTTATATTCCTATCCTGAAGTAATGAATTGAGTTTTTATAGGCATTTTTTACGCTGCTATTAAAATAGCCTTTTTGGCTATATTTTTGGCTACTCCGCTCATTTCATAAAGTATTTTGCCTGATTTAACGACAACTACCCAATACTCGGGAGATCCTTTCTCCAAACCCATACATGTTTCTGTATGTCTTACCTAACGGGTTTGTCTGAAAATATATGTACCCATATTTTTCCACCACGGCGTACATTTTGTGTCATTGTGCAGCGCCCCGCTTCTATTTGTCTAGATGTAATCCAAGCGGGTTCAAGTGCTTGAAGAGCATATCTACTGAAACAAATC
The DNA here is from genome assembly GCA_025506655.1 of Gossypium rotundifolium. Taxonomy (NCBI): domain Eukaryota; kingdom Viridiplantae; phylum Streptophyta; class Magnoliopsida; order Malvales; family Malvaceae; genus Gossypium; species Gossypium rotundifolium. The sequence goes on from CP106722.1 coordinate 133,611,511, forward strand.
CGATTACCTCAATAATATATCCCTTTCATTCTTCCTCTATGTTGTTTACGAAATCGAGTTCTTTTGGGGTTATAGTTGATGGTTGTTGTTTATGAATTCCATCTCCACTACAGAATTTGACATGAGAGATTCTTCTCGTCCAGCTCTTCGCGAAAAAAATGAATAAAAAAATATTTAATTCTTAATCTTAAGATGTACAAGTAGTTAATGAATAATTTAATCTTGGGATTCTTTGCTTTGCGATTTTATGTGATCTATTAGAAATTTGTATATCTTATTTGGATCTACTGGATATATATATATATATATATATATATAAGTATAGTAAATAATAACATGTAAGTACCTTTATTACATATGTGATGTCCATTTTTTCTATTAGATGGGCATGGAAGTATACTACCACTTAATGTTGTCATAAAAAAAATTGTGGTCAAGATGCAGCAAATGTTGGCGATGAAGGTGGCTCTTGGTTTCTCATGATCAAACTCCGAACCTAAAAGCCTGATTTGATTAGCTTGAATTTATATCAACACAATTTTATTTGATTATAAAAAGACAAATAACCTAAATCTATCTAACTTGAACCTGCCCTAGTTGGATTTGAAAATGACTTAAGCTCAAAATGATCCAAAGTTGGCATGGCTTGAATCCAAAATGAACCAAACAAGTAATCCAAAATAGCTTGAACTTGAGTGCCATTGGTAAACGAAAAATATCCTAAATGACTAGAACCCAATTTGACCCAAAAAAACCCCGTTTGCAAACTCGAATAACTTGAACTTAAAATCATCTAAGCGTAAAATAAATTGAACCTTAAATGCTTAAACCTAAAATGATGTCAAAGTTTTAGTCCAAATGGACCTAACCAATTTCGACCAAAGCCAAAACTAACACATCCTACTCAACGTACATGTCGATTCATTGTTTTCAACATTTGTACCTGTTAGTTTAACCTGCTGTTAATTGGCACTATTTTTTGTGCAAGTCAGGAGAACAAGGAAGGGCTTGAATTGTTAAAGACTGCCATTGCTAAAGCCCGTTACACAGGCAAGGTTAATGCCCTTCCTAGCTACCCCTTATGAAGTCTATACTGTTTTGATGTTAGGAGATGGCTGATTGAATGTTCTCCCGTTATTCTAGGTTGTTATCGGAATGGACGTTGCTGCGTCTGAATTTTATGGACCGGATAAAACCCATGACTTGAACTTCAAGTAAGAGGTGAACACAGTCGCAACAAGCAAGATATTCAAGCATTGAGCCTTAACGAGATCCGCTTATATATCGCGACTGTATCGTTTTATTTGTCTTTGATTATTAATAAAAAAGATTGGAATCCAGCTTTTGTTTGTTTGGAAATTTATTGGTAAGAGCAAACTTCCGTGCTCCTGTTCAACTTTCATAGATAGAGCAATTGCAATTAATAAAAAGTAAAAACATTTTCTAATAAATCTTGAATCTGAATTTTAATGTTATATAATTGCAAAAGGACTTTTTAAACACATAACTATACAGGTAAGTCTTTTCATATTTATATCTAGGAATGGGAGAAAGGTTATTCCTAAATCAATATGTTTGACTACAAATCTTCTTTTTAATTTTAAATTAATTTCGTAGAAAAATGAATTAAACGAAATAATTTCATTTGGGTTCTCCCCAATAACTTAAGGAAAATAGATTCTTCATATTCGCGCTTAATTATTAAGAGGATTCGCTTAAAAAGTAAATTACTTAATAATTACTCATCTAACTTACTAACTTTTCATTTTATCTCAAATATAACATCTTTCTTAATTAGTTTTTCATTTTACTACTTAACCTTGTGTATGAGCCCATTTGCCCGGCCCAGACCCAACCAAATCCAGACCCAAAATATTAAATTTTTTTTGAAAATTTAGGGTTTCTGAAACCCTAAATTTAACTCCGCACCTGACCTACCCCCACCGCTCTCCACAGTAGCGACCCCTCGACCCTCGACTTCACACGCCTCTGCAACCACCACCGGCCACCGTCTTCACCTGCTCTCCTGCAAAAAGAAAAAACACGCAAGCGTAAACAAGGCGAAGAAGCAATGATGAAATATTTGTAAAGGTTATAAAAGCCAACTTTGAACGCTGTAAAGGGACTTTTTTTGGATTGATATACAAGAGAAGGGGAAGTTTTTAAACTCAAAAAAAAAAGGCGGCAGATTTAGGCAAAAAAAAGAAAAAAACAACCACACAAAGGGTTCGTTGAAACCAAATGTAAGAGGTAGGAGGTATTATTATTTTTTTTATTTTTTTTCCATTTTACGAACTTTTAATTTTCATTCATGCATGAAATAACAAAACTGCAAAAGAAGTAAACACACGAAAAAAAGAGAGGAAAAAGTTACCATTTTTTTGAAATTTACCACAGGTGTACATTGGTTTAACGACGACGACGACGACGTCCGTGACCAAGTTTCGTGACCCCCACTGCAGAGAAAATAAAACCCAATCTTTTTTTTTTGAAACTAAGAAATGATTTTTTAACCCAAAGGAGGCTTATACAACCAAATCAAACGACGCCTGCTTTTGGGCGTCAAAGCCCCAAAACGACGTCGTTTTGCCCTATCCGACCCGATCCGATCCGACCAGCCTTAGGATCCGCCTTTTTTTAATTGATGGGCTAATTGCCCATTTGGTCCTTCCGCTTTTTCGGTGCTTTATAATCAGGCTTTTATTATTTTAAAATCTCACCCAAAATTTTATTTTCGTTTTCAATTTGGTCCCTTTTTGTTCTTTTCTTTTGGTAGGAGGGGTTATTTACGATTCGATCCTCATCTTTCACGCGCATTCTCCGAGACCCTCAAGTCTGCTTTTATTTGCAAATTAACCTCGAACTTTATTTTATTTATCATTTAGCTCCCCAAATCCTTTGTTTATGTACAATTAGGCCCCAAAACTTCTATTTTATGCGGTTTAGCCCTTTTTTCAACTATTTTAATTTTTATTATTATTATTATTATCATTAATATTATTATTATTATTATTTACCATTACAATTATTTTATTATTCTATTATTAACATCATTATTATTTCTCTAACATTATTATTGGTATTTCTATTAGTATTATTACTACTTATATTTATATTTATTTTCTTGGTTTAATACTATATTACTATTATTATGTTTATTACTCTTATTTAATATTATTGTTTTAAATACTATCACATATGTCATTATTTATCATTTTATTTTAACATTATTATTTTATTATTTTTTATTTATTATTACTATTATGTTATTATATTATATGTATATATTTTTTTGTAATTTACCTTCATTTTATCATTATTTTCTTCTCATTAATGTCACCAATATTATTTTATTATTACCCTTTTCACTCTTAAGCGTTATGATTTTTGTTATTACCATTATCATTATTATCATCATTTTATCATCAAATTAATTAAATTAGTATTATTACATATCATTATTAATTTTGTGCAACCTAGCTTCGTAATTTATCCCATTTATTGAATTGTGTTGCATTAACCTTTGCTCGAGTCATCAAGTTTTTTAAAATGATCATTCCAGTATTAGTAATTCGAGTGAATCAAGCCCTAACTTCTGGGTTTCGATTTTCTCGTTTAAGCTAAGCAACGGATATTTCTTCGAAATCATATTTTAAATTTTAAAACTAAGATGCTCTATCTCGAATATTCAAATGTCGCTACCTAACTTCTCTGGACTCGACACCTAGACACTTCAAGATAAGCTTTTTTCTTCCAAAATAGAGGCAATATTCCTAATTTGGATTTTCGGAAAACAAGCCCTAACTTCTCGGGTTCGATTTCTCGTTTAACAAATGACGGAGATCCTCTTCAAATAAAAACCAAGCTTCAAAAGCGAGCTTAGTTTGGGAGTTTAAAGTATTGTGCCCTAACTATGGGCGTGATGCTTTATCTCTTGAAAATAAGAGAGCCTTAATGTCCCTTCCAATTTTGAAAATAAAAGCATTGTATTTTGAACCCTCAAAGTTTTCAACAAATAGGATATCAATCAATCGGTTTGGTACCAATTTTGGGCGGTCGAGGGTGCTAATCCTTCCTCGCACGTAATCGACCTCCGAACCCATTTTCTCAAAGCTCGTGGACCAAAAAGCACTTTTTTAGTAAATTAAATGTTTTATTAAAACAAAGGTGATCCGATCACACCAAATAAAGATCGGTGGCGACTCCTTCCTTTTCTTTTTTCAAAAAATCGAGTCGACCGCGTCGTTCTTGCCATTTCCTCGAAAAATGGTTACGACTAAAGATGGCGACTCCAATCGGGGGACGAGGCCGTGCCATGGATTGATTGATTTTTTCCTTTGATTAAAATGATTTTGAAAATCACGCTTCTCTTAATGCACCTTCAATATTAGCCTCGTAAATACTTTGGCATTACATTGCATGACCGTTGTGGTCGCACCTTTAAGTGGGAGCGAGAAGCTATGCTTTCGTGAGGTTTTCACCTCCGCATGGGCTAGTGGATCGCTTTGAATACATCCGTACCTATGTCTTCGTGAAGTTTTCACTTAGCATGGCCATAGGAAATGTATTCCCGAATCGAACTCGGTCCGTATGAGCCTATAATGGGTGAGGATCGAGGAATCATGTTCGGTACCTCGAACTTTAGAACTAAGCCGTATATAGTAAAACCTTGGAGCCCACCTTAGGTAGAGCCGTGGCAAACCTTAGTGGTCACCTAGATAGGCATTTGTTTATTTTACTCGTTTTATATTCCATAGTACTAACTTGTTGTGTTTTTTTCTTTTTGTGCATATCATTCCATATTTTGAAGAGACATCGATTCACGGTCCGTTTCTGAGTTAGGAAGCTGGTTATGGAAAGCGAATTCCTTGATAAAGTAGAAGACAATGCGGCCGTCCGCATATGGTCAGAACAATGCCAATTAGAAAAAGGAGATAGCTTAGTCGAAGGGCATGTGTCAGAGTTACAAAATTTCACCAATATCAGTGTCACGCAGAACGAGCTCCAAGAGTTGAAAGAAATTTAGACGCAGTGGGATGATAAAGTAAAGCAGCTGTTCTATAGTACTTACGGCGACCTACCTTACCTGCTTGATGTTAAAGTAGATAAGCACATTAGAGCAATGACCCGGCCGGAATGCCGCTTATAAACGCTTCTCCTTCGGGAAGGTGGATCTGGTTCCCACAGTAGAAGAGTATACGACCTTGCTACGTTGCCCAAGGATTCAAGTTGACAAAGCTTATTCCAAGGTGGTTAATGGCCCAACTTTCGCAAAGAAGTTAATGAATATCACCGGAATGAGCGAACGGTGGGTGTCGGTTAGAATGCCAAAGAAGGCGAGGGTAAATGCATACCCAGGTATGTCCGAGAGACTGATCTGGCGCATCCCGTCTGAAGAAAAAGATAGACATCTTCGCCTTGTGTATTTACTACTGGTAATCTTCCAAAGCTTTAAGGCACATTGATGAAGCAGTTATTGATCTATTCAGTCGATTAGACAAAGGGGTCACACCCGTTCCTGCCATCTTAGCCTAAACATTCAGATCCTTGACTGCATGTCGAAGAATGGGCGAAGGTAGGTTTATTAGATGTGCGCAGCTGCTGTTGGCTTGGTTCCATAGTCACTTTTGGAAAATAGAGAAAGTGTCATATCGGTTCATGTCAGAAAATTACTCCCCGCTCGAAGAGTTAGCAACTACACCTAGAAGAGAAGATGTGTCCGAAAAAAATTAGATCACACTCTTTCAAAATCTTCAAGAGGACGACATCGAGTGGAAGGCTCCCTGGATGATTCCCAATAGGATCCTTTATCGTTGCGGAAGCTTTGACTGGGTTCCCTTATTGGGAATTTGGGGTGCCACTTCCTACGCCCCTTTGCTAGTCCTGAGACAATATAGTTCAAGACAGTTTATACCAACGACATACGGGCTAGCTCAATGCGAGTTCTCATATGAAGGGGGAAGCTACAAGAAAAGGGTTAAAGAGGTTTCTAATGCCTGGAATCAGATTCACAGAATGAGGAGATTATCTACAGGCCCGAGGATGACCCCGGAATACATTGAATGGAGGGCAAAGAGAGTCAATGATAACATTCCTGAGCCAAATCCGGAAGGCGCCCGATCGAGAGAAGAATGCATGCGAGTGGTCCCGTCGGAATTGGAGATTGTGAAGCAAGATTTTGAGCGGATGAATTCAGAACTCGAAAAAAGGATAGAAAGGTTGGAAGAAGAAAAGATGCTCCTCCAGTTATAAGTGGACGGTCAAAAATCGTAGGTCGAGAAACTTCGAAAAAAAAATGAAAGGTAGAAGAAGACAGAGATAACTTGAAGGCGAGTACAAAAGATGCGCTTGACGATAAAGAACGCGGGATTAGGGAAAGCGTCAGAGCAATGGCAACAAGAGGTCCGAGAGGAAAGGGCCAAAGTTAGCGGTTGGGAGAAAAAGTTTCATGAAATCGAGCACAAAAGGAAGACTTAGAAGAAGGCGGAGATGAAGACCGAAAGAGAAAGGGGATTAAAAGCTAGAATAAATGAGCTTGGCGATCTCTACACCACTATCAAGTCGAGACTCTGGAAAGCCAACTAAAGTCGAGCCTGAACAAAATAGAGGAAATGAAAGCGGGGTTGAAGAGTTAGAATCGGTGTTACATAGTAGCGAGCTCTGGATTGAGCTTCGAAACGAGAGAAAGATCTTTGGAGGAAGAGCTTCGCCATTCTTGCGAGCAAGTTGAATGGGACTACCTCATGGGTGAATCGATAATCCAGATTCGAGAAGTAGCAGATCACCCATGAGACTTTGGGCGAGGAGGTGACATGTTGGGCACGAGATATGGGCTCCTAGGGTCATGATGAAGAGCTAATCTCCTCGCTTGGAAAAATCAAAACCTTAGGTCTTAGGGTGAGAACATATTTGTAATCTACTTTATGTAAAGGGTTTTGCCTTCTAATAAAGTTTTCTAAAATGAAGTTGATCAGAATCGATGTTTTCTTCCTGCATTCATGCATTTGCATTGCATCATATTACATACATTAAAGTTTATAAAAGAAGCCTAACTAGTTAAAATTATCGTAAAAAGGAAAAGAAAGAGAAAATCTAGGAACTGAACATTGCTACGGGACTCGTACTAAGACCAAGAAAATGGATCAAAGATTTGAGCAATTTCGGAAGGAAATGCAAGAACGGATCGAGGAACAAATGATGAAACTCAAAGAAGATATGATGGAGCGGATGCAAGAGTCCCAAAACAACATGATAAGTCGGTGGCGCAACTATTGGCCAATGAACGAGGAAAGGGCACCGCTAGCTCGAGGAATAATGATGACCTCGCCACCCTCAAGGATTTACCCCGCCAGATACCCAAGCACCACCGAAATATGTCCCCAAAGGGCGCTTTGTCGTTATCGAGCCACGGTGCGAGTTGAGACCGCAATGATGGTAAGACTTTTGGGTTCAGCACTAATCCGGAGAAGGTTCGGCTAACCCTATAGTCCCGATTTTGATGAAATGGTGAAATGGATAAGGCAAAAGCGAACCTTCCTGCATAACTCGAGGATCGTTGCAAATGGTTGGAGGAAAAGTTTAAGGAAATAGAGACTGCTGACCATCGCTACGGGGTGGACGCTAAAGACTTGAGCCTAGTCCCAAACCTCGTACTTAGCCAAAATTCAAAACCCAGTTTTGAAAAATACAATGGGACCATTGCCCGGCGCACATCACAATGTTTCGTCGACGGATGGCGGGTATGTTAACAACGATCAGCTGGCGATTCACTGTTTTCAAGACGATCTGGTGGGTCCATGACCAAATAGTACAATCATTCAGTAGTACCAGATCAAGTCATGGAAGGACTAGCACAGCCTTCCGAAACAATCTACGCACATAGTCGATATAGCCCTCGATCGAATCACACTCCAAAATACGGAGAAAAAGCCAAGCGAAAGTTTCGGGCAATATGCCCGATGGTGGAGGAAGTAGCCACACAAGTTCAAACCACCGCTTTTGGAAAAAGAGCGCCATGCTTTTTATTAACACCACGAAGGCCCTTTCATAACTCATATGATAGGAGTACAACTAAGAGCTTTCTTGATATAGTAATGGCGGGGAGATGATCGAGCATGCTATAAGGGTGGCAAAATCGAGACGGAGAAAGCACTAGGAGAGTCGCCCTAAGAAGAAAACAGTGAGGTAAATAATGTGAGTACATATAATAGAGGATACCCAAGACGATCGCGATTAATCGACCAAAGCGATTCTGATACCGGCAACCGAGGCAAGAAGACAGAATCGGAACTAGACCAAATACTGAAAGGATCCAATTTACGCCAATTCTGATAACGTACAAAGAGTTATACCAGATTTTATTCAATGAGCACATCGTGTCCCCGTTTTATTTACAACCATTGCAGCCCCCATACCCTAAGTGGTACGACCCAAACGCTCAATGCGATTACCACGCAGGGATAGAGGGGCATTCGATAGAGAATTGCCTCGCGCTTCAAAAAGGTAGTCGAGAGGCTAATCAAAATGGGTGTTATAAGCGCTTGATGACTTGGTAAGAAAGGGAACCCATTGCCTAATCATGAGGATAAAGGGGTGAACATAATCGGTGAAGAGATTGTGAGAAAGATCAAGAGAGCGCCACCAAGTGAAGACCCCATTGCGAATAGTCCGGAAGAAAATGGTAAAAAAGGATCGATAGAGTCGATTCTCTGGAAGCAAAATACATATGAAGAATTGTTGCGAATTTCATAAGACGAGGGGCACGAGATCCAAGAATGTGCCGAGTTTAAAATTTTGGTGCAAGGCCTCATGGACAACAAAGAGTGGAGTTTTATGAAGAAGGAGTAGAGGAAGAGGAAATATCGCGATCGAGGAAGAATTGACAAAGCCAGAGTTAGTTACCCGAGAATCATCATTTCATGGAACACGAGGTGAGTCTGAGGAAGACCAAAATCACAATTTAGAAACACGCTTCTTTTCCCTACCGAGATAGTAAAAGGGTACCTTGAAATTATAATTGCAATGTGACAATACCGGGGCGCAAGGTTCCACTAGTATTTGAGGAAGTCGAAACGAAGGTTCCTATCTGTGAAGTGGAAAGCATTATGATCCCGAAAACAGGAGAACGAGAGCGTAAATCAAGCGTGTCGATCAAGGGAAAAAGAACCAAGCCGTTGTCAATGAGCCCGTAAAAGAGGAAGAGGCTAAAGAGTTTTTAAAATTCTTGAAACACAGTGAATACAAATGTGGTGGAACAAGCTGCATGATAACCACCCCCAGTATCTCGTGTTAGCACTACTTCTAAGCTCAAGCGTGTCGAAGCATTAATGAAAGTCTTGAATGAGACCTATGTTACTAAAGATATATCCGTCAATAAGTTGGATCGTCTGGTTAGTAACATAAGCGATAATTTCATCTACTTCAATGATGACGAAATCCCACCGGAGGTATGGGGTCAAGAAAGGCATTACACATAACTACCGATTGTAAGGGATACACCTTGCCAAGTGTGCTAATAGATAATGGGTCAAGCATTAAATGTCTTACCACTAGCCACACTCAAGCGGTTGTCGATAGATAGTTCTCATATGAAATCCTACCAAAACATAGTGAGAGCATTCGATGGCGCAAGAAAGAAGAGTGATGGGAAGAATAGACATACCATTATTGATCGGGCCTAATACATATGAAGTTGACTTTACGGTCATGGATATCAAGCCTTCTTACAACCGCTACTAGGGAGGCCTTGGATTCATTCAATGGGGCCGTACCTTAAATCCATCGCACTGTAAATTGAAATTGGTAATGGAAATCGGTGGTAACTATAAACGGCGAAGATGATATCATAGCAATCGTTACCAACGGAAGCGCCATACCTAGAGACGAATGAGGAAGCCATTGAATGTTCATTTCGATCCTTAGAGTTCGTGAATCGACTTTCATTTGAAGGAAATAAAGTCCGTCACCTAAACTATCCAAGACTACCAGGATGGGATTGCAAATGTGATGGGAAAAGGAGCCTCTAGGAAAAAGATTGGGTAAATATCTCCAAGGGAAAGTCCAGCCCCGATCTTTGAGAGAAAAAGGGATCGCTTTGGTTTAGGTTTCAAACCGGATGCTAAGCAGATGAAGAAGGAGATGGAGAAGAAACAAGAAAGGAGAAATGCCAGTGAATGGAGAAGGCGTGAAGTGGGAACAGATGACATTTCCCACATATCTCACACCTTCATATCGGGAGGGATGATTTACCCGGAAAAGAGTCTCCAGGGGAATGCCTCACATCAATGCCATACGATGAGGAGATTGATCAAAGAAGCTTGTCGGCATCCGCCATATGAACCTTGAAGCACATTAGACAATTGGACTGCAGAGGAATTTCTTGTAGTGTTTAGAGATTTTGCGAGCAATATTGAACACTCTTGTTGTTTTAAGCCTAGAAACAATGAGATTTCTTTTGTGAAATAGGCTTATGTTCGGACATTTTGTTTTAATAAAATGCATCTTCAATTCTACTAAATATTCTCTTATTTTACATTTTACCATTTATTCTTTGTTCTCATTCATATCATGTGAATAATTGTCCTCAAATTCATTTTTCTTTATACACCCTTCTATACCCATTACAGGTCCCTAGACATCAATGATATGAGTAATGATACTACAGATTCAGAGGTCTGCTTTGAGCAAGGCATGTGTTCAGAGGAATCTCAGGACTTTGGAAATGACACAGAATGTGACTTGCCTCCGGATTTGTTGAGAATGGTAGAGCAAGGAGAAAAACAGATCCTACCTCATAAAGAGTCGATAGAAACGGTGAGCCTAGGAGAGGGGCAAGAGGTGAATATTGGAGCTTGTATTACTGCAAAAACTAGGCGGGACCTCATCGAACTACTCCATAAATTCAAGGATGTGTTCGCATGGTCGTACCAAGATATGCAGGACTAAGTAATCGATATTGCAAGACCGCGACTACCCATAAAGGAAGAATACAAGCCAGTCCAACAGAAGCTCAGAAGAATACGACCAGACGTCTTGTTAAAGATAAAAGAAGAAGTCGAGAAACAATTTAATGCTGGGTTCTTACAAGTGGTCAAGTACTCGGATTGGGTGGCTAACGTTGTCCCTGTCCCCAAGAAAGACGGGAAGGTACGAATGTGCGTGGATTACAGAGACCTGAACAAGGCCAGCCCGAAGGATAATTTTTCGCTGCCTCACATCGACACTTTAGTAGACAATACTGACAGGTATTCGTTGTTCTCCTTCATGGATGGTTTTTCGGTACAACCAAATATAAAATGCATCCTAAGGACATGGACAAGACAACGTTTATAACCATGTGGGGAACATTTTGCTACAAGGTGATGCCATTTGGGCTAAAAAATGCAGGCGCGACATATCAGAGAGCCATGGTAACCTTATTCTATGACATGATACACAGGGAAATTGAGGTTTACGTCGACGATATGATCGCCAAATCCCGAACTGAAGAAGAGCATGTGCAAGTCTTGAGAAAATTGCTCTTGAGGCTGAGAAAATTCCAGTTGAAGCTTAACCCGACAAAATGTACCTTGAGCTCGGTCAGGAAAGTTGCTCGGGTTCATAGTCGATGAAAAGGGATTGAGGTTGACCGGATAAAGTCGAGCCATACAAGAATTACCTCCACCACGTACCCAAAAGAAGTTAGAGGTTTCTTAGGAAGGTGAATTACATCGCTTCGGTTCATTTCACAACTGACCGAGAGATGTGACCCCATATTCCGTCTCCTCAAGAAACACAACCCAGGCACGTGGGATGAAGAGTGCCAAAAGACCTTCGAAAAGGTGAAACAATACCTATCTCAGGCCCCGGTATTAATCTTGCCTCAACTGACAAGCCCTCATCCTTTATCTAACGAGACTTGATAATTCGATGGGATGCGTGCTAGGTCAACATGATGAATCAGGGAAGAAAGAAAAAGTAATATACTACCTTAGTAAGAAATTCACCGTATGTGAAATGAGGTACCCGCCAATCGAGAAATTATGTTGTGCCTTGATTTGGACAACTCGAAGGTTGAGGCAATACATCTTTGTATTATACTGACATGGCTCATCTCAAAGCTAGATCCCTTAAGTATATGATGGAATCTACCACCTTGAATGGAAGGATGGCGGTGGCGATCCGCTTCCGAATTTGACATCGTTTATGTAAACCAAAAGCGGTAAAAGGGCGTGATAGCAGACTTTTTAGCCAATAGAGCCCTTGAAGACTATGAGCCCTTAGATTTTGATTTCCCTAATGAGGATTTGATGTATGTGGCAGACATTGAAGAGGGTACCTCCGAAGACTATCCTTGGAAATTAAATTTTGATGGGGCATCAAATGTCGTGGGTAATGGAATTGGGGCAGTCCTGATATCCCCAAAAGGGGACCATTATCCATTCACTTGTAAACTGGATTTCGATTGCACTAATAATATGGCTAAATATGAAGCTTGCATCATGGGGCTATGCGCTGCTATCGAATACAAAATCAAGGTATTAGAAGTCTATGGAGATTCTGCCCTGGTAATCTATCAACTCAAAGGAGAATGGGAAACCAGGGATCCAAAATTGGTTATCTATAAAAGATTGGCCCAAGAACTTGTCAAAGAGTTCAATGACATCACTTTCAATTACACCTTGAGGGGAGAATCGGATGGTCGATGCTCGCCACCCAGCTTCCATGGTCCGAATAAATGAAAGCGAAGATATGAAGCCAATACAAATGAGCATTCATCAAGACCCAGCCCATTGCTACAATGTTGAGGAAGAAGGGAAAACTGACCCACCATGGTACCATGATATATTGCGGTATGTGAAGAATCGTGAGTACCCCGATCAAGCCACTGAGAATGAAAAAAAGATACTGAGGAGATTAGCCTGTGATTACGTCTTGGATGGAGAAGTCTTATACAAGAAAAGGAAGGATCAAGTGCTACTGAGATGTGTGGACGCCGCCGAAGCTAAGTTAATCCTAGAAGAAGTCCATGAAGGTGTTTGTGGAACTCACGCTAATGGTTTCACAATGGCCAGACAAATAATGAGGTTCGGGTATTATTGGTCCACCATGGAAAGAGATTGTATCAATTATGCCAAAAAATGTCATAAGTGCCAGATTTATGGAGACAAAATTCATGTACCCCCGTCACCTTTACATGTTATGACTTCTCCATGGCCATTTTCCATGTGGGGCATGGACGTCATTGGGCCAATATCTCCGAAGGCATCGAATGGGCATCGATTCATCTTTGTGGTCATCGACTACTTCACGAAATGGGTAGAGGTCGCCTCATATGCTAACGTCACTAAATCGGTGGTTAGGTTCTTGAAGAAAGAAATCATTTGTCGATATGGAATGCCCGAAAGGATCATATCAGACAACGCGCTGAACTTAAACAATAGCACGATAGCAGGGGTTTGTAGCCAATTCAACATCAAACACCACAATTCATCACCGTATCGCTCAAAAATGAATGGGGCAGTGGAAGCAGCCAACAAAAACATCAAAAAGATAGTGGGAAAGATGACTGAGACTTACAGAGACTGGCATGAGAAGTTGCCATTCGCACTCTATGCTTATCGAACCTCCATTCGAACCTCTACTGGGGCAACGCCTTTCTCATTGGTCTATGGGATGGAAGCAGTCCTACCTATTGAAGTGGAAATACCTTCTCTCCGAGTATTGTCGAAGTGAAACGGATGAAGCTGAATGGATCCGAGCTCGATATGACCGTTGAACTTAATTGAAGAAAAGAGATTGAGGGCTATCCGTCACGGTCGAGATGTACCAAAAGCGAATGATGCGAGCCTACAACAAAAAGTTCTCCCAAGGGAATTCCACGAAGGGACCTTGTCTTTGAAAAAGATCCTTCCCATACAAAAAAGACCACGAGAGGAAATAGATGCCGAATCGGAAGGACCGTATGTGGTAAAGAAAGCTTTCTCGGGAGGTGCACTGATTCTGACAGAGATGGACGGGAAAAGCTTGCCCAATCCCGTGAACTCAGATTCAGTTAAAAGATACTTTGCTTAAAATAGAAGAAGCCAAGGTGAAGACCCGCAAAGGGCACTTTGAGACTTCAAAAAAAAAAAACGGAGAGGCCAAAGTGAAAACCCGCAAAAGGGCACCTTGAGACCAAAGGGCTTTTTGAGTTGAAAACCCGAAAAGGGTGGCTCAAATTTTGAATGGACACGTCGCGATCTCGCAGTGCCATAATCAACAGAAGAGGAAGTACGTTGCATATCGGGGCATCGACAAAATACTTCGAGTCTTCTAAACACATGTCGGGCTCAGAGCAGTCTTCTTGAACTTGTATATAGAAGCCCAATTGGCGATGTCTAAGGCGTCTGATCCATGTTGTTATTTTACCATTTTTTGGGTCCTTTTCTCCGTAAAAAAAAAGAGGGGATATATCCCCAATCAATTTTCTTTGTTTCATAGATAAATTCATTTTGATTCTCTTTGAAATCAATCTACTGTTATCCACCATTAACATGCTTTGCATTAAAAACAAATTGATGAACTAACAATTTCACAAAGGAAGGTTCCACGTATCACTTTGAAAATCTCTAGATAAAACAGGAAGTTGAAACAGAACATTTGTTTAGAACTTCCATGGACACAAGATGAAGACATTGGAGAAAAGGGGTCTCAATAAAGACCATTTCTATGAAGTTTCTCGCCCGATTCAGTAATTGTGGCAAGGGGAAATAATGTTGCTTGGTCATGTTTAAAAAGTAAGACAGACTAATTTTCGATAAGGAAAGATTCAAAAACCCTAAATGGTTGAGAGTCGAACAAACCAAGTCGAACATTCTTCAAGTAGGAGTTGTGACTCCCAGGGAAGACGGCTAGAAGTCAAGGCAGACCTGTGTTCTAAGGCCTAAAATAGGTTTCAAAATTTCCACAGGGGCAAGCCATTCATGCAAAAATGGTCACTGAGAGGGAAACAAAGATAAAACCTTGACAGACAAATGAGTGATAACACCTTAAATAGGAATCATACTCATAACATTCTGACTCATCATACTCATGGCATCCTAATCATTAGGCATAAGTATGTATTCATTCTCTGAGATCGTCCTTAAGAAGGACAAGTATGGTTGAGCGATCTCGTCTCCACGAGTTTGCGATGGGCGAGATCAAAGATAGCCGATTTGACCTTCTTGAAGTTGCAAGAAGCGGATCGAAGATATGATTTGACATTCACGAAGTTGCGAAGCGGATCGAAGACATCGGTCTGGTGATCCTTGAGTTTGTAAGGATCGATTGAAGAAAGCGATTTGGCGTTCACGAAGTTGCGAAGCGGATCGAAACTTCGGTCGATGATCCTTGAGTTTGCAAGGATCAGATTGAAGAAAGCAGATTTGACGTTCCCGAAGTTGCGGAAGCGGATCAAAGACTCGGTCGATGACCCTTGAGATTGCGGGGATCGGATCAAGATATGATTTGACCTTCTTGAAGTTGCAAGAAGCAGATCGAAGATAACAGATTTGACATTCCTGAAGTTGCAGGAAGCGGATCGAAGACATCAGTCTGGTGATCCTTGAGTTTGTAAAGATCAGATTGAAGAAAGCAGATTTGACGTTACTGAAGTTTGCAGGGATCAGATTTAAGAAAGTAGATTTGACCCTCCTGAAGTTGCAAGAAGCAGGTCGAAGATTCAATCTGGTGATCCCCGAGTTTGCTGGGATCAGGTTGAAGATAGCGGATTGGACATTCCTGAAGTTGCGGGAAGTAGGTCAAAGACATCAATCTGGAGGTCCCTGAGTTTGTAGGGATCAGATTGAGGATAGTAGACTTGGCGATTCGATGTTGCGAGGAGCAAATCGCGATGGCGGATTAAAATGAAAAATCCCATACCTCTGAAGTTGCGGCGATGGGGTAGATCGAACAACAAGATGCGATGGGACGAAATGAGGCTACAAGAGAAGTCGGGCTTAGCAGCCGGGCAAAATGGGTTTTGAAAATCTTTGCTCCATTCTCGTTACGATAATGAGCAAAGAGGGCAACATATGAGCCCATTTGCCCTACCTGCACTCCAACCAAATCCGGACCAACAAAACCCAAACCTGGACCCAAAATATTAAATTTTTTGAAAATTTAGGGTTTCAAACCCTAAATTTAACTCAAGGCCAAGACCTACCCCCTTGCTCTCCACAGTAGCATGACCCTCGACCCTCGACTTCACGCCTCTGTAACCACCATCGGCCACCGTCTTCACCTGCTCTCCTGCAAAAAGAAAAAACACGCAAGCAGAAACAAGGGCAGAAGAAGCAATGATGAAATATTTGTAAAGGCTATAAAAAGCCAACTTTGAACGCTGTAAAGGGACTTTTTTTGGATTGATATACAAGAGAATGGGAAGTTTTTAAACTAAAAAAAAAAGGGCAGTAGATTTAGGCAAAAAAAAGAAAAAAACAACCACACAAAGGGTTCGTTGAAAGCAAAACGTAAGAGGTAGGAGCTATTATTATTTTTTATTTTTTTCCATTTCTGAACTTTTAATTTTCATTCATGCATGAAATAACAAAAGCGCAAAAGAAGTAAACACGAAAAAAGAGAGGAAAAGTTACCATTTTTTTGAAATTTGACCACAGTAATACGGTGGCACGACAACGACGACGACGTCGTCGCGACCAAGTTCGTAGACCCTCCCACTGCAGAGAAAATAAAACCCAATCGGCTTTTTTTTGAAACGGAAGAAATGATTTTTTTAACCCAAAGGAGGCTTATATAACCAAATCAAAACGCAGCCTGCTTTTGGTAAGGCGTCAAAGCCCCAAACGACGTCATTTTGCCTATCCGACCCGATCGATCCGACCCGCCCTAGGATCCGCGTTTTTAATTGATGGGCTAATTGCCCATTTGGTCCTTCCGCTTTTTCAGTGCTTTATAATCAGGCTTTTATTATTTTAAAATCTCGCCCAAAATTTTATTTTCGTTTTCAATTTGGTCCCTTTTGTTGCTGCTCTTTGGGCCGGAGGGGTTATTTACGTATTCGGTCCCTCATCTTTCACGCGCATTCTCCAGAGACCCCTGAAGTCTGTTTTATTTGCAAATTAACCTCGAACTTTATTTTATTTATCATTTAGCTCCCCCAAATCACTGTTTATGTACAATTAGGCCCCAAAACTTCTATTTTTATGCAGTTTAGCCCTTTTTTTCAACTATTTTAATTTTTATTATTATTATTATCATTAATATTATTATTATTATTATTTACCATTACAATTATTTTATTACTCTATTATTAACATCATTATTATTTCTCTAACATTATTATTGATATTTCTATTAGTATTATTACTACTTATATTTATATTTATTTTCTTGGTTTAATACTATATTACTATTATTATGTTTATTACTCTTATTTAATATTATTGTTTTAAATACTATCACATATGTCATTATTTATCATTTTATTTTAACATTATTATTTTATTATTTTTTATTTATTATTACTATTATCTGTTATTATATTATATGTATATATTTTTTGTAATTTACCTTCATTTTATCATTATTTTCTTCTCATTAATGTCACCAATATTATTTTATTATTACCCTTTTCACTCTTAAACGTTATGATTTTTGTTATTACCATTATCATTATTATCATCATTTTATCATCAAATTAATTAAATTAGTATTATTACATATCATTATTAATTTTTGTGCAACCTAGCTTCGTAATTTATCCCATTTATTGAATTGTGTTGCATTAACCTTTGCTCGAGTCATCAAGTTTTTTTAAAATGATCATTCCGTATTAGTAATTCGAGTGAATCAAGCCCTAACTTACTGGGTTTCGATTTTTCTCGTTTAAGCTAAGCAACGGGATATTTCTTCTGAAATCGTATTTTAAATTTTAAAACTAAGATGCTCTATCTCGAATATTCGAAATGTCGCGCCCTAACTTACTGGACTCGACACCTAGACACTTCAAGATAAGCTTCTTTTTCTTCCAAAATAGAGGCAATATTCCTAATTTGGATTTTCGGGAAAACAAGCCCTAACTTACTGGGTTCTGATTTCTCGTTTAACAAATGACGGGAGATCCTCTTCAAATAAAAACCAAGCTTCAAAAGGCGAGCTTAGTTTCGGGAGTTTAAAGTATTGTGCCCTAACTTACTGGACGTGATGCTTTATCTCTTGAAAATAAGAGAGCCTTAATGTCCTTCCAATTTTGAAAATAAAAGCATTGTATTTTGAACCCTCTAAAGTTTTCAACAAATAGGACATCAATCAATCGGTTTGGTACCAATTTTGGGCGTGTCGAGGTGCTAATCCTTCCTCGCACGTAATCGACCTCCGAACTCGTTTTCTCAAAGTTCGTGGACCAAAAAGCACTGTTTTAGTAAATTAAATGTTTTATTAAAACAAAGGTGATCCGATCACACCAAATAAAGATCGGTGGCGACTCCCTTCCTTTTCTTTTTTTCAAAAAAATCGAGTCAACCGCGTCGTTTACTGTTTCCCTCGAAAAATGGTTACGACACCTTGTATGTTTGGTCACTTTTTTTTTAATTTCTTATTTCTAAAAAATTAATTTTATTGTTTTTCCTAATCAAAGAGAGGAAAATCTAGGGTTTTTAGGAAACAGAAAACATTTAAAAATGTGCTTTAAATTTTTAAAAGGATAATTCCATATTTGCCTAATATACTTTAATAAAATTTTCAATTTGAGATTTAAAGATTTTAAATATTAAAAAGATACTTGAGTCATTGTGCACTTACCATTAAAGGAATTAATGATGACTCGAGGGGACATGCTCACAAGAATTTGATTTTTAGAGTTCAAGAGTTAAAAAGTCGAGATTAAAATATTACTTTCAAGTAAATTCGAAGAGAAATAAATTTTGTTGCACATTCGTTAACTGGAATGACGAAAGATTTATTAATTGACACACAGATATTTTATAGGGCTCCCGTCACCGTGTTGGGACAGATAGCATGCATACGACCTCGATTCCAATTATTTCTTGCTAGATCATTAATCTTTTCTTGTTAAAAAGAAAATACCTGAGTCTAACTGATGGGACAGTACAATAGACCACAATTGTACTGCCACGTGGCATTTTTCTGCACAAGAAATTTAGCCAAGTTAAACTTAGGGACCTCTAAGAAAATTGTCCTTTTTTATCTAAATTAAATTAAAAAACAAAAACTCAATGTTTTTACACTGAAAAAAACTTTTTCATTCTATTTTTCTTTTCTTCTGTTTTTTCTTTTTGCTTCTTTCCTTCTCCCCTTTCTCTCTTCTCCTCCCATGAAAACCTTAGTCACCGCTGCTCTGTCCAACCTTCGATCGGTCGAATTTTCACATCGGCTTGAAGTTCCTTCCCTTCTCTTGCTTTCTACATGTGTTGATTTCTTAGTCTTGAAATTCGAAAGGTGAAGGTATGGCATTTGGCTACTAAAATCAGATTTGATGATTTTGAGAGTAATTTTTTAAAAAAAAATAGAAGCCCAAATCCAATCCAACAGCTTGAAAACCGTTGGCTAATGAAGTTTGGCGACGAATTGAGGCTCCGTCGTGGTGCTTGACGGTGATCGGACCTCATGCAAGTATGGATTTCTCTGTTTGACGGCGACCGGAATTGAGTTTCTCTGTTTGATGATGACCGGAGCTCATGCAATAGTGGTTTCATTGTTTGTTTTTGATATTTTCTTTCTTTATTTTTTGAAACTGGGTCTTGATGACTTTACTCGATTTCTTTTCAAATTTGTATTTTTTTTGAAAATTTTGGGGATAATTTTTGGATATGTTACTGCAGACGATGAAATGTGGGTTTGTTGTTGAATTGAGAAACGAGGTCCATTGTGGAGAGGATGAGAGGCAGGAGCAGTTGGGTCTTCCCACCAATCATGAGATTGAGAACCAAAACATGCTCAAAAAATTCATGGCATAGAATCCAAATTTTGACTTCACCAATGCTAGGATGATTTGGATGTAGATTATTTGTTCCTTGATTTTCAATTACTACGACTTTCTTAATTAGGTTTGTTCTTGTTTATTGTTTATTCGTGTTTCTCAATGAAAAGAAAACAAGATTCAGATCTTCCGAAAAAGAAAACAAGTTTTATTTGCCTAAGGGGAGGAAAATAAACAAAATTAATAGTTTAGGGTTATCATTTTTTAAAGTTATAAAATTTATTAACATTTTTTATTTTTAATTGCTTCGAAGTCCTTCCATTGATTTGGCTAATCGTTTTTTTTTGCAAAAATATCATGTCATACTATACCGCCAGGTACCTTTTAGATACATCGTTGAATTTTTTTTTTGGAAATGAAAATATCTAAAATTAGAAAATATTAAAACTATTTAAAAATAATTTTAAAAATTTAAATTTAATTCCTTGTTTTTAATAGGGTAAAATACCTAAAAATACTAAAAAAATAATTTATTTATGGAAAATGGTCAGTTTTAAAAATATTTACGAAAAAGGGCCGTTTCATCTCAAAACGCATCCATGTCAGCGCGTTTTGAGAGGATATGCTAACAAAGCGCGCCCTTGGGAATGCACTTTTGCCACATCAGCACAAAGCACGCTGACGAGGATGCGCTTTGCTGATGTGGCAAAAACGCGTCCCCAATGACGTGCTTTAGCTCGTGTTTTTTTTTTAAAAATTATTCTCGAATTTTAATTTTTTAAAAATTTACGAGAATAAATCTTTATAAAGGCTCAAAGTGACAACACCAATTTTTTTAAGGTGTCATCAATTAATAAAGAAATAGAACTTATAAAAGAAATCTTTATATAGACCCAAAGTCTCATTTCCTTTGTTTTCTTGAGGAAAGTGGGATATAAGATATGTGTATATATAGACTCATAATAGTTTTGCAGCTTGTTCCTAAACAATGTAGGATTCCTTCCTCTTTTAACTAACAACATGAAATGACATGCTACACTATATTTGATTTTTTTTTTACAAAACAATTACTCTTTTTTATATTTTGTTAACATTTTCTTATATTATAAAATTATGTTTTGAGATCTTTAATCTTGTTGCATTTTAGAATTGTTGTATTTTAATCTTATATTATAAAATTATGTTTTACAAAACAATGAATTCTTTTCTTTGTATTTTCTCTCTTTTCATGTGGCTGAAAATCTAGTATAAACTATGAATTTAAGATAAATGATAAGCAAATTTTAATTTTTTGAGCATTACAAAGGCTTTATAAAATGATTGGGTGATATTTACATCAAATGACACTTTTCTTTGGTGTTTCTTAAAGGGGTAATCTACTCCATTGTTCACTGCCTATATGAAAAATCCTCTTTTTCCTCTTCTGTCTCACATTTCAACACAACAATGAAGGAATATATCCTTGTTCACTTCAATTTCTTAAAGCTTCTTCTTTGAACTGTTTAGTTGATATACATTTAATTTCATTTTTGTTGATTGGAATTTGAAGGTTAAAGAAGAAATTGAGAAGCTGAAATACTTGGCATTTCTGCAACTAGCCATCATCCATGTGATTTTGTAATATATATATAAGAAGAAAAAGAACACTGCTAATTGATGTATCTAAGACAAGAAAAAGATAGCATTAAAAGGGTATATATATATATATATATATATATATAAAGAAAAAGAAAGATGAAAAAAAAACCAAACTTGCATATGATTGCATACTAAATCAAAACTTGAATGAAAAAGACTGCTCTTCCATCTTGAAAATAAGTTTAAAGACATGTGGGTCATTTTAATCTCT
Organism: Gossypium rotundifolium; assembly: GCA_025506655.1. Classification (NCBI taxonomy): domain Eukaryota; kingdom Viridiplantae; phylum Streptophyta; class Magnoliopsida; order Malvales; family Malvaceae; genus Gossypium; species Gossypium rotundifolium. The sequence continues at coordinate 133,633,260 of CP106722.1, forward strand.
TTCACTTAACAGTTTTCTTACAGACCTTGCATTCGTCTTTATAACCTATAAACATCAAACTTAACTACACTTTACTACCGCTAAAAGCAGATCAAACTGGACCAAAATTGGTTGTGGTAGTTAAGAAAATGCAATTAAAAAAAGGTTTTAGTTAGAAATAAGACCAAGAAAAGGGTTGGGATTGCAAAAAATATATTTGAGTTGTTTTGTTTCTTGTTTTTATAATATAAGAAAATGTTAACAAAATATAAAAAAGAGAAATTATTTTGTAAAAAAAATTCAAATATAGTGTAGCATGTCATCTCATGTTGTTAGTTAAAAGAAGAAGGAATCCCACATTGTTTAGGAACAAGCTGTCAAACTATTCATGAGTCTATATATACACATATCTCATATCCCACTTTGCTCAAGAAAATAAGGGAAATGAGACTTTAGGTCTATATATAGATTTCCTTTGTAAGTTATATTTCCTTATTAATTGATGACACCTTAAAAAAATAGTGTTGTCACTTTGAGCCTTTATAAAGGTTTATTCTCGTAAATTTTTAAAAAATTCGAGAATAGTTTTTTTTTAAAAACACGGGTTAAAACGCGTCATTGGGGACGCGTCCTCGTCAGCGCGCTTTGTGCTGATGTGGCAAAAAAAGTGCGTCCCCAGGGGCGCGCTTTGCTGGCATATCCCCAAAACGCCTTGATGTAGACGCATTTTGGGGTGAAGCAGCCTTTTTCCGTAAATATTTTTGAAATTGGCCTTTTTCCATAAATAAGTTATTTTTTTAGTATTTTTGGGTATTTTACCCTTTTTAATCCATTTATTTTAGGATAAATTATCAAAATATTTACTTTTGTTTGTCTCAAGTTATATTTAAGTTATTTATATTTGATATGTTATATTTTAGCCATTTATATTATCGTGTTATAACATTTTAGTTACTAAGCATTAATTGTCATTAATAGTGTAACGATAAACCGATGTGGCACATTAAATCATTATTAGAACAAAAATTTAAGTTAAATTATACACTTGATTTCTATATTTTTTCATTTTAAACAATTTAATTTTTTCTTTTATTTTTTAAACTTTTTCTTTATTTTCTATTCTCTTCTTCTTCTCTCCCTGTTTTCTTTCCTTCTTCATTTCTTTTAACATAATTTTTATATTTTCTATTTATTAAAACAAGTTCATATATTTTTATTTTTGAACAATTTAATTTTTTCTTTTTTCTTTTTTATTTTCCTTTTCTTTCCCTTTATTTTTTTCTTCTCATATTATTCATTGTAGAAATATAATATTTGTCTACCAAATAAACTAAATCTTTATTTCTTTCACATGATTCTTAAATTGAATTTCACTCCCAACTGAAAATTAATTATTCTTAATCAAATCTTGATTTGAATATAACCTAATTTTAAAACTAAAATTGATCTAACTAATCAACATAAAAATCATATCTTAATCAAATCTAAACATAAATTGAATTAATTATATTCAAAGCAAATTTTTCCATTTCTAAACTTTTACAGAATCGTATATATTATTTCTTTTATTTTATTTTATTTTTTGATGAATAAAATTAAACAAACGATAAAATTAATCTAAATTTTCTTAGATATTCCAAGCAAGCTTGATTGGATGTCGAGCATGGATGAACCAAAGAGAGAAATGGAGCATCGAACCAAACTGATTGGGGTAAAGTTGAGGGTAAATTTCGTATGGTGGTCGTTTTAGTCATTAAGAATATAGAACTCGTTTGAGGAATTCGTGAAACAACATAATTTCGAGAGGACAATAACGTTGTAGATAAGATAGATAAGGTCATAGTGGGGATTGGTTAGGATGTTAATGGAATGGGCTCGGGCAGTGGTGGAGCCAAGGGGGCTTAGCAGGTGCCCAATCCTCCTAAAATGAAAAAATTTCTATTTAGACCCTTTATACTTTATAAAATTTTAAATTAATAATAGTAAAATTACACATCGACCCCCAAAATAATAAAAATTTGATTTAATCATTTAAAAATTATAAAGATATAGACTATTAAAATGGTGAAATTACATTTTTACTATCATAAAAATATACAATTTAATTTCAGCTCCTAATTTTTTTTTTGCCTCCACCACTAGGCTTAGGAAACTTTGTTGAGCGTGGACTGCCATAAGTCACGATTGACGACGTCTTAGAGTAAGGCGAGCTTGTGGACTAGGTTATTGAGAGATCCAAATTGGTTCATTAAAACGAGATGGATGATGATGGTTTGTAATTGTGGGGGTGAGAATATGCGAAACAAGTTTTATTTTGGTTTCAACTTTCGCCTTTTCTTTTTTCATAAACATAAAAAAAGTTAATAAATGAAAAATATAAAAAATCTACGTTAAAGGAGATATAGAAGGGAGGGAAACAGAGAGAGAGAATGAAAAAAAAGAAAAAAAAGAAGAAGTTAAAAGAACATAAAAGAAAAAATTGTTCAAAATGAAAAAATATGAGGACCAATTGCATAATTTAACATGAAATTTTTGTTTGAATTGATGATTTAACGTGCCACATCAGCTTACTGTTATACCGTTAACTGCAACTAACGGTTAAATGACTAAAATTTTATAACACGTTAACATAAGTGACTAAAATATAACTTAAAATAAATAAAAATAACTATTTTAACAATTTACCCTTGATTTTATTTCTCATATTTTTACGATAAAAAAATTAACATCAAACATATCTTTATGATTTCATTATTAAAAATAAATTTTATTTTTATTTATATTTTCAAAACTAAATTAATATTGAGTTTTTTCAAAAAATTACGTAAGTTTTATAAGAATTATTTGAATTTATTGTAGAAAAACTAGACTTTCAAAATAAAACTTAGATTTCTTATTTATAGTTAAATAACTTAATTTTTAGTAATTTTTAAAATAATAAAAGAAATTCAAAAAAAAGATGTCGATTGATATTTTGTTGATATGTATATTATTACTAATACAAGAAGATATGAGTTTGAATATATTAAAATTCATTAATTTTTATTTATGAGTTAGAAAGTGAATATAAATAATTTTAAGTATTGTATTACGATCAAAATTTATATTGAAATAGGGAAAATAAATTTTTAAATGAATGATTAAAATGTTAATTAAATAACAACAAGCGATTAAAGCAAGAAAACAATTTAACAATATTATTTAAAAATTTTACTAAATTTAGAGATTAATTAAATAGTTTATCCGAGCGTAAAATACAAACGATTAGGCCACCGAAAAAAATGGTATCTTTTCCCTTTTTTTTCTTTCTCTCTCCGACAATCGAATTCTAGAAAGAGGAAAAACAAGAAATTAGTAAAAAGAGTTCAGGAAAAAAAAAAACTAGAAAGGCTTGAAATATTCAACAATGGCGGTTCCTAGGGTTTCTAGGGTTTTGTGATCAATTCCTTTAGAGTATCAATGGAAATGCCCGGACGAAGATCTAATTACTCTCTTCTTAGCCAGTATCCCGACGACCAGTACACCGTGTCCATATCAGGAGCTCCGCCTCCCTATTACGATTCACTTTCAAGCGAAGCCACCAGTAATAAGAACAAAGTGAAATCAGAGAGAGGTTTAACTGATTGGGATCAGAGTCTCAGTCAGAACCAAAACCAGAACCAGCTACAAGCAAATCGAATCTGTGGCGGCGGTGGGGGAGGGAATACTTTTGCTTCGTCGATCAGTCTTCAACGGCAATCGAGTGGAAGTAGCTTTGGTGAGAGCTCTTTATCGGGAGATTATTATGTGCCGACCTTTTCTACGACGCCCGCTAACGAGATTGATGGGTTCGTTTATGGTCACGATGGGAGCTGTGAGCATGTGGATTTAAGAACGAAAATTGGGGGTTCGTCCTCTGGAAAAAGCTGGGCGCAGCAAACGGAGGAGAGTTATCAATTGCAGTTGGCGTTGGCTTTGAGGCTTTCTTCGGAAGCTACATGTGCTGATGACCCGAATTTTCTGGGTCCGAATTCGGATGATTCTGCTGTTCGGGGAACTAGCTCTAGCTCCGCCTTAGCTGAGATAGTTTCCCACCGGTTCTGGGTATATTTCTAGTGGATTTCTTTGTTCATTTCACTATTAGCTTGTTTAAATTAACTTAAATGAACAGTAAGGCTAGGAGATTGAAGGAATATGCATAGGCAAATATAACGGTCGTGATAGTGAATGGATTTACTTTTTAGATGATTCCAAATATCTGTTACGAGATGAACTGGATGTTGTGAGTGAACTCTTACATTTTGTTGTGAACTCTGAATGATTCATAGGATAGGATGTGACAAGTTGGTTGGTCAAGAGTAGGTTTTTATTGGTTCGGGCTTAGAGTAGTATTCTATTGGTTCGGGTTTAGAACAAGCTTGTCGATTTATGGCAATATTATTTTTACATTTGGATCTAGTATGTATGAGTTGGCAATCAGAATCTATATGGATAAAATTTATAGTGGGATCTCAAAAAGCAAGCAATTTCTACTGGGCCTTTATCCCTTTTTGGTTCAATAGGGTTTTTATTAGTTCGAACTTCTAGTTGTAGGAAGTTGTATGACAAATGCTCCTCTAGGGTCTTTAAATTCTGCAGGTGGCGTAGCTACCAGATCAATGCAGTTACTTAAAGTAGTAAATTACTAAAAAAATTAATACATAAGATAAATACAATAATAGATAAAACGAGATCGACTTTGCCCCTAGATATTTTATACTTTCTCCCACAAAAACATTTGTAATGCTTACTCCAATTGTAATTCCATCGATTACTTGCCTATCAAAAAATGAGTTAATTCTGCTAATCTGAACATTTGGAGTGGGGATGATTATTATTATTATTGTTGTTAATTTTGTGAATGGTGAGTTCTTTTATTCTGATATTGGCAAGCTTATGTATTTTAAATGTGGGTACAATGGGAGTATATAGCTGCAAAGCACCTGAATTTCATGTGTGGAAACTAGGATTTGCTGTTTCAGGATTTGGGTGATAAAAAATTTGAACTTTAAATATCCTGCTGTTTCAATGTTTTTGTGCATCAGGTGAATGGCTGCTTATCATACTTTGAGAAAGTTCCTGATGGGTTTTATTTAATTCATGGAGTTAACCCATATGTCTGGACCATGTGCACTGATTTGCATGAACATGGTCGAATTCCAACGATCGACACTCTAAGATCTGTTGATCATGTTGTTGGTTCACCAATAGAAGCGATATCAGTTGACCGAAGAAGTGATCTTGGCTTAAAGGAACTCCAAAATAGAGTCCATAACATTTCTTGTAGCTGCATAACCACAAAAGAAGTTGTTGATGAGTTAGCAAAGCTTGTCTGTAGTCGCATGGGGTGAGTTCTCGACACCATTAATGCACAAAATTTCGACATTCATGCAATTTCTATGCACCTTGGTGATGAATTGTTTTATTTCAAATCGAAGGGGTTCATCTGCAACTGGAGAGGATGATTTACTTTTGTATTGGAGGGACTGCAGTGATGATTTAAAAGATTGCTTAGGTTCAGTTGTGGTTCCTATAGGTAGCCTGTCTGCTGGCCTTTGCAGACATCGAGCTTTATTATTCAAAGTAAGGTCCTAAATTTTTATGGTGTTCTCATTTCAGCAAAGGGTTTTGGAAGTACTTTTTACTTTAGTTAGTTATCTTTTTTTGCCTTCACCACTCCTTGGTGAAGCAAGTTTCCGGTTAAATGTGTTGCCCTTTGAAGGGGAAAGGATTTATTCACATTCAAATATGACTTATCCAGGTGCTAGCTGACACAATTGATCTGCCATGTCGAATTGCAAAGGGATGCAAATATTGTAAAAGAGATGATGCTTCCTCCTGCCTTGTTCGCTTTGGGCATGACAGGTATTTTATATCTGCACCATGGTATTTGGTTGTTAATTATCTTCATTCCTGTTTCCTTTATATTCTTAAATTGTCATTCTTTTACTAGGATTTTTCAAAGATGACAATATTTTGCTGACAAAAGAACCTTGCATTTTCTATTGATGTTGTTTTTCATGTAGAAACTGAACAATTTCAAACAATAATTGCTTAATTCTATCTGCTATTCCTCTTGCTTGGTAGTGCTGCGTTTGCATCTTGTGGTTCTTTCTTCCTATTGTGGGCAACAGTTTGTGAAAACTGCCTAACTTATCTTAGTTAAAGTTTTCTATATACAAGTGGTCTCATGAAGCCAGTCTGATGGGGAACAACCATCCAAGTTCTAGCAGGATGTCTATCCTAGACATAAATTTAGAAGGGTTTCATTCACTAGTGGAGATGGACTTTATTTTCTCATGGGCTAAAACCAGCATATATATATATATCTAGGTTTCATGTTATTTGGAGATTGGATTTGATTATTGAATGACTTCGATATTGAGAATGATTGGATATATTATTATTCTGGATAACTTTTCTTACTTCATGGTTTTGGTGATTTCAGGGAGTATCTAGTTGATCTAATTGGGAACCCAGGTTACTTATGCGAGCCCGATTCATTGCTCAATGGTCCATCTTCCATCTCAATTTCTTCCCCATTGCGCTTTCCACATCTCAAACCAGCTATACCTGCCATTGATTTCAGGTCATTGGCCAAACATTATTTTTCGGACTGTGAATCACTTAATCTTGTATTTGATGATGCTGCATCAGGTAAATTTTCAGCTATTATCTATATAAAGAGCTTTATTGGATGTGCCTTATCTGCTTTGAGATTTTAGGCTTTAGTCTATCATTTGGCTCGAAGTCTGCAGTTTCTTTTGCTCATCTGCTTTGGAATGCTGGAAAGCTTTTCATATTTATTGAAGTGCCTTCATTGCATATGCTGTTAATCAAAGATGAAGTGCAGTGATCCCAGCCATTATAAATTTTTTTTTGCATCTTCACTGATAGATGATTACATCTCTAACTTATCTGCTTCTTATGGATCTTGCTACTGAAATTTTTTGCACGGGCTTTTCAATTTTGTCCAAAAATATTAATCCTAGATCCAAATGAAGGTGTTGTCATATTGAAAACTTGAAGTGATCCTGGCAATTATTTATGTGAACAAACATTAACAGATAAACTGGTTTTGATATTGTTAATTGCTTCTTTTATATCATTGTTGAGGGTGCTATTTCTGTATCCATAACGCATTGTAGGATTGAGTAATTCTGTATTTTCTCATATATTGATACAATAGAACATATTTACATTTTATACAAACTATATATCTCTAATTTAGGAAACTCTAAGATAGGAAAGAAAACTAATAGAGATATAATCCCTTAGAATAAGAGATTGTAAATATCTACGAATCCCTTGACTAAGGAATAATGATTCTCTGAATCCCTTTAATAAAGGGATGATAATTCCTACATTCCCCTCAAGTGGTGAATATACATTGTATAATCCCGACTTGAATAAGAATTTATGTAAAAGAGCTTTGGCGAGCCTTAGTGAGAATGTCGCAATCTATCCTTCGAAGGAATGTAGGAAAGAGTGGTCGTCCTTTTGTTGACTTGGTCGACAATAAAATGCCTATCAATCTCCACATGCTTTGTTCGGTCATGTTGGATGGATTCTTGGCAATCAATAGCGATTGATTATCACACAAGACTTCAAAGTGATCCTCCGATTAGTGTCAAGTTTTTTAGTAATTTAAGTAGCCAAATTCCTTCGCATATTCCCAAAGCTAGTGCTCTAAATTCAGCTTCAGCACTACTTCTTGGAACAACAGATTGTTTTTAACTTCTCCAAGTTGTAAGGTTACCCCAAACAAAAGTGCAGTAGCCACTAGTGGATCTTCTTTCAGTGAGGTCTCGCCCAACTAGAGTCTGTAAAAATCTCTGTCTTGTGTCTTCTTGAACATTAAGCCGTGTCTTGGACTTTTCTTCAAGTACTTGAGAATTCTGTTTGCTGCTGCCATATCCTCTTCATTAGGAGTAGTCATGTGTTGATTTATCACATTTATAGGAAAGGCTATATTTGGCCTCGTCAAGGATAAGTAAATAAGTTTCCCAACTAATCTCTGAAATTTCTCTCTATCTATTAAAGACCCATCTTCTTTGTTGAATCTCAAATTTGCCTCCATTGGTATATCAGTTGGCTTACAACCAAGAAAACCAGTTTCTTTGAGTAAATCAAGTACATACTTTCTTTGATTAATCACAAGTTTTTCTTTTGATCTGCCACCTCCATTCCTAGGAAATATCTTAGCTTTCCCAAGTCCTTGGTTTCAATTTCTGCTTAATGACTCCTTCAAGCTCGCCGATTTCTTCCTCATCATCTCCAGTAAGAATTATGTCATCAACATACACTATTAGGATAGATTTCTTATTTGTAGAAGTTACCTTGATGAAGAGTGTATGATTGGCTAGGGACTGCTTGTAGCCGTTTTTAAGGATGACTTTAGTGAACCTCTCAAATCAAGCTCTGGGTGATTGTTTTAACCTGTATAGGGACTTATTGAGCTTGCATACCTTGTTGTTACCTTCAACAAACTTTAAGCCAGGTGGAAGTTTCATATAAACTTCTTCCTCTAGTATGCCATTAATAAATGCATTTTTTACATCAAGTTGGTGTGATTTCCAATCGCAATTTACAGCCAAGCTTAGGAGTACTCGAACAGTGTTAAGCTTTGCCACAAGTGCAAAAGTTTCTGTAAAATCTATCCAATATGTTTGAGTAAAGCCTCTAGCCACTAGTCTAGCTTTGTATTGTTGGATGCTTCCATTGGAGTTGTACTTTACAAAGAAAGATCCACTTTACCAACTTTAAGAAAGATCCACTTATGACCTTTCTTCCTTGAGGAAGGTGCAGAATCATCCAAGTGGCATTTTTCTCTAGAGCACAAATTTCCTCTTCAAGAGCCCTTCTCCATTTGGGATCCTTTAGAGCTTCAGCTATGCTTGTGGGAATTTGTTCTTTATCCAAGGTTGCTGTAAATGCTTGAAAATAAGGCATCAATGAATTATAGCCAGCAAATTTTTCAATAGGATGCTTGGTGCATTGTCTAACCCCTTTTCTAATAGCAATAGGAAAGTCATCTAGAGTAGTAGACTTATTGATTTCTTCTTCCATTTCGGCAGATGAACCCAAATCCAATTCTCGACAAGAATCAGATTGCAAAACAGTCTCAGGGATGTTTTTTTTTCTTGTATAGACACGAAGCTGTTTGGGTGGTGATATTTGTTGAAGACTTTTAGTAGGAGTAGGTGTGTTTAGAGTAGGAGTGGGTGAGTTAGGGATAGATATTATAGGAGAATCAGTTTGAGGTAAAGGGAAAAATGGTGGCAATTTTGAAGGTTGAGAATGAAAATTAAGAGGAGATACCTGATTTGGCTGAAAATCACTCCGTGTCTCCCCCTGAATTTTAGCCTGAGTGAAATAGGGATCCTGTTTATAAAAAGTGATATCCATAGTGGTAAAAAATCTTTTTGAAGGAGGATGATAACATTTATATCCCTTCTTAAGTGAAGAATATCCAACCAGTACACATTTTAAAGACTTAGGGTCTAACTTGGACTTATTAGGAGTAATATTTTGGATAAAGACAGGGCAGCCAAGAATTTTAAATGGCAGAATTGAAGAGATAGGCTTAAAATGAGGAAAATGCTTCAAAAATATAGATTGAGGTGTTTGGAATTTCGGCATTCGCTTGATTAAATAGGTGGCCGTTAATAAGGCTTCTCCCCACAGATATTTAGGAACATTGGCAGTGAACAGAAGGAACAAGTAACCTCTAGGAGGTGCCTATTTTTCCTTTCGGCAATGCCGTTCTGTTGTGGGGTTCCAGCATAAGAACTAAGCTGAACTATGCCCTTTTCCCTGAAAAAATTACCCAAATATCTAGCAGAACCTTCACTGCTATTATCAGACTTAAAGAGCTGGATTTTAGACCCAAATTGAGTGAGAACCATGTTATAAAATTGCTCAAAAATACTAGCAGTTTCAGATTTATCTTTTAGCAAATAAGTCCAAATTATCCTACTGTGATCATCAATGGAAGTGATAAATCACTTATAATTATCAGCATTCTTCACTCGAGAAGGGCCTTAAAATATCACTATGGATCAAAGCAAAAGGATGAGAAGGCTTGTATGGAGAAGGAAAATAAGACGATTTAGTATGTTTGGCAAGAGAGCAAACTTTGCAAGAAAAAGAGTTGGGCCTTTTATTAATGAATAGATCAGGAAACAATTTTGTAAGGTATTGAAGACTAGGATGGCCTAAACGAAAGTGCTATAACATAACAGTATCAACTATATTTAAAGTTGTTAAAGATTTGGAGATCTCGGTTTTAGTAGAGGAAGGGAGGATGTAGAGACCATTTTGCAAGGTAGCCTTACCAATCATCTTCTTCGAGTTCAGTGCCTGCAAAGTACAATTAAGACCGTTAAAAATTGCGGAACATTTCAATTCCATGGAAATTTACTTACGAAAATAAGATTGCAAGCCAGATTTGGTACAAATAGAACATTTTTAAGTGCTATCTGTTCATTGAGAACAACAATGCCATGTCCTTCTATTTTGCACTAGTAACCATCAGCTGTTTTGACAGCTTTATCAAATGTTTGGAAAAAAATTGTGAAACAAGGACTTATTACCAGTCATATTATCTGTAGCACCCGAATCGAGGATCCAATTAAGAGTGAACTGTGAGGAAAACAATGCTGTAGAGGAAGGGTTACCTTCTGGTTCTTTCATGACCAGATTACCCGCACTAGACCTTTGAAACTTTTCAAACAGTTTTTGAAGTTCAACAATCTGCTCCTTGGTGAAGTTGGTGATAGATGTGGCAGCGGCAAGACTTGATTTATTATCCCTAGAGTTCTTTGACTTCCAGTCCTGAGGCTTACCATGAAGCTTCCAACACTTTTTCTTGGAGTGGCCAGGCTTATTGCAATGATCACCAAGGTCTCCCCCGCTTAGAAGAGGGAGATGATTGATGTGTAACTAAGGCAGATCCTTTAAGAATTGAATCCGTTTCATCAAGCAGCATGACACTCCTTCGACTTTCTTCCTTCTTGACCATAGAGAAGACCTCTCGAAGGGAGGGAAGTGGAGAAATAGCCAAGACCCTCTTGCGAACCTCGTCCAACTCCTTGTTTAATCCTTTTAGAAATTGGAATAGCCTTCTTTGAGTGACAATTTGCTGATAAAGTGCAGCATCCCTTGGAACTGCCTAATCATGTTGTGCGTACAAATCTAATCGCTGCCAAAGAGCGGTAAGGGTATTGTAGTAGAGGGTGACGTGCATGGTGCCTTGCTTAAGAGTGGCTGCTTGATTTTCAACATGATACAATTCGGCAATGTTATCATTGTTGGAGTAGGTTTTACGGACAACACTCTAGATTTTAGCAGTTGTGTTGTAAAGGAGAAAATTTTTGCTTATACTTGGGGTCATGAAATTAAGTAGCCAAGTCATAACTTAACCATTGTCACGCATCCACTTAGCAAAACCAGTGTCAGGCACAACAGGCTGCTTGATTTCACCAGTAACATAGCCCAATCTATCTCTTCTCAAGAGAAAAATCTTAATCCATGGACAACTCTAGAAAATTGTTGCCATTTAATCTATGGCGGTGATATTCGAGACAGATTTGAGTCCGATTGAGCATCGAACCAGAAAAATTTTCGGATTTGAGGTAATCTCCGAGTAGGAGAAGGATATGTAGAAGAAGAAGTTTCGACATGGTCTAGGGTGGAAAAGAATCGGAACCTAATCTGAGACAATGTAGAATTCAGAGTAATTCTCTGTATTTTCTCATATATTGATACAATAGAACATATTTACATCTTTATACAAACTATATCTCTAATTTAAGAAACTCTAAGATAGGAAAGGAAACTAATAGAGATATGATCCCTTAGAATAAGAGATTGTAAATATCTGCAGAATCCCTTGATTAAGGAATAATGATTCCTATAGAATCCTTTTAATAAAGGGATGATAATTCCTACACACATCAGATGTTTGCGACTTAAAATTGATGCCTTTTATAGGGATTTAGTAATATCTTAATTTTACAAGGTTAAGCTTGTGTTTATTCATCTTGTATGCAAGTAAGCTATAGTTGCTTGTCATTTCAGGCACTTTTGTGGATGAAGAAAAGAACCTTGGTAACATTGGCACAGACAGAAATAACCTTGTGCAGATGTCGAGTAATATGAGTGATGTCTCACAGTTGCCCCTACGTAATATTGCTAGGCCACCTGCTCATGATAGAGATTCACAACATTTGCAGTCTATAATTAGTTCAAAGAACATTATTAAAGATCCTTTAAAGCGCATCCCTCCTCTAGGGCATAGAGATGTCCCAGATCTAATCTTGTCAGACCCAATTGAGGATTCTACCAAGGATTCAAGTTTTGCTAAGGGAAATCAACCTGTTCCCAGCAAAAAAGGTAGAGAACTTGTCCTCGAGGTTGACGATTTGGACATTCCATGGGGTGATCTTGTTTTAAGAGAGAGAATTGGTTCTGGTATTTTCTTGTCTTTCTTAAGTAACATGTATATTTTTAGCAGGATAGCCTACTCAGACTATATTCCTTGGTCATAATTCATGTTTTGGTTTGGACTTGGTTCTTTTCAGGTTCTTTTGGAACTGTCCATCGTGCTGAATGGAATGGCTCGGTAAGAATCCTTTTGTTTATTTATTATTGTTACAAGGATAATGTCAAATGTTATGGAAGTTCTACTCTTTATATCTTTTGTGCTGCATATTGTTTATTGTCAACATCTACTTCTTGTATATCAGAACCCTAGTTGTCTTATGGAGATTCTGGGGCCTATTTTGTTTGTGCTCTTCCTTGGGAATGAGAAAATGACAACAATCATTGATATATATTTGACAAATGGAAGTAGATAGATTCCTTAGTGACCTGTACTATATCTGTGAAATTGCAGAATTTGTTGTCTTTTGATTCTAGGAGATTGGGTATTTAACAATATATTGAACTTTTAGATTTTCTAGTATGTGTTAAATTTTATCTGTGCTGTTGATAATTCCTTTCTATCCAAATCACTTTTTTTTTTCTTTTGTTTTAATGACAGGATGTAGCTGTGAAAATTCTCATGGAACAGGACTTGCATGGTGAGCGCTATAAAGAATTCTTGAGTGAGGTATGTGTTGCGTGACATTCTGAACAACTTTGTTACTGAGATTAAGGAAACATCAGTTTCTCATTCATGTTCTTGATATTATGTGTACTTTCACCTCAATCATTTGTTAGGTTGCAATAATGAAACGACTACGGCATCCAAATATTGTTCTTTTTATGGGAGCTGTTACCCATCCCCCCAACTTGTCCATAGTTACAGAATACTTATCAAGGTTTGTTGCTTCCTGTTTCTTCTTATTTATTTTCTTGGCAGGAGAGGGGGTTGGCAAGGGAAATACCCCTTTGTTTGCATTCCTTCAGTTGAATAAAGAAGATGAGAAAAGAATTTTGTTTACTAATGTCTGCCTTTTAGAGTTTTGAACTGTTAAGTGGACTAAAAACTTGACTCTAATTTGCAGAGGTAGCTTGTATAGGCTTTTGTGTAAGCCTGGTGTAAGGGAGGTGTTGGATGAGAGGCGTCGCTTGAATATGGCTTATGATGTGGTGGGTTGCAAAGGGTTTACTTTCTTTTGTTCTTTATTTTCCAATTTCTAATATGTCGTCTTTATATTTGTTAATGTTATGGTCTAAATCACCATCTTTTTTTTACACACAGGCAAAGGGAATGAATTATCTTCATAGACGCAATCCCCCTATTGTTCACAGAGATTTAAAATCTCCAAATCTTTTGGTTGACAAAAAATACACAGTGAAGGTGAGTCCCAGAATGCTGCTGCTGTGCCTCAAAGAGCATAGTGTTATCTCCTAATGATTGTCATATGAAGCATAAAAATTTTTCTGTTTCAGTTTATGTATTTTTATGGAGTAAATGCTAAGTGATTGACTTCTTTGTCCTTGTACTGATAATGGAATCGAAATAGTTCTCTAGCCGTATAATGTCACTGCACTTGTTAAAAATAGCCACAGGTTTTTACTATTGAAAATGCTTCTCAACTACTTTTTCTAATATCCAGCATTGTGTATAGTTGGAGCCAGCCACATTTACTTTTCTTTGCTGCTTTGTTTGTAATTATATCCATTGCTCTCTTAATGCAAATTTCTCTCAAAAGTTCACAGAATTCTTCCTCACATTTCCTGGTCTGTACATTCAGGTTTGCGATTTTGGTCTTTCTCGTTTGAAGGCAAACACATTTCTTTCATCCAAATCAGCAGCTGGAACTGTATGCTAAACTAGTTTCTAATAATATTTTTGCTATTTCTATTTGATTTACCATAGGTCACTGTTTATGCTGTAAAGTATTAACAAATACATCTATTTTTATATTAGCCTGAATGGATGGCTCCAGAAGTTCTTCGTGATGAACCATCGAATGAGAAGTCCGATGTATACAGTTTTGGTGTAATATTGTGGGAGCTTGCAACATTGCAACAACCATGGGGCAACTTAAATCCAGCACAGGTTTGTTAATAAATTATAGATTGTCCCCTCAAATATCTCATTTGCTAATGATTTTAGCTTTTATGAGCTTAACAAGGAGCATATTAAATCTTCACTTAAAGGAGATAATAATCTGATGGCAAATAAATTTTTTCTTGAAGAGGAGCAAACCAGTTTTGTAAGCTTCCTTGAATATTGCATGCTTGAATGCCATTTGAAAGAAGAATCCCATGGGTATCTTCATCCTGAATATAGGCATCCCATGTTCAGATAAAGTTTGTTTATTTAACTTGATGTTTGTAAATGTGCCTCTGAAAAAGGTGTGAAGGGAAGCTCATTACAAAAAGCAGGAGTTCTTTAAATTTTTGCAGCTTGCAATGAAGTAGCTAAGTTTGCACTTTGTGGACCAACATACCCCTCAATGAACATTAACTATTGATATGTCTGGACTTTTGTCTAACTTACATAATTGGGTTTGAGATTCGGGTTTTTACTTATTTTTTTACATAATTGTCGGGCAATGATAATCTTCTGGAGCTTAATTCTAACAAACATAGCCCAATGTAAATGGTATTGTAGGTTGTAGCAGCTGTTGGTTTTAAGGGCAAAAGGCTTGATATTCCTCGTGATTTGAACCCTCATGTGGCTGCCATAATTGAGGATTGCTGGACCAAGTAAGTAGAAAAGCTTTTGTGATATGGAGTCTGCTATGCAAATTTTCCTCTTTCCCCAGTGTCATTGTTGATTTTATTGCAGTGAGCCCTGGAAACGCCCGTCATTTTCCAATATCATGGAACGGTTGAAATCGTTGATTAATAAACCTTCGACCCCTCAACCAGGGCGTGCTGACATTCCAGTGCATACCTGAATGGTCAGAATTCCTGTTATTTCGTCTTCTTGCACATAATACAGCATTCTTTTTGACATTATATGCGGTGGAAGGATACATGCTGTTAAATAGTTTAAGGTACAATCCTTTAAACATGCTTCTGCATCCTAGGCATACTGTCTACTTTAGGATTCTTTTCGATAGTGAGGTCATTGTTAGCTTTAGAGTAGATTTCACAATCAGCAAATGCTCGAGGTTCAAGGGTGTATAATGTTACTAGGAACTTCATGTCTCTCCTTGTCATGTTTACATGCATTGATCTGTGCATATATGCAGAAAACACGCACGCTTTTGCCAATGCATATGCATATTCCCTTTCATTGTTTACGAGAATTATTGTTTTAACTGCAAGGACTTCGAAAAAATAGTACTTTATTTGATTGTTTGCAGAAATAGTTGTACATGTCTCTCCCCATGGCTGAATGGGACTTGCTGATTCTTAACATGGATCTTGCCGGGAAGTTGTTTTTTCTTCATAAAGTAAAATTTCACATGCAATTATGGAAGTTGTATCATATTTATTTTTCTTTTCTAGTAGTTTTGTATGTAATGGTTGTGATTGAGCTCAGTTAAATGAGAAGCAACTCATCGGCATTTTCATGACTTATTTATTTATTTATTTATAATTTAGGTTATCAAGGTTCGATCCCTTGTGACTAGAATTAAGACTTCATCATTCTATTTGTATTATTATTATTATTATTATTATTATTATTATTATTATTATTATTAAGATTGAGCCAAGTAAAAATTAGTAAATGGTGCCAAAAATAGTGAACTGAAGGGGGTCAAAGATGGGTGTTTAGGGTACAAAACTGAGTCCACTATAGTCATCTGGTCTCTTGAAAGGGCTAAAATGGCCATTATATGACCATATCTATCAGATTGGATTGTCCATTATGGCTTTCACTAGATTTATATCCCTCGGTGAAAAAAAAACTTTATGTATTCTTATATCAGTGTAAAATTTATATGGTTTTGCACTTTTTTATTTGTGATTGATATTTTAGTAGTTCTAACGTTAGGAGTCGAGGCTTTCTTTCGTGCATGAATAACATACGTTCTAGCAGGAGTCTTAGCTTCAGGATTGATTGTTGACTCTTCCTACCTTTGTTGACTCCAGTTGAAGTGCTATTTCTAGGTCTTCTACCTCGGGTAGGAGTGGTAATCAATTTCTCATTATGCTCTTTAATAGGTTCTTTTTGATTTTGACACTTTTAAAATGGTTTGGAGATTCATATATAAAGCACGTTCCTTCATTAATTTAGCAAACACCAAGGTGAAATCGTCCAACATTGCTTGCACTCTATTTTATTTGTTTTCTTCACATTGCCTACACTAGCTATTGAAGGAGTCAGGGCTTTCTTGCTACGTTGTTTCGATTGATCCCTTTCAGAAAACCCTGATAGGGGATCCCTTTCAGAAAACCCTGACAGAGCAGTGAACTTATTACTAGATTCCTTTATCTTCTTTTGTGGAGAATTTGAGAAAGCTTTAGACCCATGGTGTACCAAATTCTCGTCTCTTTTTCTACTTTCATAGATCTCTTCCATTTTTTGGGCTCGATTAGACAACACAAATACACGGATCTCCAACGCTATTACTAGTATTCTAATTTCATCTTTCAGTCCATCCTCAAAACATACACGTCTTCCTCGGTAGGCATTATCTCTCGAGCATATTTGCAAAGCTGAACGAATTGTCTTTCACATTCTGCCACTGTTTTACTTCTTTGCTTTAACTCCGAAATTCTTTCTTCTTCTGTTCCAAATAGCGCTTGTTAATATACATCTTTCGAAATTCATACTAAAAGAAGTTTTAGTTGATTTTTTTCTGTACGACTGTCGTTAATGTGGACCACCATTGAGATGCCTCCTCTTTTAACAATGATACCATACACTGTAGACAATCTTTTGGGGAACACAACATTACAAGCACCCTTTGAGTATTGGTTGGGTCGTCATTCACGTTACCACAATTCAATGGCTCCACACTTTCTAACTTTATCTATAGTCACTCTATGAACACGTTGCTTACTTGAACCTTGAGGGTGAGAAGATTGAGATTGTGGAACTATAGAGTTTACCTTTAAGTACGCATTGTACATGTCGTGCATCATAAGAAGAAATGCATTAGGTGTTACCACTCTAGATCCTTGCGGTCTAGGTTTATTCCGTGTACTTTCCTCATCATTAGGTGGAATAGAACTTTCTATCTCATCAGAACCTACTCGATTGGATCCGATGACATCTTTTTATCTATATACAAACACTTCAAAATTATCAAAAGCTATCACACTATCATCGGTTAGTAAAGTGGCATGTATTTTTAAACTCTATACATGCTATGTTCGGTCTGAGAATTGATTAAATTGTAGTTCTGATACCACTAATTGTAACATTCTTAACCCGTATCTGTAATCAAAATAGGGTTGCATAGCATTACTGTAAAAACGTAACTTTAAAACATGTTTTTTAATCCTCAACATAAACATATTAACCATCATTCTTATATATGCATAACGTCCATTAATCGAGCCCTCGAGTCATTAAAAACACTTTAGAAACGATTCGGGACTAAATCGAAAACATTTGGAACATTTAAGAAAAAGTAGGAAAAATTAAACTGTAGGGTCAAACGGCTGTGTGGCCAGGTCGTGTGACTTACATGGCTGAGACACACACCTGTGTCTCAGGCTGTGTAACAATCGAAATAAGGACACGATCGTGTCCCAGTCCGTGTCCGTGCCGTGTAACTCTTTTAGTTAGGTCACACGGCCAAACCACACGCCCGTATGCCAAGCCTTGTAACTGCTTGACTTGCAACCCTTACAACCTACAGGGGACACATGGTCGTGTCGAATGGCCGTGTGCTACGCACGGCTGAGACATACGCCCGTGTCTTAGGCCGTGTGGGCATGAAATTAGCCAAATTCAAGCCATTTCCATCACCAAACCAAACATGTACCTACAAGCATTTTGTACCCAATTTCAAGGCATAAAAAACATACCAATTTATGCATAAAACAACCGATTCAATAGATGATAAATCCATCCAACCAATATGCCAACAAGGCACCTCAAAGGCATTCAACCATATCTTATCCAAACAATTCAAAAACTTATCACAAATCAAGCATCATATCTCATTAGTTACTAAGCTACTACACATAATACAATTAAAGCATTCATACTCCAACACTTTGCATCAAAAAGCTTTATACATCTACTACATGTAAGTGATAAAAAAGGATTATCTAGTTATGCAACACAAGTTCAAATACCATTCGATACCAACAAGCATAAACATATCAACTTTTAATATTTTCATATTCACCAAAATATTGTATTACTAAGAACCTTTCCTAATGTAACACCCTTTACCCACGTCCGACACCAAGATCGGGTGCGAGGCATTACCATACTTGGTCTTTCTAAACTATTCAAAATAGGCTATAAAATTTCATTTAAGCGTATCAATTACTCAATCTTGGGCTACAAGGCTTTAATCATACCTTCGAGAGGTTTTGGAACTAATCCCGAAATCTTTTACGAACTTAAAAAACTTTTCCACAAAACAGGGGCTACACGCCCGTGTTGGTCTAGGGACATGCCTGTGTCTTCCACTCGTGTTTGACACTGACTAATTTCACAGGGCCTTGACACGCCGTGGCCACAACCCGTGTGCTAAAACTTAACATTCTGACTTATCCACACGACATATGCAGACGCCCGTGACGCTTCAGCCGTGGGGCGAATCAAATTCCAAGTGCAAAGTGTAGACTTCACACGGCCTGGACACACGCCGGTGTGCTAGCCGTGCCTCCCACATGGTTTAGACACACGCCCTTGTGTCTACACGTGGACAATTATCAGGCTATCTACCAAGTCTTTTTCACACTACATTTCATACATTCAAATGCTATTTCAAATCATTCTCAATTCTTCATTCAAAACACATGAATTAACACATTTGATTCATAAAAATGAAATCTTCCTCTCATACATGGGATAGAACTATTTCTAGTACAATTTCATTCGACTCTTGTCATCATCTATATCTATATACAATCGTCTCATAACTCATTTAGACCAACACATTTGGCACACTAACGATGACTTAATCAACCGTAAAGACCAGCCCTATACATGCCATGACTCAAAAAGACTTAATACCTCATACCAAGTGTTTTCTCGATAGTGTGAAAATATCTTCGGCGGTCTCCAATCCGAGCAAATTAAAAATCTATAAGAGATGGGAAAAAGAAAAGGAGTAAGCAAAAATGCTTAGTAAGTTCATCTGCATACAACTGATAAATATTGATATTCATTGAATATACATGACTGTAAGTTATTATGATGAGCTTTTCTCATAAGCTCATGGTTACTTACGTAATCATCCTTGAAGCTTACTCATTCTATCTCTTACCATATTCTTACCATGCCACAAGCCAATTGCTCGTTTAATTAGCATTCATTCTTGGACTGATCACCACATGATCACATAAAATAACATATCAAACATTTTCGATAATCCACTCATACTACAAATCTCTCGGTGGTTTCGCACTTAGCCCACCAATTGTTTATAAGTGATGGTATCGTACATAACCCATCGATTTCTACTTAATCAAGTGGTATCGCACATAGCTCACCGATCATTTATAAGTGATGGTATCGCACACAACCCATCGATTACTAATTAATCAGGTGGTAACACACATAGCCCACTGATCATTTATAAGCGATGGTATCGCACACAGCCCATTGATTACTAATTAATCAGGTGGTAACGCACATAGCCCACCGATAATAATATAATTGATGGTATCGCACATAGCCCATCATTAACATCAATAAGGTGATATCGCACATAGCTCACTGTTATTTTACATTCATGAATAGTAATCCACATATATTCTCTATTCTAATGTTCACTCGAGAACATCTTCACGTACTACCATTCTTACTTAACTTTCTACGATATTCATTTGCATTCCTACAATGCATCAATAACTCTATCTCATGCACTTAAAACACATTGATCATATATAACCCTGTAGGGGTTCATCATGTACTGAATTCATCTCAATTCGATTCTAACACACACTTGTGCTTCTCATGATGCCATCACATACCTTCTCTCTTTCGGCATACTTATTGATTTATTCAAATTGTTGAATAACACTTTTGAATATCATACACTTAATGTCATACTAACATCATACCCCAATAAGGTCTTACATGTATTAACATATAGATGCCATGTCCCCGACATGGTCTTATATGAATTTTTATACCGATGCCATATTCCAATATGGTCTTACACGGGATTTTAATCATCATATCATGCCATATACATTTCTCATTACTTTTAGACTCAATTCTCTTGACATCTCATCAAACTAAATTTCATACATTCATAGAGTAATCATACATTCCATACAACATTGGAATATTAACTCGTATGTAATTGCAATGTTTGCACATGAACTTACCTTGATGTCAAAAGGGCCGAAAGAGACCTTCTTGCCCACTTTTCTCTTTTCACCCGTTCTAGGTCTGAATATTAATTTCTTTGATCTAGAACAATAGAATTTACTAATTTAATCACTTATACATCATAATACACCATAATATATACTTAGGAAAAATTGACCAATTTGCCTTTATACTTTGGCAAAATTACGATTTTGCCTCTAGTCTCGTAAATAAATTTTCATCACATTTTCTTGCTAAACAAACTTAGCCGAACATTTAATCCTCTTACAACTACTCACAATTCCAACTATTTCATGCCTTAATGAACAAATTATAACTTTTACATTTTAGTCCCAATTAGGTGTTTTCACACCACCACCTTTCACAAAAGTTGTTTATCAACATCCTATCATTCATTTTCTTCCATAAAAACTCATTAAACAACATAAACTCTATCATGGTAAGTCTCTAGACTTTCAACCATGTTGCAATTAGTCCCCCCATTAGCTAGCTTAAGCTTTGGGGACTCCAAAAATACAAAAATCATCAAAAACAACCACCAAATTGACTTACTTGAATGGAGAAAAGCTTGCTGAAATTTTAAGCTTTCAAACCCCTCCCATGGCTGATATTTTCGGTTGGAGAAGAAGACTAAATGAAAAGATGATAGCTTTTCTTATTTCTTTTTATTTTATTCATTTAGTCAACAAAAGTCACCAACTATTGTCAAATTTTTAATTCTTTGTCCTCTTGACCTTCCATCACTCTTAGGGAGGTGTAATTGCACTTTAAATACCTCCCATTACAAATCATGGCTATTTGATACCTTTAGGAAATAAAAATAAAACTTTTGCACTTATACGATTTAGTCATTTTTCACGATTTAGCTAGAATTTGCTAAAATTAAAGCACCAAAATTTTCTTACACCCTTATAAACATGTTATAACACATAAAATATCATGAAAATAATTTCTCTAACCTTGAGTTAGTGATTCTGAGATCACTGTTCCGACTAGCCCCTAAATTGAGCTGTTACACCTAATACATGCCACTTTAACCAACTACAACAAGAACCAAAATGACTATCGACATGATGATGATAGTGTGTGAGCTTTCGAGTCGATCCAATCAAAGTAACGATTCCAAGAGTCCTACAAAATCAAATCAAAATAATAAGCACAAGAGAGCTTAGTAAGTTCGATAATAGACTCATTTGCTATCAACAACTAATTTCCAAATGGATATTAACTTTTAATTCACTGGCACATAGCCTGCTAGGCACAAAGCTTGAATAATACCGGCATAAAGCCTGCTAGGCACAAAGCCTGAATAACAACATACTTCTATATTAAAACATAGTTCTTAATAAAATTCAAAGATTAATCACAATTAAGGTATTCAATTCAATTCAAAATAAGCATATAACAAACTTATGGGACTAGACCATAGAAATTGCGAAATACAAGAATTACTCCGAAATCTTCCCTTTTCTGCGATCGTCAACCTATTCGTGATATAAAACAACAGTTTCATTCAATTGAGTGCTTTTAAATATCATTTAATCCATAATTCATTTTTATGCAAAATTACTATTTTGCCTCTATTATTTTAACTTTTCACAATTTAGTCCTTAAGCTCATAAATTAAAATCTAAACATTCCAATCCCCCCATTCAAACTAAACAAGTTTATTAAGGACTTATATCCACCCAAATAAACCTTTATTTCATAAATTTAACATATATTTTACCATTTTTACAAATAAATCCCTAAATACAAATTTCATCAAAACATTTTTTAAAACTTGTTTATTCCACAACAAAGATTCATAACCTAGCACTAAACATAAAAAATCATTCAAGAACAATCATGGCACAACCCTCAATTTTTAGTATTTTTACAAATTGATCCCTGGGCTAGCTATATTAAGCTACAACGATCTCGAAAACATAAAAATGATTAAAAACGGAACTCAAAATCATACCATGCAAGTGAATTAACCCTAGCCGAATTCCAAGCTTCCTCTCCCATGGAAAATTTGGTTGAAACAAGAAAAAAAGAAGATGACATCTTTTCTTAATTTAATTTTAACTTTAATTGCCAAATTACCATTTTACCCTTTAAAAACTACCAAAATTTCAAATAAACCTTGCAATGAATGCCCACTAACCTCAAAAACGGTCTAATTAGTCATGTAAATATCAAAATTTCTTAATGAAATTTTACTACAACCCTAATAATATCCTATAGATATTAAAATAATAAATTAATAATTTATTCATCAAGTTTGTGGTCTCGTAACCACTGTTCTGATTTCATTGGAAATAGGCTGTTACACTAATAATGAAGAACAAGATCTAAAATTAGGAAATATAATCGGAGAAGAAAGAGACTTTTCTGATGAAATGATAGAAAAGATTAATAAAAATCATATTTCTAAAGAGGAAATATATAAAATATCTAAATATAAAATCTGATGTCAAAGACATAGAGAAAAAATAAGTGGTAATACAGTTGCAAAAGATACTAGAGGAGGATTAATGAAATCCCACAATTTACTAAAAAAAAAATTAAGAGGATAAAAAGAAATATCCCAGATTAGACATATACATTTAGGAATTATAATGATAACTATAAGTGAATTATTTAGAAGAGGACATGATATACCAATAATAGCAGATTATTAGATAAAATATTTGAAAAATCCAATAAAATCACTTATTGGAG
This sequence comes from Gossypium rotundifolium, assembly GCA_025506655.1. Taxonomy (NCBI): domain Eukaryota; kingdom Viridiplantae; phylum Streptophyta; class Magnoliopsida; order Malvales; family Malvaceae; genus Gossypium; species Gossypium rotundifolium. The sequence goes on from CP106722.1 coordinate 133,656,844, forward strand.
GAATTCAATCAAATTTGCATTTAGGAGTAATAGGGTTTAAAGTTAAACCAAATTACTTTATATCTATTACGATCATTTGATAGAAGAATTTTATATCTTAGAATTCGAAAAAATTCAAATTAATGATTTAGTGAAGATCTAGCAATCAGTTGGACTTCTATTAATGAATATATTAATACATTAGAAGTAGAAATCAAGAAATTAATAACAAAATTATTGAACTCTTTGAACCTAATAAAATCACTACTAAAATACAACCAAAATGATTATATCTAAGAGATCTATCAATTCCAAGAGATTGGATGATAGAAAGAATTAATAGTTCAAGTACATCTAAACCAGTTAGTACAATAGAATATGTGTCTTCCGATGATAAATTATATTTTAAAATATAGCAATAAAAAATACAAATGATAATCTAATTTTGCCTCAAATATTCAAATAGATGAAGATGAGGAAAATCCAAGTAGAAGTTCTATATATTCAACACCAATAGGAATGAAAACAATTCATATTCCTATTTTTCCTACAGAATCAAGTAGAAATTCTATATCTTTTAGAAACACTAGAATAGAAGAAATACAAACTTCAGTAATACTCCAACAAATGAAACTTAGAACAAGTGATGTTATTACATTCTCAAATTTCCAATCCAAGAAATATTACACATATATTGAAATTATATTTCAATTTAGAGAATATAAAACATATTCTTTACATCTTTACTAGATACTGGAGCTATAACTAGTAGTTACAGAAAAAATACTATTCCTTTAGAAAAATGGGAACCTATGAAGCATCTAGTAAGAGCCATAGGAATAGATGGTAAAGAAACCATTATTCAATATAAAGCTAGAAACGTACCAATCTACATAAATAATGTAAGATTTGTGATACCTAAATTATTATGTTTTCCAAAAATGCATGGAGATATATTATTAGGAAATAATTTTATATATCGATATTTGTCATTTGCTATTGATATAAAATTAATTATGTTATTTGTAGAAAAACTTCTATAGAAATATCATTAGTAGAAAATCATAAATTTGAATGTGACAAAAATTTTCACCACCAAGAAAGGAACAAATTAAACAAATAGAAACAAGTCATTGGTTGTTTAAAATATTAAATAATAATTTTAGTGAAGAACCATTAAAATTATGGCAAAATAGCCCTAGATATTGTAGTATTAAATTGGAAAATCCCAATAAAATTATTAGAGTAAAACCTATGATCTATATTAAACAAGATATAGAAGAATTTGATATAAAAATTAATGGCTCTTAAGCGTAACCAATTGAGTCGTTAAGGGCAAGGTGTATTTATGAACTACTTGGTAAGGTATTATATAAGGCTAAGACTCAGTCGAAAATAATGAATTGAAGAGACAAAGTGATGTAATGTGGTAGCATTGAAAATGTATCCGCATTAAGGGCATGAATTTGTATGATCAAAGGAAGTATTTGTGATCTACATATGTGTTTCTTCTTGAACCATGATGAGACCATGATGAGGTGATGACTTAGTGAATGAATGATGTAACTGATACATCGAAGGCATTTGTTAAGAAAAAGGAAATAATTTTGTGGTATAGTATCAGACAAGTATGAATGATAGAACTTGAGGAAGTATCTACCAAAAACAAAGTTGAAGGTCAAGAATGATAAGATCGTTTATATAAATTACCGGTTGCAATGTGCAATTATGACTCAGGTAAATGATGTTCGCCTCACTATGTTCTTATGAACTCATTTGCGTGTTATGTTACAGGTGAGTTGATGTGGGTTTGTGACAAGAGGGACGATGCCAGGACTATGCTAAGAAGTGGCGTATTGGGTTATTATGCATATAGAGTGATTTTGTTAACGTGTTCAAGGTCTAAATTGTCACTCATAAGACCCTACCTTAGGGCATCTGTAATGGATTGTGATTTCAATTTAGATATTGCTGTAATTTAATTACCATGTGATGTAGTTGTGATTACCTATTGTATATGTATTCATGTATTTTAGTTGAAGTTTTGTAATTGAGTAAGTTTTCAAGCGATTGTAGTAGATTAAGTTTTGTCGGTATTCATTGGTAATGCCTAAGATCTGGATCCGACAAATTGGATTCGGTTGAGGGTGTTACAAGTTGGTATCCGAGCACGATTTAGTCGGTTCTTGGACCGAAAAGAAGTGAAGAAGTGTTGTATGCAAAATATGCCGAACTTTGTAGAGTTTCTCAGGTATGTTGAAATTATTCATTATGTGATAAATATATTAACAAGAGTTTAATGAAGAGAAATAATGATGAAGAAAATGGGAAAAAAGTAAGGTAGATGATGTTTTCATTACTAAATATAAAATACATTAACAAAAAAAAAAAAAAAAAGGAACGTAATTATACAAAGAATATTTCAATCCCCACCCTCATTAGTCTTATTAGTAGGTGCAACTGAGACCTCTTTAGCTGGAAGAGGATCTTCAGGATTCTGACCCTTAGATGTCTAACCCACATCATGTTCTTCAGCAATGGGTGTATGAGAAAAGATAAATTCATTTGATTGTTTCCATTCCCTCCGAAATGTTTCCTATTCTTCGCCCTCTGGATGATTAACATCAAGGTCAAGTGACTTGGTAGAAATGTCTTTCAAACAGCCGAACTCCACTCTTCTAAGATCAAGAGGACTTATGACCACTTTAGGTGTGTAGAATAAAATTAGATCTCCATTCTGGCACAGTCTCAATGAGATTCTTTTGAGTATACTATTGAAACTTTATGAAAGTTTCCTTATGAGCTTGGCGTTGCCTCTCCAACTCTGCTTTGTGACTTTCCTCTTAAACCTTAAGCTTCTCTTTTAAGACAAATTTCTCATCCTTCAAGTGATTGATCTTTTTATTCAACTAATTATTTTCTATTTGAGCATCCCCGTGCTTACTCTTTAGAGTTGTGATATGTGTATACAATCTTGAAATGAAATTGCTTGAATCTTGATATTTTTGGCGGAGCTTAGCCAAAGCATATTCACCAGATTTCACAGATTTTTCCAAGTATGCTATCATTTTGATGTAACGCTCACCAACTTCCTTGAGAGCCCTACTCCAAAGACCACGTTCGATAGACATGATCTTTGAGATTTGAGCCATAAGTGATAGGGGATCCTTAGAGGAATTAGATGCAAGGTAAGAGAAGAAAGATTCTCTTAACTGTAGAGGTAGCAAGCTTAGTTGTTACTAAAATATGGAGTTGAGAGATATGGAGGATAATAGTAACTTAAAAAGGTTGTGCTAAGGAAAACTTTTTCTTGCTTCATTAGGGGAAATATTTTGCATTTGAGGAGGGACAATTAACTGAATTGGAGGAATTGTCTCTATGGGATTCTTTGACAATAAAGGATTAGAAATGTGTATGGGAGAGCCTATTTGAGGGGCGGACTCTTCAGGTACTAAAAGAATCTCAGGGAGAGCAGGAATCGAAGATGAGTGGGTGATTACAGCAACTGGCTCCTTACTTGATTATTGAGTGCTCTTAGCTAATATGTCCCTTTTATTTACTTTCCTTGCTGCTGTCTTACTTGGTGGAGAAAAAATAGTTTTCTCTTTCCCACGAGCTCCCTAAAGAATCAAAGAAATGTTCATGTCTTGAGGATGGGAATGCAAGGAAGATCTTGCACCATCAACAAGAGAATTAACCCGATTTGAAACAGGGATAGAATTTGTAACAGGTTTAGTCATAATTTTCAAATTTCTTGGACGGAGATACAAATACGGTAAAAGTACAATGGAGGCTCTCTGATGCACCCCAATAAAATTATACGACCAAGCCTCGAAGGTAGACAACACAGAGGGATCAATTGTCTAAGAAGTGTAAAAATTTGGATAGTAACCATTTGGACTTAAATTTTTTAAATAATGTTGATATATGTTTCTGACTGAAACCAACTCCACAAAATCAAGTATGTTACCCCTTTTCAATCTTTGGTATTGCCTTTGAACAATGTGAGCATCCTCTAACTTGCATTTGGTGCAGACGTTTTCCAGAGGAAGGGATCATTGAGCCAGGAAACCAAAACCAGAATTGAGTTTATTAACAACCTTTATATATTTATCCTTTCTTAGATCAAGATTGGGGATCTTATTCTGAATGAGGGGTTCATGTCCTTATCGTAAACTAAAATGAGCACTGTCAGCAGAAGTTCTAGTTCTCTGTATCTTGAGTTGATAAAATTTCTGGAAAACACCCAATAGTGGATGCTCGCGGTGTATACAACAATCAATGTAAAACACCACCAATTTCCACCAGGATAGGGCTAGAAACTGTCCTGGTGCAATTTCATAACTATTAAGTACGACACAAAAGAAAGGGTTGAGTGGCAGATGGAATCTAGACTCCAAAAAAATGAGTGGTAAGATGAAGCCTATAGAACTATCACTGGGATGACAACGATGGGGAAGCTAAAAATCATAGGAAAAATTTGGATTTTGGAGACCCTAGGCTCGTAAGTACCGATTCATTTCTTCTCAAGTGGTACTACAATCGTACATCTCAGTTTCCACGCGCGGGGGGTTTCACGAGTTACGGTTCAGATAGTTTGGTCACGACCCCTCCCTTTGATACTAGTTCTTCTTATGTTGGGAACAAAAAAGTTAAAATTTGAAAAAAAGAAATAAGAGAAGAGCTACCTTTGAGAAAAATCAGAAACAAAAGATGAAGAATACAGAAAGGTGTAGTAGAGGAAGGTTAGGGTTTCGATTGATTTTGCAAAAGTAACTGAGAAAGTAATTTAGTTCTAGTTTTATAGAAACAAACATGCATAAAAAGTTTATTTCAAAGGAATTGTTCAGTTTCTCCAATGTAATTTTGACATCTGTAAAAAGGGGGTAAGTTCGTAACGTTTCAATTTTCGTGGAAGTTATCGAATTATGAAGGTGCCCAACTTATGATACATGTCTGGCGTGATGGTCAGTTATAGGTATATGTTACGATTTTTTAAATTAGAAATTTCGAGGACAAAATCTTGTTAAATGGAGGAGAGTTATAACACCAAGTTTTGGTGGGTCTTAAGTTCTGGCGAGTAAGTTGAGAATAATCCATAGGACACGACTCTATCTGTCGAATAGTTGTTTTTGGCGTATAAGATAAAACATATCAGACGTTAGAATATTATGTAGGGATCGAACTCAGAATGTGTTGAGCTATAAAGAATGAGAGTTTAGTAAAAGTATTGAGAATTTTGTAAGTTGGAGTTATCGCTGAAGTTATTGTACGCCAAGTTCAATGAGTTACTATGCTAGTTACGTTAAAAATGATTTGCTTAAAAATGGAGAGAACCAAAGAAACCAAGTATATAATTTATTGGATTTTTAATTAGGTTTTCTCTACAGATGTAAACCATTTATAAAGGTAGTCTTGAAAGTTGTGACACGTGTCAAGTTCCAATAAGGACTTAGGTTAAATATGTAGATATTAAGGGAGAGTTTTTCTTCATTCTTCTAAAGTATTATTATCTGAAGCTGGAGGAACGAAAAAGTATTTCCTTCTCCTTTAAGCTGGGGTTGTAAATCTAGATCTTTGCTAGTGACTACTCCATGTCAATGTAAGTATTGTGACTCTGTATGTTAAAGTTATGAATGATTAAGTATGAATAAGTGCATGAATAGTAAAATGAAGAATTAAGGCTTTATATGAGGCTTATCTGGGTTTGAGATAATGGTAAATGTTACGAATGAGTTTTAATGGTGTTATCCTATTTAATAAGCAGTGGTTGTAGTTTTTGGTTGGATTTAGAGTTCGAGCTGCTATCTGTGGTTGTCATGTAACAACCTATTTTTTTCAGTGAAATCAGAACAGTGGTTTCAGGACCAAAAATCTAATCCAAAAATAAAATTTATTTTTATTTTATTACATGGTCCGTAATATGTTAGAAATGTCATGTGAAAATTCTGATAAGAAAATTTTACTGATTATGTGCTTAATTACGAGAAGGACTCAATCGCATAAAATGCAAAAGTTGAATTCTAGTAGCTATAAGGATTAAATAGCTATGGAATTCAAAACTAGAGGTCCTTATATGGTAATTTGACCATTAAAGAAAAGTATGTAGATATTTTGGTGACTCATCCATTGAAATTTAGAAAAATGGTAATGACTAAATTGGAAATTGAAAAATATTTAAATTAATTAAAAGATGATAAAAGATATCATCTTATTTTTATGTCATCTTCAAACTAAAATACATGGAAACCCTAGGAGAGAGAGAAGAAACTTTCATGGCTTAATTGAGTAAGTTTTCTTATCCCGTTTTTAGTAATTTTGATATTTTTGAAACCGAGATAGCTTAATCTATTTATTTGGGAGATCAATTTGAAGAGTTATCAAAGTATGGAAATTAGGTCATGGTTGAATATGCTAAAAATTAGAAATTTATGGTAGAAAATGAAAGGTTGTTGATAGATAAATAACTTTTACAAAGTGATTTTTGATGAAAACATGATTTAGAGACTAAAACGTAAAGTTGTGAAAATTGATGAAAAATTATGAAATTTATAGAAAATATGTGCTGTAAATTCTATATTGAAATTTTGATTAGGCTTGGAATAGGGAGTAAATTGCATAAATTTCATTTTCCGGGCCTAGAGACGAAATTGGAATTTATGGAAAAGTTAGGGGCAAAATGGTAATTTTGCCTAGGGCGTAAATTGAGTCTAAATGAATATGAAATGTGTGAAATTGATGATTAAAGTTATTTATATAGATCCGGACAACACAAATTTGTGGTTAGATCGAGGAAAAGAAATGGTTTCAGATTAGTAGATTTTATACGCGAACAAGTGTCGAGGTAAGTTCGTGTAACTTAATCGAGCATGTAATTATGTTAAATTAAATTTTGTGTTGTATGAAATGTGATTATTATTTATGTGAATTGCTTGGATGTTACGATATAAGAATGAATACCTGCTTGAAATGGTTGAAAAAGGGTTAAGTTTCGTTTGAATATTGAATTCCGATGAATATATGTGCTTTCTTGAAATGCATGAGGTTCTGCATTTGTTGCTGACAGATTTAGCTCGGATGAGTAATCCTATTGACCTCATTATAGAAATTATTTAGCTTGGACTAGTAAATTAGGATTTAGCCTGGACTGGTAATCCTATTATATGATATGTGGCTCAAGAGTGTATTCCTTGATTAAGTGCCCTAATGGGTACTCTTGAAAAAGAATTCACGGGTTATTGAATCGTACACCTCGAGTGTACCACTTGAGCATCCATCAGAACTTCAATGGTTCAACGGACAAAACTCTTGGCAAGATGAAAGAATTATGAGATGGAATGGTAATGTCTTGAAAGAATATGGCATGATGAGGTCATCTGTGTTTACTTGATGTATATGAAAATTTTGTGACTAACATGTTTAATTGAATGTTTGTATTTAGGCAATTTGCCAAATTGATGGAAAACATGATATTGTATGCTTACATTTAATAAACAAGATCGGTAAGTTTAGTTTTTCGTTATACGAACTTGGTCAGCATGTAATGCTTAATCTATTTTATTTTCCCCTATTTTATAGTGCTTGGAAGCTCGCGAAGGTTGGAGACCATTGGAGCATCGTCACACTATCTACTAGCTTATTTTGGGTATATATAGTAAAATCATTTTGCTATAATGGCATGTATAAGACAACTTGGCCATTAGTGGCTTGATAATGATGTTTGTAATCTAGCCATTGAAATGGCTAGTAATGGTTATTTTGATATACTTAAAATGTTATTTTATGGTAGCTACATATATGTTAAGTAGTTGATCAAATTATGTCTAACATATGGATTGAACCAAGGTAAGATTGTAAACATGTATGCATGTAATGGTATGCCATGTTGAATGATAGAATTTACTTAATTTGAATGCTTGAAATGGTTGGTATTTGGATGTAAGTTTTAAGTGCAGGTCAATGGTGTGATTTTGGGTGAGAAATGAAGCTAGAAATGGCTTTATTTTGTCCACACTGGCAGACACACGGGTGTGTGTCTAGGCCGTGTGTGACACATGGTCTGGTATATGGGCGTGTGGTTAGGCCGTGTGTCCCCTGCGCCTTAAAATTTAGAAACAAAATGCTTAGAATTGAGTACATGGGCAGAGACACGGGCGTGTGTCTTAGCCGTATGCGCTACACGGGCTGGAACATGGGCATGTGTCTTGGTCGTTTGAAACCTGCACCTAATTTCAAAAGAATTTAATTAACCACACGGCCTAGCACGCGGGCGTGTAGCATGGCCATGTGCACAAGTTAGAGAGTTAGACGGGGTCAAACACGACCTATAGCACGGGCGTGTCCTAGGGTCACACAGGCATGTCCCTTGGACCACACGGGCGTCTGAGTCCTGCAACTTGGAAAAGTTTTGTAATTTCGCAAAAAATTCTTAGAGTTTCCAATTAAGTCTCGGCTCGATTCTAATGCTTTTATTGGGCCTCGAGGGTCCATTTAAGGGATGATATCAATAATCTCGGTTAATAAATAGTAATTTACATAAATTATTTGTAAATGTTCTAAAAGTTCTGGTAATGCTTCGTAACCCTGTTTTGGCAACGGATACGGGTTAGGGGTATTACATGTCAGGTAAGTTTCTATGCTGACTCTTGTATGTCTACTGCTGGGACTAGAAGATCTGCAGAAAACTAGTTAAAAAGGTGATGTCGAGATCTTGAAGTTATTGTATGACATGGTTGTGACTATATAAGAGACCACTTAAAGATATCTATGATTATATGTATCTATTAATCCTTTTTCTATGAAGAAATAAAAGAGGAAAAGCTAGGATGGTCATTAATTATAAAAGATTAAATCAAAATATTATTTTGATAGTTAATTTATTTTAAGAAAATATGTTTTAATTAATTAGGCTAAACAAGCAAAATATTTTAGTAAATTTGATTGTAAATCAGGATTTTGGCAAATCATGCTAATAGAAAAATCCAAACCTTTAACTACTTTTAGTGCACCCAATGGACATTACCAATGGAAAGTAATGCCTTTTGGATTATATAATGCACCACAAATATTCCAAAGATGGAAGGATTCTATTTTTAATAAATGTAAGAAATTTTGTAATTCTTATAAATGATATTTTGATATTTTCAAATACTCTAGAATTACATAGAAAACATTTTAATATTATTTTTAAGAATTCATAAAATATGGAATCATATTAAGTCCTAAGAAAATACAACTAGAAAAAAGCAGAAATAGAATTTTTAGGATTAAAATTATCTATAGATGATCTTAAATTGTAAGATCATATTATAGTAAAAATAAAAGAATTTCTTGAAAAGATTGAAGATAAAAAGCAACTTCAATAATTTCTAGGAATTATAAATTATGGAAGAAATTTCTTTCCAAACTTATCGAAAAATAGGTATGCTATATGAAAATAATAAAAAAGGATAAACCCTTTTTCGGTCTAAAATAGACTAAAAATTATAAAAAAATTAAAATATAAAAGCAATCAGATTCCAAAAGTTTATTTACCTAAATAAGGAGATAAATTAATTTTGGAAACAAATGCCTTCAAAATCATTGGGGATGTATTTTAAAACCATGAACAATAAATAATGAAGAATTAATATGTGGATATAGATTAGGAAAACTTAAGCCAAATGAAATTAATTATGTCATATTTGAAAAGAATTATTAGCTATAAAGAAAGGAATAAATTTTTTTATATATTTAGCACCTAAAAATTTATCATAAAAATTGATAATCAGGTTGTTAAACATTTCCTTACGAATAAAAGTTTGGAAATTGTACTAAGAAGAATTAGATGGTATAATGAATTATATACTTTTAATTTTGAAGTTTTAGATGTCAAAGGTACTGATAATATTATTACTGATTATCTTAGCAGGTCACATGGATAGAGGTAAACAACCTCTAGAAAAAGTTGGTGAATGGACTACAGACAATAAAAAGCCCAAAAAAGGGAACACATTCAAATAAAAAATAATCCCGATCAAGGATTTGTGACAATACTTTCTCAAGTACCATTTTATCCTAATCAAGGATATTATGTTTCATATCCAATGGAAAGACAACCAGTTGAAATTTCAACTCAATTATCATTTAAACCACAATCGGTAAGTCAAGTACCTTGGTCACAAGATCCAAATTCAGCGTACCAAGCTACTTATGTTGAAATTATTCGAGGAGCAGCAAAATTTTGTGAGACAAAAATTTGTTGAAACCATAAAAAATTCAGGAAATAAAATATTTTTATAATCTAGACTTACCATTAGAATTATATAATATTATAAATGAAATATGGAAAATCTATATTCTTGAGCAAAGAGCAAACTTTAAAAGAGCTCTTACTAAGCTTTCACAATTTTAGTTGAAAAACAACTAAAGAACAATAAATTCATGATTTATAGTTAAATTCTATTTTATATCGTGATTGGGAAGAACTAGAAATTAGTTTATTAGATATTAAGAACGTAAATAATCTTTTGATATATCACAATATTTTATTAAAAGGAACAAATAATCTAGTTATAAATAAAATATTTAGATTATGTTTATATAATAAAGCTAGAATTATCTTACCCATAGAAATATTTACTAAAATTAATGGAGCTATTTGCAACCAAGAAGCTTCGGTTTGGCTTTTACGAATTTTTTTTACAAGTTTATGTTCTTACAAATCATTTAGATGAAAAATTTACTACTATAAAATTTAGACTTGATCATGAATCATTTGATATAAGCTATATGGAATGAGGTTTTATTAAAGAAATAATAGTTCAAATTTTTTCATTTATTAAAAGATTTTTCAGCATTTATTAAATATATGTTATTATGAATGGTATATGAAGATGATTTCTTTTACTAATTTCATCTTGAAATTTGTAGCCTTATTGGTATAGTGAAAGAGAAAATTTTTATTAGCCATATTAAATTTGGACTATCTAAAAAATGCTCGGAGGAAGAAATCTATCCACAGCTACTATAAAGAAAGAACACTTGACAAAATATGTTGAGAAGTGTTATAATAATCTTGGTTATTATAAAATCCAAGCAGGAATAAATCTAATAACTAAAGCCCAATTTCTACTTCAACAAGATTCTTATAACTTTTGGACTGATGGTCGAAGAATACTGACATATGGTGCTGGATTAGGATGATGTAAATGAAGAACCCGTTCAACTATTAAAAAAGATAGCTGAAATGGAGATTGATGATTTTCCTTCCATATAATTGAAGACCACCACGATTGTCAATTGATTCATTAAATTTAGGTGAAATTGAAGAAATAAAGCTGGACAATATCCAAGAAGGATAACATAAAAGATAAAGGAAGTTACGTGGAAAAAATCATCACCAGGAAACGACAAAAAAGGAAGCAACATGGAAGCAACCACAACAAGACAAAGATGTCATTCTTATCCAAAAGAAAAGATGTCATCTTTATCAAGAAACTGTGCAAAATTGTAATAGAAATTAAATCAAGCTATGAACTTCTCCTCTAAAAGGAGAGGTAGGAATCCAAAGCTATTCAAGTTTGGCATTCAAGTTTGATTCAAGTTACTTCTTAACTTCTCAAAGCTTTAAGTCCTTTCTCTCTTTTGTAAATCTTTCCTTTACTACTAGCTTCCTCCTATAACCTCACCCTTCATCCGTCCTCCTTGTAAATTATCGGTGTAACACCCCTAACCCGTAACCATTGCCGGATTAGGGTTAAGAGCCATTACCGAACATATCGAAACTTTTACGATCATTTCACAATACAAGATACAATATCATCATAACATAGCAAATCATATACATAGTGTCCCTAAAATAGGTCTACAAGACCTTAAACATGCATTAGTAAGAGGTCGGGACTAAACTGAGCACATATAAATTTTTTTCGAAAATTAACATTTTTCAAAGTTACAGAGATCACATGCCCGTGTGGGCAGGCCGTGTGCCTCACATGGCCTCAGACACACTCATGTGTCCAAGCTGTGGTAAAACAGGGCATACATACTGACTTGTCCATACGGCCGAAGACACGCCCGTGTGCTTTACCCGTGGGCAACACTGACTTAATTCACACGGCCTGTCACATGCCCGTGTGTCTGGCCAGTGTGTGAGACTGACTTGTTTTGAATTACAATCTTAAGAGACATGGTCGAGACACACTCCTGTGTGCTCAACCGTGTGGGAAAATATAGACCATTTGTAAGGCCAATTTGCCACCCATTTTTAGGGTCAATCCTACAAATACAATCAAGCATCATTTCATACTCCAAAAGCAACCAAAACATACCAACCATTCATCACAAATATACCAACATTGCATCATCTAAACATAGATTAAAAGTTACCATATTCATAACCATTATCAAACCATATCACATGGCTTTATATACATCTCAAAACATAAATTAAAACTACTAGCCTATACATGCCATACTTAGCTAAGTTCACATCCAAAAGGTACCAAAATATAATTTGAAAGTGTGATGATGATCCTCGACGATCCTCGAGCCTTTCGTAGCTTTGATAATCTATAAAACAATGAAAACACACACAAAGTAAGCTTTCAAAAGCTTAGTAAGCCATATACAAATAAACTAATCATGTAAAACATTTATAACCAATTCATTCACATGATCATTAGCATAACACGATAGCAAATTCATAATTCTTCTATGGCTCAATTGCTTCTAACCACTTGCTTACCAACAAATCATACCTCCATGTATTTCATTAGATCATAGCATATTTGTATATAACATATCTTATTTCATTAGGTTCATACACATATATCTCAATTCCACAATCTCACATATGTTTACTTTTCATACTCAAACTTGGCATACCCTTCAAACGTACCTGTATTGGATACACATTTCACATAGTCATTCAATTCTCGGATTGCCCATTGAACCATTCGAATTAAATAGGATAATCAGATAACTCGAAACACTCGTACAATGTCGACGCCCCAGATGTGATCTTACATGTAATCAAACATCGATGCCACTGTCCCAGACAGGGTCTTACACGAAATCATATACGATGCCAATGTACCAAACATGGTCTTACACATAAATCTCAAATCGATGCTAACGTCCCAGACGTGGTCTTACTCGATATCACATATCAGAACCCTATGTCATGACATATGTATCCTAACTATTCCTAAGGTTCGTACAAGACTTTTCGGATATCATCACAATATCGGAGCCTTGACGGATTTCACATATTCAGCTCAAATAATCAAATAACACAATTCGTTCACATATAAACAATATTAATTCAATCTAAACACATTTATTTGTATATCAACTTACCTCGTATGGATATGAACGGACAGAGACGACTACTTTGACCACTTTCGACTTTCCCCGATCTAAATCCGTTTTTTTTGGTTCTTGATCTATACATATTCAAATTTAACTCTTTTATTCACCAAATCATTCAATTCAATCCAAAAACACACATTTATGGCATTTTACAAATTAGCCCTCATATTTTCACATTTTGATATTTAAGTCGCTATCTCATAAATTCACAAATTATACAAAATTTCAATACTCCCATGCTTAGCTGAATATTCATATAGTCTATATAAGTCCACATATTTCATTTATTTCACATTTTAGTCCCTCAATTTATTATTTTCACTATTTAGTCCAAATTACTCAAATTCATCAAAAATTTAAAGACAAAACATGTTAATCTATCACATATCTTTCATATTTCATCACCATCTAACACAAAGCTCAAGCATTCATCAATGGAACATTTCAAAATCATCATCAAATTCCAAAATTAAGACATGGGTTTGATAGAACACAAATCAATGATCACAAAAACGTAAAAATTATCAAAAATCGAACAACTATTATATCTTAATCAATACTTGCAAGTGCCGAATGTAACAAAGCTTTAAGCCATTCTTTTTATTTCAATTTTAGGTGAAAAAAACATGATATTAATCTATTTTCATGTATGTTTTACTAATAATCATAATAATTATCTATTTCCATTTTTACCCTTAATGAAACATTAATGAAAAACATTTAAATCATGGACATAATTGTCCACTAACTTAATAATGGCATAATGACCTTTTAAGGACTTATAACAAATCAAATCATAGTGATTTAGCACATTAACAAATAGAATGCCACTTTTACATTTCAGCGATTAAGTCCTTTTCTTAAATTTAGCACATAAACAATAAAATTAATTCACGAAACTTTCACAAATACTTAATTAATACTAAAGGCACAGAAAATAATATTAAAATATTTTTTGACTCAAATTTGTGGTCCAAAACCACTATTATGACTCGGGTCTAAACCGGACTGTTACAACTGGGTTGGCGTTGTGACCATGAAGGTATCACGTCGTGACATCAAGGGTAGAAGCTCAGTGTCGCAACTTCTATAGTGCAATGTTACGACTCCAAAAATAGGAGGACAACATCGTGACTTTATTAGGGGCGTCATGACGTTGAAGGTGGGTTCCTTCAATCCTTGCATCATTTGATTCAACCTATCAATTTGCATAACATAATTGGTCTTGAGACCCTAAAAGGAAAATAAAATCAACATTGATGTTCATTTACATATCTCAACCCATGTAAACCTTAACAATTCATGAACCATGTAACGCCCCGAATTTAGGCCTAGAAAGAATGGGCCTTGAGTGTGGGATCAGCTAGGAGACTGTACATAAATATTTATGTGTGCAAGAAAATGTCACAAATTACTTGTTTGCTTTAATGGCTAAGTGATTTGGGTGTGTATGGGAGTGTTTGAGAAGTCCTAGGTTCAAACTTGGGCTTTAGCAAAAATTTTAGTTTTTAAGTGAATAAAACCCTTGGTGCTTGATATTAGGCCTTTTAGATATGTATGGTTAAAATATGACACAAGGAGCTGGTTGGTAAGGTGGTTAGTGGCGTGGTTTAAGTTGCAAGGGAGCTTGGGTTTGAGTTTCATGTTGTGCAAGGGAGTATTTATTTTACTTCCTTGCTGCATGAGAGGTAGAGCTTGACTAAAACTCTGCAAATTAGAATTTGAAATGGTCATAAAGGAAGTTAAGGAGAGATTCGGGGAGATAATCTGGGTTGTTAAGAGAGAGTATCGTGGAATTTTGAAATATGAGGTTGGAGGAAATTGTGGAGCAAATCAAGGAATTCAAAATTGGGAGTGTGTAACCAAATGGGGAAAGAGGTGTATGAGAAATTCGGCTAAGAGGGGGAGTTTATGAGCATTATCGGTTTTGGTGGTGTTCTTTTGGTTTTGTTTCATTTTTGGGTTTTTTGGAAAAATAGTGTTGGCTCCTGTGAACTCTGCTCCCTATTGTGCCTAATTTCTCTTTTTTTTTTTTATTATTCTTGTTCTCTGTTTCCTACTTGTTGTTAGTCTCTCTTCTTTGGCAGAATATACTCTTCATTCCCTCCCTCGGTTCTTTTTGGTTATAGTGGTCTTTCTCTCCATCTGACATTGGTGACCGAATACACATTACCTTTTCCTCCTCTGTTCTTTACAAATCATTCCTGCTATCACCCCTTCTTTTCAGTACCCAAGCCATTTCACTGCATCTCTTACTCCTTCACTTCTGTCTTTGATTCAATAACTAATCTCCGGAAATCGGTCGATCTCTCTATCGCAACTTTCTTTTCTTTGGTTGTTGATTTTGGGTAGCTGAATCTTCCATCTCTGGTGTGTGCGTTTCTTTTCGTGCCTTGGTTTAGGGCAAACTCTGGTAGGCCGATTCTTCCTCCTCTTAATATTAACTCTGCGGTTTGGTAAGTATGTGTTTATTAAGGATCAAGTATTGTCACTTATGTGCATTAATGGGAGGTTCGATTCGTATGTAGATAATCATTGAGGGGTCGGTAATCCTCTTTCGTCAGCTACCTAAGGAGGTGAAATCCGCGCTCATTCAAGCAAGGCGATAGTAAGTAATCTTTTGAATAGGTTTCGATTAGTGTCTCTTGCAACTCGTGTGTTAAGTATTTAACTGAAACTTCTGTTGTAATAGGTTGAAGTGCACGTGGGCTAGTTTACTCATTATCATAAACAGGTGTGTAACTGTTTTCCATAAATGATAATCGGCTTAAAAGCCGAAAGGGTGTGTAACCACACACCAAATTTGTTAATGTCAAAACTCGAAAAGTGTGTAATCACACTATCTCTGCTGTGAATCGGTAAAAGCCGAAAAGCTAAAACTTTGGCATTCAAGGCCTCACGAGCGTGCGATCGCTCTTGTGGTAAACTGAGGCCACAAATCATGGGCGATAGATTGTAGAGGCCACTACGAGCGTTCTCGTGATCTTGGGCCTCATATGGCTAAAATGGGTCGTGTGGTCCCAATGGGCTCGTGGACCCCACACAGATAAAAATCCACGATAAGTGGAAAATACTGGACTGGGCTATGTAGTTCGCATAGCCGTGACTGAATTTGGGCTAAATGGGCCACACGAACGTTTGGCCCCACTTGGGCTGAATATTGGGCCTTGGGCCCATTTACACCGTTATGACTGTAATGCCTCTGTAGGGTAAAATGACTATAATATCCCTATAGGTAAAATGACCATAATGCCCCCGTAGGATAAAATGACCGTAATGCCCCAGTAGGGTAAAATGACCGTAATGCCCCTGTAGGGTAAAATAACCGTAATGCCCCCGTAGGGTAAAATGACCGTAATGCCCCTATAGGGTAAAATGACCGTAATGCCCCCGTAGGGTAAAATGACCGTAATGGCCCTGTAGGGTAAAATGATCGTAATGCCCCTAGAGGGTAAATGACTATTTTGCCCCTCGAGGGTAAATGACTGACTTGTGCTATGATTTGACTAATTTGACTGTGATTGTATGACTATGATTTGATTGACTTAACTGTGAATGATGTGATGATTTGTGGGCCTGACATTCTGCATGCATGACATACTGCATGGGGTTGGGATATTGGTTATGAAGGAAGTACTGTTCTGATAGGGTCGCACGGGTTGCACGAGATGACGATGGACCCAATAATGATCTGTTAAGGTCGCACGGGTCACACAGACGACTGTGGACCTACCGATGGCTTTAAGCCAGTTAATCTGATTATGGCTCTATGCCAACCTAATTATGGCTCTATGCCGTCTTGATTATGACTTTGTGTCGATCATATTTATCCATGCTGTGTGCCGGTCGTAATTATTGATGACTTTGTGTCGATCATACTCACCCATGGCTGTGTGTCGGTTATATTATCATAGCTGATGGCTATGTGCCGATCTTATTACAGTTATCGATGGCTATGTGCCAATTATGAGACCGTTACTAAAGGCTTAAAGCCGCATATATAATATTAGCTTTGCTGTGATTTCAGTTAGTGCTGCAACCGGTGCTAACACTGTAAGTGTAGGGATGGCGTGGGTGATTTATTCCCCACAGATAGTGCAGGGTTGGATAGAGGCAAGTGCAGGGTTGGATGGGTTTGCATGCATCATGCATCATTCATACTGAGACTATTACTATGATGGGCTAGGCCTAATTGATTCTGTTATGGGCTGTGACCCAAATGATATTGTTTTGGGCTTTGGCCCACATATACTCTGAACCGAATCTGCATTTTATTATTAAAGGCTCGAGCCCGCATCGATTCATTTACGTATCTTGACTATTTCTTTAATAAGGGGATTATATAATGAATTTTAGTAAACTCACCCCATTTTTAACCTTTCAGGTAATCCCCAACATTAGACGGTTTGGAGCTGCGAGGGACTCGGAGAGGGCCACACAACTACACATGTTTTATTCTGTGTTGCTCATTTACTTAAGCACTTTGATTTTGATTCAGGTTGTAATATGGCCTCTATAATTTTTGGATTTTAAATTTGGGATTTTATTAATTGTGATTTATATCTGCTAGAAGTAGAACACGGTTTTCCAAAATAATAACATTTTCAAACATTACGTTTCCGCAACTATTTTTTTAAATATCACGTTTTCGTAAATCGTTTGTTTTAAATTAAGCTTTCGCAACAAATAAGGTTTTGAAGGTAATAACGTTTTAAAAAGGGAATAACTTTTTAATAAACCACGATTGAAAATAAACAAATGCAAACTGAGGTTTTGTACAAGTTTTAAATGGCAAGAAGTTTTAAATCTCAAGAAGGGTTTTCAATGAAAACATGGTTTTGAAAATCACTTCAATGTGACACGCCAGATTCAGCCATAACATCTACGCCGAGTTTGGGGCGTTACAAACCACTTCATTATCTAACATTTATTACTAAAAAATGCCAAGTTGACAATTTACAACATAAAACTAGTTCAATCCTAGGTACATGCCTTGTATCAAAATGTAAAGAACTATATAAACATTGCTGAGTCGAGAATTTGCAATCTGGATGCTGCTTCACCTCTCGAGACTTTGAGATCCACTAATACTTGTACATAGAATAAACAAACCATGCATTGAGCAATAAAGCTTAGTGGTACTTTCATGATTCAAGTCATATAAATGAAAACATTAACATGATAAAAATGAAATCAATGCATGTTCAAGTTTCAACCATTTCAATTTCACCTATTCATGTCATATGTACCAGTTCATACACTATCACAACTGGAAAATCAATATAATATATCATGCCTTACTTCCTACCAACAAAGATACATTAATTTCCATTTGAACTCATAACATTTAGTTATTTCATTATCCCTTTCCCGTATCAAATCTATTGAGTCATTTTGTTTCCATATCAACCCTTTGGGCTCATACAACCTAATTCACATGGTCTTTCACACGTTGACTTTAGTCACCTTTCACATATATGCACATGTAGTACCAATTCATATCATCATTTCCATTCAAATATTATTTATCAAGTTCGTGTTTTATAATCCTTATTAACTAGACATGGACACAGACTCAGGATGGATACATAGATCATCTGACCATCTCACCAATTTGGCACCCAATGCCTTATCAAAATGTACGACGTACAATTTGCACCCAACACTCATCAGTATACCTGAAGTAAAATGTGTGCCCAACACATATCAGAACGTCCGCAGTAATATGCACTCAATGCCCATCGGTATATAATTGAAGTATAACCCGTACACAATCTAATCCTATGACACGCCAATTATATCTGACTCTGCCCAAGACAATTAATAGGGTAATCAACAAATCAATTCTTATATGTTCAATATCACATATCATAGTTCATATCATTCTCATCATCATTTCATATCACAAATCATTTAGTGTAGCACCCCTAACCCATAACCATCGCCAAAAAAGGGTTAAAGGGCATTACCAGTCAATCGAAATCATTTACTGACATTTCATAGCAAAGTCTGAGAAAACTCATCAAAGTGTCCCTTAAATAGGTTTACGAGACCTTAACCATGCTTTAGAGAGAGGCTGGGACTAAACCGAACACATACATAAATTCTCAGAAATTTAAAATTTTTTCAAAGTTTCAGAGGCCACACGCTGGTGTGGGCGACACAGCCTCAAACACGTCCTGTCTGTCTAAGCCGTGTCAAAATAGGGCATACATACTGACTTCACCACACGACCTGAGACATGCCCGTGTGCCTCACCCATGGTCGCTACTGACTTACACCACACGGCCAGTCATAAGCATGTGTGTCCAGCCCGTGGTCGAGCCTGGCTTGTTTCAAATTGCAACCTCAAAGAAGACGGTCGAGCCACACGCCCATGTGCTCAACTGTGTGGGCAAATATAGGCCATTTACAAGGCCAAAATGCCACCCACACTTGGGTCATTCATTACAAATATAATTAGGCATCAATCCAAACATAATTGACAACCAAAAGCATACTATATGATCATCATATCACCCCATTCAATTTCATTTTCATACATATTATCTTATATGCCAATTAGCTAATCTAATTCACAAATAAATCCAAGCATAACTTATCTACATCATGCCAAAATAATAAGCTAAGTTTACATCAATAATTTACCATTACTTTAACCATTCCATAACCATGAAATCATACCAAAACCAAACATCATATAATAAGACTCTTCATTCTTTACTCAATCATTTAACAAGCCAAATCACATGGCTATATACACATATCAATCATAACTCAAAGTAACAAGCCTATACATGCCATACTTAATATTTACACTTTCAAAAAGGTACCAAAACAAGATTGAGTAGTGTGATGACAATCCTTGATAATCCCCGAGCCTTTCATAGCTTTGACAACCTATAAAATAGAGTGAGCACACACAAAGTAAGCTTTCCAAAAGCTTAGTAAGCCATATACAAATAACTTAGCATAAATTGCATATAATACATTGACACAAAGTCATTAATATTTCTCATTGCAAATTCATCACATATTCTTTGGCTCATTTGCTTAGCTATAGCTTGCCACATTCCTGAACTCAATATCATATATACACATAGCTCATTCAAGCATATAATCACATATTATCTCATGACTAAACACATATTCACTTTAGTAAGCTTATATAAACACTTACCTTTCATACACACATCGTGTACTTTTCAATCGTACCTGAATCGTTATTACTTCTCACATAGACATTCATTTCGCAGACTTTCCGTTGAACCTTTCAGAATCTAATAGGATACTCAAAGTGCTCAGAATAGTCGTATAATGCCAACGTCCCAGACGAGGTCTTACATGTACTCAAATATCGATGCCACTGTCCCAGACAGGGTCTTACACAAATCAAATACAATGCCAATGTCCCAGACATGGTCTTACACATAAATCTCATATCGATGCCAATGTCCCAGACGTGGTCTTACATGATCTTACTTATCGAAAATCTACGTCATGACATATGTAACCCTATATATTCTTAGGTTCGTACGAGACTTTTCAGACCTTGATAACTTGTCGACATATCCTCAGATTTTATATACATTCATCACAAATAGATTTCGTATGTACATTCATAAATCGACATAAATACATTTATTTGTATATAGACTTACCTCAGATTCGAAATAAACGAGCGATTTCGACTACTCGATCACTTTAGACTTTCTGCGATCTAAATCTATTTTCTTCGGTTCTTGATCTATACATATTCAAATTTAACTCTTTTATTCACCAATTCATTCAATTCAATCCAAGAACACACATCTAAGGCAATTTACAAATTAGCCCCCACATTTTCACATTTTGACATTTTAGTCCCTATTTCACAAAATTACAAAATACACATAATTTCATATTAGCCATGCCTAGCCGAATTTTTCTCATGCTCATATAAGTTCATACATTTCATTTATTTCAAATTTAGTCCCTCAAAATTTTATTCTTTCAATTTATCCAATTTACTCAAAATCATCAAAACTCCAAAGACAAACTATGTTATTCTATCACATATAATTCATATTTCATCATCAAACATCAAAAACTCGCATGTTTATCAATGGCTATACAAAATATTCATCAATTTAAAAAATTGAAGCATGGGTTTTGAAGTATACAAAGCAACGATTATAAAAACATATAAATTATCGAAAATCGATCAAAATCCATACATTAATTGAACTAGATGAGTGCCGTATGCCCTAGCTTCTTATTTCTTATTCTTTTCTTTGTTTTTCGGTGGAAGAGCACATAAAATCCACCATCTTTTAGCTTTGTTTTTATTATAACAACATTATTAATCAATTTACCATATTAACCTTCTAATATAACAAGCAAAACATATAATTTCATTGACCTTTACCGTCCACTAACTAATAAAGTGGTTAAATTTCATCTTAAGGCCTTTCCATTTATAAAGACACATCAATTCGACCATTATTCAAATAGAAAGCTACTTTTACATTTTATATGATTTAGCCATTTTCTCAAATTAAGCACATAACTGATCAAATTAAATCACAGAAATATCACACATACGAATTCACATACTGTAAGCACAGAAAAATATTAAAATATTATTCTACCTCGAATTTGTGGTCCCAAAACCACTATTTTGACTAGGGTCTAAACCAGACTGTTACAATTTTCTCCCCTTAGGGATTTTTGTCCCTAAAAATCTCACCGTTAAACAGATTTGGATACTGCTGTCTCATTGAATCTTCAGGCTCCCATGTAGCCTCTTCAATTCCGTGTCGATGCCATAATACTTTAACTAACGAAATTTTCTTATTTCGTAATTCTTTCACTTCACGAGCTAAGATACGGATCGATTCTT
This sequence comes from Gossypium rotundifolium, assembly GCA_025506655.1. Lineage (NCBI taxonomy): Eukaryota > Viridiplantae > Streptophyta > Magnoliopsida > Malvales > Malvaceae > Gossypium > Gossypium rotundifolium. Next base: position 133,679,057 of record CP106722.1, read on the forward strand.
CCTCATAAGTCATATCAGATTAGATTTCAATCTCAGATGTAGGAATCACATGTGAGGGATTAGATCAGTATCTACGAAGCATTGAAACATGGAATACATCGTGAATCTTTTTCAACTCTGGTGGCAATAACAATCTATACGCAACAAGTCCAATTCATTCGATAATTTCATACTGTCCGATGAACCTCAAACTCAATTTGCCTTTATGTTCGAATCGAAGTACTTTTTTCCACGGAGATACTTTCAAGAAAACTTTGTCACCGATATCAAACTCAATATCTTTTCTTTTCAAGTCTACATAAGACTTCTGACGATCAGACGCTACTTTCAAACTGTTACTGATCAATTTCACTTTCTTTCAGTGTCTTTTATCAAATCGACCTTGTGTATCTTATTTTCACTGAGCTAAGTTGAATACAGAGGTGTTCAACATTTGAGTCCATACAATGCTTCATAAGGTGCCATTTTAATGCTCGACTGAAAAGTATTATTATATGCAAATTCAAACAATGGCAAATATTGTTCCCACGTAACATCAAACTCAAGAATGCAACATCTCAACATGTCTTGGAGAATCTAAATAATCCGTTCGGACTGACCATCAGTCTATGGGTGAAAAGTTATACTAAAATGCAATTTAGTACCTAAAGCTTCTTGCAATTTCTTTCAGAATCGTGATGTAAACATCGAATCTCTGTCAGACACGATAGACAATGGCACTCCGTACAATCTTAAAATCTTAGAAATATACAGCTCAGCTAACTTATTAATTGAGTAATCGGATTGTACTGGAATAAAATGGGCTAATTTCGTCAATCTATCGACCACAACCCAAATTGCATCTTTCTTTCTTGGAGTCAATGACAATCCAGAAACAAAGTCCATCGTCACCCTATCCCATTTCCACTCAGAAATCAAAATCGGTTGTAATAAACTAGATGGGACCTGATGTTCAGCTTTTACTTGCTGATAGACTAAACACTTTGACACAAAGTTAGAGATATCCTTTTTCATACCAGACCACCAATAGTGTTGCTTCAGATCATGATACATCTTTGTACTTCCCGGATGAATAGATAAGCGACTATTATGAGCTTCATTCAAAATCAATTGGATCACCTCTAGATTCCTCGGAACACAAACCTGATCTTGAAATCTCAAGCAATTATCATCGTCAACTCGAAATTTAGAATTGGAATTCAAATTACATTGAGCTCGTTTCACTAGCATTTCATTATCAACTTTCTGAGCATCACATATCTGTTGTAGAAACATCAATTTCGTTTGTAATTCAGCTAAAATTGAACCACCATAAAAAAATCTAAATGAGCATTCATCGCTCGAAGTGCAAACAATGACTTTTGACTCAGTGCATCAGCAACAACATTTGCCTTTCCCGGATGATAATCTATCACAAGCTCATAATCTTTCAATAGCTCTAACCACCTTCTCATCAGATTCAAATCTTTTTGAGTCACCAAATACTTCAAACTTTTATGATCTGAAAACACGTGACATTTCTTACCAAAGAGATAATGGCGCCAAATCTTTAACACAAACACAATCAGAGCTAGTTCAAAATCGTTTGTCAGATAGTTCTTTTCATGCGGTTTCAATTGTCTAGAGGCATAATCTATAACTTTGCCTTCCTGCATCAAAACACATCCCAGAATATTTAACAAAGCATCACTGTAAATCACAAATTTTTACCCGATTTTGGTTGTATCAAAATTGGAGCTTTAGTTAATAGAGTTTTCAACTGATCAAAGCTTTTATGACATTTATTGGACCATTTAAATCTCACATCTTTTTGAAGCAATTTAGTCAACAGAGTAGCTATCATCGAGAATCTCTTTACAAACCGACGATAATAACTAGCTAGTCCCAAAAAGCTACGGACTTCAGACACTTTCTTCGGAGGTTTCCATTCTAAAATAGTAGAAATCTTACTCGGATCAACTCGAATACCAGATGCTGACAGAATATGTCCCAGAAAATGAACTTCTCATAACCAGAATTCGTATTTACTGAACTTCGCATACAACTGCTTATCACACAAAATCTGTAGCATTAATCTTAGATGCTCGGCATGTTGAATCTCATCACGTGAATAAATCAATATGTCATCAATGAACACAACAACAAATTGATCTAGGTACGGTCTAAAAATTCTGTTCATCAGGTCCACAAAAACAGCAGGAGCATTTGTTAGTCTGAAAGGCATAACTAAAAACTCATAGTTCCCGTACCTCTTTCGAAAGCAGTATTCGAAATATCTGAATTTTTACCCGCAACTGGTAGTATCCCGATCTCAAATCTATCTTTGAAAATATCATGGCTCTTTTCAGCTGATCAAACAAATCATCTATTCTAGGTAGAGGATATTTGTTCTTTACAGTCACCTTGTTCAACTGACGATAATCAATGCACATTCTCATCGTGCCATCCTTCTTTTTCATAAATAGAACAGGAGCACACTAAGGTGAGAAACTCAGTCTTGCAAAGCCTCTATCTGTCAATTCTTGCAACTGTGACTTCAACTCTTTCAATTCTGTTGGTGCCATTCTATTTGGAGATATTGAAATAGGAGTTGTTCCCAGTAATAATTCAATACCAAATTCAACTTCACGTATCGGAGGTAATCTTGGTAATTCTTCAGGGAACACATCAGGAAATTCATAGACAACTAACACTGATTCAACTTTCTTTTTTGGCACTTTCGAGTCTATTACATAAGCAAAATAAGCTTCATAACCCTTTTTCACATAACTCTGAGCTTTTAATACGGATATCACAGCAGGTAACCCATTTAAATCATTAGATTCAATCGAACTATTTCATCATTCTGATATCTCAAATAAATAGTCTTTCTTTTGCAATTCACAATGGCATCATGCAATGTCAACCAGTCCATACCCAAAATTATATCGACTCATCAAAAGGTAATAACATTAGATCAGCCAGAAAATAGATATCTCGAAACATCAATGGACAGTTCTTGCATACTTTATCAACTAAGACACTTTTACCTAAGGGGTTCGATACTTTTATAACAAACTCCGTAGACTCTACAGGCAAAGTCTTACTGGATACTAAGTTCATACATATATACGAATGAGTAGAACCTGGGCCTATCAATGCAATCACAGAAGTTTCATAAAGAGTAAATGTACCCGTTATAACATTTGAAGATGAAGCTTCCTCACGAGCTCGGATGGCATATGCTCTAGCGGGCGCTCTTGCTTCAGATCTCGCAACTGAGTCTTTTGTAGCTCTCTGACTACCACTAACATTCTTTGTATTTTGGGAAGGTCTACCTCTTGCTGAAGTATTATCAGATCTCAGATTTTGAACAATCTCTTGCTCAACAGACTATGGGCAATCTCGGATGAAATGCTAAGGATCCACATATGAAACAAGCTCGATGATTCAATCTACAACTACCCGGATGTCCTTTACTACAATACTTACATTCAAGTCACTCGGATCATACATTTTCAACACTAGCCATCAAAGTTTCTGGAGCTTTGGAATTCAATTGTGATTTAGCTTGATCTCTTAGATTCGAATGTCCCACATTAGTTCTGGAGCGGTTATGCTCATCTATGAATTTCTTTGAAGTAGACTAAAATGATTTGCTTGAGAATCTCTTTCTCGCATTACTGACTTCAAACTCAGCTTTTCTTTTATCTTTCCCAAGTGCCTCAGCTTTGCTATAACATCCCAAAAATTACGGGGTTTGTGATTTTTGCATATTGCATGTCTTGGGGTTGTTTAGCTAGTTATTTGAGGGTGTTTGGAGGCTCTAGAGAGGCCTGAGTTCGAGTCCAAGCCCTAGAAAAAATTTGGTTTTTGTCCTTTTAGTGGAGAGGGCTGTTGGAAGTAGGGCTTGTGTAGATTAGAGTGTGTTTTACTAACACAATTGAGCTAGTGGCAAGTTGGTGGTGGCGTCACTAGGGGACAAGGGGGAGTGGAGTTTAATTCCCTTGAAAAATAATTAAAGGTATTTATTTTATGCTTTGGGAGAGGAGGAAGCAGAGTTGGGATCGAACTCTGCTATAGGAGTTGGAGAATAAGTCAAACAATTTAAATGGATGAAGGGGAGCAAATTTAGGAGGAAAAAGGGGAGAGAATCAATGAAGTGAGGTGTGTGGAAGTGTTGGCCGTGAGTGGGAGTGTAACGGACTGAATTTGACCCTAGTCGAAATGGTGGTTTCGGGACCACGAATCCGAGTTTGAGAAATATTTTAATATTATATTTTGAGTCTATTAAATGTGAATTAATGTGTGTGAAAGTTTAGAGAAAAATTTTATGGTTTAAGTGCTTAATTTGAAAAAAGGACTTAATCATGAAAAGCGTAAAAGTTGCATGCTAAGGTGTAATGTACTAGATTGCTTGTGGCTTTTTAAGTGGGTGTCCCAAAGGGCAATTAGCCCATTGACCATATTAATGGACGGCAATGGGCCAAGTTAGCTACCTATATATGTTAGTTTAATTATATAAAATTTTATTATAAGGTTATGTTATATATTATAATAATGTTAATGCATTTATATAAAATAAACATAAAAATAAAGCCATCATCTCTTTTATTCTCTCCTAGCGAATGTTAGGATAGAAAACACCATTGTTAAAGCTTCAAGTTTGACAAGTTAGAAAGCTTGATTAAGGTATGGTCGGTTTTTAGTTTTTGATAATTTTTACGTTTTTGAGATCGTTGCCATTATATTACCCGACCCATGTCTAAATTTTTGAAAATACTATGTATATAGGATTGACCATTAACATGCTTGGATAGTTTTGATGTTTGATGATTTTAGATTTAATATATGTTAAAGATTTATAAGTTTTGTGTTGAAGTTTTGGAGATTTCAAGTAAATAGGGTTAAATTGAAAAAATAAATTTGTGAAGGGTTAAAATGACAAATAAATGAAATGCATGGACACATATGGCTATGGGGAAGATTCGCTAAGCTATGGTGCTGGTAAATTTGCATATTTTGTGTTTTGTGTAAATAGGACCAATTTGTAAAATGGGAAACATTAGGGCAAAATGGTAATTTGCCCATTTTTGTGTTTTGGGACTAAATTGAGATGAAATGCGATTAAATGAGCTAAATTCTAATGTGTTTTAGATCAAGAGCAAAGAAAAACGGAATTAGACCGGGGAAAGACGAAGGTTCTCGAATAGCCGATTCATACGGACTATCGACAACCGAGGTAAGTCCTTAAGCAAGTATAGGTTATCGAATTATTTATGAATGTGTTAAATGATGCTATTCAATAGAATTTTGTATAAAACCTTGTGTTAGCTGAATGTGAAAGTATTGGTATGGATTGGTTGGAATTTTATTTAAAGTGATGTGAATAAGTGTTTTGGTTTGTTATTCGATATAATCGTGAATTATAAGTGATAGTGAATTTGAAATGAAATGTTGTTATATCTCTAAACGAGTTGGTATGTTAAAGTGATTTGAATGATGTGTGATTTATGTTATTTTGGGCAGCATTACTTGTAATGTTTATGAGATGATAATAATATTGTTTGGGCTTTGAGCCTAGCGAGCTTCTTGAATTGATTTATTTCGGGCTATAATGCCTAGCGAGGCTTCGTCTTGATGATTTGTTTGGGCTATAATGCCTAGCAGTGCTTCGTGGTTGGGTTAGCGTGCTTCGTCTTGATGATTCATTTCGGCTATAATGCCTAGCGGGCTTTGTCTTGCTTGATTTAATTTGGGCTTAAACGCCTAGCGGCTTCGTCTTGGGTGATATGCCATAAGTGGAGATTTTGAGGATCAAAAGGTGAGATATATATGTGGTTATGTACTAAATGTTCGGTAAGAATTTGCCTACTATATTAGTAAGGAAGAAAGTGAGTTAAGTTCTTTTTTGTTATGAATCAATTTGATGTGAATATACATAGCATATATGTGAAGTTGATAAAGCTTATGATCGAGTGATATAGTGATGAAAATAGATACAAATGTGACCTTAGTATTCGGCTAGTGTATTTGATATATATATATATACATATATAGAAATTTATGTGCAATATTATTAGTTTGAAAAGTTAAGTGTTTAATTGTATGTTCATTGTAAGTATATGTGCTTAGGACTTACTAAGCCGTTGAGCTTACTCTGTTTATGTTGTGTTCTATTTTATAGATCAATATTTCAAATACGGGCTCGGGGATCACCAAGACAGTCGACCACACTATCACTCTCTTTGGTATAGTTTTGTAAACTTTTGAATCAAATGCATGTATAGGCTTTATTTTGATAAATAAGAATGATGTCGGTTTGTAAATATAAATATGGCCTTGCGAATAAGGCTGTTGCTTTTGAGTTTTTGGTTAAGTTTAGGTTTCATATATGATATGGTTGCTTGCATTAAAATGTCAATTGATAATGCTTAAAGATGTATGGCTTTGTGGTAAGTATTAGAGTAAAACTTTTATATTTGATAAGAGTACTTATGGTACACTCGATTATATGGAACCGTAGTTGTGTTTTGTTAATAAATCGATGATGTTAGGATATTATGTGAATGTTTTAGGTACAGGTTAATTTGTATAAATGATTAAAATGCATGGGCGTTATGAGTTGTATGTGGGTATGTTCGGTCATAAACTAGTTAATCATATTTTGAAATGAAATAGTTTTTAGTTAGCAGCAGTGATGTGATTTTTAAAATCACCAAAATAGGATAAATTGAATTAGAAAGTGAATTAGATATAGAATTAAATATTATTGTGTCTATTTTTACATGAAAGAAACAGAGTAGGAAAGGAATTATATATTATGAGATATTTAAGTTTTAGTGAGACTTGTTCTGAATGAATTCGTGAGTCCCTGTTTTGTCTTGGAAAAATTGTTAGAAATTGTACAAAAATAATTATGGAGCATATTTTATATGTTTAGAATCCTTAATGAGTTTATTTTTGATTGGAATAAACAAGGACATTATTGAAATTTTGTGCAATGAGATAACTGAGTTTTTGTAAAGATAGGTCAGAATTATCAAACAGTGAAATAGGGGTAACTTTGATGAATAAACTGTACTAATTGGCCACATGAAAAATTCTGGAAAAATTATGGTAAAAGTTATATGAGTCTAGTTTCAAGGAAAATTTACGGATCTAAATTTTGAGTTTTGTAACTTGAGTTATGGTCAATTTAGTCAGCATGATGCAGTTGGACAGCTTTAAATTTTATGCCCCAAATTAGTAGTCAAGTCTAGTAATGCCACATACTCGACTCCGGCAAAGGTTTCGGGTAAGGGGTGTTACAGGGAGTGTGTGTTAGGGGGATTTTCGGCTAGAGAGGGGTATTGTGTAGCAAATTCGACAGCCTAGTGTGTTAGTAGAATAGAAAATTCCCTTGTGTTATACGTTTTCTGTTTGTTTCTTTTCAGGATTTCTCTTTGGAAGCAATTTGAGCACTTTTCCTTCTCTTCATTTCTTACCTTTTATGCATTCTTTTTCTTTTCATTTTCTAATAGCCTAAGCATTTGTTGGATCATCTCCTGCTCACCTCTCTTCACGTTGTGTCTTTCTTTTCTTTTCTTTAAGTTGAATAGCCACACCTTCTCTTACTTGACGTTTCTTGAGTGAACATCGATTATTTGGAGCTTTGGTTCTCTTTTGTTGGCGAACTTGGTAAACCTCTATATTCACTTTCTCGTTCTCTTAATATTATTTCTCCTCTCCTACAAAGCATTAGCCAAGCATTTTTTGGTTTAAGCCAAATCTACTCACCCTCTTGCATCTCAAATTCTATTTGTTCTCTATTGTGAGGCGAATCTTGTGGTTAGCCATTTGTCAATTATTGTCATGTATTGATTGGTAATTGTATCTAAAGTCGAATGTGGGGTTGGTGTTCTCCTAGTTTCATTATTTTTTTAGCCAATAAAGCTCTCACTTACTTACCATGAGGACGGTTTTGCTAACACCTCTTTTTCTTTGAATGTTGTTAGGAACTTGATTCTTTTCCGAGAGTGGTAGTAGAATACTCTCTATAAAAGGGATTTGGCGTTTGTTGGTAAGTTAAGGCAATAGTGGTTATTTCTATATTTTGGGTTGTCAAAGGAGAAGTCTAACTAATGGCCAATCATTTTCATAGGTGTCTGGAAGCGATGGAAGTCACAACTCAGTAAGCAGTGTGTAATCTCACACCATTGTTTGTGATAGCGTGTACTACTCGTGAATCGGTCAAAAGCCAAAATGCCGAAAAGCTAAAAATCGATAACCGTGACCACTCAAGCGTGCGAACGGTCGTAGTGATAAATCGAGCCACCGGTGATGGCGAGACCGTTGAGAGTGTCGCGAATACTCTCGTGAATTTGAGGTCAGAATGGGTCTTGTTGAGTCGAAACGCTAAAATGGGCCCAATGGGATATCGAGCCCACACGGCAATACCGATGGAAAATTGATCGATGGATTGATGCGACTACTGAAGTCTGCAGAATCGAGACTAAAAACGAATAGATTGGACCACACGTATGGGCCCAAATGGGCCAAAATCGGGTTTGAGGCCCAATAGCACTATATTGACCGTAAATGGTAACCGAGTTTCAGGAGGCGATATTAAGCCTTGGAAGGCCGTTCTGAGGATTAAATTAATGAGATACCCTAGAGGGTAGATTACCAAACACTTTATTGGGTAAAATTATCGAAATACCCTTATTGGGTAAAATTATCGAAACACCCTTAGTGGTTAAATTATCGAAATACCTCGATGGGATAAATTATCGAAATACCCCCAAAAGGGTGAAAATTATTATTATACCCTTACGTGACAAAGTGACCGTTATACCCTTAATTGTGGTTAAATATCATGTATGTGATTATTATTTATCTTTGTTTATACTTGTAATACACTGCATTCATATCATGTTGCATGGTTGGGTTTGATGATTGGAGGAAGTACCATTTTAAGTGGCTCTGCCACATACCGTTTTTAGTGGCTCTGCCACATATCGTTCGAGTGGCATCGCCACCTACCGCTTTTAGTGGCTCACCACATATACCGTGATTAGCGACTTGACCGCAATATTGAATAATGGATTGACTGGGTGGGTTGACATGGTCCCCACATGGTGCGATTGATTGGTGCGGGTGGAGAGTTAGGCAATTGGTAGGGTTGGGGTGGGCACATATCCACATATCCATATACATTGAGATGATTATAGGGCCTAGGCCCCAACCGATACCATACGGGCTCGAGCCCGAGATAGTGACCGTTTTAAGGGATTACACACTGAGTTCTCGTAACTCACCTCTTTCTTTAACCATACATGTAATCCCTAGCCTTAGAGGTTTGAAGGCATGGAGGACTCGGAGGTGGCCATACGTCTGATTTGCTTCTTAATGAACTTAGAAATTTGGTTTTAAATTATTTTATATTATTCTTTTTGGGTTAATATTTTGTGCAATAAGGTCATTGGATTTGATTTTGTCTTTTAAAATTTCATTTTAAGCTAGTTATAAATTGTTAAACGATTAAACACTGGTTTTAAAGCGATAATAACCGTTTTCATAATATCACGTTTCCACAATTCTTTAAGTCCAACTTCGCAACAACAAAGTTTTCAAAGATAATAACATCTTTACAAGAATACTCTTAAGCAAAATCTTATTTTTTTTACAAACAACGAAATTTTGGGTTTCAAAAAGGATACAAGGTTTATAATGAACGCATAGCTTTTACACAACCTTTTGATGTCACATGCTAGATCTGGTTATAATGTCTGGGCCAGTTTTGGGGTACTACATTTTATGGTATCAGAGCCAGGTTGCAAAACTTGGCTGTGGAACGGGTTCAAAATTTTACAAATCTGTTTAAACTTTGGTTTAGAAAAGTGATAGTATTCTTGGAAGTATGGCACACCGAGTCTCCAAGACCAAATCCGTAAGTTTCTTGATCTTATACTTTGTTATATGTTATAGTGACGGTGCTAAAAACTACTAAGGATAGTAATAGTATATCAAACTCTTATTTAGGGAAACTGAGACTATAGAGACTGAAACTTTAGTAAAATCGATCTGTGAAAACTACTCTTATTGCTATTTATTTTTGATAAAACATTTGTTAATAATTACATGAACGATAAGTCGATGCATAAAACTTTTAATCGAGTAACATGTTACACCGATATAAGTACAAGAGGACATGGACGGGGTACACGTAGCGTGGTAGAGGCCGATGTGCTAGGGTGGGTCCTCGAGATCGTGACATATGCTTGAAAGGGAGGCGCCTGCATCACGGGATGGTGAAATGGGGTCTCATGACCGAAGTGAAGGAGATGATGCCTTATCTTAAGCAATACTCTGGTTTTGGAAAGAGTGGTTGGAGCGAGTCTTGGGTCATTGGCCGAGGGTTAATTTCGAGCGACTCCAATCAAATGGGGCGAAAATCTTGGAGAGTCTGGTATAGCCCCAAATGTAGTAGAATATTGGTTAGAAGCGATGAGGCGAATCATGGATGATCTGGACTACACAAGAGAATAGAAACTAAAAGGAGAGTGTCCCTACTACGAGATGAGGCATGTCAATGGTGGCTTACTGATGAGGAAGGTCATGCAGTGGCCGTGTGGCTTGGGATTTTTCAAAGCGCCTTTCAAGGGAAGTATGTTAGGGCGAGTTATGTGGACACCCGGAGAAAGGAATTTTTGAATCGGTTCGAGGGAACAAGTCGGTAGCGGAATATAAAGCAAAATTTTTGCGATTAATTTGAATACGCTTCGGGCATAATTCATGTTGAAGGCAATGTTGTGTCGATTTGAGGATGGTCTTTGGGATGAGTTCATGAGTCTTGATAGCCCCACGGAGGAAAGAGACTTATTGCCTGGTAGAGAAGAGTAAGATTCTTGAGGATGTGAAACGCTGAGCGTCAAAATCGTGAGAAGGAAAGGGGTAGGAATAAGAGATTTTGGGTCTTTAGGTTCTTTAGGGGATTTCATAAGAGGCCAAGGTTTGATGGGCCAACCCTAGTTGGGATTCGATTCTTGTTGGTCGACCGCAACCATGCGTTGAGTCGAGAGACCACATTCGGAGAGTGTTAGAGAAGAACTGGCGAGTGTTTTAGATGTGGGTCCAAGGATCATCGATCATGAAACTATCCTCGAGAGCCTGTCGGGATGCAAACAATAGGTAAGGGCTTTGTGCAGCCGGGGAGAGGTGGTCGCGACCACCGAGAGGTCGTGGTCCACCGGAGGGGAAATGGGTTTGGGCGAGGTCGTGGAGCCTTTGGGCAGAGGTGCTTTGGTAATGAGATGCAAGACAACCTGGGTTGGTTTATGTTGCTAGGGGTCGAGAGGATGGCGACGCACCTGACATCATAACTGGTACGTTCCTCATTCATGATGCACCATGTTTTACTTTAATTGATATTGGGTCGACACACTCGTATGTTGCATGTACTGTGTCTGGAACTTTGGGTATACAATTTGAATTTGCTGATTGAGAAATGTCAGTGATTAGTCCGTTAGGATAGTCTATTAAAGTGAATAAGTTGTTTAGAGATGTGCCTCTAAAGGTTCAAGTGGTTGTCTTTTCAGCGGATTTGATGGAACTATCGTTTGGCGAGTTTTATCTCATTCTGGGCATGGATTGGTTAGTGAAACACCGTGCAAATTTGGATTGCCCCGCTAAGCACATGATACTAAAGACTTGAGAGGATGAGGAGGTGATTGTGATAGGGAGCGAGAAACTACTTGTCCAATGTAATCTCGACATTAAGGGCCAAAAAGCTAGTTCGCAAAGGTTGCGAGGCGTTCCTTGCTGATGTCAGCACATCTGTTGTTAAGGAACCATCTGTTGAGAATGTCAGGACCGTAAAGGAATTCCGGATGTATTTTCTGAAGAGCTTCCAAGATTGCCTCCAAATTGCGAGGTCGAATTCAAACATTGAGCTATTACCGGGAATGGCTCGGTGTCCATCGCCCTTATAGGATGGCACCAAAGGAGCGGTAGAACTAAAGGCTTAGATCCAAGAGCTTTTGAATCGAGGATTTATCAAACCGAGTGTGTCTCCGTGAGGAGTGCTCGTATTGTTAAAGAAGAAGAAGGATGGGTCGATGCACATGTGTATTGACTACCGCCGCTTGAACAAGTTAACGATTAAGAATAAGTATCTACTACCAAGGATAGACGATCTATTTGATCAGCTGTGGGGAGCATCGATTTTCTCTAAAATAGATCTGAGGTCGGGGTACCATCAGTTAAGGGTCAAAGAGGCAGATGTGTATAAGACTTCATTTCGAACTCGTTATGGACATTACGAGTTTCTGGTCATGCCGTTTGGGTTAACAAATGCACCAGCTGCTTTCATGGATATGATGAACTGCGTTTTCCAACCCTATCTAGACCGGTTCGTGGTGGTATTCATAGATGATATTCTGGTGTATTCAAGAACTGAGGAGGAGCATGATTCCTATCTACGGATTGTTCTACAAATATTTAGAGAAAAGTAACTCTATGCCAAATTCAGCAAGTCGAGTTACGGTGAAGGAGGTGACATTTACGGGTCATGTTGTGTCTGCTGAGGGATTAGGGTTGATCCTCGGAAGGTTGAGGCTGTATTGGATTAGAAGCCACTGAAGTCGAGATAGAGATTTGAAGTTTTAAGGGTTTGGTGAGTACTATACACGATTCGTTGAGGGTTTTCATTAATTCGGCACCCTAACTAAGTTACTACGAAAGGGGTACCATTTTTTGGATGAGATAAATAGCGAGGAGAGTTTTGAGAAGTTGAAAAAGATTCTAATTGAAGCTCCGGTATTAATTCAGCCAGAGGCAGGAAAAGAATTCGTTGTCTATTGTGATACATCACACACGAGTTTGGGTTGTGTTCTGATGCAAGAAGGGAAGGTGGTGGCTTATGCGTCTCGTCAGCTTAGGCCACACGAAGTAAACTACCCCACTCATGATTTGGAATTAGTTACGGTAGTGTTTGCACTAAGGATATGGAGACATTATTTGTACGGGGAAAGGTCGATCATCTACATCGACCATAAGAGTCTTAAGTATCTCCTTACCCAAAAAGAGTTAAATCTCAGGCAATGGAGATGGATAGAGTTCTTGAAGGATTATAATTGCTCGATTGAGTGTCATCTAGGAAAAGCCAACGTGGTAGCGGATGCACTAAGTCGTAAGTGATATCGATCTAAGAGCAATGTTTGCTCTTCTCAAACCTATTGAGGACGGTAGTTTGTTGGTAGAAATTTAGGTGATCTTGACTTGAATTAGTCGAGATTAAGGAAAAGCGGATGTTGGATGAGTCATTGGTTTCTCATTTCCGGTAGGTGAAGAGAGGAGGCGGTGGATTTTGGTTGACTAGTGAAGGGGTATTATGTTTCCGTGGAAGAATTTGTGTACCGAAGGACTCTGAGTTGAGGCAGTCGATTCTACGGGAGGCATATAGTAGACCATACGCTACGCATCCCGGTGGGAACAAGTTATACCAAGATCTACGTGAACTATATTGGTGGCTAAGACTTAAGCGCGAGGTGACTGATTTCGTAAGTAAGTGTTTGACATGCCGACAAGTGAAGGCTAAGCATCAACTACCCTCGGATTCTCATGTACCGGTGAAAATTCCACTGGAAATGGGAGAGAGTAACCATGGATTATGTTAGTGGGCTACCCGACACCTACTAAGAAAGATTGATATGGGTAATTGTGGATCGGTGACTAGATCGCCCACTTCATCTTGGTTCGCATTGACTACTCATTGCGTAAAATTGGCAAAGTTGTATGTGGCAGAGATTGTAAGGTTAGATGGGGTGCCAGTGTCTATCATTTTGGACAGGGACACTAGATTCACTTCTCAGTTCTGGAGAGTGTTACATGAAGCTCTGGGTACAAGGTTGGATTTCAGCATTTCATCTACAGACTGATGGTTAGTCGAAAAGGGTAATTCAGATTCTGGAGGACATGTTAAAAAGTTGTGTGATTGATTTCAAAGGTAGTTGGGAGGACTATTTACCGTTAGTAGAATTTGCTTACAACAATGACTACCAATCCGAAATTCAAATGGCACCTTACGAGGCATTATATGGTTATAGGTGTCGTACCCTACTTGTTGGACGAGGATTGGGTGGCGGCATGTTGTTGGGTCGAGTTAATTTTTAAAGCGAGGAGAAAGTGAAGTTGATACGAGGTCGGTTAAAAGAAGCATCGATAGGTGAAAGTCATACACCAATTTAAAGCGCAAAAAATCGAGTACTCGGTGGGAGATTTTGTTTTCTTGGTTTTCTTGAATGTTTCAACACGGAAAAAGATTACGAGGTTTGGGCGGAAAGACAAGCTAAGCCCAGTTGTCGGACCTTCTGGTGTTAAGGCGTGTTGGACCGTCGCCTATCGACAAGTCGCGCTTCTGAGTTGAACCGGATACATGATGCATTCCATGTTTTTATCTTTGAGATGCTACCATTCGGATCCTTCTCATATAGTGTAGGTGGAGGGATCGAGTTAAGACCCAATCTAGCATTTGAAGAAGAACAGGTCGAGTTTTGGACCTGTGATGTTAAGGTCTTTGAAGGAAATCTGTTCCATTAGTCAAGGTGTTGTGGCATAATCACGATTCGAGAGGAAGCCACGTGGGATCTTGAAGAGCGATGTGACATCAATACCCTCATCTTTTTGATCAGTAAATTTCAAAACCCACCCATCTCTTTTGATATGTGAGGTCGCATGCAGGTCGCATGAGACAACTGTGGACCCACCGATGGCTTTAAGTGATTATGTAATTGGCATCTTTCTTGCAATATTGGTTAGTCTTTTAACTTGGGGTGCTACATAAGGAGTGTAGGGATGAGTGGGTCGATTTAGTCCCCACAGAGTGTAGGGTTGGACAGGAGACGAGTGCAAGTTTGGTTTGGGTATTTGTGCATTGCATATCTGATTCGATATTGAGATAGGCTTAGGCACAGATAGATGTGATATGTGTCATTTGATATGGGCTCAGGCCCAACCAAGGCTGATGGGAGCTAAGGCCCAATAGCCACCGTTACTATAATGGGCTTAGGCCCAGATAGATGTGATGTATGCTATTTGATTGTTGGGGTTGTACACACTGAGTTTTCGCAAACTCACCCCTCTTTTTAATTTTTCAGGTAATCCCTAGTGGGACAGTTCGACGTACAAGGGGACTCGGAGGTGGCCACACTACGAATAGTTGCATTTTCGTGTTTTTAAATTTACTTTATTTTTAATTATGTTTTCTTTAATTTGTGATTTGTTGTAATAAGGCCTTTCTCTGGTTGTGTTTTAAATTTTGGGATTTAATTGTGTTGATTGCATAAATGCTAGTTTTATGCCTCGGGTTTAAAAAAAAACAACATTTTACAAACAAATCTTAAGTACACAAACCTTTTCAAAGAAAAGCTTTCGCTGTATTTTGAAAGTTTAAGTAACAAGTTTAAAGAATCCTACATAAAGTTTTCAATCAAACCCTAATATACCAAAAGAATTTGAACATAACATTAAGTTATCACTGGAAAATGTTTTAAACTAAGAACTCTTCAAAAGACTTCAAGGTTTTACATCAACTTCAGATTTTACGATTCACCCTTCAATGTGACGCCGCCAAATTCGGCCATAATGTCTGGGCTGGGTTTGGGGTGTTACAGGCTCTTTATGAGCTTGCTGAAATGGCTATGTGAGCTTCTCATTACAAGGCTTGAGAGTGTGCTTCCGATTATGTGCCCTAATTGGGTACCCACGAAATGAATTAATGAATTATAGTAGTGTACAATAAAGTGTATGCGACATGATCGTATCCATCAATATTTTAAATAAATTCAATGGATAAAGTTTCGACATGATTAAATTGAACTTGAAATGATTTATCATAAAAATGTACTTGTAATATGGAATAGTGATATGGAAAGCATATGTATATGAAAGACATTAAATGATGAGCTTACCCATGTTCTTGGTATTATGTGAATTTCTTGACTAACATGATTGGTGAAGTTGTGTTTTAGGCTATAAGCCAAATTGCTTGGATGCATTATTGTATGTTTATCTTAAATATAAATATATGGTAAGTTAAATTCCTGTTATACGAACTTACTAAGCATTAAATGCTTACTAGGTTTTCTTTTCTCTGTTTTATAGTGCTCGGAAGCTCAAAAGGTTGGAGATCGGTAGGAGTATCATCACACTATCCACCAGTTCGTTTTGATATAAAAAGTAACCTTATTTTGGTATAATGGTATGTATAGGTTAACTTGGCCAATATTGGCAAGTACATGGTTGTCGTAATTTAGCCATTGGAATGGCTAAAAATGGTTTGTTTTGGTATATTATTATGAGGTTATATATGTATGTGGTTGGTTAGATTGAATTAGAGTAAAATATAAGTCTTTACTAAAAGGTAAGTTTGATCATATGAATGTATGTGGTGTTATTTCATACATATTATTGATGTTTGTTTGATTATATGACTTGAATTGGTTGGAAAATATATGAAAATGTTTTGTAGGTTGTAGGTTAAATTTGGATGAGAAATAAGGTTAAGGAATGGCCTTATTTTGTCCACCGACCTGAACACACGGGCGTATATCTTGGCCGAGTGTGTGACACATGCATGTAACGACCGATTTTGGGCCTAGTCGAAACAGTGGTTTTGGGGCCACAAATCGATTTGAAGAAAATATTATTTTATTATATTTTATGGTTAACAATTTCAAAATATTTCGTGAACGAAGGTTCTCGAATAAGCCGATTCGCATTTGACTATCGACAACCGAGGTAAGTCCTTAAGCAAGTATAGGTTATCGAATTATTTATGAATGTGTTAAATGATGCTATTCAATAGAATTTTGTATAAAACCTTGTGTTAGCTGAATGTGAAAGTATTGGTATGGATTGGTTGGAATTTTATTTAAAGTGATGTGAATAAGTGTTTTGGTTTGTTATTCGATATAATACGTGAATTATAAGTGATAGTGAATTTGAAATGAAATGTTGTTATATCTCTAAACGAGTTGGTATGTTAAAGTGATTTGAATGATGTGTGATTTATGTTATTTTGGGCAGCATTACATTGTAATGTTTATGAGATGATAATAATATTGTTTTGCTTTGAGCCTAGCAAAGCTTCGTGTTTGATTGATTTATTTCGCTATAATGCCTAGCGTGCTTCGTCTTTGATTTGTTTCGCTATAATGCCTAGCGTGCTTCGTGCTTGCTTAGCGTGCTTCGTCTTGGTGATTCATTTCGGGCTATAATGCCTAGCGTGCTTTGTGCCTATGATTTAATTTGGGCTTAAACGCCTAAGGTGCTTCGTCTTGCATGATATGCCATAAGTGGAGATTTTGAGGATCAAAAAGGTGAGATATATATGTGGTTATGTACTAAATGTTCGGTAAGAATTTGCCTACTATATTAGTAAGGAAGAAAGTGAGTTAAGTTCTTTTTTGTTATGAATCAATTTGATGTGAATATACATAGCATATATGTGAAGTTGATAAAGCTTATGATCGAGTGATATAGTGATGAAAATAGATACAAATGTGACCTTAGTATTCGGCTAGTGTATTTGATATATATATATACATATATAGAGAAATTTATGTGCAATATTATTAGTTTGAAAAGTTAAGTGTTTAATTGTATGTTCATTGTAAGTATATGTGCTTAGGACTTACTAAGCCGTTGAGCTTACTCTGTTTATGTTGTGTTCTATTTTATAGATCAATATTTCAAATACGGGCTCGGGGATCACCAAGACAATGACCACACTATCACTCTCTTTGGTATAGTTTTGTAAACTTTTGAATCAAATGCATGTATAGGCTTTATTTTGATAAATAAGAATGATGTCGGTTTGTAAATATAAATATGGCCTTGCGAATAAGGCTGTTGCTTTTGAGTTTTGGTTAAGTTTAGGTTTCATATATGATATGGTTGCTTGCATTAAAATGTCAATTGATAATGCTTAAAGATGTATGGCTTTGTGGTAAGTATTAGAGTAAAACTTTTATATTTGATAAGAGTACTTATGGTACACTCGATTATATGGAACCGTAGTTGTGTTTTGTTAATAAATCGATGATGTTAGGATATTATGTGAATGTTTTAGGTACAGGTTAATTTGTATAAATGATTAAAATGCATGGGCGTTATGAGTTGTATGTGGGTATGTTCGGTCATAAACTAGTTAATCATATTTTGAAATGAAATAGTTTTTAGTTAGCAGCAGTGATGTGATTTTTAAAATCACCAAAAATAGGATAAATTGAATTAGAAAGTGAATTAGATATAGAATTAAATATTATTGTGTCTATTTTTACATGAAAGAAACAGAGTAGGAAAAGGAATTATATATTATGAGATATTTAAGTTTTAGTGAGACTTGTTCTGAATGAATTCGTGAGTCCCTGTTTTGTCTTGGAAAAATTGTTAGAAATTGTACAAAAATAATTATGGAGCATATTTTATATGTTTAGAATCCTTAATGAGTTTATTTTTGATTGGAATAAACAAGGACATTATTGAAATTTTGTGCAATGAGATAACTGAGTTTTTGTAAAGATAGGTCAGAATTATCAAACAGTGAAATAGGGGTAACTTTGATGAATAAACTGTACTAATTGGCCACATGAAAAATTCTGGAAAAATTATGGTAAAAAGTTATATGAGTCTAGTTTCAAGGAAAATTTACGGATCTAAATTTTGAGTTTTGTAACTTGAGTTATGGTCAATTTAGTCAGCATGATGCAGTTGGACAGCTTTAAATTTTTATGCCCCAAATTAGTAGTCAAGTCTAGTAATGCCACATACTCGACTCCGGCAAAGGTTTCGGGTAAGGGGTGTTACAGGGAGTGTGTGTTAGGGGATTTTCGGCTAGAGAGGGTATTGTGTAGCAAATTGACAGCCTAGTGTGTTAGTAGAATAGAAAATTCCCTTGTGTTATACGTTTTCTGTTTGTTTCTTTTCAGGATTTCTCTTTGGAAGCAATTTGAGCACTTTTCCTTCTCTTCATTTCTTACCTTTTATGCATTCTTTTTCTTTTCATTTTCTAATAGCCTAAGCATTTGTTGGATCATCTCCTGCTCACCTCTCTTCACGTTGTGTCTTTCTTTTCTTTTCTTTAAGTTGAATAGCCACACCTTCTCTTACTTGACGTTTCTTGAGCTGAACATCAGATTATTTGGAGCTTTGGTTCTCTTTTGTTGGCCGAACTTGGTAAACCTCTATATTCACTTTCTCGTTCTCTTAATATTATTTCTCCTCTCCCTACAAAGCATTAGCCGAAGCATTTTTTTGGTTTAAGCCAAATCTACTCACCCTCTTGCATCTCAAATTCTATTTGTTCTCTATTGTGAGGGCCGAATCTTGTGGTTAGCCATTTGTCAATTATTGTCATGTATTGATTGGTAATTGTATCTAAAGTCGAATGTGGGGTTGGTGTTCTCCTAGTTTCATTATTTTTTTTAGCCAATAAAGCTCTCACTTCTGTTACCATGAGGACGGTTTTTGCTAACACCCTCTTTTTTTCACTGAATGTTGTTAGGAACTTGATTCTTTTTCCAGGAGTGGTAGGCCGAATACTCTCTATAAAAGGGGATTTGGCGTTTGTTGGTAAGTTAAGGCAATAGTGGTTATTTCTATATTTTGGGTTGTCAAAGGAGAAGTCTAACTAATGGCCAATCATTTTCATAGGTGTCTGGAAGTCGTGGAAGTCACAACTCGTAAACAGGTGTGTAATTTCACACCATTGTTTGTGATAGCTTGTACTACTCTGTGAATCGGTCAAAAGCCAAAATACCGAAAAGTCAAAAAATCGGTAACTGTGATCACTCGAGCGTGCGAACGGTCGTAGTGATAAATCGAGCCACTGGTGATGGCAGTAGACCGTTGAGAGTGTCGCGAATACTCTCGTGAATTTGAGGCTGTAATGGGTCTTGTTGAGCCGAAACGGGCTAAGTGGGCCCAATGGGATATCGAGCCCACACGGGCAATACCGATGGAAAATTGATCGATGGATTGATGCGACTACGAAGTCTGCAGAATCGAGACTAAAAATGAATAGATTGGACCACACGAGCGTATGGGCCCAAATGGGCCAAAATCGGGTTTGAGGCCCAATAGCACTATATTGACCAGAAATGGTAACCGAGTTTTAGGAGGCGATATTAAGCCTTCGGAAAGGCCGTTACAGGATTAAATTAATGAGATACCCTAGAGGGTAGATTACCGAAACACTCTTATTGGGTAAAATTATCGAAATACCCTTATTGGGTAAAATTATCGAAACACCCTTAGTGGTTAAATTATCGAAATACCCTCGATGGGATAAATTATCGAAATACCCCCAAAAGGGTGAAAATTACTGTTATACCTTTACGTGACAAAGTGACCGTTATACCCTTAATTGTGGTTAAATATCATGTATGTGATTATTATTTATACTGTTTATACTTGTAATACACTGCATTCATATCATGTTGCATGGTTGGGTTTGATGATTGGAGGAAGTACCATTTTAAGTGGCTCTGCCACATACCGTTTTTAGTGGCTCTGCCACATACCGTTCGAGTGGCATCGCCACCTACCATTTTAGTGGCTCAGCCACATATACCGTGATTAGCAGCTTGACTGCAATATTGGTGTGGATTGACTGGGTGGGTTGACATGGTCCCCACATGGTGTGATTGATTGGTACGGGTGGAGAGTTAGACGACTGGTAGGGTTGGGGTGGGCACATATCCACATATCCATATACATTGAGATGATTATAGGGCCTAGGCCCCAACCGATACCATACGGGCTCAGGCCCAGATAGTGACCGTTTTAAGGGATTACACATTAGTTCTCGTAACTCACCTCTTTCTTTTAACCATACATGTAATCCCTAGCCTTAGAGGGTTTGAAGCTGTGGAGGACTCGGAGGTGGCCATACGTCTGATTTGCTTCTTAACAGAACTTAGAAATTTGGTTTTAAATTATTTTATATTATTCTTTTTGGGTTAATATTTTGTGCAATAAGGTCATTGGATTTGATTTTTCTTTTTAAAATTTCATTTCGGCTAGTTATAAATTGTTAAACGATTAAACACTGGTTTTTAAAACGATAATAACCGTTTTCATAATATCACATTTCCACAATTCTTTAAGTCCAACTTCTGCAACAACAAAGTTTTCAAAGATAATAACATCTTTACAAGAATACTCTTTAAGCAAAATCTTATTTTTTTTACAAACAACGAAATTTTGGGTTTCAAAAAGGATACAAGGTTTATAATGAACGCATAGCTTTTACACAACCTTTTGATGTCACATGCTAGATCCGGTTATAATGTCTGGGCCAGTTTTGGGGTGCTATATTTTATGGTATCAGAGCCAGGTTGCAAAACTTGGCTGTGGAACGGGTTCAAAAATTTTTACAAATCTGTTTAAACTTTGGTTTAGAAAAAGTGATAGTGTTACTGGAAGTATGGCACACCGAGTCTTCAACACCAAATCCGTAAGTTTCTTGATCTTATACTTTGTTATATGTTATAGTGACGGTACTAAAAAACTACTAAGGATAGTAATAGTATATCAAACTCTTATTTAGGGAAACTGAGACTATAGAGACTGAAACTTTAGTAAAATCGATCTGTGAAAACTACTCTTATTGCTATTTATTTTTGATAAAACATTTGTTAATAATTACATGAACGATAAGCTGATGCATAATCAGAGTAACATGTTACACCGATATAAGTACAAGAGGACATGGACGGGGTACACGTGGCCGTGGTAGAGGTCGATGTGCTAGGGCTGGGTCCTCAGCATCAGGACATATGCTTGAAAGGGAGGCGCTGGCATCACCGATGACTGAAATGGGGTCTCATGACCGAGCTGAAGGAGATGATGCCTTATCTTAAGCAATACTACTGGTTTTGGAAAGAGTGGCTTGAGCGAGTATTGGGTCATTGGCCCGAGGGTTAATTTCTGAGCGACTCCAATCAAATGGGGCGAAAATCTTCAGGAGAGTCTCTGGTATAGCCCCAAATGTAGTAGAATATTGGTTAGAGGCAGTAGAGCGAATCATGGATGATCTGGACTACACAGTAGAATAGAAACTAAAAGGAGCAGTGTCCCTACTACGAGATGAGGCATGTCAATGGTGGCTTACAGTAAGGGAAGGTATGCAAGCTGACCGTGTGGCTTGGGATTTTTTCAAAGCGGCCTTTCAAGGGAAGTATGTTAGGGCGAGTTATGTGGACACCCGGAGAAAGGAATTTTTGAATCTGGTTCAGGGGAACAAGTCGGTAGCGGAATATAAAGCAAAATTTTTACGATTAAGCTAGTACGCTCGGGGCATAGTTACGACTGAAGACGAGCGCTGTGTGCGATTTGAGGATGGTCTTTGGGATGAGTTGCGGTACTGATAGCCCCACAGAGGGAAAGAGACTTCGCTGCCCTGGTAGAGAAGAGTAAGATTGCTGAGGATGTGAAACGCTCTGAGCGTCAAAATCGTGAGAAGGAAAGGGGTAGGAATAAGAGAGATTTTGGGTCTTTAGGTTCTTTAGGGGGATTTCATAAGAGGCCAAGGTTTGATGGGCCAACCCTAGTTGGGATTCCAGTTACTGTTGGTCGACCGCAACCATGCGTTGAGTGCAAGAGACCACATTCAGGAGAGTGTTAGAGAAGAACTGGCGAGTGTTTTAGATGTGGGTCCAAGGATCATCGATACAAAAACTATCCTCGAGAGCCTGTTCGGATGCAAACAATAGGTAACGGCTTTATGTAGCCAGGGAGAGGTGGTCAGTAGCCACTGAGAGGTCGTGATCCACCGAGAGGGGGAAATGGGTTTGGACGAGGTCGTGGAGCACTGGACAGAGGTGCTGGTAATACAGATGCAAGACAGCCTGGGTTGGTTTATGTTGCTAGGGGTCGAGAGGATGGCGACGCACCTGACGTCATAACTGGTATGTTCCTCATTCATGATGCACCATGTTTTACTTTAATTGATATTGGGTCGACACACTCGTATGTTGCATGTCTTGTCCGGAACTTTGGG
Source organism: Gossypium rotundifolium (assembly GCA_025506655.1). Lineage (NCBI taxonomy): Eukaryota > Viridiplantae > Streptophyta > Magnoliopsida > Malvales > Malvaceae > Gossypium > Gossypium rotundifolium. Next base: position 133,702,080 of record CP106722.1, read on the forward strand.
TATACAATTTGAATTTGCTGATTGAGAAATGTCAGTGATTAGTCCATTAGGATAGTCTATTGAAGTGAATAAGTTGTTTAGAGATGTGCCTCTAGAGGTTCAAGTGGTTGTCTTTTCAGCGGATTTGATGGAACTATCGTTTGGCGAGTTTTATCTCATTCTGGGCATGGATTGGTTAGTGAAACACCGTGCAAATTTGGATTGCCCTGCTAAGCACATGATACTAAAGACTTCAGAGGATGAGGAGGTGATTGTGATAGGAGAGCGGAGAAACTACTTGTCCAATATAATCTCGACATTAAGGGCCAAAAAGCTAGTTCGCAAAGGTTGCGAGGCGTTCCTTGCTGATGTCAGCACATCTGTTGTTAAGGAACCATCTGTTGAGAATGTCAGGACCGTAAAGGAATTCCGGATGTATTTCTGAAGAGCTTCCAAGATTGCCTCCAAATTGCGAGGTCGAATTCAGCATTGAGCTATTACCGGGAATGGCTCGGTGTCCATCGCCCCTTATAGGATGGCACCAAAGGAGCTGGTAGAACTAAAGGCTTAGATCCAAGAGCTTTTGAATCGAGGATTTATCAAACCGAGTGTGTCTCCGTGAGGAGTGCTCGTATTGTTCGTAAAGAAGAAGGATGGGTCGATGCACATGTGTATTGACTACCGTCAGTTGAACAAGTTAACGATTAAGAATAAGTATCTACTACCAAGGATAGACGATCTATTTGATCAGCTGTGGGGAGCATCGATTTTCTCTAAAATAGATCTGAGGTCGGGGTACCATCAGTTAAGGGTCAAAGAGGTAGATGTGTATAAGACTTCATTTCGAACTCGTTATGGACATTATGAGTTTCTGGTCATGCCGTTTGGGTTAACAAATGCACCAGCTGTCCGCGTCTTCCAACCCTATCTAGGCCGGTTCGTGGTGGTATTCATAGATGATATTCTGGTGTATTCAAGAACTGAGGAGGAGCATGATTCCCATCTCTGGATTGTTCTACAAATATTTAGAGAAAAGTAACTCTATGCCAAATTCAGCAAGTGCGAGTTCTGGCTGAAGGAGGTGACATTTCTGGGTCATGTTGTGTCTGCTGAGGGGATTAGGGTTGATCCTCGGAAGGTTGAGGCTGTATTGGATTAGAAGCCACCAAGTCAGTATTAAAGATTTGAAGTTTTCTGGGTTTGGCTGAGTACTATACACGATTCGTTGAGGGGTTTTCATTGATTGTGGCACCCCTAACTAAGTTACTACGAAAGGGGTACCATTTTTTTGGACAGATAAATAGCAGGAGAGTTTTGAGAAGTTGAAAAAGATTCTAATTGAAGCTCCGGTATTAATTCAGCCAGAGGCAGAAAAAGAATTCGTTGTCTATTGTGATACATCACACATGAGTTTGGGTTGTGTTCTGATGCAAGAAGGGAAGGTGGTGGCTTATGCGTCTCGTCAGCTTAGGCCACATGAGGTGAACTTCCCCACTCATGACTTGGGATTACGGTAGTGTTTGCACTAAAGATATGGAGACATTATTTGTACGGGGAAAGGTCGATCATCTACATCGACCATAAGAGTCTTAAGTATCTCCTTACCCAAAAAGAGTTAAATCTCAGGCAATGGAGATGGATAGAGTTACTGAAGGATTATAATTGCTCGATTGAGTGTCATCTAGGAAAAGCCAACGTGGTAGCAGATGCACTAAGTCGTAAGGTGGTATCTGATCTAAGAGCAATGTTTGCTCTTCTCAGCCTATTTGAGGACGGTAGTTTGTTGGTAGAAATTTAGGTGATACTGACTTGAATTAGTCAGATTAAGGAGAAGCAGATGTTGGATGAGTCATTGGTTTCTCATTTCCAGCAGGTGAAGAGGGGAGAGACGATGGATTTTGGTTGAATAGTGAAGGGGTATTATGTTTCCGTGGAAGAATTTGTGTACCGAAGGACTCTGAGTTGAGGCAGTCGATTCTGCGAGAGACACATAGTAGACCATACGCTACGCATCCCGATGGGAACATGTTATACCAAGATCTACGTGAACTATATTGGTGGCTAAGACTTAAGCGCGAGGTGACTGATTTCGTAAGTAAGTGTTTGACATGCCAACAAGTGAAGGCTAAGCATCAACTACCCTCTGGATTACTGTAACCGGTGAAAATTCCACTCTGGAAATGGGAGAGAGTAACCATGGATTATGTTAGTGGGCTACCCCTGACACCTACTAAGAAAGATTCAGTATGGGTAATTGTGGATCGGCTGACTAGATCTGCCCACTTCATACTGGTTCGCATTGACTACTCATTGCAGAAATTGGCAAAGTTGTATGTGGCAGAGATTGTAAGGTTAGATGGGGTGCCAGTGTCTATCATTTTGGACAGGGACACTAGATTCACTTCTCAGTTCTGGAGAGTGTTACATGAAGCTCTGGGTACAAGGTTGGATTTCAGCATTTCATCTACAGACTGATGGTCAGTCGAAAAGGGTAATTCAGATTCTGGAGGACATGTTAAGAAGTTGTGTGATTGATTTCAAAGGTAGTTGGGAGGACTATTTACCGTTAGTAGAATTTGCTTACAACAACAGCTACCAATCCAAAATTCAAATGGCACCTTACGAGGCATTATATGGTTGTAGGTGTCGTACCCCTACTTGTTGGATAGAATTGGGTGAGCGACGACTGTTGGGTCCAGAGTTAATTTCTAAAACTGAGGAGAAAGTGAAGTTGATACGAGGTCGGTTAAAAGAAGCATCTGATAGGTGAAAGTCATACACCAATTTAAAGCGCAAAAAAATCGAGTACTCGGTGGGAGATTTTGTTTTCTTGGTTTTCTTGAATGTTTCAACCTGGAAAAAGATTCTGAGGTTTGGGCGGAAAGACAAGCTAAGCCCCAGATTTATCGGACCTTACCGGGTGTTAAGACGTGTTGGACCGGTCACCTATCAGCTTAAGCTGCCTCCTGAGTTGAACTGGATACATGATGCATTCCATGTTTTTATGCTGAGATGCTACCATTCGGATCCTTCTCATATAGTGTAGGTGGAGGGGATCGAGTTAAGACCCAATCTAGCATTTGAAGAAGAACCGGTGCAGGTTTTGGATGTGATGTTAAGGTGCTGAGAAGGAAATCTGTTCCATTAGTCAAGGTGCTGTGGCATAATCACGGTTCAGAGGAAGCCACGTGGGATCTTGAAGAGGCGATGTGACATCAATACCCTCATCTTTTTTGATCAGGTAAAATTTCAAAACCCACCCATCTCTTTTGATATGTGAGGGTCGCACGGGTCGCGCGAGACAACTGTGGACCCACCGATGGCTTTAGGCTGATTATGTAATTGGCATCTTTACTGCAATATTGGTTAGTGCTGCAACCGGTGCTACATAAGGAGTGTAGGGATGAGTGGGTCGATTTAGTCCCCACAAAAGTGTAGGGTTGGACAAGAGACGGAGTGCAGGTTTGGTTTGGGTATTTGTGCATTGCATATACTGATTCTGATATTGAGATAGGCTTAGGCACAGATAGATGTGATATGTGTCATTTGATATGGGCTCAGGCCCAACCAAGGCTGATGGGAGCTAAGGCCCAATAGCCACCGTTAATATAATGGGCTTAGGCCCAGATAGATGTGATGTATGTTATTTGATTGTTGGGGTTGTACACACTGAGTTTTCACAAACTCACCCCTCTTTTTAATTTTTCAGGTAATCCCTAGTGGGACAGTTCGACGTACAAGGGGACTCGGAGGTGGCCACACTATGAATAGTTGCATTTTTGTGTTTTTAAATTTACTTTATTTTTAATTATGTTTTCTTTAATTTGTGATTTGTTGTAATAAGGCCTTTCTCTGGTTGTGTTTTAAATTTTGGGATTTAATTGTGTTGATTGCATAAATGCTAGTTTTATGCCTCGGGTTTTAAAAAGAAAACAACATTTTACAAACAAATCTTAAGTACACAAACCTTTTCAAAGAAAAGCTTTCGCTGTATTTTGAAAGTTTAAGTAACAAGTTTAAAGAATCCTACATAAAGTTTTCAATCAAACCCTAATATACCAAAAGAATTTGAACATAACATTAAGTTATCCTTTGGAAAATGTTTTAAACTAAGAACTCTTCAAAAGACTTCAAGGTTTTACATCAACTTGGATTTTACGATTCACCCTTCAATGTGACACCGCCAAATTCGCCATAATGTCGAAATTTGGGTTTGGGGTGTTACTGGCTCTTTATGAGCTTGCTGAAATGGCTATGTGTGAGCTTCTCATTACAAGGCTTGAGAGTGTGCTTCCCGATTATGTGCCCTAATTGGGTACCCCTGGAAATGAATTAATGAATTATAGTAGTGTACAATAAAGTGTACGACATGATCGTATCCATCAATATTTTAAATAAATTCAATGGATAAAGTTCTAACATGATTAAATTGAACTTGAAATGATTTATCATAAAAAATGTACTTGTAATATGGAATAGTGATATGGAAAGCATATGTATATGAAAGACATTAAATGATGAGCTTACCCATGTTCTTGGTATTATGTGAATTTCTTGACTAACATGATTGGTGAAGTTGTGTTTTAGGCTATAAGCCAAATTGCTTGGATGCATTATTGTATGTTTATCTTAAATATAAATATATGGTAAGTTAAATTCCTGTTATACGAACTTACTAAGCATTAAATGCTTACTAGGTTTTCTTTTCTCTGTTTTATAGTGCTCGAAAGCTCAAAAGGTTGGAGATCGGTAGGAGTATCATCACACTATCCACCAGTTCGTTTTGATATAAAAAGTAACCTTATTTTGGTATAATGGTATGTATAGGTTAACTTGGCCAATATTGGCAAGTACATGGTTGTCGTAATTTAGCCATTGGAATGGCTAAAATGGTTTGTTTTGGTATATTATTATGAGGTTATATATGTATGTGGTTGGTTAGATTGAATTAGAGTAAAATATAAGTCTTTACTAAAAGGTAAGTTTGATCATATGAATGTATGTGGTGTTATTTCATACATATTATTGATGTTTGTTTGATTATATGACTTGAATTGGTTGGAAAATATATGAAAATGTTTTGTAGGTTGTAGGTTAAATTTGGATGAGAAATAAGGTTAAGGAATGGCCTTATTTTGTCCACACGGGTAGACACACGGGCGTGTATCTTGACCGTGTGTGACACACGGTGTAACAGCCCGATTTTGGGCCTAGTCGAAACAGTGGTTTTGGGGCCACAAATCTGACGAAGAAAATATTATTTTTATTATATTTTATGGTTAACAATTTCACGAAAATATTTCGTGAAATTTTGTTTGAAAATTTCGACGTTTGGGCACTCAATTTAGTCAAAAGGACTAAATTGTAAATAGTACAAAAGTTGAGTTCCACATGTTAGAAGTGTCCAATTTCTATGAAATTTTAAATTAGAGGTCTTTAAATGGTAATTAGACCATTGGTTAAAATTTTGGACAAAAATGGACATGAGATAAGTGAAATAAGATATTTTTAAGTTAGGGGCATTTTGGTAATTTGGTAATTAAATGGACTAAAAGGCAAAATAAAAGCCAAAAAACCCTTGTCCATCTTCTTGCTTCGCTGAATTTAGCATGGGGGAAGCCATGGATAGGGTTTTCAAACTTTCAAGCTTGGTGTTAAGTCCGTCTTTGCCTTGTTTTTAATGTTCTTTACGTTTTTGAAATCCTTGTAACACAATCTCTTTATTTCTACCATTTATTTGAGCTAGGGTTGATGTTTGAAAATTTACACATATGAGAAATGCTTGTGTTTTGATGTTTAATGGTAGAATATGAATGCTCGGTGTGTAATAAACGACTTTTACTAAGTGATTTTCGTAAAGTTGCTAAAAAGGACTAATTTGGAAAAGTTATAAAATTTATCATAAAAGTGTGAATTAGTGGAAATTTTGGGTTGTTGTAGTTATGAAAATGGTTCCGCTATGCTTAAAATACAAAGAAATTGAATGAAAATCGTTTTGCGAGCCTAGGGGAAAAAGTGTAAATATGACAAAGTTTAGGGGAAGAAACGTAATTTTTCCATAGTATGACTTTTGTGTCACAATGAATAATGTGACTAATAAGTAAGCTAAATGTGATGTTATAGATCAAAGAAAACGAGGTTCAGACCTAGAACAGAGGAAAACGAGTAATTGACAGTTAGGTCCCTTTTTACCATTTTGGTATCGAGGTAAGTTTATATGTAAATGATACATCCTTTTTGTTTATGTTTTTGCATAGTAATGTGTTATGTGAAATGTGTGTGAATATTATTGATATTTATTAAAATGATGAAAAGTGAGAAAATTCCCGGATGAACCTTCGAAATAGAAAATGGATACGGATGAACTTGAACACTGTACAATTATGATTATTGGTGGGCTGTGTGCGATTCCATCGTATTTATTATTATTAGTGGGCTGTGTGCAATACCACCATATTTAATATTATTGGTGGGCTGTATGCGATGCCACCGTATTTATTATTATTTGTGGACTGTGTGAGATACCACCGCATTTATTATTATTTGTGGGCTGTGTGCGATACCACCGTGTATATGTGATTATTGGTAGGCTATGTGCGAAACCACCGTATATCCGGTATTATTCCGAAGTGTTCATCGGTAAAATTTGACTAAGTGAAATTTCGTGTGACAATGTGGTGACAAGTTCAGGGTTATAAGTGCTTGTAATTGTGAGCAATGTCTATGATATGCATTTGGAATGTGAATATGTGACGATTAAGTGCAGATATATGTATGTATACAATCATGAGCAATGTGCTTAGTATGTGATCGAATTTTGGTGAGAATGCAAACGAGTAAGTTATACCTATGAGAATGACCTTGTGATTATAAGTCCATGCTTATGATGTATGAATAAGTGGTAATGTGATAATGTGTGAGGCTTTTAGGCCAAATTAAATTGAGAATGTTCAAGTCTTTGTTGTTGATGTATAGGTTAAATTGGCCAATGAATGGCTTGTAAATATTTGATAATGACTAGTTATTGGAATGGCTAACCATGGATATAATTTGGTGTTATATGTGTGTAAATGAAAATTAATATAAAGGAAACATGAAAGAGTAAAATTAGCAATAAAACAGTTTGGACAGCAACAGTTGTATCACTTTGAAAAATCACCAAAAATCATGGAAATTGAATTAGAGGTTTAATGAGATATGAAATTAAATCTTATTTAGTATATTTATAAATAAAAGAAACAAAATAAGAAAAAGAATATCATATGGTGAGATATTAGGATTTTAGTGAGATAGGGTCAGTATGACTTTGGAATCCCCAATTATGACTTGGGAAATTCATTAAAAATTGTACAAAAAAAATCATGGTATAAAATTTATACAATAAATTTATTAATGAGTATATTTTCAAGAGAAACAAACAGGAACATCATTTGGGTTCTGTAAAATGAGATAATTAATTTTTAGTGAAGAGGGTTCAGAACTATCGGATAGAAAAATAGGGAAGACTTTAAAGAATAAACTGTACTGATTGGTTGAACCAAAAATTCTGAAAATGTTGTGGTAAGAAGATATCTGAGTCTAGTTTTACGGAAAATTATTGGATCTTAATTTGGATTTCCGTAGCTCCAGATAAAAATAATTTAGTGACTGTAGCTTGAGTAAACAACTCAAGATGAACATAAATGAATTGTGAAATTTTATGCAATAATGATGGTATTATCTTGAAAGCTTATAATGAGGATTGTTAAAAGCATGGTAATCAATTGTTTATCATTTACATATGTACTTACTAAGCTTTATAGCTTACTCCGTTGTTTTTCGTGTTTATAATGTAATCAGGTTAGCTCGGGTTGGAAGTCGCCGGAGAACCTATCACACTATCAAGTTTACAATTTAGGTATCGATGATTTTATACTTAGGTTTATGACATGTATAGGGAACTTGGTCATGTGTATATGTTACTAAGAGTTGTCCTAGAATAATGACCCATGATATTAGGAACTCATTGTTGTATAAGGCCATTTAATGTGGCCAATAAATTGGTCATGCTATAAACTCATGATGATGCATTCCATGGTTGAGTAAATTGTATGCTATGACTTGTTACGTGTGTGTAGTGGATATTTTGGTTGCTTTAATATGCCATGAAATGTGTCATTCAAGTTATACTCAAGTATGGGCATGATAGGGTAGAGATTGGCTTGGAAAATAGCCAACTTATTGACCACACAGGCAGAGACACGGCCGTGTGTCTCAGCCGTGTGGAGGACATGGTCTAGCACACGGGTGTGTGACTTGGTCGTGTGATCCAAAATGAATGATGGCGTCATAAACAGAGAGTTACATGGGTGGAGGACACGGGCGTGTCCTGGGCAACACAGGCGGGTGTAACCACACGGCCTACCCACACGGGCGTGTGACTCTCCAAAATAAAGAAATTTTCTAAATGTTCCAATAGTTTTAAAAGTTCTCGGTTTAGTCCCGAATCGCTCCCAAAGCATGCTTTGGGCCTCGTAGGCCCATTTTAGTGACTTGATGATATAAGATAAAAGTTTTAAATTTTAAATGAAAATTTATGCCTTGAATTTGTTTAGTTGCAAGTGTTATTGTCCGGTAATGCCTCATGCCCTGTTCTGGAGTTGAACACGGGTAAAGGGGTTACACACGGCCAGGCACATGGGCTGTGGTTTGGTTGTGTGTCCCCTGCATCTTAAAATTTAGAAACAGACTGCTCAGAATTGGGCACACGGGCAGAGACACGGGCGTGTGTCTCAGCCGTGTGTGCTACATGGCCTAGAACACTGGCGTGTGTCTTGGCCGTGTGAAACCTGCACCTAATTTGTGAAAATTAAATTGACCACACGACCTAGCACACAGACGTGTGGTTGGCTGTGTGGCACAAGTCAGGGAGTTACACGGGTAAGGACATAGGTTGGGACACAGTTGTGTGCCTCACATCGAATGCCCACACGGCCTACTTACACGGGCGTGTGAACCTTGTATTAAAGAAATTTTTTAAATTTTGTGAAAAATTCTCTAAGATTCCGATTTTGTCCTGACTTGATTTTAATGTTTTAATTGGGACTCGAGGGTCCATTCAAGAGACAATATGATTAGTTTTGGTTATGATCAGTAAATGACATGAATTACATGAAATTATTCTGTAAACTTTGGTAATGCTCGTAACTCTATTCCAGCAACGAATACGGGTTAGGAGTGTTACATGGTAGCTGTTACATGCATATAGAAGGGCTCCCTTAGAGGCCATGCCTCGGGGATTAACTAGTGTAATTACAGTAAAGTCTTGAGTTTCAATCGGTAAATAATTGTTCATGGTTAATGAGGGAGAATGACTATAAGAAATTAGTACCGCTTGGTGTAGAATATTAATCAAATTTAAATTTTAAAATTTTTTGTTATCCATGGTGTTGGGTAAATGTTGAATAGTAGTAATATATGTATAATTTAGTATTATCCAAGTTTGCATGTGAATTAGGTTAGACATTTCGTTAAGATATTCAAGTTATTTGTAACACTTGGTACCTAGACTCGATGATTGGGTCTGGTATAGGGTATTTCAAATTTCATTAGCAATCCCACATAACCTAGCATAGAATTCAAAAATATTTTCCCCTTCTTTTTCAAACTTGGTAGTTAAATTTGTAGTTTAGACAATCACATAGCTGCGTTCCCTTCATGCTGTTTTTGAATAATGATCTAGGCCTACTTAGCTGACTCATACATGGAGATGACTTCGAATTATACCATGTCAACACCACTGAAAATAACATACAAAGCTTTCGAGCTTCGATGACATGCCCTTGTTTTCATTAGGAGTATAATTGTTTTTCTCTTTGAAATAAGTGTTCCTATAAGCATCCGTGACTATTGGTCTAGTCCATCCATCTTCAACAACTTCCTATGTAGCTTTATCAATAGACATGATAAAAGCCTTCATACAAGCTTTCCAATACACATAATTCGAGGAGTCAACAAGCAATGCGACTCAAGAAATGGAATTGTCTACTTTAATAGACTCCACGGTTGCAAATCATACACATGATCTTCTTCATGTATGTCTGAAGTGGGCTCTGATATCAACTAGAAAGCTTCTGTTTGCTACATGTTCAAACTAATGCCCCAATTGATGTTCCAACACAAACTAGAACTTAACAAATTAACACAAAAATCGTAAGAGAGTAAAGCAAAATGACAAAGTTGCACATTAGATTTGTTAATGTAGTTCGAATAGCAATCTTAGTTTGTGGTGCCTTGCTAATTAAATGATTTATTCAACAGTAGATCTAATAATTTATTGGCTAAATCTCAATCTACCCTTATATTGTGGAATAATTGCAATCCCAACAAAAAACCTCAATGTTACAATTACTCATCCCCAAACGCTCCACTTATAAACAATGTTTCCTCTCCAAAGAATACCTAAAAACTAGAGTGCAATAATGCAAAACTAATACAAGATGAAAACAATAAATACAGCTAAAAAAACAAAGCACTCTTAAGTTCCTCCAATGAGCATCAAGGATGCCTGGTTATATGATTAGATGGACAACTTCTCCAAGTAATTTGAGGAGATAATTCAGCATTTTAAATTGATGAAATAATCCATAAAATTTTCCCTTTTGAATTTTGAAATCAAGGTCTTCCTATCCAAGCAAATTTGAATTAGATTAAACACGAAGTAAGAATAAGTCAAAAGCCGTTTAAGATATTGATAAAGTTTGCATTTAATTAACTTCTCCCGTTTGAAAACCAAGTCAAGCAAAAATCATAGACTATTTGCTGATAGAAAGACAACTAAAATAATCAAACTAAACAATGTCGAAAAAACTCACTGCATCTTAACTATCGTTCGAACAAAGAATCTGCACAACAGAATAGCTACCAATGTAATTCATTCTTAATATTATATTTTGATTAGTACGATCTAAATTGAAAGCGCTATTGATGAATGGATCATAATTGAACATTATATTTTTGTCATCATTCTCTCCCTCGTTAATTATTCCTCTTCCAGTTATTTACCTGGAAACATGCATGTTCTTGTTTCGTTATCCTCTTCTTTTTTTTTTTAAAACCATTTTTGGATTTCCTTTTGCTTTTCCTTGAATCAAAGTTGTCAAAATTTGACCCTTTGTCTGGTCTTCAATTATGGCTATTATTGATAAAAAAAGATTGTCCATCAAAAGGAAAGCATCAATTCTAGAGTGAATTATGATGCAAAGACTTGCAACCTATTAGCAACTTAATTATGCCATGATAATAGAGAATTTGGAAAAGTAAATAGGGACGGAATGATTCTTTTTGTTAATATTCTTCAATTTTCGTAAATTATTGGAAAATCTTTTTAATATTTCAATCCAAAACAGTAGTCAGCTGATGAATGAATTAAACGGATTAGATGGCTGAGTTGGGTTGATTATAGTTTCCTCAATTCGAGTTTTAAAATTTAGAGTTTTTTTAAAATTTAGTTAACTTTAAGTTTAGATCAATTTCAAAATTTTAAATTTAAATAATTTAAATTTGTCAATCTAGTTTTTTGAATTGGTTTAATTTGGACTTTATCATTCGATTTTAATTATTATTGTATTCGATCTAAATTAAATTTTAATTACTTATTCAGATCATTTCTGATTCAAATAATTTAAAGTTCATTTAATTAATTTTATAATCCAACGGGGTGGATCGGGTTTAATTGTGTTAAAGCCAAAATTGGCAGCTCTTAACCGGATTATGTCCATGAGCTCGACAATGTATTACTTTACTAACAAGAAGAAAAGGATAAAGCATAACAACTAGGAAGACACTCGAGACTAGATGATGTTGTATGCAATTGACCATTTTCTCCAATGTTTTAAGGAACTGTTTTCATAATTTTCTGCCAATCAGAGAAAAAAAAAAAGGTTCCTGCAACAATTTCCTAAGAAGATAAAAGAGAACATATAGAGTGGTAATGGCATTGGTGATTACAGTAAAAGTTGGGGTATGAATTACTTTTCGCTGAAGGCTGTTTTTCGTTGATGTTTTCTTCAAGAAAATCCAATTCTCCTATCAGTGCCAAACTGCTAGTTTTTCTTAAATATAGTGTCCGCTGACCTCGCATGGAAGAATTGCTCTAAGAATGATGAAATGACTATCAAATATCAATATTTTCTGTTCTTGGTGTGTGATCATTTACCCCCCTTTTTTTTTTTCTTTTTTCCTTTTTAATGATAGCATATGTCAGCTTGAAAGCAAGTTATTGGTCGAATTATGATTTTAGTCCCTTTATTAAAATACTTTTGTATATTTAATCAATGTACTTTAATTTAACATAATTTGATCTTTTCATTATTATTAATGTTATATTTTAGTCCAAATCACTAATACAATTAAAAACTTTCATTCGTTGGTTGATGTGCTCTTTTCTTCTAAAAATCCAAATCATGAGATTGAAATGATTTTAACATAACAAATTAGTGAAAAATAACCATTTTCGTAACCATAATTTTACCATTTAAATAACATAGGAAATTTCAAGTTTTAGCTTTTTAGAAACATTTCACATTAGCTGATTTATAATGTTAAATCCTCAAGTTGAGTGTAATACAGGGATGAAAACCATAATTTGACGTTTAAACTTTTTTTTTTCTTCTTTTAAGACATTAAAGTTGGCAGTTAAGTGTTTGATATCAATTTCAAGTTGTCCTTTGGTTGATATCCATAAATGGTTGACCTATTGATATTTGATTTTCATGTCTAAAAGATTTTGATTTTTAATTCAATTAGTTTATATCATCACTTTTGAGATCTAATATTTAAGGGAATTCGGATGTTAACATATGCATTCGTTTCCCTTGTGCTTTCTGGTTCTTGAGTCCAGCAAAAATCAATGTTGAATATCCACATTTTTTACTAATTTCTAAAAAGTACAAATTTAGAAATGATGTTATGAAATAAATAGATTCAAAGTAGTTGAGATGGAGATATTAAAGGAGTCTATTAATTAGATAAGTTGGGCACCAAACTCTCATATTGTAAGAGAGGTTGAAAGTTGCTTTCATTCTCTTTATAACTTTTGCTAAATTTAACAAAGTTTTGGTCATTTTATCTCGGTAAAACAAATTAGCCGAATAGTTTAACGATGTTACATAACACGTTTCTGTGATTTTTTTTTGAACAAATAAATTCAAAGGCCACTATCTCAAATTAATAAGCATTAGAAAGTATGAATATCGCTTGGATACTCCATGTTAGAAGAGAAGGTACAACGTTTATCAATTGCAAGTTTACAAAGGCCATCGGCCACCCTATTGCTCGAACAAACGATTCACTCAATCTTAAATTCGATGAAGAAATTCAACAAATCAATTATTCTTCCATGACTTATTTATGAATGTTAGGGTCATTTGATAGTTCAATTATGTATCACGATGGCTATCATTTCCTTCACTCCACCAAAACAGACTTTTAGTGGTGTTTTTTTTTTTTTGCTTTTAGCGGCGTTTATAAGCGCCATTAATAATTTTTGCGGCGTTTTAAAAGCGCCGCTAAAAGAAGCGCCGCAAAATTCAGCGGCATTTATGGGGAAAAAACGCCGCTAAAAGTCTTAACTTTTAGCGGCGCTTTTCCCACAAACGTCGCTAATTTACACAAATTTGCAATTTTCAATTTCTCCATTATCCTACCCTTCCTGCATTAAAACCAACCAAAAACAGATAATTTCAACCCAAAACAACAAATGTAACATTTAAATCTCACCAAAAGCATTAAATCTAAATGATACTTCAAATTTAATAATAAATATGTGATCTAAATTAATAAATGAAGTATAATTGAAACTATTCTGACAATAATGTTAAATGTAACAATGTTAAAAATAATACTACAAAGAGAAACTAAGGGACTAAGATGGCGGCCTGCATTTGTTGAAACATCTGCATCATCTCTCAAGTCAGATTTGGAGCTCATCGTATTTTCGCTTTGCTCTGCTACCATCGATTGCCACATTGCCTCCTCATTCTTGATCTACTCAAGTTCTTCATATTTTTTTCAACCTCAACAATTTGTTGAACTGTGTTTCGCTTGCATATGAGATATTTGGTCTTTTAACCTCGAACTTCACTTGAGCTTGACTACCAGAAGGCATGTATTGGTGGGAGTCGGATCCAAAATATCGGGTCGGGGTAACACCAGATCCTTGAAATCTCACCCGACCATACCTCTCAGGACCTGAAACATCAGCAATAAAAAATAAAAAATGTAGCATATAATTTCAGCCAAAAAACAGCAAATGTAGCATAAAAATTTCGACCATACCTTTCAGGACCCAAAACATCGGTAATAATTCTGTTATCGATATCCTCAAGATTAACAGAACTATCACTCAAGCGTACCGCTTCATCATGCCTTCTTCTCCTTTAGTTTCTCCTAATAAATCAATCAAAAAGTTAGAAACGAAATATACAATAAGAATGAATGCAACATATGTTAACATTATTAATTTAAAAATACTAACGAATAATTAAACTATTATAAGTAAACATTATAAATATTTATAATAAATCAAATTTTATTAAGTAAATATACCATAATCTCTCCAGCTTCGGATGTCATCGGAGACCCATCCTTCTTCCTATGCGTAATGTCAAAAAGCTGAACGCGTCTAACTTTTTGACCGGTGGAGACTTCCTACAGTGTAGTAGTAAAAATATAATTTAATAGTATAAAGTCATTAATATTTGACAGAATTAATAAATTCTAATACCTCGGCCTCAGCTACAGAAGAAAAACTTCTCGACCCTCCGTGTGCGTGAATTTTCATTTTTGCCTGCTGCTCGTTCCAACACGCTCACGATCCTACATAATAAAATTATTATTACGTATATAGTAAATACTATAAACCGAAAAATTTATAGGAGTTTGAAACTAGGTAATACCTCTCCTTTCTTTGAGTTCCAAAACCTAACTGCATCTTCCCATTGATACCTCAACATTCTCGGTGGGACATTTCGTATTTTATCCTCCAGGCTTATTTCTTTCTTAAAATATTCTTTTTTCAGTGTGCTTTTATGGTCTCTCCATTTTTTTCCCAATGTCTTCTTTATATAGTCATCGGAGACCTCCAAAGCAAATCTCTCCTAAAAAAACATAAGTTTAGAAAGTAAATATAAATGAAACTTCAACCAAAGTATTATAAATTACATTCACGTTTTGTTACCTTAATGTTATGGAGAGCTTGATTTTTGGTTGCATCAGGCATGTGATGCCATCACTCGTAATTGATGGGCAACATATTTGCATTCCATGCAATAATGCTCATATAGCCTACTAGAAGTCGAGCTTCAGGGCCAACAGGCTGGCTATGACTGTTTCTCCTTACTATCACACGCTCGACGGGATTTAATTCGTATAAATCTTTAAGCAGCGTATGTCCGCGGCCTCTGCGCGTCCCACCACTCTTAGTTGCACAATGATATATTATTGTTATATTAAAATCAAAAAATGAGTCAATAATAAAAGTCAACATGCATGTAAAATAAACTTAACATTACTTTGTAATTCTGCAGACTGATCATCTATGTTAGGCACACTCGAGGATCCAACAACTGTTTGGTGTTCGCTATTACCCTCTTCAGAATTTACAAGATTCGCATAATATTTAAATCTCGTAATCTTCTTCTACTCATTTTTCCCGCAATACACATAAAATAGTTGAAATTTTAGTAACAAATGAAAACAATAATGGTACATATAAAATAGTTAAATTATATAAATTGACCAAGATTAAAATTATAATATTACATATAAATAAAAAAATCGTAAAATCTTACTACATCATAATTCGTAAATATCTTCGTCCACGTCCTGACGAACCCATTGAAATTGTGTACTAGTACTAGGGATATTTTCATTTAAGTTTTGTTCTGGAAAAGGCAGAGTTTCTGATCTTTCGACGATGTCATCTCTAATTCCATTGCCCATGTCGATCTAGTCTCTAGGGGTGTTTCGAAGTACAACGTACCAACCCTCATCAGTTGGATCTTCCGAGTAAAAAACTTGTTTCACTTGAGAAGAAAACACATACGACTTGTCTATCAGTTGTTCTCCGGTGTGAATCAATCTAGAGAAATTCATCGTTGTAAAACCATATTGATCGTTTTTAATTCTGCGAGCTGTATTCACATCAGCCCAATCACCTCGATATAAGACAACTTTCCATTTGCCGTAATAATCCAACTCAATGATGTCAGTAATAAGTCCGTAATACTCCAGATTCCCCTCGAAAGGATTACTGTCCCTAGCACTAGCATAACTTGTAATTGAAGAATTAACAACAATTCCACAATTTTGGGTTCTCCTCAATCTCTCGCGATTACTGTCCCTAGCACTAGCACTATATCTTTTCACTATTCTGTTTGGACCTTGTGAAAGCCATTTAACTTCGTCATTTACTTCATTCGGACTCCAAACCTATTGAATCGAAAGTAAATTGAGTAATTATAAATGTTATGAGAAAATATTATTACTTGTCAATGAAAACGTCAATTTAATACCTTTTGGCTTAACCATTCATGAAATGATTCTGTGAACAACTTATTAATTTCTCGTCGATGTAATCTTCGGGACCGTGAACGAGCTCTCAATATTTGTTTGTACTCACTATGTTAAAAAAAGGTTTACTTCGTTAGAAGACAGACAAATTATAATTGATGAATATTATCAAATTCTACAACTTACTTGTGTAATGGTTCCATTGAATCGTGATGAAAAAGAACGTATCGATGTGCTTGGACCCACGATCTATTGTCTAATTCTGCAATTTCGACTTTGCTGATTGGTTCTCTGAAACTTTGAAATAAATAAGTTTCGGCCAAGTTATGATCTGTGAGCCCATCATTTCTACTTGGTCTGTTCATTCTTGTTTCAACATCTTCCAAATACCTCAAACAGAAAGTCATACATTCCTCTGCCAAGTAGCCTTCGGCAATTGATCCTTTCGAATAACGTTTATTGTGGCAGTAAGACCTAATTTGGATAGGAACCTAAACACGGTATAGAACATTATCAAAAGTTACAACTAAAGGCATTTAGGTGAATGAAGGAATAGTTTACAAATAAATTAAGACCTTTCAATGGGATACATCCATCGATAGAAATTTTTTTTCCATTTCGACAAAACGACATCATCTAATAAGGGGTTTCGGGGATGGATAAAACAAAAACGACATCGTTTAACTTTACATTTTGCGGCGCTTTTGAAAAACACCGCTAATTCCCGATCTTTAGTGGCATTTTCAATAAAAACGCCGCTAATGCCACAACAAACACAACTGAAACGACACTGTTTTGGCTAAAGTGGTACGTTTTTGCGGCATTTTTTGTCAAAAACGCCACTAATGTTTTAATTATTTCTTAAATTCCCTAAAACCATTAACCTTAATCCTTAATTAAACCCTAAATATATATACATTAAAATTTTAATTTGATTTAATCATACACATTATTTTAAAATATAAATACATCAATATATTTTTATCTTGAGTAAATATAAAATTTTATGTATGCAATAATAAAAATGATGTTAATAATATCAATAATTATGTTTATATTTTACAAGATCCGGATCAAATTAAAGTTCATGTATGCTTTTGGGATTTAACCCATTTTGATATATATTCTTTTAAAATAATAGTTTATATTTATCTTTTTTATATTCTAAAAATCCATGATTAATCCTTAAATCCTAAACCCTAGACCCTAAAAATTATACCCTAAATCATACACACCAAAACCTAAACCCCAAACTATAAAGCATAAACCCTAAACATAATACATAAAACCATGCATAGTATCCCTAAACCCTAAACCATTGAAATAGTATCTCGTAGGACTTAAATATCAAATTATAATCCCTAAAACCCTAAACTGTAAAATAGTAACCCTAAACATTAACCCCAAATCATTACCCCATAACCCCTAACCTATTACCTTTAAACCCCAACACTTAAACTGCAATCCATAAACATGATCCATAAACCCATGATCTATAAACCTTTAAATAGTAAGTCTTAAACCTTTAAATAAATAATTCTTGAAACTTTGAGCAATATTTAAAAGAATTAGATACACGACGTAATTTTTATATATTTTTTTACGTAATAAAAAAACAAAAATTTTCAAAATATAAATCCTAAACCCTAAACACAAAACCCAAAACCCAAAACCCAAAACCCAAAACCCAAAACCCAAAACCTTAAACCCCAGCCACTATCCCCTAAACATTAAGACACAAAACATAAATCATAAACCCTAAACCCTTAACCCGACCATAAACACCTAACCCTTAACCTGAACCCCTAACCACTAACACTTAAACCGTAATACCATTAAACACTAAGATATTAAATCCTAAACAATAAACCCCAAATAACAAATTACTTTAAAACACTAAACTCATAACCCAAAATAACAAACCCTAAATCATAAAATTAACTTACTAAATAAACATTAAACCCTAAATCAATTTTAATAGCTTTGTAACTTAAACGAAAACTTCTAAATAGTTTAGTTAGCAATTTGTAACTTTTCATAATTAAGTTACTAAAATGAAACTTTCTCATTGCTTATAAGTGAATGTATCAAAATAAAATATAATTCAAAACAAAAATAAGGAAAAATTATGAAATTTAAATCGGATCAAATCGAAACGACTCCCTACACAAAAATGGCTGCTCAACTTTTAGTGGCATTTGTCCAAAAACGCCGCTATTGCTCAGTTTATTAGCGACAAACGCCGCTATTGCTCAGTTTATTAGCGGCGTTTGTACAAAAATACAGCTATTGCTCAGTTTATTAGCGGCGTTTGTCCAAAAACGCCGCTATTGCTCAGTTTATTAGTGGCGCTTTGACAAAAACGCCGCTATTGCCCATTTTATTAGCGGCTTTTTTTCAAATGCAAACGTCGCTATTGCTTAGTCTATTAGTGGCGCTTGGAAAAAAAAGCCGCTATTGCTCAGTTCATTAGCGGCGCTTCGAGAAAAACGCCGCTATTGCTCAGTTTATTAGCGACGCTTGGACAAAAATGCCGCTATTGCTCAGTTTATTAGCGGTGCTTCAACAAAAATGCCGTTATTGCCCATTTTATTAGCGGCGCTTCACAAAAAATGCAGCTATTGCCCATTTTATTAGCGGCATTTGTACAAAAACACCGCTATTGTTCAATTTTAGCGGCGTTTTACCCGAAAACGTCGCTATTGCTCAGCTTTTTGCGGCGTTTTCTTGCAAATGCCACTAATGTATAATTTTTGCGGCGTTTTCTTCCAAACACCACTAAAAACGTCGCTAAAAGTCTGTTTTGCTGTAGTGCTTGAATCATGTTTAGTATTATGAACAGAATATTCGTAGTCTGTTTTGGCCATCCACTGACCCATCAAGGTTCTCGAAGATGGATTTCTCCATATTTAAACTTAACATTTGGTAGCAACCCCGATACTATTTGATCCAGAGAGAATAATATTGATATTATGCTCATGACGACGATTCAATGCAGCCCGAGAAAATGGTAGTACTTTACTGATCAACGGATCATGACCGATGTCATGATGATATTTTGTATGAAAAATTAAACAATTGGATCAATTGAAGATATAATAAAAGTTCAAATATTTGATCAACGTTGTCTATACTGTATTGTTAAACATTTTATTTTTGTTTTCATAGTGGTATGTACCAATATTAATGTATTTTCGAGTATCATTTTATGTTTATCCATACTTTTAATATATATATATATATTTTTAGTTTAGTTTCTAATTTCTAAATAGAATCTATCTATCTGTTTGTCTATGTTTATAAGTATGAACTTAGAAAAAAAAGTGAAAATGAAAATATTCTTTAAAATTTAAAAATGATAAAGTAATCCTATTTAAACATTTGATTTTATTATTTTATTTAAGTTAAAGTAATAAATATTTGAAAATAGAGTTAATGTGATACTAGTATATTTTAAAATTAATAAAATTTAAATATGAAATTTCTATTAATTTATTTAAATTTAAAATTGTTGTTTTTCTATTGAAATATGTCTTTTATTAATTTATTTAAATTTAAATAAACTAAACATATAAAAATTCCTTTAATTTAATTAACCTATAGTAGGTTAACTTACAATTAAGTCATTAAATTCATAAAATGTGTAACGATAGAGTTTTGAATATATAATACTTTAGGGATAAGATTATAATGATTAATATCTTATAGCAAAAGTATATATAATTTTAAAATTTTGCATAATCTATTAATTTAAATGATAAGATACATTTTTAAGAACATCATTATTTTTGCTGCTTGAGTCTTAACTCGATTGGCATGATATTGTTGCTAATGTAGTAGGATGTGAGTTCGAGTGCGCTGAAGCACTTTATACTACTATTTATGGATTGGGGAGGAGCTATAGGTAGTTTTAGACATTGTGTCAAAAAGAGCAGATATTATTAGAATCTATAATGAGATTGTTCAACAGAAACTATAATGAGATTATTCAACAAAATCTATAATTATTTTTAGAATATAATTGTTATTATTTAAATTTGAAATTATGATAACTTAGCAGGATAACTCACAATTAAGTTTACATTACGTGTTTTTTAGATTAAAAATCCTTATTAATAAAATAGGGTAAATTACACCAACAATCACTCAACTTTAATGCACCTGGAAAAATAGTCACTCTAGTTTCAATTCAGTCGCTCAACTTTTGAAAAATAACAAAACAATCATTTTAACCATTTTCTGTTACAGGCGTAATAGAAAAGTGACAAGGCATTTAACGGAGTCCTTGTTGTCACTAACCGGCCAGCTGGACGGTTAGCACCAATTTAAACAACCTCTTTCAGCACTAGTTTAAGGTTTAGGCAGTAGAAAAAGAAGAGAAAAAGAAGAAGAAGGAGAAGAGGAGAAGAAGAAGATAAAAAGAAGAAGAAGAGGAGGAGAATAAATGGAAATGCCAACCTCATGACTCGATTCAAATGCCTTTCCAAGGACTGGGCCTACCTCACCTCAACCCTAACTTTCGTCGTCGATCATCTCTGCTACTCTTTTTCTGATCCATCTCCCATCCTCCTTTTTCTACAATACCTAGTCTGATTTTAACTTTGGGATCTTGCTAATCATTGACCCGACCCAAAATTTCACTTGTCGGCATTTGGTTATCCCTTTTGGAGGAACTGCTTCCTTTGTTCCTGAAAATCATGGGTTTAATCGATTGTTTGGTTTGTTTGGATGTCCCTTTGTTTTGCTTCTGATTTTGTTTTATGCAACTTGATAATTTTGGCAATGGAGTTTCTTCTCTTTTGGTTTTCTTCTTTTGTTTTTGTTTTGCTTCTGATTTTGTCTGGATGTTCCCCTTTTGTTTATATCATATCATACCCCAGACTTGATAATGTTGCTTTGGAGGATTTTCCTCTCACCAGTTTGATAGTGGGTACTGATAGTTTGACCCAAATTGTCTCCAATCCCATTTCGATATGTTTTTTCAGAGTTAATGACTTTAGGGAACAAAAAAGGTAGTCGAATCCAGGTTGTGGTGGCTCTTCTATTGATGGGTTGAAAAAAAAAAAAAGGATAGGGTGGTGGTGGTTTGGAGGTCAACGATGGTGACGCCAAAGATGGTTGTGGCGCAGGTGTCGACGGAAAGATTCTTGGGGTGGAGAAGAAGTATAAATATATTGGGCCATTTACACAAAAAGTAAAAAAATATTTGGTCATTATTAAAAAAAGGGAAAAGAAAGGACTGAAAAAATCACTCAACTTTGCCTCATCCAATGTGGCTAGTTAACTGGCCATGCCACTTGTCTCATTAGGTCTGTAACAGAAAATGTTAATGGATGACTAGTTTGTCACTTTTGGATAATGTTAGTGACTGTTTTGTTATTTTTCGAAAGTTGAGTGGCTGAATTGAAATCAGAGTAACTGTTTTGTTAGCTACATCAAAGTTAAGTGACTTGATATAATTTATCCATAAAAATATTGCGTAACAAATATTAAATGATTGATAATAAAATAGTCAATTTTAATTGTACAAAATGCATAAACTATTAAAAAATAAATAACTTTTAAGTTGCAAATATCAATTTTTTGGTGCATGATATTGTAATTATACTTTTAAGTTTTAAAATTATTTCAATTTACATGTTAATTCACAATTTAGTATATGTATTAAATAATTCTAAACTAAAAGCTTTAAATTAAAAAGTATTTAATAAATAATTAATATATGAACATGTGATTTTTTTTTTTGGTAGATAGAAAATAGCCTTAAGCTAAGATTACATCATTGCTAATCGTTATCAAAAGGAATATGCCTAGCTTGAAGAATATCATCCTCCAACAAATGTTTGATAGAATTAGGTGGATCATTGTAGATGACCAACAGTTCCATAGTGTGTCTAGCCTCTTTCGCAATACAATCAGCTACTTTGTTACTTTATTTTAATATCGTACAAAACTTCATTTTCGAATCCTTAAGACACCAGTCTTGAATAAATCGAACTTCGTTGTAAGTATTACATGCAGCTATTCAATTTTGAATAACGACTATCAATGAAGAATTATCACTTTCAAACTCTACTTTATAGTAATCCTGTGACCAAACAAACTTAATACCTTCAAGCAAGGCCCAAGCTTCAATTTAGAAAATATCTGACAAATCCACTACCATTTCAAAAAACCCCATCAACTCGCCATTTGGTCCTCTCATGACCCCACCTATGGCCTTTTTGGTCTAGATATTGACGTCGAGTCATCAATATTTACCTTAACCCACCCATGAATAAGAATTTTCCACCAGCCTTTTTTCATAGAACTACATACCCACTTTCCAGACCTTCCCTTAATGACAAAGGACATAGTCCAAGCTCCAATAGAAGCTAAGAGATCAAGGCTACTAATATTCTTCTGATTGAATATGAACTCATTTCTAATCTTCCAAAGAAACCAGCTAACAATAGTAAAGAAAGTCGGCCATTCTCCATAGTGAGATTCTAGGTTACCCTCATTGCTAATGCTCTAATTAACCCTTCTAGTAAGTGGTAAACTAAAGAAAATACTCCACGCTCTTCTAGGAACCACCGACTTCCAAAATAGAGTAGAAAATCCATAGTCCCTAACCACATGTAATATAGGTTCAACATCCAAACCACACATCGATCACAGAAATTAAACGAAGACATAGCTCGTCGAGTCTGCTCTTTGTTTGTCAAGAGTCTACCTCGAATCAACAACCAGAGAAACATTCAAACTTTCTACGGACTCGTTGTCTTCCAAATGTGTTCATTACTTCCAAAACTATCATTTTCAAACACGATAAACAAATGTTTATATGATTAAGATAGAGAGAATTTACCCCCAGTGAGCCATCTCCATGCTAGGTGATCCAATCTTGCTTCCTCTGAAGGAGGAATGATTACCAATATGCGCTCCACAATCACTTGCGGAAGAAATGATACTAACCATTGAATATTCCACATTCCATCTACCACCGCATCACAGACATGGAGAGAATCTGAAGGGGTACAATGCCATTTTAATACTATGGTAACCTTCCCATGTCCCATATCTAGTCATCATTCCAAAAAAGTTAACAATCCTTCCATCACCCATTGACCAATAGACCCCTTTTTGACATCCTCTCAAATGTTAGCTATCGACTGCCAGATATATGAGCAATTGCTTCGTTGAATTACATTCGACAATACTCCATGGATTCTTTATTTATTCCTCAAAATCTGAACCCATAACTCCTCTGTGTTAGCAATCAATTTAAAACCCAACTTCATAAGGAAAAGTTTATTCTGATCCTGCAATCTTCAAATCCCCAATCCCCCATTTCTTTGAGGCTTGCAACACTGCTCCCAATACACAAGAAATGGCTTCCTACTGGCTTGAGATGATACTCATAGTAATCCACGTACCACATTCTCTTTTCATTGCAGACTGAAATAGGAAGTTTGGTTGTGGTCATGAAATAGTTCGGAATAGCATGCAACACCGACTTGATCAATGTAAGACGACCCACAATTGATAGTTTCCTTCTTTTCATCCATTAAGCTTATTACAAACCTTATCCAACACAAACTGAAAAGTTCCAACACCAACACGATTGTGAAAAAAGGGACCCCTAGATATTTCCCTAGATCATTCGCCCTGCTAAAACCAAGCCTGTCACAAAGATTAGCTACTGCATCGTCTGAAACATTATTTGAGAAAAAAACCTGGGTTTTTATCGATTAATGCGATGTCTAGAAAAATGACAGAAAGAATTGAGGGTCCTCTAAAGGCAATCCACATTTTTCCTATCAGCTCTGCAAAACAACACAAGGTCATCGGTAAAAAATAAATGAGATACAGGGGGTCCTCGTTGAGAGATAAATAACGAATCCAAACAACTCTCTTCAGTGGCAACTTCAATCATGTGACCCAGATGCTCCATGCCAAAAACAAAGGGATATGGGGATAGTGGATCCCCTTGTCTTACCCTTTTAGTGGGGTGAAGCTGTCCGGGAGCACCCCATTGCAAAGTAGCTGCATGGATGATGATGTAACACAACCCATTATTGTACGAAAAAGTACTGTCGACAATCCCACCACTACCAAAGTGTTTTATAGCAAATCCCACCAAACCCGGTCATAAACCATCTCTAAATCATCCTTAATTTCCATCCATTCATGTTTTTGCTTTGTGTGCTTCATAATGTGAATTGCTTCCTAAGAAATTATAATATTATACGAGATACTCCGTGAAGGTATGAAACTTGACTAATTTTGCTTAACCATAGTTTTCATCACTTGCCAAAGTCGGATTACAATAGCTTTCATAATCACTTCATACAACATAATGCACAAACTAATGGGCTATATATGAACATGTAATTAAAACTATATTGATTTATTAATAATATTGTAGTAACTAATGGATAAATATATAGTAGTTAACAATTTATAATAAAGTAGTAATCATGATAGGTAAGACAATGGTTATAAATTTTATTATTAAAATATCAAAATTTACATAAATTATTTATAAGATAAAATATTTTATATATTTACAAATGATTATTGTAACCTTCGTCAAACGTGCGAAAGTTTGAACAGAAAATATTATCGCAAAATATATGAAAACAAGATAGCAGTGTTCATAAGGATACTGGTCAAATTGTAATATAGTAAGTGTTACAACAGAACACATGAAAGTATTCCGAGGATCGTACCCAAGGGATTGCAGATTAGAGAAATTTACTATTAAATTAATTATAGAAAATAATTACTAATCTAATTGACTTACAAGTTAGTAGTGTGAGTCCAAATTAAAGTAGTGATTAAACTAATTAAATTACTAAACCTAAATGAACCTAATGGAATTTCCTATTCCTAGTGCCAAAA
Organism: Gossypium rotundifolium; assembly: GCA_025506655.1. Classification (NCBI taxonomy): domain Eukaryota; kingdom Viridiplantae; phylum Streptophyta; class Magnoliopsida; order Malvales; family Malvaceae; genus Gossypium; species Gossypium rotundifolium. The sequence goes on from CP106722.1 coordinate 133,727,496, forward strand.
ATGCAAGCCTCCAGCCTATCATCGATTAAATCCCTAATTAACATGCAAATGATTAACTAATATCAGAACTTCAAGTTTTTTAGTGAATTGGCTATTAATTAATTAGTATTACCTCCCGACCTCTACTAATTAACTAATTGACAAATATTCACTTATCTCCCAACCTCACTTTCTTTACTGGGATAAATTATGATTTACTCGACAAACTTATCTCTTGACCTCATTTAACCTAGATTGCTTCCTAGTGTCGTCAATCCTAGGATTTAGGCACACATAATTTATACCAACTAATTCCTATTAAGAAACCCTTATTCTTCCGCTAATTAATCAAGTTACTTAATTAATCAGTTCAATACATGAATCATGGAAGATAGAAATAAAGCAGAAGAATTTATTCTGATATTCATAGAAACATTAGTTGAGCAAGCTAACGAAATATAAATAAAAGAATAAAAGAAAGAGATAAGAAAATAGCTCACTGATAAATAATGGCAGCATGGTTCCAAAACAATCTCCACTTGCAATTATCTTCACATCGGAATAGAAAAGTTCCTACTAAAAGAACATAAAAATAAAATACAACTGAAAACTGAATAAAGTTGTCTAAGTCTAACTCCGTACCAAACACCAATCCCGATGGATTTAAGGCGTGTAACACCCCTTACCCATATTCAACGCCGGAACAGGGTACGAGACATTACCGGACTTACATCGCAAGCGAACATACAAACTGAGTCATAAATTTGCATCCAAATTAAAACCATTTGTATTCAATCATAAAGTCCCTAATACGAGCCTACGAGGCCCAAAACATGCTTTGGAAGTGGTTCGGGACTAAACCGAGAACTTAGGAAATTTTTACAAAACTTAGAAAATTTTTGCCATGTAACACCCCAAAATTTTAATTTTTGATTTCGTGAATGTATGACACACAATGCCTATCTGCTTCAGTGGTTATGTGTTTTGGGTGTGTGTGAGAGGTTCTAAGTTCAAGCCTTATTTGGGCAAATTTTGGTATTTTTATAAATAAAGCCTTAACCTTGTGCAAAGGACATAAGTTTAAATGTTGGGTAAATTACATCAGAATGGGCTTGCTGGTTTGGTGGTTAAGTGGTGTGTTATTATGGTGGAAGTCTTGTGTTCGAATCCTTGTGCAGGCAAAGGTATTATTTTTTTTGCTCAAATTTCGGGATAGAGTTGTGTAATAGGGGGATTCTGAATAGTGGATGAGAAGTGGGAATTAGGGGAGAAGATTAAGGGATTTTGGGGTTATCGGGATTTTATTTAATTTTTTTTCCATAACTGAATTTTGGCTCCCTTTTCCAAAAAAAAAAAAATTTTTGTCGTCTATTCTTCTTCCTCTCCTCTTGCCGAAATTCTCTAAGTTTTTCCATCATTCTCTTCTTTTTCTTCTTCTTTATTTTTCCCTAATCCATTTATTTTCCTTCGTTTTCACATGCGGTTAGTGCTCGCTTAGTTTCGATAAATGCTTCTCTTCGTTTCTGTCATGAATCTCTTAGTAACTGAAGTGGTAATGTTTTCTCTCTGCGATTTGGGTGTAGGGGAGGCTCAGACTAGTGATTCTCGTCTTAACAATAGTTAAATAGAGGGTTATTGTTAGCGGTAAGTTGGGTTTCTGTTCATTCTTGGTTGTCAATTCGCTTGTAAATCCGTTAAATTGATGTTGAGTATCTTGATTTTAAGCCTTGAAGTGCTCGGGAGTGATTAGGCATCAAAACGATACCAAGTGTGTACCCGAAACGTAGAAAACGGGGTTAAGAAAAAAGCCAAAATTGCTTGTTGTTGAGAAATAAGAGAAATAAGAGAAAATGATGTGAAAAATTGTAGAGAATGAAAATAAGGGTGTTAAAAACTAGGAAATCAACATTTTGCACTAAAATAGTTTTGGACAAGAGTGTGAGTCTAACTTTGAAAATCATAAAAATAGTATAAATTGAGTTAGAGGTTGAATAAAACATGAAATTAAATTTTATTGAGTCTAGTTTTCATGGAAGAAACATAAGCAATGGAATTGTAAATCATGAGTTATAATAAGTTTTGTGAGACAAGGTCGAATGATTTGGGTTCCCTGATTTCGACTTTGGAAAATCATAAAAATTGTAAAAAATAATTATGGGCTTAAATTTATATGTTTAAATCCTTAATGAGTCTATTTTCAAGAGAAACAAACGGAAACATCATCTATGTAACAGCCTAATTTTGGGCCTTGTCGGAACAGCGGTTTTGGGGCCACAAATCCGACGAGGAAAATCCTTTTCTTTATTTTTATGGTCTATGATTTCATGAAAAGATTTCATGAAAATTTCTTTCAAAAATTTCGACGTTTGGGCACTCAATTTAGTCAAAAGGACTAAATTATAAATAGTGCAAAAGTTGAGTTCCACATGTTAGAAGTGTCCAATTTTTATGAAATTTTAAATTGGAGGTCCTTAAATGGTAAATAGACCATTGGTTAAATTTTTGGACAAAAATGGACATGAGATAAGTGAAATAGGATATTTTTAAGTTAGGGGCATTTTGGTAATTTGGTAATTAAATGGACTAAAAGACAAAATAAAAGCCCAAAACCCTTGTCCCTCTTCTTGCTTGGTTGAATTTAGCATAGGGAAAGCAATGGCTAGGGTTTTCAAGCTTTCAAGTTCAATAGTAAGTGCATCCAAGCCCCGTTTTGAATGTTCTTTACATTTTTGAGATCCCCGTAACTCGGTTTAACTATTTCTACCATTATTTTGAGCTAGGATTTGTGTTTAAAAATTTACCCATGGATGACATGCATGTGCTTTGATGTCTAATTGTAGAATATGAATGCTTGGTGTGTAGTAAATGACTTTTACTAAGTGATTTTCGATGAAATCGCATAAAAGGACTAGTTTGTAAAAAGTTGAAAATGTATGAAAATGTGTGAATGAATGAAAATTGTGGACTTATATGGTTATGAAAATGGTTCTTATAGGCCCAAAATACAAGGAAATTGAATAAAAATCATTTTACGAGCCTAGGGGCAAAAGTGTAAATATGATAAAGTTTAGGGGTAAAAATGTAATTTTACCATAGTATGATTTTTGGGTCACAATGAATAATGTGACTAATAATTAAGGTAAATGTGATGTTATAGATTAAAGAAAACGAGGTTTGGACTTAGAACGGGGGAAAAATGAGTTCCTGACGGTTAGGTCTCTTTTTGCCATTTTGGTATCGAGGTAAGTTCGTGTGTAACTAATAAAACATTATATTATGTATTTAATATTTTGATATTGCATGAATTGTATATATATATATTTCTACGGATTCGATTGATGATGATTTGGTGAAGAATCGAAGAATGAGAATCTCGGTTGAACCTTAGGAATAGAAAGGATACTTTGTCACGACATTAGATTAATAAGGTCCCGTATAAGACCATATCTGGGATATGGCCTCGGCACCGAATTGAGATCCCGTTTAAGACCACATCTGGGATATGGTATAGGCACTGAATAGCAAATCCGTGTAAGACCACATTTGGGACCTGCCTTCGGTATGAAATCGTGTAAGACCATGTCTGGGACATGGCATCGACATACGATCTCGTGTAAGACCATATCTGGGATATGGCATCGACATCAATATGAGATCCCGTATAAGACCATATCTGGGATATGGTATCAGCATCGACATACGATCTCGTGTAAGACCATATCTGGGATATGACGTTTACATTGATATGAGATCCCGTATAGGACCATATTTGGGATATGGTATCGGCATCGACATGTGATCCCATGTGAGACCATATCTGGGATATGACATTGGCATCTTACTATATGTATGAAAAATCTGAGTATCCTTCGATATTCCAAGTGGTTCAATGGGATCAAGAATTAACATTTATGTTAAAGACGGGAAAATGACTAAAGTGTAAATGAATGCGAATATGTGACGATTAAGTGCAAGTGTATGTATGTATACACTCATGAGCAATGTGCTCGGGATGTGATCGAATTTTGGTAAGAAGGTAAACGAGTGAGTTATACCTATGAGAGTGACCTTGTGATTATAAGTCCATGCTTATGATGTATGAATATGTGGGAAATATGATTGATGATCATGTGTGAGGCTTTTAAGCCAATTTAAATTATGAAATGAAATGTTCAAGTCTTTGTTGTTGATGTATAGGTTAAATTGGCCAATGAATGGCTTGTAAATATTTGATGATGACTAGCTATGGGCATAGCAAACTATGGATATACTTTCGTGTTATATGTGTGTAAATGAGAATTAATACAAAGAAAACATGATAGAGTAAAATTAGAAATAAAATAGTTTAGACAGCAGCAGTTGTATCACTTTGAAAATTCACCAAAAATGGTGGAAATTGAATTAAAAGTTGAATAAGATATTAAATTAAATATTATTGAGTCTATTTTTCATAAAAGAAATAGTGTAAGCAAAAAGTTTCATATTATGAGATATTTTAATTTTTATAAGACAGGTCGAGTGATTTTGTAATTCCTGTTTTGACTTGGGAAATACATTAAAATTGTACAAAAATAATCAAGGGGTAAAATCTATATGATTGAATTTATTAATGAGTCTAATATCAAGAAAAACAAACATAAACATCATTTAAGTTCTGTACCATGAGAAAATAAATTTTTAGTGAAGAGGGGTCAGAACTATCGGACAGCAAAATAGGGGAAATTTTAATTAATAAACTATACTTATTGGCTAAACCAAAAATTCTGAAAATTTTATGGTAAGAATATATATGAGTCTAGTTGCAAGGAAAATTTTTGGATCTTATTTTACAGTTCCATAACTCAAGATATAAATAATTTAGTAACTGTAACTCGAGTAGACAGCTTAAGATGAACATAAATGAATTATGAAATTTTATGCAATTATGATTGTATTACCTTGAGAACATATTGTGAGAATTGGTGAAAAACATGTTAATAATGTAACACCCCTAACCCATATCCATCGCCGGACTTGGGTTACGAGGCATTACCGACCAAAGCACATCTCAGAACAGTCATAATTCACATGTTTTAAAACTTCGCCATTCAATCATATATATAAATAAAAATACTTCTCATATAATATTCGAATAATCAAAGTTTCAGACGACTTATTACTCTACAAATTATATGCGCATACATTAAAACATGCAAACATATATTAATACATTTCGTATAACTAATATGAACCAATATATCTATTTCATCTGTCAAATATCAATGTACCATTTCTTAACTCAGCACATGCTCATTTCAAAACTATATGAACCATATTACACAACTTAAATACCTCTTACATATGCAACATTGATATCAGTCAATATGAGCAAACATGATTGGTACATTATTTTAAGTTAAAACATCCACACAGAAAAAGTTACACATTTACATGTACTACACGTAAACAATTATCATGTAAGATTAAACATACCTTGCTCCTAATTATAAGACCATTCGCATATGACTATATTAATTTAAATCATTTTGATGCACAAATCATAACTAAAAGTACACTCAATTCACATACCAACTTACCATACTCAAATTACAAATGCATAACCAAAACACCAACCAAATTTTAACCACAATCATGCCCATCATTAACCATTTACTATATACTAAAGTAACCATCAACAACTTGAGTTTCTCAAAACACGATTCGATCTCAAAATCTCAAGCAATCATTAATTCAACATCCAAATATGACTATTATACAGTATGACTATTATAACAACCACCATATTAGGTCCCAAATAAATAGGTTCATAATATACCTAGTTTACTAACAGTTTACTTACACATACACGATATACAAGACATATACACTTATTCCTATATAATACACATAAAGTGACTTTAAGACTAAACCAAATATACATCTTTTCTTATTACATATTTTATGTATATATGACCATATCCATTTGAGTCATTTTCGAACATTCATATTAAACCATACATGCCTAATTCGCATACTATGATCATGTCTATACAATACTTCCATAACCTCAATAGCTATCCCATGAGAGAACATATCATAAGCACATGTATATATATATATATATATATATATAATTAAGTATATTGAATATACTCATACATTAAACAACCTACTAATTATCTCACAAATAACCGAATCAATTACATGAACATGTAACATAAACATTACTTAATCAATTTATATGTCACTTGTCATAATTCATCAAGCATTAATCATTTACCTTGTAGTCTAATCAAAATCATAAATCATCAATCACATATATGAATACAAATCACATTGTATAATCAAAAATACCATTCATGCACTTCATATAGCATATTTACCAAAATGAGCTTAAACCATGATTAGACATAATAGAACTCAAGCATAAAAATCAAGCCATTTTCGCATGGCTATATATATATATAGATGTTAGAAAATCATTCAAACGTTGATCTAGCCTATACATGCCTTAAATTCAAAATCAACTAACTGGATAGTACCAAAAAGAGATGATAGTGTGGTTGACTTCACCAACGATCCTTTGAGCCTGTAGCTTGACCAAAATCTATAAAACGAATAGCGAAAACACACAAAGTAAGCTCACTGGCTTAGTAAGTCTTAAGCACATATAATTGTAATGAACATACATGTAAACATTTTAATCTTCAAGCTTATAATATTGTACATAAATATTTCTATATATATATATATAATACACTTAGTCGAATACTAGTGTCACATTTGTATTAATTATTATCATTATGTCATCATGAACATGTACTTTATCAACTTCACATATAAGCAATGTACATACACATTAATGATAGGTTCAACATTATAAAATAAAGTACTTGTAGGATTGTCCATTTCAGCACATCGTATTTAATCAAAACAATAAGAAATTTGCTCACTTCATTCCTTACAAACATAGTAGGCTAACTCTTACCCGAGCTTTTAACACAAAGCATTATATGTAACTTACCTTGTTTGATTCTCAAATTTTCCATTTATAGCAATTCACCGGCATTAAGCCTGGTAGGCACGAAGCCCGAATACGTCACCGGCACTAAGCCTGCTAGGCACTAAGCCTGAATATGTCACCGGCACTAAGCCTGAATATGTCACCGGCACTAAGCCTGCTAGGCACTAAGCCCGAATATGTCACCGGCACTAAGCCTGCTAAGCACTAAGCCCGAATATGTCACCGGAACTAAGCCTGCTAGGCACGAAGCCCGAATATATCACCGGCACAAAGCCTGCTAGGCAATAAGCCCGAAATAATTTATAAACCATTCACATACTTCACATTTTTCCCAAATAATACATCAAAGATACATATTCATATAATATTGTCAACTTATGCATTCAAGCCAATTTAACCATATGCATTCGGCTATCACAACAATTTACCTTCAAATTTATCAAACATTACCATTTAAATGATTAAGTAAATAATACTTTAACATATTTCATTTAAGGACTTACCTCGACCGTCGACGAACAACTTAAAAAATTATTCGAGAACTTTCGTCTTTTCCCGATCTAATTCCATTTTTCTTTGCTCTTGATCTAGAACACATTAAATTCAGCTCATTCAAGTACATTTCAATTCAATTTAGTCCCAAAACACATAAACATGCAAATTACCATTTTGCCCCTAAGATTTCATATTTTTACTATTTAGTCCTAATTGTACAAAACACAAAATACACAAAATTTGCAAAGACTATACAAGGGACGGATGTTCACAAGGGCATTATAAGTCCATTTCTTTCATTTATTTTGCAAATAAGCCCCTCTAAAAATTTACTTTTACAAATTAGCCCTAAATACTCAAATTCACCAAAATTTCCAATACCAAATATATTAATCTTAAACATATCTTTAATTTAAAAACATCAAACATCAAAAACCACAAGAATATGTCAATGGCCGAATATCACACATGCTTAGATTCAAAAATTTCAACATGGGTCAGCTAGTACTCTAAGCAACGATCTCAGAAACGTAAAATCAACAAAAATCGAGCTAAAATTCTTACCTAATTGAACCAAATAGTTGCGAAATTTCAAAGCTTCTTCAACCCCTTTTTCTTAGCTACATTCGCCATGAACAAAGATGAATGAAAATGGCCTTTTGTTTTGTTTTACTTTAACATATATTAAATTATTATTAAATTACCTAACTAACCTTTATAATAAAATAACCAAATATTATATCTTAAGGACAAACTTGTCCATGACCGGCCACTAAGTCATAAAATGGGTTATTTACCCTTTCAATACTTCATATTATAAAGCCATGCTCAAATTAGCACATTTCACTTTAGTATGCCATTTTTACCTTTTACGCGATTAAGTCCTTTTTCTAAATTAAACACACAAACGATAAAATTTTTCCACTAAACTTTCACACATATTAATTCACATATAATAAACACAAAATATAAATTTAAAATATTTCTCGGACTCGGATTCATGGTCCCGAAACCACCGTTCCGATTAGGGTCAAATTCGATCTGTTACAACTCTCCCCCCTTAAGGATTTTCGTCCCCGAAAATCTTATCGTTAAATAACGTCGGATATTGTTGCCTCATTAAGTCCTCAGGCTCCCAAGTAGTCTCTTCAACTCCGTGCTGATTCCATAGTACTTTCACTAAGGAAATCCTTTTGTTTCTTAACTCTTTCATTTCCCGAGCTAAGATACGGATCGGTTTTTCCTCATACGTCATATCAGGTTGGATTTCAATCTCAGATGGAGCAATCACATGTGACGGATTTGATCTGTATCTACGGAGAATAGAAACGTGAAACACATCATGTATCTTTTCTAATTCAGAGGGTAGCTTCAACCTATAAGCAACAGGCCCAACACGTTCAATGATTTCATACGGTCCGATGAATCTTGGACTCAACTTGCCTTTTCGGCCAAAACGGAGTACTTTCTTCCACGGAGAAACCTTTAAAAATACTCGATCTCTAACCTAAAATTCAATGTCTTTACGTTTCAAATCAGCATAGGACTTTTGACGATCCGAAGCAACTTTCAAATTGTCTCTAATAATAGCTACTTTGCTCGATTTCTTTAATCAAATCAACCCGTGTATCTTATTCTCGTTGAGCTCATCCAAAGATAATGGTGTTCGACACTTTTGCCGCATAAGGCTTCATAGGCGCCATTTTGATACTAGATTGAAAACTGTTATTAAAGGCAAATTCAATCGAGGTAAGTATCTTTCCACGCACCTTCAAACTTAAGAACGCAAAGATCTCAACATGTCCTCAAGTATCTCGAATAGTTCGATTCAGATTGACCGTCTGCTTGTGGATGAAAGGTCATACTAAAGTAAAGTTTAGTACCTAAAGCATCTTGCAACTTCTTCCAAAACCGCGATATGAATCTCGTGTCTCATCAAACAATAGAACTCGGTACACCATGCAATCTCACAATCTGTGATACATACAATTCAACTAGTTTATCGAGTGAATAGTGCATTTAACCGGCACAAAGTGAGTGATTTAGTCGACCTATCAACTATAACCCAGACAACATCTTTCTTACTCGATGTCATAGGGAGACCAGATACAAAATTCATTGTAATTCTATCCCATTTCCATTCAGGTATCATGATTGGCTGAAGCAACCCAGAAGGCACTTGATGCTCGACTTTTACTTGCTGACAAATTAAGCACTTTGAAACAAATTCAGATATATCTCGTTTCATACCAGGCCACCAGTAGAACTACTTCAAGTCATTATACATTTTCGTGCTACCTGGATGTATCGACATCTGACTATTATGAGCTTCTTTCAATAACATCTGAATCAAATCCATGTCCCTCGGTACACATATTCGACCTTTGTATTTCAAGCAGTCATTTTCATCAATTCAAAATTCTAACTCTGCATTATTTTCACACTGAACCCGTTTAACAGTCATATCTTTGTCAGCTTTTTGTGCATCACAAATTTGCTAAATAAACATCGGTCTTGCTTTTAACTCGGCTATGATTGAACTATCACCTGACATAACCATCTGTGTGTTCAATGCACGAAGAGCAAGCAATGATTTTCAACTTAATGCATCTGCAACAACGTTAGCATTCCCCGGATGGTAGTCAATCACTAACTCATAGTCTTTCAACAGTTCTAACCATCTGCGTTGTCTCAAGTTCAACTTTTACGAGTGATCAAATATTTAAGACTTTTGTGATCCGAGTAAACATGACATTTCTCACCGTATAAATAATGATGCCAAATTTTCAATGCAAACACAATAGGCGCAAGTTCTAAATCATCGTCGGGTAATTTCTTTCATGCGGCTTCAATTGTCTTGAAGCGTAGGCTACAACTTTGCCTTCCGCATCAAAACGCAGCCCAAACCATTCAAAGAAGCATCGAATAAACAACAAATTCTTTACCCGATTCAGGCTGAACTAACACTGGAGCTTCGGTCAAAAGGGCTTTCAGCTGATCAAAGCTTTTCTGACACTTTTCTGACCACTCAAACCTGACATCTTTCTGCAATAACTTTGTCAATGGGGTAGCTATCATAGAAAAACCTTTCACAAATTGTTGATAGTAACCCACAAGTCCCAGAAAGCTTTGGATTTCAGAAACATTCTTTGGTGGTTTCCAATCAATAATAGCCGATATTTTGCTCGGGTCAACACGAATACCCGATGCTGAAACAACATGACCCAAGAAACTGACTTCATTCATCTAGAACTCACACATACTAAACTTTGCATACAACTGTTGATCTCACAAAGTTTGTAACACTAATCTCAAATGCTCGGCATGCTCGGTTTCATCTTTAGAGTAGATTAGTATATCATCAATAAACACTGCTACAAACCGATCTAAAAATTGCCTGAAGACCCGATTCATTAGGTCCATAAAAACAACAGGTGCATTAGTGAGTCCAAGAGGCATAACCAGAAAGTCAAAATGTCCATACCTTGTCCGAATGCGCTTTTGGCACATCCGCATCTCGACTCAGAATCGATAATAACCCAATCTCAAATCTATCTTGAAAATATCAAGCCTCTTTCAACCGATCAAACAAATCATCAATTAACGGTACTTATTCTTTATAGTTACCTTATTCAGATTGCCGATAATCAATACACATTCGCATCGTTCCATCTTTCTTTTTCACAAAAAGAACTGGTGCACCCTAAGGAGAGAAAATCGGTCGTGCAAAGCCCCTATCTATTAATTCTTGCAACTGTGCTTTCAACTCTTTAAACTCAGTAGGTGCCATCCGATACGGAGCCATCGAGATTGGAGTCGTTCCCGGTGCTAATTCAATGTTGAACTCAATCTCTCGTACTGGTGGTAAACCTGATAGTTCTTCAGGAAACACATTTGGGTATTCACACATAACCGGTACAGATTCAATATGCTTTTCAGACAATTTATTATCCAGTACATAAGCCAAATAAGCTTCGCACCCTTTTCTCACATACTTTCCAGTCAGTATCGAGGATATTATTGTAGGGAACCCACTTAAATCACTGGATTTAATTTTGATAATCTCGCCGTTCTGACATCTCAAATCAATAAGCTTTCTTTTGCAATTCACCACTGCATCATGTGAAGTTAACCAGTCCATTCCCAAAATTATGTCGAACTCATCGAAGGGCAACAACATTAAATCGGCTGGGAAACAATAATCTCGAATCATCAACGGGCAACCTCTACACACTTTATTAACAAGTACACATCTACCCAAAGGGTTGGACACACGAATCACAAACTCAACAGACTCAACTGGTAGAGTCTTGCCAAATACTAGAGTTTCACACACATATGAATGAGTCAAACCAGGATCAATCAATGCAATCACAGTAATATCATAAAGGGTGAAAGTACCGGTAATGACATCAGGGGAAGAAGCATCCTCTCTGGCTCGTGTAGCATAAGCTCTGATAGGTGCTCGGGCCTCTGATCGAACTACAGTGTCCTTCATCCCTCTCTGACTACCACCTACTTTACTGGAATGTTGGGTGGTCGACCCCGTGCTAGCGTGCTGCTCGGTCTAGTGTTCTGAACCGTATTCTATTCGGCTAACATCGGGCACTCTCGAATAAAATGATCCGACGATCCACATTTAAAGCAGGACCGATCACGAACCCTATAACTTCCAGAATGCCATTTCCTGCAATGTTTACACTCGACCCGGTCCTGTGGAACGTTACTAACACTAGCTATCGAAGTGGCTCGATAACTCTCTGGAGGTCGATCACGTCTAGGTAAGTCTGAAGTAGCTTTATGTCGGTTGGAGTCATCTCTGAATTTCTTAGGCACCGAATGGTAAGTCTTACTCGTTGATCTCTCACGAGTATCTCTAGCTTCTATTTCAGCTTTTCTTTTCTCTTTTTCGAGCTCTTCAGCCTTACAAGCCCGCTCAACTAGTATCACAAACTCTTTGATTTCAAGAATACCGACCAGCAACTTTATATCTTCATTCAGACCGTCTTCAAATCTTTTCCAGATAATGGCTTCAGTAGAAACACACTCTCTAGCATATCTGCTAAGTCTGACAAATTTTCGTTCATATTCTGTCATAGTCATTCGCCCCTGTTTTAGTTCAAGAAATTCTTTTCGTTTTTGATCGATGAATCTCTGACTGATATATTTCTTACGGAACTCAATTTGGAAGAAGTCTCAAGTTACTTTTTCTTTCGGAACTATGGATACCAGTGTGTTCCACCAGTGATAGGCAGTGTCCCGAAGTAGAGATATGGCACACTTTAGGCATTCATCTGGAGTACAAGATAACTCATCGAGTACCCAAATAGTGTTATCAAGCCACATCTCGGCTCGTTCTGCATTATCATTATCATTGGCCTTGAATTCCTCGGACCCATACTTCCTGATTTTATCAATGGGAGGTCTGCTAGATCTCATCAGATCTATCATCGGGGGTGCTGAAGGTACCGGAGTTGGATTATTTGGGGGTGCTGAAGGCACGAAGCCCGAATATATCACCGACACAAAGCCTGCTAGGCAATAAGCCCGAAATAATTTATAAACCATTCACATACTTCACATTTTTCCCAAATAATACATCAAAGATACATATTCATATAATATTGTCAACTTATGCATTCAAGCCAATTTAACCATATACATTCGGCTATCACAACAATTTACCTTCAAATTTATCAAACATTACCATTTAACAGATTCATAAATAATACTTTAACATATTTCAGCTTAAGGACTTACCTCGACTGTCGACGAACAACTTAAACCGGCTATTCGAGAACTTTCGTCTTTCCCCGATCCAATTCCGTTTTTCTTTGCTCTTGATCTAGAACACATTAAATTTAGCTCATTCAAGTACATTTCAATTCAATTTAGTCCCAAAACACATAAACATGCAAATTACCATTTTGCCCCTAAGATTTCACATTTTTACTATTTAGTCCTAATTGTACAAAACACAAAATACACAAAATTTGCCAAGACTATACAAGGGCCGAATGTTCACAAGGGCATTATAAGTCCATTTCTTTCATTTATTTTGCAAATAAGCCCCTCTAAAAATTTACTTTTACAAATTAGCCCTAAATACTCAAATTCACCAAAATTTCCAATACCAAATATATTAATCTTAAAATATCTTTAATTTAAAACATCAAACATCAAAACCACAAGAACATGTCAATGGCTGAATATCACACATGCTTAGATTCAAAAATTTCAACATGGGTCAGCTAGTACTCTAAGCAACGATCTCAGAAACGTAAAAATCAATAAAACCGAGCTAAAATTCTTACCTAATTGAACCAAATAGTTGCCAAAATTTCAAAGCTTCTTCAACCCCTTTTTCTTAGCTACATTCGCCATGAACAAAGATGAATGAAAATGGCCTTTTTTTTGTTTTACTTTAACATATATTAATTTATTATTAAATTACCTAACTAACCTTTATAATAAAATAACCAAATATTATATCTTAAGGACAAACTTGTCCATGATCGCCACTAAGTCATAAAATGGGTTATTTACCCTTTCAATACTTCATATTATAAAGCCATGCTCAAATTAGCACATTTCACTTTAGTATGCCATTTTTACCTTTTACGCGATTAAGTCCTTTTCTAAATTAAACACACAAACGATAAAATTTTTCCACTAAACTTTCACATATTAATTCAAATATAATAAACACAAAATATAAATTTAAAATATTTCTCGAGACTCAATTCGTGGTCCCAAAACCATCGTTCGATTAAGGTCAAATTCGATCTCATTACAACTCTCCCTTAAAGATTTTCGTCCCGAAAATCTTACCGTTAAATAACGTCGAATATTGTTGCCTCATTGAGTCCTCGGGCTCACGTAGTCTCTTCAACTCCGTGCCGATTCCATAGTACTTTCACTAAGGAAATCCTTTTGTTTCTTAACTCTTTCATTTCCCGAACTAAGATACGGATCGATTTTTCCTCATACGTCATATCAGGTTGGATTTCAATCTCAGATGGAGCAATCACATGTGAAGGATTTGATCTGTATCTACGGAGCATAGAAACATGAAATACATCGTGTATCTTTTCTAATTCAGAGGGTAGCTTCAACCTATAAGCAACAGGCCCAACACGTTCCATGATTTCATACGGTCCGATGAATCTCGGACTCAACTTACCTTTCCGGCCAAAACGGAGTACTTTCTTCCACGAAGAAACCTTTAAAAATACTCGATCTCTGACCTAAAATTCAATGTCTTTACGTTTCAAATCAGCATAGGACTTTTGACGATCCAAAGCAGCTTTCAAATTGTCTCTAATAATAGCTACTTTTTGTTCGGTTTCTTTAATCAAATCAACCCCGTGTATCTTATTCTCGCTGAGCTCAGTCCAGTATAATGGTGTTTGACACTTTCACCCGTACAAGGCTTCATAGGGCGCCATTTTGATACTAGATTGAAAACTATTATTATAGGCAAATTCAATCAGAGGTAAGTATCTTTCCCACGCACCTTCAAACTCAAGAACGAGATCTCAACATGTCCTCAAGTATCTCGAATAGTTCGATTCAGATTGACCGTCTGTCTGTGGATGAAAGGTCGTACTAAATAAAGTTTATTACCTAAAGCATCTTGCAACTTCTTCCAAAATCAAGATGTGAATCTCGGTCTCGTCGAAATAATAGAACTCGACACACCATGCAATCTCACAACTGTGATACATGCAATTCAACTAGTTTATCGAGTGAATAGTGCATTTAACCGGCACAAAGTGAGCTAATTTAGTCATTCTATTAACTATAACCCGACAAAGATCTTTTTACTCGATGTCATAGGAGATCGAATACAAAATCCATTGTAATTCTATCCCATTTCCATTCAGTATCATGATTGGTCAAGCAACCCGAAGGCACTTGATGCTCGGCTTTTACTTGTCGACAAATTAAGCACTTTGAAACAAATTCAGATATATCTCATTTCATACTAGGCCACCAAGAGAACTACTTCAAGTCATTATACATTTTCGTACTACCGGATGTATCGACATCCGACTATTATGAGCTTCTTTCAATAACATCGGATCAAATCCACGTCCTTGGTACACACATTCGCCTTTGTATTTCAAGTCATTTTCATCAATTTAAAATTTAATCATTATTTTCGAAATTCTATTTGTCGCCTTTTGTACATTCTTTTTACTCGCTATGATCGAACTATCACCTAACATAACCATCTGTGTGTTCAATGCACGAAGAGCAAGCAATGATTATCTTTGTCAACTTCCCGGATGGTAGTCAATCACTAACTCATAGTCTTTCAACAGTTCTAACCATCTGCGTTGTCTCAAGTTCAACTCTTTCTGAGTCATCAAATATTTAAGACTTTTGTGATCCGAGTAAACATGACATTTCTCACCGTATAAATAATGACGCCAAATTTTCAATGCGAACACAATAGCTGCAAGTTCTAAATCATGCGTCGGGTAATTTCTTTCATGCGGCTTCAATTGTCTTGAAGCGTAGGCTACAACTTTGCCTTCCTGCATCAAAACGCAGCCCAAACCATTCAAAGAAGCATCAGAATAAACAACAAATTCTTTACCCGATTCAGGCTGAACTAACACTGGAGCTTCGGTCAGAAGGGCTTTTAGTTGATTAAAGCTTTTCTGACTATTTTCTGACCACTCAAACCTGACATCTTTCTGCAATAACTTTGTCAACGGGGTAGCTATCATAGAAAAACCTTTCACAAATCGTCGAAAGTAACCCGCAAGTCCCAAAAAGCTTCTTACCTAATTAAACCAAATAGTTGGCGAAATTTCAAAGCTTCTTCAACCCCTTTTTCTTAGCTACATTCGGCCATGAACAAAGACGAATGAAAAATGGCCTTTTGTTTTGTTTTACTTTAACATATATTAATTTATTATTAAATTACCTAACTAACCTTTATAATAAAATAACCAAATATTATATCTTAAGGACAAACTTGTCCATGACTGGCCACTAACTCATAAAATGGGTTATTTACCCTTTCAATACTTCATATTATAAAGCCATGCTCAAATTAGCACATTTCACTTTAGTATGCCACTTTTACCTTTTACGCGATTAAGTCCTTTTTCTAAATTAAACACACAAACGATAAAATTTTTCCACTAAACTTTCACACATATTAATTCACATATAATAAACACAAAATATAAATTTAAAATATTTGTCAGACTCGGATTCGTGGTCCCAAAACCATCGTTCCAATTAGGGTCAAATTCGGTCTGTTACAAATAAGTTGCTTATTATTTGCATACAAACTTAGCATTGTAGCTTATTCCCTTCCTTCCTCATATCTTATAGGGTTTTATGTTAGCTCGAGTTGGAGATCGCTGGAGATGCTATCACACTATCAAGCTATCATCGTGGGGTAAAAGTGAATATAGACCTATTAAGTTTATGGCATGTATAAGGACTAGTCAATTGTGTATGTTTCATTTGATTTGGCCAAATGTGTTGGTTCATAATGGTAATATGATTCATTTTGTATATGACCATGAGATGTGGCTCATATTGGTTAATGAGTTGTAATGCTTATTTATATGTGTGTGCTTATACTAAAGGTTTCATGTGGTGTGGTTATGTGTGTTTGGTATGGATGGATTGAGGATGTGTTGATGATAATCATGGCATGAAAGTTTGATAAGTTTAAACTAGGCAAAGTATGGTGCCTTATGCATGAATAAGATTATATGAATTCGCTATGATCATGACTTGTTTGATGATGTTTAATTGATCAATTATGCCATAAAAGATGCCATTGAAGTTGTGTTTAAGTATGTGCAAATGAGGTTGCCAAATGGTTTGGAAAATAGCCATTTTCTTGGCCACACGGGCAGAGACATGACCTTGTGTCTCAACTGTGTGGAGGACATGGCCCCGGGACATGGGCGTGTGAAGTCTGCATCTATTTTTTGAAATTTAATTTGCCACACGACCTAAGCAAATGGGCGTATGACTTAGCTGTGTGACCATATTTTGTTGACGACGTCATAAGAAGAGAGTTACATGGGTTGAGGACATTGGCGTGTGTGACCACATGGCCTACTCACATGGGTGTGTCCCAAGCCACACGGGCGTGTGACCCCTGTTTTGATGAAAAATTTTCTAAGTTTTCTTAAAGTTTCCCTAGTTCTCAGTTTGGTCCCGAACAGTTCCCAATGATTGTTTTGGGCCTCATGGACCCATATAAGAGACGATTTGCATGTGAATGAGTGATTTTAAATTAAATGAAATTTTATAGCCCAGTTTTGTATAAATGTTTATGTTTAAGTCCGGTAATGCCTCGTATCCTATCCCGGCATCGGACATGGGTAAGGGGCGTTACAATCTAAATTTCTACTAAGAGATAAATAATTTTTAGTAAGGAAAGGTCAAAGCTATCAAACAACAGAATAGGGATAGCTTTAAATATTTTACTGTACTTATTTGATAAACTATAAATTTTGAAAATTTTATGGCAGAAAGATATTTGAGTTTAGTTTCAAAAACATCAAGCGGGTCTTAATTTGGAATTTGGTAGCTCAAGATATAAATAATTTAGCGATAATGACTCTGATAAACCTCAATTTATACATATTTTAACCCCATGCATGGCTTATTTTGGATTTATTTTAATTAGATTTCATGAATTCGATGCTCCTAATCCCTTAATTTCATATTTTACACTCAAGAGAGCTTATGGAGTCGAAAAGAATGATAAACAGGACAAAACGGGATGAAATGAGCCTACCTAGGAAATCAACAAGGCCTGGACCAATAAACACAGCCATGTGTTACGAGCAGGATCAAACACGGCCTGGATCAAGGTACACAGGCAGACTGCATGGTCGTGTGTGGCGAGCAGAAGCGAGCATAGTCTAAGGAATCGAGCATGGGTGTGTCACACGGCGTATCCCTGCCATATCAAAGTTTAATTCTATTCAGAATAGACCATTTATGAGCCAAGAGAGGTGTTCCAAAGCCTATATAAACACCCTAGGGGGAAACCTAAAAGAAGACACCGAATAGAAGGCAGAAAATACTCGAAGACAACCGTCGAGAGCAGCTGGGAAGAAGGATCTCCATCAGGATTGAAGATCTCCCATCAAGTTCTTTAGAGTTTTTAGGTTTTCTTATGTTTTGTTGTTTTCCTTATTTTAAGATATTTCCCCCCATTAGTATGAACTAAATCCCTTAGATACCTAAGGGGATGAAACCTAAGACAGATTACTATTATTTGATTTTTAAGATAAATACCTGTTCTTATTCTTAATTGTGAGTTCTTATTCTTGTTTTGATAATTCAGGTTATTGATTCAAGTCGAATGTGCTTATTCAGAGGAGCAAAAGGCCCTGTTTAAGAGTAGATCAATACAATTTAGCGGAGTTGATTGCAATCCTAGAAATAGGGTGACGAAAATCTTTCAAATTAGAGTCAAATCTAATAAGGGAATCCATAGATCGAGTTGATGCGACAATAGGAGTTTTAATTAGAAAGAAATTTCAATTAATCAACCTAGAGTTAGTTGTTTTTAGTCTTGAAAGAGATATTAACATAAATCAGGGATTTCTACGGATTAAGTCAAGTGAATAAATCATATGAATCAAAAGTAATAAGTGAAGTCTAGGTGGATTCTTCCTTAGGTATTACCTATCTCATATAAGTTGTCTAAAAGTATTTTCCCTAATTCTTTCGTTGTCATGTTTAATTAGTTTTAGTTTAAAAGAAATCACTTCAATTCTCAGGCTAGATAATAAAAAGATAATAATTACTAGTACTCTTGGTCCTTGTGGATACAATATTACCATAACTATACTATTGAACGATAGGTGCTGTTGTCTTTATTGTGATCGTAGTTATTTTGAGACCACATCAAGTTTTTGGCGCCATTGCTGGGGACTAAGTTATTAGGAACACTAAAATTTAATTACTGTAGCCATTTTTTACTTTATTTACAATTTATTTTTCTATTATTTTCTTTACTAATTTTTCCTTTTATTTGCTTCTGGCAGGTAACTCTAGTTTATGACTAAAAGAAACCCGTCAGTACCATTACTTTATGATAGTTATATAAAAGGTACCGCTCACAGAAACCAAGAGAAATAAGGTGAAGTCTACAATACATAGGAGAAGAGCAAGAAGATGAAACCAATACTACCTAAGAGATGGCCAACAATAATCCACTACCTCCTGTGGTTGCCGCAAACCCGGTGAATCAAAATCTTGCTCCTCGTACTATGTATGATTATGCTAAACCTAGTTTAACAGGAACTGAATCAAGTATTGTTAGACCTACTGTTTCTGCAAATAATTTTGAACAGAAACCTAACATTATTCAGATGATTCAGTAATTTGTTCAGTTTGATGGTTTGCAGGATGATGACCCAAACAATCACTTGGCAAATTTTTTGGAATTCTGCGACACTTTCAAAATAGATGGCGTTTCTGACGATGCCATTCGCCTTCGGTTGTTTCCCTTCTCGTTGAGGAATAAAGCCAAACAATGGTTGAACTTGTTACCACGAGGATCAATCACTACATGGGAACAAATTACCGAAAATTTTGTACTTAAATATTTTCCACCGACCAAAACGACTAAGTTAAGGAATGATATCTCTTTTTTTGTGCAAATGGATTTAAAAACACTTTACAATGCATGGGAGAGATACAAGGATCTTCTGAGAAGATGCCCTCACCATGGGTTACCTTTGTGGCTACAAGTTCAAACATTTTACCATGGTGTGAACCCTTCAACTAGGCAGTTGATTGATTCAACCATCGATGGAACCCTAAATAATAAGACCCTGAAGCGGCTTATGAGTTCATAGAGGAGTTAGCACTGAATAATTATCAGTGGCAAGTTATAAGGACAAAGCCAACAAAAGCCACCAGTGTTTTCAACCTCGACGCAGTGACCATGCTATCAAACCAAGTAGAACTATTAAATAAAAAATTTATGGTTTGTGTGGTTCTTCGCAAGTATATCCAGTGATGCAGTGTGATACAAACGGAGAGAGACAAACAATACAGAATACCCACCCTACAACCCTAGCAAAGAAAATGAATAGATAAACTATATGGGTAACAATTCTAGACCTCAAAATAACCCTTATAGTAACACCTACAATCCAGGTTGGAGGAACCACCCAAACTTTTCATGGGGTGGCCAAGGAAATCAGAGACAACAACCCCTTCCAGGCTTTCAATAGTAACCCTATCCACAAGAGAAAAAGTTGAACCTTGACGAGATGCTAACAAAATTTATCATAGTGTCAGAAACCCATTTTCAAAACACTGAAACAACACTCAAAAATCAGCAAGCATCGATTCAAGGGCTCGAGAACCAATTAGGACAACTTGCTAAGCTCATATCTGAATGACCACAAGGTAGCTTGCCAAGCAACACTAAAACTAACCCAAAGGAGCAACTTCATGCCATTATTGCTCACGTTAGTGAAGGGTTAGATGAACCAAAATTGAGGCAAGAGGATGTGGTAGAGGAAGGTAAGGTTGAGGTGAGCCATGATAAACCAAAACTGGTAAGTACAGAATACCAACCTCGTGTGCCATATCCCAATGCGGTAAAAAAAGACCGCACAGATGAATAATTCAGTAAATTTCTTAAACTCTTAAAAAATTACATATTAACTTATCGTTTATTGAATCCCTATCGCAGATGCCCAATTCAAATTTTTTTTTAAAAAAGCTTTTGACAAACAAACGGAAGTTAGACAAGGCGTCGCATGTGGAGTTAAATGCAGTGTGCTTAGTAATCTTACAAAATAGACTACAGAAAAAGTTAAAATATCCAGGGAGTTTTACGATTCCTTGATTAATTGGTAGTTTATCTATTAATAATGCTTTAGCAGACTTAGGGGCAAGCATCAATGTTATGCCTTATAAAATGTTTAACCAGCTAGGTCTCGGGAAACCCAAACAAACTAGGATGAACATTCAATTGGCTAATAAAACTATTAGAGTTCCTAGGGGTATAATTGAAGATGTACTAGTAAAAATTGATAAATTCATATTCCCAGTAGACTTTGTTGTCTTAGACATGGATGAGGATAATAATGTTCCTTTAATTTTAGGAAGACCCTTTTTAGCAACTGCTAAAACTAGAATTGATGTTGGAACAGGTGAACTTACACTTCGTGTAGGTGAAGAAACGATCACCCTTCAGGCTCTTGATTCGGCTAGGACATTGAGTAATAAAGGTGAGAACATAAATTCTATTAATGACCATTTGGTTTAACCTTCTTTTCAGGAAGCACCATGAAATTGCACAACTGAGCCATATCCTAGACCTCGTGCCAACAAAGAAATAACTCATGTAGAGTGAAGGCTTCAAATCAATGAACTAGACGAGTGGAAGACACATGTCAAGGAGAAACCAAGAACACACGAAGCAGAACCGAGGCAACTCCATAACGGACTTAAAGATGAAGCACATTACTTTAAGGTTGGAGACCGAGTTCTAATGGATAATAAAGATCATCGTGTTGCCACTTCTGAACCTAATGGAATAACTCCCTTCGCAGTGCTTAATACTTTCCCATACGGTACAGTCGAGATAACTCATTCTCAATTTGGCACCTTCAAGGTAAATCATACTCGTCTAAAACCTTATTTTGATACAATTGATAGGAAAAATGAGGAGTTTCAACTCCTCACACCACCATGATAATGCGAATGAAATGTAAGTCTAGCTTAAGACTTTAAACGAGCGCTTCTCGGGAGGCAAAATGAGCACTAACCCCATTAATTTTCATATTTTTGATTTTTAGGACCTAACTAAAAACTAACCAAATTAATAAAGCGCAGACTTCCCTATCACACGGCCTTGCACATGGGCGTGGCCGTGTGGACACCACGAATAGGTACATCAGCATAGTAAAGATCATGTGAACCAAGGATGAAAATTTTCCCCAAAACACGGGCTGTGATAACATGCCACGACCATGCGATACGGCCGTGGTTGACATTGAGAAAGTAACACGGGAGTGAGACATGCTTATGCTTTTAGGCCGTGGCCGACACTCATTATACAACATGGGTATGGAAACCTCTACACAGATGTGGGAGAAACAAATGAGACACCATACGACCGTGCGACACGACTGTGTGACCTAACACGCCCATGGCACATGGGTATGGGCAGTAATCAGGTGCCTTGATTTCTATTTAAACCACCCCACTATTCATCTTCTTCTCCAAACCCCTCTCCCCCCCAACCCTAGTCATCATAACTTCCTTCCCTTCCCACCACTGGCCACTGCCTCCTCACTCCACTTACTCCACTTTCTCACTTCTTCTTCAGCCAAACACCCCTTTATTCCTTTTCCTTTCCCATTATCCTTCGCCCTTCGTTTCATTTTTCCCCCTTTCCTTTATTCTTCCTCTACACCGCCACCACACCAAACACCATCTGTACACAATGACGGACACTCGAGGCAAGGCCAAGACTACCATCCCCATGTCAAAAAAGTGAAAGGATCCTAGCACGGTTTCCCTGTACGCGACCACTCTACATAAGTTCATGTCGGCCGCTTCATTCTCTCGACAAGACAAGGACCTTTGAGTCTATTTATTTTTTAATTTTCTTTTATTTTCATTTTTAAATTCTTTCCCTTTATCTTTCCTGTCCTTAATTTATATTAGTATATTTTGATTTATTTAATTTAGGTTCAAGGGGATGTTAAGGAACGACCACACCACCACCAGAGTATCCACCTCCTCTGCCCAACTTTACACCATTTCTTTTCTTTGACTCCATCCAAAAATTCAGGAAGTTTCACTTCTCTCCCTATCTTCTGATTTTCTTATTATATTGTCATTATCTATCTTTGTGCATTGAGGACAATGTACATCTTAAGTGTGGGGAGGTGTCAACAATACTGAATTATGCCTTGTTCTTAAGTAACTTTCTCTATTAGAATGAAACTTCTATTGATTTATGATTTTCATTGATATGTTTCAAATTAAGTCATAGGTAATTGTGCATTGATGTTGTAAACTTTAAGGCATTAGAGAATCAAGCATGATAAATCTATTTTCAGAATTAAAAATTTGGTTATGTTGTTTCCCTAAATTTAATTATTACTTTGAAGTTTGAAATTTGCAAGATTGACATCAAAAACCATTATTTTTAAGAGATTTTAAGCCTTTAAAGCATATACTTTTCTTGCTCACTTTATTGATTATGAGTGGGCCAACATTGATTTGATATTCTAGAACTTTCTTCGATTATGCATGTCGAGACCACACTTTTGATTTGATATATTGAGATGATAAAGGCACCTAGGATTTAACCCACTCACTCCACAAAAAAGCCTACCTTCATAATTTACCCCTTGTGAACCCCTTTGAATCCTAATAAACTGTTTTTGATTTACCCTTAATATTAGCCCAAAACTCACTCTTTTTAATTCAATAAGAATTTTCCCTATTTTGAATTAACCCCTTTTTATCGAGATCTGATTTGAGCAGTTGCCTAACTATGTTCTCTATTTCAGTTGTTAAGTTCTTTCTTTTTATTATATGTTCTTATTCTTAAAAAAGAATAAAAAAAAAAAAAAGAGAAAGTTGGAAATTCATTCATTATTAGTTCTATGTTTTTTGAGCTTAAAACGATTAAAATTCAGATCTTTAGTAGAAGCTCATGTTATTATGATAAGTTTTCAATTGATGTAATTATTTAGTATTAGTCTATTGCTCTAGTTAGGTAATTTGACAATTCAATCTCGATTTTAACCCTTTAATTTAGCCTTTATCCACACCTTTAACCCAAGCCCCATTACAACCCTTTTAAAAGACCTTTTGATTTGTGTATCATCTCATTTTATAGCGGTGGAGATTTAATTTTTATGCAAGCCTATGGTAATAACTCTCCATGTTTGACTTCTGAATGCTTTATCTTGAACCTTAAAGCACTTTAAGTAATTTGAGTGAATCATTAGTGAGAATGTCAATGCTTGTCAGTTTTGAATCAGAGGTAATTATTTAGGTAAGGGAAAACACATGTTTTCGTGCTATAAAAATTTATGACTTAGATTGTTTGAATCTTTAGGACTCTTTTAGTTAAATTATCCATGTACAAATTATCTATGAATTATGATGAAACATTATTAATGAGAATTATGATTTGAGGAAGTTTAATTTTAATTGTGAGTCGAGGATTTTGCTTGAGGACAAGCAAAGTCTTAAGTGTGAGGATATTTGATAAACCTCAATTTATACATTTTTTAACCCCATGCTTGGCTTATTTTGGATGAATTTTCATTAGATTTGATGAATTTGATTCTCCTAATCCCTTAATTTCATATTTTACACTCAAGAGAGCTTAGAGAGTCGAAAAGAATGATAAACGGGCCAAAACGGGACTAAATGGGCCTACCTAGGAAATCAACACGGCCTGGACCAATAAACACGGCCATGTGTTACGAGTAGGATCAAACACGGCCTAGATCAACGTACACGGGCAGACCATACGGCCGTGTGTAGCGAGCAAAAACAAGCACGATCTAAGGAATCAAGCACGGACGTGTCACACGGGCATGTCCTTGCCATATCAAAGTTTAATTCTATTCAGAATAGTCCACTTGTGGGCCAAGAGAGGTTTTCCAAAGCCTATATAAACACCCTAAGGGGCAACCTAAAAGAAGACGCCAAATAGAAGGCAGAAAATACTCGAAGACAGCTGTCGAGAGCAGCTCGAAAGAAGGATCTCCATCAGGACTAAAGATCACCCATCAAGTTCTTTAGAAGTTTTTGAGTTTGCTTATGTTTTGTTGTTTTCCATATTATAAGATGTTTCCCCCCATTAGTATGAACTAAATCCCTTAGATACCTAAGGGGATGAAACCTAAGATAGATCTTATTATTATTTGATTTATAAGATAAATACTTGTTCTTATTCTTAATTGTGAGTTCTTATTCTTGTTTTGATAATTTAGGTTATTGATTCAAGTCGAATGTGCTTATTCAGAGGAGCAAAAGTCCCTGTTTAAGAGTAGATCAACACAATTAACCGGAGTTGATTACAACCCTAGAAATAGGGCGACGAAAATCTGTCGGATTAGAGTCAAATCTAGTAAGGGATTCCATAGATCGAGTTAATGATACGATAAGGGTTTTAATTAGAAAGAAATTTCAATTAATCAACCTAGAGTTAGTTGTTTTTATTCTTGAAAGAGATATTAACATAAATCAGGTATTTTTACGGATTAAGTCAAGTAAATAAATCATATGAATCAAAAGTAATAAGTGAAGTCTAGGTGGATTCTTCCTTAGGTATTGCCTATCTCATATAAGTTGTCTAAAAGTATTTTCCTAATTCTTTCGTTGTCATGTTTAATTAGTTTTAGTTTAAAATAAATCACTTCAATTCTTAGGCTAGATAATAAAAAGATAGTAATTACTAGTACTCTTGGTCCTTATGGATAAAATATTACCGGTCTTACCATAACTATACTATTGAGCGATTGGTGCGCTTGCCTTTATTGTGATCGTAGTTAGTTTGAGACCACATCAGACTCAAGTTGATAGATTTAAATGAACATATAAGTAAACAGTGAAAACATATATGAGTATTGAGTTAGCATGAGTTACTTTAAAAATGGATCATACAACCAAGGCCAATTTGGGCCGAGTGGGCCACAGGGGTGTGTGGTCCCACACGAGCAGATCACATAGGTATATGGGTCCATTTTTACCAAAATGTTTTAAAGGTTGCACGGGTCACCCAAGTCAACTGTGAACCTACTGTAGGGTTAGTAAGTGCTACTTAGACCCCTAAATGTGTGAAATTGGCTGAATGATATCTGTATTGAGCATGTTAATATCTGAACTGAATATATGTACTGAAATTGCATAATAGCATATCATCCATTGTATGTTGCATTGAATTGGGTTGCACGTTGTTATTAAGAGGAAGTGTACTGAAAGGCTTTAAGCCTAATTTACTGGCAGCTCAGCTGCAAACTACTATTTTGTGCCGTATTCGATACTACTTGGAGTGTAGGGATCGGTGGGTTGATTATATCCCCACATGGAGGTAGGGTTGGACGGAGATAATGTGTAGAGGCTGTTTGGGTAGGATTTTGCTACTGCATAACTATTACTGCTACTGATACTGTGATGGGCTAAGGCCCTATTTCATTTTTGACACTGTATTGAGATGGGCTAAGGCCCAAACCATCACTGATACTGAAAAGGGCTTAGGCCCAAGACTGTTCAACTGTGCACTGTGAATACTGATTGTTTGTTTGTTTTTGCAGGTTTACACACTGAGTTTACGTAAACTCACCCTTTTTGTTTAATGTGCACATGTAATTACTTGTAACAGCCCGATTTTGGGCCTAGTCAGAATAGTGGTTTTGAAACCACTAATCCGAGACCAGAGAAATTATTTTTAATATTGTTTTATGTGTTACATCATGATTATATGAGCACATGAAAATTTTGGTGCATTAATTTTGGTGATTACATGCTTAATCGCGAAAAAGGACTAAATCGCATAAAGTATGAAAGTTTTAATTTACAAATTAGAGGTGTCAAATAGCTATAGAATTTTAATTGGAGGTCCTTAATGTGAAATTTGGCCTTTCTAAAGGTCATAGTCAGTCATAGGGGGGAGATGAGGGTTAATTTAGTCAATGTTTGGTGGTGTTAGGTGATTAATAAATAAAATAAAACAAAAACAAGAAAGCTATCATAATTTTTTTTATCATCTTCTTCTCCACCGAAAATTCTAGCAAGAATAATAGTTTGGGAGCTTGAAATATTCAACAACATATCTTCCTTGCAAGTAAGTGATTTTAGTGGTCTTTCTTGATAATATTTGTACTTTTGGAACCCCTAAAGCTTAAGCTAGCTAAAGAGGGGACTATTTTGCAAAATGGTTGAAAGTTTAGGGTTTTTCCATGAGAGTGCTTATGTTTTTTGTTGATTTTTTAGGAAATAAATGAATTATGGTTGTTAAATAAACAACTTTTGTGAAAGGTGTTTCCATGAAAACACTTAAAAGGACCTTTTTGTAAAGGTTGTAAAATAGGTAGTAAATGTGTGTAATAATTGAAATCTTGAGTTTCTATAAGAGGGGATATGAATTGGCTAGGCTCGGGTGTGTGAAAAATGAACACATTTCATTTTACGAGCCTAGGGGTAAAAGTGTAATTTTATAAAAGTATAGAGGCAAAATGGTAATTTTTCCAAAATAGATCTTTGAAATGATTGGAATAATGTGGTGATTTAATAAGTTAAATATGTCATTATAGATCAAGAAGAACGTGGAATCAACCTTGACTAAAGGTACGGATTAAATTGCAAACTGACATATTTTGTATCGAGGTAAGTTTATGTGTAAACAGTACATCCTTATTACGTTTGTTTTTACTTATTAATGCATTGTGTCGATGTGAATGCTTATTGGTGAGATTTAATAAAAATGGTAGAAAATGAGAAAATTCTAGGATGAACCTTCGAGATAGGAATATGGGTACGGATAAATATCGTAAATATGTAATTATTGGTGGGCTGTGTGCGATACCACCGTAATTTATTATTGTTGGTGAGCTGTGTGTGATACCACCTTGTTGTTTATTAACGATGGGTTGTGTGCGGTACCATCGTATGTATTATCATTGGTGGGCTGTGTGTGATACCACCTTGTTAATTATTAAATGGTGGTCTGTGTGCGAAACCACCGAGTATCCAAATTTATTTTGAAGTGTTCATCGAGAAACTTGACTAAGTTAAATTACATGTGGCTTTGTGGTGATAAGTGCAGGGTATAAGTGCAAGTAAATGTGAGCAATGTTTATTATATGTGTTTGGAATGTGGTAAGGTTTGAAATGAGTAACCATGATTATGATGATATGAATTGTTTTTACATAGTATATAATGTTCTTGATTAATAAGTATGTGGTATGATGCTTATTGTTTACATATAGACTTACTAAGCTTAAAGCTTACTCCTTTCTCTTTTAACTTATTTTATAGTGTCGAAGAGCCAACTCGGGATACGGAGATAATCAGAGGATCACCCACACTATCGGCACAACTTGGTATAGTTAGATTTAGTATTTTGAGTATGGCATGTATAGGGACTTAGTTTTAGTTGAAGGTCATATTGTTTTGGCCAAATGTGTTGGCTCATTTGAGGATGAATTCCTTTGTATAAGGCCATAGTTGATTGCTCTTTCTTATTAATCTATAAAATGATGAGGTTATTCATGAATGTGCAAGTTTTATGGTTGTTTAATTAGGGTATTTATGCATAAACAAGTTGGTTACTTAATGTGGTTTGCGATGGTGTAAATAGGGGTGGCAGTAAGGGCTTGGTAAATAGCCTTGTTCTTTTCCACATGGATAGACACACGGGCATGTGTCTAGGCCGTGTGTGACACACGATCAGCCTAATGGGTGTGTTGTTAGGCCGTGTGTCCCTCTTCATGCTAAGTTGGCAAGTCAGTATGCTTAGTAGTAACAACACGGGTAGAGACACAGCTGTGTGTCTCAACCGTGTGGGAGACACGGCCTAAGGCATGGGTATGTGCCTAGGCAGTGTGAAGTCTGCACCTAAATTTGGGAATTTAATTCGCCACACGGTCTAAGGACACAGGCATGTGCCTTGGCTGTGTGACCATAAGGGGATGATGACGTCAGAAATAGAATGTCAAGATTTTTGCACACGGGCTAAGACATGAACGTGTTGTGGCCGTGTGAAGGACACGAGCCATGGACACAGGCGTGTGTTCAGCCGTGTGAAAACCCCTATAGGTTTGAAATGAAAAATAAAATCCATACGGCGTGTGTGACCACACGGCCTGTCCACACAAGCGTGTCCCTCATCACACGGGCATGTGGTCCTGTTTTGTGTAAAAATTTTCTAAGTGTTCAAAAGTTTTGGTTCAGTCCGAATCACTCCGTAAATATGTTTAAGGTCCCGTAGACCTATAAGAGGGATGTTATGAATTCAAATGAAAAGTGTTGAGTTGAAACAAAATTTTAAGGCCCGATATTGTATGTTTGTGTAAGTTAAGTTCGGTAATGCCTCGTACTCGATTTTAGTGTTGATTATGAGTAAGGGGTGTTACATTTAGTGGTATCAGAGCTATAGTTTAGTTGGTTCTTAGACTGCTATAGCGTGTTTGAGAGTCTAGCTATACATGCCATAAATATATTATGATAGTGTGGTGACTCCTGGCAATTGTAAACTGCATTTTCATATAGAAAATGGATCCCGACCAAGTTGTTGCTGATGATGCTGCTAGTAATACGCCAGCTCCCGCGCAAGGGACCTCGCCTGTAGAAAGTAGACCCAAAACTTTGGTTCAAGGAGAAGAGGCTCGGGAAACCTTTTTCCACATGATGAGTAACTAGTGTACTGAGTTTGTATAAGCAAATCCTAATGCTCAACCCTCCTATACCTCAGCTAGTCCCTGTGGCTCCTCAAGGTATAGATTTAGTAAGAATGAATAAACCCCCGGTCGATAAGATTCGAAAGCAAGGGGCTGAGGAATTTAGAGCCAACATAGATGATGACCCTAAGAAAGTAGAGTTCTGGCTTGAGAACTCTATGCGGGTATTCGATGAACTCTCTTGCACGCCTGAGGAGAGCTTAAAATGTGTTGTATCATTACTAAGGGGCTCGGCATACTGCTGGTGGAAAACATTGACATCTATAGTACCGAGAGAGAGAGTGACATGGGACTTCTTCTTAGAGGAGTTCCGAAAGAAGTACATAAGTCATCGATTTATTAAACAGAGATGGACAGTTTCTTGAATTGAATCAAGGCAAAATGACTGCGGCAGAGTATGAACGTGAATTTGTTAGACTTAATAAGTATGCTCAATAGTTTGTGTCTACGGAAGCTATTATGTGTAAGAGATTTGAGGATGGGCTGAATGAGGATATTAGATTGCTAGTTGGAATCTTGGAGTTGAAAGAATTCATAGTATTGGTTGATAGAGCTTGTAAGGCTGAAGAGTTGAATAAGGAAAAGAGAAAAGCTATGTTTGAGGCCCAAGATGCAAAGAAAAGGCCGATGAGTAAGTCGTTCTAAACTCAATCAAAGAGGTCCAAAGAAATGAACCCTTGGACAACGGCTTCAGTTGGGTACTCACACCGAGACCGTGGTAACACATACTCGGGCTTTAGAGTTCAAGCCACCTCGATGGCAAGTGTGGGAAATGAGAAGTTAAATAAACCCAAGTGTCCAAATTGTGGTAGACAATATATTGGGGAGTGTTGGAGAAACAATCGAGCTTGCTACAAGTGTAGTTCACTAGACAACTTCATTCAAAACTATCCTGAGAAAGATGAGAAAGACAGAAAACAAGAAGTAAGAGCGAGTAATGTATCTTCGAGGGGTAGACCATAGAGGAAGCCGGGAAGTGGGACTAGTAGTAGAGGTGTGCCTAAAGATCCTACTGTGAGATCAAAGGGTAGAGCATTTGCAAGGACTTATGCCATTCGCTCTCGTGAAGAGGCATCATCTCCAGATGTGATAACGGGTACTTTTTCTCTTTATGATATCTCTGTTGTTGCTTTGTTGATCCAGGGTCTACCCATTCCTATATTTGCATAAAATTGGTATCTAGCATGAATATGATTATTGAGCCTACAGAATTAGTGATAAAAGTTTCAAACCCATTAGACAAACATGTGCTAGTTGACAAAGTGTGTAAAAATTATCCTTTGACGATTAGAGGTAATTATTTTCGGCTAATCTCATGTTGTTGCCGTTTGATGAATTTGACCTAATTCTTGACATGGATTGATTGACTGCTCATAATGTTTTAGTAAACTATGGTAGTAAGTTTATTGAACTGAGATGTGTAAATAGAGATATCATTCGGGTAGAATCAGGCAAATCGGATAGTTTGCCTGTAGTGATTTCATCTATGGTAGCTGAGAAATACATGAAAAAAGGGTATGAGTCCTATCTCGCATTTGTGCTGAATACCCAAGATTCAGAAGTAAAGATTGAATCAGTACCTGTGGTATGCGAGTATCTGGACGTGTTTCGGAAGAGTTACCCAGATTGCCTCTAGTTAAAGAAGTCGAGTTTGGCATTGAGTTGGTTCCGGGTACAACACCTATTTCAGTTGCCCCATATAGGATGGCACCGTTAGAGTTAAAAGAGTTGAAGGTTCAGATACAAGAGTTAACAAATAAGGGTTTTATAAGATCGAGCTATTCACCATGGGGTGCTCGGTACTTTTTGTGAAGAAAAAAGACGGGTCAATGAGACTGTGTATAGACTACAGACAGTTCAATAAGGTGACAGTGAAGAATAAGTATCCTTTGTCAAGGATCAACGATTTGTTCGACCAATTGAAGGGAGCCACGGTGTTTTCTAAGATAGACCTGAGGTCTGGCTATTACTAGTTGAGAGTTAAGGAGCAACATGTGCTGAAAACTACATTTCAGACGAGGTATGGCCATTACGAGTTCCTCGTCTTGCCTTTTGGCTTAACAAATGCTCTTACGGTATTTATGGATTTAATGAACCATATTTTTTGATCGTACTTGGATAAATTTGTAGTTGTTTTTATCGATGACATACTAATTTATTCTTGGGATGAGAGTGAGCATGCGAAACACTTGAGAATTATCTTGCAGACTCTAAGAGACAAGCAGTTGTATGCTAAGTTTAGCAAGAGTGAGTTTTGGCTCTAAGAGGTCAGATTCTTAGGACACATTGTGTCGAGCAATGGAATTAGAGTTGATCTGAGTAAGATCTCGCCTATTGTTGAGTGGAAACCACCGAGGAATATGTCAAAGATTAAGAGCTTTTTAGGCTTAGCGGGTTACTACAGACGGTTCGTCAAAGGGTTCTCCATGATTGCTATACCGATGACGAGATTGCTACATAAGGATGTTAAGTTTGAATGGACCGAGAGGTGCCAATAGAGTTTTTAGAAACTAAAAGCATTGTTGACTGAAGTACCGATTTTGGTGCAACCTGAGTCGAGAAAAAAGTTTGTGATCTATAGTGATGCGTCATTAAATGGTCTTGGTTGTGTGTTGATGCAAGAGGGTAAAGTAGTAGCTTATGCCTAGAGACAGCTAAAATCGCATGAAAAGAATTATCTAACTCACGATTTGGAGTTGGCTGCTATTGTTTTTGCTTTGAAGATTTGACATCATTATTTATATGGTGAGAAATGCCAAATCTTTATAGATCACAAGAGTTTGAAATACTTGATGAACCAAAAGGATTTGAATTTTGACATAGCTCAAATTATTGAAAGATTATGAGCTAGTAATCGATTACCATCCGGGAAAGCGAATGTGGTTGCAGATGCCTTGAGCAGCAAATCCCTATATGCTTTGAGAGCCATGAGTATGAGCTTAGCATTGTCTGATTGTTGTTCCATCTTGGCCAAGTTGAGGGCTAGGCCATTATTTCTTCAGCAGATTTGTGAAGCTCAAAAGAATGCTAGTGAAATATAAGTTAAGAGAGTTCAATGTGAATCGGGAAATAACTCTAATTTTTGGGTTAGTTCAGATGATTGTTTGATGTTTCATGATAGAGTTTGTGTACCTAAATATGATGAATTGATTCAAAAAATTGTACACGAGGCACACAATGGTTGTTTGTCAGTACATCTAGGCAGTAAAAAAATGTATAATGATTTGAAGAAGTTGTATTGGTGGTCGGGTATGAAAAGAGATATCTCTGAGTTTGTTACAAAGTGTTTTGTTTGTCAACAAGTGAAAGCCGAGCATCAAGTACCTTTAGGTTTACTTTAGCCAGTGATGGTTCTTGAGTTGAAGTGGGACCGAATCATGATAGATTTTGTAACGGGGTTACCAACGACTCCGAAAAAGAAAGATGCTGTGTGGATTATCATTGATAGATTAATGAAATCGACTCACTTTATACCGGTACGTGTTGATTACTCACTTGACAAGTTGGCTAAGCTGTATCTTGTTGAAATTGTGAGATTACATGGGGTACCTATGTCTATTATCTCGGATAGAGATCCAAGGTTTACTTCGAGGTTTTGGAAAAAGTTGCAAGAAGCATTGGGTACAAAATTGAATTTTAGTACCGCGTTCCATCTGCAAATCGATGGCCAATCCGAAAGAGTGATTCAAGTTCTTGAGGATATGCTCTGATGTTGTGTTTTAGAGTTCGAAGGTAGTTGGGAAAACTATCTACCTTTGGTTGAATTTTCCTACAACAACAGTTATCAGTCGAGTTTACGGATGGCACCGTACGAAACATTATATGGTCGCAAGTGCCAGACTCCATTTTATTGGACCAAGCATAGTGAGAAGTAAATACAAGGGGTTGATTTGGTTAAAGAAACCGAAGAGAAAGTGAAAGTGATCCGAGATAGTCTGAAAGCTGCTTCAGACTGAAAAAAGTCATATGCCGATTTAAAAAGGAAAGAAATTGAGTTCTAGGTGGGCGATAAGGTATTCTTGAAAGTATTCTCGTGGAAGAAAACATTGAGATTTTATCGAAAAGGGCAAATTGAGTCCGCGATTCATAGGACTGTATGAGGTTATTGAAAGGATTGGACCAGTAGCTTACCGGTTAGCTTTGCCGGCATAATTAGAGAGAATACACAACGTGTTTCATGTGTCAATGTTGTGACGATATCATTCTGATCCTTTGCATGTGATTCCTACGATCAAAATTGAGATAAGACCGGAGATGACTTATGAAGAGGAACCAATTAAGATTTTGGCTTGAGAGATTAAACAGTTGAGGAACAAAATTATAGCATTAGTGAAAGTGTTGTGGCAAAAACATGGTGTAGAATAGGCTACGTGGGAATCGGAAGAAGCCATGAGAGAACAGTACCCAAACCTCTTTACCGGTAAGATTTTCGGGGACGAAAATCTTTAAAGGGGGAAGAGTTCTAACAACCTGATTTTAGGGCTAGTCAGAATAATGATTTCAGAACCACTAATCTGAGAGCAGAGAAATTATTTTTAATATTATTTTATGTGTTACATCATGATTATATGAGTGCATGAATATTTTGGTGCATTAATTTTGGTGATTACATGCTTAATCGTGAAAAAGGACTAAATCGCATAAAGTGCAAAAGTTTTAATTTACAAACTAGAGGTGCCAAATAGATATAGAATTTTAATTAGAGGTCCTTAATGTGAAATTTGGCCTTTCTAAAGGTCATAGCTGGCCATGGGGGGACAAGAGGCTTAATTTAGTCAATGTTTGGTGGTGTTAGGTGATTAATGAATAAAATAAAACAAAAACAAGAAAGCTATCATATTTTTTTTATCATCTTCTTCCTCCACTAAAAATTCTAGCAAGAATAGGAGTTTGGGAGCTTGAAATATTCAACAACATATCTTCCTTGCATGTAAGTGATTTTAGTGGTCTTTCTTGATAACATTTATACTTTAGAACCCCTAAAGCTTAAGCTAGCTAAAGAGGGGACTATTTTGCAAAATGGTTGAAAGTTTAAGGTTTTTCCATGAGGGTGCTTATGTTGTTTGCTGAGTTTTTAGGGAAGAAAATGAATTATGGTTGTTAAACAAACAACTTTTGTGAAAGGTGTTTCTATGAAAACACCTAAAATGACCTTTTTGTAAAGGTTGTAAAATAGGTAGTAAATGTGTGTAATAATTGAAATCTTGAGTTTCTATAAGAGGGGATATGAATTAGATAGGCTTGGGTTTGTGAAAAATGAACACATTTCATTTTACGAGCCTAGGGGTAAAAGTGTAATCTTGTGAAAGTATAGGGGCAAAATGGTAATTTTGCCAAAATAGAAACTTTGAAATGTTTTGAATAATGTGGTGATTTAATAAGTTAAATATGTCATTATAGATCAAGAAGAACGTGGAATCAACATTGACAGGGGAAAATGTAAGGTTACAGATTAAATTGCAAACTGACATATTTTGTATCGAGGTAAGTTTATGTGTAAATAATACATCCTTATTACGTATGCTTTTACTTATTAATGCATTGTGTGGATGTGAATGCTTATTGGTGAGATTTATTAAAAATGGTAGAAAATGAAGAAATTCTCGGATAAACCTTCGGGATAGGAATATGGGTACAAATAAATATCCATAAATATGTAATTATTGGTGGGTTGTGTGCGATACCACAATAATTATTATTGTTGGTGGGCTGTGTGCGATACCACCTTGTTGTTTATTAACAATGGGCTGTGTGTGATAGCATCATATGTATTATCATTAGTGGGCTGTGTATGTTACCACTGTAAACGTGTAATTATTGGTGGGCTGTGTGTGATGCCACCTTGTTAATTATTAAATGGTGGGCTGTGTGCGAAACCACCGAGTATCTAACTTTAATCTGAAGTGTTCATTGAGAAACTTGTCTAAGTGAAATTACATTTGGCTTTGTGGTGATAAGTGTAAGGTATAAGTGCAAGTAAATATGAGCAATGTTTATGATATGTGTTTGGGATGCTGTAAGGTTTGAAATGAGTAAACATGATTATAAGGATATGAATTGGTTTTACATAGTATGTAATGTTTTTGATTAATAAGTAAGTGGTATGATGCTTATTGTTTACATATAGACTTACTAAGCTTAAAGCTTACTCCTTTCTCTTTTAACTTACTTTATAATGTCGAAGAGCCAGTTCGGGATACGGAGATAATCAGAACACTACCCACAATATCAGCACAACTTGGTATAGTTAGATTTAGTATTTTGAGTATGGCATGTATAGGGAATTAGTTTTAGTTGAATGTCATATTATTTTGGCCAAATGTGTTGGCTCATTTGAGGATGAATTCTTTTGTATAAGGCCATAGTTGATGGCTCTTTCTTATTAATCTATGAAATGATGAGGTTATTCATGCATGTGCAAGTTGTATGATTGTTTAATTGGGGTATTTATGTAATAGTCCAGTTTAGACCCTACTTGAAACAGTGGTTTCGAAACCACAAATTCGAGTTAGTATAATAATTTAATATTATTTTTTGTGTTTACTGTATGTGATTTGGCATGTGCTAAAATTTCGTGAATTAATTCGTCCATTTGTATGTTTAATTTGAGAAAAGGACTAAATCGCATAAAAATTAAAAGTAGCTTTCTAATTGAATAATGGCCGAAATGATGTGTCTTATTAAAGATGAGGTCTTTATGTGGTTATTTAACCATTTGATGTTTTAAATTCCAAAGATAGACTTGTGATAGTGGAATTTTATTGATAATAATAAAGGTTGTTTCTGTAAATTGAAAATTTCATGTTATTAAATAAAACAAAAGGCTAAAAAACCACCATATTCATCTTGTTTTCCACCAAAATTAGAAAGAAAGAATAGAGTTAAAAGCTTAGAAGCATTCGACCCTTGTCTTCCTTGATTGAGGTATGAGTTTTGTTTGGTTTTTTGATAATTTTTATGTTTTTGAGATCGTTGCTTCGAGTACTACCCGACCCATGCTTGAATTTTTGATTTTGGTGAATATTTTGAGTTATGCTATTGATGAATATTTGTGTTTTGTGAAGTTTGATGATAAATTATGAAAGATATGTTTTGGATTAATATGTTTTATATTAGAGTTTTTGATGATTTTGAGTTATTAGGTCTAAATTGCAAAAATAATAAATTGAAGGACCAAAATGTAAAATAATGAAATATATGGATCATTATGAGCATAAGGAAGATTGGGGTTAACTATGATGTGGTGAGATTTTATG
Organism: Gossypium rotundifolium; assembly: GCA_025506655.1. NCBI lineage: Eukaryota > Viridiplantae > Streptophyta > Magnoliopsida > Malvales > Malvaceae > Gossypium > Gossypium rotundifolium. The sequence continues at coordinate 133,764,684 of CP106722.1, forward strand.
TATTTTGTGCTTTGTGCAATTAAGACTAATTTGTAAAAGTATTAAATATCAGGGGTAAAATGGTAATTTTCCCATTTATGTGTTGTTGGATTAAATTGTGTTTAAATGAGGTTAATTTGAAATTATATAGATCAAGAACAAAAGAAATCAGACTTGGATCGGGGAAAAGCTAAAATAGTCGAATAATCAATTTACATCATTCGTCGATATCGAGGTATGTTTATAAGCAATAAACGTTGTTGAATTTGAATGTATATGGTTTTTATATATTGAATTCAATTGTATGAATTTTTATGGTTGGAGCCGAATGTATGAATGTTTATGAAATTTGGGAATATACTCGATTCAATTGAGATATGAATTATGAATAAGAATAACTTTGTAACAGTGATATATCAGGCTTATTGCCTAGTAGGCTTTGATACCGGTGTATGATATCAGGCTTATTGCCTAGCAGGCTTTTGGCCGGTGTATTGAATCAGGTTTATTACCTAGCGAGCTCTGTGCCAGTGTTTTATACAAGGCTTTAAGCTTAATGAATTTTTTGTGAGCAACAGTAAAAGCAATTAAATGTGTTAAGAGAGCTAAAGCATTCATGTATGTGAATATGGTTATTCTAATCGAAATGAAAGTTAATTGATTGGAAAATATGTGATAGAAATGTTTTGTGATGATATTGAAAATGTATGAAACCATGAGTAAGGTATTCAGTTTTATGATATGTATAAGTATGTGTTTTAAAAGTTTGATTCACGTGATTATATATATGAATACGTATATAAATAATCGATTATCTATGACATGATGACTTTGAAATTAGAGAATATATTGATAATTTATATATATGGTATATTCACCATGGTATATTGATGTATAAATATATGTTTGATTCGAGTTATTTTATATATATATATATATATAGATAGAGAGAGAGAGGTTGTTAATTTGCTTAAATTTCTTATAACTTACTAAGCTTTGGAAAGCTTACTGTGTGATTTGTTTCTCTTCTTTGCAGTGTCAGTAAAGTTAGCTCGAATCCGGGATTGTCAGCATCTCTATCACACTATCGACAATCTATTTTGGTACTCTTTAAGATGTGTATATTTGAATATGGCATGTATAGGCTAGTCATTTGGTATATGTTTGAAATGTAAATAGCCATTTGATTTGGCTAGTTATATGCTAATATATGATGCATGTTTTGAAATGTTTTGATGGTAATGAGATGACCTTATGAATGGTAAGTTACTGAGGGAATGATGCTATAGTGATATGGTAATATGGTGGGTGAATTATGATTGGTTATGCTTGTATTTCAGTTGTGAAATTTAGCGCATGAATTGGTATGTTTGAATGTATTTAGAAGCATGAATTGATATTGTATTGAAGCTTGTGAGTTGACCCTTGTGTCGATGGAAAAGTTGGCCTTACAAATGGCCTATTTTGCATACTGGACAAGAAGCACGGGCATGTGTCCCTGCCGTGTGATTTAAGAACTTCTTCTTGGTGTTTTTGGACAGGCTACATGGTTGTGGCCCACGGGTGTGCATGACGGCCGTGTGACCAAGTCAGTAGCTAGCTTAAGGATGCACGGCCATGACATACAGGTGTGCTTAGTGACCGTGTGAATAAGTTAGTATATTGCCTAAGAGTATACGGCCTTAGCACACGGGCTTGCCTAGTAGTCGTGTGAACAAGTTAGTATGTATGCTCTATTTTAGCACAGCCTAGACATATGGGTTTGTCTGGTGAACGTGTGAGGCACATGGCCTGATTGCACGAGTGTGTGACCTCAACAGTATTGATGAATATTTGAAATTTTGAAATTTTCATTGTTGTTCGGTTTAGTCTCGACCCTTTTCTATCATATTTTTAAGGTCTCATAGACCTAGGAGAGGGACTTTATGATTGTAATTGTATGTGTATGATTGAAGAATGACTTTGTGTTGTTAAATAGATGTGAAATGTCTCGATTGTTTGGTAATGCCTCTTAACCCTATTTCGGCGACAGTTTTGAATTAGGGGTGTTACATTTTATTGGTATCAGAGCTACGGTTTAGTTGATTCTCAGACTAACGTAGCTTGTGTGAGTATAGCTATACATGCCATATATGAAACTGCGATAGTGTGATGAATTGTGACAGTTGAAAATGTGTTTTCATATAACAAATGGATCCCGATCGAGTAGTTGCTGATGATGTAGAGAGTAACGCGCCTGCTCCCACTCAAGGGACAGCGCCGGCCACATCTAGGCAAAATGAAAGTAGTGAGGGAGGAGAGGCTAAGCAAGCCTTCTTCTGTATGATGAGTGAGCGATTCTCAGAGTTCATTCAAACGAATTCAGCTGTACAACAACCTCCACCCCCGAATAATACATCTCTGATACTTGTGATACCTCCGATGATTGATCCGATGAGATTTAACAAGCCTCCTATAGATAAAATTAGAAAACATGGGGCAGAAAAGTTTAAAGCTAATGATGATGACGATGCTGAACGAGCTGAGTTATGGCTTGATAATACTATCCGTGTGTTTGACGAGCTATCTTGTACTTCGGATGAATGTTTAAAGTGTGCCATATCTTTATTACGAGACACCGCATATCACTAGTGGAATACACTAGTATCGGTGGTCCCAAAAGAGATAGTGACCTGGGAATTCTTTCAGACTGAGTTTCATAAGAAATACATCAGCCAGAGATTTATCGACCAGAAACGCAAAGAATTTCTAGAATTGAAACAGGGTCGTATGGCCGTAACTGCGTACGAGCAAAAATTTGTGAGACTTAGTCGATATGCTCGTGAATATGTTTCAACTGAAGCTATCATGTATAAAAGATTTTAAGATGGTTTAAATGAAGACATTAAATTGCTGGTTGGTATACTTGAAATTAAAGAGTTCGTGGTACTTGTTGAACGAGCTTGCAAAGTAGAAGAACTAGAGAAAGAGAAAAGAAAAGCTGATTTTGAAGCCAGAGATTTTCGTAAGAGATCAACGAGTAAGAATTTACACTCAGCATCGAAGAAGTTCAGAGATGGTTATAGTCAATTGAAAACTACTTCGGGCATTTCTAGACGAGATCGAAACCGACCTCCTGTGAGTTCATGAGCCACTTTGATTGCTAGTGTTGGCAATGATTAGCAGAACAGACTCGAGTGTAAGCATTGTGGTAAATGTCATTCTAGAAATTGTAGATTGCATGATCGATCTTGTTTTAAATGTGGATCAATGGATCACTTTATCCGAGATTGTCTGATGTTAGTCGAGCAAAACACTATTCTAAACTCGAGACCGAGTAACATATCAGAACGAGGCAGACCATCCAGACATTCAAGTAATGTAAGTGATAGTCAGAGAGGGATGAAAGATACATCGGTTCAATCTGAGGCTTATGCACTTGCCAGAGCATATGCTATACGCGCTCGTGAGGATGCTTCTTCCGTAGATGTTATTACCGGTACTTTCACTTTTTATGATACTAGTGTTATTGCATTGATAGATCCTAGTTTGATTCATTCATATGAGTTTGAAACATTAGTATCCAATAAGACTTTTCCCATTGAGTCTACTGAGTTTGTGATTCGAGTGTCAAACCCCTGTCTTTGGTGTGTTCTGGTTGATAAAGTGTGTAAAAATTGCCCATTGATGATTCAAGATTCATGCTTTCCAGCCGATTTGATGTTGTTACCTTTCTAAGAGTTTGATATAATTTTGGATATGGATTGGTTGACTTTGCACGATGCCGTTGTTAATTACAAAAGAAAGACCATTGATTTGAGATGTCAAAACAATGAGATTATTCAAATTGAATCTAATAATCTGAATGGTTTACCAGCAGTAATATATTTGATGTTAGCTCGAAAGTATGTGAGAAAAGGTTATGAAGCTTACTTTGCTTATGTGCTTGATAATAAAGTGACTGAAAAGAAAATTGAATCTCTACCAGTTGTGTGCGAGTATTTGGACGTGTTTCCTGAAGAATTGCCTAGTTTGCCACCTATCCGAGAGGTAGAGTTTAGTATTGAGTTAGTACCAAGGACGACTTTGATTTTGATAGCTCCGTATCGGATGTCACCTACTGAACTAAAAGAGTTGAAAGCACAGATGCAAGAGTTAACAGATAGAGGTTTTGCACAACTGAATTTTTCTCCTTGGGATGTACCAGTTCTATTTGTGAAAAAGAAAGAAGGAACTATGAGAATGTGTATTGACTACCGCCAAATAAATAAGGTGACTATGAATAATAAATATCCATTGCCATAGATTGACGATTTGTTTGATCAGTTGAAAGGGGCTTCAGTGTTTTTGAAGATAGATTTGAGATCGGGTTATTATCAGTTGCGAGTCAGAGACTCTGATGTGCCAAAAACTACTTTTCAAACGAGGTACGGACATTCTGAGTTTCTAGTTCTACCATTCGGACTTACTAATGCACCTATTATTTTTATGGATTTGATGAATCGAATTTTCAGGCAATTTTTAGATTGGTTTATGGTTGTGTTCATTAATGATATACTGATCTACTCCCGTAAAAAAATTGAACATGCCAAGCATTTGAGACTTGTGTTACAAACTTTGCGAGAAAAATAGCTGTATGCGAAGTTTAGTAAATAATAGTTCTGGTTACACAAAGTTAGCTTTCTGGGACATGTTGTTTTAGCAATACTTGACTGGAAACCTCCGAGAAACGTTTCTAAAGTCAGAAGTTTTCTGGGACTTGCTGGTTACTATAGATGGTTTGTGAAAGGTTTCTCTATGATTACAACCCCGATGACGAGGCTGCTGTTGAAAGATGTTAAGTTTGAGTGGTCAGAAAAGTGCCAGAAAAGCTTTGATCAGTTGAAAGCCCTATTGACCGAAGCTCTAGTGTTAGTTCAACCAGAATCGGGTAAGGAATTTTTTATATATAGTGATGGATCTTTAAATGGTTTGGGCTGTGTTTTGATGCAAGAAGGCAATGTTATAGCTTATGCCTCGATTTAAAGTAGCATGAAAGGAACTATTCGACGCACGATCAAGAATTGGTAGCTATTGTATTTGCATTAAAATTTGGCACCACTATTTGTTTGGTGAAAAATGTCATGTTTATTCCGATCATAAAAGTTTGAAGTACTTGATGACTCAGAAAGATGAATTTGAGACAGCATCGATAGTTAGAATTGTTAAAAGATTACGAGTTAGTGATTGACTATCACCCGGGAATGGCTAATGTTGTTGCTGATGCTTTAAGCAGAAAATCACTATTTACTTTGCGTGCAATGAATGCGCATATGGATATGTTAGATAATGGTGCGATAATAGCTGAGTTAAAAGCAAGACCATTATTTATTTAGCAGGTTTGTGAAGCTTAGAAAATCAACAATGATTTGATAGTGAAACGGGTTCAATGTGATACAAATGCAGATTCAGAGTTTTGAGCTGATGTTGATGACTGTTTGAGATTCAAAACCGAATATGTGTTCCGAGAAATACAGAGTTAATTTAGATGATCTTGAATGAAGCTCACAACAATCAATTATCTGTTCATCCTGGTAGTACGAAGATGTATAATGATTTGAAACAACACTATTGGTGACAAGGTATGAAATGAGACATTTCTAATTTTGTTTTGAAATGTTTAGTCTGTCAGCAAGTTAAAGTTGAACATCAGGTTCTGTCTGGTTTGCTACAATCGATTTTGATTCCCGTGTGGAAATGGGATAGAGTAACAATGAACTTTGTTTCTGGATTGCTTCTGACTCGAGAAAGAAAGATGCGATTTAGGTCGTAGTTGATAGATTGACGAAATCTGCCCATTTTATTCCAGTACGATTCGATTATTCACTTGATAGATTAGTGAGCTTTATATTTCTGAGATTGTGAAATTGCATGGGTGCCACTATCCATTGTATCATATAGAGATCCTAGATTTACATCAAGATTCTGGAAGAAATTGCAAGAAGCTATAGGCACGAAACTGCATTTCAGTACAGTTTTTCATCCACAAATGGATGGTCAATCCGTGCGGATCATTCAAATTCTTGAGGATATGTTGAGATGCTGCATTCTTGAGTTTGATAGTACGTGGGAACAGTACTAGCCATTGATTGAATTTGCTTATAATAATATTTTTCAATCGGCATTAAAATGGCACCATATAAAGCTTTGTATGGACGTAAATGTTGTACACCTCTGTATTGGATTGAGCTAAGTGAAAATAAGCTACACGGGGTTGATTTGATAAAAGACACTGAACAGAAAGTGAAAATAATTCGTAATAGTTTGAAAGCAGCATCTGATCGTTAGAAGTCTTATCCGGATTTGAAAAGAAAAGATATTGAATTCGATATTGGTGACAAAGTGTTTTTAAAAGTGTCTCTGTGGAAGAAAGTACTCCGATTCAGACGTAAAAGCAAGTTAAGTCTGAGGTTCATAGGACCTTATGAGATTATCGAGCGTGTTGGGCCAGTTGCATACAAATTGTTATTGCCATCTGAGCTTGAAAGGATTCATAACTTATTTCATGTTTCAATGCTCCGTAAATACCGATCGAATCTGTCACATGTGATTTCTCCGTCTAAAATTGAAGTCCGATCTGATATGACATACGAGAAAGAACCAATCCATATTTTAGCTCGTGAAGAGAAAGAATTAAGACATAAGAAAATTCCATTAGTGAAAATATTGTGGCATCGACACGGAGTGGAAGAGGCTATGCGGGAGCCTGAAGACTCAATGAGACAGCAATATTCGAATCTGTTTAACGGTAAGATTTTCGGGGATGAAAATCCCTAAGGGGGAGAATTATAATCGTTCGGTTTAGACCCTAGTTGGAACAGTGGTTTTGAAACCACAAATCTGAGTCAGTATAATAATTTAATATTATTTTTTGTGTTTACCGTGTGTGATTTGGCATGTGCTAAAATTCGCGAATTAATTCGTCTGTTTGTGTGTTTAATTTGAGAAAAGGACTAAATCGCATAAAAATTAAAAGTAGCTTTCTAATTGAATAATGGCTTAAATGATGTGACTTATTAAAGATGAGGTCCTTATGTTGTTATTTAACCATTTGATGTTTTAAATTCCAAAGATAGACATGAGATAGTGGAATTTTAATGATAATAATAAAGGTTATTTTTGTATTGGAAATTTCATGTTATTAAAAAAAAAAGGCCAAAAAGCCACCATATTCATCTTGTTTTCCCCTGAAATTAGAAATAAATAATAGAGTTAAAAGCTTTAAAGCATTCGGCCCTTGTATTCCTGATTGAGGTATGAGTTTTGTTCGATTTTTTGATAATTTTTATGTTTTTGAGATCGTTGCTTTGAGTACTACCCGACTCGACTTGAATTTTTGATTTTGGTGAATATTTTGAGTTATGCCATTGATGAATATTTGTGTTGTGTGAAGTTTGATGATAAATTATGAAAGATATGTTTTGGATTAATATGTTTTATATTGGAGTTTTTGATGATTTTGAGTTATTAGGACTAAATTGCAAAAATAATAAATTGAAGGACTAAAAAAAAAAATAAATGAAATAAATGGATTAGTATGAGCATAAGGAAGATTCAGCTTAACTATGATGTGGTGAGATTTTGTGTATTTTGTGTTTTGTGAAATTAGGACTAATTTGTAAAAGTATTAAATATTAGGGGTAAAATGGTAATTTTCCCATTTATGTGTTGTTGGATTAAATTGAATGAAATTGTGTTTAAATGAGGTTAAATTGAAATTATATAGATCAAGAACAAAAGAAATCGGACTTAGATCGGGGAAAAGCAAAAATAGTCGAATAGTCGATTTACATCGTTCGTCAATATCCGAGGTAAGTTTATAAGCAAAAACGCTGTTGAATTTGAATGTGTATGATTTTTATATATTGAATTCAGTTGTATGAATTTTTATGGTTGGAGCCGAATGTATGAATGTTTATGAAATTTGGGAATATATTCGGTTCAATTGAGATATGAATTATGAATAAGATTAACTTTGTACCAGTGATATATCAGTTTTATTGCCTAGCAGGCTTTGATGTCGGTGTATGATATCAGGCTTATTACCTTGCAGGCTTTGATACCGGTGTATGATATCAGGCTTATTGCCTAGCAGGCTTTATGCTGGTGTATTGAATCAGGTTTATTACCTAACGGCTCTGTGCCGGTGTTTTATACAAGGCTTTATGCTTAATGACTTTTATATGAGCAACGGTAAAAGCAATTAAATGTGTTAAGAGAGCTAAAGCATTCAGGTAGGTGAATATGTTTATTCTAATCGAAATGAAAGTTAATTGATTGAAAGATATGTGATAGAAATGTTTTGTGATGATATTGAAAATGTACGAAACAATGAGTAAGGTATTCAATTTTATGATAAGTATAAGTATGTGTTTTAAAAGTTTGATTCACATGATTATATATATATATATATATGAATATTTATATATATAATCGATTATCTATGATATTATGACTTTGAAATTAGAGAATATATTAATAATTTATATATATGGTATATTCACCATGGTACATTGATGTATAAAGATATGTTTGATTCGAGTTAATTTATATATACATATAGAGAGAAGTTGTTAATTTGCTTAAATTGATTATAACTTACTAAGCTTTGGAAAGCTTACTGTGTGATTTGTTTCTCTTCTTTACAGTGTCAGTAAATTTAGCTCGAATCTGGGGATCGTTAGCATCTCTATCACACTATCGACAATTTATTTTGGTACTCTTGAAGATGTGTATATTTGAATATGGCATGTATAGGCTAGTCATTTGGTATATGTTTGAGATGTAAATAGCCATGTGATTTGGCTAGTTATATGCTAATATATGATGCATGTTTTGAAATGGTTTGATGGAAATGAGATGACCTTATGAATGGTAAGTTATTGAGGGAATGATGCTATAGTGATATGGTAATATGGTGGATGAATTATTATTGGTTATGCTTGTATTTCAGTTGTGAAATTTAGCGCATGAATTGGTATGTTTGAATGTATTTAGAAGCATGAATTGATATTGTATTGAAGCTTGTGAGTTGACCCTTGTGTAGATGGCAAAGTTGGCCTTACAAATGGCCTATTTTCCATACTGGACAAGAAGCACGAGCATGTGTCCCTGCCGTGTGATTTAACAACTTCTTCTTGGTGTGTCTGGATAGGTTACACGGTTGTGGCTCACGGGTGTGCATAATGGTCGTGTGACCAAGTCAGTAGCTAGCTTAAGGATACACTGCCATGGCACATAGGCCTGCCTAGTGACCGTGAGAATAAGTCAGTATATTGCCTAAGAGTACACGGCCTTAGCACACGGGTGTGCCTGGTAGCCATGTGAACAAGTCAATATGCATGCTCTATTTTGGAACGGCCTGGACACATGGTTGTGTCTGGTGAACGTGTGAGGCACACGGCTTGGTTGCACGGGCGTGTGACCTCAACAATATTGATGAATATCTGAAATTTGGAAATTTTGATTGGTTTTCAGTTTAGTCCCGACCCTTTTCTATCACGTGTTTAAGGTCTCGTAGACCTAGAAGAGGGACTTTATAATTGTAATTGTATGTGTATGATTGAAGAATGACTTTGTGTCGTTAAATAGATGTGAAATGTTTCAATTGTTCGGTAATGCCTCTTAACCCTATTCTGGCGATGTTTTCGGGTTAGGGGTGTTACAATTTATACGTAATGTAGTTCACGATGGTGTAAGTAGGGGTGGCAGTAAGGGCTTGGTAAATAACCTTGTTCTTGTCCACACGGTCAGCCTCATGGGCTTGTGGTCAGGCTGTGTGTCCCCCTGCATGCTAAATTGGGAAGTCAGTATGCTTAGTAGTAACCACAATGGTGGAGACACGGCCGTGTGTCTCAACCGTGTGGGAGACACAGCCTAAGGCATGGGCATGTGCCCAGGCCGTGTGAAGTCTGCACCTGAATTTGGGAATTTAATTAGCCACACGGTCTAAGGACAAAGGTGTGTGCCTTGGTCGTGTGGCCATAATGGGATGATGATGTCAGAAACAGAATGTCAAGGTTTTTGCACACGGGCTAAGACACGGGCGTGTCGTGGCCATGTGAAGGACACAGGCCATGGACACGGGCGTGTGTCTGGTCGTATGAAAACCCCTGTAAGTTTGAAATGAAAAGTAAAATCCACACGGACTAGGGACATGGGCGTGTGTGACCACACGGCCTACCCACATGGGCGTGTCCCTCATCACACGGGCATGTGGTCTTGTTTTGTGAAAATTTTTTCTAAGTGTTCAAAAGTTTTCGGTTCAGTCCCGAATCACTTCGTAAGTATGTTTAAGGTCTCGTAGACCTATAAGAGGGATGTTATGAATTCAAATGAAAAATGTTGAGTTGAAACAAAATTTTAAGGCCCGATGTTGTATGTTTGAGTAAGTTAAATCCGGTAATGCCTTGTACCTGGTTTCGATGTTGATTACGGGTAAGGGGTGTTACATCCCCAGACTTGGATGGATTGGTGCAACGGAGGACTCAGCAGTGACCACAGTAATTTTTGGACTTCATGGTTTTCAATTTACGACTCATGATTTGAATATTATTGATTATTTTGGTTGTAATTTAAGGACCCTCTGGGACTTTGGTTTTAAATTTGGGTTTTTATTTATTTATTTTATGATAAACTATAATATGAACATATTTTAATCCCACATTTAGCATATTTTTGGATGATTTATCCCTTTAATTATGAAAATAGGTGCTCCTAATCCTTTTTTTTTCATGTTTTATACTTAGTAGAGCACGGAGGATGAAAAGAACGAGAAATGGGCGAAAACAGAGAAAATGGGCCAAAGCATGAAATCCACACGGGTTGGGCCTAAGACCATACGGTCGTGCCTTGTAAGAAGAGCCGACCACGGCCTGGACCCCAAAATACATGGCCGTGCTTCATTAACAGGTTCGACCACGGCTTGGACCCCAAAATACACGGGCGTCTTCCATGGGTGTGTCTCTACTGTAGATAAGAAGAATTCTATTCGGATTAGGGTACTTAGAGGCAAAGAAACATATTCGAAAAGCCTATATAAAGACCCTAGAGGCCAACCTTTAAGGGGGCATTTAGCTAGGCTAAAGAGTCAAGCTAGAGTAGTTAAATTCAGGGATTTACTCGAAGAAAGCCAGTTGATTCATCTCAAGAAGCCGGAATCATACTCAAGACGGAGGAACTCTCCTTCAATTCATTCAGGAGGTTTTAGGGTTTTCTTTATGTTTTGTTTTATATTTTCTTCTGGGATGTTTTCTTTTACAATTATGAACTAAATCCTCAGATTCTTAGGGGGATGAAACCTAAGACGAATCTTGTTATTGTTATCTGATCTGTATGATAAATACTTGATTTGTTCTTAACTAGGTTTTCTTAATTCTTGTTTTGATATTTTCGGGATATCGATTCAAGCATTTATGCTTTTAAGTAGAGGAGGAATAAACCCTATTTAAGAGTAGATTTAGCATAGTTAAGCAGAGTTGAATGCAACCCTAGAGATAGGATGACGTGAATTTTTGGATTAGGGTTAAACCTAATATGGGAGTCCATAGATCGAGTTAATGCAATTCTAGGGGTTTTAATTAGAAAGAGATTTCAATTAATCAACCTAGGGTTAGACGTTAGTAGCCTCGAGAGAGGTATTAATATAAATTAGGGAATCCTATGGATCAAGTCAAGTGAATAAATCATTCGATTCAGAGTTAGATAACAAGTGAAGTCTAGGTGGATTCTTCTTCGGGTATTGTCTAATTCAATCGATTTTCCTCAAGTCCTTCCCCAATTTCCTCTTTGTCTTAGCATCTTTAGCTTAGTTAATTAGTTAATTTTAGATTAGATAAAAATTCCTTAATTCGTAGGCTAAATAATAGAAAGAGAGTTAATATTAGTACTTTTGGTTCTTTTAGGTTTGACAATCCGGTCTTGCTGCTAGCTATACTACAGTTCGATAGGTACACTTGCCTCCATCATTGTCTTAGTTAATTTCCAGGTTCGATCATTTTTTTTAATAATTTTTAAGACTTGATAGACACGATCAAGTTTTTGGCATCGTTGTCGGGGAACTGAAATATTAAGAATGCTCAATTTTTATTACTTTAGCCATATTTTTATTTTTTTCAATTAAATTTTATTTTTACTTTTCTAATTTTCTCTTTCTTTTTATCTTTTCCTAGTAGGCACCTCTAGTTTATGACTAGAAGGAACCCGATAGGACTACTACTTTACGACAGTGATATTGAAGGAACCGTACGCAGAACGTAGAGAAGTAAGGCGAGGCTTAGATTACATACAAGAAGAGCAAGAGAACGAAACTAATATCACCGAAAGGATGGCTGAGAATAATCCACTACCTCAGGAGGTGGCCGATCATCATGCTCCTCGAACTATGTATAATTATGCTAAACCTAATTTAACAGGAGTTGAATCGAGTATTGTTAGGCCTACCATAACCGCTAATAATTTTGAATTAAAACCTAACACTATACAAATGATTCAACAGATTGTTCAATTTGATGATTTGCAGGACGAAGACCCAAATACTCATTTAGCTAATTTTTTAGGATTCTGTGATACCTTCAAAATAAATGGCATTTCTGATGATGCCATTCGTCTTTGGTTATTTCCCTTTTCTTTGAGAAATAAAGCCAAATAGTGGTTACATTCTCTTCCACGAGGATCAATCACTACATGGGACCAAATGACCAAAGAATTTTTACTAAAATATTTTCCACCGGCCAAAATGGCCAAATTAGGGAATGATATCTCTTCTTTTGTGCAGATGGATTTAGAACCATTATACGACGCATGGGAGAGTTACAAAGATCTGTTGAGAAAGTGCCCACACCATGGTTTACCCTTGTGGTTACAGGTCCAAACTTTTTACAACGGTGTTAACCCCTCAACTCGGCAGTTAATTGACTCAGCAGTCAACGGAACCCTAAATAACAAAACTCCTGAAGCAGCTTATGAATTCATAGAGGAGATGTCACTGAATAACTATCAGTGGCAAGTTACAAGGACAAAGCCAACCAAAATAGCCAGAGTATTCAATTTTGACGCAGTCACCATGCTATCAAATCAGTTAGAGATGATGAATAAAAAGATTGATGGTTTGTGTGGTTCTTTGTAGGTACATCTAGTTATGCAATGTGACTCAATCTAGGAGGTATGGCGAATCCTGAGTACCCACCCTACAATCCGGGCATGGAAAGCGAACAAATAAACTATACAGGTAACAATTTTAGACCACAAAATAACCCTTATAGTAATACTTATAATCTAGGTTGGAGGAACCACCCTAATTTCTTGTGGGGTGGCCAAGGAAATCAGAGACAACAACCACCCTCTAAACTTCCAACAACAACCCTACCCACAGGAAAGGAAGCCAAACCTTGAAGAGACACTAGCAAAATTTATAGAATTGTCAGAAACCCGTTTCAAAAATACTGAAATGATATTGACTAATCAGCAAACATCAATCCAAGGGCTTAAGGATCAAATTAGACAACTAACTTAGTTTCTGATAGGCGACCAGAAAGTTTAACTAATCAAAAAGAGCACGTGAGGGCAGTTACACTAAAGAGTGGAAAAGAGTTCGTTGAAACAAAGAAGAAGGTACCACGTGAAGATGATAAGGCAAAGGATGAAGAAGTTGAGAATGTAACACCAGTACGCGAAGAATGTAAACCATCAATCCCAAATCCGGCAAAGTTGAAGAAAGACCGCTTAGACTTAAACTTTTAAAACAGTTACTTATCAACTTACCTTTTGTTGAAGCTATTTTGAATATGCCAACATACGTGAAATTTCTAAAAGAACTTCTAACAAATAAAAGGAAGTTTGAAGAGATATCAACAGTGGAACTTAATGAAGAATGTTCAGCCATCCCCCAAAACAAGCTACCAACCAAATTGAAAGATCCAGGAAGTTTCACTATTCCCTGTTTAATTGGTAGTTTAACCATAGAGAAATCACTAGCTGATCTAGGTGCTAGTATTAATTTAATGCCCTATAAAATGTTTAAACAACTTGGTCTCAGGGAACCTAGACCCACTAGGATGAGTATTCAGTTAGCTGATAGATCTATTAAATATCCTAGGGGAGTTATCGAAGATATTCTAGTAAAAGTTGATAAATTTATATTCCCTGTTGATTTTGTTGTGCTCGACATGGATGAAAATGCTGCAGTACCTTTAATTTTGGGATGCCCCTCTCTAGCCACTGCTAGGGCTGTTATTGATGTAGGTGATGGTAAACTTGCACTAAGGGTAGGCGACGAGGAAATTATTTTTCAAATTTACGATGTTATGCGATATTCTAGAGAACAAGATGATTCCTGTTATTTTATTGATGCCATTGATCATTATATTCAAGATTCTTTGCAGGAAATCTTACTTAGTGACACGTTGGAACTGTGTCTTACTCAAGATGAGGGGGTAGATGATGATACTGATGAATTGGATTCTAACACATTTCCCTCTAGACAAACAAAAGAAGAAGGCATTGAAATCAATGACAAACTAAAACAAAAACCCTATATTAATGAGCCACCCAATTTAGAATTAAAATAATTGCCAAAACACTTAGAATAGCATTCTTCGGGGATAATTCTACATACCAGTAATTATCTCCTCAGAACTGAAACCCAAAGAGAAAGACGAGTTACTACAGGTACTAATGGAGCATAAATAAGCCATAGCTTGGAAAATTTCTGACATTAAGAGAATAAGCCCATCATTTTGCACCCACAAAATTATAATGGAAGAGGAGTACAAACCATACATGCAACCTCAGAGACGATTGAATCCCAATGTGAAAGAAGTTGTTAAAACTGAGGTAAGTCCTATACAGGTTATTCCGAAAAAAGAAGGCATGACTGTTGTAGCAAATGAAAAGAATGAATTGATTCCTACAAGAACAGTCACAGAATGGAGAGTCTGTATTGATTATAGGAAGTTAAACGAAGCAACCAGAAAAGATCACTTTCCCTTGCCCTTTATTGATCAAATGTTAGAAAGATTATCTATGCACATGTACTACTGCTTCTTGGATGGGCTTTTCGGCTACTTCCAAATCCCAATAGCCCTTGAGGATCAATAGAAAACTACATTTACATGTCCATATGATACATTTTCTTATCGTAGAATGCCTTTTGGATTATGTAATGCTCCTACTACTTTTTAGCGCTGCATGCTATTTGATGAACTTGTGGAAGACATTATGGAGGTCTTTATGAATGAATTTTCGGTATTTGCTAATACTTTCCATCTTTTCCTTAAAAATCTAAAGTGAGTTCTAATGAGATGTGAGGAAACGAACCTTGTGCTAAATTGGGAAAAGTGTCACTTTATGGTTCTAGAGGGATTTGTATTAGGACATAAAATTTCTAGTAAAGGGATTGAGGTAGATAAAGAAAAGGTTGAAACCATAGAAAAATTACCTTCTCCTAGTTCAGTTAAGGCTATTAGAAGTTTTTTAGGACATGTTAGGTTTTATAGAAAATTTATTAAGGATTTTTCTAAAACAGCTAAGCCTTTAACAAAATTACTAGAAAAGGATGTACCTTTCAATTTTGATTAGGAATGTTTAGATGCATTTAATATCCTCAAAGATAAATTAATAAATGCTGCAATTATGTTTGCACCTGATTGGAACCTACCCTTTGAACTAATGTGTGATCAAGTGATCTTGCAGTAGGTGCGATTTTAGGATAGTGAAGACACAAGCACTTCCAGCCAATTTATTATGCTAGCAAGACATTAATTGCCGCACAAGAAAATTACACAACCACAGAAATAGAATTGCTAGCTGTAGTCTTTGCATTTGATAAATTTAGATAATATTTGATCCTATCTAAAGTTATCGTTTACACTGACCATTCAACTCTTCGCTATCTTTTAACTAAACCTGATGCAAAACCTCAACTTATTAGATGGATTTTACTCTTACAAGAATTTGATTTAGAAATTCAGGATAAGAAATGAGCTGAAAATCTTGCAGCGGATCATTTTTCTAGGCTTGAAAACCCACATCTCAAAGAACTCGACGAGAGTGAAATAAACGACTCGTTCCCTGAAGAACAACTCTTTTCTATAACCAACTCCAAGGTATCTTGGTTTGTAGATATTGCAAATTACTTAGCTTCTAACATCTTTCCAAAAAGGTTAACACATCATCAAAAGAAGCGATTCTTTGCTGATGCGAAAAACTATTTTTGGGAGGATCCTTTTCTTTTCTGTATATGTGCAGATCAAGTAATTCTAAGATGTGTTACAAAAGCAAAAGCAAGCAAAATCCTAGAACATTGCCAGTCAGGACCTTTAGGAGGACATTACAGCGGGATTAAGCCAATGCACAAAACACTCGAATCAGGTTTTTATTAGCCCACCCTATTTAAAGATGCCAACAGGTATGTTGCTTCATGCGATAAATGCCAGAGAACAGGTAATATCTTTAACTAAGATGAAATGCCTCAAACATATATGCTATCCTATGAAATATTCGATATATGGGGTATTGATTTTATGGGTCCATTTCCTAGTTCATTTGGAAATAAATACATCTTAGTAGCAGTAGATTATATGTCAAAATTGGTAGAAGCTCAAGCTTTACCTACCAACGATGCTAGAGTAATAGTAAGGTTTCTTAAGAAACTTTTCTCTCGATTTGGAACACCTAGAGTAATTATTAGTGATAGGGGTACTCAATTTTGTAATACTCAATTTGATAGAGTCTTAAAGAAATATGGAGTACCCCTTATCATCCTCAAACCAGCGGACAAGTGGAAGTAGCAAATCGAGAACTTAAGCATATTTTAGAGAAAACAGTAGAATCAAATAGGAAAGATTGGGCATTAAAAGTAGACGATGCTTTATGGGCCTATAGAACAGCTTTTAAAACTCCCATAGGAACATCCCTATACAAACTTATTTACGAAAAGAGTTGTCATCTATCATTTGAGTTGGAGCACTAAGCTTTTTGGGCTATAAAATTTCTAAATTACGATATTAAAATTAAAGGTGAAAAAAGGATGATTTAGTTGAACGAGCTTGATGAATGGCGAGCTAATGCCTATGAAAACTCATGACTATATAAGGAGGCAACAAAGCACCACCATGATGCTCGTTTAAAAAAACCAAAGCAATTCAAAGTAGGAGATTTAGTCCTGCTATACAATTCAAGGTTAAAATTGTTCCCTGGAAAGTTGAAATTAAGATAGTCAGGTCCATTCGTAATAAAAACTACTTTCCCTTACGGCACGATAGAGGTAACTCATCCAACTTGTGGCACATTGAAGGTAAACGGTCAGCGACTGAAAATTTATAATGGTGAAGATTTTAGGGATACAAGAGAGGAACTTAAGCTCTATGATCCTTAATTTAGAAACAGATTCAAGGGAAGTATAGCTTAAGACTTTAAATGAGTGCTTCTCAGGAGGTAAGCTGAGCACTAACCCTATTTATTTTCATTTCTTTTTCTTTTAGCACCTAACTATAGACTAACCAAGTTAATAAAAGCAGGTTTCCCTACCACATGACCTTGAACACGAGTGTGGCTGTGGCTGTGTGGAAACCACAAATAGGTACATGGGCATGGAAAAGATGGTGTAAAAATAGGACAATAATTTTTCCAAGCCACGAGCTCCGACTAAATGGCACGACCGTGCAATGTGACCGTGGATGAAATTGATTAAAGGACAGGCGTGAGACATGCCTATTCCTCCAACCACTGGTCAATCCTGAGTAAATGACACCGGCATTTCAAACGCCGTGCCTTGAGACTGTGGATGACACTAACTTATGGGCACATGTGTAGGACCATGAACACGGGCGTGGGAGAAGCGAACAAGGCCAGGCACGCCCAGGTAACACGGGCATAGAAGACACCACAAACGTGCTTAAATTTGAATTTACAAAAAACACGGGCTAAAGAAATGGGAACACGGGCGTGGCCCCTAACCATGTCCCCCACCCCTATTTAAAGTAGCAAAGGCCGGACATTCCCCCCCAATATTTTTCCAACCCTAGCCACTTCTCCTCCTAAATCTCAGAACAACTCTGGCCATCAGCAAACCCTTTTTCCCTCCTCTTGACCTCCCCACCCCTTGCCTCTTTCCCTCTTTCATATTACACATAAAGAAAGTACACGCCGTGCCAACACGCCGAGACAGCCGTGAAGCACCCCTCAATGCCCGTGCGCCGACCAGTTGTACTAGTCCTATAACATCCCGAAGTAGGGCCTAAACGGAACAATGGTTGCGAAACCATAAATTCGAGATAGAAAAGTTTATTTTGATTAATTTTTATGAATTACTAATTGATTGGATGCATGTGTTAGAGTATTGATAGAAAATTTTATGAAATTCATATCTAATTTGCTTATTAAGGTTAAATTGTAAAAGTTGATAAATGAGAGTTCTAGATACTAAAGGATTTAATTGAAGAGCATAGTTGAAGTAGAGGTCCTTAAATGGTAATTATACAATTAGGCTTTCATGGACAAAAAATGGACAAATATAGGTAGAAAGAACCAAAGTTTTTAATGAAGGGTAATTTAGTCATTTGGTAATAAAAAGAAATTAAAAGGGAAAAAGATGGCAAAATATGCTAATCTTCTTCCTTAGGCCGAAACTTCAAGGGGGGAGGGGACTCCATAACTAGGGTTTCCAAGCTTCCAAGCTCCATAGTAAGTCAATCCAAGCCCCGCTTTTCATCTTCTTTACGTTTTTGGAATCCCGGTAACTCGATTTAGCTTATTCTAGCAATATTTTAACCTAGGGTTCATATTTGGAAAAATACCCATAGGTGAAATGGGTTTATTTTGATGTTTTATGATAGAATATGAAGGCTGAAATTATGTTAAACAACTTTTGCTAAGCGATTTTACGTAAAAATGAGTAAAATGACATAATCGGTAAAAATACCTAATGTTCATAAGTACATGTTAGAGTGAGAATTAGATGTTTCCATAGAAGGGAAAAATGATCACCATGTTATAAAACATAAGAATAGGGGCTGAAGTTTAATTTTTGAGTATTGTGGAAAAATTGTAAATATGTGAAATTTTAGGGGCAAAATTATAATTTAGTCATAGTGTGATTTTGGACTAAATTGAATAATATGAGTATTAAATGAGTTAAATGTGTTGTCATAGATCAAGAAAGACGAATTGACCTTGATCGGGGAAAAGAAAAGGTTGTGAACTAAATTGTGAAATTTACCATATTTTGTACCGAGGTAAGTTTGTATGTAAATAATACATCGTTTTTATTCATGTTTTAATATTTTGTTATATTATATGAGATATGGTTGAATATGGACTAACTATTTAATGTAAATTATGAATTGTGATTGATTATGGATGAATTGGTAAAATGTTGAAAAGTGAGAATTCCCGGTTGAACCATCAGAATAGAAAAGATACGAATGAGGTAGCTAGGCCACATATGTGGTACTAAGTGTAGGCCACTGTGTGTACAAGAGAGCTACGAGTTCGATCACGTGTGTAGTACTAAGTGCAGGCTACTACGTGTACCAGACGGATAGGTCGCATGTGTAGTACTAAGTGCAGGCCACTATGCGTACCTCACAGCTTCGATCACATGTGTGCCACTAAGTGTAAGTGATGGTTTTGGTCACATGTGTAGTACTAAGTGCAGGCTACTATGTGCACTAGATAGCTTCTGCTAAAAGGGTGGTACTATGTGCAGGCCACCATGTATCTGTTATTATTTCGATGAGTTCAACCGGAAATTGACTAAGTGTAATTGAATATGACTAAGTGATGGATAAGTTCAGGTATAAGTGTGAAAATTTATGAACAATATGCTCGATATTTGAGCGAACTTTCGGTAAGAGGAAATGGAGTAAGTGAAATTATGAAAGTGTAAATTTAAAAATAAAATAGTTTTGGACAGAAGCAGTAGAGTAACTTTGAAAAATCACCAAAAATGATATAAATTCAATTAGTAGTTGAGTGAGATATTAAATTAAATATTGTTGAGTCTATTTTCATATGAAAGAAACAAAGAAAGCAAAGAAATTCTGTATTTTGAGATATTTATATTTTTGTGAGACTGGTTCACAGTGATTTTGAGATCCCCTATTCTGACTTGGAAAAATCATTAAAAATTGTAAATAAATAATTTTGGGACACAATTTATATGGTTAGATTCATTAATGAGTATATTTTCAATACAAAACAAACTATAATGTTATATGAACTCTGTACGAGGAGAAAATTGATTCGTAGTGAAGAGAGGTGAGAATAGTCAAATAGTGAAATATGGGAGACTTTGAAGAATAAACTGTACTAATTGGATAAGGAAAAAATTATGAAAATTTTATGGTAACAAGATATGTGAGTTTATTTTTAGGGAAAATTTACAGATCTTAATTTGGATTTTGTAACTCCAGATACAAATAATTTAGTGACTGTGACTCGACTAGACAACTTGCTCCAAACTTGAATAAATAGTGACTTTGAATGTAGATATGATTGTGTTATTTGTAAACATATTAAATCCATTATTAAATATTTATATACTTACTTACTAAGCTATATGCTTACTCTCTTTACTTTTCCTTGTTCTATAGTGTCATCAAGCTAGCTCGGGCTTTGGTGATCGTAGGAGATCCATTCACACTATCAGCCTTCTTTTGGTATTTTAAAAATAATATTTTGGGAATTATGGCATGTATAGAAGGCTCAATTGTTTTGTTATTTGTAGCAACGAATGGTTATTTTGCTTATGGGTATTAATGACTACGTATGGAAAATTTTTAAATTTATACAGATTTTACATTTTAAATTTTGTACAATAGTTTGGATCATGTCCGATAATGCCTCGTATCCTGTTCCGGCGACAAACTTGGATGAGGGGTGTTACATTTAGTGGTATCAGAGCTTAAGTTTAGTTGGTTCTCAGACTAACATAGCGTGTGTAAAAGTCTAGCTATACATGCTATGAATATATTGTGATAGTGTGATGACTCTTGACAATTTAAAATGTTTTTTATATAGTAAATGGATCCCGACCAAGCTACTACTGACAATATTGAAAGTAACGCGCCGGCTCCCACACAAGGGATCGTACGAGCAGAAAATAGATCTGAAACACGTGGACAGGGAGAGGGGGCTCGGGAAGCCTTCCTCCAAATGATGAGTAATTAGTACACTGAGTTTATTTAAGCGAATCCAAATGCTCAACCTCCTCCACCCCCTCCCATACCTTAGACGATTCCCGTAGCTCCCCAAGGCATGGTTTTGGTAAGAATGAACAAGCCTCCAGTCGATAAAATTACAAAGCAAGGAGAAGAAGAGTTTAGAGCAAATATTGATGATGATCCTGAGAAAGCGGAGTTTTGGCTCAAAAACTCTATCCGTGTGTTTGATGAGCTCTCGTGTACACCAGAGGAGTGTTTAACATGTGCTGTATCACTTCTGAGAGATTCGGCCTATCATTGGTGGAAGACTTTAGTAGTAGTGGTGCCAAAAGAAAGGATTACTTGGGATTTCTTCCAGGAAGAATTTAGAAAGAAATACATAAGTCAACAATTTATTGATCAGAAACGGAAAGAGTTCCTTGAATTGAACCAGGGTAAGATGTTTGTGGCAGAGTATGAACGTGAATTTGTTAGACTTAGTAAGTATGCCCAGAAGTGCGTGTCCACCCAGGCTATCATGTGTAAGAGATTCAAAGATGGGCTTAATGAGGACATTAAAGTGTTTGTGGGAATTCTAGAATTGAAAGTATTTGTGGTATTGGTCGACCGAGCCCTTAAAGCTGAAGAATTAAACATAGAAAGAAAGTTGCTATCGAGGCCCGAGATACAAGAAAGAGACTGATGAGCAAGTCGTCCTAATCTCAATCAAAGAAGTTCAAAGATATGAATCCTCGATTGACTGATTCAGCTGGATATTCGCACTGAGATCGTGGGAGATCATATTCGGGTTCTAAAGCCCAAGCTACTTTAATGGCAAGTGTGGATAATATGAGGTCTAATAAACCTAAGTGTCAGCATTGTGGTAAGCAAAATCATGATGAGTGTTGGGCGATTAGCCGAGCTTGTTTCAGGTGTGGTTCTCGCGAGCATTATATTAAAGATTGTCCGGAGAAAGCTAAGGAAGAAAAATTTCAGAGTGCTAGATAGACCAACAGTGGTAATCGAGGTAGACCTTCGAGAAATACAGGAAGTGGAGCTAGTAGTAAAGGTGTGATGAGAGACCCAACTATGAGATCAGAAGCTAGAACACCTTCCAAAACATATGCCATCCGAGCTCTTGAAGAGGCATCCTCTCTCGATGTAATTACTGGTACATTTTCTCTACATGATATTAATGTTGTTTCTTTGATTGATCTGGGTTCGACCCATTCCTATGTTTGCTTGAAATTGATGCCTGGTATAAGTATGCCTATAGAATCTATAGAATTTTTGATTAAAGTATTGAATCCATTAGGCAAGCATGTGTTAGTAGATAAAGTATGTATAAGTTGCCCTTTAATGATTAGAGGTCATTATTTTCTGGCCGATCTCATGCCATTGCCATTTGACGAGTTTGATGTGATCCTTGGTATGGATTGGCTGACTGCACATAATGTGATAGTGAATTGTGGGAAGAAATTCATCGAGCTAAAATGTGAAACTAGTGAAATTCTTTGGATTAACTCAGATGAATCAGATAGTTCAATTGCTATGATTTCTATTATGTCTGCTCAAAATTTTTGAGAAAGGGTATGAAGCTTATCTTGCTTTTGTGTTAAACACTAAAGATCTAGAGCTGAAAATTGAGTCAGTGCCAGTGGTATGTGAGTATCTAGACATGTTTTCGGAAGAATTACCAGGTTTGCCTCCTGTTAGAGAAGTGGAGTTTGGTATTGATTTGATTCCAGGTACCACACCCATTTCTATTGCTCCATATAGAATGACCCCATTGGAATTGAAATAATTGAAAACTCAGCTGCAGGAATTAACCAATAAAGGCTTCGCAAGACCTAGTTATTCACCCTAGTGTCCACCAGTTCTATTTGTGAAAAAGAAAAATGGTTCGATGAGATTGTGCATAGATTATCGGCAACTTAACAAGGTAACAATTAAGAGCAAGTATCCACTGCCTCGAATTACTGATTTATTTGATCAATTGAAGGGAGCCACTGTGTTCTCTAAGATATATTTGAGATCCAGTTACTACGAGTTATGAGTTAAAAAGTCAGATGTTCCGAAGACTACTTTTCGGACTAGGTATGGTCATTATGAGTTCCTTGTGATGCCATTTGGCTTGACTAATGCTCCTGCCATTTACATGGATTTAATGAACCGAATTTTCAAACCTTACTTGGATAAGTTTGTAGTCGTGTTCATTGATGATATCTTGATATATTCTCATGATGAGGCTGAGCATGCGGAGCATTTGAGAACTATCTTACAGACTTTGAGAGATAATCAGTTGTATGCCAAGTTTAGCAAAAGTGAGTTCTGGCTCCGAGAAGTCAGATTTCTTGGACACATTGTCTCAGGTGAAGGCATTAGAGTTGATCCGAGCAAGATCTCAGTCATTATTAAGTGGAAGCATCCCAGGAATGTATCTGAGGTTAGAAGTTTTTTGGGATTAGCTGGTTATTACAAACAATTTGTAGAGGGATTTTCCATGATAGCTACCCCACTAACGAGATTGCTACAGAAAGATGTCAAATTTTAATGGACTGAGAAGTGTCAGCAAAGTTTTGACAAGTTAAAGGCATTGTTGACTGAATCTCCTACCCTAGTACAACCAGAACCAGGTAAAGAGTTTGTGAATTACAGTGATGCAACCTTGAATGGATTGGGTTGTGTACTTATGCAGGAAGGCAAACTAATTGCTTATGCCTCTAGACAGTTAAAACCACATGAGAAAAATTATCCGACGCATGATTTAGAGCTAGCTACTATTGTATTTGCTCTGAAAATTTAGAGACATCACTTGTATGACGAGAACTGCCGAATATTCACTGATCATAAAAGCTTGAAATACTTGATGACTCAGAAAAACTTGAACCTGAGGCAAAGAAGATGGTTAGAGTTGATTAAAGATTATGAGTTAGTGATTGATTACCATCCGGGTAAAACAAATGTTGTTGCTGATGCCTTGAGTATAAAACTTTATTTGCATTGAGAGCTTTGAATAATAACTTGGCTTTATCAGATGATGGTTTCATTATAACTGAGTTGAGAGCTAAACCGATGTTTCTTGAAGAAATCCATGAAGCTTAGAAAGATGATAATGAGTTGCAAGCTAAAAGAGCTCAGTGCGAGTCAGGTGTAGAGTCTAATTTTCAGATTGGTTCTGATGGTTGTTTGTTTTTCAAAGACAGAGTATGTCTATCGAAGAATGACGAGCTTATTTAGAAGATCATACAGGAAGCACATAGTAGTTCTTTTTCTATTCACCCAGGTAGTACAAAGATGTATAATGATTTGAAGAAAATGTATTGGTGGGTAGGAGTGAAAAGAGATATTTCAGAGTTTGTTTCTAGATGCTTGATCTGTCAGCAAGTAAAGGTCAAACATCAGGTACCTTCAGGTTTATTGCAGCCTGTGTTAGTCCCTGAGTGGAAATGGGACTGAGTTACTATGGATTTTGTGATAGGACTGTTGTTGACACCGAGAAAGAAAGATGCAGAATAGGTTGTAATTGATAAGCTAACGAAGTCAGCTCATTTTATCCCAGTTCGTATGGATTATTCACTAGATAAGTTGGCCGAATTATATATCTCAGAGATAGTTAGGTTACATGGGGTACCATTATCGATCATTTCAGACAGAGATCCGAGATTTACTTCATGGTTTTGGAAGAAGTTACAGGAAGCTTTGGGCACAAAGTTGAGTTTTAGTACAGCTTTTCATCCTCAGACCAATGGTCAGTCAGAGAGAGTAATTCAGGTACTTGAGGATATGCTTAGATGCTGTGTATTAGAATTTCAAGGTAGTTGGGAAAAGTATTTACCATTAGTAGAGTTTGCATACAATAATACTTATCAGTCGAGTTTGAAGATGGCACCTTATGAGGCTTTGTATGGACGCAAATGTCGTACACCTTTATATTGGACAGAGCTTAAGGAAAATCACATTCATGGGGTCGATTTAGTTAAAGAAATAGAAGAGAAAGTAAAAGTCATCAAAGATTGCTTGAAAGCAACTTCAGATAGACAGAATTCATATGCAGATTTGAAGAGAAAAGAGATTGAGTATCAAGTTGGTGACAAAGTGTTTTTAAAAGTATCCCCGTGGAAGAAAGTTCTTAGATTGGCAAGAAAGGCAAGCTAAGTCCACGATTTATTAGGCCATTTGAGGTTACAGAGAGAGTTGGGTCATTAGCATATCGGTTAGCTTTGCCAACTGAGGTAGAGAAGATTCATAATGTGTTCCATGTATCCATGTTACGTCGTTACCGTTCTGACCCGTCACATGTGATTCCTCAGACGAAGGTTGAGATTTAGCTAGATATGACTTACAAAGAGGAACTAGTTAAGATTTTAGCTCGAGAGGTCAAGAAACTAAGGAACAAAAATATCACACTTGTGAAAGTATTATGGAATAGACATGGGGTAGACGAGGCTACATGGGAGCTCGAAGAGGCTATGCGAAAACAGTATCCAAACCTCTTCACGAGTAAGATTTTTAGGGACAAAAATCCCTAAAGGGGGGAGAAATGTAACATCATGAAATAAGGCCTAAACAGAACAGTGGTTGCGAAACCACGAATTCGAGATAGAAAAGTTTATTTTGATTAATTTTTATGATTTACTAATTGATTGGATGCATGTGTTAGAGTATTGATAGAAAATTTTATGAAATTCATATCTAATTTGCTTATTAAGGTTAAATTGTAAGAGTTGATAAATGAGAGTTCTAGATACTAAAGGATTTAATTGAAGAGAATAATTGAAGTGTCCTTAAATGGTAATTATACCATTAGGCTTTCATGGACAAAAATGGACAAATATAGGTAAAAAGAACCAAAGTTTTTAATGAAGGGTAATTTAGTCATTTGGTAATAAAAAGAAATTAAAAGAGAAAAAGATGGAAAAATATGCTCATCTTATTCCTTAGGCCGAAACTTCAAGGGGGGACTCTATAGCTAGGGTTTCCAAGCTTTCAAGCTCCATAGTAAGTCAATCTAAGCCCCGTTTTTCATGTTCTTTACGTTTTTGGAATCCGAGTAACTCGATTTAGATTATTCTAGCAATATTTTAACCTAAGGTTCATATTTGGAAAAATACCCATAGGTGAAATGTGTTTATTTTGATGTTTTATGATAGAAGATGAAGGCTGAAATTATGTTAAACAACTTTTGCTAAGCGAATTTACGTGAAAACGAGTAAAACAACATAATCGGTAAAAATACCTAATGTTCATAAGTACATGTTAGAGTGAGAATTTGATGTAGCCATAGAATGGAAAATGATCAGAATGTTATAAAACACAAGAATACGGGCTGAAGTTTAATTTTTGAGTATTGGGGCAAAATTGTAAATATGTAAAATTTTAGGGGTAAAATAATTTTGTCATAGTGTGATTTTTGGACTAAATTGAATAAAATGAGTATTAAATGAGTTAAATGTGTTGTCATAGATCAAGAAAGACGAGGAATTGACCTTGATCGGGGAAAAAGAAAAGGTTGTGGACTAAATTACAAAATTTGCCATATTTTATACCGAGGTAAGTTTGTATGTAAATAATACATCGTTTTTATTTATGTTTTAATATTTTGTTATTATATATGAGATATGGTTGAATATGGAGTAATTATTTGATGTAAATTATGAATTGTGATTGATTATGGATGAATTGGTAAAATGTTGAAAAGTGAGAATTCTTGGTTGAACCTTCGGAATAGAAAAGATACGAATGAGGTAGCTAGGTCACATGTGTGGTACTAAGTGCAGGCCACTATGTGTACAAGAGAGCTACGAGATGGTTTTAGGTCACGTGTGTAGTACTAAGTGCAGGCTACTACGTGTACCAGACGGATAGGTCGCATGTGTAGTACTAAGTGCAGGCTACTATGCGTACCCGACAACTTCGATCACATGTGTGGTACTAAGTGCAGGCCACTATGTGTAAGTGATGGTTTTGGTCACATGTGTCATACTAAGTGTAGGCTACTATGTGCACCAGATAGCTTCGGCTACAAGGGTGGTACTATGTGCAGGCCACCGTGTATCTGTTATTATTCCGATGAGTTCAACGGGAAATTGACTAAGTGTAATTGAATATGATGAAAATTTATAAATAATATGATCGATATTTGAGCGAACTTTCGGTAAGAGGAAATGGAGTAAGTGAAATTATGAAAGAGTAAATTTAAAAATAAAACAGTTTTGGACAGCAGCAGTAGAGTAAATTTGAAAAATCACCAAAAATGGTAGAAATGATATTAGTAGTTGAGTGAGATATTAAATTAAATACTATTGAGTCTATTTTCATATGAAAGAAACAAAGAAAGCAAAGAAATTCTGTATTTTGAGATATTTAGGTTTTTGTGAGACTGGTTCAGAGTGATTTCGAGATCCCCTATTCTGACTTGGAAAGATCATTAAAAATTTTAAAAAAATAATTTTAGGACAAAATTTATATGTTTAGATTCTTTAATGAGTATATTTTCAATAAAAACAAACTATAATGTTATATAAACTCTGTAAAAGGATAAAATTGATTTGTAGTGAAGAGAGGTGAGAATAGTCGAATAGTGAAATAGGGGAGACTTTGAAGAATAAAATATACTAATTGGATAAATAAAAAACTATAAAAATTTTATGGTAACAAGATATGCTAGCTTAGTTTCATGGAAAATTTACATATATTAATTTTGAATTTTGTAGCTCCAGATAAAAATAATTTAGTGACTGCAACTCGAATAGATAGCTTGCTACGAATTTGAATAAATAGTGACTTTGAATGTAGATATGATTGTGTTATTTTGTAAACATATTAAATCCATTATTAATTATTTATATACTTACTTACTAAGCTATATGCTTACTCTCTTTACTTTTCCTTGTTCTATAGTGTCATCAAGCTAGCTTGGGATTCAGTGATTGTTGGAGATCCATCCACACTATCAGCCTTCTTTTGGTATTTTGAAAACAATATTTTGGGAATTATGGCATATATAGAAGGCTTAATTGTTTTGTTATTTGTAGTAACGAATGGTTATTTTGCTTATGGGTATTAACGACTATGTATGGAAAAGTTTTAAATTTATACGGATTTTACATTTTAAATTTGTACAATAGTTTTGATCATGTCAGATAATGCCTCGTTTCCTATTCCGGCGACGGACCTGGATGAGGGGTGTTACAACTCCTCTCTAAGAACTCCACCAGTCACCTCTCCTCATGAAATCTATCTCTTTTAAAATTTTATCACTAAATTTTATTTAATTCCTAATTAGTTCATTCTTACTTAATATTAGTTTTATTCATTTCATTCATTGTTAGATAATAGCAATTAGTCTCTATGCAAAATAGGAGTTTACCCTTATCATGATCTTTGTTTTGTACTTGAATCGGTGCATATCTGTTGCTTTCAGGACCACAATGTCATCACCTTGAGGAAAGAAAATCGTGGCCCCTAGTTCTAAAAAATGAAAGGGGCCCGGCTCGTCATCGGCCAGCGCATCCACCAAACTATGCCATCCGTTCTTGCAATTTTGCAAGGAACCCAGGAAGACATCTACAAGATACTTCGTGCACGACCCCTAGACACAGGGAGGTGCATTGATTTGGCCGCCTTAGAGTAGGTCCGATTACCCGACGATGTACGAGCTCTCTTAACCACCGATCCCTGGGACCAATTTTTTGCAATCATCGAACCAACATTTCTAGAGCTCACTCTGAAACTCTGCTCCACGTTCCACCTCCAAACGGTGATGACAAACCACGATGATCTTGACACAATCCAATTTCGTCTCTGAGGCATCGTGAGAGAAATGAAAGTACCGTAATTTGGGGTCGCATTGGGACTTTACACTGATGAATTTATGGAGGAACATGATCTCTCGGGTCTCCACCGCCACCTTCACAAACACTTCGACGAGATGTTGGTATAATATAGCCCCCGATTCAAACTCATATGACCCTAGCCGCTCGAAAGCAATAGCTCTTGTCCCATCTCTACGATACCTACACGTTGTTCTTGTAACACCCCAAACTCGATTAAAACATTACAACCGAATCTGGTGTGCCACGGGGAGAAAATGTTTGCAAATCGATTTATCAATTTTGTTTAAGGAGAAAACTTTTGAATAATTTTAGAGAAAACAAGTTTGAATCTTGCGGTGTTCAAAACGCGTAAAATCTTGTTTTTAAAAAAAAAACTTAGTTGCTTATTTGCTACTTCATATTCATTACTTAATCTGTGAGCATTATCGAAAACACATACTTATCGTGGTTTGAAAAGAAACAACCAAATAAAACATCCCAAAATAAAAGTTAGGCGGCCTTATTACAATACTGAAATCCCAAATTAAAGGAAATAACTAAGTCCAAAAAGAAATCTTTGAAATAAATAAAAACTGAGCATGGCCACCTCGAGTCCACTTCGGCTCCATATCCACGATCTAAGTCTGATCTGCAAAATGTAAAGGAAGGGGTGAGTCACCGAGACTCAGTGTATAAATCCCTATCCCAAAGAAATTATGCCCTCACACAAATTCATACATTAATATGCAAGTCATGCAACCCATCCAACCTAGTATCCATCCGGGTCTCCCAAATCTACCCCTTGTGGTACCAAACCACTGGTGGTGCCAAACCACTGGTAACCGGAGTTAGAATATATCATATGTGGTACCAAACCACTGGTGGTGCCAAACCACTGAGACTTAGTCACAATTTTTTTTGTAATATGTGGGGCCAACCCACTGTGTGATACCAAATCACTGGTGACAGTCTGATAGATCATACTTCCCCCTCCTCTCATCACCCATAACACATATTTATGGTAACAACATTAGTATGATCATGTTTAACATACCAAATTATGTATACATGATAACATGCTTTCATAGATCACATACAACGCGAGTAATAATAACAACTTACCCGACATCCACGCTTTTACTCAAAAGGGTCTTTCAATAACCATAGCCATCATTCCGGCTTTTAAACAACACACAACATTAACATATTAAGTAAGAAAGTGTGTAAGAGTTACACACCTAGTTTTCGTACTACTGCTTCTATGCTACTTTGGCGTTGGGTTTACAGATCCAACCGCTCCTACTATTTGACTGTTAATATTGTCCATGATAACCTCTTTATCACTATACCATTTTAACGATAAGATCCAACTACTTAAATAAATACAATCCCTTAAACAAACACTTACCTAGTTGGTCGAATCCCGAATGTCTTTAATAAAGCTTCACACCCCCACCTACATTCGGCCAACACCAAACTATCAAACTGATCCCTTATTCAGAACCAAGCATGTACCATATGACATTTGGCCAACCATAATGAACAAGAAAGGCCATTCGGCCAACCCTACCATCAACCTATCTTCGGTTTTTCCACCAAATCGACACTTCTGGCTATAGCAGGTAGGATTCGACTTCCAGGAACAATGAGGGAAATCGACAAGGCCTTGGAAAAACCGATTCGGATTAGATCTTGATGAAAAGAAAAAGAGAAATCGTAAAGAAACAAAATCTTGAAACTCACCAGATTAAAGAGGAGTATTCGGCTTATGGTGCACCTTAGGGAAAAGAACCCTTTCTTGTAGATTCGGCTATGGAAGAAGATGATCAGAGGGGAGTGGGTTTTGAAAGAAAAATAATTGAGGAGAGGGAGAAAGTGTTGGAAGGTGGCGGCAAGGAAAAGAAAAGAAGAGAGTTTGAGACAAAAGGAGGAGAGGATTTTCGGCTAGCAAAGTAGATGAATGAAAAAATGAAAGAAAGATGAGTACTATGGCTACAAAATTCGGCTACACTAGCACACACCTCAGAGTTGGAATTTTGGCCAACTCTCTCCCTCCTGATAACCTTTATCCATCTTGATAACCCAACCTTTATCTCTCTTTTAAAAGAGGCCACCTTAAATCCACCTCTTCCCTCTTAATTATCATCTTTTTAATCATAAAATAAAAGAAATAAACACTCCTAAATTGTAGCTAGGTGCCATCCAACCCCCTTCCCCTAGGAGTGCCAAATTTTACCCATCAATTTGGGCCCCAAGCGGCCATATTAGGCCCAATTCCTTCCTCCTTGTGACGCCCTCTTAATACCAATCTAAAGCACCTCCAATTTCTGGGCCACAAGCCTAGCTTGCTACTAAATTTAATAATTTAAATTAAAAATACTACCAACTCTCTTTTTAAACAACTTAACTCTGATTTAAGCCCAAACCTGAGCCCAATCCAAACCTCAAAGCCTTCACCTACTAATTTAGCCATGCAACGTATCAAATGCACAGACCCACAGAATTAGGATATTACAGTTCTACCCTCCTTAAAATAAATTTCGACCTCGAAATTTACCTGGTCAAAAGGGTTGAGGGTATTGTTGTCGCATAACATCTTCCGACTCCCATGTCGCTTCTTCTGACCCATGGTTCGCCATAGTACCTTTACCAAAGGAACAAATTTCCTACGCAAAACCTTAACATCCCGATCTAGGATCTGCACTGGTTCCTTCTTAAACGATAAGTCTGGATTCACCTCTATCTCCTGCACTAGCACAACGTGTGATGGATCCGAGCGATAGCGTCTAAGCATGGAAACATGAAACATATCGTGGATTTGACCCAACTCTGGTGGCAACTCAAGCTGGTACACCACTGGTTCTACCCGCTTCAACACCTGATAGGCCCCAATAAATCTAGGGCTTAACTTGCCTTTCCTACCAAACCTCAGAACCTTTTTCCATGGCGACACCTTCAAGAAAACCCTGTCACCTTCAACAAATTCTATATCCTTTCGCTTGAGATCAGCATAAGACTTCTACTGTTCAAGGCTTCTTTCAAACGAGCTTTAATCACCTTTACCTTATCCTCTGTCTCTATAACCAGCTCCGGACCCAACAACCGCCGCTCTCCCAATTCGTCCAACACGTAAGGGTACGACACTTTTGACCATATAATGCTTCGTATGGAGCCATCTTAATACTCACCTGATAACTATGGTTATACGCGAACTCCGCCAATGGCAGGAATTCTTCCCAACTGCCCTTGAAAAATACACATCCCCTTAGCATGTCCTCCAAAACTTGAATCACCCTCTCCGATTGTCTATCTGACTAGGGATGAAATGCCATACTGAAATCTAATCTTGTGCCTAGTGCCTGGTGCAAAGCTTTCCAGAACCTTGACGTAAACCTTGGGTCTCTATCTGAGATAATTGACACTGGCACCCCATGTAACCTTACAATCTCCGCTACATATGATTTTGCTAACTTCTGAAGAGAAAAATCCATACGTACAGGTATGAAATGAGTCGACTTTGTTAGACGATTCACAATCACCCAAATTGAATCCTTCTTGGTAGGCGTAAGGGGTAGCCCACTCACAAAATCCATTGTAATCCTTTCCCACTTCCATTGTGGAATCTTAATCGGTTGCAACAATCCCAAGGGCAACTGATGTTCAGCTCTAACCTGCTGACATGTCAGACACTTGCTCACAAATTCTGTCACTTCACGCTTAAGGCCCAGCCACCAAAACTGCTCCCGCAAATCCCGATACATCTTACTACCTTTTGGATGCATAGCATATGGACTACTATGTGCCTCTTGCAAAATCTTCTGCCTTAACTCCACATCCTTAGGCATACACACCTTCCCTTGAAAACACAGTACTCTATCACTGTTCAAGCTATACCCTTCCAATTCACCATTCAGTACTTGCAACCACTGAACACTTAAAACTTTATCTGCTAGTTGTTTTTCCTTAACCTCGTTAATCCATGTTGGCTTTACTTGCAATTCCGCTAATAGGCTTTCATCCTCATACAGACTAAGGTGAGCAAACATGGCTCTTAAATCTACCACTACCTTATGGCTCAAGGCATCTGCTACCACATTAGCCTTTCCCGGGTGGTACTCAATCGAGCAGTCATAGTCCTTTAACAGCTCAATCCACCTTCTCTGCCTCAAATTTAACTCCTTCTACGTAAGAAGGTACTTCAAAATCTTGTGATCCATATACACTACCGACTTCTCTCCATACAAATAATGTTTCTAAATTTTCAGCGCAAAAACTACTGCAGCCAATTCTAGATCATGCATCGAGTAGTTCACTTCGTGAGGTCTTAACTGTCGAGAAGCGTACGCTACCACTTTTCCTTCTTGCATTAGGACACAACCCAATTCGGTGTGGGATGCATCACAATAAACCGTAAATTCCTTTTCGGCTTTTGGTTGAATTAACACTGGGGCCTCCGTCAGAATCCTTTTTAACTTCTCAAAACTTTCCTGTTGCTTGTCTGACCATACAAACGAACCCCTTTCCTTAGTAACTTGGGTAACGGTGCTGCAATTTGAGAAAATCCTTCTACGAACCTCCGATAATACCCTGCTAGCCCTAGAAAACTCTAAATCTCCGCCACAGACTTCGGTGGCTTCCTATCCAAAACAACCTCAATCTTCCGAGGGTCCACTCTAATCCCCTCAGCTGACACTACATGACCCAAGAAAGTAACCTCCTTCAGCCAGAACTCGCACTTACTAAACTTGGCGTATAAATGCTTTTCCCTTAGAATCTGTAACACCACTCGTAAATGCGCGTCATGCTCCTCCTTTGATTTCGAATACACCAGAATATCATCGATAAATACTGCGATGAACTGATCCAAATATGGCTGGAACACCCGATTCATTATATCCATAAATGCTGCTGGTGCGTTCGTCAACTCGAATGGCATAACCAAAAATTCATAATGCCCGTATCGAGTACGAAATGCCTTCTTATGGATATCCGCCTCCTTTACCTTAAGTTGGTGATACCCCGACCTCAAATCTATCTTGAAAAAGACCGATGCTCCCTTAAGCTGGTCAAACAAGTTGTCTATCCTAGGCAAAGGGTACTTGTTCTTAGTTGTCAATTTATTCAACTGATGATAGTTTACACACATGCGCATCGACCGTCCTTCTTCTTGACAAAGAGTACCGGTGCTCCCCACGAAGATGCACTTGGCCGGATGAAACCCCAATCCAGCAACTCCTGAATTTGTGCTTTTAACTCCACCAATTCATTTGGTGCCATCCTATACGTAGCGATTGACACTGGCGCGGTTCCCTGTAAAAGGTCTATACCGAACTCCACTTCGCGATTCGAGGGCAAGCCCGAAAGCTCATTCGAAAGACATCGACAAAGTCTTTCACCATTCGAACATTCTCCATTCCTAATTCGTTAACTTCCAAGGCATATACATAGACTATAACCGCCTCGTATCCTTTCCTTACCATCTTTTCTGCCTTAAATGCGGACACCATATTCGATAGGTAATTCCTTCCTCTCCTATCATTACCACCTCTTCACCCTCAATCAATCTTAGTGCCATCCGCTTAGCTGCACAGTCTAGTTCAGCCTGGTACTTAACCAACTAATCCATTCCTAAGATTAAATCGAACTCCCTGAAGGGTAGTTCCATCAAATCCGCTTGAAACACGACCCCTTGAAGTTCTAGGGGTACATTCTTATACAGTTTGTCTACTACCACAGAGTGTCCTAGAGGGCTAACTACTGCCATCTTCCTAATAGATATCTCATAGGATAAGTTCAAAGTTCCCACTACACTACTGGTAACATAAGAGTGTGTCGAACCAACATCAATTAAAGCAATGTAAGGCAACCCAAAAATTATAAATGTATCGGTTATAACATCCGATGCGTCGCCCTCCTCTCGACGCCTGGCTGTGTAGACCAACCCAGGCTGCCTAGCATTAGCCCTCAACCAGGTGCTCCACGACCTCGACCATTGCTATTACCATTACCCCTAGCCGCACCTCAACCCTTTTGTGGTTGCTGGCCATCTTTCCTGAATTGACCACATCCTTGACCCTCAGCTTGGATCCTAGTTAACTTCTGCAGATAGTCCCTTACCCGGTGCTCCATGGACCCGCACTCAAAGCACCCTCTACTACCAGCCAAACACTCTCTCGAATGAGACTTCCCACATTGAGCACACTGAGATGGCCATTAAGCAGTAGCCACAGCTTTTGACTCGCTCCTATCCATTAAATCTAGCCCTCTTCTAAGAACTTCCAGCAGACCTTGATGACCCAAAGCTCCTTTTATCCCTACCTTGGTCTTGATTCTGTCTCTCAGTTCGCTTCACCGCCTCAGCTATTTTGGCCTTTTCCACGAGAACAGCAAATTCCCTTTCACGCTGAGGTGTAATCATTATTCGTAGCTCATCTCTTAGCCCATCCTCAAACCTAACACAGTGCTCATGCCCTGTAGCCACCATACCCTAAGCATACCTACTTAACCTAAAAAATTTAACCTCGTACTCGGGTACCGACTTATTCCCTTACACCAAATACAAGAATGCCTTATGCTGCTCATCAGTATAACTAGCTCCTATATTCTTCCTTTGATAGACTGCCTTGAAGTAATTGCAGGTGATATCACCGGCCATTGCACTATTCCTGGCCGTGATCCACCATTGGTATGCCTCATCCGGAGAAGAGACACTATCCCTCTCAACTTCTCCTCAGTCGAGAAGTCTAAATCTTCCATTATACGTTCTGTCACCTCTAACCAGTATTCAGCAGTGTTGGGAGCTACTCTAGAAACTCCCCTAAACACCTCTGCTCCGTTAGCCCGGAGTCGCTCCACCACGGATTTGTGAGTTCCTGCTCCCCCACCTGCCTCGGCAAACCTTTCTAAAACTTGCAGTACCGCCTGTGATACTACATCATTACCACCGGTCTAGTCCTGAAACTCAGCTTTTGTCGCCGGCAGATCCGGCATCGCATTCCAAGACCCATGGCCAGACCTTGCTGGTTCTGACAAGGTCATCCTACCCCTACCACGGCCACGCGACAGACGTCCACGGCCTCTTGTACTCATGCTTCTCGTTCGCGTTTATCTGGTTAAGAATTTTATGAATTAATAATTCTGTTCACTATTTATCCACGGACAATTTTATGAGTAATAGTTTTTAAAAGTGATTCATTCGCATTCGGACCTATCTATAATTTTTAGTCTTCCTAATTCTAGGAAACATGCACATTCAACATTCATACGAGCACATCCATCACCTAAGGGTATTTTTGTCATTTCACTACCTAGGGGTATTTTTGTAATTTTCCAAAATATGATTTCGGGTGATTTATCGAAATAAGGGTATTTTTGTAATTTTTTTCAACTCGAGGGTATTTTGATAATTTTACAAATCTGGGGGTATTTTGGTAATTTTGTAAATCCGGGGTATTTCAAAAATTTTACAAGTCACGGTAATTTGGTAGTTTTATATACCAAGGGTATTTTTGTAACATCCTTAAAATGGGGTCTCTGCATTTTGCATGTGTTTGCATGTGACAGTATGCTACTGTGCTATTTTAGCATGTTTTGGGGCCTAGGCATGGCCTCGGGTTAGGCCTGGGTCATGGCAAAAAATTTTGTTTTAGTGCGTAGGAAGAGGGAGCTAGGAGAGTTAGGGGTTAAAAGAATATATTGGAAGGTTGTGATACAAACAACCTAGTGGCAAAGTGGCAAGGGAGGCACCACTAAGGTGCTTGGTTGGTGACGCCACATGCAGGGAAGGGGGAGTTCAGGTTCGAGCTGCAGAAATCCCTTTTCTGCTTATTATTTTGACGCAAAGTGGGAAGAGGTGTGCTCAGGTAGGACTCTATTGGAAGGATATGGATTAGGCTAACTTTAAGTGATAGGTGTAGGACTCATTCAAACTTGTTTGAATGAGTGGATGAGAGGAATTCAAGGAGGGATGAGGGGGACGGCTATGAGTGGATGGGAGTCTTGAAGTGTTGACCAAAAGTTGGACTGTGCGGAGGAGGAGTGCAATCGGTTTGGGTTCTTTGGAGGGTGACTGAATGTACTTTGGTTTAGGGAGTTTTTTTTTCTTTTTCTTTCTTTGCTTGAGTGAGAAAACTGAAACCTCCTCTAGGTGACCCTTTCATTCGGTCTTTGCTATTTGTTGGTCGAACCACCCTTGTTGTTTTAGTTAAAATTTGAAAGCAACTCTTTTTGTTCATCTTTTCTTTCTTTCAAACCTCATTGTGCCAAAATTCCTTCTCATCTCTAGTCTCTTTCTCTTTGTCGAATTCTTGATCTTCTATTTTTATTTTCTTCCTCCATCTTTACTCTGCTAAAGTCGAATACTACGCCTTAGTTTCTCTCTCCTCTTCATTTTTTCCTCCTTGGTGAATCTATCTTCTTCTTTTTGAGGCAAGTCAATCCTTTGGTAAGTGGTTTCCCTCTATCCTCCCTTCTATTAAAGATCCGTATACTAAACTCCATTCTGTTTATGTTGGTAGCCGAAACCTCTAAGATCACTAGCGTGTGCCGAAACTTTGGTGATTGGTGGCCGAATCTATCGACTAAGGTAAGGATGTGTCAAACTCTTTTGGTTTCGAGATTCATGTTATGGCTAAATGGCCTTTAGATTTCTAATGATGTGTTAAGCCGATTGTAGGGGGAAATAGCCAAGTACAGTGAATTTTGAGATTTGGTTGCCGATTAGGGGCTTGGCCGATTGTAAAGGGAGATCCTTTGAGTAGTTTTGGGATTTGGTTCGAAACCAAATCGACATTAAGGTAAGTGTGCCTTCGTGTGACACATCTTCAGATTTTGGTGTTTAGCCTAATGGCTTTAATCTTAAAATTGTGTGTTGGCCGATTGTAGGGCAGAGTGAGGGCTAACATTTTGGGACTTCGTTTAGATCTACAAATAGTAAGGTATGTAACGCTTACACTCTTTGTTAGTTTGACATGTTTATTGTGTTTCTGTTATAGCCATTAAAACCAGTAGTTATGCCTTGTGGGCATGAGCATGGACACCGGGTAAGTCCCTTGATTATGAATCTCGGTATATGCTATCATGTCATTGTTAAAGGTATGCCATGTGTTATTTGCATCATTATATGTCATTATACCACGACTGATATGGACATGATGGTGGGATTGTTGAGTGTAGGGGAAGAATTATTTGATCGTAACGGTGGTTTTGACCACACGACGGGTTGGCCCGTCTTTGATATTATAATTTGTGACTAAGTCCCAGTGGTTTTGACCACTAGTGGTTTTGACCACATATGAATATTGTGACTCATTCCAGTGGTTTGGTACCACAGTGGGTTGGCCCCACAAGTTAATTACGGGATTTTCATTAGTGGTTTTGACCGCATGATAGGTTGGCCCCATCACTTGATTTGTGACTACGGTCATCAGTGGTTTTGACCACATCGATATATATTTGTGACTACAGTCACCAGTGGTTTTGACCACCAGTGGTTTTGACCACACGGGGTAGATAAAGGAGATTGGATGGTTAGGTTATGGGGTTGCATGATTTGCATTTTTTACTAATGATTTGTGTAAGTGCTTGCACTATCGGGTTGGGGGATTTATACACTGAGTCACGGTGACTCACCCCTTCCCTTATATTTTGCAGATGAGGCGTAGATTGTGGATATGGAGCAGGGGAGGACTCGAGGCGGCCATGCATGATAGTTTGGGTTTTGATTTTTAAGTTGCTATTTTGGTTTTATTTATTTACTTATATTCGATTTTGATTTTGTAATAAGGCCGTAAGTATTAGTTGGGTTCTTATTTTTTAGATTTTATTTTAATTATCGTATGCATATGTTTAATAACCTGATTTGCTTTAGTAACTGAAATTAAAATGGGATTTACAAAACTACACTCTATATCGGGTTTTTACAATGTTACCATCGGGTGACATTATTCACAAGGGAATGACAAAAATAATAGAGATGATTTCAAACCTAAATTTTCAACAACTAGTCATATCAAACGGATTTCTTAAGCATGCGTTTTTTTGGAATGTTAAGCAACACGAAAGCGTTTTCAACATCACTTGTATAAGGTTTTTCTAAACTTTAAGATCGATTAAAGAGTTTTCAATGAGAAGTAAACGGGAGAACTTGCTTATTCAAACATTTTCACCCCGTAGCATGCCAGGTTCGGTCGTGATGTGTTGATCGGGTTTGGGTGTTACAATTTTGGTATCAGAGCCTAAGTTTAAAAGCTCGACTGTGGGCCCGAGGCCCAAAATGTTTAAAAGTAGGGTTTTGAAAAGTTTTGTGGGAAATGTACATGGTTTGAACAGCATGGCACCAAGTCTCCGGCACCAATCCACCAGGTTAGTATCCCTAACCCTTGTGTGATTTAAATGTGGGAGAAATAGGTATTTTATCGTTGATTAGTAGGTTAGGAGTTATTGAACCTTAGGAATAGCCCACTCCAACGCAAAATTATATAAGACTCAAATATCAACTTAACAAACCTGTGAGTACATCGCTAAGATTAAGGGTGTGGCAACTGTTGTGCGCATGTCTAGGAATGGATTCAGGGGGAGCTTGCTATTTAAGCAGTCCTAGTGACTCACCTCCTCTTCACTCGAATCCTATCTGGTGCGTAGTGACGGTTCACTCTAACTGAGATCGACTTATTCACAGGCTAAATTCAATAACTAAAACCCGAAAAGGACTAGCCACCTTGTTTTGTACAACCCTAAAATTAACCCATGGTTTCAAAATTACCAAAGTACCCTTGATTTGGAAGATGACCAAAATACCCCTAATTTGTAAATTAACCAAATTACCCTTGATTTCTAAAATTACCAAAATACCCTTAGTATGGAAAAAATTACCTAAGTACCCTTGAATTGAAAATTTCTAAAATACCATTATTTCGTAAAATCACCTAGAACCATATTTTGGAAAATTATGAAAATACCCATATTTTATGAAATTACCAAAATACCCCCAATTTTTGGAATTTTGAAATACCTATGATTTGTAAAAGATTTCCAAATTAACCCTGATTTATTATTGAAATACCCCGATAGGTTAAAATTATGGAAATACCCCCGAGTAGTGAAATAACGAGAATACCCCTACAAGTGGAGTGTGGGTGGAGGATGTTATTGATGGGTGAATGTGATTCACTAAATTAGGGTAGAAGACTTGAAACGAAAACTTTGTAATGATCGAAAGAACTATTACTAAACTTCTTTACATAAAACTTGTTCGTGGGTAATCAATGGAATAGAAACTAATGCATAAAACTTCTTAAAGCAGATTAAATCGCGATCATAGATATGAGTTCTAGGGGACGTGGTCGTAATGTGCGAGGGCATGGTAGAGGTAGAATGACCATATTAGAACCTGTTAGGTTTGGTCAAGGGTCAAAGAACGAGATACCACCACCACCAGCTGCTGGGGTTGAGTACCAGGATCAGATGGAGGATGATGCAGTGTCGCAGGCGATGCTGCGAGTGCTTGAGAGAGTGGCTAGAGCAAGTGGAGGTACGAGATCTCGAAAATCTGTATCTGAGTGACTCCAAACCAATGGAGCTAAGGTATTCCGATGAGTATCTAGTATGGCGCCCAATACGGCTGAGCATTGGTTGGAGGCGACAGAACAAATCATGGATGATTTAGATCTGACGACGGAGGAAAACTGAAAGGGGTAGTATCGCTTCCCCGAGATGAGTCATACCAGTGGTGGCTCACGGTTCGGGATGGTGCTGCAGCGGATGATCTCACTTAGGATTATTTCAAGGCAGCTTATCAAAAGAAGTATGTTGGGACTAGTTATATTGACGTGCAGAGGAAGGCGTTTCTGAGGTTGGTTCAGGGGAATAAGTCTGTATCGGAGAACGAGGTAGAATTTTTAAGGTTGAGCCGATATGCTCGAGGAATCATGGCTACGGAGCATGAGCGATATGTCAGGTTGAAGGACGAATTGAGGGATGATCTAAGATTGCTAATTGCTCCACAGTAGGAAAGAGAGTTTGCGGTCTTAGTGGAAAAGGCCAAAGTTGTGGAGAAAGTGAAATAGTCGGTAAGGCAAAATCAGGACAGGGGATGGAATAAAAAGAATTCCAGATCAACTGGGTCTATAAGAAATCAACAGAAACGAGGTAGATATAGTGGGTCGAACCAAGCTGCTAGGCCTACTGCTGCTAACACTCAATGGCCGCCACGGTGTGCTCGGTGTGGGAAGTCTCACACGGGAAAATGTTGGACTGGAAATAGAGGATGTTTTGAGTGTGGATCGATGGAGCACCGAGTGAGGGATTGTCCATAGAGGTCAGCTAGGTTACAGTCTGGGGATCAAAATCGTACTCAGAATAGGAGGGATGGTCAGCAGCCACAGAGGGGCCGTGGTGCAGCCAGGGGAGGTAATGGCTCTAGTAAAGGCCGTGGAGCACCGGGCAGAGGTAGATGTGGTATAGAGACGAGACAGCCTGAATTGGTCTATGCAGCGAGGCATCGAGAGAAAGGCGATGCACCAGACGTCATAACTGGTACATTCTTAATCTTTGGACTACCTTATAATGCTCTGATAGATGTGGGTTCAACGCACTCATACGTAGCCAGTAGCATAGTAGAAACTATGAACTTAAACTCTGAGATTATTTTTAGGAAGATGACAGTGATAAGCCCTCTAGGTCACTCTGTAGATGTAAGTAAACTATATAGGAATGTACCCCTAGAACTTCAAGGGGTCGTGTTTTTGGCTGATTTGATGGAACTACCGTTTGGGGAGTTCGATCTGATTATCGGGATAGATTGGCTGGTGAAGTACCAGGCCAGTTTGGATTGCGCGACTAAGCGCATGGTGTTGAGGACAATAGAAGGTGAGGAGGTAGTGATGATAGGTAATAGGAGAGATTACTTATCCAATATGGTCTCTGCTCTGAAGGCGGAGAAAATGGTAAGGAAAGGTTGTGAGGCATTCATGGTGCATGTTTGTGCTTTGGGAGCCAAGGATGCAGCTTTAGAGAGTGTCCGAACTGTAGGGGAATTTGCTGATGTATTCCCAGAGGAACTTTCGGGTCTGCCTCCGGATCGAGAAGTTGAATTTGGTATAGACCTATTACCCAAAATTGCACTAGTGTCTATTGCCCCGTATAGAATGGCGCCAAAGGAGTTGGTGGAGCTGAAGTCTCAAATTCAAGAATTGCTGGATAGAAGTTTTATCCTACCGAGTATATCTCCTTGGGGAGTGCCTGTGCTCTCTGTTAAGAAGAAAGACGGTACAATGCGGATGTGTATAGGCTACCGCCAGCTGAACAAGTTGACGATCAAAAATAAGTATCCATTGCCTAGGATTGACGACTTGTTTGATCAACTCAAGGGTGCATCAGTTTTCTCTAAGATTGATGTTAGGTCGGGGTATCATCAACTTAAGGTGAAAGAGGCTGATGTTTACAAGACGGCGTTTCGCGCTCGTTATGGACACTACGAGTTTCGGGTAGTACCGTTTGGATTGACTAGCGCACCAGTGGCATTCATGGACTTGATGAATCGGGTGTTCCAGTAGTACTTATATCAATTTTTGTGGTATTTATAGATGACATATTGGTGTACTCAAAGACCGAGGAGGATCACGATGCCCACTTGCGGGTAGTTTTACAAATACTGAGGGAAATGTAGTTATTTGCCAAGTTCAGTAAGTGCGAGTTCTGGCTTAGGGAGGTGACTTTCTTAGGTCACCGGTGTCCGCTGAAGGGATTAGAG
The DNA here is from genome assembly GCA_025506655.1 of Gossypium rotundifolium. NCBI lineage: Eukaryota > Viridiplantae > Streptophyta > Magnoliopsida > Malvales > Malvaceae > Gossypium > Gossypium rotundifolium. Next base: position 133,807,388 of record CP106722.1, read on the forward strand.
TGGACCCTCGCAAGATTGAGGCAGTGTTGGACTAGAAATCGCCTAGTTCGGTTGCAAAAATTTAGAGTTTTCTAGTCTAGCAGGGTATTACCGAGATTTGTGGAAGGATTTTCTCTGATCGTGGTGCCGTTGACCAAGTTATTGAGGAAGGAAGTTCAATTTGTGTGGTCGAAAAAACAACAGGAAAGTTTCGACAAGTTGGGGAAGATTCTGATGGAAGCTCCGGTTCTGGTTCAGCCAGAGGCAAGAAAGGTATTCACGGTTTACTATGATGCATCACATACTGGCTTGGGATGTGTACTGATGCAGGAATGGAAAGTAGTGGCATATGCGTCTCGACAGTTGAGACCGCATGAGGGTAACTACCCGACGCATGACTTGGAGTTGGCTGCAGTGGTTTTTGCCTTGAAGATATGGAGGCACTATTTGTATGGAGAGAAGTCGATAGTTTACATGGATCACAAGAGTCTGAAGTACCTTTTGACTCAGAAGAACTTAAATTTGAGGCAGAGAAGGTGGATCGAGTTGTTGAAGGACTATGACTGCTGATTGAGTACCATCCGGGTAAGGCTAACGTAGTGGCGGATGCGTTAGTGGTAACGGACTTACGAGCGATGTTTGCTCACCTTAGCCTGTATGACGACGAGAGTCTTTTGGTAGAATTGCGAGTTAAGTCAACTTGGGTAGAGCAGATTAAAGAGAAACAGTTAGAGAATGAGGGTTTGAATGCTCGGAGGTTGCAAGTACAGAGTAGTGGGTTGAAAGGTTACGACTTGACCAACGATGGAGTGTTGTGTTTTCAAGGGAGAGTTTGTATGTCGAAGGATGTCGAGTTGAGGCAAAGGATTCTTCAGGATGCACATAATAGCCCATACGCTATGCATTTTGGAGGTAGCAAGATGTACCGGGATTTGCATGAGCAATTCTGGTGGCCAGGTCTGAAGCGGAAAGTGACTGAGTTTATGGGTAAGTGTCTGACGTGTCAGCAGGTCAAAGTTAAGCATCAGTTACTGTCAGGACTGTTGCAACCGGTAAAAATTTCGTAGTGGAAATGGGAAAGGATTTGCATGGACTTTGTCAGTGGGCTACCCCTCACGCCTAGCAAGAAGGACTCAGTTTGGGTGATTGTGGACCGTTTGACTAAATTAGCTCATTTCATACCAGTGCGGGTTGATTATTTGCTCCAGAAGTTAGCCAAGTTGTATGTGGCCGAGATAGTAAGGTTGCCTGGAGTGCCAGTGTCAATTATCACGATAGGGATCCAAGGTTCACTTCGAGGTTCTGGAGAGCTTTGCATCAGGCTTTGGGTACACTTGCTGGATTTCAAAGACGTTTTTCACCCACAACTGATGGACCGTTTGAAAGAGTAATTTGATTTTAGAAGACATGCTAAGGGTCAGATTCGGATTTGATGGTAGTTGGGAGGAGTATCTACCATTGACGGAGTTCGCTTATAACAATAGTTATCAAGCGAGTATCCAGATGGCACCATATGAGGCATTATATGGACGAAAATGTCGTACTCTGATGTGTTGGATAGAATTGGGTGAACGACAAATGTTGGGTCCGGAGTTGGTGGCAAAAATTGAGGATAAGGTTAAGGTGATTCGGGCTCATCTTAAAGAAGCATCGGACAGGCAGAAGTCTTATGCCAATCTCAAGTGTAGGGATATAGAGTATGCAGTGGGTGATAAGGTTTTTCTGAAGGTATCGCCATGGAAGAAAGTGTTGAGATTTGGGTGAAAAGGGAAGCTAAGCCTTAGGTTTATCGGGCCGTATTCGGTACTGAAGCAAGTGGGACCGATAGCTTATCAGCTCGAGCTACTGGCAGAGTTAAGTCAGATTCACGACGTCTTTTATGTTTCAATGCTTAGGCGCTATCGATCAGATCCATAGCACATTGTGCCAATTGTGGAGATTGAGGTGAGCTTAGACTTGTCTTTCGAGGAGGAATCGGTATAGATTTTGGATCAGGATGTCAAGGTCTTGCGTAGGAAGTCAGTGCCCTTGGTGAAAGTGTTATGGCGGAACCATGGTACAGAGGAGGCTACGTGGGAGCCAGAGGATGTGATGTGGCAGCAATACCCCCAACTCTTTTGACCAGGTAATTTCGGGGCCAAAATTATTTTTAAGGGGGTAGAACTGTAACATCCTTAAAATGGGGTCTCTACATTTTGCATGTGTTTGCATGTGACAGTATGCTACTGTGCTAGTTTAGCATGTTTTGGGGCCTAGGCATGACCTCGGGTTAGGCCTGAGTCATGGCCAAAAATTTTGTTTTAGTGCATAGGAAGAGGGAGCTTAGAGAGTTAGGGGTTAAAAGAATATATTAGAAGGTTGTGATACAAACAACCTAGTGGCAAAGTGTCAAGGGAGGTGCCACTAAGGTGCTTGGTTGGTGACGCCACATGCAGGGAAGGGGGAATTTAGGTTCAAGCTGTAGAAGTCACTTTCCTGCTCATTATTTTGACGCCAAAGTGGGAAGAGGTGTGCTCAGGTAGGACTCTGTTGGAAGGACATGGATTAGGCTAACTTTAAGTGATAGGTGTAGGACTCATTCAAACTTGTTTGAATGAGTGGATGAGAGGAATTCAAGGAGGGATGAGGGGGACAGCTATGAGTGGATGAGAGTCTTGAAGTGTCGACCGAAAGTTGGACTGTGGGGAGGTGGAGTGCAATTGGTTTGGGTTCTTTGGAGGGTGACCGAATGTACTTTAGTTTGGGGAGTTTTTTTTCTTTTTCTTTGTTTGCTTGAGTGACAAAACCGAAACCTCCTCTAGGTGACCCTTTCATTTGGTCTTTGCTATTTGTTGGTCGAACCACCCTTGTTGTTTCACTTAAAAGCCGAAAGCAACTCTTTTTATTCATCTTTTCTTTCTTTCAAACCTCCTTGTACCGAAATTCCTTCTCATCTCTAGTTTCTTTCTCTTTGCCGAATTCTTGATCTTCTATTTTTATTTTCTTCCTCCATCTTTACTCTCTGCTAAAGCCGAATACTCTGCCCCTCAGTTTCTCTCCTCTTGCATTTTCTCCTCCTTGACCGAATCTATCTTCTTCTTTTTGAGGCAAGCCGAATCCCTTGGTAAGTGGTTTCCCCTCTATCCCTCCTTCTATTAAAGATCCGTATCCTAAACTCCATTCCTGGTTATGTTGGTAGCTGAAACCTCTAAGATCACTAGGGTGTGTCGAAACTTTGGTGATTGGTGGCCAAATTTGTCGACTAAGGTAAGGATGTGTCAAACTCTTTTGGTTTCGGGATTCATGTTATGGCCGAATGGCCTTTAGATTTCTAATGATGTGTTAAGCCAATTAAGGGGGAAGTAGCCAAATACAGTGGATTTTGAGATTTGGTTGCCGATTAGGGGCTTGGCTGATTGTAAAGGGAGATCCTTTGAGTAGTTTTAGGATTTGGTTGGAAACCAAACCGGCATTAAGGTGAGTGTGCCTTTGTGTGACACATCTTCAGGATTTTGGTGTTTAGCCGAACGGCTTTAATCTTAAAATTGTGTGTTGGCCGATTGTAGGGCAGAGTGAGGGCTAACGTTTTGGGACTTCGTTTAGATCTACAAATAGTCAGGTGTGTAACGCTTACACACTTTGTAAGTTTGATATGTTTATTGTGTTTCTATTATAGCCATTAAAACCAGTAGTTATGCCTTGTGGGCATGAGCATGGACACCGGGTAAGTCCCCTGATTATGAATCTTGGTATATGCTATCATGTCATTATTAATGGTATGCCATGTGTTATTTGCATCATTATATGTTATTATGCCACGATTGATATGGACATGATGGTGGGATTGTTGAGTAGAGGGGGAAGAATTATTTAGACTGTCACCAGCGGTTTTGACCACACGACGGGTTGGCCCCGTCTTTGATATTATAATTTGTGACTAAGTCCCAGTGGTTTTGACCACCAGTGGTTTTGACCACATATGAATATTGTGACTCATCCCAGTGGTTTGGTACCACAGTGGGTTGGCCCCACAAGTTAATTACGGGATTTTCATCAGTGGTTTTGACCGCACGATAGGTTGGCCCCATCACTTGATTTGTGACTACGGTCATCAGTGGTTTTGACCACATCGATATATATTTGTGACTACAGTCACCAGTGGTTTTGACCACAAATGGTTTTGACCACACGGGGTAGATAAAGGAGATTGGATGGTTAGGTTATAGGGTTGAATGATTTGCATGTTTTACTGATGATTTGTGTAAGTGCTTGCACTATCGGGTTGGGGGATTTATACACTGAGTCACGGTGACTCACCCCTTCCCTTATATTTTGCAGATGAGGTGTTGATTGTGGATATGGAGCCGGAGAGGACTCGAGGCGGCCATGCATGCTAGTTTGGGTTTTGATTTTAAGTTACTATTTCGCTTTTATTTATTTACTCAAATTTGGTTTTGATTTTGTAATAAGGTCGCTAAGTATTAGTTGGGTTCTTTTTTTTTAGATTTTATTTTAATTATCGTATGCATATGTTTAATAACCCGATTTGCTTTAGTGGCTGAAATTAAAATGGGATTTACAAAACTACACTCTATATCGGGTTTTTACAACGTTACCATCAGGTGACATTATTCACAAGGTAATGACAAAAATAATAGAGATGATTTCAAACCTAAATTGTCAACAACTAGTCATATCAAACGGATTTCTTAAGCATGCATTTTTCTGGAATGTTAAGCAACACGAAAACGTTTTCAACATCACTTGTATAAGGTTTTTCTAAACTTTAAGATCGATTAAAGAGTTTTTAATGAGAAGTAAACTGGGAGAACTTGTTTATTCAAATATTTTCACCCCGTAGCATGCCAGATTCGGTCGTGGTGTGTTGATCGGGTTTGGGGTGCTACAATTTTGGTATCAGAGCCTAAGTTTAAAAGCTCGACTATGGGCCCGAGGCCCAAAATGTTTAAAAGTAGGGTTTTGAAAAGTTTTGTGGGAAATGTACATGATTTGAACAGCGTGGCACCAAGTCTCTGGCACCAATCCGCCAGGTAAGTATCCCTAACCCTTGTGTGATTTAAATGTGGGAGAAATAGGTATTTTGGGATCGTTGATTAGTAGGTTAGGAGTTATTGAACCTTAGGAATAGCCCACTCCAATGCAAAATTACATAAGACTTAAATATCAACTAAACAAACACATGAGTACGTCGTTAAGATTAAGGGTGTGGCAAACTGTTATGCGTATGTCTAGGAATGGATTAGGGGAGCTTGGTATTTAAGCGATCTAGTGACTCACCTCCTTTTCACTGAATCCTACCAGTGCGTAGTGATGGTTCACTCTAACCGAGACGACTTATTCACAGGCTAAATTCAATAACTAAAACCTGAAAGGGACCAGCCACCTTGTTTTGTACAACCCTAAAATTAACCCATGGTTTCAAAATTACCAAAGTACCCTTGATTTGGAAGATGACCAAAATACCCCTGATTTGTAAATTAACCAAATTACCCCTGATTTCTAAAATTATCGAAATACCCTCGGTATGGAAAAAAAGTGCCTAAGTACCCTCGAATACCCTTATTTCATAAAATCACCTAGAACCATATTTTGGAAAATTATGAAAATACCCTTATTTTATGAAATTACCAAAATACCCCCAATTTTTAGAATTTCTGAAATACCTATGATTTGTAAAAGATTTCCAAATTAACCCTGATTTATTACTGAAATACCCCGATAGGTTAAAATTACGAAAATACCCCCGGATAGTGAAATAACGAGAATACCCCTACAAGTGGAGTGTGGGTGGAGGATGTTACTGATGGGTGAATGTGATTCACTGAATTAGGGTAGAAGACTTGCAACGAAAACTTTGTAATGATCGAAAGAACTATTACTAAACTTCTTTACATAAAACTTGTTCGTGGGCAATCAATGGAACAGAAACTAATGCATAAAACTTCTTAAAGCATATTAAATTATGATCATAGATATGAGTTTTAGGGGACGTAGTCGTAATGTGCGAGGGCATGGTAGAGGTAGAATGACCGTATTAGAATCTGTTAGGTCTGGTCAAGGGTCAGAGAACGAGATACCACCACCACCAGCTGCTGGGGTTGAGTACCAGGATCAGATGGGGGATGATGCAGTGTCGCAGGCGATGCTACGAGTGCTTGAGAGAGTGGCTAGAGCAGGTGGAGGTACGGGATCTCAAAAATCTGTATATGAGTGACTCCGAACCAATGGAGCTGAGGTATTCTGAGGAGTATCTAGTATGGCACCCAATACGACCGAGTATTGGTTGGAGGTGACGAGCGAATCATGGATGATTTAGATCGTGGCGGAGGAGAAACCGAAGGGTAGTATCACTTCTCGAGATGAGTCATACAAGTGGTGGCTCATGGTTGGGATGGTCCGCAATGGATGATCTCACTTGGGATTATTTCAAGGCAGCTTATCAAAAGAAGTATGTTGGGACTAGTTATATTAACGTGCGAGGAAGGCATTTTCGATGCTGGTTCAGGGGAATAAGTCCGTATCGGAGTACGAGGTAGAATTCTTAAGGTTGAGCAGGTATGCTCGAAGAATCATGGTTACGGAACATGAGCGATATGTCAGGTTTGAGGACAAATTGAGGGATGATCTAAGATTGCTGATTGCTCCACAGCAGGAAAGAGAGTTTTCGGTCTTAGTGGAAAAGGCCAAAGTTGTGGAGGAAGTGAAATAGTCGGTAAGGCGGAATTAGGACAGGGGATGGAATAAAAGGAATTTCGGATCATCCGGGTCCACGAAATCAATGTAAACGGGTAGATATAGTGGGCGAACCAAGTGCTAGGCTCATCGCCGCTAATACTCAATGGCCACGGTGTGCTCGGTGTGGAAAGTCTCACACGGAGAATGTTGGACCGAAGCAGATGATGTTTTGAGTGTGGATCGATGGATCACCGAGTGAGGATTGTCCACAGAGGTCACTAGGTTGTAGTCTGGGATTAGAATTATACTCGATCAGGGAGGGATGGTCGGCTGACCACAGAGGGCCGTGGTGTGCCTGGGGAGGTAATGGCTCTAGTAGAGGCCGTGGAGCACCCAAGAGGTATAGGTGGTACAGAGGTGAGACAGCCTGGATTGGTCTATGCAGTGAGGCGTCGAGAGAAGGGCGATGCACTAGACGTCATAACCGGTACGTTCTTAATCTTTGGACTACCTTATAATACTTTGATAGATGTGGGTTTGACGCACTCATACATAGCCAGTAGCATAGTGGAAACTATGAACTTAAACTCTGAGATTATTTTTAGGAAGATGACAGTGATAAGCCCTCTAGGTCACTCCGTAGAAGTAAGTAACCTATATAGGGATGTACCCCTAGAACTTCAAGGGGTCGTGTTTTTGGCTAATTTGATAGAACTGCCGTTTGGGGAGTTCGATCTGATTATCGGGATGGATTGGCTGGTGAAGTACTGTGCCGGTTTGGATTCTGCTGCTAAGCGCATGGTGATGAGGACAATAGAAGGTGAGGAGGTGGTGATGATAGGTAATAGGAGAGATTACTTATCCAAAGTGGTCTCTGCACTGAAGGCGGAGAAAATGGTAAGGAAAGGTTGTGAGGCATTCATGGTGCATGTTTGTGCTTTGGGAGCTAATGATGCGGTTGTAGAGAGTGTCTCGAATGTAGGGAATTTCTTGATGTATTCGGAGGAACTTTAGTCCGCCTCTGGATCGGAAGTTGAATTTGGTATAGACCTATTACCCAAACGCACGGTGTCTATTGCCCGTATAGAATGGCGCCAAAGGAGTTGGTGGAGCTGAAGGCTCAAATTCAAGAATTGCTGGACAGAAGTTTTATCCGACCGAGTATATCTCCTTCGGGAGTGCTTGTGCTCTTTGTTAAGAAGAAAGATGGTACAATGCGGATGTGTATAGACTACCGCCAGCTGAACAAGTTGACGATCAAAAATAAGTATCCATTGCCCAGGATTAACGACTTGTTTGATCAACTCAAGGGTGCATCGATTTTCTCTAAGATAGATCTTAGGTCGGGGTATCATCAACTTAAGGTGAAAGAGGCTGATGTTTACAAGATGGCGTTTCGCACTTGTTATGGACACTACGAGTTTCTGGTAGTACCGTTTGGATTGACTAGCGCACCAGCGGCATTCATGGACTTGATGAATCGGGTGTTTCGGCAGTACTTGGATTAGTTTTTCGTGGTATTTATAGATGACATATTGGTGTACTCAAAGACCGAGGAGGATCACGATGCACACTTGCGGGTAGTTTTGCAAAAATTGAGGGAAATGTAGTTATTTGCCAAGTTCAGTAAGTGCGAGTTCTGGCTTAGGGAGGTAACTTTCTTAGGTCACGTGGTGTCCGCTGAAGGGATTAGAGTGGACCCTCGCAAGATTGAGGTAGTGTTGGACTGGAAACCGCCTAGGTCGGTTGCGAAAATTTAGAGTTTTCTAGGTCTGGTAGGGTATTACCAGAGATTTGTGGAAGGATTTTCTCTGATCGTGGTGCTGTTGACCAAGTTATTGAGGAAGGAAGTTCCATTTGTGTGGTCGAAAAAACAACAGGAAAGTTTCGACAAGTTGAGGAAGATTCTGACGGAAGATCCGATTCTAATTCAACCAGAGGCAGGAAAGGTATTCACGGTCTCCTGTGATGCATCACATACTGGCTTGGGATGTGTACTGATGCAGGAAGGGAAAGTAGTGGCATATGCGTCTCGACAGCTGAGACCGCATGAGGGTGACTACCCGACGCATGACTTGGAGTTGGCTGCAGTGGTTTTTGCCTTGAAGATATGGATGCACTATTTGTATGGAGAGAAGTCGATAGTTTACACGGATCACAAGAGTCTGAAGTACCTTTTGACTCAGAAGAACTTAAATTTTTGAGGCAGAGAAGGTGGATCGAGTTGTTGAAGGACTATGACTGCTTGATTGAGTACCATCCGGGTAAGGCTAACGTAGTGGCAGATGCGTTAGTGGTAACGGACTTACGAGCGATGTTTGCTCACCTTAGCCTATATGACGACGAGAGTCTTTTGGCAGAATTGCGAGTTAAGCCAACTTGGGTAGAGCAAATTAAAGAGAAACAGTTAGAGGATGAGGGTTTGAATGCTCGGAGGTTGCAAGTACAGAGTAGTGGGTTGGAAGGTTACGGCTTGACCAACGATGGAGTGTTGTGTTTTCAAAGGAGAGTTTGTATGCCGAAGGATGTCGAGTTGAGGCAAAGGATTCTTCAGGATGCACATAACAGCCCATACGCTATGCATCCTAGAGGTAGCAAGATGTACCGAGATTTGCGTGAGCAATTCTGGTGGCCAGGTCTGAAGTGAAAAGTGACTGAGTTTGTGGGTAAGTGTCCGACGTGTCAGCAGGTCAAAGCTGAGCATTAGTTACCGTCAGGACTGTTGCAACCGGCAAAGATTTCGTAATGGAAATGGGAAAGGATTACCATAGACTTTGTCAGTGGGCTACCCCTCACGCCTAGCAAGAAGGACTCAGTTTGGGTGATTGTGGACCGTTTGACTAAATTAGCTCATTTCATACCAGTGCAGGTTGATTATTTGCTCTAGAAGTTAGCCAAGTTGTATGTGGCCGAGATAGTAAGGTTGCATAGAGTGCCAGTGTCAATTATCATGGATAGGGATCCCAGGTTCACGTCGAGGTTCTGGAGAGCTTTGCATCAGGCTTTGGGCACGCGGTTGGATTTCAACACAGCTTTTCATCCGCAATATGATGGACAGTTTGAAAGAGTAATTCAGATTTTAGAAGACATGCTAAGGGGCTGTATTTTGGATTTCAGTGGTAGTTGGAAAGAGTATCTACCATTGGCGGAGTTTGCTTATAACAATAGTTATCAAGCGAGTATCCAGATGGCACCATATGAGGCATTATATGGATGGAAATGTCATCCTCTGATGTGTTGGACAGGATTGGGTGAACGGCAAATGTTGGGTCCGAGTTGGTGGCGTAAACCGAGGATAAGGTTAAGGTGATTGGGCTCGTCTTAAGGAAGCATTGACAGTGTAAGTCTTATGCCGATCTCAAGTGCGTGGATATAGAGTATGCGATGGGTGATAAGGTTTTTCTAAGTATCATACGAAGAAAGTGTTGAGATTTGGGCAAAAAGGGAAGCTAAGCCTTAGGTTTATCAGGCCGTATTCAGTATTGAAGCGAGTGGGACCGATAGCTTATCAGCTCGAGCTGCCAACAGAGTTAACTCAGATTCATGATGTCTTCCATGTTTCGATGCTTAGGCGCTATCAATTAGATCCATCGCACGTTGTGCCAATTGTGGAGATTGAGGTGAGCTCAGACTTGTCTTTCGAGGAGGAATCGGTACAGATTTTGGATCGAGATGTCAAGGTCTTGCATAGGAAGTCAGTGCCCTTGGTGAAAGTGTTATGGCGGAACCATGGTACAGAGGAGGCTACGTGGGAGCCAGAGGATGTGATGTGGCAGCAATACCCTCAACTCTTCTGACCAGGTAATTTCGGAGCCAAAATTATTTTAAAGGGGTAGAACTGTAACATCCTTAAAATGGGGTCTCTGCATTTTGCATGTGTTTGCATGTGACAGTATGCTACTGTGCTAGTTTAGCATGTTTTGGGGCCTAGGCATGACCTCGGGTTAGGCTTAGGTCATGGCCAAAAATTTTGTTTTAGTGCGTAGGAAGAGGGAGCTTGGAGAGTTAGGGGTTAAAAGAATATATTAGAAGGTTGTGATACAAACAACCTAGTGGCAAAGTGGCAAGGGAGGAGCCACTAAGGTGCTTGGTTGGTGACGCCACATGCAGGGAAGGGGGAGTTTTGGTTCAAGCTGCAGAAGTCCCTTTCCTGCTTATTATTTTGACGCCAAAGTGGGAAGAGGTGTGCTCAGGTAGGACTCTGTTGGAAGGATATGGATTAGGCTAACTTTAAGTGATAGGTGTAGGACTCATTCAAACTTGTTTGAATGAGTGGATGAGAGGAATTCAAGGAGGGATGAGGGGATGGCTATGAGTGGGTGAGAGTCTTGAAGTGTTGATAGAAAGATGGACTGTGGGGAGGAGGAGTGCAATTGGTTTAGGTTTTTTGGAGGGTGACCGAATGTACTTTGGTTTGGGGAGTTTTTTTTCTTTTTCTTTCTTTGCTTGAGTGACAAAATCGAAACCTCCTCTAGGTGACCCTTTCATTCGGTCTTTATTATTTGTTGGTCGAACCACCCTTGTTGTTTCAGTTAAAAGCTGAAAGCAACTCTTTTTGTTCATCTTTTCTTTCTTTCAAACCTCATTGTACCGAAATTCCTTCTCATCTCCAGTTTCTTTCTCTTTGCCGAATTCTTGATCTTCTATTTTTATTTTCTTCCCCCATCTTTACTCTCTGCTAAAGCCAAATACTCTGCCCCTCAATTTCTCTCCTCTTGCATTTTTCTCCTCCTTGACCGAATCTATCTTCTTCTTTTTGAGGCAAGCCAAATCCCTTGGTAAATGGTTTCCCCTCTATCCCCCTTCTATTAAAGATCCGTATACTAAACTCCATTCCTGGTTATGTTGGTAGCTGAAACCTCTAAGATCACTAGGGTGTGCCAAAACTTTGGTGATTGGTGGCCGAATCTGTCGACTAAGGTAAGGATGTGTCAAACTCTTTTGGTTTCAGGATTCATGTTATGGCCGAATGGCCTTTAGATTTCTAATGATGTGTTAAGCCAATTATGGGGGGAAGTAGCCGAATACAGTGGATTTTGAGATTTGGTTGCCGATTAGGGGCTTGGCCGATTGCAAAGGGAGATCCTTTGAGTAGTTTCAGGATTTGGTTGGAAACCAAATCGGCATTAAGGTGAGTGTGCCTTTGTGTGACACATCTTCGGGATTTTGGTGTTTAGCCGAACGGCTTTAATCTTAAAATTGTGTGTTGGCCGATTGTAGGGCAGAGTGAGGGCTAACGTTTTGGGACTTCGTTTAGATATACAAATAGTCAGGTGTGTAACGCTTACACACTTTGTAAGTTTGACATGTTTATTGTGTTTCTGTTATAGCAATTAAAACTAGTAGCTATGCCTTGTGGGTATGAGCATGGACACCGGGTAAGTCCCTTGATTATGAATCTCGGTATATGCTATCATGTCATTGTTAAAGGTATGCCATGTGTTATTTGCATCATTATATGTTATTATGCCACGATTGATATGGACATGATGGTGGGATTGTTGAGTGGAGGGGGAAGAATTATTTGGACTGTCACCAGTGGTTTTGACCACACGACGGGTTGGCCCCATCTTTGATATTATAATTTGTGACTAAGTCCCAGTGGTTTTGACCATGATTGGTTTTGACCACATATGAATATTGTGACTCGTCCCAGTGCTTTGGTACCACAGTGGGTTGGCCCTACAAGTTAATTACGAGATTGTCATCAGTGGTTTTGACCACACGATGGGTTGGCCCCATCACTTGATTTGTGACTACGGTCATCAATGGTTTTGACCACACCGATATATATTTGTGACTACGGTCACGGCGATTTTGACCACCAAAGTGGTTTTGACCACACGGGTAGATAAAGGAGATTGGATGGTTAGGTTATGGGGTTGCATGATTTGCATGTTTTACTGATGATTTGTGTAAGTGCTTGCACTATCGGGTTGGGGATTTATACACTGAGTCACGGTGACTCACCCTTCCCTTATATTTTGCAGATGAGGTGTAGATTGCGGATATGGAGCCGGGAGGACTCGAGGCGACCATGCATGCTAGTTTGGGTTTTGATTTTTAAGTTACTATTTTGGTTTTATTTATTTACTTAAATTCGGTTTTGATTTTGAAATAAGGCCGCTATGTATTAGTTGGGTTATTATTTTTTTTAGATTTTATTTTAATTATCGTATGCATATGTTTAATAACCTGATTTGCTTTAGTAACTAAAATTAAAATGGGATTTACAAAACTACACTCTATATCGGGTTTTTACAATGTTACCATCGGGTGACATTATTCACAAGGTAATGACAAAAATAATAGAGATGATTTCAAACCTAAATTTTCAACAACTAGTCATATCAATCGGATTTCTTAAGCATGCGTTTTTCTGGAATGTTAAGCAACACGAAAATGTTTTCAACATCACTTGTATAAGGTTTTTCTAAACTTTAAGATCGATTAAAGAGTTTTCAATGAGAAGTAAACCGGGGGAACTTGTTTATTCAAACATTTTCACCCCGTAGCACGCCAGATTCGACCGTGGTGTGTTGACCGGGTTTGGGGTGTTACAAATTTGGTCATTTTTCAATCTAAGGTAATTTTCACAAATCTAGGGGTTATTTGGTAATTTCAAAACTAGGGTTGTCACAAAATAGTGTGGTTGGTCCCTTTCGGGTTTTAGTTGTAAGTTTTGACCTATCAACATGCCCTCGTAACTAAGGTGAATAGTCACTATGCACCAGGTAGGATTCTAGTGAAAAGGAGGTGAGTCACTAGGACTGCTTAAATACCAAGCTTTTCCTGAATCCATTCCTAGACATGCATATTCCTATTACCACACCCTGGCTTGGCTAAAGTGAACAATCACTATGCACCAGGTAAGATTCCTGCAAAGAGGAGGTGAGTCACTCGAACTGCTTAAATACCAAGCTCTTCCGGATCTACTCCTAGACATGCATATGCTTGTTGCCACACTTTAGCCTTATGACTTGTCTGCAGGTTTTGTTTATTAAGGTTAAGTCTTATGGATTAGAAAAGATGTTTGTCTAAACCTAGAGTCCATTGGTACTATCATCCTTAGCTACGTCTAAGCCCACAAAACCCAACAAATATATCACAACAGAAGTTAGGGTACTTACCTAGGTGGATCGTCACCGGAGACTCAGGTGCCATGCTTTCCAAAAGCTAATCATTTCACAAACCCAAAAACATATTTTAGGCCCTAAGCCCACAACTGAGCTTTTGAATCGGGCTCTCCCCAAACTCGGTTAAAATGTTACAATCGAATCTGGCGTGCCACTGGGAGAAAATGTTTGCAAATCGATTTGTCAATTTTGTTTAAGGAGAAAACTTTTGAATAATTTTGGATAAAACGAGTTTGAATCTTGCGGTGTTCAAAACGCGTTAAATCTTTTTTTTAAAAAAAACTTAGTTGTTTATTTGCTACTTCATATTCATTACTTAATCCGTGAGCATTACCGAAAACACATACTTATCGAAAAGAAACAACCAAATAAAACATCCCAAAATAAAAGTTAGGCGGCCTTATTACAATACTGAAATCCCAAATTAAAGGAAATAACTAAGTCCGAAAAGAAATCTTTGAAATAAATAAAAACTGAGCATGGCCATCTCGAGTCCACTCCGGCTCCATATCCATGATCTAAGTCTGATCTGCAAAATGTAAAGGAAGGGGTGAGTCACCAAGACTCAGTGTATAAATCCCCATCACAAAGAAATTATGCCCTCATACAAATTCATACATTAATATGCAAGTCATGCAACCCATCCAACCTAGTATCCATCCAAGTCTCCCAAATCTACCCCTTATGGTACCAAACCACTGGTGGTGCCAAACCACTAGTAACCGGAGTTACGAATATATCCTATGTGGTACCAAACCACTGGTGGTGCCAAACCACTGAGACTTAGCCATAATTTTTTTTTGTAATATGTGGGGCCAACCCACTGTGTGATACCAAATCACTGGTGACAGTTTGATAGATCATACTTCCCCCTCCTCTCATCACCCATAACACATATTTATGGTAACAACATCAGATGTTTAACATACCAAATTATGTATACAGGATAACATGCTTTCATAGATCACATACAATGCGAGTAATAATAACAATTTACCCAGCATCCACGCTTTTACTCAAAAGGGTATTTCAATAACCATAGCCGTCATTCCGGCTTTTAAACAACACACAACATTAACATATTAAGTAAGAAAGTGTGTAAGAGTTACACACCTGGTTTTCGTACTACTGCTTCTACGCTACTTTGGCGTTGGGTTTATAGATCCAACTGCTCCTACTATTTGACTGTTAATATTGTCCATGATAACCTCTTTATCACTATACCATTTAAACGATAAGATCCAACTACTTAAATAAATACAATCCCTTAAATTAACACTTACCTAGTTGGTCGAATCCCGAATGTCTTTAAGAAAGCTTCACACCCCACCTATATTTGGCCAACACCAAACTATCAAACCGATCCCTTACTCGGAACCAAGCACGTACCATATGACATTCGACCAACCATAATGAACAAGAAAGGCCATTCGGCCAACCCTACCATCAACCTACATTCGATTTTCCACCAAATCGACACTTCTGACTATAGCGTAAGGTGATTGACTTTCCAGAACAATGAGGAAATCGACAGGCCTTGGAAAAATTGATTGATTAGATCTTGATGAAAAGAAAAAGAGAAATGCAAAGAAACAAAATCCCGAAACTCACCAGATTAAAGAGGAGTATTCGGCTTATGGTGCACCTTCGGGAAAAGAACCCTCTCTTGTAGATTTGGCTATGGAGGAAGATGATCAGAGGGGAGTGGGTTTTGAAAGAAAAACAATTGAAGAGAGGGAGAAAGTGTTGGAAGGTGGTGGCAAGGAAAAAAAAGAAGAGAGTTTGAGACAAAAGGAGGAGAGGATTTTCGACTAGCAAAGTAGATGAATGAAAAAAAAATGAAAGAAAGAGGAGTACTATGGCTACAAAATTTGCCTACACTAGCACACACCTCAGAGTTGGAATTTCGGCCAACTCTCTCCCTCCTGATAACCTTTATCCATCTTGATAACCCAACCTTTATCTCTCTTTTAAAAGAGGCCACCTTAAATCCACCTCTTCCCTCTTAATTATCATCTTTTTAATCATAAAATAAAAGAAATAAACACTCCTAAATTGTAGCTAGGTGCCGTCCAACCCCCTTCCCCTAGGAGTGTCGAATTTTACCCATTAATTTGGGCCCCAAGCGGCCATACTAGGCCCAATTCCTTCCTCCTTGTGACGCCCTCTTAATACCCATCTAAAGCACCTCCAATTTTTGGGCCACAAGCCCAACTTGCTACTAAATATAATAATTTAAATTCAAAATACTACCAACTCTCTTTTTAAACAACTTAACTTTGATAAGCCCAAACCTGAGCCCAATCCAAACCTCAAAGCCTTCACCTACTAATTTAGCTATGCAACGTATCAAATGTACAGACCCACAAAATTAGGGTATTACAGTTCTAGCCCACATATTGACAGGGTGGTGAGAGAGCACCGGCGTCGTCAACACTCACGACGCCTATTTCTTATGGTGCATGGCAAATGAACACATTTTCGAGCTAGCTTATTTCATAGCCCGTGCCATTTGACACCAAACAGAGCAACATAGGAGGGGGGTCATATCTATGGGCCCGTACATCACACGATTGGATCGATATTTTGGGCTCCTCAACACCGTCGCTCAGATCTCCTCACTCACACTGATAGGATAGATGTCCCCACAGGGCATCCAGACAATTCTGCACTTGAGGATGATCCAACGTCGATGTGGGATCAATCCTCCCTAATATCGACTAGCTCCTACAACTAGGAGGAGGACCCTGCAGACATTACTGGCGATGTCCCACACCTACATGAGGAGCCACAACCAAGTCATCGCCCATCTCATGCGGCTACTTCACTTTCAGACATTTCTGCACGGCTCACTCAGTTTGAGCAGTATTGTACTCAACAATTCAATGACATCGCTCGACAATTCAATGGCATTGAGTCAACTCTTCAGCAAATTTGTCATCACTTTCACATATCACCGCTGCCTCCACCGACCGATCCAGCCAATGACGAGGACCTTTGAAGCCATTCTAATTTTTAGTGTTTATTTTCATTTTAATTTTTTTACATATTTTTTATTTTTATCAAGCTTTTTACTTTTTTTGTTTCAAACTCTTATTATTACAGTTTAATCCCTATTACAACTAACTGTCTAACCCTCGAGAATCCCTAACAACATCAAATTAAATAGTACTCCCAGGAAATTTAATTGATGACTTCGCAGTTTAAAGGTTCAATGTGCCACTCCAAGAATGGAAAACATCACTAGGAGTATTCACCACCACACTCACTTATGTTTAAAGTCATCATCAGTAAACTTCAAACTCAAGGAATCCATCCAAAAAAATTCAGGAAGTTTCACCCCTCCCTCTCTTTTGATTTTCTTAGTTTATGATTACTATCTATCTTTGTACATTGAGGGCAATGTACATCTTAAGTGTGGGGGGTGAAAATTATTTAGAAAAAGTGCCTAACTTTTTGCATTATTCTCAAATCCTTGAATGATATTTTGTCTTAAAGTAATTTTCTCATATCACTAATTAGAATGAAATTTCTGTTAATTCATGATTTTTATTGATATGTTTTAGATTAAGTCATTAATAATTGTGCAATGATGATTTAAACTTCAAGATACTAGAGAATCAAGCATGATGAGTCTTTTTTCTAAAAAAAAAAAAATTGTTTGGATGTCTACCTGAATCTAAATTGTTACCTTGAAGTTTGAAATCTATGAGGTTAACGTCAAAAGACCCATAATTTTTGTGAGATTTTGAGCCTTTTAGAGCATACATTCTTTTCATGGTCACTTTATTGATTATGAGTGTGTCAACATTGATTTGTTATTCTAGAACTTGCTTCGATTATACATGTCGAGACCACACTATTGATTTGATATACAGAGTTGATTAAGGCACCTAGAATTTAACCCACTTACTCCACTAATAGCCTACCCTCATAATTGACCCCTAGTGAACCCCTTTGATCCTAACAACCCTTTTTATTGACTCAACCCACTAATATTAAACCAAAAACCCATCTTATATTTGTTATCACCATTCCTTTTGACCACCCTTCTATCGAGACTTGTTTTGATCAGTTGCCTAATTATATTATTTCAGTTGTTAAAGTTTTATCTTACATTGTTTTGGTATCTCAAAAAAAAAAAAATCAATCAAAGAATAGTCATTATTAGTTTTGTGATTAAGTGAGCCTATACGTTTAATTTCAACATCTTGGAAAAGAAGCTCGTATTTTTAGTATTACAAATTTTTTATGGATATAATTATTCAGATTATTAGCTAGTTAGGTAATTTGTCAATTCAATCTCGATTCTAACCCTTTTATTTCAGCCTTTATCCACACCGTTAACCTAAGCCCCGTTACAACCCTTTTTAAAGACCTTTTGATTTGTGTATCATCTCATTTCTACAGTGGTGGAGATTTGATTTTCATGCAAGCCTATGGGATTAACCTTTCATGTTTGACTGATGAGTGCTTAATTTTTGAAACTTAAACACCTTGAGTGATTTGAGTGAATATTTAGTGAGGATGTCAACTTTTGTCAATTTTAAATTAAAGATAATTATTCGAATAAGGGGAAAACACCTATGTTTTCATATTAATAACTCATGAATTTGATTGTTTGAATCTTTAGGACTCTTTTAATTAAATTATCCTTGTATAAATTATCTATGAATTATGATGAAACATTATCGATGAATATTATGAATTGAGGAAGTTTGTTTCAATTGTGAGTTAAGAATTTTGCTTGAGGACAAGCAAAAGCTTAAGTGTGGGGGTATTTGATAAACCATAATATGAACATATTGTAATCCCACGTTTAGCATACTTTTGGATGATTTATCCCTTTAATTATGGAAATAGGTGCTCCTAATCCTTTGTTTTCATGTTTTATACTCAGTAGAGCACCGGAGGATGAAAAGAATGAGAAACGAGCTGGAAACGGAGAAAATGGGCCAAAGCATGAAAGCCACACGGCCTGGGCCAAGACCACACGGTCGTGCCCTATAAGAAGAGCCGACCACAGCCTGGACCCCAAAATACACGGGCGTGCGCCATGGGCGTGTCTCTGTTTTAGGTAAGAAGAATTTTATTCGGATTAGGGTACTTAGAGGCAATGAAACGTATTCAAAAGCCTATATAAAGACCCTAGAGACCAACCTTTAAGTGGGCGTTCAGCTAGCCCAAAGAGCCAAGCCATAGTAGTTAAATTCAGGATTTTCTCAAAGAAAGCCAGTTGTTTCATCTCAAGAAGCCGGAATCATACTCAAGACGGAGGAACTCTCCTTCAATTCCTTCAGGGTGTTTTAGGGTTTTCTTTATGTTTTGTTTTATATTTTCTTCTGAGATGTTTTCTTTTACAATTATGAACTAAACCCTCAGATACTTGAGGGGGATGAAACCTAAGATGAATCTTGTTATTGTTATCTGAGTTGTATGATAAATACTTGATTTGTTCTTAACTATGTGTTCTTAATTCTTTTTTTGGTATTTTCGGGATATTGATTCAAGCATTTATGCTTTTAAGTAGAGGAGGAATAGGCCCTATTTAAGAGTAAATTTAGCATGGTTAAGCGGAGTTGAACGCAACCCTAGAGATAGGATGACGTAAATTTGTCGAATTAGGGTCAAACCTAATATAGGAGTCCATAGATAGAGTTAATGCAATTGTAGGGGTTTTAATTAGAAAGAGATTTCAATTAATCATCCTAGGGTTAGACGTTAGTAGCCTCGAGAGAGGTATTAATATAAATTAGGGAATCCGACGGATCAAGTCAAGTGTAAATCATCCGGTTTAGAGTTAGATAACAAGTGAAGTCTAGGTGGATTCTTCCTTGGGTATTGTCTAATTCAATCAGTTTTCCCCAAGTCCTTCCCCAATTTCCTCTTTGTCTTAGCATCTTTAGCTTAGTTAATTAGTTAATTTTAGATTAGATAAAAATTCCCTTAATTCGTAGGCTAAATACTAGAAAGAGAGTTAATATTGGTACTTTTAGTTCCTTTGGGTTCGACAATCCGGTCTTGCCGCTAGCTATACTATTGCTCGATAGGTGTGCTTGCCTCAATCGTTGTCTTAGTTAGTTTTCAGGTTCAATCATTTTTTTTATAAATTTTTAAGACTCGACAGACACAATCATTTTACTTTATGGATTTATATCTGTTGGTCGTAGGAATTTTGATTTTCAAAAAGTTAAAGTAATTTCTAAATGCATGATCACCTAGACTGTTTTATTAAAGTTTTCGCAATGAGTGATGTTTCAAAACAAATGTTTTAAATGAATAAAGACGACTTCCTAAGTTATAACAAAGGTTTACTAAAGATAATAACATGGAATGTTTTCATCGTAACAACGAGGTTTAAAAAACACTATCGTGTGACATTGCCAAATACGACCATAACGTCTAGGCATTTAGTAGTATCAGAGCCAGGTTACAAAACTCTGTTGTGGATTATGGGCTTTATAAAAAATTGGCTTTCAAAAAATTTATTGATTTCCAAATGATTTGAAATGTTTTTCTGAGTAAGTGGTACACCGAGTCTTCGCGGCCGATCCTATAAGTATTCTGAACTGTGATTTGTTTTAAGCTAAAAATTTTATGGATAGTATATTATGAAACTACTATAGGTAGTAAACTGTATTGACAACAATCTAGTTAGTGTATACTTAAAATTGTAGAGAAACTGAAAATTGTAGTGAGACTGTAATTTATGAAAACGAACTCTGAATAATCGATACTATTTTACATAAAACATTTGTTAATAAACATTGGAACCGTAATGATTCATAACACTATTAATATGGAAAAATGTGATTAGACAATAAACGCATGAGGTATCCGCGGACGGGGTACTAGAGGCCGAGATAGAGGCCGTAGAGAGGCTTGAGCTGAGTCCTCTTCACTGGGTAGCATACCGAATTTGGATATGAGTGAGACACTTGTGTCGCCTGCTACTGAGAATGGGTCTCAAGATGGCATGGCTGGGGACGACGAATTGTCCTAGGCTATGCTAAGTATTTTGGAGAGGGTCACTAGGCCCAATATTGGAACTGGGGGCTGAGGGTCGGTTACGGAATGACTCCAGTCCAATGGAGCATAGCTTTTCAGGGGTGGCACTAGGGTCACCCCTAATGTGGCCGAGTACTAGATTATGGACGCAGAGAGGATCATGGATGATCTGAACTGCACCCCTGAGCAAAAAGTTAAAGGGTGTAGTGTCGCTGCTACGTGATGAGGCTTATCAGTGGTGGCTCAATATTAAGGAGGGCACTCAGCCTAAACGACTGACCTGGAGTATTTTAAGACTGCCTTCCAAGGGAAATATGTGGGGGCCAGTTACATGGATGCCCATAGGAGAGAGTTTTGAATCTAACTCAACGAGATAGATCAGTGGCCGAGTATAAGGCTGAATTTCTGCGACTGAGTCGCTATGCACGAGGTATGGCGAACTGAATATGAGCGATGTATCTGCTTTGAGGATGGTCTTAGGGATAATCTGAGGGTTCTAATAGCTCCGCAGAGGGAGCGAGATTTTACTGCACTGGTGGAGAAGGAGAAGATCGCCGAGGAGGATACTAAGGTAGTCATGATTGCGGAACAACGAAATTATCTGACTAATCTAATCTCTGCACTGGTGGCTGAGAAATTGGTTCGTAAGGGATGTGAGGCATTTTTGGCCTATGTGAGTGTTTCTGTTTTTGGGGACTTTACCGTCAAGGACATTAGGACTGTAAAGGATTTTCTCAATGTTTTTCCTGAAGAGGTACTGGGTTTACCTCTGAATCATGAAGTGGAGTTTGGGATTGAACTTCTTCCTAGTACAGCTCCGATGTCTATAGCCCCTTACCGAATGGCACCGAAGGAGCTTACGGAGCTTAAGGATCAGATTCAGGAGCTGTTGGATCGTGGGTTCATTCGTCCCAGTGTGTCTCAATGGGGAGCACCTGTGCTATTTGTGAAAAAGAAGGATGGGACAATGAGGATGTGTATAGACTATCGACAGCTAAATAAGCTAACAATTAAAAATAAGTACCCACTTTCGAGGATTGATGACTTGTTTGATCAGTTCCAAGGGGCTTCTGTGTTCTCCAAGATTGATATGCCTTCTGGATATCATCAGTTGAGGGTTAAGAGGCTGATGTATTTAAGACGACATATAGGACTCATTATGGATACTACGAGTTCTTGGTGCTACCTTTTGGACTAACGAATGCACCGGTAGCTTTCATGGACCTGATGAACCGAGTACTCTAGCCTTATTTAGATCGGTTTGTGGTGGTGTTCATTAACGACATACTGGTTTATTCGAAGACTGAGGATGAGCATGATGAGCACCTTAGAGTTGTCCTTCAAACTTTGACGGAAGGCAGCTTTATGCTAAGTTTAGCAAGTGCGACTTTTGATTTTCGTGGTAGTTGGAAAGAGTATTTTCCATTAGCAGAGTTTACCTATAATAATAGTTTCCAGTCTAGCATCCAGATGGCACCTTACAAGAAACTGTATGGTCATAAGTGTCGCACTCCTTTATGTTGGACTAAGTTGGGCGAGCGACATGTTCTGGGTCCTGAGTTGGTTTCTGAGACAGAGTGTAACACCCTAAACCTAGCCTAGACGTTGTGGCAGGATTTAACGTGCCACATCACGGTGATGTTTGAAAACTATAAGTTCATTGGAAAACCATTTTACGGATCAAACTTTTTGCTCTTTAAAAATCTCGATTTGCGTTGCTTATTGACTAAAAGAATTTGCATAAAGTCCTTCCTTTACAAAAAATATTACCATTTTAAAACTTGTTTATTACGGAAGTTTGTTTAAAACCGTTGTGGAAATGTGTTGTTTTGAAATCAGTGGGTATTGTTTAAAAATGCATGTTTAATAAACTAGCAGTTTGTAATTAAAAAGCACACCAAAGAAAAGTTACGAGAAAATCCCAATGGCCATATTACAAAAATTATTAACCCATGAATTAAAAATAAAATCAAATAAAGTCACTAAATTTAACTTTAAAGCATATCAAATGTGGGGCCACCTCCAAGTCCCTCGCAGCCCCAAATCCTCTAAGGTTGGGGATTACCTGCACAGTTAAAGGAAGAAGGGTGAGTTACGAGAACTTAGTGTGTAATCCCCTATTACAGTCACAGTTTGGGCCCAAGCCCATACGATATCAGTCCGGGCCAAAACCCCAAAATCATGTCAATGTAAACAGAATGCAACCCAACCCAGTCCAACCATCACACCACCCGTACCAACCCTACACACCATGGAGACCAAGTCGACCCACCCAGCCCTACACACCAATAAAGTAGTCGAGCTGCTAATATCAATACAGTAAAGCTGCCAGTAGCAGTATACGTGGCTAAGCCACTAAAATCAGTATATCATGGTAGAGCCAATAAATCAGTATAACGTAGCATAGCCACCAGCACAGTACTTCCTCCAAATACATAATCCAACCCAATGCAACATGTCGTGTCATATTAAATCAATGCATGCAGCATATCACCACCATAATCAATTAATCAGATTACACATACATCATTAGATCCACCACTAGGGGTATAATGGTCATTTGATCGGTTGGGGGTAAAACGGTAATTTACCCCCCGGGGGTATTCCAATAGTTTCACCCAATAGGGGTATTTCAGTAATTCCACCCTTTAAGGGTATCTCAGTAACTTCACCCACCAAGGGTATTTCGGTAATTTTACCCATCGAGGGTATTTCGGTAATTTTACCCGCAGAGGGTATTTCGATAATTTTCTCATCTACAACATTTTTGGAGGCCAACTATCACCTCGAGTGACACAGTTTCATTTCTGGTCAAAATGGTGCAATTGGGCCTAAAATCCAATTTCGGCCCAAACGGGTCCACATGCTCGTGTGGCCCAATCAACCCATTTTCGATCTCGATCTGCAGACTTCGCAGTCGCATCAATCATCCGGTACTTACCACGGATTTTGCCCCTATGGGCCCATTAACCCATTGGGCCCAATTAGCCCACTTCGGCTCAATAAGGCCCATTACAACCTCAGTTCTGAGAGAGTTCGAGACACTCCCAACAGTCTATCACCAACACTATTGACTTGGTTTAACTCTACGAGCGCTCGCATGCTCGAGAGCTCTCAGTTGTTGATACTTTAACTTTTTTGTATTTTAGCTTTTAGCCGATTCACATAACATCGAATATCAGAATAACAATGGTGTGAGATTACACACCTGTTATGGGTTGTAGGTTGAAGCTCCCAAAATTAAGCACCTATGAAAACAATAGTTCCAAACAATTAGCCTCAACCCTTGTTAAGACATTTCCATAAAATTGAAATCGTTAAATCAATCTACACTACTTACCACCAAACAAAAATCTCCTGCAAGGGAAGGATAATCGGCCCTAAACTTTGGCTAAGAATGACGAGTCCTTAGAACATACGATGAAAGAGAAGGTGTTAGCGATAAATATCTCCATGGTAACGGAAATGAAAGCCTTCTTGGCCATAGAAAAACATAACGAAATAAAAAGAACACCACCTAGATTCGGCTATAGTCACACTTACCAACCACTTCCAAGATTCGAAGGTTGAATGAAAGGAGATGAGGATATGCTTAGACCCTAATAGATTCGGCCTACACTAAAAGAGTCAAGGTTTAAGTGCTTCAGCTTAAGCTTTGCAGGGAGAAAAAAAGAATAATAAGAAGAAGGGAAAGTGTTGTATTCGGCTAGAGAAAAACCAAAAAGAGAAAGGGATTCAACAGCACACGAGCAGTAACCGCGAGATGATTTTGCAAAGTAAGAAGAATAGTGTGAAGGGGAAAGGAAAGAAAGTGAAGGTAGAGGCTTAACAATTCGACAATTGGCAAGAAGAAATAAAATGAAGGAGAAAGAAAAGATGGAGAAAAGTTGAATTCAGCAGAGGTCAATAATGAAAAGAAACAACCCGAAACGTCCAAAAATGCTAAAATGCAAATACTTCCCCAAAAAAATTTAGAGAAAATTCGGCACTTCCCCTAACACAAACCGAATATACACTTCCCAAAATGACAAGCCTTTGGCCAAAATTCCCTATTAAATTTCCCCACATTCGGCCAACTCTCCCTCACACATCCATCCCTTTGATTTTCTGTAACACCCTTACCTATAATTCCCACCAGAATTGGGCCCGAGGCATTTCTAGGCATAACCACATGACCGCCTCTTAGACTCATTGTGACTACTCTCTTAAGTCACCTCAACACCCTCATTCTCGACTTAGGACGCCTCACTCAAACTCACGAGGGCTCTCGAGACCTTATCAAAAACTTATACGATTTAAAATTTCTCCAACTAAATAGGGACTACACGCCCGTGTAAGGTGAGACACGCCCGTGGATGTCACAGGCGCCCATGTCCTCAACCCGTGCATAAAAACCAAAGCGTTCTGCCAATGCCCCACGGCTAGGACACACGCTCGTGCTCACCACCGTGGTGAACATTGGCTACACAACACGGCCGAAAGTCTAGACACACGCCCGTGTGGCTAGCCCGTGGCCTATACTACTCGAATCTGTCAAAGTGACACGACCAAGGCACACGCCCGTGGGCTGACCGTATGTCATACATGGCCTAGACGTATGCTCGTGTGTCTATCCACCTGGACAAGAACAAAGCTATGTGCTAAGCTCTTCTCACCCCTCAAGTTCTTCTAACATATACTTAAAGAACACATCAATAATCAATTCAAATTCAACCACAATCTCACATGGATAACTAAATCTTTTTATATAATAAAGCAGCCAACAACTATGGCATTATACAAAATAGATTATCCATCTATAGGCTAACACATCTTAGCCATTTACAACAAAATTCACTTACTTGTCTAGCCCCTATACATGCCATATACAAAACATTTAGTCTAATGTACTAGATTGAGCTGATAGTGTGGGCGATCTTCCGATTAATCCACGTATCTCGATTCAACCCTCTTTCTATATAAGACAATGGAAAAGAAAAGGAGTAAGCCATGAGCTTAGTAAGTTTACACATAAACAATTTAAGCTTTCTAGTATAAACTAAGCAACGATTAGCATTATACTACCAAATAAATTCACATCCACAATTATGCTTATTCTTTCTATCCCTTACCACATTTCCAAAACATCATGAGTCACATACTCATAACCATTGTCATGCACCCCTGCACTCAATACCACATTTACTCGAAATTACAACACATCATTTTATCACACTAATACATTCACACATCTAAATTACTCGATGGTTTCACATTCAGCCCACCACAATCAGGTAATAAGGTAGTATTACACATAGCCTACCAAGAGGTACTCATAGTGGTTTCGCACACAGCCCACTAAATAATATACTTAACTATGGTATCGCACATAGCCTACCAAGTATCGTGGTTTCATACATAGCCCACTAAATAATATACTTAACTATGGTATCGCACACAACCCATAGTTGTTAAGTATTAAGGTGGTATCGCACTTAGCCCACCATCAAATATTATCACTACACATCCACATATCCACTTACTCATTCATTCATTCATGATATCTACCACATTCATTCCACTTGAACCACATAGGTTCTCAATCAATCTCATTCATTCTCATTCATGCTACACACTAGCTAGCATAAAGAACGTATAAGTATAACGCACTAATTACGCATAAACTTACCTCGGTACTTAAAAAGTATAGAGATGTGCAATTTAGTCCACCACCTTGCTCTTGCCTTGATTTTGATCCGGGCTTCATCTTTCTTGATCTAAAATGATAAATCAACTCATTCAATACACACATTGACTAAATTGACCATTATCTCATACTTTAGTAAAATTACCATTTTGCCCTTAAACTTTCTCATATTTACACTTTTGGCCCAAGGCTCGTAAAGTGATTTTCATTCAACTTTCTAGTTTTTCATGCTTAGCCAAATCATTTATTCAACTAAAGAAATCATCAAATCTCTCTAAATCATACATGTATGACCAAACTTAAAACTTTCACAAACAAGTCCCTACTTGTATTTTTTGTGGAAATCACTTAGCAAAAGATGTTTCTACTACATCAATCTTTCATATTCTTCCCTAAAACATCAAAATACATGTATGTCATACATGGGTACATTTTTGGACATCCATCCTAGCTCAATATATAGTTAAAAATAGCTTACTCATGCCATTGGGACTTCAAAAATACGAAGAATATTAAAAAAGGAGCTAGAATACACTTACTAGCTAGCTTGAAAAGTTGAAGAGCCCTAATAATGGATTCTCTCAATTTTCGGCAGCCTTGGGGAAGAAGATGAATGAAAATTCCATCATCTTTTTCCCATTTTAATCATTTAAATGACAGATGACCAAAATGCCCTTTTGTCAAACTTCCAAATTTTAACCCATTCATGCCCAATTTTGTCCAAAAATTAGAATTTGGGAAAAGTACTATTTAAGGACCTCTAATTGATTATCCAAAGCTATTTCACACAAATAGCTTCTAGAATCTCACATTTTGCAACTTTTGCATTTTAGTCCTTTTGGACAATTCAATTGCAATTTAACAAAATTGCTTCATGAAACTTTCACACTAACATGCAAACATGGCACAAACCTCAAAAATACATACATATCCTCAGATTTGTGGTCTCGCACCACTATTCTGACTAGGACCTAAATTGGGATGTTACATTTTCTCCACTACTTTCTTCTACTTTTGCTCTCCTCCATCCATTTGAATTACTTGACCAATTCTCCAACTCCCCTTGAAGAGTTTGATTCGAAATTTGCCTCCTCCCCTTTCAAGTCACAAAATAAAAGCCTCCAATAGCAATATGTAGGATTCAAACCCCCTCCCTCCTTGCCTTCCAAATGACGCCACAGCCACCTTGCCACATGCTAAACTTGTGGCTCCTAACTGCACACAAATTTATACAAGCCCTACAACTGCCAACCCTCTTCACTTTAGGGTCAAAAACCAAAATTTTTTGAGGCTCAAACTCAAACCCAGGTTTTCCTAGAACCCCCAAATACACTCAAATAACTAGTTGAGCAAGCACAACATAAAATTATGCAAAAATTACAACCCCTAATTTTTAGGACGTTACAACTCTACCCCCTTAAAGAAAATTTAGCCTCGAAATTTACCTAATCAAAAGAGGTGAGGGTGTTGCTGTCGTATTGCCTCCTCTGGCTCCCACGTGGCTTCCTCTAAATCGTGATTACGCCAGAGCACCTTGACTAACAGAGATTTTCTTCTTATCACTTTGACACCACGATCCAATATTTGCACCGGTTCTTCTTCAAAGGTCAGATCAGATCTAACCTCGATCTCCTCCACCAGTACTATATGAGAAGGATCAGAACAGTATCGCCTTAACATGGAAACATGGAATACATTATGTATACGACTTAACTTAGAAGGCAGTTCTAGCTGATAGGCAATCGATCCCACACAATTTACTATACGGTAAGGTCCGATAAATTTAGGGGTTATCTTGCCCTTTCGCCCAAATCTCAGAATCTTCTTCCACAATGAGACCTTTAAGAAGACATAATCTCCCACTGCAAACTCAATCTCTTTACGCTTCAAATCAGCATACAACTTTTGCCTATCAGATGCCTTTTTAACCGATTACGGATCAATTTCACTTTCTCCTCAGGTTCAGAGACTAGTTCTGGACCCAAAAGTCATCGCTCGCCCAATTCTGTCTAACACGTAGGGGTACGACACCTACGACCATATAATGCCTTATACAGTGCCATCTGAATACTGGAGTGGTAGCTTTTGTTGTAAGCAAATTTTGCTAATGGCAAATAGTCTTCCCAACTACCCTTGAAATAAATCACATAGCTTCTCAACATGTCTTCCAAAATCTGAATTACCCTCTCCAACTGACCATCGATCTGTGGATGAAATGCTGTACTGAAATCCAACATTGTACCCAAAGCTTCATGTAACACTCTCCAGAATCATGATGTGAATCTAGGGTCCCTATCCAAAATGATAGACACTGGTACCCCATGTAACCTCAAAACTTCTGCCATGTATAACTTGGCCAACTTCTGCAATGAGTAATCAGTGCGAATTGGTATGAAGTGGGAAGACATAGTCAGTCGATCAACAATAACCCATACCGAATCTTTCTTAGTAGGCATCAGGGGTAGCCCATTAACAAAATCCATGGTTACCCTCTCCCACTTCGAAAGTGGAATTTTAATAGGTTGCAGTAGTCCCGACGGCAGTTGATGCTCAGCCTTCACTTGCTTACAAAATTGGTAACCTCACGCTTAAGCCCTGGCCACTAGTATAGTTCACGTAAATCTCGGTATAACTTATTTCCACCAGATGCATAGCGTATGGGCTACAATACGCCTCCCGTAAAATAGACTGCCTTAACTCAAAATCCCTCGGTACACAGAATCTCCCACGGAAGCATAACATCCCTTAATATTCAGCCCAAAATTGCGGTCTCCTCTTTTTCACTAGTTGGAAACGAGGAATCAACGATTCATCCAGCAACTGCTTCTCTTTAATTTGACCAATCCAAGTCAGTTTTACCTGAAGCTCTGCTAATAGACTACCATCCTCAAATAGGCTGAGATGAGCAAACATTGCTCTTAGTTCAGATACAACCTTACGACTCAGTGCATCTGCGACCATGTTAGCTTTTCCTAGATGATACTCAATCGAGCAATCATAATCCTTAAGCAACTTTATCCATCTTTGTTGCCTAAGGTTCAACTCCTTCTGGGTAAGAATATACTTGAGACATTTATGGTTGGTATAAAAGATCGATTTCTTCTCGTACAAGTTGTGTCTCTAAATCTTTAATATGAATACCACCGTCGCTAAATGGGGTAATTTACCTCGTGCGGCCTAAGCTGACGTGACACATAAGCCACGAACTTACCCTCTTGCATCACAACACAACCCAAACCCATGTGCGATGCATCACAGTAGACGATGAATTTCTTTTCAGCCTCAGGGTGTATTAATACCGGGGCTTCAGTCAGAATCTTCTTCAGTTTCTCAAAACTCCTCTACATTTATCAGTCCAAAAAAATGGTACTCCCTTACGTAGTAACTTAGTTAGGGGTGCAGTAATTAGTGAAAACCCCTCAATGAATCATTTGTAATATCCAGCCAAACCCAAAAAACTTCGAATCTTAAATACCGACTTCGGTGGCTTCCAATCTAATACAGCCTCAACTTTTCATGAATCAAACCTAATCCCCTCGGTAGACATGACATGACCCAAAAATGTCACCTCTCGCAACCAAAACTCGCACTTGCTGAATTTGGCATAAAACTACCTTTCTCTCAATGTTTGCAGGACAACTCGGAGATGTGAATCATGCTCCTCCTTGGTTCTCGAATACACCAGAATATCATCTATAAACACCACCACGAACCGGTCTAAGTAGGTTTGGAAGACCCAGTTCATCATATCCATGAAAGCAACTGGTGCATTCAATAACCCAAATGGCATGACCAGACTTGTAATGTCCATAATGAGTTCTGAATGTTGTCTTGTACACATCTACCTCCCTAACCCTTAATTGATGGTACCCGATCTAAGATCTATCTTGAAGAAATCGCAGCTCCTCGCAGCTGATCAAACAGATCATCTATTCTTGCTAAAGGATACTTGTTCTTAATCATCAGTTTATTCAATTGACGATAATCTATGCACATACGCATTGACCTATCCTTCTTCTTCATGAACAATAGTGGTGCTCCCCAAGAAAGACACTTGGTCGGATGAATCCTCGATCAAGTAGCTCTTTGATTTGAGCCTTTAATTCTACCAGCTCCTTCGGTGCCGTCTTATAAGGGGCGATGGACACCAGAGCTGATCCCGATAGGAGCTCAATGTCGAATTTGACCTCACAGTTTGGTGGCAACCCCAGAAGCTCTTCAGGGAATACATTCAAAAACTCCTTTACAATTTTGACATTCTCAACAGACGGACCTTTAACATCCGATATGTTAACATAGGCTAAGAATGCCTCGCAACCTTTGCGAACCAATTTTTGGCCCTTAATGCTGAGATTACATTGAATAGATAATCCCTTCGCTTCCCTATCACAATCACCTCCTTATCCCCCGAAGTCCTTAATACCAAATGCTTAGCAGTGTAATCCAAACTCCTACTGTGCTCTACTAACCAATCCATGCCTAATATGAGATCGAACTCGCCAAACAGTAGTTCTATCAAATCCGCTGGAAAGACAACCCCTTGGACCTCTAGGGGCACATCTCTAAACAATTTATTTAATCTAACCGACTGCCCCAATGAACTAATCACCACATTTCTATATCAGTAAGTTAAAATTATACACCTAATGTTTTCGACACAGTACATGCAACATACGAGTGCATAGACCCAATGTCAATTAAAGCTGTAAATGGCACATCATGAATGAAGAACGTACCAGTTATGACGTCAGGTGCGTCGCCATCCTCTCGACGCCGGGCAGCATATGCCAATGCTGGCTGTCTCACCCCTGTGTACCACCAACTCTGCCCAGTGTTCCATGGCCTCGTCCCAAACCATTTCCCCTCTAGCTGGACCATGACCTCTCGATAGCTATTGACCATCTCTTCCTGACTGAACATAACCCTGACCCGCGGCTTGCATCTGACCAGGCCTCTGAGTACAGTCTTTAATCTGTGATCCTTAGATACATCTAAAACATGCTCCAGTTCTTCTCGAGTACTCATCCTGGTAAAATAACGCACACACAGTGCAAGGCTACGGTCTGACAGCAACAACAGGAACTCTAGCTAGACTGGCCCATCAAATCTAGGCCTCTTATTAGGCCCACCAGAAAAACTTGAGGGCCCAAAACCCCTCTTATTTCTGCCCCTTTCCTTCTCACATTTTTGACGCTCAGAACGTTTAACATCCTTGGAAATCTTTGCCTTCTCAACTAGAGTAGCAAAGTCTCTTTCCCTTTGTGGGGCTATCAGTACCTGCAACTCATCTCGAAGACCATCCTTGAAATGTACACAGCACTCGTACTCCATTGTGACTATACACCGAGCATACCGGCTCAATCGTAGAAACTGTGCCTCATACTCTGCTACAGACTTATTCCCCTAAACCAGACTCAAGAATTCCTTTCTCTGGGCATCCACATAACTCACCCCAACATATTTTCCTTGGAAGGTTACCTTAAAGAAGTCTCATGTCACACGGTCGGCCTGCGTGCCTTCCCTCACGGTAAGCCACCATTGTTATGCATCATCTCGCAGTAAAGACACTGCTTCTTTCAGCTTTTGCTCCACCGTGCAATCAAGGTCATCCATGATTTACTCTACTACCTCCAACCAATATTTTACTACATTCGGGGCTACACTAGAGATGCCCTTGAAGGATTCCTCCCCATTTGATCGGAGTCGCTTAGAAATTGACCCTCGAGCCACTGACCCAGATCGTACGCTAAGGTCCCTAAGCAATCACTTAGTGGAAAAGGAAGTGATCGAGCAATGACAACCAGGAGGTGGGCTTGGAAGCAGCCATCCTTTGAAGAAAGCGTAATAGCTCGTTCCAACAACCCTTTCTAGAACCCGTAGCATCGCTTGGGACAGAGCATCATCCCCACCGGCTCGATCATAAGACCCCGTTTTAATCACTGGTGACATCGGCACTTCTCTTTCAAGCATATGTCCTGATGCTGAGGACCCAGCCCTAGCAGCTCGGCCTCTACCACAGCCACGTGTACCCCTTCCACGACCTCTTGTGCTCATATCGATGTAGCATATTTTTTGATTAAAAAGTTTTATGAATTAGCTTATAGTTCATGTAATTATTAACACATATCTTATGAAAAGTAGTAATTAGGGTTATTCTTGCAGATTGCATCTACTATAGTTTCAGTCTCCTATAGTCTCAGTTTCTATAACAAAAGAGTTTCAGTATAATACTACTATCCCTAGTAGTTTCTTAGTATAGTCATATCAGTTATATAACAAAGTATAGAGTTAGGAAACTTCCAGATTTGGTGCCGGAGACTCGGGTGCCACACTTTTAGTAACACTATCACTACTCCCTAAACCAAAATTTAAACAGATTTGGAAAAAAATTTTCAAAACCCATTCCACAGCCGAGTTTTGCAACCTGGGCTCTAATAACACTAAATGTAACACCCTAAACCCGACCTAGACATTGTGACCGAATTTAACGTGCCACATCATGGTGATGTCTAAAAACTATAAGTTCATTGGAAAACCCTTTTACGGATCAAACTTTTTGCTCTTTAAAAATCTCGATTTGCGTTGCTTATTAACTAAACAAATTTGCTTAAAGTCCTTCCTTTACAAAAATATTACTATTTTTAAAACCTTGTTTATTGCAGAAGTTTGTTTAAAACCGTTGCAAAAATATGTTGTTTTGAAATCAGTGGGTATTGTTTAAAAACGCGCGTTTAATAAGCTAGTAGTTTGTAATTAAAAAGCACACCAAAGAAAAGTTACGAGAAAATCCCAATGGCCATATTACAAAAATTATTAACCCATGAATTAAAAATAAAATCAAATAAAGTCATTAAATTTAACTTTAAAGCATATCGAACGTGAGGCCACCTCCGAGTCCTTGCAGCTCTAAATCCTCTAAGGTTGGGGATTACCTGCACAGTTAAAGGAAGAAGGGTGAGTTACGAGAACTCAATGTGTAATCCCCTATTACAGTCACAGTTTAGGCCCAAGCCCATAAGGTATCAGTCCTGGCCTAAGCCCCAAAATCATGTCAATGCAAATAGAATGCAGCCCAACCCAATCCAACCATCACACCACCCGTACCAACCCTACACACCATGTGGGGACCAAGTCGACCCACCCATCCCTACACACCAAAAACGCAATGATTTGCTAATATCAACGCAAACAAAGTTGCGATAAAGATATCGTGGTCGAGCCACTAAAAGCAGTATATCGTGGTAGAGCTACTAAATCAGTATAACGTGGCATAACCATCAGTACAGTACTTCCTCCAAATACATAACCCAACCCAATGCAACATGTCGTGTCATATTAAATCAATGCATGCAGCATATCACCACCATAATCAATTAAACAGATTAGACATACATCACTAGATCTACCACTAGGGGTATAATGGTCATTTGATCGGTTGGGGTGTAAAACGATAATTTAACCCCAAGGGTATTCTAGTAGTTTCACCCAACGAGGGCATTTCAATAATTCCACCGTTTATGGGTATCTCAGTAACTTCACCCACCAAGGGTATTTTGGTAATTTTACCCGTTGAGGGTATTTCGATAATTTTACAAGCCGAAGGTATTTTGGTAATTTTTCTCGTCGAGGGTATTTCGATAATTTTCTCATCTATAGCCTTTTCAGAGGCCAACTATCGCCTCGAGCGACACAGGTTCCATTTTTGGTCAAAATGGTGCAATTGGGCTCAAAATCCAATTTTGGCCCAAATGGGCCCATACGCTCGTGTGGCCCAATCAACCCATTTTGGTCTTGATCTGCGGACTTCGCAGCCGTATCAATCATCCGATACTTACCACGAATTTTGCCTCTGTGGGCCTATTAACCCATTTGGCCCACTCAGCCCATTTTGGCTCAACAAGGCCCATTACAACCTCAGTTCCACGAGAGAGTTTGAGACACTCCCAACAGTCTATCACCAACACTATTGACTCGATTTAACTCTACGAGCACTCGGACACTCAAGAGCTCTCTATTTTGATACTCTGACTTTTTGGTATTTCAGCTTTTAGCCAATTCACAGAACATCATATAT
This sequence comes from Gossypium rotundifolium, assembly GCA_025506655.1. Taxonomy (NCBI): domain Eukaryota; kingdom Viridiplantae; phylum Streptophyta; class Magnoliopsida; order Malvales; family Malvaceae; genus Gossypium; species Gossypium rotundifolium. Next base: position 133,841,946 of record CP106722.1, read on the forward strand.
CAGAATAACAATGGTGTGAGATTACACACCTGTTATGGGTTGTAGGTTAAAGTTCCCAAAATTAAGCACCTATGAAAGCAACAGTTCCAAATAATTATCCTCAACCGTTGTTAAGAGATTTCCATAAAATTGAAATCGTTAAATCAATTTACACTACTTACCACTAAACAAGAAATCTCCTGCAAGGGAAGGATAATCAGCCCTAAACTTTGGCTAAGAATGATGAGTCCCTAGAACATTCAATGAAAGAGAAGGTGTTAGCGATAAATATCTCCACGGTAAAGGGGATGAAAGCCTTCTTGGCCATAGAAAAACATAATGAGACAGAAAGAACACCAACCCTAATTAGGCTATAGTCACACTTACCAACCACTTCTGAGATTCGAAGGCTGAATGAACAGAGAGGAGGACATGCTTAGACCCTAATAGATTCGACCTACAATAAAAGAGTCAAGGTTTAAGTGCTTTGACTTAAGCTTTGTAGGGAGAGGGAAAGAATAATAAGAGAAGAGAAAGTGTTGTATTCGACCAAAGAAAAACTGAAAAGAGAAAAGGGATTTAGCAGCACACGAGCAATAACTGCGAGATGATTTTACAAAGTAAGAAGAATAGTGTGAAGGGGAAAGAAAAGAAAGTGAAGGTAGAGGCTTAACAATTTGGCAATAAGCAAGAAGAAATAAAATGAATGAGAAAGAAAATATGGACAAAAGATGAATTTGACAGAGGTCAACAATGAAAAGAAACAACCCGAAACGTCCAAAAGTGGTAAAATGCTAATACTTCCCAAGAAAATTTAGAGAAAATTCAGAAATTCCCCTAACACAAACCGAATATGCACTTCCCAAAGTGACAAGCCTTTGGCCAAAATTCCATATTCAACTTCCCCACATTCGGCCAAATCTCCCTCACACATCCATCGCCTTGATTTTCTTCACTATTTTCTCCTACTATTGCTCTCTTCCATCCATTTTAATTACTTGACCAAGTCTCCTGTAACAGCCCGATTTTGACCCTAATCGGAATGGTGGTTTCGGGACCACAAATCCAAGTCAGAAAAAACTTTGAATATTATTTTTTGTGTTTATTATATTTGAAATTTCATGTGTGAAAGTTTTGTATGAGAATTTGATTGTTTGTATGCTTAATTTAATAATAGGACTTAATCGCGTAAAATAAAAATTTAGTGGTTATTTGTAAAAAGGGCCGAATAGTGATTGTTTTATTTATTTGGAGGTTTTAAGTGGTAAATTACCCATAATAGCTTGTAGTGGACGATGAAAGACAACCATTACATGTTATATTATTATTTTATAAAGGTTTATTAAATATTTATAATTTTGGTTAATAAAGTTTTATTATAAAAACATATTATAAGAAAAGAACAAAGCTATGGTTTTCTCACTTTTGCATGATCGAATAAAAAGAAAAGAAAGAAGAAATAAGAGCTCCTTAGGTTCGGCCATCTTTGGAGTTTGATTAAGGTTAGTAATTGAGTTCGATTTTTGATAATTTTTACGTTTTTAAGATCGTTACTTCGAACACTATTCAACCCATGTTAAAATTTTGTTAATAATGCATGTGTGATGTTTGGCCGTTTAAGAAGGCTTGTGATTTGTGAAGTTTGATGGATTTGTTTAAAAGATATGTTTTAAATTAACATGTTTTATATTGGAAATTTTGATAATTTTGAGTAATCAGGACTAAATTATGAAAATTATAAATTGAAGGGTCAAAATGTGAAATAAATAAATTGAATGGTCTTGTATGGGCGTGGGTCATATTTGGCCCTAAAGGAGTATGTCTAAATTTTGTATATTTTGTGTTTTATGCAATAAGGACTAAATTGTAAAAATTATAAATGTTAAGGGTAAAATTGTAATTACCCAATTATGTGTTTTTGGATTAAATTGAATGAGAAGAATGTTGAATGAATCCATTTTTAAAATGATTAGATCAAGAACAAAAATAAACGGGATTGGATCAAGGAAAAAGCTAAGTTGAACGAATAGCCGAAAAACCTAAACCTTCAATTTTCGAGGTAAGTTTTAAGCAATTGGATGAAATTAAATTTTAATATATATTTTATTTGTGTATGGATAATTGAATTAAGCATATTAAAATACATTTGCCGAATGTGAAATGGAATGGGATCAAATATTCATAAATTAGCCGAATGTAAAGTTGGTGTATATATAAATGTATAAGTGTTGGTTCATGGAGTAATGTGAGTATATGAATGAGTATAAAGGTAGCTAAATGTGAATATGAAATGAGAGAGATGTTTGCTTTGAATAGATGGATGCAAATATATATACATGTATATTAATTGTGCCGAATGAAATGGTATGACATAATGAAATTGAGTTGTTGTTGGATATTTGAATATTTGTGTATGTATGTATGAGAATGCAATTTTAAGTGTTCGCATAAATAAAGAAATGTTCAGATAAGAGGCACTATGTGTGCGAGCTTAAACACTGAGAACTGTGTGCACGAAATCAGTTGAATGGCACTATGTGTGCGAGCTTAAACACCGAGCAATGAGCACTGTGTGTACGAAATGGGTTGAATGGCACTATGTGTGCAAGCTTAAACACTGAGCATTGTGTGTACGAAATTGGTTGAATGGCACAATGTGTGCGAAAAATGAGTAATGGCACTAAGTGTGCGATACATTACTGGAAGATGGCACTATGTGTGCGAATTATCAAGTAATGGCACTAAGTGTGCGATATGTTACATGAGTTGCACTGTGTGTGTGCAGATTATCGAACCTCTCAAGGACATGAACCAATGAATGGATATAACCAAAAGAGACATGTAGGTAAGTGATGCATGGAAATTGAACGTGGTGCTAATGAGGTAAGTTGCTTTTGTATACAAAATTATGGAAATATGACAAATTCATTAACCTTTGAGCTTGTTTGAAATGAATATAGGGCTTGTGATCATTCGGTTTTGGAGATCTAATGAATATGATATTGTTGTATAGTAAAATGCTATATGTAATGCTTATACGAACCGATTAATGATCAAGTTGAATTGATTAAAATTGTATAATGATTTGTTGTATATATTTCCTTTTGCTTATAACTTACTAAGCTATATTAGCTTACTGTATGTGTGTTTATTTGACTATTGCATAGATCTTAAAGTCTAAGTGTGCAAATTTTAAAATACCTAGCACTAAGTGTGCAAAATCAGTCGTTATGCATTAAGTGTACGAAATCGAACAAGGAGCACTAAGTGTGCAATTAATTTTTATATCTTGGATTGAATTTTGGGTAAGTGGATATTATGAGATGATATTAATTGAAATCAAATAAGGGTGATAAATTAGTTTAGATGGAATGTATCAATTAATTTCATAGTTTAATTGATATGAGTTGACATGGAGTAATGCTTACAAAACCTCATTGATTTATACATGAATTTTATATATTGTATTCGGCCATGTGGAAGTTTATATAAAGAATTCATTTGATTAGTTTTAAATCTTGAATATGTGATTTATATGGGTTTGAAGTGCAAGTATAAGTTCGGTAAGTAAAATATGTATATGCATGTGAAACCTATTATCGAAGGTTTGGAAGTTCGACCTTTGGGATATGAAACGAGAAAGATTTCGAAAGGTGATATGAACTAAAGTCATGGTTATAAACCTTGGTTGTGAGTATCTTATTCTGACTTTGCTAGTGGAGTGTTATAATGCATTATTGTTGTGAAATTGTTTATAACTTACTAAGCTTTTGAAGCTTACTTTGTGTATTTTTCTTATGATTATAGAGTTTCAGAGACTTGCTCGGGTTGGAAGTCGAAGGAGATCTCATCACACTATCTAGTTTTCGCTTCGATAAGTAAATGCTTTAAGATTTGGTTATGTGGCATGTATAGACTAGTTATGATATGGTTGGTTTTGAATTTATATATATAGCCATGCGAAAATGGCTTGATTATGATGTTAATGGTTGTGTATTCAATCTTGTCTTAAGTTTAATTTGGAAGTATGTTTTATGGTAAATATGTTTGTAATGTGGTTATATGATTTTGCAATGAAACAGTTTTTGGTTAGTAGTAGTGACGTGATTTTGAAAAATCACAAAAATAGGAAAAATGGAATTAGAAAGTTAATAGGATATAGAATTAAAGCTTATTGTGTCTATTTTTATATGAAAGAAACAAAGTAGGAAAAGAAATTTTATATTATGAGATATTTAAATTTTAGTGATATTGGTTCTGAATGACTTTGTAATCTCCTATTCTGTCTTGGAAAAATTATTAAAATTGGAAAAAATAATTATGGGGCATAGTTTATATTCTTAGAACCCTCAATGTGTCTATTTTTTATTGGAATAAACAAGAACATTAATTGAATTCTGTACAATGTGATAACTGAGTTTTTGTAAGGATAGGTCAGAACCATCAAATAATGAAATAGGGGAAATTTTAATGAATAAAATGTACTAATTGGCAACATGAAAAATTCTGGAAAAATTACAGTAAGAATATATATGAGTCTAGTTTCAAGGAAAATTTATGGATAAAAATTTCAAGTTTCTTAACTCAAGTTATAGTCAATTTAGTCAACATGACGCAGATGGACAGATTCAATTTTTATGCTTCGAATTAATAGTTAAGTTTAGTAATGCCTCATGCTCGACTCGACAACGGTCTCGGGTAAGGGGTGTTACATCTAAAACTCCCATTGGAGATTTTGATCTGAACTCTACCTCCTCCCCTCTCAAGTCATAAAATAAAAGCCTCCAATAGCAATCTGTAGGATTTGAACCCCCTCCCTCCTTGCCATCCTAATGATGCCACAACCACCTTGCCACATGCTCAACTTGTGACTCCTAATTGCACACAAATATATACAAGCCCTACAACTGCAACCCTCTTCACTTTAGGGTCAAAAACCAAAATTTTTTCAAGGCTCAAACTTGAACCCAGGCCTTCTTAGAACCCCCAAATACACTCAAATAACCAACTGAGCAAGCACAACATGAAATTATGCAAAAATTACAACCCCTAATTTTTAGGACGTTACATATAGGATAAGGTTAGACTGATTCGGGATCGACTAAAAGCGACTTCTGACAGATAGAAATCTTATGTGGACCTGAAGCAGCGTGAGATTGAGTATTCTTGTAACATCCTTAAAATAGGGGTTCTGCATTTTGCTTGTGTTGTATGTGATGGAATTGATTATAATGTTCACTTAACATGTTTTGGGGTCTAGTTATAACCCTAAGTTAGCCTGAGTTAGGGCTGAGAATTTTATTTTGGCATTTAAAATAGTGAAGCTAAGGGAAGAGAGGGGTTAAGAGAATTTTTTGGAAGGTTGACACAAGAAATTAATGGGTAAAGTGGCAAAGAGGCGCCACTAGGGTGTCAGAGGAGTGACGCCACATGCAGAGGGGGAGTGCCTGTGTTCGAGCTGCAGGAATTGCACTCCTGCTTATCCTTTTTCATGCCACACACAAGGAGAGGAGTGCTCAGGTGGGACTCTCTTGATGGATGAAGATTAAGTTATCAGATCTTAAAAGGATGTAGATGAGGGAGGAAATCTAGGAGTTTGAATTACTTCAAACTCATTGGAAGAGAATTGGCCGAAGGGTGGACTTTGGGGCAAGGGGTGCCATCGGTTTTGGGGAGTCTTTGGGGTGGCCGAATGTGCCTAGGTTGATAATTAAAATCGGCAAGGTTTGGTAGGTTTTGTTTAGTGTCAAACCGAAACCTCAATTGCACCCCTCCCAATCTCTCTTTTCTCTTTTCTCTTCTTGTTGTTTAAAGCTGAAATCTTCATCTCCCTCATCTCTTTCTCTTTTCTTCTTGCAACCTTGAAGCCAAAACCACCATAACCAAACCCTTACACTTATCTTGTTTTCCTCTTCTCTCAAACTCATTGCCGAATCTTCTTTTCTCTTCACCATCTTTCCCGAATTAAACCACCACTCAAGTCGAACCTTGATCCCATCTTTCCCATCTTTTCTATTTTGTTTCGAAAGCCAAAAAGTTGTTGTTTGTCTTTCGATTTCAACAAGAACCTTGGCCGAATACTTGGCTCACAATCTTTCTTTCCCTTGCATTTTTCTCTTCACCATTCTAAGTGCTGAAATCAAGGTTTCTTTTTGGGCAAAGCCGAATCTATCATTAGGGTAAGGGTGCGGCAACTCTTTCTTCTTTCGGGATTATGTTATGGCCGAATGGCCTTTAGTTCTCTAATGAAGTGATAAAACCGATTGTAGGGAAGGCTATTGCCGAATTTAGGAACCTTCAGGATTTGGTGGTCAATCTAGGTAAGCGTATTAATATCTTAAGAATCTATTCCTTAATTGATCAAAAGCCGAAGGCTAACCTTTGTGTGTGCTAGTGTGGCCGACTACGAGGAGGATTTAGTGTGGGATTTCGGGATTTGGTAGGAGACCAAATCGGTACTAAGGTGAGGAAATAACTTTGTGTGATTCATCCTTCGGGATTTGTAAATAAGCCGAATGGCTTTAGATCTAAAAGTGGTATTGGCCAAATGTAGGTGCTGTAAGGACATACGTTTCAGGATTTCGTAGAAAAGCATAGATTCGGGATTTTACGAATAGTCAGGTGTGTGAAACTCTTACACACTTTATTTGTTGGCATTGCTTGATATTTTACAGTTAACTATTGCGATAGTGTTTTGCCTTGTGAGCATGAGCATGGATTCCGGGTAAGTCGCTTTTGACTTTAAATGTGTTATATGAAAGACATGATGGTTAAGATGCTATGCCATGACTTATATGCATGATTTATGATAATATGTTAAACATGTTATGAGCATGTTGATAATGGGATTGAAGAGAGGAGGGGGAATATTCTCTATGGACTGTCACCAGTGGTTTTGACCACAAGATGGGTTGGCCCCATCAGTTTAATTGTGACTTCGGTCACCAGTGGTTTTGACCACACCGTTGATATAAATTGTGACTAAGTCCCAGTGGTTTGGTACCACCAGTGGTTTTGACCACATATTGACATTTGTGACCTATGGTCATCAGTGGTTTTGACCACACGATGGGTTGGCCCCATCACTTGATTTGTGACTCGGTCACGAGTGGTTTTGACCACAGTGGTTTTGACCACGGGGGTAGTTAAAGGAGTATGGATGGCTAGTTTTGGGTTGCATGTTTTGCATGTCTTACTAATATTTTGTGTATGAGTTTGCACTTACGGGTTGGGGATTTATACACCGAGTCTTGGTGACTCACCCTTCCCATATCATTTTGCGAGATGAGTAGATCATGGAGATGGAGCCAGGAGAGGACTCGAGGCGACCATGCTTGTTCCTTGGTTTTGAAATTTTACTTAGCGAGTTTAAGTTTATTATTTACGAAATTTTGGTTTGGGTTGTAATAAGGCCGCTAGTTATTATTTTGGATGTTTAAGTAGTTGTTTTACTTTACTTCTACTATATTACTAATGAAATTATAAATTGTTTAAATAACTTCGGTTAAAAGTGACGTTTTCAAAATGGGAAATTTTACGAGTTTTCAAGGATGTTGCCATCGGTAGCAAAATTCACCAAGTTAACAATAACTCGATGGTTCTAATAATAAAAAAATGATCAAATGTTTTCAAAGGTTTCGACTCAACCATGTTTTAAAAAAAAACAATTCCACCTGAGTTTTTAAACACCGTTTTATAATCTCAGCAAATTTTCAAATTTCTATCAGATAATCAAAATCTTTCAAAACATTTTTACTATGTGACATATCAGATCCGGTCAAGGCTCATGGGCGGAGTTTGGGGTGTTACATTTTGGTATCGAGCCCGACTCAAAACTTCGGCTTTGGGGCCCAGGCCCAAAATGTTTTGGTAGGCCTCTGTGGAATATTATGAAAATGGTTTTAGTTTGAACAGCATGGCATCGAGTCTCCGACACAATCCGCCCAGGTAAGTACTTCTAACTATTGTGTGAATTATTATCTGTAGAGGGGTGGAAATGGAACGTAGATAGTATGATAAGTATTTGAACCCTAGGACTAGTTTACCCCAACAATCACATAAGACTTTAAATGCCTAATTCAATAAACCTATGACTAAGTCGCCGGGTTAGGGTATGGTAACCCTTGTGCGCATGTCTAGGATTGGATCCGGAAGAGCCTGGTACTTAAGCAGTCCTAGTGACTCACCTCCTCTTCGCAGGAATCCTACCTGGTGCGTAGCTTCGGTTCACTCTAACCATGAGGACTTATTCATAGGCTAAACCCAATAACTAAAACCCGAAAGGGAACTAGCCGCATTGTTGTAAAAACCCTAGTTTTAAAACTCATAAAATTACCTTTTTTAACTTGTGAGAACTATTTTACAAAATTTTCTGAAAAATGTTCGATTTATGGAATTATAAAAATACCCCTAGTGGTAAAATTACAAAAAAAAAGCCCTTGGTTTATGAAGTTCCCAAAATACCCAAAGTTCTAATCAAAATTTTCATTACTTTATAAAATGTCCAAAAACCTCAATTTGCAAAATATCAAAAATGTCATGATTTTGGAAAATTACGAAATTGCCCCTAACCTACAAAATTACCAAAATGACCCTGATTTTAAAAATTTTTGCAATGCTATCAATTTGGAAAACAAATTCTCAAAAGAACCCTCAAGTTTTACAAATATTGAAATACCCTGGATTTATTAGGATTTATAAAATTTACCCGGGTAAATTATCAAAATGCCCCAGAATTTCAAAATCCCCGAAATACCCTGGAATTTTAGAATTACCAAAATACCCTTATTGACAAAATCACCAAGGATCTTTATTTTGACAAATTACAAAAATACCCCTATAGGACAAATGACGAAAATACCCCTGAAATAGGAACGAACAGCAATGTCCGAAGAGTGAATGTGTATGGGAGATACTAAGGAATGGATGTGCTTTTCTGTGAATTAGGATAGAAAACTTGAAACTTTGAATGATCGAAAAATCCTATTAAGCTCTCTTCATAAAATTTCTTCGCGGATAACCAGTGAACAAGTACTAATCCATAAAAGTTCTTAATCAGATTAAAGCGCAATCGTTGGAAATGAGTTCTAGGGGACGTGGCCGTCGTGGACGCGGTAGGGGAAGAATAACCGTGTCAGAACCCGTTAGGTCGGGTCAAGGGTCTGATAATGAGATACCACCGCCACCACCACCCCCAACTTTTGGTGTTGAGCAACAGGATCGACGGGGTGAGGCGATGCTCGCAGCCGTCTTGCAAGTTCTTGAGATGGTGGCTGGAGCAGGTGGAGGTATGGGAGCTCAAAAATCTATACCCGAGTGACTCCGAGCCAATGGAGCTGAGGTGTTTCGGGGTGTATCAGGTGTGGCACCCAGCACGGCGGAGTATTGGTTGGACTCAACTGAGAGGATCATGGATGACCTAGATTTTTCAGCTGAGGAAAAGCTGAAGGGTATAATCTCTTTACTTCGGGATGAGTTATACCAGTGGTGGCTCACCGTAAGGGATGGAGCGATGGCGGAGGATCTCACATGGGAATTCTTTAAGGTAGCCTACCAAAAGAAATACATAGGAACTAGCTACGTGGATACGCAGCAGAAGGCTTTCTTGAACCTGGTTTAGGGTAATAAGACGGTGGCAGAGTATAAGGCTGAATTTCTTCGGTTGAGTAGGTATGCTCGTGGTATTGTGGGTACCGAGCATGAACGCTGTGTCAGATTCGAGGATGGGCTGAGAGATGAGCTAAGGATGATGATAGCTCCACAACAGGAACGGGAGTTCACTGTCCTAGTGGAGAAGGCTAAGGTTGTTGAAGGGATAAGACAATCTGTTAGGCAGAATCAGAATAGGAGTTGGAATAAGAGGAGCTTCGGATCTTCGAGGTTTTTTGGTAATCAGCAGAAGAGGACGAGGTATGGTGGGTCAAATCAAGCTGCTAGGCCTGCTGCTGCTGCTAATCCTCAATGGCCGCCACGGTGTGCTCGGTGTGGGAAGTCTCACACGGAGAGTGTTGGAGTGGTAATCGGGGATGCTTCGAATGTGGATCCATGGAACATCGAGTTAGGGATTGTCTGAAAAAGGCAGCTAGGCTAAGGTCTGAGGGTCAAGAACGTGCACTGAATAGGAGGGGTAACCAACAGCCGCCGAGAGGTCATGGTGCAGTAAGAGGAGGGAATAGTGCTGGCAGGGGTCGTGGGGCACTGAGGGGAGGTACCGGTGGTACTGAGGCTAGGCAACCTGGTTTGGTCTATACCGCTAAGGTGTCAGGAGGAGGGCGATGCACCGGACGTCATAACTGGTATGTTTTTGATCTTTGGAGTACCTTATAGCACCTTAATTGATATTGGCTCAACTCACTCATATGTTGCTAGTAGCATAGTGAAAACTTTGAACTTAGACTTTGAGCTTACTTTTAGGAAGATGACTGTGTTAAGCCCTCTAGGTCACTCTGTAGAAGTAAGTAAACTCTATAGGGATGTACCCCTAGAACTCCAAGGGGTCGTGTTCTTGGCTGACTTGATGGAACTACCGTTTTGGGAGTTTGATCTGATCCTCGAGATGGATTGGCTAGTAAAGTATCAGGCTAGCCTGGATTATGCAGCTAAGCGCATGGTATTAAAGACCATGGAAGGAGATGAGGTGGTGATGATAGGTAGAAGGAGAGATTACCTATCAAATATGGTTTCTACATTGAAGGTGGAAAAGATGGTTAGGAAAGGTTGTGAAGCATATGTAGTGCATGTTTGTGCTTTGGAAGCTAAGGATGCAGCTGTGAGGGATGTTCGGACTATAAGGGAATATGTTGATGTGTTTCCAAAGGAACTCCCGAGTCTACCTCCGGATCGAGAGGTTAAGTTTGGTATAGATTTGTTACCCGAAACCGCGCCAGTATCTATAGCTCCGTATCGGATGTCGCCGAAAGAATTAGTAGAGTTGAAGGCTCAGATCCAGGAATTGTTGGATAGAGGGTTCATCCGACCGAGTGTATCACCTTGGGGAGCTCCAGTTCTTTTTGTCAAGAAGAAGGATGGAACAATGAGAATGTGCATAGACTATCGACAGCTGAACAAGCTGACAATAAAGAACAGGTATCCTTTGCCCAGTATTGATGATTTGTTCGATCAACTCAAGGGAGCATCGATTTTCTCTAAGATCAACCTTAGGTCAGGGTACCATCAGCTTAAGGTGAAGGAGGCTGATATCCATAAGACGGCATTCCGTACTCGGTATGAGCACTACGAGTTTCTGGTAATACCTTTTGGTTTGACAAATGCACCAGCCACGTTTATGGACATGATGAACCGGGTTTTCCAACCCTACTTGGATCGGTTCGTCGTAGTGTTTATAGACGACATTTTGGTGTACTCAAAGTCAGAAGAGGAGCATTATGCACATCTTCATATGGTTCTGCAAGTTCTAAGGGAGAAATAGTTGTACGCCAAATTCAGTAAGTGTGAGTTTTGGCTTAAGGAGATGACTTTCCTTGGGCATGTTGTTTCAGCTGAGGGAATCAGGGTGGATCCCCGCAAGATTGAGGCAGTATTGGAGTGGAAACCACCAAAGTCAGTTACGAAAATTCAGAGTTTTCTGGGATTGGTAGGATATTACAAGAGATTCGTGGAAAATTTCTCCTTAATCGCAGCACTGTTGACTAAGTTACTGAAAAAAGGAGTTTCGTTTGTGTGGTCTGAGAAGTAGCAAAAGAGTTTCGACAAGTTGAAGAAGATTTTGACTGAAGCACCAGTCTTGATTCACTGAGGAGGGAAAGAATTCACTTGATTGTTCATCACATTGGTTTAGGGTGTGTGATGCAAGGAAGGTGGTCGCTTATGCATCCGTATTGAGGCCTGAAGGCAACATCGACACATGATTTGGAATTAGCTCTTGTGGTTTTTGCCTTGAAGATTTAATGCAAGAAGGGAAGGTGGTCGCTATGCATCACACGGCAGCTTGAGGCCTCACGAAGGTAACTATTTGACACATGATTTGGAATTGGCTACCGTGGTTTTTGCCTTGAAGATTTCAAGTACCTCTTGACTCAAAAAGATTTAAATCGAGGCGCCGGAGGTGGATTCGATTCTTTGAAGGACTACGATTGCTCAATCGAATACCATCCGGGTAAGGCTAATGTGGTAGCTGATGCATTGAGCCGTAAGGTGGTAGCGGATTTGCGAGCAATGTTTGCTCACCTAAGTCTCTATAAGGATGGGAGCCTTCTGGCAGAATTACAAGTAAAGCCATCTTGGATTGATGTGGTTAAAGAAAGGTAGATGACCGACGAAGTTCTGAGTACTCGGAGGTTGCAAGTACAAAGTGGTGAGGCAGGAGAGTTCAGTGCGGGTAGCAATGGAGTATTGTATTTTTAGGGGAGAGTATGCATGCCTAAGGATGATGATTTGAGGCAGCGGATCCTTCAAAAAGCTCATAGCAGCCCGTACGCTATGCATCCGGGAGACAGCAAGGTGTATCGGGATTTAAGGGAGCAATTTTGGTGGCCGGATCTTAAGCGGGAAGTAACCGATTTAGTGGGAAAGTGTCTGACATGCCAGCAAGTTAAGGCTGAGCATCAATTGCCATCAGGGCTGTTACAGCCTGTAAAGATCCCACAGTGGAAGTAGGAGGGGATTACTATGGATTTCGTAAGTGGGCTTCCCCTTACGCCCAGTAAGAAAGATTCAGTATAGGTGATAGTGGACCGGATAACTAAGTCGACCCATTTCATACTGGTAAGGGTGGACTACTCGCTTCAAAGGTTAGCCAAGCTGTATATAGCTGAGATAGTGCGGTTGCATGGAGTACCTGTGTCCATTATCTCAGATAGAGATCCCCGGTTCACGTCGAGATTCTGGAAGGCCTTACATCAAGTGTTGGGCACGAAGTTGAATTTTAGCACGGCTTTTCATCCGCAGTCTGATGGACAATCTGAGAGGGTAATCCAAGTGTTGGAAGATATGTTAAGGGGCTGTGTTTTGGATTTCGTGGTAGCTAGGAGGAGTACCTACCTTTGGTAGAATTCGCTTATAACAATAGTTATCAAGCGAGTATTCAGATGGCACCGTATGAGGCACTGTATGGTCGAAAATGTCGTACTCCTACATGTTGGATAGAGCTGGGTGAACATCGGATGTTGGGTCCGGAGTTAGTGGCGGAGACAAAGGATAAGGTTAGGGTAATTCGGGCTCATCTTAAAGAGGCGTCGGACAGGCAGAAATCTTACGCCGATCTTAAGCGCAGGGATGTGGAGTATGCAGTGGGTGATAAGGTCTTCTTGAAGGTATCACCTTGGAAGAAGGTGCTGAGGTTTGGCCGAAAGGGCAAGCTAAGCCCTAGGTTCATCGGGCCGTACACAGTGTTGAAACGTGTTGGACCGATAGCTTACCAACTTGAGTTACCGGCAGAATTGAGCCAGATCCATGACGTCTTCCATGTTTCAATGCTGAGGCGCTATCGATCAGATCCATCACATGTAGTGCCGGTTGCGAAAATTGAAGTGAACTCAGACTTGTCTTTCGAGGAGGAGCCCTGATTTTGGATCGAGATGTCAAGGTTTTGGATCGACTTTGGTAAAAGTGTCGTAACCATGGTATTCAAGATGATGTGGCAAAGCAATACCTTCAAGGAAGTCGAAATTATTTTGGGGAGTAACATCCTTAAAATGGGGTTGCATTTTGCTTGTGTTGTATGTGATGGAATTGATTATAATGTTCCTTAACAGGTTAGTTATAATAAGTTTAAATTTTATTTTGGCATTTAAAATAGTGAAGCTAAGGGAAGAGAGGGTTAAGGAATTTTTTGGAAGGTTGACACAAGAAATTAATGGGTAAAGTGGCAAAGAGGCGCCACTAGTGTCAAATCGAAACCTCATCCTTTTGCCACACCCTCCTCTTGATGGATGAGGATTAAGTTATCAAATCTAAAAGGATGTAGATAAGGGAGGAAATCTAGGAGTTTGAATTACTTCAAACTCATTGGAAGAGAGTTTCAAGGGTGGACTTCATTGATTTTGTTTAAATGTGCCTAGGTTGATAATTAAAATCAAGGTTTGGTAGGTTTTGTTTAGTGTCGAAATCAATTGCACCCTCATCTCTCTCTTTTTCTTCTTGTTGTTTTCAAATTGCAACTTTTTTTCTTGAAGCCAAAACCACCATAACTAAGCCCTTACACTCATCTTGTTTTTCTCTTCTCTCAAACTCATTGTCGAATCTTCTTTTCTCTTCACCATCTTTCTCGAATCAAACCACCACTCAAGCTGAACCTTGATCCCATCTTTCCCATCTTTTCTATTTTGTTTCGAAAGCCAAAAAGTTATTGTTTGTCTTTCGGTTTTAATAAGAACCTTGGCCGAATACTTGGCTCACAATCTTTCTTTCCCTTGCTTTTTTCTCTTGACCATTCTAAGTGCCAAAATCAAGGTTTCTTTTTGGGGCAAAGTCGAATCTATCATTAGGGTAAGGGTGCGGCAACTCTTTCTTCTTTCGGGATTTATGTTATGGCCAAATGGCCTTTAGTTCTCTAATGAAGTGATAAAACCGATTGTAGGGAAGGCTATTGCCGAATTCAGGAACCTTCGGGATTTGTTGGTCAATCTAGGTAAGCGTATTAATATCTTAAGAATCTATTCCTTAATTGATCAAAAGCCAAAGGCTAACCTTTGTGTGTGCTAGTGTGGCCGACTACGAGGAGGATTCAGTGTGGGATTTTGAGATTTGGTAGGAAACCAAATCGGCACTAAGGTGAGGAAATGACTTTGTGCTATTCATCCTTCGGGATTTGTAAATAAGCCGAATGGCTTTAGATCTAAAAGTGGTATTGGCCGAATGTAGGTGCTGTAAGGACATACGTTTCGGGATTTCATAAAAAAGCATAGATTCGGGATTTTGCGAATAGTCAGGTGTGTGAAACTCTTACACACTTTATTTGTTGGCATTGCTTAATATTTTACAGTTAACTATTGCGATAGTGTTTTGCCTTGTGAGCATGAGCATGGATTCCGGTAAGTCGCTTTTGACTTTAAATGTGTTATATGAAAGACATGATGGTTAAGATGCTATGCCATGACTTATATGCATGATTTATGATAATATGTTAAACATGTTATGAGCATGTTGATAATGGGATTGAAGAGAGGAGGGGGAATATTCTCTATGGACTGTCACCAGTGGTTTTGACCACAAGATGGGTTGGCCCCATCGGTTTAATTGTGACTTCGGTCACCAGCGGTTTTGACCACACAGTTGATATAAATTGTGACTAAGTCCCAGTGGTTTGGTACCACTAGTGGTTTTGACCACATATTGACATTTGTGACCTATGGTCATCAGTGGTTTTGACCACACGATGGGTTGGCCCCATCACTTGATTTGTGACTCACCGGTGGTTTTGACCACCAAAGTGGTTTTGACCACACGGGGTAGTTAAAGGAGTATGGATGGCTAGTTTTGGGTTGCATGTTTTGCATGTCTTACTAATATTTTGTGTATGAGTTTGCACTTCCGGGTTGGGGATTTATACACTGAGTCTTGGTGACTCACCCCTTACCATATCATTTTGCAGATGAGTAGATCGCGGAGATGGAGCTGGAGAGGACTCGAGGCGGCCATGCTTGTTCCTTGGTTTTGAAATTTTACTTAGCACAGTTTAAGTTTATTATTTACGAAATTTTGGTTTGGGTTGTAATAAGGCCGCTAGTTATTATTTTGGATGTTTAAGTAGTTGTTTTACTTTACTTCTACTATATTACTAATGAAATTATAAATTGTTTAAATAACTCGGTTAAAAGTGACGTTTTCAAAATGGGAAATTTTTACGAGTTTTCAAGGATGTTGCCATCGGGTAGCAAAATTCACCAAGTTAACAATAACTCTGATGGTTCTAATAATAAAAAAAATGATCAAATGTTTTCAAAGGTTTCAACCCAACCATGTTTTAAAAAAAAAACAATTCCACCTAAGTTTTTAGACACCGTTTTATAATCTCAGAAAATTTTCAGATTTCTATCAGATAATCAAAATCTTTCAAAACGTTTTTACTCTGTGACATACCAGATCCAATCAAGGCTCATGGGCCGGGTTTGGGGTGTTACAATTCTGTGGGGGACTTGTATTCCTTAAGGTCTCACCATGGAGAAGGTACTGAGGTTTGGTCGTAAGGGCAAGTTGAGCCCTAGGTTTATTAGACCTCACGTATTTTGAAGCGAGTGGGACCAGTCGCTTATCAGTTGGTGCTACCTCCAGAGTTGGGTCGTATCCATGATGTGTTCCACATCTTGATGTTGAGGTGCTACCGCTCTAATCCTACTCACATCGTTTCTGTTGAGGAGATTGAGGTTAGGCCAGACTTGACCTTAGAGGAGGAGTCGATTTAGATTTTGGATCGAGATGTAAAAGTACTGAGGAGGAAATCTATTCCACTAGTTAAGGTTCTTTGGCGTAATCGTAGCACTAAGGATGCTACGTGGGAGCTTGAGGACACGATGCGTCAGCAATATCCTTATCTGTTCTGACTAGGTAAATTTCGAGGATGAAATTTTCTTTTAGGGGGTAGAATTGTAACGCCCCAAAATTTTAATTTTTGATTTCGTGTATGTGTGACACAGAATGTCTATCTGCTTTAATGGTTATGTACTCTGGGTGTGTGTGAGAGATCCCAAGTTCAAGCCTTACTTGTGCAAATTTTGGTATTTTTATAAATAAAGCCTTAACCTTGTGCAAAGGGCTTAAGTTTAAATGTTGGGTAAATTACATCAGAATGGGCCTGCTGGTCTGATGGTTAAGTGGTGTGTTATTATGGTGGAGGTCTTGTGTTCAAATCCCTGTGCAGACAAAGGTATTAGTTTTTTTGCTCAAATTTTAGGATAGAGTTGTGTAATAGGGGGATTCTGAGTAGTGGATGTGAAGTGGGAATTAGGGGAGAAGATTAAGGGATTTTGGGGGTTATCGAGATTTTATTTTATTTTATTCCCATAACCAAATTTTGGCTCCCTTTTCCAAAAAAAAAAACATTTCTACCGTCTATTCTTCTCCCTCTCTTCTTGCCGAAATTCTCTGAGTTTTTCCATCTTTCTCTTCTTCTTGATTTTTACCTAATCCATTTATTTTCCTTCGTTTTCACACACAGTTAGTGCTCGCTTAGTTTTAGTAAGTGCTTCTCTTCGTTTCTGTCATGAAACTCTTAGCAACTGAAGTGGTAATGTTTTTTCTCTGCTATTTGGGCGTAGGGGGAGACTCGGACTGGTGAATTCAGTGTTCTCGTCTTAACAATAGTTAAATGGATGGCTATCGTTGGCGGTAATTTGGGTTTATGTTCGTTCTTGGTGGTCAATTCGCTTGTAAATCCATTAAATTGATGTTGAGTATCTTGATTTTAGGCCTTGAAGTGCTCAAGAGTGATTAGGCATCAAAACGATACCAGGTGTGTACCTAAAACACAGAAAATGGTGTTCAGCAAAAAGTCAAAATTGCTTGCTGTCAAGAAATAAGAGAAATAAGAGAAAATGATTCAAGAAATTGTAGAGAAAGGAAATAAGGGTGTAAAAAACTAGGAAATCAACATTTTGCACTAAAATAGTTTTGGACAGCAGTAGTAGTCTAACTTTGAAAATTCATCAAAAATACTATAAATTGAGTTAGAAGTTGAATAAAATATGAATATAAATTTTATTGAGTCTAGTCTTTCATGGAAGAAACAGTGTAAGCAGTGGAATTCTAAATCATGTGTTATAATAAATTTTGTGAGACAAGGTCAGAATGATTTCGAGTTCTCCTGTTTTGAATTTGGAAAATCATAAAAAATTGTAAAACATTAATTAGGGGCTTAGATTTATTTGTTTAAATCCTTAATGAGTATATTTTCAAGAGAAACAAATAGAAACATCATCTAAATTCTGTACTAAGAGATAAATAATTTTAGTAAGAAAAGGTTGAAGGTGCTAAACGCAGAATAAGGATAATAAGGATAACTTTAAAGATTTTATTGTACTTATTTGATAAACTATAAATTTTGAAAATTTTATGGTAGAAAGTTATTTGAGTCTAGTTTCAAAAACATCAAACAGATATTAATTTGGAATTCTGTAGCTCAAGATATAAATAATTTAGTGATAATGACTTAAGTAGACAACTTTGAATGAACATATAAGTAAAGAGTGAAAACATATATGTGTATTGAGCTAGCATGAGTTACTTTAAAAATGGATCACAAGGCCAAGGCCAATTTAGGCCGAGTGGGCCACATGGGCGTGTGGGTCCACACGGGCAGATCACATGGGCATGTGGGCCCATTTATACAGAAATGTTTTTAAGGTTGCACGGGTCGCCCAAGTCGACTGTGAACCTACTGTAGGGTCGGTAAGCACCACTTAGACCCCTAAATGTGTGAAATTGATTGAATGATATCTATACTGAGCATGTTAATATCTGAACTGAATATATGTACTGAAATTGCATAATAGCATATCATCCATTGTATGTTGCATTGTATTGGGTTGGGGGTTGTTATTCGGAGGGAGTGTACTGAAAGGCTTTAAGCATAACACCCCTTACCCGTGTCTAACGCCGGGACAAGATACGAAGCATTACCGAACTTAACTTGGTTAAAAATACATTATTGGGCTATAAAATTTCTTTTCAAACTTAAAAATTTTCATTCATATTCATAATGTCGTAACCATTTTTTTGATAAAAT
This sequence comes from Gossypium rotundifolium, assembly GCA_025506655.1. NCBI lineage: Eukaryota > Viridiplantae > Streptophyta > Magnoliopsida > Malvales > Malvaceae > Gossypium > Gossypium rotundifolium. The sequence goes on from CP106722.1 coordinate 133,860,604, forward strand.
AGGAAACGACGTGGTCGACTCAAGTTTTGAAAATGAAAAAGAAGGGAGTCGCCACCAATCTTTTTTCGATGAGGTGTGATCGGGTCACCTCGTAAAATAGTTGTTTTTAATAAACAGTTTGATTTATCAAAACAACGATTTTGGTCTACGAAATCCAGAAAACGAGTTCGGGAGTCGATTACGCATGAGGAAGGGTTAGCACCCTCGATACGCCCAAAATTGGTACCAAATTGATTGATCGATGTCCTAATAGTGAAAACTTTGAAATGATTCGAAAATAGATACTTTTTATTTCTAAAACTTGAAGGGATCAGAAGGGACGTTAAGACTCTCTTATTTTTGTAGAGATAAAGCATTATGTCCAGTAAGTTAGGGCGCAATACTTTAGACTTCTAAAACTAAGCTCGCCTTTTAAAACTTAGTTTTATATTTGAAGAGGATCTCCCGTCATTTGTCAAACGAGAAAACAGAACCCAGTAAGTTAGGGCTTGATTTCTCGAGAATCCAAATTAGGAATATTGCCTCTATTTTAGAAGAAAGAAAAGAAACTTATCTCGAAATATCTAGATGTCGAGTCCAGTAAGTTAGGGCGCGACATTTCAAATTTTCGAGATTAAGTGTTTTGCTTAAAATTTGAATTGCGATTTTAAAAGGGACATTCCGTTGTTTAACTTAAACGAGAAAAATCAGAACCTAGTAAGTTAAGGCTTGATCCACTCAAATTGCTAATATAGAATGTTGATTTTAAACTTGAATTTGCGATTTTTGAAAGGGATATCCCGCTGTTTAACTTAAATGAGAAAATCAAAACCTAGTAAGTTAGGGCTCGATTCACTTGAATTGCCAATACGGAATATCGATTGTTATGAAAATTGAGATGTCGGGAAGGATTCGTGAGACGAGCGATGCGAATATTGATAATAAAAAATAATGAATAATAATAATATAAGTAATGGTAAAAGGAAAGTATTATGACAATAGTATGTATATTGACGGTGATAGAAAATAATGATAATGATGGTGCATAATAGTATAGTAATAATAATGCAAATAAAATAAATAAATAAAATAATGATATAAGCGAATAAAATGCATATATAAAATATAAAAATATAATAATAGTAATACTAATAAAATAAATAAATAACATAATATAAGCACACAAAATGTACAAATATAATAATATAATAATGGTGATACTAATATGGTAACAAAACAATAATAGAAATGACAATAATAATAAAGCAATAATAATACTATAATGATAAAAATACTAAATAATAATAATAATAATAATAATAATAATAATAATAATAATAATAAAGAATAGCAAAAGATAAGTAAATAATAGTGACTTGTAATAGTGATATTAATAATAATAATAGTTGTGATAAAAATAAAATAATAAATAAGTGTTAATGAAAATAATACTAGTAGTGAAATAAAATTAATAGTAATAATATAATAATAATATTAATAGAAATATTAAAATTAATGATAATAACAATAACAATGTAATTACAAAAAACAAACAAGGAAGGGCTAAATCGGAATCAGAATGAAACTAAGGGGTTAAAACAACAATAAATTAAAATGGAAAGGGGATTAGGGACTAAAATGCAACACGTGTCTAAACATGCAAGGACCAAATGGGTGAATAACCTGGTTCCTAATGCGCAGCATTTCGCTTGACTGAGGTACGGATCAAATTAAAAATGAGATGAAATATCAGGGCACAATTGCAAAAAAGAAAAATGTAAAATGGGGCTTGATCAAATGACACAACAAAGGGAGGGACCGGAAGAGTAAATCTCCTTTTAAGGTAGGAATCTTGATTCCTACCCCCACCGATGACTTTTTCATTTAATGCTTTAAAACCACTTTTATTACTTTATTTATTTCAATTTCATTCTAAAAAACTTTAAAATTTCTCCTCCCTTTTGCAATGCCCGACGATTGAACTCCCTCCAGCCGCCCATCACACCACCACGTCGTACGGTGGCTGATAGATCGCGAGGTGGGCCGTAGCCCCATTTTCGAGTTCGTCTGAGGGTGGAGTTCGAATCAAAGAGAAGAGAAGCCCCCTCACTTTTCGATCTGGCTTCGAAGATGGAGGAATGGCTCTGATTTAGGTAAGTTTCCTTCTTTTCTTTTTGTTATTTTATTATTGTTTGTAAAAAAACTTTTAAAAGAAAACAAAAATAGATGAAACAAAACAATATTAGATAATAGAAAAAAAAATAAAATGAAAGAGAAGACTAAAAATCCATCTCTTTTCAAACTGTTACCCTCTTTGATTTCTCAAGTGTTCATTTTTTTTTTTGTAAAGGAGCCGGAGCATTCGTAAGAAAAGAGAGAACTCCCTCATTACACTTGTTTGAATCGGCTTATATAGCCCTTGTTTTACAACTTGATCAATGCTCTGTCTTTTCTATTTTTTGCTTCAAGTGTTTTGCAAGTCTTGACAATGACGGATGTGATCCGGTGGTCGTCATTGGTAGGAAGGCAGTAGCTAGGTTTAGGGAAATATTAGGGTTTCCTTTTTTTGTTTATTTTCTAATTGGACTGATTGGTTAATGGACTAGGTAAATGGGTTTTGTAGTTGGGCAATTTGGGTTGAAAAATGGGCTTGTAAGCCCGGGCAAAATTGGGGTTGTACACATAACATCCTTATTATGGGTCTACGGGGCCCTAAACATACTTACGGGAGGTTTTGAAATTAATCTGGAAACTTTTACGCTCTTATAATTTTTTTTACCTAAACAGGGGCCACACGCCCGTGTGAAGTGAGACACGCCCGTGTGGGTAGGCCGTGTAGTCACACACGCCCATGTCCCTTGCCCGTGTGGAAATTAATTTTTATTTTGAACCTACAGGAGTTTTCACACTACCGAACACACGCCCGTGTCAATGGCCCGTGTCTCACACACGGCTTAGACATGCCCGTGTTCTCACTCGTGTATGAAAACCTTAGCATTCTGTTTAGACATCAACAACTTCTAAAGGGGCACACGACCTAGGGACACGCCTGCATGGCCCATGTGACGAATCGAAATCTTGTAAATTTAGTGCAGGGGACACATAGCCTATCAACACACCCATGGGGGTTGACCGTGTGTCACACAAGGCCTAGACACATGCCTATGTGTCTACCCGTATGGACAATTAGAAGAATATTTCCCAAGCAAATTGCCACCCTGAAACATAAACACACTTACACCAACTCAAGCAATACATAATATGGCAATAATACCCTATAAAGAACCACTAATCATCATTCATACATTTCACTTCATAAAACTTATCATCATTGAAATATGAAACTTGATAAATATTGGCCAATTCCTTATAGCCATATACAAAATGAGGAAATAACATCAGTAGCCAACACTTTGGTTCTCAAATATGACATAATACAAAATGACCAAGTTCCTATACATGCCATACCAAAAATAAATCAACTTTACTATACCAAAAGAATGATTGATAGTGTAATCTAGGCTCCGACGTTCTACGATCCCCTAGCTAGCTTGGCGATGCTAGAAGGAAAAGGGAAATAGAGGGGTAAGTATATAGCTTAGTAAGTTTGCATGAATTAATACAGCAACATAAGTGTTCATGGTAAAATCCATTCATCTCATATAATAATAGCAACACAAGTTTTTAAGTGCTTAGGCATACTTACTCATACTCACTCTAACCATCACACATCACATTATGGTTTCATAACTTGTAATTTTACTAATGGTACTTGTATCACTTAGTCACATAATTTAGCACTTATGCTAACTTGGACATAAACTTAAATCATCCTCATCTTTAACATAAATGGATCTCATTGTCATCTTTGTATAATTTAACTCTATAGCATCTTTGCATACTTAGCTCTTTTGCCCGTTGAACTATTCGGAATATCAGAGGATACTCAATCTCATCATACATGTATCATGATGCCAATGCCATATCCCAAATATGGTCTTACACGGGATCTCTTAGCTCGATGTCAATGCCATGTCCTAGATATGGTCTTATAAGAGATCGTACTTAGACGTCGATGCCATGTCCCAGACATGGTCTTACATGAGATCTTCCTTTGGTGCCGAAGCCATGTCCTAGACATGGTCTTACACGGGACCTTCCTTATTTGATGCCATGTCCCAGACATGGTCATATACAGGACCTTCATTATTTGATGCCAATGCCATGTCTCAGACATGGTCATATACAAGATCTATGTTCGGTGCTAATGCCATGTCCCAGGCATGGTCTTATACGAGACCTACATTCGGTGCCGATGCCATGTCCCAGACATGGTATTATACAGGACCTACATTCGGTGCCGATGCCATGTCTCAGACAAGGTCTTATATGGGACTGTCCTTATCTCATGTCGTGACATAGGTATCCCCGTTATTCCAAAATTTCAACCGTGATTTTACTTAGCATATTCTCATTCACTTTCTCATCAAGACATTATTCATAATTTTCATGGAAATGACATGTATTTCTCAAAATAATAAGTAATTTAAACACAATAACACATGTAACCTTAAGTTCACACAAATTTACATCGGTACTCAAAATGCTTGTAGATGTTCAATTTAGTCCAACACTTTGTTCTTGCCTCGATTTTGGTCCGGGCTTTTGTTTCTTGATCTATAATGGCAATTTCACTTGTTTAATACTCACATTGACTAAATTGACTCATGAATCATACTTTGGAAAAATTACGATTTTGCCCTTAAACTTCCACATAATTACACTTTTGCCCCTAGGCTCGTAAAATGATTTTCATTCAACCTTCTTGTATTTCAAGCCTAGCGAAACATTATCTTAACTACAACAACCTTCAATTTCTACCATTTCTCTCATGTATGACCATTTTTACAACTTTTACAATTTGGTCATTTTTATGTATTTTTCATGAAAATCACTTAGAAAAAGATGTTTATCATATATCAAACTTTCATATTATTCCATAAAATATCAAATTACATGCATGTCATACATGCGTAAATTTTTTAACATAAACCCTAGCTCAAAGTATAGTTAGAAATAGCTAAATCAAGCTACGAGGGTCTCAAAAATACGAAGAACATTAAAAACTGGGCTAGGATGCACTTACTATCAAGCTTGGAAGTTGAAGAAACCCTAGCTATGTCTCCTTGCAAAGTTTGGCACTTAGAGGAAGAAGATGGACAATATTTTGGCTTATTTTTCCTTTTTTAATTCATTAATTAACCAAATGACTAAAATGACCTTAAGGCCCTTTCTTGAGATATTTCCTTCCCATGCCCATTTTTGTCTATCTTAACTTATAATGGTCTAATTGCTAAATAAGAACTTCTAATAATTTTTATGATGCTATTTCATACTTAAATCTTCTAGAATCTCATATTTTCTAACCTTTTCAATTTAGTGTTAATGGACAATTTAATCATTATTTAATAAAAATTTCTTCATGAGATTTTCACACAATCATGCAAACACATCATAGGACTCGTAAAAATCATAAAACACATTTCTACTTCAAATTTGTGGTCTCGCACCACTAATCTAACTAGGCCCTAAATTGGGATGATACATTAAGCCTAATTTATTGGTAGCTCAGCTACAAACTACTATTTTGTGTCGCATTCGGTAATACTTAGAGTGTGGGGATGAGTAAGTTGATTATATCCCCATATGGAGTGTAGGGTTGGAAGGAAATGGTGTGTAGAGGCTGGTTGGGTAGGATTTTGCTACTACATAACTGTTACTACTACTGATACTGTGATTGGCTAAGGCCTTACTGCATTTTTGACACAGTACTGAGATAGGCTAAGACCCAAACTGCCACTGATACTGAAAAGGGTTTAGGCCCAAGACTGTTCAACTGTGCATTGTGAATATTGAATGTTTGTTTGTTACTGCGGGATTACACACTGAGTTTACGTAAACTCACCCTTTTTGTTTAATGTGCACAGGTAATCCCTAGATTTAGACTGATCGATGTGATGGAGGACTCAGTGGTGACCACAGTAATTTTTGGACTTTATGGTTTTCAATTTACGATTTATGATCTGATTATTATTGATTATTGGGGTTGTAATTTAAGGACCCTCTGGGACTTTGGTTTTAAATTTGGGTTTTTATTTATTTATTTTACTTTATGGATTTATACCTGCTGGTCGTAGGAAATTTGGTTTTCAAAAAGTTAAAGTAAATTCTAAATGCATGATCACCTAGACTAATTTATTAAAGCTTCCACAACGAGGGATGTTTCAAAAAAAATGTTTTAAATGAATAAAGACGACTTCCTAAGTTCTAACAAAGGTTTACTAAAGATAATAACATGGAATGTTTTCATTGTGACAACTAGGTTTCAAAAACACTATCATGTGACATTGCTAGATACGACCATAACGTCTAGGTTAGGTTTGGGGTGTTACATGCCATGTAAAGGGGTCACACGCCCGTGTGGTTTGGGACACGCCCGTGTGGGTAGGTTGTATGATTACACACACCATTGTCCCTTACCCATGTAACTCTCTGACTTGCAAGGCTTGAACAAATTGAAGTCACACGGTCGAGTCACGAGCCCATGTGCTAGGCCGTGTGGTTAATTAAATTTTCATAAATAGGTGCAGACTTCACATGGTTAGGACACATGCCCGTGCTTAAAGTCGTGTCCCTCACATGGCTGAGACACACACCCATGTGCTCAATTTTGAGTATTCTGTTTCTCAAAATTAAGGTGCAGGGGACACACAACCAAAACACATGCCCATGGAATAGGCCGTGTGTCACATAAGGCCTAGACATACGCCCGTGTGTCTACCCGTGTGGACAAAATAAAGGCTATTTACCAAGCCATTTGCCACCTTTATTAACACATACACATACACAATTTCAATGGCATGAATCAATCCTTTGACAATTACAAGCTAATACATTTGGCCACATTTACAATGACACATATAACAAAATGACCAAACCCCTATACATGCCACATACTCAAAATGTTAAGATCATCGATACCCAAAATGATGGTTTGATAGTGTGATGCAATCTCTGACAATCTCCAACTCGAACTACCTTGGTAATACTATAAAACGTGGAAAAATAACACAAAGTAAGCTATATAGCTTAGAAAGCTCATATGAAAGAAATAAACAGACCTTACCATACATTGCCATACAAGTGACATAATATAAAATAATGTAGTTTGTAATAAATCTCATAGACATAATTCACTAAATCGCATCTTACAAAGGATTCACTATTTTGTGAATTCAACCATCACAAGTGTTACGTACATACCTGTGTTATCTTGTAATAATTTCACACTTATCCTCATCTTTGACATACCCGTTGAACCACTTGGAATAATATCGAATACCCGAGAAATCTCTCACACAAAGTGTCACATATGTAGCCATTGCCACCTCTTTATCAATACACATGTATATGCTCGCTCTCGAGCCATCAGCGGGTCTTTTCACACAAGCTATCAGTCAAGACATAGCTACACGGTGCTGCTTACACAAGCTGTCAAGTAACCGCAACATATGCTGGAATACTCAGCCATCAATAGAACGTACAGGACTAGCACCCGATTCACATTACATAATACCCTAGTGACATGTCACTTGTATCCTAATCTATTCCTAAGGTTCAATTGGGATTTTTCGCTTGTTGAATCATTGTTGAACGTGTCCATAGAGCAGTTCATACAGTTTATGCAAGATTAAAGTAATTAAAATACAATTATAAAGATGCTTATTTAACATATGAACTTACCTTAGTTACAAAAACGGCATAAAGGATCTATTCGCCAATTACTTTATTTTTCCCTCGATCTAGACCCGAACTTCATTATTCTTGATCTATAATACCACATTTAACTTATTTAATCATCACATTATTCAATATAGCCCAAAAATGCCTTATGGAAAAATTACATTTTGCCCCTAACATTTCAACATTTTACAATTTAGTCCCTAGGCTCGTAAAATGAATTTCATTCAATTTCATCACAACCCAAGCCTAGCCAAATATTACTTGTACTCATAATAGCCAACATTTTTTAGTTATTCACACTTTTCTACACATTTAATAACCTTTTTACAAATAAGTCCCTATTTCACCTTTTTACCAAAAATCACTTTACAAATGTTGTTTAACTAACTATAAACATGCATTTTCTATCATCAAACATCAAAATACATGCATATTCATAATGGGTAAAATTATAAACTTTAACTTTCTCTCAAATTAGTCCTTGGAATAGGTAGATCATGTTACAACGATATCAAAAATATAGAAATCATTAAAAACAATACAAGAACTGACTTACAATCGAGCTTCAAAGCTTGGCCAAAAACCCTTGCTATGGCTTCTTGAGAATTTCAGCTATGGGGTACTAAATTGAAGAAGATGGACACTTTTATTTAGTTAATTTTGTCTTTATTTACCAAATTACTAAAATACCCCTAATGCATAACTTTAAAATTTTACCTAACCATGTCCATTTTTGTCCACCCTAAAGTATAATGGTCTAATTACTACATAAGGACTTAAAATTAAAATTTCATAGCAATTAGACACCTTTAACTTATAGAATTCAAGTTTTGCACCTATTGCAATTTAGTCCTTCTAGACAAATTGAGTACTCAATCGACAAAACTTCTTAATGAAATTTTCACACAATCATTCTATCATGCTGTAGACCATAATTAAAGAATAAAATAAATAGTTGTACTTCAGATTTGTGATCTTGAAACCACTATTCCAATTTGACCCAAAAATAGGCTATTACAAGGTGATTTATATAGGCTACACATTACTTGGTGCTCACGCAACCCTAAATACTAATTAATACAATATAATATTAAATACTTAGGGTATAATTAAGGAAATATCCCAAAATTGCTATCCAAGAAATCAACCACATTTTCCCTTGCCTTTATCGCGTTATGTTGATTGTTTATCTCAACTAATCTCAATATTGATTTTTTGGGATTAGATTACCTTAAATTAGGATTATTGTTTTAATGTATTGATTATGTTTCCTTATTAGGCCTACTCTTTTAGTATAAATAGCCATGTAAATTTTTTTGGTGAAATATACAAGAGAAAAAGGGTTTATATTATCAACATAGTATTAAGAGCTTGAGAATTTAGATCTGGGAAGCCTATTTTTTTTTTTTGAAGTTTCCAAACCCTATAAAATCCAATTTGGTGCTCTCCATTTTTCAGCCTATTTTTTTTTCAACACCCCCTTCAACAGAGTCGTAATCTCATCTCTAGCAAAATCTCAAAATCCAGTGACCAAACTCCCTACGCGTGGCTCTTACATGCCACCAACAGCTTCGGCTTACTTTCTCACATCCAACGAGTTTGATTCTCTGACCACCATTGTTGGCTTTTTTGGTGTTTCTTCAGCCTTCCTTGATGTTATTGGCTCTAATGGTGCATTTTTTTAGAGAAAAAAAAATGGCAGAGTTAAAAAAGAATCCAACATCCATTTTTCTAAAGTAAGGTAATGCCTTTAATACTCATATTAACACCGACTTATGAATTATTGAGTCTGGTCCGAATAGACACATGACAGGTTCCTTTAAAAGTTTTTTAAACTACTTCCCAAGTCAAACAAAAGAAAGTGTCAGGATAGCCGATTGGTCATTTACTCCTGTAACTGGATCAGGTTTTGTTAGTTGTACACCCAATATTAAACTATCCTTTGTACTACATGTTCCTTGTTTTTCGGTTAACCTTTTATTTGTTAGTGCCATCACAAATACCTTAAACTGTAAAATTGAGTTTTTTCTTGATCATTATGTATTTTAGGACCTTTAGACGCAGTGGTAGATTGCATGATGGCTTACATATGTTGGAGAGTAGTAGTGAATCTATTCCAAGCCTTTTTTGGAAGCAATAAGGTTATCAACCAAGAAATAATGATCTGGCATAAGCGATTAGGACACCCATCACTTTTTTTATGGAAAATTTATATCCTAGATTATTTTCAAAGACTCGGTTTGAATCATTATTTTGTAAAGCTTGTGAGTTTGCTAAACACATTAAAAATTCTTATCCTTTGAGAAATAATAGAAGTAATACTCATTTTATGACTATTCATTCTAATGTTTGGGGACCAACTCAACATACATCATTATCTAGTAATCAGTGGTTTGTTACTTTTATTGATTGCTGTACTAGGATGACCTGGGTGTATTTGCTAAAATAAAAAAAATGATGTGTTTACATGCTTCCAATCTTTTCATAAAATGCTGTGTACTCAATTTGATGCTAAGATACAATTTTTTAGAATTGACAATGGTACATAGTACAATTTTGATACTTATTTGGAGTCTCATGGGATAATTCATCAATTAACTTGTCCCGGTACTAGTTCACAGAATGGGGTTGTTGAATGGTAAAATAGATATTTGCTAGAAGTGGCTGAATCTATTATGTTTTCCATGAACCTTCCAAAACCATTTTGAGGGGACACAATTCTTGTAGCCGCCTACCTTATTAATATAATGCCACTCAGAACCCTTAATTTCAAAAGTCCCTTGTAAATTTTACAAGCTAAAAATAATTATATTATTCCTCCTAAGATATTTGGATGTTTCGTTATGTCCATGATCAAAAAGCAGCCAAATTAGATCTACAAGCCCTTAAATGTGTGTTCATTTGGTATTTTCCAACACATAAAGGTTACAAGTGTTATCATCCTCCTTCACAAGAAAACTTTCGCTAGTATGGATGTTACATTCAGAGAAACTAAGCCCTATTATGGTACAACTCAATCACCTCTTTAGGGGGAGAACAATGAGATAGAAGAAGTGATACCTAACTCAATAACTATTGCAAATCTTATTTCAGAAAACACTACTGTTCTAGAGGAAACTACTGTTTAGGGAGAGACTACTGTTATTGCTTGAGGGGAGACTATTGTTCAAAGGAGATTAATGGTCATTTAGATAAACCAAATTTAAGAAAGTATTTTAGAAGAGTTAGAACAGAATGAGCCATCATTCAACCTACTATGTACCAAGAATCTTCCTCTTCTAGTGACTTACTCGAATTTTCCTCTTTGGTGAGTTACCCCTTAATGATTTAAATTAACCAATTGCCCAATAAAAGGTGTTAGATCCTATACTAGATACCTTATATCTAACTTTATCTTTTATGACTCATTGTCCATTCCCTATAAAACCTTTTCCTTGTCTTTTTCCTTAGTGCCTATTCCACAGGTTTGGCATGAAGCATTTAAAGATCCTAAGTGGAAAGAAGGCATGGTTGAAGAAATGAAGGCACTAGCAAATAATGAGACTTGGGAGCTAGTAACTCCTCTAGTAGATAAGAATTTTGTAGGATGTAAATGGGTGTTTACTGTGAAACACAAGTCTGATGGTTTGATTGAAAGGTACAAAGCTAGATTGGTTGCTAAAGGCTTTACTCAAACTCATGGAGTAGACTATCAAAAGATGTTTGCCCCTATTGCCAAAATGAACACCATCATAACTTTGCTATCTTGTGCAGCCAACCTTGATTGGAACCTACAAAAATTTGATGTGAAGAATGAATTCCTACATGGAAACTTAGAAGAGGAAGTATATATGGAGATTCATCCTGGATTTGATAATACAAAAACATAAGGAAAAGTATGCATATTGCAGAAAGCCTTGTATGGATTAAAACAATCTCCCAGAGCATGGTTTGACAAATTTGCAAAGTTATGATCACTTTTGGTTATCAACAGAGCAATGTTGATCATACCATTTTTATGAAAAATCACAAAGGTAAGATCACTCTTCTTACATAGTGATGACATGAGATGATGATGAAGAAATGGCTCGACTGAAATAATGTTTGGCTCAAGAATTAGAAATAAAAGATCTAGGGAAGTAATAATATTTCTTGGGAATTGAAGTTTCCAGATCAAAGGAAGGAATCTTTATATCTCAAAGAAAATACATCCTAAACCTCTTAACTGAGACAAGTGTGATGGGATGCAAAGCCACAAAATCACCTATAAAAATCAATCATAAGTTACAAGTTGGAATAAGAGAGTCAGTGCGTAAAGAAAGATATCAAAGATTGGTCGGTAGACCAATTTATCTCTCACACATTAGACTTGACATAGCATATGTAATTAGTTTGGTAAGTCAATTTACGCATGATCCTCGAGAGTCTCATATGCATGCTGTCTTTCGCATTCTACGCTACCTAAAGTCTGCCTTAAGAAAAGGTTTCCTCTTTTCTAAACATGGTCATCTCTAGATAGAAGCTTTTATAGATGTAGATTGGGCTGGATTTCTGGGTGTTTGGAGGTCTAAATATGAATATTGCACACTTGTGGGAGGAAACTTAGTCACTTGGAGAAGCAAGAAGCAAAGTGTGGTTGCTTGGTCAAGTGCTAAGCAGAACACAGATCTATGGCTCAAGGTGTTTGCGAGCTACTGTGGATATTAAAGGTTTCAAATAAAGGAAATATATCCTTATATTCTGATAATAAGGTTGCCATCAGTATAACTAAAAATTGAGTAAAACATGATCAAACAAAGCACATAAAAATTTATCGACAGATTATCAAAGAAAAATAGATTGCCGACATCTTGGGCTTAAGTCATGTAGCCTTTGACAAACAATTAGCTGATGGGTTCTGATAAACCGTAAAAGTAACATATTTTAACCCCATATTTAGTATGCTTTTAGGATGATTTAGCCCTTATTTATGTAAAAAGGTGCTTTTAATCCTTTCTTTTCATATTTATACTCAGAAAAGCGCTCGAGGACGAAAAGAACAAGAAACAGGCTTAAAACGGGCCAATTTGGGCCAAAGAAGAAATTGACACACTGGACTTCAAGCCACACGGCCATGCCTCGACAATTAACTAAGACACAGTGCCACAATTTACACAGTCGTGCCCTAATCGACAGAATCGAGACACGGCCCAACCACGATTTACACGAGAGTGTGCCACAGTCGTGCCCCTATTACAGGAGAGAGCAATTTCACTCGAATTTGGACACTTAGAGTCAAAGAAACACTTTCCAAAGCTTATTCAAATACTGAGTAAGAAGCAGACTTAAATTAGGACACTTAGAGGCCAAGTAAAGCATTCCAAGAGCCTATATAAACACCTTTAGTGTATCCTGAAAAGAAGGCAGTGAGCTAGGCCAAGGAGCCGAGCCAGAAGGATCACATTTGTGGGAATCACTCGAAGATAGCCAGAAGATCCATCTCCAATAGCCGAAATTCTACTCAAGACGACGAATTTCTCCTTCAATTCCTTCAAGGGGTTTTAGGTATTTCTTATGTTTTATTTTATCTTTTCTCTTGAGATGTTTTTTTTAAGTTATGAACTAAATCCTTCAGATACCTAAAGGGGATGAAACCTAGATGAATTTTGTTATTATTTTTCTGAATTCTATGATAAATACTTAGTTTATTCTTAACTATGTTGCTTAATCCAAATCTGATGTGCTTAGGTGGAGGAGGAATAGACCCTACTTAAGAATTGATCTAGCATAATTAAGCGGAGTTGATCGAACGCCTAGATATAGGGTTACGAGATTTTACCGAATTAGGGTGAAACCTAATATGGGAATATGTTGATCGATTTAATGCTATCCTAGGGGGTTATTATAAGCAAACGAGAGTTCCACTAATTAACCTAGGGTTAGATGTTATTCGCCTTGAGAGAGGGTTTAATATAGGTTAGGGAGTCCTACGGATCATGCTAAGTAAAGAAATTATATGATTCGATAATAAGAAACAAGTGAAGTCTAGGTGGATTCTTCCTGAGGGTATTGTCGTAATCAATTGAGTTTCTTCAAGTTTTTTCCCAAATTCGTTCTTTTTGTCGTTGCGTCTTTAGCTTAGTAGTCGTTAAACTAGATTAAATCAACCAATCACTCCATATTTTAGGCTAAATAATAAAAAGAAAGTGAGTATTAGTACTTTTAGTTCCTTTGGGTTCGATAATCCGGTCTTGCCTAAGCTATACTACTGTTCAATAGGTACACTTGCCTTTAAATCGTTGTCAGTGTTAGTTTCCATGTTTGATCATTCTATTTATAAATTTTAAAGCTCTGATTTTAGCGATCAAGTTTTTGGCGCCGTTGCCGGGGAACTAAAATATTAAGAAAACTTTATTTTTATTACTTTAGCCATTATTTTATTTTGTAATTTATTTTATTCCATTATTTTTTTAAATTTTATTTTTCTTTCTTTTTCCTAGCAGGTACCTCTAGTTTATGACTAGATGGAACTCGAGAGGACCTATAGTATACGATAGTGAAATTGAAGCTACTGCTCGAAGAAATCACATAGAAATTAGGCGAGTTCTAAATTACACAGAAGAAGAGCAAGAAGACAGATCCAATCCTACTGAAGGGATTGACAAGAATAATCCACCACGAGATGTGGTGGATGCTCCGCACTATGTATGATTATGCTAAACCCAATTAAACAGGAGCAGAATCTAGTATTGTTAGGCCTGCTATAGCTGCTAATAATTATGAATTAAAGCCTAATACAATACAAATGATTCAACAATTTGTTCAATTTGATAGTTTGCAGGAACGAAGACCCAAACACTCATATAGAAAATTTTTTAGAGTTTTGTGATACTTTCAAAATAAATGGCGTTTCTGATGATGCCATTCGCCTTGGTTATTTCTCTTTTCGTTAAGAATAAAGCCAAGCAGTGGTTGAACTCGTTATCACGAGGGTCAATCACTACATGGGAACAAATGACCGAAAATTTTTTATTAAAATATTTTCCACCGGCCAAAACGGTTAAATTACGAAATGATATTTCTTCTTTTGTGCAGATGGATGTAGAGACATTATACGATGCATAGGAGAGATACAAAGCTCTCTTGAGGAGATGTCCACACCACAGATTACCATTATGGCTTCAAGTCCAAACCTTCTACAATGGTGTAAATCCCTCAACGAGACAACTAATTGATTCAGCCGCTGACGGAACCTTGAATAATAAAACTCCTGAAGCAGCCTACGAATTCATTGAAGAGATGTCGTTGAATAATTATCAGTGGCAAGTTACAAGGACAAAATCGACAAAATCAGCTGGAGTCTATAGCATTAATGTAGTAACCATGCTATCAAATCAGGTAGAGATGATGAATAAAAGGCTTGACAGTTTATGTTCTTCGTAGGTACACCCAGTCATGTAGTGCGACACAAGTGGAACTGTGGCGAATCTTGAGTACCCACCCTACCAACCAAGAGCAGAGAACGAATAGATGAACTATATAGGTAATAATTTCAGATCCAATAATAATCCTTATAGTAATACTTATAATCCAGGTTGGAGGAACCACCCAAATTTTTCATGGGGAGGCCAAGGAATTCAAGGAAATTAAAGACAACAACCTCCCTCAAATTTCCAAAATCAGCCATATCAGCAAGAAAAGAAACAAACCCTCGAAGAGATGCTGGCAAAATTTACGTCAGTCATAGAAAAACGCTTCCAAGAAACTGAGAAAACAATTAAGTGCAACGAGAATCGAATGGGGGAACTTGCAAAGTCAGTCAGGGAAGCCACCAATGCAGTTGAACAACTCATAAAGCTAATGTCAGAACAATCGCTAGGACGTCTACGAAGTAACACCGAGATTAACCCAAAGGAGCAAATTCAAGCTATCTCATCTCAAGACAGTAAGGAGTTAGATGAACCAAAATCAATACAAGAAAACAAGGAAGACAAAGGTAAGATAGAGGTAACACAAGAAAAGCTAAAATTGGTAATAAAGGAGTACCAACCTCGCATACCTTATCCCAAAGCGGTAAAAAGAGACGATTCAGAGGAACAGTTCGGTACGTTTCTTAAACTCTTTAAGAAAATACATATTAACTTTCCTCTTCTTGAAGCTCTTTTTTAGATGCCAGATGCGAGGAAATTCTTAAGATAGCTCATGACTAACAAATGCAAATTAGAAGAAGAGCACCACGTGGAATTAAATGCAGCATGCTCAGCAATGTTACAAAATAAACTACCATGAAAGCTAAAAGATCCAGGGAGTTTTACAATTCCATGTTTATTTGGTAGTCTAACTATTAATAATGCGTTAGCTGATTTAGGAGCAAGCATAAATGTCATGTCTTATTCATTGTTTAAACGACTAGGTCTAGGGAAGCACAAACAAACTGGGATGAGTATACAATTAGCTAATAAAACTGTTAGAATTCCTAAGGGCATTATTGAAGATGTTCTTGTCAAAATAGATAAATTTGTTTTCCTAGTAGATTTTGTTGTTTTAGATATGGATGAGGATAATACTGTCCCCTTAATTTTAGGAAGACCTTTTATAGCAACTGCCTAGACTAAAATTGATGTTGCCATAGGAGAACTCATACTTTGTGTAGGAGACGAATCAATAAGTCTTCAAGATCTTGACTCGGCCAGAATAATAATCGATGAAGGTAAGAAAGTAAATACAGATGATAATCAAATTGTTCAACTTTCATCATAGGAAACACCACATAATGACAATGTAACAGCCCAAACCCGGCCCAATCGTTAGGACCGAATATGGGTCGTTACTAAGAAGAACTTTTTGAAACCCATTTTCTAAATCCACTTAAGTTTTGTTGAAAAGCGCTCATTTATTGTTATCTTGCGAAATTATACTTAGTTCAAATTGAAAATTTAATTAAGTCAAGTTATTACACAAATTTTCGAGATGTGCTGATGGCACGATAAAATATTTTTCGTGTTAATTTAGAAAACGTGTAATTCAAATTTTAATTAAAATAAAATATCCAACAAAAAGAAAATAATTAAAGTAAAGTTTAATGAGGCCTTATTACATCCAAAATAAAACAACCCAATAACCAAATTTCAAATAACAAAAAAATTAAAGTCCATTAAATTTTAAGTCCACCGCATGGCCTCCTCAAGTCCCTCGGCTCCATGTCCGCGATCTAAGCATCACTGAAAAATTAATGGAGAAGGTGAGTCACCAAGACTCAAGATGTAATCCTTCCCGCTTAAAAAAATATTTTTCATACACAACATATAACATTTAATATGCAAAATAATGTGTACCCAACCTAGCCAACCATACGCCTTTGCTCTACCCCTGTTGTGGTACCAAACCACCGGTGGTGCCAAACCACCGGTGACATATAGTCACAATGTGTTACCAAAACACCGGTGTCCGTGAGACACAAATCGGGTGATGGGGCCAACCCATCGTGTGATACCAAATCACCGCGAGACAATCCCATATCTCAAGTGGGGCCAACCCACGGTGGTGTTAACCACAGGGACAAGTCGCTATTGAGGTACCAAACCTCCGAGGTGCCAAACCTCTGGTGACATTTAGTCACGGTGTGTTACCAAAACACTGGTGCCCGTCGGCACAATATCACCGCCCCTCCACTCATCAAACCCACAATGATAAACATACATATATTTCATGCCATCACATTCTTAAATTTCATGTGTCAACACATCATGCTTACCAAAAGCATTAATAATAATAAATCACGTTAATGGTACTTACCTGAATCACCACTTATACCGATTTGGTATTCATTCCAATGCTACATTCATAAAAATGAGCATTCACAAAGTTAAGCATATTTAATATATTATATAGTGTGTATGTACACACTGTCACCACGATAGTCTTAAATCCTCAAGATAATCAATCGGCCACCCTCTAAGTCCTTGCCCTATATTCGCCAACTATCAAGGTTAGTAATATGGCCATTCGGCCAAACCAAATTATTTAAAGGGTCATATTTTGTACTCGATCCTTACCTAATCGCTTGAATCCTAGCTTCGCAGCACCGAATCGCAATCTGGTTCATAAACTAGGTTGGTCAATATTAGCAACCATGGCTTCCGGCTTTTCGTAATCATTAGAGGAGTAATCTTTTATAAGTAAACACTTACCACCACCTACCCAAAACCGAATGTCAGAGAATGCCGGATCCGATCTCTGCTTTTGAGATCCCAAGTGCCTATCATCGATTTCAACACCGGTTAGAACTCTTGCTACTAGTTGTCAAACTTTGGCTTCCATTCAATCCCATAAGTCGACAAGAAAAAGAAAATACGAAGGAGGTTCGCCATCCCTTACCTTGATAATCGATTGAATAGATAGTCCGAAAGGTCTTGTGTTACCTTTGATATTCGACCAAAGTGCCTTCAAGTAAAAGAAAAGATTTTCGACACTTTGCTAGGTACTAGATTCGCTATATTTGGCTTTAAACAAGGCTGATTTTTAATGAGAAAAGAAAGAAGAAAGGTAAATAGGGAAGTGGTGATTCGGCTAGTAGGAAATAAAAGGAGAAGGGACTTAAAGAATGTGGTTTCGCAAGGAGGAGTTGTGAGGGTTCGCTATGGTTTTGAGGAATGGAATGATAAAAGAAGATGAGGAGAAAGTGCTATGAATTTTCGGCTAAGCAAACTGAATCGGTGATCACTTAGGTGCTTTTATAAGCATTGACAACTCCCCCTTCCTTCATAAGTCCTAGCCGTCCACTCCTCCTCAACAAGGAGTCCAAGATTCATCTTAACTCCTTGAATCACTCTAGGCCAACCATTTAGTTTAATCCTAACTATTTTGATTTAATTTCCAATAATAAGTATTAATCCTTAAACAATCCATGTGATATCCCCTATTATCCTCATAAAATAAAATAATAAAATAAAAAAAACTCATATTATCCTTGATTATCTAAAGAAAATAAAAATTTAAAGAGAGATAGGACTCTCCCTTATGTGCCGTCCATCCTATTGCCAAAAAGAGGGATTTTTGTGACTCGAACCAAGGCTCTCCTTGCTCCCTTGGTGGCGTCACATGTAGCTCTTAAGTGGGCTTGCTTTGCCACTTGGTCTAAGCTCATTTTATGTCCAAATTATCCCCATTTATTCTTATAACACCCTCTTGCCAAGGCTCCTACCTTAAAAGTTAAAACTAAAATTTCCTACCAAATCGAGCCAACACAAAGCCTTAAATTGATCATTATTATTCCATAAATAATGACATAGCAGTTCTTACATAAGAAAAATAATTAAATTCCAAATAACCCCATTTTTGGGATGTTACAGTTCTACCCCCTTAAAATAAATTTCGTCCCGAAATTACATAACTAAAACAGATGAGGGTATTGCCGCCGTATCACATCCTCAGGTTCCCACGTAGCTTCCTCAGCACCATGATTCCGCCATAGCACTTTCACTAAGGGCACTGACTTCCTACGTAGAACCTTTATATCTCTATCCAAGATCTGAACAGGTTCTTCCTCAAAAGATAAGTCCGTGTTAACTTCGATTTCTGTCACGGGCACCACATGTGATGGATCCGACCGATACCGTCTCAGCATTGATACGTGAAAGACGTCATGTATCTGACTTAATTCGCGCAGTAACTCTAAGCGATAAGCTACCGGTCCTATTCGCTTCAGCACTGATATGGGCCAATGAATCTTGGGCTTAGCTTCCCTTTTCGCCCAAATCTTAGTACCTTCTTCCAAGGCGACACCTTCAGGAAGACCTTATCTCCCACAGCATACTCCATTTCCTTGCGTTTGAGATCGGCATAAGACTTCTGCCTATCTGATGCTTCCTTGAGACGAGACCGAATCACTTTAACTTTGTCTTCGCCTCGCTACCAATTGGGCCCAACACTTGTCGTTCACTCAACTCCGTCCAACACGTCGGGTTCGCATTTTCGTCCATACTGATTGCTTCAGACGGTGCCATCCGAATACTCGCTTGGTAGCTATTGTTGTAGGCGAACTCAGCTAGAGGTAAGAATTCCTCCCAACTACCTCGAATTCCAAGACACAACCCTCAAAGATATCTTCTAAGATCAGATGACCCTTTCGATCGCTTCGTCCGTCGAGGATGGAAAGTCGTCTTTGAAATCCAACCGCGCACTCCAACGCTTGATGTAACGCTTTCCAAAACCTCGAAGTGAACCTTGGGTCCCTATCCGAGATAACTGATACTGGTACACCATGCAATCTGATTATCTCGGCCACATACAACTTTGCTAGCTTCTGGAGTGAGTAGTCCATTCTCACCGGTATGAAGTGAGCTGATTTAGTCAGACGATCTACGATCACCCAAACTGCATCTTTCTTGCCGGGCGTAAGGGGTAGACCACTGACGAAATCCATAGTGATCCTCTCCCACTTCCATTGAGGGATCTTGACCGGTTGAAGTAACCCCGATGGTAACTGGTGTTCAGCCTTAACCTGCTGACACGTCAAACACTTCCCTACGAATTCCGTTATTTCATGCTTCAACCCGGGCCACCAGAACTGTTTCCGTAGATCTCCATACATCTTGTTTCCTCCCGGATGCATAGCGTATGGGCTGCTATGAGCATCCTGGAGAATTTTTCGCCTCAACTCCATATCTTTTGGCATACAAGGCCGTCCCCGAAAACATAGCACACCATCACCAAATACACTATACCCTCTACACCACCATTTCGAACTTGTATTCTCTTCAGATTTAACCCTTCATCCACTAACTGCTTGTTCTTAATCTCCTCGATCCACGTTGGCTTAACTTGAAGCTCGCCAAAAGGCTTCCATCGTCATATAAACTCAATCGAGCAAACATTGCTCTTAAACCGCCACGACCTTCCGGCTCAACGCGACCACCACGTTAGCCTTACCCGGATGATACTCGATGGAACAGTCGTAGTCCTTTAACAGCTCAATCCATCGGCGCTGTCTCAAATTCAGATCCTTCTGTGTCAGAAGATACCTCAGACTTTTATGGTCCGTGTAAATTACCGACTTCTCCCCATAAAGATAATGTCTCCAAATTTTCAGGGCGAAGACGACTGCGGCTAACTCCAGATCGTGAGTTGGATAGTTAACCTCATGCGGTCTCAGCTGTCGAGACGCATAGGCTACTACCTTTCCATCCTGCATCAACACACACCCCAAACCAGTGTGAGATGCATCACAATAGACTGTGAATAATTTCCCTGCCTCGGGTTGTACTAGAACCGGAGCTTAGTTAAAATTTTCCTTAGCTTATCAAAGCTTTTTCTTCGCTTCTCCGTCCATACAAATGGAACACCTTTCCTTAGCAACTTAGTCAACGGTTACTGCGATCGAGAGAACCCTTCCACAAATCTTCGATAATACCCGCTAAACCCGTAAAACAGATTCTCGCCACCGACTTAGGCGGTTTCCACTCCAATCTCGCTTCAATCTTGCGGGATCCACTCTAATCCTTCCACCGACACTCACGTGACCTAAGAAAGCCACCTCTCTTAGCCAAAATTCGACTTATCGAATTTGGCATACAACCGTTTTTCCTCAACACTTGTAGGACTATCCGTAAATGCTTGTCGTGCTCCTCCTCCGTCTTTGAGTAGACCAATATGTCGTCTATGAACACTACGACAAATTGGTCCAAGTACTGTTGAAAAACTCGGTTCATGAGATCCATGAACGCCGCCGGTGCATTGGTCAACCCGAATGGCATTACTAGAAACTCGTAATGCCCATACCGAGTTCGAAACGCCGTCTTGTGAACATCGGCCCCCTTCACCCTAAGTTGATGGTAACTTGAGCCTAAGGTCTATCTTGAAAACACCGATGCCCCTTCAATCGGTCAAACAAGTCATCGATCCGCGGTAATGGGTACTTGTTTTTGATCGTTAACTTGTTTAACTGACGGTAATCGATGCACATTCGCATAGAACCGTCCTTCTTCTTGACAAACAATACAGGCGCTCCCCACGGAGATATACTAGGTCGAATAAATCCTTATCCAAGAGCTCCGAATTTGAGCCTTCAGCCCACCAATTCCTTTGGTGCCATTCGGTGAAGGTGCTATAGACACGAGTGCCGTTAAGGTAGTGTCTATATCGAATTTGACTTCCGATCTGGAGGCGGACCGGAAGTTCTTACGGGAACACATCAGCAAATTCTCCAACCGTTCGGACCCTTCCAACTACTGACTCCTTAGCTTCCAAAGCACAAATTCGAACCAAATACGCCTTACAACCCTTCTTGACCATCTTTTCCGCCTTCAAGGCAGACACCACATTGGATAGGTAATTCCTTCTATCACCTATCATAACCACTTCACCATTCTCAGCCGTCTTAAGAACCATGCGCTTAGCCGCGCAATCCAAATTTGCCTGATACTTAGCCAGCCAATCCATTCCAAGGATCAAATCGAACTCCCCGAATGGTAGTTCCATCAGATCAGCCCCGAATACGACCCCTTGGAGTTCTAGGGGTACGTCCCTAAAAAGTTTGTCTACCACTACAGAGTGACCTAAAGGACTTACTACGGTCATCTCCCTAGCGTAGCCTCGAGTCTAGGTTCAAAGTCTCTACCACACTACTGGCTACGTATGAGTGTGTAGACCCCACATCAATTAATGCATAATAAGGAAGACCAAAAATCAGAAACGTACCGGTTATGACATCCGGTGCGTCACCCTCCTCGCGACGCCTTGCCGCATAGACTAAGCCAGTCGCTAGTCTCGTGTTGCTGAACCTCGCCTCGAGTTCCTCGACCTCGGTTAGGACCATTGCTTCTCTCGCCATTACCACGACCCTCTGCGGTCCCACATTTCGGTCCCGAGTGCAGTTACGCCCTCCGCTGATTTCGAGCTCGCTCGGGACAATCTCGACCGATGTTCTAAAGACCCACACTCAAAACATCCTCTATCGCCGGTCGAGCAACCTCCCCAATGGGACTTCCCACAACGATTGACCGAGCCGGCCTCGATTATTAGCTACGGGCCTTGCTTTGCTGACGGCCCACTCGCCTAGCCTTCTTCTCGATCATTACCACGGATCCGGTGACCCAAATCCTCTCTTCCGATTATTTCTACTATAATTACGCCTCACGCCTCCTTAATCCCTCGGCAACTTTAGCCTTTTCCACCGAGATGAAAACTCACGAACTTGTCGGGGCAATCAAGAACCTCAAGTCATCTCGAGTCCGTCCTCAAAGCGGACCACGGCGCTTCGTGTTCAAGAGCCACGATGCCTCTTGCATACCTACTCGGTCTTAAAACTCCGCCTCATACTCGGCCACGGACTTAGTTCCTTGCACTAGACCCAGAAAAGCCTTCCTCTGCGCGTCAGTGTAGCTGGTGCCCACATACTTTTTCTGAAAGGCGGTTTTAAAGTAGTCCCACGTAAGATCATCAGCTGTGGCTCCATCCCGAACTGTCAGCCACCACTGGTACGCTTCATCCTTTAGAAGTGACACTGCCCCTTTCAGCTTTTCCTCCTCGGTTAGGTCAAGATCATCCATTATCCTTTCTGTAGATTCCACCAATACTCTGCTACACTGGTGCCACTCCCGACACACCCGAACACCTCACTCGTTGATCGAATCCGCCGGAACAGATTTCGAGCTCCTAAATTTCCACCAGCCCCACCACCAATTCAAGGACTCGCAATACCGCCATGCGCATCGCCTCTCCTCCCGTCCGATCCGCTCCTCGCTCCAAAAGTTGGAGGTGGTGGTGGCGAGGTACATCGCTGTAACCTTGTCCCGACTGACGGGTTCGACACCATCATCCTACCCCTACTGCGCCCACAGGCGTCCACGCCCTCTAGAACTCATTCTATCTACTTGCGCTTTTAATGATTAAGAAAATTTTTATGCGTTAGCATTTGTTCCACTTTATTACTCGCGAAGAAATTTTATGGATAAAGTCTAATCAGAGATTCTTTCGTGCAAACAAGGTTTCAGTCTTCTATCCTAGTTCACACAAAGAAGTTCTTGCATCCATTCCCTAATGCTTTCCATACCTATTCACTCTTCGGACATTTCTGCCCATTTCTAACCCAGGGGTATTTTCGTCATTTTCCTACAGGGGTATTTTCGTAATAAAAGAAAATTTAAAACTTTAGTAGAGTAGATTGTTTGAAGTTCCCAAAACTGGAGGGTATTATTGAAAATTGACAAGATTTGAAGTTATGGCATTATTTCGAAAACCAGGGGTATTTTGGTAATTTGGTCCTCCAAGGGTAATTTTGTAATTTTGGTAAATCAAGGATGTTTTAACCATTGTAAGACTCTGAGGGTCCCTTTTGAGAATTTTTTCTTAAAACGGTGATGTTGCAAAAATTTTGTACTCAGGGGCATTTTGGTAATTTTATAAGTTGAGGGCGTTTTCGTAATTTTTCCAAAACCAAATATTTTGCTGATGATGTCCAAGGCTAAGTTGTTGAATAATTATAGAATAGTTAAAATTTTTGGACAAAATCATTGATTTGATATTTTATGGACCAAGGGTATTTTAGTAATTTTACCCCTAAGGGCATTTTCGTAATTTTTCCACAAATAGAACTTTTCAAGGGAAACGTTGTAAAAAGAGTTGTTCTTACTTTTGAAGGGTGATTTGAAAAGTTTTAAAACCAAGTGTTGTTGTTTCATCATTTTTTCAAAATCAAGGCTAATTCCTTTCGGGTTTTAGTCATTATGTTTGGCCTATGACCGAGCCCTCTTGGTCGTGGTGAACCAAGCTACGCACTGCAGTGTGTTTAGTGTGGAGAGGAGGTGAGTCACGCAGACCGCTTAAATACCAAGCTCCCACCGAACCTTTCTAGACATGCGCATGAGGTTACCACACCATCGAGCCCTCCGAGTCAGGTGAACCCAAGCTACGCACTGTAGGATACTGCGAAGAGGTGGTGAGTCACTCTGACCGCTTAAATACCTGTGCTCTTAGGTTCCAATCCTAGACATGCGCATGGGGTTACCACACCCTAGCTCAATGACTAAGTCATAGATTGGTTTAGTTCTTTAAATCTTATGTTTAGTTTGTGTGTTTAAGTAATCTAATCCTAGGGTTCAATTCCTATAAGTCTATCTGCGTTCCATGCTTCCTACCCTTCTACTGTAATATAATTCACAAAGGAGTTTAGAGGTACTTACAGGCGGATCGGTCTTGGAGACTGGGCCATCTCGCTTAAAACCCAAAAATAATTAATAAGGCCTACTAAAACATTTTTGGGCCTTGGGCCCCACAATAGAAGTTTTGAACCTGCTCGATACCAATTTGTAATAATTCAAACCCGCCCAATCGTTAGGACCGAATATGGGTCGTTACTAAGAAGAACTTTTGAAACCCATTTTCTAAATCCACTTAAGTTTTGTTGAAAACGCTCATTTATTGTTATCTTGTCGAAATTATACTTAGTTCAAATTGAAAATTTAATTAAGTCAAGTTATTACACAAATTTTCAGATGTGCCCGATGGCACGATAAAATATTTTTCGTGTTAATTTAGAAAAACGTGTAATTCAAATTTTAATTAAAATAAAAATATCCAACAAAAAAGAAAATAATTAAAGTAAAGTTTAATGAGGCCTTATTACATCCAAAATAAAACAACCCAATAACCAAATTTAAAATAACAAAAAAAAAATTAAAGTCCATTAAATTTTAAGTCCACCGCATGGCCTCCTCAAGTCCCTCCGGCTCCATGTCCGCGATCTAAGCATCACCTGAAAAATTAATGGAGAAGGTGAGTCACCAAGACTCAGTATGTAATCCTTCCCCGTTTAAAAAAATATTTTTCATACACAACATATAACATTTAATATGCAAAATAATGTGTACCCAACCTAGCCAACCATACGCCACTGCTCACCCTGCTGTGGTACCAAACCTTGGTGGTGCCAAACCACTGGTGACATATAGTCACAATGTGTTACCAAAACACCGTGTCCGAGACACAAATCGGGTGATGGGGCCAACCCATCGTGTGATACCAAATCACCGCGCACAATCCCATATCTCAAGTGGGGCCAACCCACGGTGGTGTTAACCAGGGACAAGTCGCTATTGAGGTACCAAACCTCTGGAGGTGCCAAACCTCCGGTGACATTTAGTCACGTGTGTTACCAAAACACTGGTGCCCGTCGGCACAATATCACCGCCTCCACTCATCAAACCCACAACAGATAAACATACATATATTTCATGCCATCACATTCTTAAATTTCATGTGTCAACACATCATGCTTACCAAAAGCATTAATAATAATAAATCACGTTAATGTGTACTTACGAATCACCACTTATACCGATTTGGTATTCATTCCAATGCTACATTCATAAAATGAGCATTCACAAAGTTAAGCATATTTAATATATTATATAGTGTGTATGTACACACTGTCACCACGATAGTCTTAAATCCTCAAGATAATCAATCGCCACCCTCTAAGTCCTTGCCCCTATATTCGCCAACTATCAAGGTTAGTAATATGGCCATTCGCCAAACCAAATTATTTAAAGGGTCATATTTTGTACTCGCATCCTTACCTAATCGCTTGAATCCTAGCCCGACAGACCAATCGCAAATCTGGTTCATAAACTACAGCTTGGTCAATATTAGCAACCATGGCTTCCGGCTTTTCAGTAATCATTAGAGGAGTAATCTTTTATAAGTAAACACTTACCACCACCTACCCAAAACCGAATGTCGAGAATGCCGGATCCGATCTCTCTTTTGAGATCCCGGTGCCTATCATCGATTTCAACACCGGTTAGAACTCTTGCTACTAGTTGTCAAACTTTGGCTTCCATTCAATCCCATAAGTCGACAAGAAAAAGAAAATATGAAGGAGGGTTCGGCCATCCCTTACCTTGATAATCGATTGAATAGATAGTCCCGAAAGGTCTTGTGTTACCTTTGATATTCGGCCAAAGTGCCTTCAAGTAAAAGAAAAGATTTTCGACTTTGCTAGGTACTAGATTCGGCTATATTTGGCTTTAAACAAGGCTGATTTTAATGAGAAAAGAAAGAAGAAAGGTAAATAGGAAGTGGTGATTCGCTAGTAGGAAATAAAAGGAGAAGGGACTTAAAGAATGTGGTTTCGGCAAGGAGGAGTTGTGAGGGTTCGGCTATGGTTTTTGAGGGAATGGAATGATAAAAGAAGATGAGGAGAAAGTGCTTTGAATTTTCGGCTAAGCAAACTGAATCAGGGTGATCACTTAGGTGCTTTTATAAGCATTCGCAACTCCCCCTTCCTTCATAAGTCCTAGCCAGTCACTCCTCCTCAACAAGGAGTCCAAGATTCATCTTAACTCCTTGAATCACTCTAGGCCAACCATTTAGTTTAATCCTAACTATTTTGATTTAATTTCCAATAATTAGTATTAATCCTTAAACAATCCATGTGATATCCCTATTATCCTCATAAAATAAAATAATAAAATAAAAAAAAACTCATATTATCCTTGATTATCTAAAGAAAATAAAAATTTAAAGAGAGATAGGACTCTCCTTATGTGCCATCCATCCTATTGCCAAAAGAGGATTTTTGTGACTCGAACCAAGGCTCTCCTTGCTCCCTTGGTGGCGTCACATGTAGCTCTTAAGTGGGCTTGCTTTGCCACTTGGTCTAAGCTCATTTTATGTCCAAATTATCCCCATTTATTCTTATAACACGCTCTTGCCAAGGCTCCCTACCTTAAAAGTTAAAACTAAAATTTCCTACCAAATCGAGCCAACACAAAGCCTTAAATTGATCATTATTATTCCATAAATAATGACATAGCAGTTCTTACATAAGAAAAATAATTAAATTCCAAATAACCCCATTTTTGGGATGTTACAGACAACCCTGAGCCAACTCATAAGTCCCAAAACAACAAATAAGAATCCTACAAGGGACAAGACCTTAGGATTGACAAGTTTGAAGAGCAAAAGACACACGTCAAAGAAGAACAGCACGAAGTAAAACTAGAGGAATCACAAGAAGAGCTCGAGGAACATCAAACCACTACAAAATAGGAGATCAGTAATCGATAGACAAAGCAGAATCTGACAAAGACCACAACAGACATCAAGACAAAGAGAGAAATACTTCTTAAGGTACACGATATCTTCCCCATGGAACAATGAGGTAAGCAATCCAACATTCAGCACTTTTAAGGTAAATGTTTCTCGACTTGAACCTCATCAAGGAAATAAAATTTTAAGCAAGAGGGAAGATATTCAAACCTTTAAACCTCCCTAAATTTTCTAATCGAGAAAAGTCTAACTTAAGACTATAAACGAGCACTTTTTGGGAGGCAACTCGAATACTAGCATTAAGTTTTATTCTGTAGTCTTAGTTTTATTTTTATTTCTACTTTCTCTTTTAGAATTTTAATAAACTGAAAATGCAGATTCCCAAACCACACGGCCTAGCACACACGTGCCATGGCCGTGTGGGTGCCCCGAATCAACGTACTGACATAGTAGAGGCCGTGCGAATCCTGCCCCAACCAACTGTAGAAGTCACGGGCTCACCTACCCTACCACGGCAGTGCGAGGCAGCCATGGGTCAACACTGCCATTAGAAAAACAGGCGTGGCATCAGAGGAATGGGCATGGCATACCAAACACGCCTACCACACAGCAGTGCGATGTGACCGTATGAAGACACTGACTTATCGACTACGGGCATGGTAACACGAACACGGCCATGTAAACAAACACGCCCTCCATACACGGGAGTGGCACATCGACAGAGGGAAAAACTCTATTTTAACCCCACAGCCCTTCCGCTTATCCCCATCCTCTTACCTTATACTTTTTCCTTCTTTTATCTATTTATTTTCTTAGAATAGGTATTCAGACTCTTGAGCTACACTAAAATCATGCCGAAGAAGCGTAAGAAGGAAAGCATTGTCTCTTCAAAGGAGACCTCAACAAATAAGTTCATGTCGGCCGCTTCATCCAAACACCAAGCCAAGGGTCTTTTAGACCATTAAAAATTTTCTTTTGTTAATTTTCCCATTTATCCTACTCATCTACAATTCTCTTCTGCTTAATATATTTTAAATTATTTTAGTTTCTTGGTTTTAGGTTCTAAAGGCTACTTGGGAATCACGCACCACAGCCTTAGAGGTCACACCCATCTCGCGAAATATCCAACAATAAGGACTCCTTAGTCCATTAGTCTTTTCTTTCAATTTCAGTTTTCTTCTTAGTCTCCTTCTCGTTATTTCCTTTGTCTTTAATTATAGTATTAGTATATTATTAATGTTTCTTTAGATTTCTTGGCTATATCTTTGCAAGCTACCCAATTTCTTTATCTAGCACAAAGATCATCGGTAGGCACCCCACCAGGCCCAAAGAAAATGCCACCACCACATCTTCCACCTACCTTCTACCACCAAAGACGCCAACTCCCAGAATCATCCAAAATTCAGGAAGTGTTACTTCTCCCCTTTTCTTTTTATTACATAATTGTTTATCTATCTTGGTACATTGAGGGCAATGTACAACTTAAGTGTGGGGGGTAAAAGTACCTAACTTTTTTCATTATTCTCAAATCCTGAATTTTAGTCTTATCCATAAGAAATTTTCTTATATTAATAATTAGGGTGAAATTTCTAATAATTTATGATGGTTATTAACATGTTTTTGAGTAAGTCATTGATAATTGTGCATTGATGATTTATACGTGGATGAATACTAGAGAATCAAGCATGATAAGTCTATTTTTCAAGAATAAAAATTTCCTAGGTTGTTGAACTGAATTTGAATATTACCTTGAAGCTTGAAATTTATAGTATTGATGTCAAATACCCATAATTTTTTGTGAGATTTGAGCCTTATAGAGCATATATTCTTTTTCATGCTCACTTTATTATGAGTGTGTCAACTTTGAATTGTTATTCTAGAACTAGCCTCGATTATACATGTCGAGACCACATTAATGATTTGATATACTGAGATGATAAAGGCACCTAGTTTTAACCCATTCACTCCACTAAAAAGCTTACCTACATAATTAACCTTTAGTGAACCCCTTTGATCCTAATCCCTTTTTATTGAATTACCCGCTTAATATTAACCTAAAACCCTTTGCATTTGTTATCACCATTCTTTTCACTACCCTTTTATCGAGAATTGATTTGATCAGTTTCCAAATTAGTTTATTTCATATTATGTTTCTAGTCTATAAAAAAACCAAAGTATGTTCAAATATTAGTATATGATTAAAGGAGCTTATGTATTTAAATTCCAAATTGTTGAAAAAGCTTGTATTAATGTATTATTATTAGTTTCATTTGATGTAATCATTTATTTTCAGGTTCGTTATTATTAGTTAGGTAATTAGTCAAGTCAATCTCGATTCTAAAACCTTCTAATTCATCCTTTATCCACACTTTTAACCCAAGCCCCATTACAACCTTGTCAAAGACCTTTTGATTTGTGTATCATCTCATATTACAGTGGTGAAGATTTAATTTTCAGGCAAGCCTATGGGATTAACTTTTCAGGTTCATATTATGAGTGCTTTTTCTTGAAACTTAAACACTTCAAGTGCTTTAAGTGAATCCTTAGTGAGGATGTCAATCCTTGTCGGTTTTAAATTAAAAGGTAATCGTTTAGATAAGGGGAGACACTTATGTTTTTGTACTACAAAATTCATGACTTATATTGTTTGAATCTTTAAGACTCTTTGAGTTAAATTATCCATGTATAAATTGTCCGTGAATTATGATTAAGCATTGTTGATAGGAATTGTGAATTATGAAAAGCTCGTTTTAATTATAAGTTAAGAATTTTGCTTGAGGACAAGCAAAAGCTTAAGTGTGGGGGTATTTGATAAACCGTAAAAGTAACATATTTTACCCCATATTTAGTATGCTTTTAGGATGATTTAGCCTTGATTTATGTAAAAAGGTGCTTTTAATCCTTTCTTTTCATATTTATACTCAGGAAAGCACCCGAAGACGAAAAGAACAAGAAACGGGCTTAAAACAGGCTAATTTAGGCCAAAGAAGAAATCGACAGGTCTTGGACTTCAAGCCACACGGTTGTGCCTCGATAATTAATTAAGACACGGTCATGCCATAATTTACACGGCTGTGCCCCAATCGACAGAATCGAGACACGATCCAACCACGATTTACAGGCGTGTGCCATGGCCGCGCCCCTATTACGGGAGAGCAATTTCACTTGGATTTGGATACTTAGAGATCAAAGAAACACTTTCCAAAGCTTATTCAAATATCGAGTAAGAAGTAGACTTAAATTAGGACACTTAGAGGTCAAGTAAAGCATTCCAAGAGCCTATATAAACACCCTAAGTGTATCCTGAAAGGAAGGCGGTGAGCTAGGCCAAGGAGCCGAGCCCGAAGGATCACATTTGTGGTAATCACTCGAAGGCCAGAAGATCCATCTCGAAGAGCCAAAATTCTACTCAAGACGGTGGATTTCTCCTTCAATTCCTTTAGGGGGTTTTAGGGATTTCTTATGTTGTATTTTATCTTCTCTCTTGAGATGTTTTATTTTAAAGTTATGAACTAAATCCTTCGGATACCTGAAGAGGATGAAACCTAGATGAATTTTGTTATTATTTTTGAATTATATGATAAATACTTAGTTTGTTCTTAATTATGTTACTTAATCCAAATCTGATGTGCTTAGGTAGAGGAGGAATAGACCCTGCTTAAGAGTAGATCTAGCATAATTAAGCGGAGTTGATCGAATGCCTAGAGATAGGGTTACGAGATTTTGTCGGATTAGGGTGAAACCTAATATGGGAATCTATTGATCAATTTACTGCTATTCTAGGGGGTTATTATAAATGAACGAGAGTTCCACTAATTAACCTAGGGTTAGACATTATTCGCCTTAAGAGAGGGTTTAATATAGGTTAGGGAGTCCTACGGATCAAGCTAAGTAAAGAAATCATATGATTCGGTAATAAGTAATAAGTGAAGTCTAGGTGGATTCTTCCTGAGGGTATCGTCATAATCAATTGAGTTTCTTCAAGTTATTTCCCAAATTCGTTCGTTTTGTCTTTGCGTCTTTAGCTTAGTAGTCGTTAAACTAGATTAAATCAACCAACCACTCCATATTTTAGGCTAAATAATAAAAAAAGTGAATGTTAGTACTTTTAGTTCCTTTGGGTTCGATAATTTGGTCTTGCCTAAGCTATACTACTGTTCGATAGGTACACTTGCCTTTAAATCGTTGTTAGAGTTAGTTTCCAGGTTTGATCATTCTATTTGTAAATTTTAAAGCTCTGATTTCAGTGATCAGGTTCACTAAAGGACTTAACAATAGAAGCTACCATAATTTGGTTTGTAAATTGGGCATGTGTGACATCTATGCAGCAACTTGAGGGGGAGTGTTGATGTAACATCCTAAAAATTTTAGTATCAACATGTTGCTGGAGGTTAGCTTGGGTTTACTTAGAATTTGAATAAAAATTAGTAAAGAGTACTTTGGTGTAAAGAAATCAGGTGACCTTGAAACTTAAGTTAATTAAGTACTAAAAGATGGCATAAGATGAGTAATTGGCAAAGTGGTGATGGCACCATAAGTTGGACTTGAGGGGAGAGGTTAGAATCTCCTAGCATGCAATTTGGGAGTTTTTATTTTTTTTGTTTTATCCTAGCATGTGTCGGTTATGGATAAGATTAGGATGAGTTGGATTAATTATTTTTTGGTAAGAAGACTATGGGTTATGGAAAGCTTGAGTTAGGGGATAGAATGGCTTGAATTGGGGGATAATGTTTCTTAAACTTAAGGAAAAGGAGGATGATATGGCTTGAGACTAGGATGATGTTTTGGCAACTCTTTCATGGCCTTTTGACTATGTATGTGGACTGACACAAGGGCTAGGAGGGTGGCCGATTTTGTTGATTGGCTTGGTAGGCTTGTGTGTTGGAGAAACACATTCTTTTTGCCATTTTGGCTATGGCAAAACATATTTTCTCTCCATCTATTTTCCCTCTAGTCGAATTTGTCAACAACCTTGAGGAAACAATTGCATCTTTCTTTTTGACCATTTGGTCATTTCTTTGCTAATCATTTTAGTGTTTTATTTTTCCTAGTGTCGAAACTATCAACACATAAAAAGAAAGAAGGCCATTCTTTTTTCATTTTTCCTCCCCAAATGCCGAATGCACAATTCTCTTAAACTCAATTCTTTTTCTTCTCTTTTCTTTCTCTTTTCTTTCTCTTTTTCTTTCTTAAACTCAATTCTTTTCCTTCTCTTTTCTTTCTCTTTTCTTTCTCTTTTTTTTTTTCTCTTTTTTCTCTCTTGAAAACCGAATCATCATCATCTCCATCTTCCATTCTTTTACTTCTTTCTCAACTAAAGTTTCTTCAATATTTTCTCTCATGGCCGAATGCTAGTTTGTTCTTGTGCCGAATCATTTACATTTTCTTGTTTAGTCATAACCGAATCTTCCATTAGACATAAGTATTCTTCTCACTCAATTCTTTTCAACCGTGGGCAATAGAGTGATTTTGGAGGGCAGAAACTCAAAGTGTTCTTGAGTATCGTGGATCGTTGGAGTCGATCTTAAGAGTTAAGGTAAGGAGTTTATTCAAGGATTTGCATATTATTCGTCACATTGGTATAGTTGGTTATTTAATCGATTTCGTTATAGGGACGTAATCGCTCGATTGCTACCTAGTAGAATGAGGATAATTGTGGTAAGCCAATCTCATTTTTTAAAATCGTTAGTCCTATTTCGATAGTTATTAGTTTGACTAATGATTTTATGTCATTAAAGACATTCAAGATAGGCGAAAAGGGCGTTGAATAGTCTTCAAAGAGGGTGGTTCCACTAATCCCCTAAGTATAAACGAAGAAGTCGCTTTTGAATCGAGATTTTCCACTGGGTTGCAGACCCTCATACGAGGATAACCAGTTGTTTGAAGTTATTCGTACTACTGAACTTTTGTTTGTTCGTGGATTCTCATTGAGTAACGAATCAACAATCGGGGAGAAACGAAAAATAGAAGTGGTTTAAAACCCTGAGGGTAAAGATTTAGATCGTTTATCAATAGTGTAGTTTTATTTAAAAATAGTGTTCTAATTTATCATGTTATGTTTAGGTATTGACGAGCGGGAAGGTCTAGTTCTCACGATAACCAGGTGTGTAACTTCACACTTATCTCGGGTTAGATGTTATACCATAAGTATTGGGAAAAATCGTAAAATTGACAAAATTGGAAAAATGCGTAATAATTAGTATTTATGTGAAAATACATGAAAACTATTAAAGTTTGAAATTTACGAAAACATCCTCAATGAGTATTTGATAAATTGTAAAAAAAAATATGCTTGATCGTTAATGGGCCGAAAAATATGCTAGATCGTTAAATGGGCCGAAAAATATGCTAGATCGTTAAATGGGTCGAAAAATCTGCTAGATCGTTAAATGGGCCGAAAAATATGCTAGATCATTAAATGGGCCAAAAAATCTGCTAGATCGTTAAATGGGCCGAAAAATATGCTAGATCGTTAAATGGGCCAAAGTATTAGATTGCTAAATGGGCTAAATGTTATTTTGTATTATGGGCCTTAATAAAAACTTGAAATATTGATTCACATGTAAATTGGGCCTTTTGCTAAAATTATCATATGTATATAGACTGTTATGCATACATGTTTGCATGGGTTGGGATTTATGATGAAGAGAAGAAAGGCCTGTTGCCAAAAATCTAGTTCGGTGGCTCTGCCACAAATATTTTAATGGCTTATTGCCTCTAGTTCGGTTGCTCTGCCATGAATATTTTAATGGCTTAATACATCTAGTTCGGTGACTTTGTCATAATCTAGTTCGTTGGTTCACCACAACCAAATATAAAATGGCTTAATGCCTACGATCGGTGTGTTGGCGGGGTGGGTTGACTTGATCCCCCGGGTGTGATGGTTGTACGGTGGTGGTGTGTAGCGGATGGATATTAGGTTGGTTGGGAAATTTCATTTTGCATACATTTCATTTATTATATTGCTAAATCATTATGGGCTCAAGCCCAAAATATTGACTTGATGATCCGGCCCATGGATATAGTAAGTGAGTTATACATCGAGTTCGAGTAACTCACTCCTTAAATTTTCCATCTCGTAATGGAAATTGCGTGGACTTGGGACGAGAATGACTTCGTGGAGGCCATACCGCAAACATGGGTTTTATAAACTTTGAAGTTTTATTAAGTACTTTCTTTAAATTACTATTTTGGATATGATGTAATAAGGCCTCTATTAATATTTATGGATTTTAATGTGTGGATGGATTTAAATTTTATTTTGATGGGTTTATGCTAATCCTATAATGATTTTTTTTAAAAAAATACTTTGAAACATATGAGATTCT
Organism: Gossypium rotundifolium; assembly: GCA_025506655.1. NCBI lineage: Eukaryota > Viridiplantae > Streptophyta > Magnoliopsida > Malvales > Malvaceae > Gossypium > Gossypium rotundifolium. The sequence continues at coordinate 133,895,721 of CP106722.1, forward strand.
TTAACTTATCTTATCTTCAAATTCTTTTGAACTCTTTTTTTAAAAAAAACTACTTAAAGGATTTTGATATTTAAATACTAAATGATAAGACTTCAACTAATGTTTCTTAAAATTAACGAATTTAAATCATTTCTTTTGGTTTTTATTAAACTTTATTTTCAAAAGGTTTTGTAGTACCGATTCACTTAAATCATTAGAAAGATTAAAAGAATGTTTGATCTATGTGACAAACCAAATCTCGTCTTGACGCATAGACCTGATTTGGGGTGTTACATTTAATGATATCAGAGCTAGTTTCAAAACTCGATTGTGGTTGGGTTCAACAAATAACCTTTGTATGAAATTATTTCAATTATGTTTTAAAGATTAGTATGGCACCACAAGCATCCGGCACCAAGTCAAGTAAGTATTTATGATTATTATGATGATATGATCATAGGAACACTCTAGAACTTCTAGTTTTTGATGTTGAAAATCGTAGAGATTGAGACTATAGGATGTGTTTGTGAAAAACAACATTATCTCTCAAATCTCATAAAACATCATTAATAAACACTGAAATAGTATTCCGATTCATAAAACTTGTAATCAGATTAAATCGAATTAGATATTATGAGCTCTAGAGGACGTGGTCGTGGACGCGGTAGACGTGGCCGTGGTAGAGACGAGGAGCTGCGTCTCAAGCACCAAATCATATGTCGAAAATGGATGCACTGCGTCACTTGAAAGTGAGACAGAACACATGATCATATGGAAGAAGATAATGCTTTGACGCAAGCAATCTGCGAGTCCTTGAAAAGGTCATTGAACTAGAGTTGGGCCAACACTCGTGGGTCGATATCGAAACGACTCAAGTCTAATGGTGCGAAGTTTTAGAGGAGTTTTGGTGTAGCTCGAATGTGGCGTAATATTGGCTCAAGTCGTGGAGCGGATTATGGATGATATGAAATGCATTGTCGAGCGAAATTGAAAGGAGCGTCCTTGCTAAGAGATGAGGCGATCAATGGTGGCTTATCGCTCGAGAAGGCACCGAGGTCGCATTGATTATTTGGGAATTCTTCAAAGTCGCCTTTCAAGGGAAATATGTAGGAACAAGTTATGTGGATGCTGAAGGAAGGAATTTTGAATCTAATTCAAGGAAATAAGGCAATTGGCGGCAGATGAATTGAAGTTTTTACGCTTGAGTTGCTATGCTCGGACAATAATGTCAACGGATCATGAGCGTTGTGTACTCTTTGAGCATCGGTTGAATGATGAGTTGCGAGTTCTGATAGCCCCACAACAAGTTAGAACTTTTGCCACGCTTGTGGAAAAAGCCAAGATAGCCGAAGAGGCTAAGAACTCAGAACGTTAGAATTAGGAAAGATTTAGAGGCAAGAGGGATATAAAGCATTCGGGTTCTTCAAAAAGGTTTCTGAAGAGGCCTCGGAATGATGAACCAGCTCAAGGTAGAGCACCTGTGGCTAGTAATCAGAGTCTAGATTGTTCTGAATGTGGGAAACGGCATTTCGGAGAGTGTTGGAGGAAAACGGGTGGTTGTTATAAATGTGGTTTAATAGATCATCAATATAGAAATTGCCTTTGACGTATGGATACAACTCAGAAAGTTCATATTACAGATGCACAGTCGGCAAGAGGAACTCAGCAGCCACCGAGAGGTCGTGGACCAGGTCGTGGTGGTAATGGGGCTGGACGTGGTCAAGGTGCACCGGGTCGAGGCAATGGTTCTAGAGGTAACATAGATGCAAGACAACCAGGATTGGTCTATGCAGTTAGACGCCGCGAGGATGGCAATGCACCTGATGTAATAACTGGTACGTTCTTCATCTTTGATGTACCTGTTATTGCCTTGATAGATATTGGTTCTACCCACTCGTATGTTGCTAGTGCCATATCTGGAAACTTGAATCTAGAATCTAAAATTACCGATAGTGAAATGATGGTAATTAGTCCTTTAGGACATTCAATAATTGTAAATAAATTGTTTAGAGACGTGCCCTTAGAAATTCAAGAAGAAATATTTTTGGCGAATTTGATGGAATTGCCTTTCGACGAGTTCGATCTCATTCTAGGCATGGATTGGTTAGCTAAGCACCAGGCGCATTTGGATTGTGCTGAAAAGCGGATGTCAATAAGAACTTCAAGTGATAAAGAAGTAATAATGATAGGTGAACGAAGGAATTACTTGGCAAATGTAATATCTGTGTTAAAGGGAGAAAAGTTGGTGCGAAAAGGGTATGGAGCATTCTTAGCCTTTATTTGTGCTTTGGATGCCAAAGAGTTATCTGTGGATGATGTGAGGACGGTGAAGGAATTTCCAGATGTATTTCCCGATGAACTTCCTGGTATACCTCCAGATCGGGAAGTAGAATTTGGTATTGAGCTTTTGCCCGGAATAACTTCAATGTCCAATGCTCCTTATAGAATGGCACCAAAGGAGTTGACGGGGCTTAAAGCTCAAATTCAAGAATTTTTGGATCGGGGATTTATTCGACCGAGTGTGTCTCCGTGGGGAGCACCAGTTTTGTTCGTTAAGAAGAAGGATGGATCGATGCGTATGTGCATTGATTACAGGCAACTGAATAAATTGACGATCAAGAATAGGTATCCTTTGCCGAAAATTGATGACCTCTTTGATCAATTGAAAGGAGCTTCAATTTTCTCCAAAATTGATTTGAGATCGGGTTATCACCAACTTAAGGTGAAAGAAGCAGATATTTATAAGACAGCATTTCAAACTCGTTATGGACATTATGAGTTTTTGGTGATGCCGTTTGGGTTAACCAATGCACCAGCCACATTTATGAACATTATGAACCGAGTCTTTCAACCATATTTAGACCGATTTGTGGTAGTGTTCATAGATGACATTTTGGTTTATTCAAGAAATGATGAGGAGCATGACACGCATTTGCCTATAGTATTGCGATTACCGTGATAAGTAACTTTATGCCAAATTCGGTAAATGTGAATTCGCTAAAGAAAGTGACTTTTTTGGTCATGTGGTATCACCAAGGAATAAGGTGGATCCTCGGAAGATTGAGGTCAGACTAGATTGGAAACCACCAAAGTCGATGAGTTGAAATTGAGTTTCTTAGGTTTGGTGGTTATTATAGACGCTTCATTGAGGGGTTTTCGTTGATTGCTGCACCCCTAACTAAACTGTTGTGGGAGGGAGTACAGTATGTTTGGACTGAAAAACAACAAAAGAGTTTTGAGAAATTGAAGAAGATTCTGACGGAAGCACCAGTTTTGATTCAGTCGGAGGCTGGAAAAGAATTTAATGTTTATTGTGATGAGTCTCACACGAGTTTGGGTTGTGTGCTGATGCAAAATGGAAAGGTGGTGGCTTATGCTTCTCGACAGTTGAGACCGCACGAAGTAAACTATCCTACTCATGATTTGGAGTTAGCTGCAGTGGTATTTGCTTTAAAGATTTGGAGGCACTACGGTGAGAAGTCTATCATCTACACGGATCACAAGAGTCTTAAGTATCTTTTTACTCAGAAGGAGTTAAATTTGAGACAAAGAAAATGGGTGGAATTATTAAAGGATTATGATTTCTCAATCGAGTATCATCCTGGAAAAGCTAATGTGGTAGCTGATGCTTTAAGCTGTAAGGTGGTATCTGATTTGAGAGCAATGTTTGCTCATTTGAGTTTGTCTGAGAATGGTAGCCTGTTAGCAGAACTTTAGGTGAAGCCTCTGTGGTTAGAACAAATTCAGGAAAAGAAGATATCAGATAAAATGTTGGGACCCTTATTTGAGCAAGTTGGAAGGAGTGAAATAGAGGACTTTGGTATAAACACGAATGGAGTGTTGTGTTTTCGTGGAAGGGTTTGTATGCCTAAAGACTCAGATTTGAGGCAAATGATTCTGCGGGAGGCGCATAGTAGCCCTTATGCTATGCACCCTGGAGGAAATAAGATGTATCGAGATCTCTGTGAACAGTATTGGTGGCTAGGGTTGAAGCGTGAGATTTCTGAGTTTGTAGGAAAATGTTTGACTTGTCAACAAGTAAAGGTGGAGCATCAATTGCCGTCAGGTTTATTACAATCGGTAAATATTCCTCTTTGGAAATGGGAGCGAACAATAATGGATTTTGTTAGTAGGTTACCTTTAACACCTACTAAGAAAAACTCCGTATGGGTGGTAGTTGATCGATTAACGAAAACTGCTTATTTTCTTCCAGTTCGTACAGATTACTCATTACAGAGATTGGCTAAGCTGTATATATCTGAAATCGTAAGGTTGCATGGGGTACCAGTGTCTATTATATCAGACAGGGATCCTAGATTTACATCACGATTTTGGAAAGCTCTGCATGAAGCCTTGGGAACAAAGTTAAATTTCAGTACGGCTTTTCATCCTCAGACAGATGGTCAGTCGGAAAGAGTAATTCAGATATTGGAAGACATGTTAAGGGGATGTGTGATTGACTTCAGAGGTAGTTGGGAGGAATTTCTACCATTGGCAGAATTTACGTATAACAATAGCTATCAGTCTAGCATTCAGATGGAACCCTACGAGGCATTGTATGGTCGTAGGTGCCGTACTCCTACTTGTTGGACTGAATTGGGCATGCGACAGATGTTGGGTCCTGAATTAACATCTGAAATAAAGGAAAAGGTAAAAGTTATTCGAGCACGGTTAAAGGAAGCTTCGGATAGACATAAGTCATATATAGACCTGAAGCGTAGGGATATCGAGTTTCCTGGGGGAGAGCAGGTCTTTCTGAAGGTCTCACCTTGGAAGAAAATTTTCAGATTTGGAAAGAAGGGCAAGTTGAGCCCTAGGTTCATTGGGCCATATTGTGTGATGAAGCGTGTTGGTCCAGTGGCCTATCAGATTGAATTACCTCCGGAGTTGAGTCAAATTCATAATGTTTTTCATGTTTCCATGCTGAGGCGCTATAGATCGGATCCATCTCACATAGTACCAGTAGAGGAAGTGGAATTGAAATCAGACTTGTCTTTTGAGGAAGAACAAGTGGAAATTTTAGACCGAGATGTTAAAGTGCTAAGAAAGAAGACCGTGCTATTGGTCAAGGTTTTATGGCGTAATCACGAGTGGAGGAAGCTACGTGGGAGCCCGAGGATGCAATTCGGCAACAATATCCTTACCTCTTTTAATCAGTAAATTTTGAGGATGAAATTTTTAAGGGGTAGAATTGTAACATCCTAAAATTTGAGTATCAATATGTTGCTAGAGGTTAGCTTGGGTTTACATAGAATTTGAATAAAAATTAGTAAAGAGTACTTTAGTGTAAAGAAATCAGGTGACCTTGAAACTTAAGTTAATTAAGTACTAAAAGATGGCATAAGATGAGTAATTGGCAAAGTGGTGATGGCACCATAAGTTGGACTTGAGGGGAGAGGTTCGAATCTCCTAGCATGCAATTTGGGAGTTTTTATTTTTTTGATTTATCCTAGCATGTGTCAGCTATGGATAAGATTAGGATGAGTTGGATTAATTATTTTTTTGGTAAGAAGACTAAGGGTTATGGAAAGCTTGAGTTAGGGGATAGAATGGCTTGAATTGGGGGATAATGTTTCTTAAACTTAAGGAAAAAGGAGGATGATATGGCTTGAGACTAGGATGATGTTTTGGCAACTCTTTCATGGCCTTTTGAATATATATGTGGATGGCATAGGGGCTAGGGGGATGGCCGGTTTTGTTGATTGGCTTGGTAGGCTTGTGTGTTGGAGAAACACATTCTTTTTGGTCATTTTTGGCTTTGGCAAAACATATTTTCTTTCCATCTATTTTCTCTCTAGCCGAATTTGTCAACAACCTTGAGGAAACAATTGCATCTTTCTTTTGACCATTTGGTCATTTCTTTGCTAATCATTTTAGTGTTTTATTTTTCCTAGTGCCGAAACTATCAACACACAAAAAGAAAGAAGGCCATTGTTTTTCTCATTTTTCCTCCCCAAATGCCGAATGCACAATTCTTTTCCTTCTCTTTTCTTTCTCTTTTCTTTCTCTTTTTCTTTCTCTTTTTCTCTCTTGAAAACCGAATCATCATCATCTCCATCTTCCATTCTTTTACTTCTTTCTCAACTAAAGTTTCTTCAATATTTTCTCTCATGGTCGAATGCTAGTTTGCTCTTGTGCCGAATCATTTTCATTTTCTTGTTTAGTTATAACCAAATCTTCCATTAGACATAAGTATTCTTCTCACTCAATTCTTTTCAATCGTGGGTAATAGAGTGATTTTGGAGGGCAGAAACTCAAAGTGTTCTTTAGTATCGTAGATCATTGGAATCGATCTTAAGAGTTAAGGTAAGGAGTTTATTCAAGGATTTTCATATTATTCGTCATATTGGTATAGTTGGTTATTTAATCGATTTCGTTATAGGGACGTAATCGCTCGATTGCTACCTCGTAGAACGAAGATAATTGTGGTAAACCAATCTCATTTTTTTAAAATCGTTAGTCCTATTTCGATAGTTATTAGTTTGACTACTGATTTTATGTCATTAAAGACGTTCAAGATAGAGCAGAAAAGGGTAGTGAGTAGTCTTCGAAAGAGGGGTGGTTCCGCTAATACCCCTAAGTATAAACGAAGGACTATTTCGAGAATCCAAAATTTTCCATCGGGTTGAGGACCCTCATCCGAGGAGAACCAGTTGTTTGAAGTCATTCGTACTACCGAACCTTTGTTCGTTAGTGGATTCTCATCGGGTAACGAATCAACAATCTGGGAGAAACCAAAAGTAGAAGTGGTTCGAAATCCTGAGGGTAAAGATTTAGATCGTTTATTAATAGTGTAGTTTTATTAAAAATAGTGTTCTAATTTATCGTGTTACGTTTAGGTATTGACGAGCGGGAAAGTCTAGTTCTCACAACAACCAGGTGTGTAACTTCACACTTATCTCGGGTTAGATGTTATACCGTAAGTATTGGGAAAAATCGTAAAATTGACAAAATTGGAAAAATGCGTAATAATTAGTATTTATGTGAAAATACATGAAAACTGTTAAAGTTGTGAAATTTACGAAAACGTCCTCAATGAGTATTTGATAAATTGTAAAAAAATATGCTAGATCGTTAAATGGGCTGAAAAATATGCTAGATCATTAAATGGGCCGAAAAATATGCTAGATCATTAAATGGGCCGAAAAATATGCTAGATCGTTAAATGGGCCAAAAAATTTGCTAGATCGTTAAATGGGCCGAAAAATATGCTAGATCATTAAATGGGCCAAAGTATTAGATTGCTAAATGGGCTAAATGTTATTTTGTATTATGGGCCTTAATAAAAACTTGAAATATTGATTCATATGTAAATTGGGCCTTTTGCTAAAATTATCATATGTATATAGACTGTTATGCATACATGTTTGCATGGGTTGGGATTTATGATGAAGAGAAGAAAGGTCTGCTGCCAAAAATCTAGTTCGGTGGCTCTGCCACAAATATTTTAATGGCTTATTGCCTCTAGTTCGGTGGCTCTGCCACGAATATTTTAATGGCTTAATGCCTCTAGTTCGGTGGCTCTACCACGAATATTTTAATGGCTTAATGCCTCTAGTTCGGTGACTTTGTCACAATCTAGTTCGTTGGTTCACCACAACCAAATATAAAAATGGCTTAATGCCTACGATCGGTGTGTTGGCGGGGTGGGTTGACTTGATCCCCACAGGTGTGATAGTTGGTACGGGTGGTGTGTAGCGGATGGATATTAGGTTGGTTGGGAAATTTCATTTTGCATACATTTCATTTATTATATTGCTAAATCTGTTTATGGGCTCAAGCCCAAAATAATGACTTGATGATCCGCCCAATGGATATAGTAAGTGAGTTATACATTGAGTTCTGAGTAACTCACTCCCCTAAATTTTCCATCTCAGGTAATGGAAATTGACGTGGACTTGGGCCGAGAATGACTTCGTGGAGGCCATACTGCAAACATGGGTTTTATAAACTTTGAAGTTTTATTAAGTACTTTCTTTAAATTACTATTTTGGATATGATGTAATAAGGCATCTATTAATATTTATGGATTTTATGTGTGGATTTAAATTTTATTTTGATGGGTTTATGCTAATCCTATAATGATTTTTTTTTTTAAAAAAATACTTTGAAACATATGAGATTCTTTAACTTATCTTCAAATTCTTTTGAACTTTTTTTTTAAAAAAACTACTTAAAGGATTTTGATATTTAAATACTAAATGATAAGACTTCAAATATGTTTCTTAAAATTAACGAATTTAAATCATTTCTTTTGGTTTTTATTAAACTTTATTTTCACAAGGTTTTGTAGTACCGATTCACTTAAATCATTAGAAAGATTAAAAGAATGTTTGATCTATGTGACAAACCAAATCTCGTCTTGACGCATAGACCTGATTGGGGTGTTACAGTTGACAACTTATCTTAGCTAATCTTATTACTGATTTTTAGGGATTAGATTAGGTTAAATTATGATTATTGATTTAATGTATTGGTTATGTTTCCTTAGTTACGCCTACTCTTTTAGTATAAATAGCCATGTAAAATTTTCTATTGAATATACAAGAGAAAAGAATTCATATTATCAACACGTCATCTTGACGTAGGGAAACTCCTTGTCACTATGTGGAATGATTTCCTTTCTTTTTCATCGTGTCATCGTGATGAGGGGTGATTGTCTATAAATGCACTATCGTTTTTAGAATAAATATAACACCAAAAATATAAGAATTGAGAATGCAGTGTCTGCAAGTGCACGAGTGAAATTGTAATATAGTTTATACAATAAAACACTTGGAAGTATTCCGAGGATCTAACGCAAATGAGGATGGAATAAATAATGAGAATATTTTTACAATAATAAGTCTAATTAGTCGTAATTATTTCCTATATTATGATTAACCATAAAATAGATTAAGAAGAATAAAAATAAATACATAACAAGAAATAAATAAATAAACTAAATCGATTAACCAATGAGGAAGATTAACTCACTTTAAGGTTTGTAACTAATTTTGATAAAGTGGATAGTAATTAATTAACTAATTATTACCTCTCGAACTCTAACTAACTAACCGATTGGTTGATACTCATTTATCTTTCGACCTCATTTTTTCAACCAGGATAAATTGTGATTTACTAGGTTTGACTTATCTTCCGACCTCATCTAGCTTATGATAACTTATTAGGGTTGTTAAGCCTAACGATTTAAGAACACATAATTTATAGCAACCAATTCCTCTCTGGAAATCCCAAATCCTTCATTAATTACATCCCTATCCACTCGTTAATCTCCCCTAAAGGATTTAGCCACTCATGTTATTCATAATCTCAACTTCAATTGAACAAATCATGTAAAGAAATTTGTGATGGGCTCGAAACTAACTATTATTTTGACAAAGGCAAGCGTACCTATCAAACAGTAGTATAGTTATGGCGAGTCTGGAATATCGTATCCTCAAGGACTAAAATTACTAGAAATAACTATCTTTTTATTATCTAGCCTAATAATTAAGGGGATTTATTTTTAATCTAAAATTGACTAACTAAATGACTATGAACGTGACAGAGAATGAATTGGGAAAATACTTTTGGGCAACTTATGAGATAGGAAATACCTAAGGAAGAATCCACCTAGGTTTGACTTATTACTTTTGATTCATATGATTTATTCACTTGACTTAATCCATAGAAATCCCATATTTATGTTAATATCTCTTTCGTGAATAAAAAAAACTAACTCTAGGTTGATTAATTGAAATTTCTTTCTAATTAAAACCCCTATTGTCGTATTAACTCGATCTATGGATTCCCTTATTAGATATGACTCTAATCTGGAAGATTTTTGTCGCCCTATTTCTCAGGTTGCAATCAACTCCACTTAATTGTGTTGATCTACTATTAAACAGGGACTTTTGCTCCACTGAATAAGCACATTCTACTTGATTCAATAACCTGAATTATCAAAACAAGAATAAAAAATCACAATTAAGAATAAGAACAAGTATTGATCTTATAAATCAAACAATAATAAGATCTGTCTTAGGTTTCATCCCCTTAGGTATTTAAGGGATTTAGTTCATAATGATAGAGGGAAACATATTACAATAAGGAAACAAAAAAACATAAGAAATCCCAAAAACTTCTAAAGAACTTGATAGGAGATCTTCAGTCTTGATGGAGATCCTTCTCCTAAGCTGTTCCCGACAGCTGTCTTGGAGTATTTTCTGCCTTCTACTTGACGTCCTCTTTTAGGTTTCTCCAGGGTGTTTATATAGGCTTTGGAACACCTCTCTTGGCCCACAAGTAGCCTATTCCGAATGGAATTCATCTTTGCTATGGAAGGGACACCTGTGTGACACGCCCGTGTTCGACTCCTTAGATTGTGCTCGCTTCTGCTCACCACACACAACCGTGTGCTCAGGCCGTGTATGTTGATCCAGGCCGTGTCTCTGGTTTGCTTGAAACACACGGTTGTGTATGATAGCCCAAGTCGTGTGAGGTCCTAAGGTAGGCCCATTTTGTCCCATTTTGGCCCGTTTCTCATTCTTTTCGACTCCCTAAGCTCACCTGAGTGTAAAACATGAATTTAAAGGATTAAGAGCATCAAATTCATGAAATATAATAAGAATTCATCCAAAATTAAGCCAAGCATGGGGTTAGAATATGTGTAAATTAAGGTTTATCAAATATCCCCACACTTAAGCATTTGCTTGTCCTCAAGCAAAATCCTCAACTCACAATTAAAATTAAACTTTCTCAAATCATAATTCTCATCAATAATGTCTCATCATAATTCATAGATAGTTCATACATGGATAGTTTAACTAAAAGAGTCTTAAAAACTTAAACAATCTAAGTCATAAATTTTTGTAGCACGAAAACATAGGTGTTTCCCATTACATATATAATTACCTTTGATTCAAAACCAACAAGGATTGACATCCTCACTAAGGATTCACTCAATTCACTCAAAGTGTTTAAGGTTCAAGATAAAGCACTAAAAAGTCAAACATGAATATTTATTACCATAGGCTTGCATGAAAATCAAATCTCCACCACTATAAAATAAGATGATACACAAATCAAAAGGTTTTTTAAAATGGTTGTAATGGGGCTTGGGTTAAATGTGTGGATAAAGACTGAATTAAAGGGTTAGAATCGAGATTGAATTGTCAAATTACCTAACTAAAATAATAGACTAATATTGAATAATTACATCAATTGAAAACTTATAATAATAACACAAGCTACTTCTCAAAATATGAAATTAATTGCTTAAGCTCAAATAACATGGAACTAATAATGAAAATGTTTCAACTTTTCTCTCTTTTTTTAAGAACAAGTATTTTAAGAAAGAATTTAACAACTGAAATAAAGAAAATAGTTAGGCAACTGATCAAATCAGATCTCGACATAAGGGGAGTCAAGAAAATGGAAGAAACAAAAAATTAGTTTTGGGTTAATATTGATGGGTCAGTCGAGAAACGGTCTATCAGGCTCAAAGGGTTTCACTAGGGGTTAATTATGAAGGTAAGCTTTTTGGTGGAATAAGTGGGTTAGATCCTAGGTGCCTTTATCATTTCAGTATATCAAATCAAAGGTGTGGTCTCGACATGCATAATCGAAGCAAGTTCTAGAATAACAAATCAATGTTGACACACTCATAATCAATAAAGTGAGCAAGAAAAGATATATGCTCTAAAGGCTCAAAATCTCACAAAATTATGGTTTTTGATGTCAATCTTTCAAAATTCAAACTTCAAAGTAATATTTAAATTTAGGAAAACAACCTAGAAATTTAATTCTAAAAATAGACTTATCATGCTTGATTCTCTAATATCTTAAAGTATAAACCATCAATGCATAATTATCTATGACTTAATCCAAGACATATCAATAAAAATAATATGTTAATGGAAATTTCATTCTAATAGTAATTTGAGAAAATTACTTAAGAATAAGACAAAACTCATTGATTTTACATTAATGAAATCAATAACCTCCCACATTTAATATGTACATTGTCCTCAATGTACAAAGATAGATAATGACAATATAATAAGAAAATCATAAGATAGGGAGAGAGGTGAAACTTCCTGAATTTTGGATGTAGTCAAAGAAAATAAATCTGGTAAATTCGGGCAGATGAGGTGGATACTCTGGTGGTGGTGTGATCGTTCCATAATAAAAAATAGCCATAGATAAAAAGAAATCAAAATATACTAATATATATTAAACATAAGAAAGATAAAGGAAAAGAATTTAAAAATGAAAATAAAAAATAAATAAAAAATAAATGGACTCAAGGGTCCTTGTCCTGTCGAGTTAATGAAGCGGTCAACATGAACTTATGTAGATTGGTCTCGTACGAAGAGACTATGCTAGGGTCCTTTTGCTTTTTCGACATGGAGATGGTGGTGTAAAGAAAGAGTGAGGGAAACGGGGAAAGGAAAATGAAAGGAGAAAGATAATAGAAAAAGAAAGGGGTGTAGTGGTTAGGATTTGAGGAAGAAGAATTTGGGGAGAAGGTAAGAAGAAAGGGGGCTTTAAATAAAAATCAGGGACATGGTGGCTGCTCACGCCGTGGCACACGGGCATGTTAGATCACACGACCGTATCGCATGAAAGTATGGTGTGTCATTCATTTTCCCACACTGTGTAGAGGTTGCCATGCCCATGTTGATTAATCAGTGTCGACCACAACCTCGGGACATGGGCATGTCACACACTCGTGTTACTTTCTTAGTGTCGACCATGACCGTATTGACCGACCGTGGCATTTTTTTTCATGCGTGGGTTGGGGATGTTTCGTCCTTAGTTTGTACGGTTTCTGCCATGCCCATGTGCAAGGTCGTGTGGAAGGGAAACCTGCGCTTTATTAATTTGATTAGTTTTTAGTTAGGTGCTATAAATCGAAAATATGACATTAGTGAAGTTAGTGCTCGGGTTGCCTCCTGAGAAGCGCTCGTTTAAAGTCTTAACCTGGACTTACCTTTCATTCACATACTCATGGTGGTTTGAGGAAGTGAAGATCCTCTCTCTGGCTATCAATTCTAACATCAAAGTAAGGTTTAAGTCTATACTATTTACCCTAAAAGTACCTTCATTAGGGTGAGTTACCTCGACCGTTCCATATGGAAAAACCTTGAGTACCGTAAAAGGGGTCCATTCGTATTTAGTTCTAGCGTGGTTATTCGGGGATCTGTTTCATCTAATAGTACTTGGCCTCCAACTTTCAAGTGATTTATCCCACCCTTAGGCTCGTCATGAAGTTGTTTTATTTTATCGTGTTTTCTTAATTTCTCCTTGGCATGTGTCCTCCACTCGTCTAATTCATCAATCTGAAGCCTCCACTCCTCATGAGTTATTTCTTTGTTGGTATGAGTTCTAGGATATGGCTCAATTGTGTAATTTCATGGTGCTTCCTGAAAAGAAGGTTGAACCAAATGGTCGTTAATAGAATTTATGTTCTCACCTTTATTACTCGATGTCCTAACCAAGTCAAGAGCTTGAAGAGTGATTGTTTCGTCCCCTGCACAAAGTGTGAGTTCACCTATACCAACATCAATTCTAGTTTTAGCAGTTATTAAAAGGTCTTCCTAAAATTAAAGGAACATTATTGTCCTTATCCATGTCTAAAACAACAAAGTCTACTAGAAATATGAATTTATCAATTTTTACTAGTACATCCTCAATTATACCCCTAGGAACTCTGATAGTTTTATTAGCCAATTGAATGCTCATCCTAGTTTGTTTGGGTTTCTCAAGACCTAGCTGTTTAAACATTTTAGAAGGCATAACATTGATGCTTGCCCCTAAATTAGCTAAAGCCTTATTAATAGATAAACTACCAATTAAACAAGGAATCGTAAAACTCCCTGGATCTTTTAACTTTTACGGTAGTCTATTTTGTAAGATTTCTAAGCACACTGCATTTAGCTCCACATGCGATGCCTTGTCTAACTTTCATTTGTTTGTCAAAAGCTCTTTTAGAAACTTTTTCAAATTGGGCATCTGTGAAAGAGCTTCAATAAATGGTAAGTTAATATGTAATTTTTTTAAGAGTTTAAGAAATTTACCAAATTGTTCATCTGTGTGGTTTTTCTTTGTCGCATTGGGATATGGCACACGAGGTTGGTATTCTGTCCTTACCAGTTTTGGTTTATCATGGCTTATCTCAACCTTGCCTTCCTCTACCACATTCTCTTGCCTCAATTTTGGTTCATCTAACCCTTCACTATCGTAAGCAATGATGGCATGAATTTGCTCCTTTGGGTTAGTTTCAGTGTTGCTTGGCAAGCTGCCTTGTGGTCATTTAGATATGAGTTTAGCAAGTTGTCCTAATTGGTTCTTGATCCCTTGAATTGATGCTTGCTGATTTTTGAGTGTTCTTTTGGTGTTTTGGAAATGGGTTTCTGACACCACAATAAATTTGGTTAGCATCTCTTCAAGGTTCGGCTTTTTCTCTTATTGGTAAGGTTATTGTTGCAAGCCTGGAGGGGGTTGTTGTCTCTGATTTTCTTGGCCACCCCATGAGAAGTTTGGGTGGTTCCTTCAACATGGATTGTAAGTGTTACTATAAGGGTTATTTTGAGGTCTAGAATTATTACCTATATAGTTCATTTGTTCGTTCTCCATGCTTAGATTGTAGGGTAGGTATTCTGTAATGTTCGTCCCACCTCCATTTGTATCGCACTGCATCACTGGATGTATCTACGAAGAACCATACAAACCATCAATCTTTTTATTTAATAGTTTTACCTGGTTTGATAGCACGGTCATTTCGTCGAGGTTGAAAACACTGGCGGCATTTATTGGCATTGTCCTCATAACTTGCTACTGATAGTTATTCAGTGCCATCTCCTTTATAAACTCATAAGCTGCTTCATGGGTCTTGTTATTTAGGTTCCACCGGCGGCTGAATCAATCAAATGCCTAGTTGAGGGGTTCACACCGTTATAAAAGGTTTGAACCTGTAGCCACAAAGGTAACCCATGGTGAAGGCATCTCCTTAGTAAATCTTTATATCTCTCCCATGCGTCGTAGAGTGTTTCTAGATCAATCTGCACAAAAGAAGAAATATCATTCCTCAACTTAGTCATTTTAGTCGGTGAAAAATATTTTAACAAAAATTTTTTAGTCATTTGGTCCGATGTAGTGATTGATCCTCGTGGTAATGAGTTCAACCACTGTTTAGCTTTATTCCTCAACGAAAAGGGAAACAACCGAATGCGGATGCATTATCAGAAATGCCATTAATTTTGAAAGTGTCACAAAACTCTAGAAAGTTTGCCAAGTGATTGTTTGGATCTTCATCTTGCAAACCATCAAACTGAACAAACTGCTGAATCATCTGAATAGTGTTAGGTTTCAGTTCAAAATTATTTGCAACAATAGCAAGTCTAACAATACTTGATTCAGTTCTTGTTAAATTAGGTTTAGCAAAATCATACATAGTACGAGGAGCAGGATTTTGATTCACCGGGTTTGCGACAACCACAAGAGGTAGCGAATTATTATAGCCATCTATTCGGTATTATTGGTTTCGTCTTCTTGC
The DNA here is from genome assembly GCA_025506655.1 of Gossypium rotundifolium. Lineage (NCBI taxonomy): Eukaryota > Viridiplantae > Streptophyta > Magnoliopsida > Malvales > Malvaceae > Gossypium > Gossypium rotundifolium. The sequence goes on from CP106722.1 coordinate 133,911,241, forward strand.
TCTTCTTCTATATATTGTAGGCTTCTCCTTATTTCTTTTCAATTTCTACAAGCGGTAGCTTCTATATTGCTGTCAAAAAGTAATGGTCCTGACGAGTTTCTTCTAGTCATAAACTAAAATTACCTACTAGAAGCAAACAAAAGAAAAATTAGCAAAAATAAAAATAAAATTGTAAATAGTAAAAATGGCTAAAGTAATAAAAATTTAGTGTTCCTAATATCTTAGTCCCCGATAACAGCCCCAAAAACTTGATGGGCTTGAAACTAACTATTATTTTGACAAAGGCAAGTGCACCTATCGAACAGTAGTATAGTTATGGTGAGTCCAAAATATCGTATCCTCGAGGACTAAAATTACTAGTAATAACTATCATTTTATTATCTAGCCCAATAATTAAGGGGATTTATTTTTAATCTAAAATTAACTAACTAATTTAACTAACTAAATGACTATGAATGTGACAGGGAGTGAATTGGGAAAATGCTTTTGGACAACTTATATGAGATAGGCAATACCTAAGGAAGAATCCACCTAGACTTCACTTGTTACTTTTGATTCATATGATTTATTCACTTGACTTAATCCATAGAAATCCCAGATTTATGTTAATATCTCTTTCGAGACTAAAAACAATTAACTCTAGGTTTATTAATTGAAATTTCTTTCAAATTAAAACCACTATTATCGCATTAACTCGATCTATGGATTCCCTTATTAGATTTGACTCTAATCCGATAGATTTTCGTCGCCCTATTTCTAGGGTTGCAATCAACTCCGCTTAATTGTGTTGATCTAATCTTAAATAGGGACTTTTGATCCTCTTAATAAGCACATTCGACTTGAATCAATAATCTAAATTATCAAAACAAGAATAAAAACTCACAATTAAGAATACGAACAAGTATCTATCTTATAAATCAAACAATAATAAGATCTGTCTTAGGTTTCATCCCCTTAGGTGTTTAAGGGATTTAGTTCATACTGATAGAGGGAAACATATTAGAATAAGGAAAACAACAAAACACAAGAAAACCCAAAAACTTCTAAAGAACTTGATGGGAGATCATCGGTCTTGATGGAGATCTTTCTCCTAAGTAGTTCCCGACGGCTGTCTTGGAGTATTTTCTACCTTTTACTCGATGTCCTCTTTTAGGTTTCCCCTCAGGGTGTTTATATAGGCTTTGGAACACCTCTCTTGCCCCACAAGTAGCCTATTCCGAATAGAATTCATCTAAGCTACGGCAGGGACACGCCCGTGTTCGACTCCTTAGATCATGCTCGCTTCTGCTCTCCACACACGGCCATGTGGTCAGCCCGTGTACGTTGATTCAGGCTGTGTCTTAGTTTTTCTTGAAACACATGGCCGTGTCTGATAGCCCAGGCCGTGTGAGTTCCTAAGGTAGGCCCATTTTGTCCCGTTTTGACCCATTTCTCATTCTTTTTGACTCCCTAAGCTCTCTGAGTGTAAAACATGAATTTAAAGGATTAGGAGCATCGAATTCATCAAATCTAATGAGAATTCATCTAAAAATAAGCCAAGCATGGGGTTAGAATATGTGTAAATTGAGGTTTATCAATTTGGAGAAGAAAAGAGATTTGAATAATTGTGGATTGAGTATTGAATGGGGAATCGAGTAGTAAATACCTTGATCGGTATAAAGAAATAAAATGAAAGAAAAGGAAAATAGAGACTAAATTCTTTAATTAAATAAACAAGTTCTTGAGTCAAAACTTATTTAAGTAGGAAAACAAGAAAGTTATGAAAAGCCGAAAAGAAAATAACCTACAACTACTTCTAAACTTCAAGGGTTTTTGAAGGTGCCTACGGTGACTTGGTTACATTCAAATGTCTTAATTAAAGAGGTATTGACAGCCCAAATTAGGTCTCTGCCATGTCCTAAGTCTTAGTTCAAGTTTGATTCTGCGGCTGAAAATAACCCCAATAAGCTTGTGTAGCATGTCTGCCTTGTGTTGCACAACACACATTGCGTGTCTTGACATGACATGCAACTTTACCATAGTGTAGCACTTCTATTGGTTATTTAACATCCTGGGAAGCTTGTGCATCACTCAACATTTTCTTCCACATCAATTGTGTAATAGCCATAACCCGTACTCGACACCAAAATAGGGTTACGAGGCATTGTTAGACTTACAACAAACAATCATACAATTCGAATCATAATCCTCAACCAATTTTAAAACCATCCTCATTCCATCATATAGTCCCTAATACGAGCCTTCGGGGCCCAAATTAAACATTAGAAGCAGTTTAAGACTAAACTGATAACTTAGGAAAGTCTTGGGAAAACATTGAAAATTTTTCAATATACAGGGGTCACACGCCCGTGTCTCTCACACGGCCAAGAGATACGTCCGTGTCTTAGGCTGTGTGGGCATTCAAAATGGGATCACATGGTCATGCCCCAGCCCGTGTTCAACCCGTGTAACTCTCTGACTTGAATCACACTACCAGACCACATGCCCGTGTGTCAGGCCGTGTGACTCTCGAATGGCAACACACGCGCCGTGTCCAGGTCGTGTGCTAGGCCTTTCCAAAACTAAAGGGTATACTGACTTGTGCCACATGCTAGGGTGCTAGGCCGTGGGAAGGTATTAAATTTATTTTTGAATAGTATCATGGGACACACGACTATATTACCTAGCCATGTGTGACACACGGCTAAGACGCACGCCCGTGTCTCTGCCCATGCGGACAAAAATGGGCTATTTACCAAGCCATATTACCACCCAACTTTGGATGCACCTACACCAAACCAAATGGCATCATGACATGGCATAAATAGGCATTTTAAAATAACTCCAACCAATCATAATTCTTACCATTTCAATGCCAACCACTAACATGCTTATAATATCATGTTTTGCCAATTCAAATCATACCAATTTCACATTCACAAAGCATCTATATACACTATCTTAACTAAGCATTACTTTTCCTAGATTCACAAGCATACAATATCAATTTCCAAACATTATCAACCTTAAATGCTAAACTTCAACCAGCCATTCACAAGCAATTATGAACCACATCACCAAGGAGCATTAACACATAAATATACATATACATACCAATATAAGCCTAATCACATGGCTATTCAAAAACTAAAATACACATCATTTACAAGCCAAATCAAATGGCTAAAATCCCTCATTAACAAAACACGTAGGCTATCATTTGCCAAAACGACCTATACATGCCATCATAACTGAAAGTATAAAACTATGAGTACCAAAATAGTCGATAGATAGTGTGATGATGTCTATGACACCTTCCAACCCGAATGACCTTCCGATATTTGTAAACACAAAGAAATTTAATAGAAAGTAAGCATAAAATGCTTAGTAAGTTCGTAATTCAAAGAAACAAAGCTTATAACTTAAATTTATAAGCAAAATCCTTTAATTTACCTAACATGTCTTGGCCTTAGCTTAATCAACCGTAGGTTTTCAATTTTAACATCTCATAAACTAGCAATTTACTACTAAACATTATAACATAAGTTTACATTACTTATGTGCATTCTTATATCAAGCATATAGCTAAATATATTTCAATCATCCAAAAACTCATACCTTTCTATGCTTTCAATAGCAATTCTAATCGAAGAATTTATCGATCTTTACCTTTTTCTCATATCAGTTGAACCACAACTTAAGTGAATAAAACAAAGCATATCACAACTCAATTTGTCCCAAAATTCCTAACACGTAATCATCAACCAAGTTTACCATGTATTCATATATCATAAATATATATTCAAAATATGTACAATTTAATCAATTTTAAACATATCATAACATATCTCATCTTGAACCATCAACCTACCACCTTTTTCATTCACAAGGTTAGATATAAATTTCACAATTTTCTTCGATTCAATGCTCTTGTGATTTACGTAAATACCTTTACCATATCATATCAATCCCATACTTATCCACATCTTTGATATACCCATTGAACCATTCAGAATAGAATTCGGATACTCAAGAGTCTCGCATAATAAGAACCTATACCTTGGCCCGAAGCTAAATCAAGGTAACATATATCCGAATTATTGATATCATGGCTCAAAGCCAAATCAGCCGATATTCATGGCTCGGAGCCAAATTGGTATAACTCGCACTCGAAGTGATAATATCATGGCTAAAAGCCAAATCAATGTATCCCCTAATGACATGCCACTAGTATCCTAAACTATTCCTAAGGTTTAATTGGGATTTTGAATGTCGAATCGTCGTTGAATCACTATCGATCATATCCATAATCTCGTATTCACAATTATACAATATCAAAGCATATGAAATACATTTGTATTAAAAATTATAATATACGAACTTACCTCAAACTCGTACAGTGAAAATAATCGTTTAATTAATAACTTTGTCTTTTCCTTGATCTAATCCCCTATGCCATTTTTCTTGATCTATATAATCAAATGTAACTCATTTAATCATTATTCTACTCAATTCAATCAAATTTCATATTATGGAAAAATTACCAATTTACCCTTATACTTTTGACCTTTTTATAATTTAGTCCCTAGGCTCGTAAAATAAAAATTCATGAAATTTCACTACACCAAAGCCTAGTAAAATTTTATACATTGTAACACCCCAAACCCGGCTCAGAAGTTAGGCCCGAATCTGGCGTGTCACATTGAAGTGTTTTTGAAAACCATGTTTTCATTGAAAACCCTCCTTAATATTTAAAAACTAAAGTCTCAGTTTGTGTTTGTTCAATTTCAAAACGTGGTTCATTGAAAAGTTAATCGCTTTTAAAAACATTATTAACTTCATTAAAAATCCCTTTTAGTTGCAGAAGCTAATTTAAGGTAAAGAAGTTTAAAACACATGGCTTTTAAAAATAGTAATTGGATTGAAAAATCGTCTATGTCTAATGGATATAAAATGTAACAAAATCCCAGATTCAGAATTAAATCCAGAGAGGCCTTATTACAGAAATGAAAACCCAAAATGAAATTTAAAACATAGATAAAGTCTAAAGCATAACAGCCGTAGTCGTGTGGTCACCTCCGAGTCCCTCGCAGCACCGATCCTTCTGACGCTGGTAATCACCTGCACAGTTAAAAAAAGGGTGAGTTTATGAAAACTTAGTGTGTAATCCCCTTACTAGAGTAACAGTCAGTATACAAAAATAAAAATCGAAACATTCTAGGCCGAAGCCCTTTAACAGTAACAGTACATTAGAGTTCAAAGCATACATGGGCCAAAACCCACTACAATATCATTTGGGTCACATCCCATATCAGAATCAATTGGGCCCAGCCCAAACCAATAACAAAACAAGTGGCCCCAAGCCCAGAAAAATGACAAGTCTCATAAATAGATATGCAACAGTATGAGGATGCATCCCACCCCGATCCAGCCAACACACCACTCGTACCAACCATACACTCTTGTGGGGATTAAATCGACCCACCTAACCAACACACCAAGCTTAGCACCAGTTGCGGCACTAAGTCAATAGAACGACTCGCCACCGTCAACAGAACGACTAAAAGCCATAAATATCACAATAATGCTGCCAGTTAATAGAACAACTAAAAGCCATAAACAGAATGGTTATAAACCATAATCATGATGGCACAAAGCCATAATCAGGATAGCATAAAGCTATCGGTAACTGTAGTAATTTTGGCACATAGCCATCAGCGATGGTAATATAATGGGCACACAGCCACGAGTAATTATGATCGACACAGAGTCATCAATATATATGCTAGGAACATAGCCATGGGTAAATACAATTGGCACAAAGCCATCAACAAGATGGCACAGAGCCAAAATTAGATTACGCGGCTTTAAGCCATCCGTCGATCCACAGTCGTCTCATGCGACTCGTGCAACCTTAACAGTTCAATACTAGATCCATAGTCATCTCATGTGACCTGTGTGACCCTATCAGAACTTCTTTCGTATCAATGTCCCAACCCCATGCAATATGTCGTGTATGTCATGCTCAATCATTACACGTTTATGCAAAATGGCCATGCCCAGTAATAGTCATTTAGACATATATTAAAAGCATATCAGTCATAGACCACAGTCAAGTCAGTTTAAACACAGTCATATGATCACAGTCAAATCAGTCAAATTCATAGTCTAAGTTAGTCATTTACCCACAAGGGCAAAATAATCATTTTACCCTATAAGGGTATTTCGGTAATCTTACCCTTCAGGGGTATTTCGATAATTTTACCTTACAAGGGTATTTTAGTAATTCTACCCTATAGGGGTATTTTAGTAATCCTACCTTATAGGGGTATTTCGATAATTTTACCTTATAGGGGTATTTAGGTAATTTACAAACTGAGGGTATTTTGGTAATTTTAGAAATCGATGGTATTCCGATAAATTCACAAATCAAGGGTATTTTGATAATTTTACAAATCAGAGGTATTTCGGTAATTTCACAAATTGGGGGTATTTTGGTAATTTTACAAATAAAGGGTATTTTAGTAATTTTACAAATAGGGGGTATTTCGACAATTTCACAAATCGAGGGTATTTTGGTAATTTCACAAATTAAGGGTATTTAAGTAATTTCACAAATCAGGGGTATTTCAGTAATTTCGTAAATCGGGGGTATTTTGATAATTTTACAAACTGGGGGTATTTCGATAAATTCGCAAATCGGGGTCTCAGCAACCCATTAGAAGGTCCATCGTCCCCTCGAGCGACTAAGTAACCTAAACAGTCACAACGGTGTAAATAGGCTTAAGGCCCATTACTCAGCCCAAGTGGGCCCACACACTCGTGTGGCCTAATTAGCCCATAAATAGCCTTGGCTATACGAACATCACAGTTCAAACCAATAGAAACCATATAACATGCATTTTATCCGTGTGGGGCCCACCAGCCCAGTGGCCCCACACAACCCATTGGCCAAAAAGGACCCTAGCCATGTGGACTACATGACTCGATCTAACATTTACCACAAATTATAAATTTTATCCGTGTGGGGCCCACGAGCCCATTGGGCCCAAACGACCCATTTCGGCCCTAACGCGACCCAAAACAACCTAAGCCCATGAGAACGCTCATGGTGGCCTCAACCATCTTATGCCCATATTCATGGGCTCAGTCCACCACACGTGCGATCGAACACTCGTGTGGCATCATTCGCCGGTACTTGACTTTTTAGCATTTTGTCGATCTACGATAAGAAGGAGTGTGGTTACACACCTTGTTTATGAAAATGTCAAAGTCCACGACCATAAACCTTGACTGACTGAGTGTGATTTCAGCCCACCCAAAACGCTGACAAAGGTTGCTAACAACCTCTTTGATGGTTATCTACACATTAAGCGGATTCATTACTCATGTTGCTTAAACTTGTGGTTTGAACCCACAAATATTGGCCTATGGAAAATGCAAATCCTAAAGTAAGAAAAAGGCACTCGACTAAAACAAACCCAAGCCAGCATAATCTAGTTCAGATCAAACACAACGAGCAGCATTACCTTCGGTCAAGAATGAGCAAAAAGGTTTCAATCGTATCTGCAGTGCTAGAAAACTCCTTCACACCTCGAGGATTACTTAAACCCGAATGAACACCATAACCAAGAAAAAAAGATAAGAATCAGCATTATATAAAAAGAGGAGAAAACCCAAAAAATTGAGACATAGAGACTTACCGATCGTTATTTATCCAACAAAAATTGATTGAATGAAAGGGAACAGAGGATAGGATCGAGAGAGAGAGAGAGAGGGAGAGGAGAAGAGAATCGGCAATGAAGGATTAGGGAAAAGATTGATGGAGCAAAATAATATTTGACTACAAGGAAGGAAAATGTTCGGTTATACAAAACTGAATGTGAGTAAAGGAAAAGTACCAATAATATTCAAGAGGAGAAAAGTGAGGGGGAGAGAAGAAGTTGATCAAGCAAAGCATGAAAATGGAGAGCAAAACCACAACTTGGTGAAATCCCGAAATAAGAATGACCAATTACCAATACCTAGCTGAATTTTACCCCAAAAGGACTCCCCAATTTCGTTCAGCCTTCTACACACTAAATGTCCCCCCAACACCCCTTCGCAATTGAAACACTATGTGCCAGAGTTCGAACCCGGCAAGACTCTTCTCCAAATTCAAACTTGCTTGATTTTCTCTTTAATTTCCTCCCATCCATCTCTTCAAATTCGGCTAACAACCACCCCATTCAAATTCAATTCAAATTTTTATGCCCAATTCAACCACAGAGTTCCAGTCCAGTTCCAACACCTTCCCAGCTCAAGTAGCAAAATAAACATACAATTACGCACGCCATGCCTCGAACCTCAGACTCCTTGCCACACATGTAGCACCACATTGCTACTAGATCACCCACTCTCTTTATGTCACATTTTACCTTCGATAAATTAAAAGGTCTAAAGGCCAAAGTCCAGGTTCCTTTAAAAGAAAAACCAAAACAAATTGCAAGAGCCAAGACTTGAACCTAGGCTCCCTTACAACCTTAATGATGCCACAACCACTAGACCACATGCTTCCTTGTGTCATTTTTTTAACATAATATTTTAAAAGGCCTACATCGAAGCATCTAAGGTTTTATCCACTTAAAACCAAAATTTTTCTAAAGCCCAGGTTTGAACCCAAGACTTCTCCAATACTTCTCAGGACCTTTAACCACTAAAGTAAACATACTTTTGTGTTGTTCACTTGCACAGCTAAATTCCAATCCCTCCAATATGTGAAGCCCATTTCTTCTAGGCCCAAAAGTTAAGGCGTTACATACATGCTCACAATAGCCCATATATTTCACAATTTTGCATATTTACCACACACTTTTCACATTTTTCAATTTAACCCCTAATTGATAATTTTATCAAAAATTAATTAACAAAATTTGTTTATCTAACAACACCCATTATTTCTCTACCATTAAACATAAAATTACCTCAACACTCATCAATGGCAAAAGTCAAATACTTCAATAGTTTTGCAATTTAATCTCCTAGTTAGCTAGCTTAAGCTACAACGATCCCGAAAACATAAAAATCAATAAAAATGAGATAGTTTTTCACTTACATGCAAGTGAAAAGCGTGGAAAACAATTTCTTCTTCTCCCATGGAGTATTCATCTAGCACAAGATGAATGGATGTAACGCCTCAAAATTTTAATTTTTGTTTTCGTGTATGTGTGACACACAATGTCTATCTACTTCAGTGGTTATGTGTTCAGGGTGTGTGTGAGAGATCCCAAGTTCAAGCCTTACTTAGGCAAATTTTAGTATTTTTTTTATAAATAAAGCCTTATCCTTGTGAAAAGGGCTTAAGTTTAACTATTGGTAAATATATCAGAATGGGCCTATTGTTATGGTGGCTAAGGTGTGTGTTAGCGTATAGGAGGTCTGGAGTTCAAGTCTCTACGCGAGCAAGGGAATTATTTTTGTTGCTTGGCCGTGTGGCGTGGTGGAGTCCTAGTCAAATTGAAATTTCGAGCAGTGGAGTTGTTGTGGGAGGTTAGGGAGATAATTAAGGAGATGAATTACAAGATTTTTAGGCATTATCTTTTTTTTTTGTTTAGTATTTTTTTTTCAAATTTTGAACTCTTTTCCACCTTTTTGACGTTTTCTCTCTTCTCCCCCACTCTCAATTTTTTGTTTTCCTCTTTTTTGTAAATAATAAATCCTTGCTGCTGAATTTCCTTTGAATTCCCCTTCCATTTTCTTTGTCTTTCTTCATCTTTTCCCTCTTGTGCAAGTGTGCAATTGTGTTGTACGGTCAGTTTTCGTTTTATTAAACTCGAATGTTACTCAAGATAAGGGATTAAGGGGTATTTTGTTGACTGTTTAGGAGTCGATCGTGAGGCTGGAATTAACGTTCATCGATTTGACTCAAAGTGATGATCGTTTGGTAAGCGTATAAGCAACAAATCATTTTAGTTGCTATCTCCCTCGTGTTGAATAGTGGTGGAATTGTGTGAAGTTAGAAGGTTTTTGGAGATCTCGGGATTGCGTAAGCAGCGAAAATGATACAGTTGTGGACCCAAAATGCAGAAAACAAGATTCGATGAAAAGCCAAAATTGCTTGCTGTCAAGAAATAAGAGAAATAAGAGAAAATGATGTGAAAAATTGTAGAGAAAGGAAATAAGGGTGTTATAAACCTGGAAATCAACATTTCGCACTAAAATAGTTTTGGATAGCAGCAGTAGTCTAACTTTGAAAAATCATCAAAAATTGTAAAAAATTAATTAGGGGCTTAAATTTATATGTTTAAATCCTCAATGAGTCTATTTTCAAGAGAAACAAATGGAAACATAATCCAAATTTCATACTAAGAGATAAATGATTTTTAGTAAGGGAAGGTTGAAGCTGTCAAACATAGCAGAATCGGGATAAATTTGAAGATTTTAGTGTACTTATTTGATTAACTATAAATCCTGAAAATTTTATGGTAGAAAGTTATTTGAGTCTAGTTTCAAAAACATCAAGCGGATCTTAATTTGGAATTCTGTAGCTCAAGATATGAATAATTTAGTGATAATGACTCAAGTAGACAACTTTGAATGAACATATAAGGAAACAGTGAAAATATATATAAGTATTGAGCTAGCATGAGTTACTTTAAAAATGGATCACACAGCCAAGGGCAATTTGGGCCGAGTGGGCCACTCGGGCGTGTGGGTCCACACGGGAAAATCACATGGGCATGTGGGCCCATTTTTACTGAAATGTTTTTAAGGTTTCACAGGTCGCCCAAGTTAACTATGTACCTACTGTAGGGTCGGTAAGCGCTACTTAGACCCCTAAATGTGTGAAATTGACTGAATGATATATGTACTGAGCATGTTAATATCTGAACTAAATATATGTACTTGATAAACTGTAAAAGTAACATATTTTAATCCTACATTTAGTATGCTTTTGGATGATTTATCCCTAATTTATGTAAAAAGGTGCTCTTAATCCTTTCTTTTCATGTCTTATACTCAGGAAAGCACCTAAGGATAAAAAAACATAAAATGGGCTTAAAACGGACCAAATTGGGCCAACCCAAGAAATCAACATGGCCTGGACTTCAAGCCACACTGCTGTGCCTTGCCATTTATTTAGAACACGGCCTCAAGCCGATTTACATGGCCGTGCCTCGTCGAAAAAGTCCAACACAGTCTGGCCATGGGCGTGTGCCATGGCCTTGCCCCTGCCATGGGAAAAAGCAATTTCACTCGAATTTGGATGCTTGGAGGCAAAGAAACACATTCCTAAGTCTACTTAAACATCCTAGGAGGAATTCTACTTGAATTAGGATACTTAGGAGCCAAGTAAAGCATCTCAAAAGCCTATATAACCACCCAAGGTAGGAACTAAAAAAGGGAGCTCTGTAGAAGCTGAAATAGGGGTTGAAGTTTTAGGCAGAAGTTTTCTGCCAGAGCTTTTATTCAGGGAATTACTAGAAGATAGCCAGTTGATCCATCTCAAGAAGCCGGAGTTCTACTCAAGACAGAGGATCTCCTATTCAATTCCTTCAGGGGTTTTAGGGATTTCTTATGTTTTGTTTTATCTTTTCTCTTGAGATGTTTTCTTATTTTGTTATGAACTAAACCCTTCAGATACCTAAAGGGGATGAAACCTATGATGGATTTTGTTATTTGATTTCTAAACTATATGATAAGTACTTAGTTTGTTCTTAATTATGTTGCTTAATTTAATCTGATGTGCTTAGGTGGAGGAATAGACCTTGCCTAAGAGTAGATCTAGCATAATTAAGCAGAGTTGATTGCACGCCTAGAGATAGGATGACGAGATTTTGCCGGATTAGGGTGAAACCTAATTTGGGAGTCCATTGATCGATTTACTGCTTCCTTAGAGGGTTATTATAAGAGAACGAGAGTTCCACTAATTAACCTAAGGTTAGACGTTATTCGCCTCGAGTGAGGGTTTAATATAGGTTAGGGAGTCTCACGGATCAAGCTAAGTAAAGAAGTCATATGAATTAAAAGTTAGATAACAAGTGAAGTCTAGGTGGATTCTTCTTGAGGGTATCGTCATAATCAATTGAGTTTCTTCGAGTTATTTCTGAATTTATTCTTTTTGTCTTTGTCTTTAGCTTAGTAGTCGTTAAACTAGATAAAATAAACCAATCACTCCATATTTTAGGCTAAATAATGGAAAGAAAGTGAGTAGTAGTACTTTTAGGTTCCTTTGGGTTCGATAAAATAATCTTGCCTAAACTATACTATTGTTCGATAGGTGCACTTGCCTCAATCGTTGTCATAGTTGGTCTACAGGTTCGATCATTCTTTATAAATATTAAAACTCGACTGTTTGACACGATCATGTTTTTGGCACTGTTGTTGGGGAACTAAAATATTAAGAAAGCTTAATTTTTATTACTTTAGCCAAATTTTTTTATTACAATTTATTATTATTATTTAATTATTTTTTTACTTTACTAATTTTTTTCTCTATTTTGCTTTTGGCAGAAAATTTTAGTCTATGGAAAAGATGGCACTGAATAATTATCAGTGGCAAGTCATGAGGACAATTCCTACTAAAACAGCCAGTGTCTTCAACCTCGACGTGGTCACCAGGTTATCTAATCAGTTAGAGATGATGAATAAAAAGATTGGTGATTGGTATAGTCCCTTGCATGTACATCCAGAAATACAATATGATTTGAATCTAGGAGGCATGACGAATCGTGAGTACCCACCCTACGGATATGGCATGGAAAACGAGCAAGCTCACTATACAGGTAACTATTCTAGATATCAACATAATTTTTATAGTGACACTTATAATGCAGGTTGGAAGTACCATCCCAATTTGTAACATCCCAAAATTGGGCCTAATAGGATTGGGGCCAATGGACCTTGGGCGTAGGAATGTTTAAAATTTTGAGAACAAGAGAATGACATTATTGCAAATTGGACTTTTTAGCTAAGTGAACTTTGAAGGTTACAAGGTTTCTATGAAGTCTCGAGTTTAATTGGTCCTTAGAAAAATTTGGTATTTTGGCACTTTAAGGAGAGATGGTAAGTAGCTTCAATGCTTATTGAAATAAATGAACAAATGGTTAGCATAAATGAGCTATTGGTAAAGAGGTTATGGCATCAAGTGAAGTACTTTGAGGGAGGAGGTTCAAATCTCTTTGTGTGCAATTTTGATTTTATTTTTGCACTCTTTTCTTAAGTGTCGGCCAAGGAGTAAATATGGAAAGTTTGACTTTATTATTTTTGGTAAGGTGGCTATAAGAATAAGGCAAGGTTGGGTGATGTTTTGGTAAGGGGGACATGAGGCTTAATTCGTGGGTGATGTTTTGGAACGCTTGGGTGGCCAACTCTTATCCTAGGGGGGATGAATGTAGATGGTTTGGGGCTAGAGTGATAGCCAAATTTTACCTTGGCATTTGGTAAGTTCTTGGTTTTGTTTTGGCAAAATTTCCCTTTGACAATTTTGTGTCATCTCTCCCATTTTGCAACTCTCCTTGCCGAAACATATTAGCACAATAGTGCATTTTCTCTTCTCTTGAATTGCTCACATATTCATCTTTTGTCTAATCTCCTTGATAGCCGAATATCATTGTTCATTCTCCTCCATAACCGAAACCTTTCCATCGTTCTTTCCTTCTCATTCCTTAAGCAATCGATAAGTATTCTTTCCAATGTTTTATTTTCTTCTCTTATGACCGAATCCATACTTTGGTTTTTGGATGGTCATTTTGACCGAGACCATCACCTTACTTTCTCTTATATGAGATCGTTTTCTTCTTCGTAGTGATATAGAGGGAGGTCGAATACCACAACATCACCTAATCATCTCTAGTCATAGGACGATCGTGAGAAATGGGATTATAATCGATTAAGGTAAGGAAGATCTTTCATAGTCCATTTGATATCTCCATTTGGTTATTGAGTTAATCGGATTGAAGGTTGGCTAATTGATATTGTTGGTAGGATCGATTCTTGGTGCATCGAGGAGTGCAGTGGAGTTAGCCTAATAAAGAGTAACACTTCAAACCCGGTCAACACACCAGTCATCTGTATGTCACGAGGAAAATATGAATTTTGAGAGTTCGGTTTCGCTTAAAAATTTAATGAGCCTAAATTGTGTATTTGAAGAAAACTTGAGTAGGCTTGATTAAAATCGATGATGTATTTGAAAACCCGGAAATTTTGAATACTTAATCAGATGTGTAGCTAAAACAGGTTTATCTCATTTAGAAGTTCAAGTTGTTTCTTATTGTTACTAAAACATTTTGACTTAGTAGAAAATCGAGGTTAAGTTAGAAAAATATTTGAGTTCTCTTTATCCCAAACCATAGTGTGATACCCGATGGTATAGTTTAAAACATCTAGATTTGTAGTTCCGAAGTCGTTGTCCTTCCAGGTTTTAGCAAATTTTAACCCAATTAACTTGTTAAGGCATGTTAAAATCTACTTTAAGCATAAACATAGCAAAACATAATTTTAAAGGCCATTTACAATCCAAAATAAACCCAAATAGTAATAAATAAGCTAATGTACCAAATTTTATAAAGTCTGAGCAAATCCTTATTTAAGCATGGCATGAGCACCTCGAGTCCACCCCGGCCCATGTCCGCGCCTAAGTGTCACCGAAATGTCAAAGGAGAGAGTGAGTCGCAAGACTCGGTGTGTAAATCCTCTCCGATAATACAACATGCTAACACACATCATAGCAAAGCAATACAATTAATGCACTCGCTCCTAACCATCCATTACACCTTCTCTACCCGTGCGTGGTACCAAACCACCGGTGGTGCTAAACCACTGGTGACCCAAAGTCACGATATCCATAATGTGGTGCCAAACCACTGGTGACCAAGTCACGAATAATCCAATGATGGGGCCAACCCATCGTGTGATACCAAATCACTAGCGACAATCCGTATCTCATAAGTGGGGCCAACCCACGGTGGTGTCAAACCAGAGGGACGAGTCGCAATGAGGTGCTAAACCTCCGTGTCCCAAAGACACAAGTGTGATACCAAATCATGGTGACCGCAAATACAACCGATGATGGGGCCAACCCATCGTGTGATACCAAATCACCGCGCCAATCCCAGATAATCAACTGTGGGGCCAACCCACCGTGGTGCTAAGCCACTAGGACGAGACGCTGAGGTGCCAAACCTTTGGTGACCCAAAGTCACAAAATATCACTTGTGGTACCAAACCACTGGAGGTGCCAAACCTCTGGTGTCCCAAAGACACAGTGTCCCAAAGGCACGGATATCATACTCCCCCTCCTCTCATATTACCCATACATGTCATACTGACTCATGTACAATATGCAAATCATGTAATTCATGCCAACATGTCCAATATTGCATCTTATAGCACATATATCATGGATCATCATATTAGACGTATCAACAATAGAACTCGTAATGCTACGAACTTACCCGAATCCGTGAACATACCCAATTGGGGATCATGATAATCATCACTGTTTCACGTGTTACAACACAGGTTATTAACTTATTACTAAGAAATCAGTGTGTTAGCTTACACACCTGAAAATAGCGAAGGTTTTAATCCTAAGAATCGGTCTAAGTCCCTTGATCACCATAACAACCCTGATCCTACAATCGGCCAACAAGGGATTAACACTTAAACCATTCGGCCAAAAATAGATAAACCAAAGGGGTTGCGTTAAGCCTTACCTTTGCAAATGGTTCGGTTTCCAACCAAACCCGAACTAACATTGGTTCCTTCTGATAATCGGCCTCCCCTCTAAAACACAAACCATTAGTCTCATCAATCTTTAGCTTAACAACTCTAAAGAAAACCATTAAAGCAACCTCTTACCACCACTTACCGATTGCTTAACAGAGTAAGAAGGCTCTCCTTGCTTGATTTCGAACTCCAAAGGCCCTATACGAGAAACGATTACCAAAACAAGAAGTTAACACCTTTCCAACAAAAACCCAAAACCAACTCTTACCCATGTAGATGCCGACAGAGAACAGAGGACAGAACATAAGGCATTTGGCCTTACCTACTTACCCTTTCCAACGCTTGAAAACAAAACCCAAAAGCGATCCACACCACACCTCACAATCGGCCAAGATGAAAGAAAATAGAAAGGGAAATTTCAGTAAAAGAGATGAGAGTTAGGCTAAAGAGTTTGGGAGTTTCACTACTAATCTTCAAGAAAGGAAGAAAGAAAGTGTAAGAAGAAGATGCTAGTTTGCTTAGCACAAATGAAAAGAAGAAGAAAGGGAGGTTCGCCAAATGATAAAAGAGAGCAAGAAGCCAAACAAAGAGATCAAGGGAGTATTGGCTACCAAAAATGATGGAAACCACAAAGCAAATTCGGCAAGGGTATGATTGTTGAAGCTTTCGGTTTGAATGAAGAAAAAATGGAGAAAGCGAATGGGGCATTCGATTGGCAACACAAAGTGTAGAAAAAATAAATGTGCAAAGTTTGGCAAATAAAGTTGCTTGGGGTTTCGATTTCAAGAAGCAAAATGGAAGGGTTTTTCGGCTTAGGCTATTTGAAAGTGAAGAGAGCTTTTGCTTACCACTCTTTGACCGAAAATGTACCAAAATGCCAAAATGAACATTCGGCACACTCCTCCACAACACTTACCAACCGGCCACTCCCCCAAAACCTCTCCAAAATCTGGCCAAACTCCCCCCAAACACTCCCAAGCCACCAATTCAAACTAGTTGAACTAGTCTCCCTCCTACTTTCACTCTCCACCCATTGTTTGAAGTGTTGACTTGGTCCAAGGCAAAGTTCGAATCGCCACAACTCCTCCCTCCATGCCGTCAAATTGGATGCAAAAATAGGGAATTTTCAGACTTGAACCTGTGACATCCTCCCTTGCACTTGACGCCACACACAAGCTCTAAGTGGCGCATGCTTTGCCACTTTGCTAGCTCATCACTTGTGCAACAATTCACCAAATAAAATACATAAGACCCACTCCTTCACTCCTCTTACATAAGGCTTAAAACTAAAATTTTTCCCACCTACTCAAAGCTCGCTCCTAGCTTATAACTATGCCCCAACAACATCGAATATCAACATAGCACATCATGCACATGCAAAGAAAGCCAAAAGAAATAAAATAGCCCCTAACCCGGATATTACGCTTCTACCCCTTTAAAAATAATTTCGACCTCAAAATTACCCGATCGTAAGAGTTATGGTATTGCTCTCTCATCATATCCTCGGGTTCCCACGTAGCTTCTTCCACGCCATGATTCCGCCAAAGAACCTTAACCAAAGGCACAGACTTCCTATGCAGAACCTTCACATCCCGATCTAAAATCATGCATGTGCTCTTCCTCCATGGTCAAATCTGGGTTTACCTCAATCTCTTCCACTGCCACCACGGTGATGGATATGAGCGATAACGCCTAAGCATCGAAATGTGGAACACGCCATGAATTTGACTTAGCTTCATCGGCAACTCGAAATGATATGCAATGGTCCCACTCGCCTCAAGATTTTATACGCCCAATAAACCTTGGACTTAGCTTGCCTTTCCTTCCGAACCTTAATACTTTCTTCCACGGTGAGACCTTCGAAAAACTTGATCCCCACAAAGAACTCTATATCTCTTCGCTTAAGATCGCAGATAAGACTTCGCCGATTCGAAGCTTCCTTCAACCGAGCTCGGATCAACTTAACTTTGTCTTCGGTCTCAAAGAACCAACTCGTCCCAACAACCGACGCTCACTTAACTCGTCCAACAAGTAGGTGAGCGACACCTCCTACCATACAACGCCTCATATGGTGCCATCTTGATGCTCGCTTGGTAACTGTTGTTGTAGGCGAACTCAGCTAATGGTAGATACTCCTCCCAACTACCCCTGGAAATCCAATACACAACCTCGTAACATGTCCTCTGACACTCAAAACCTCATCCATCAACTATTTTTCTCTCGATCTGCTCAACCCAAGTAGGCTTAACTCGCATTTCCGCTAATACTCCGTCGCCATACAAACTCAAGTGGGCAAACATCGCCTTAGATTCAAACAACCTTACGGCTCAACGATCCGCCACAACGTTAGCCTTGCCGGATGATACTCAATTCAGCAATCGTAGTCTTTCAAGAACTCAATCCATCTCGCTACCCTCGATTCAAGTCTTCTCGAGTCGAAGGTACTTGAGACTCTTATGATCCGTAGACTATCGATTTCTCCGCATAAGTAATGCCTCCAAATCTTCAAGGCAAAGACTACTACCGCTAGCTCCAGATCGTCGTTGGATAATTTACCTCATGTGGCCTCACCGCCGAGATGCGTAAGTTACAACCTTCCTTCTTGCATCAAGACACAACCCAAACTCAGATGTGATGCATCGCAAGATAATCGTGAATTCCTTACCACCTCAAAGTTGAATTAGGACCGAGCTTGGTCAAAATCTTCTTCAACTTGTCAAGCTCTCCGCCGCTTCTCACCCAAATAAACTAACCCTTTTCTTAATAATTTGGTCATCGGTCTGCGATCAACGAAAACCCTCTACAAACCTTCGGTAGTATCCCGCCAAACCTAAAACTTGAATCTCACCCATCGACCTAGGCGGCTTCCAACCCAAAACTTTCTCAATCTTTCGAGGATCCACTCTAATCCCTCACCGATACTACATGACCCAAGAACGCCACCTCCCTAAGCCGTAACTCGATTTACTAAACTTCGATAAAGTCGTTTCTCCTCGTAATCTACAATACCACCAGAAATGCGCATCATGTTCCTCCTTAGTCCTTGAATATACCAAGATGTCACGATAAAAACCACTACGAATGATCTAAATATCGTTGGAACACCCTATTCATCATATCCATGAAGGTTGCCAAGACGTTAGTCAACCCAAACGGCATAACTAAGAACTCAAAGTGCCCATACCGAGTACTAAATGCCGTCTTGCGATATTCGCCTCCTTCACCTTTAATCGGTGATACCCAAACCTTAAATCGATCTTCGAAAAAACCGACACACCCTTCAACCGATCAAACAAGTCATCTATCCGAGGCATGGATACTTGTTTTTGATCGTGACTTATTGGGTTATGGTAGTCTATACACATCCGCATAGTACCGTTTTCTTCTTGACAAAGAGTACGGCGCTCCCAAGGCCAAACACTTGGCCCGATAAAGCCTCGTCCAACAACTCCCGGATCTGAGCCTTAAGCTCCACTAACTCTTTAGGCGCCATCCTGTACGGAGCAATAGATACTGGTGCAGTTCTGGGTAACAGATCTATCCCGAACTCTACCTCACGATCTGGTGGCAAACCCAGAAGCTTCTTAGGAAACACATCAACAAATTCCCTAACTGTCCGAACCGTCTTCACAGTAGACTCTTTAGCCTCCAAGGCATACACATGAACCACATATGCTTCACAGCCCTTTCTGACCATCTTTTCGGCTTTCAGAGTAGATACCACATTGGACAGATAATTTCTCCTATTACCGATCAGAACTACCTTATCACCCATAGTCGTTAAAACCATGCGCTTAGTCACAATCCAACTTCGCTCGGTACTTAACCACCGGTCCATCCCGAGAATCGATCGAACTCCCCAAACGGCAGCTCCATCGATCGACCACAAACACTACCCTTGGAGTTCTAGAGGTACGCCTCTATACAAATTTTATCTACAACTACAGAGTGACCTAGAGGGCTTATTATGGTCATCCGCCTAGAAGATATCTCGTAGTCTAAATCCATGGTCTTCACTATGCTACTTGCAACATATGAATGTGTTGAACCCACATCAATCAACGCAAAGCAAATGGAGAACCAAAGATTAAAAATATACCGGTTATGACGTCTGTGCGTCGCCTCCTCTCGGCTCCTCGCCAGACATACACTAGCCCCTACTGTCTGCCTCAAAGATTACTCGACCTCCGCCTGGGTGCTCCACGGCCCCGACTAGAACCATTACCTCCTCGCCATTACCTCGGCCCTCTGCGGTGGTGGTCCGTTATTCTGTCTTGAGTACGGTACGACTCTCTGACCAATCCTAGCCAACTTGCACCTGACAATCCCTCACACGGTGGTCCAATGAGCCACACTCAAAATAGCCTCTACCACCACCCAACATCCTCCCAATGAGCTTTCCCACAATGGTGACATTGCGGCGGTCCCCGGCTAGCAAGAACAAACCTACCCGATCGATTTGGCCCACTCGGTCTAGCCTTTTCACGGATTACCGACGACCGGAAGATCCAAAACTCCTCTTGTGTCGGTTCCTATCCATGCCTTGCCTCACGACTCTTTAATACCCTCACCTACCTTCGCTTTTCAACCGTAAGCAAGAATTCATGCTCCCGCTGAGGCGCAATCAACAACCTTAATTCGCCTCGCAGCCATCCTCAAACGAACGCACCTCTCATGTTCAAGAGCCACCATACCGCATACCGACTCAAACCTCGTAAACTCGCACCACTGACACGATTTACTCCCTCGAACTAACCTCGTAAATGCTTTCTTTGCTCATTAATGTAGTTAGCTCCAACGTATTTTTCTCGATAAGCACCTCGAAATAGTCTCAAGTCGATCTTCACGCAGTCATTGTCTCGAACCGTGAGCCACCACCGGTATGACTCATCTCGAGAAGTGATACTATCCCCATTAACTTTTCTACAAAGAACAGTCCAGATCGTCCATGATCCGCCTGTCGCTTCCGGTACCAATATTCACTGCATAGGAGCAACACCGAGACACCCCGAAAGAATTTAGCCCCATTTGCTCGAAGCCAGCCAGAATGATTTCTAACTCCCGTGCCCCCACCTACTCCAACTACCCTTTCTAAAACTCAAGATCGCTTTGACACGCTGGCCATCCCCGACCGATCTTGAAACTCACCACCTCCAAATTGATGGCTAAACCCAGATCTCATTTTTCGACCTCGACCAGATCCTACGGGTTCGAAACTATCATCCTACCGTGGCCTCGCCCACGACCACGCCCACCTCTGTACTCATGACTAAATCTCACCGATTTAAAGAATTTTATGTATCGATAATTATTCCAATCGCTTAAAAGCAAAGTCTTATGAATATTAAAGAAGCTTTGTTTTCATGAGTCCACTCAAATCCTATCGGCCAGCTTAAAGTGGTCTTACTATCACTAGCCATCCAATCACATCTCATCAATATCATTATCACAAACAATAGTAAGGGTACTTACAGGCGGATTGGTCTTGGAGACTCAAGTGCCATGCCTTTCACACCATACTTTTAAAACATAACACTTAAAAGACTTTTGAAAACATTTTGGGCCCCGGCCCACGATCGAGCCTTTGAACTTGGCTCGATACTACAATTGTAACACCTTAAACCCTACCAACACACCACGAATAGAATCTGGTATGTCACGAGGAAAATCTGAATTTTGAGAAGTTAGGTTTCTGTTTAAAAATTTGATGAGATCACTTCGCTAAATTGTGTATTTGAAGAAAACTTGAGTAGGCTTGATTAAAATCTGATGATGTATTTGAAAACCCGGAAATTTTGAATACTTAATCAGATGTGTAGCTAAAACAGGTTTATCTCATTTAGAATTTCAAGTTGTTTCTTATTGTTACTAAAACATTTTGACTTAGTAGAAAATCGAGGTTAAGTTAGAAAAATATTTGAGTTCTCTTTATCCCAAACCATAGTGTGATACCCGATGGTATAGTTTAAAACATCTCGATTTGTAGTTCCGAAATCGTTGTCCTTCCAGGTTTTAGCAAATTTTAACCCAATTAACTTGTTAAGGCATGTTAAAATCTACTTTAAGCATAACATAGCAAAACATAATTTTAAAGGCCATTTACAATCCAAAATAAACCCAAATAGTAATAAATAAGCTAATGTACCAAATTTTATAAAGTCTGAGCAAATCCTTATTTAAGCATGGCATGAGCACCTCGAGTCCACCCGGCCCATGTCCGCGTCTAAGTGTCACTGAAATGTCAAAGGAGAGAGTGAGTCGCAAGACTCAAAGTGTAAATCCCTCCCGATAATACAACATGCTAACACACATCATAGCAAAGCAATACAATTAATGCACCCATTCCTAACCATCCATTACACCTTCTTTACCCGTGTGGTACCAAACCACCGGTGGTGCTAAACCACCGTGACCCAAAGTCACGATATCCATAATGTGGTGCTAAACCATCGGTGACCCAAGTCACGAATAATCCAATGATGGGGCCAACCCATCGTGTGATACCAAATCACTAGCGGCAATCCCAGATCTCATATGTGGGCCAACCCATGGTGGTGTCAAACCACAGGACGAGTCGCAATGAGGTGCCAAACCTCCGTGTCCCAAAGACACAAGTGTGATACTAAATCACCGGTGACCGCAATCCAAATCCGATGATGGGGCCAACCCATCTTGTGATACCAAATCACCGGGCGTCAATCCCAGATAATCAATCGGGGACAACCCACCGTGGTGCTAAGCCATGGGACAAGACGCCGAGGTGCCAAACCTCCGTGACCCAAAGTCACAAAATATCACTTGTGGTACCAAACCACCGGAGGTGCCAAACCTCCGTGTCCCAAAGACACAAAGGTCCCAAAGACACGGATATCATACTCCCCTCCTCTCATATTACCCATACATGTCATAATCGACTCATGTACAATATGCAAATCATGTAATTCATGCCAACATGTCCAATATTGCATCTTATAGCACATATATCATGGATCATCATATTAGACGATCAACAATAGAACTCGTAATGCTACGAACTTACCCGAATCAGGAACATACCCTATCGGGTATCATGACAATCATCATCGCTTCACGTGTTACAACACAAAGTTATTAACTTATTACTAAGAAATCGGTGTGTTAGCTTACACACCGAAAATAGCGAAGGTTTTAATCCTAAGAACCGGCCTAAGTCTCTTGATCACCTCAACAACCCCGATCCTACAATCGGCCAATAAGGGATTAACACTTAAACCATTCGCCAAAAATAGATAAACCAAAGGGGTTGTGTTAAGCTCATTTTGCAAATGGTTCGCTTTCAACCAAACCCGAACCAACACCGGTTCCTTCGATAATCGGCCTCCCTCTAAAACACAAACCATTAGTATCATCAATCTTTGGCTTAACAACTCTAAAGAAAACCATTAAAGCAACCTCTTACCACCACTTACCGATTGCTTAACAGAGTAAGAAGGCTCTCCTTGTTTGATTTCGAACTCCAAAGGCCCTATACGAGAAACGATTACCAAAACAAGAAGTTAACACCTTTCCAACAAAAACCCAAAACCAACTCTTACCCATGTAGATGTCGACAGAGAACAGAGGACAGAACATAAGGCATTCGGCCTTACCTACTTACCCTTTCCAACGCTTGAAAACAAAACCCAAAAGCGATCCACACCACACCTCACAATCGGCCAAGATGAAAGAAAATAGAAAGGGGAAATTTCAGTAAAAGAGATGAGAGTTCGGCTAAAGAGTTTGGGAAAAAACAAAGTAAAAGATGAATAGAGGGAGGGTACTTTCGGTTTTGAAAAGATAAGAAATGGAGAAGGTGTTTTGGAGAATGAGTTTCGGCTACTAATCTTCAAGAAAGGAAGAAAGAAAGTGTAAGAAGAAGATGCTAGTTTCGGCTTAGCACAAATGAAAAGAAGAAGAAAGGGAGGGTTCGGCCAAATGATAAAAAGAGAGCAAGAAGCAAAACAAAGAGATCAAGGGAGCATTCGGCTACCAAAAATGATGGAAACAACAAAGCAAATTCGGCAAGGGTATGATTGTTGAAGCTTTGGTTTGAATGAAGAAAAATGGAGAAAGCGAATGGGGTATTCGATTGGCAACACAAAGTGTAGAAAAATAAAAGTGCAAAGTTTGGCAAATAAAGTTGCTTGGGGTTTGGTTTCAAGAAGCAAAATGGAAGGGTTTTTCGGCTTAGGCTATTTACAAGTGAAGAGAGCTTTTGCTTACCACTCTTTGACCGAAAATGTACCAAAATGCCAAAATGAACATTCGGCACACTCCTCCACAACACTTACCGACCGGCCACTCCCCCAAAACCTCTCCAAAATCCGACCAAACTCCCCCCAAACACTCCCAAGCCACCAATTCAAACTAGTTGAACTAGTCTCCCTCCTACTTTCACTCTCCACCCATTGTTTGAAGTGTTGACTTGGTCCAAGGCAAAGTTCGAACTGCCTACAACTCCTCCCCTCCATGCCGTCAAAATGGATGCAAAAATAGGGGATTTTCGCAGCTTGAACCCATGACATCCTCCCTTGCACTTGATGCCACACACAAGCTCTAAGTGGCGCATGCTTTGCCACTTTGCTAGCTCATCACTTGTGCAACAATTCACCAAATAAAATACATAAGACCCAGCTCCTTCAGCTCCTCTCACATAAGGCTTAAAACTAAAATTTTTCCCACCTACTCAGGCTCGCTCCTAGCTTATAACTATGCCCCAACAACATCAGAATATCAACATAGCACATCATGCACATGCAGCAAAGCCAAAAGAAATAAAATAGCCCCTAACTCGGGATATTACAGTTTCTAGTTACGATTATCGAAGTTGAGACTAACCTTCTATCAACTACCAATATAGGTGTTGAAATCGGTAGAAAGCACAACTCATAATCAAGGTGTGTAATCATGTACCCTTCCGAATATATGTTTGAAATGGTGAGTAAGTATCACATCTATTTGAAAGTTTACATGAAATATTCTGTGATTCGGTAGAAATACTGAAGAAAATCGATAACCGCATCCGTGATCACTCGGACGTGCATATGCTCGTAGTGGTAATCATGTTTTGTAATAAAACAGTTTCGGTCAGAAATAGTGACGTGTATTTGAAAAATCACGAAAAATTGGATAGAAAGAATTACAAAGTGAGTAAGATATCATATTAAATCTTACTGTGTCTAATTTAATATGGAAGAAACAGAGAAGGAAAAGGAATATTATATTCTAAGATATGTTAATTTTAGTGAGACTGGTTCTGAATGACTTTGGGGTATTCTGTTCTGTCTTGGAAAAATTTTATAAAATTGTAAAAAGTGAATTATGGGACATAATTTATATGTATGGATTCCTTACTCAGCCTATTATTAATAGAGACAAGTAGGAGCAGTATATGAAAACTGTACAGTGAGATATTTGGATTTTGGGTAAGAGAGGTCAGAATCATTAGATAGTGAAACAAGGGAAATTTTAAGAAATAAACTGTACTAAATGGTTAGGGTAAAAATTCTGGAAAAATTGTAGTAAGAAGATATATGAGTTTAGTTTCAAGGAAAATTTACGGATTTAGATTTTGAGATTTCTCACTTGAGTTATGGTCAATTTAGTCAGTATGACGCAGATGGATAGTTTCAAACTTTTATGCCCAAATTAGTAGTTAAGCCTAGGTTACGAAATTACCATAATACCCTTAGAGGGTAAATTACCGAAATACCCTGTGTTGCGAGATTATCAAATTACCCTCGACGGGTAAAATTACAAAATGCCCTTATGGGTCGAATTACAAAATTGCCCTCAATGGACTAAATCGATAAAAAGTGATATATGGGCCAATTGTGATATTTGATGTATAGGCCAAATGTGATATTTGCTATATGGGCCAAATGTGATATTTTCTATATGCGCCAATTGTGATATTTGTTATATGGGCCAAATGTGATATTCGATATATGGGCCAAATGTGATATTTGCTTAATGGGCCAAAATGTGATATGGGCCAGATTGTGAAAATTTTTATAATGGGCCGTATGTTTGTAATAATTATATGAATGGATTGTTGTAAATGAATATACATACATGATTTGCATGGGTCGGGATATTTAACGAAGAGAAGTTCTGGTAGCTTTGCTACAAAATTCTTATGGCTATATGCCCAGTTTGATACATGGCTTAATGCCCAGTTTTGGTGTGTTGGTGGGGTGGGTGACTAAAGCTCCCCACAGGTGTGTTGGTTGGTACGGGTGGTGTGTAGCGGATGGAAAACTAGGTTTGGTTGGGAAATTGCATTTCATACACATGTTATATTTGATACATTATTGTTATTGTAAATAGGCTTAGGCCCAAAATATTGCTATGTGTGTTTCGACCCAGTGGATGATGGTAAGGGGATTTCACATTGAGTTCTTGTAACTCACCCCCTCCTCTTAACCCTTGTAGGTAATGCTCAGTGATGAGGACTTGGAGCCATGGATGACTCGGTGGAGGCCATGCTTCGAAAATAACATTTTCGAATATTAGTAAACTACCTATCCGTTTTATCTAATTACTTTTATTGTTTCGGGTTTTAAAGTTGTAATAAGGCCTCTGAACTATTTTTATTTTGCTTTATGTTTGGGATGTTTTTATTATTCTTCTTAAATTGTTTAAAAAGAAATTTTCTAAAAATATAAATAATTGTTTTCAAAATTGATTAATAAATGGATTTTATAGCAAACATTTACAAATAATTTAACTCGGATTCTCTTTCAAAATTTCAACGTCATTTTCAAAAGTCATGATATTAAAGTCCACCACTTCGATTTTCAACTCAGCAATCAACCTCTCAAAAATATTGTATTTTATCCACGTTTCCGTAATGTTTTCAAAATGCTTCTGCAACTCTACTTCCAAACGTCATATTTTCGTAAATTATTATTTTAAATATGTTTTCGCAACCAAAAAGTTTTTTTTTAAAAGATAATTACGTTTTCAAGTAGATAACAATTGCTTAAGTGTTTTGGGTTTTTTAGCAAAGAGGCTGTAATTCTCAAACAAGTTTTTAATAATTGCAAAGATGGTTTTTTTTTAAACACTTTCATGTGACACGCCAGATTTGGGCCTAATTTCTAGTCCGAGTTTGGGGTATTATACAATTTCTCGTGGGATGATCAAAATAGCCAAAGTTCAAAACTTCCTCCAGATTTTCAACGACCACCTCACCAACAAGAAGATGAGTCAAATCTTGAACAGATGATGACAAAATTTATGGCAAACACAAAAAATTAGTTCCAAGAAACTGAGAAAACAATTAAAAGTAACGAGAACCGAATGGGGGAACTTACGAAGACAGTAAAGGAAGCAAATAATGCAGTCGAACAACTTGCAATGCTACTGTCAGAACGACCACAAGGACGTCTACCAAGTAACACGGAGATCAACCCAAAGGAGTAAATTCAAGCCATCTCAGCTAATGACAGTAAAGGGTTAGAGGAACCCATTCCAATACAAGAAAATAAGGTAGATGAAGGTAAGGTAGAGGTAACACAAGAAAAGCCAAAACCAGTAATCGAGGAGTACCAACCTCACATACCTTATCCCGAAGCGATAAAAAGAGATGATTCAGAAGAACAGTTCGATAAGTTTTTTAAACTCTTAAAGAAATTACATATTAACTTACCCCTTCTTGAAGCTCTTTTTCAGATACCAGGCTCGAGGAAATTTTTAAGACAGCTCTTGACCAACAAACGCAAATTAGACGAAGAGCACCACGTGGAGCTAAACGCAATGTGCTCAGCAATTCTACAAAATAAACTGCCACGGAAATTAAAAGATCCAGGGAGTTTTACAATTCCATGTTTAATTGGTAGTTTATCTATTGATAATGCGTTAGCGAATTTAGGGGCAAGCATCAATGATATTCCTTACAAAATGTTTAAACAACTAGGTCTAGGGAAACCCAGACAAACTAGGATGAGCATTCAATTAACTGATAAAACTATAAGAATTCCTAGGGGTATAATAGAAAATGTTCCAATCAAAATTGATAAATTCGTATTCCCAGTAGACTTTGTCATTTTAGACATGGATGACGACAACACGATCCCCTTAATTTTAGGAAGACCCTTTTTAGCAACTGCCAGAGCTAAAATTGATATCTATGCAGGAGAACTCATACTTCATGTAGACTACGAGATAGTCACTCTTCAAGCTCTTGACTTAGCCAGAACATTAAGTGATAAAGGCGAGAAAGTAAATTCAGTTGATAACCAACTTGTTCAACCTTCATTGTAGGAAACACCACAAAGCTACAAACCTGAGCCGGATCATAGACCTTGTGCTAATAAAGAAGAATTACATGAGGAACCAGAACCACACGAAGTGAAATCAAAGGAAACCCCAGATGAGCTGATAGGAATAATAAATCACATCAAAATAGAGGATCAGGTATTGTTGAATAAGGAAGACCCTCGAATCATCAATTCAGAACTCAAGGCAAACGAAGAAATCACTTTTGAAGTACTTAATGTCTTCCTATATGGCACAGTTGAGGTAAGCAATCCTAAATTCAACACTTTTGAGGTAAACATTACTCAACTTAAACTTTATACCCATAACTGAGTTGATCGCATGAGAAAGGATTTCCACCTCCTCAAACCACCATGATTGTGCGTACAATAGGTAAGTCTAGCTCAAGACTTTAAACGAGCACTTCTCGGGAGGTAACCCGAGTACTGACCATACTAATTAGTTTGGTTTTATTTCTTTTGTATTTAGGCATAGGTTTCCATACCCACACGACCTTGCACACGGCCGTGGCCGTGGCCGTGTGGACACCACAACTAGGCACATGAGCATGGACCTTATTTCTATTTAATTATTTACTTTTATTCATATTTTTATTTTTATTTTTATTTTTACTTCCTTTATAATTTTCTCCTTTTTCTCAATGGCATTTAGATTTAGCTTAGTATACAATAAAACCAAGCCGACTACTTCGAGGATTCAATTTCAAATGGTTTGAGACGCTTCCCCATGTTCACCTCCAATCTTATCCGATTTCTTTTCATAGACTTCATCCAAAAATTCAGGAAGTGTTACTTCTCCCCTTCTCTTTTGATTTTATTATTACATAATTGTTTATCTATCATTGTACATTGAGGGAAATGTACATCTTAAGTGTGGGGGTAAAAGTACCTGACTTTTTGCATTATTCTCAAATCCTGAATTTAGTCTTGTTTTCAAGTATTTTTCTCATATTACTAATTAGGATGAAATTTCTAATGATTTATGATTTTTATTGATATGTTTTGGATTAAGTCATAGTTAATTGTGCATTGATGATTAAATTTGAAGAATACTAGAGAATCAGGCATGGTAAGTCTACTTTTTAAAATTAAAATTGATGGGTCGTTGAACTGAATTTGAGTATTACCTTGAAATTTGGAATTTATAAGGATTGATGTCAAAAACACCCATAATTTTTGTGAGATTTTGAGCCTTATAGAGCATATATTCTTTTCATGCTCACTTTATTGATTATGAGTGTGTCAACTTTAAATCGTTATTCTAGAACTTGCCTCGTTTATACATGTCGAGACCACACTTTTGATTTGATATCTGAGAGATGGTAAAGGCACCTAGGATTTAACCCATTTACTCCATTAAAAGCCTACCTTCACAAATTAACCCCTAGTGAACCCCGTTGAATCCTAACAACCTTTTTATTGACTCACCCACTAATATTAACACAAAACCCTTTGTATTTGTTATCACCCTTTCTTTTGATTACCCTTTAAC
Source organism: Gossypium rotundifolium (assembly GCA_025506655.1). Lineage (NCBI taxonomy): Eukaryota > Viridiplantae > Streptophyta > Magnoliopsida > Malvales > Malvaceae > Gossypium > Gossypium rotundifolium. Next base: position 133,940,719 of record CP106722.1, read on the forward strand.
CGAAGTTTTGATTTGATTAAGTTATCGAATTATATTAGTTCAAGAGTTACATTTATCATTTATGATGTAATATTTTAGTTTGTTCTTAAAAAACCCAAGTATATTCAATATTAGTAGTATATAAAAAAGCTTAGAGTAATTAAATTCCAAATGTTGAAGAAAAGCTCAGATTAAAGTATTATCAAATTTTAAGTGATGAAAATACTCTTTATTATAAAGTAATTATCAATAGTGGTATTATTAGTTTTCATTCGATGTAAATATTCATATTTAGTTCATTGTTTCTTGTTAGGTAATTTGTCAAGTCGGTCTCGATTCTAACCTCTAATTCAAATTTGTATCCACACCCTTAACCTTAGCCTCATACAACCTCGATAAAGACCTTTTGATCGTGTATCATCTCATATCTGATGGTGGAGATTTGATTTTAGGTAAGCCTATGGGATTAACTTTTCAGGTTCGACTTATGAGTGCTTATTCTTGAACCTTAAACACTTTGTGTCATTTGAGTGAACCTTTAGTGAGGATGTCAATCCTTGTCGGTTTTGAATTAAAGGTAATTATTCGATAAGGGGAGACACCTATGTTTTTGTACTACAAAGGTATGACTTATAGTGATTGAGGATCTTTGAGTTGATCCATGTATAACTTTGAGTTGAATTATCCATGTATAAATTATCTATGAATTATGATGAGACATTGTCGATAGGAATTATGAATAATGGAAAGTTCGTTTTAATTGTAAGTTGAGAATTTTGCTTGAGGACAAGCAAAAGCTTAAGTGTGGGGGTATTTGATAAACCGTAAAAGTAACATATTTTAATCCCACATTTAGTATGCTTTTGGATAATTTATCCCTGATTTATGTAAAAAGGTGCTCTTAATCCTTTCTTTTTATGTCTTATACTCAGGAAAGCACCTAAGGATAAAAAGAACGTAAAACGGGCTTAAAACGGACCAAATTGGGCCAACCCAAGAAATCAACATGGCCTGGACTTCAAGCCACACGGTCCGTGCCTTGCCATTTATTTAGAACACGGCCTCAAGCCGATTTACATGGCCGTGCCTCATCGACAAAAGTCCAACACGGTCTGGCCATGACTTACATGAGCGTGTGCCATGGCCGTGCCCCTACCGCGGGAAAGAGCAATTTCACTCGGATTTGGATGCTTGGAGGCAAAGAAACACATTCCTAAGTCTACTTAAACATCCTAGGAGGAATTCTACTTGATATAGGATAGTTAGGAGCCAAGTAAAGCATCTCAAAGCCTATATAAACACCCAAGGTAGCAACTAAAAAAGGGAGTTCGACAGAAGCCGAAACAGGGGTCGAAGTTTTAGGCAGAAGTTTTCTGCCAAAGCTTTTATTCAGGGAATTACTAGAAGATAGCCAGTTGATCCATCTCAAGAAGCAGGAGTTCTACTCAAGACAGAGGATCTCCTCTTCAATTTATTTGGGGGGTTTTAGGAATTTCATATGTTTTGTTTTATCTTTCTCTTGAGATGTTTTCTTATTTTGTTATGAACTAAACCCTTCAGATACTTGAAGGGGATGAAACTTATAATGGATTTTGTTATTTGATTTCTAAATTATATGATAAGTACTTAGTCTATTCTTAATTATGTTGCTTAATTTAATCTGATGTGCTTAGGTGGAGGAGGAATAGACCTTGCCTAAGAGTAGATCTAGCATAATTAAGCGGAGTTGATCGCACACCTAGAGATAGGGTGAAGAGATTTTGCCGGATTAGGGTGAAACCTAATATGGGAGTCCATTGATTGATTTACTGCTTCCTTAGGTGGTTATTATAAGAGAACAAGAGTTCCACTAATTAACCTAAGGTTAGACATTATTCGCCTAGAGAGAGGGTTTAATATAGGTTAGGGAGTCTCACAGATCAAGCTAAGTAAAGAAGTCATATGAATTAAAAGTTAGATAACAAGTGAAGTCTAGGTGGATTCTTCCTGAGGGTATCATCGTAATCAATTGAGTTTCTTCGAGTTATTTCCCAATTTGTTCTTTTTGTCTTTGCCTTTAGCTTAGAAGTCGTTAAACTAGATAAAATAAACCAATCACTCCATATTTTAGGCTAAAGAATAGAAAGAAAGTGAGTAGTAGTACTTTTAGGTTCTTTTGGGTTCGATAAAATAATCTTGCCTAAATTATCCTATTGTTCGATAAGTGCACTTGCCTCAATCGTTGTCATAGTTAGTCTACAAGTTCGATCATTCTTTATAAATATTAAAAATCGACTGTTTGACACCTGAAATTGCATAATAGCATATCATCCAGTGTATGTTGCATTGCATTGGGTTAGGGGTTGTTATTTGGAGGAAGTGTACTAAAAGGCTTTAAGCCTACTTTACTGGCAACTCAGCTGCAAACTATTGTTCTGTGCCGCATTCGGTACTACTTTGAATTTAGGGATGGGTGGGTTGATTATATCCTCACATGGAGTGTAGGGTTGGACGGAGATGGTGTATTGAGGCTGGTTGGGTAGGATTTTGCATCGCATAATCAGTATCGCATCGACATCGGATGGGCTAAGGCCCTCTCGCATTTTTGACATCAGATCGAGATAGGCTAAGGCCCAAACTATCATCGACATCGAAAAGGGCTTAGGCCCAAGACTGTTCAACTGTGCACTGTGAATACTAATTGTTTGTTTGCTGCTGTGGGATTACACATTGAGTTTACATAAACTCGCCCTTTTTTGTTTAATGTGCACAGGTAATCCCCAAACTTAGACGGATCGGTGCGACGGATGACTCAGCGGTGACCACAGTTTTGGACTTCATGTTTTTCAATTTACGAGGTATGATTTGTTTATTATTGATTATTTAGGTTGTAATTTAAGGACCTTCTGGGACATTGGTTTTAAATTTGGGTTTTATTTATTTATATTATTTTATGGATTTATACCTACTGGTCATAGGAAATTCGATTTTCACGAAAAAAGTTAAAGTATTTTCTAAACGCATGATGACCTAGATTGATTTATTAAAGCTTCCGCAACGAGGGATGTTTCAAAACAAATTTTTTAAATGAATAAAGATAACTTCCTAAGTTCTAACAAAGGTTTACTAAAGATAATAACATAGAATGTTTTCATTCTAATAACGAGGTTTCAAAAACACTAACGTGTGACATTACCAGATACGACCACAACGTCTAGGCTAGGTTTGAGGTGTTATATTGAAAGAAAGATAATAGCTTTAATTTTTGTTTATTTTGTCTTTAATTTGATAATTACCAAAATGCGCTTACCTAATTTTAAAAAATACTAAACTACCAAGCAATGCACATCCATTAACTCATTTAATGGTCAAATTATCACACAAGGACCTCTACTTTAAACTTCTATAGCTATTTATCACCTTTAATGTAACACCACTAACCAGTAACCATTGCCAGTCTAAGGTTAAAGGCATTACCAGACCAATTAGATCTTTTACGAACATTTCACATCATAAAGTATATCATCATCACATCATATCTAAATACAAGCATATAGTCCTTTAATGAGGTCTATGAGACCTTAAACAAGCTTTAGCAAGGAGTCGGGACTAAACCAAACATTTATGAAATTTTTTGGAAATTCAAACATTTTTCAAAGTTTTAGAGTCACATGCCCGTGTGGGCAGGCCGTGTGCCTCACATGGCTTCAGACACACCCATGTGTCCAAGCTATGGCAAAACAGGGCATACATACTGACTTGTCCACATGGCCTGAGACACGCCCATGTGCCTCACCCGTGGTTGACACTGACTTGCACCACGTGGCCAGTCACACGCCCGTGTGTCCAGCCCATGGTTGAAACTAACTTATTTCACATGTCCAGTCACACGCCCGTGTGTGAGCCTCAGTTGTACCAAATTACAAATTCAAGGGACACGGTCGAGGTACACTCCCGTGTGCTTAACCGTGTGGGCAAACATAGGTCATTTGCAAGGCCAATTTTCCACCCATTTACGGTCAAACCTACAAGCACAAATAAACACATTTCATGCCCTTAAAATGTAACCAAACCATACCAATTGTAACACCCCAAACCCAGTCAAAACGGTACGGCCGAATCTGGCATGTCACTGGGAAGAAAACATCTTGAAAACCAATTTGTCAACTTGATTTGAGAAGAAAATTTTTTATAGTTATAAAAGGACGAATTTGGATTGAGTGAATTGTTAAACATTTTGAACCTTAGCTTAGCAAAACAGAGTTGCCTTGTTGTTATCCCTTGTTTGTTATTTACCCGGTGTACAACTTCAGAAAAATAAAAAAAAATTACTCAAGTTTTGAAAATGTCCATTTCATAATTTACCAGGCATGCCCTTAACATTTAACAGAAAGTTAAAGAAAACTAGAACGAACAAAAAATCCCCAAAGTAATATCTAAGTGGCATTATTGCAAAGCTGAAATCCAACTTAAAGTAAAGAAAAACTAAATCCGAAATAAACATTTAAATGGAAACAAATATTGAGCATGGCCACCTCTAGTCCTCCCCGACTCCATATCCACGATCTAAGAATTATCTGCAAAAAGTAATGGAAGGGGTGAGTCATTGAGACTCAGTGTGTAATTCCCCATCCCAAAAGACGTTAAGCTCTTACAAAAATTCATATGAAAATATGCATGTCATGCAATCCATCCAACCTAGGTATCCATCCGAGTCTCCCAAATCTACCCCTTGTGGCACCTAGCCACTGGTGGTACCTAACCACTGGTAATTGAAGTCACAAATATTCATATGTGGGGCCAACCCACTTGTGGTACCTAACCACTGGTGACGGTTCCTTTTATCGATATGTGAGGCCAACCCACTGTGGTACCTAACCATTGGGACGAGTCACAAAAATAAGCATATGTGGTACCTAACCACTGGTGGTTCCAAACCACAGAGATTTAGTCACAGAATAATGATATGTAGGGCCAACCCACGTGTGGTATCTAACCACTGGTGACAGTCTGATAAAACATACCTTCCCCCTCCTCTCATCATACCTTTTTTTCATGTATATGCTTTTCAATACAATATGATCATGCTTAACACTTAAGAAAATATAATATGGCACATGCAGGTTTAATATGGATAAATCACGTTATCCACCATAATGGACTTACCCGGAGTCCTTGCATTTAACTACAAGGGTAACATAGTGATTTCCACTGTTACTTTGGCTTTTGACAACACACAGAAATAACATGTTAAACATATGAAGTGTGTAAAAGTTACACACCTGATTACTCATAATAACACACCCTCTACTTCAACATTATCATCAATCGAGACTACTGCTATCTGCCTACGATCTTGCTCCGATGCCGGCCCACAACCCGGTGGCCAATCCCACACTGTTGATACTGCTTGCTTCTTTAACTTAGGGGCTGGGTTTATAGGTCCAACCCCTCCTAATGCTTGGCTGGCATACGAGTCCATGAACACACATTGGAAAGTAAATCATATTAAAGCAGTGGAAACAAATTAAAAGAGATTGGTGCTCACGGCCATGACCCTTACCTAGATCGACAAATCCTGAAGTTTTAAACTTGATTCATAGACTAACCAAACTCCCAGAGATCTCCAAAAAGGAAGTGATACCACTTCCACCTATAATCGACCAAGCATCCAACCATTAGATCAAGTAGCCATTCGGCTTAATAGGCAAACCCGAAAGAGATACTATGAAATAAAAGAAATCGTCCCCTTACCTTCACCTGACAGATTCGATCACCTCCTAGCAAGATTCAGCCTTACAACACCCTAGAGATGATTCGGAAAGGGCTGGAACAAGAGAGAATCCAGAATAGGAAAATCGAAAATAGAAACAAGGGTCTTCAACTGGATGTTTAGGAGTTTAAGCTCTTAAGGAGATTGAGAAAACACAAATGAAAATGGCTAAAAGGTTAGACTATGGGAGAAGAAAAGATGGGCAAGGGGTGTTCGGCTTTTGGAAAAAATTGAAGAGGAGAAGAGAGAGTTAGAGAGTTTTGATTTTGAGAAGCAATTGAGAGAAAAGAGGAAACCAAACAAGAAAGGGAGATTCGGCTTTGAAAGAGAGAAGATAAGAAAGGAAAAGAAAAACAATTGAAGAAGATGAACACTCTTGGCCTTCAAATTTTGGCACACTTAACCGATTCTCTCCCCCCTCTCCTGTGTTTGATTTTCAGCTGCCTCCAAAGGATAGCCCTTATCTTCCTTTGCTATATTAATCTACAACCTCCTTCAAAAGAGGCCTACTTAGCATCAACTCTTCCCTCCTATGTCAGCATATTATCCACACATTTAAAACATTTAATCCCCCTATCTCCTAGCCTTAATGCCGTCCTCCCCCTAGCCCCCTTTAAGTGCCGAATTAGGTCCAAGGACATGGGCTCCAAGCGGCCAACACTTGGGCCCTCTCCATCCACTAGTGACGGTACCCTCTAATTCCCATGCAGTGCCATCAGACTTTGGGCCACAAGCCCACTTCGCTAATTTTAAACACACATACCTACCTTTAAACCATATATCTCCCCATTAGAAATTTAACCCAAGTCTCATCTCAAACCTGAGGCCAATTTGCACCTCTAAATCTCAAACTAACACCTTAAACCTACAACACACAAAATGCATAGACTCACCAATTCAGGATGTTACAGTTCTACCCCCTTAAAAAATATTTCAGCCCCAAAATTTACCTGATCAAAAGAGTTGAGGGCACTGCTGCCGCATAACATCCTCTGGCTCCCATGTGGCCTATTCGATCCATAGTTCCTCCACAATACCTTCACCAAAGGGACTGATTTCCTACGCAAAACTTTGACATCCCGATCCAGGATCTACACTGGTTCCTCCTCAAAAGATAAGTCTGGGCTTACTTCAATTTCTTCTACAGGCACAGCATGAGATGGATCTGAGCGATAGTGTCTAAGCATAGAAACATGAAACACATTATGGATCTGGCTCAATTCTGGTGGTAACTCTAGCCGATAAGCTACTGGACCCACATGCTTTAACACCCGATAAGGCCCGATAAACCTAGGGCTCAGCTTGCCTTTCTGACCAAATCTCAGCACTTTCTTCCACGATGACACCTTCAAGAAAACCCTATCACCCTCTGTAAATTCTATATCCTTCCGCTTAAGATTGGCATAGGACTTTTGCCTATCCGAAGCTTCCTTCAGACGAGCTCGAATCAGCCTAACCTTATCTTCTATTTCAGCAACCAACTCTGGACCCAACAACTGCCGCTCCCCCAACTCTGTCCAAAATGTAGGGGTACGAAACTTTCGTCCATATAACGCTTCATATGGTGCCATCTGAATACTTGCCTGGTAACTATTGTTATACGCGAACTCCGCCAACAGTAGAAATTCTTCCCAACTACCTCTGAAATCCAAGACACAACCCCTCAACATATCTTCCAAAATCTAAATTACCCTCTCCGATTGCCCATCTGACTGGGGATGAAACGCTGTACTGAAATCCAACCTTGTACCCAATGCTTGATGCAATGCCTTCCAAAATCTTGACGTAAATCTAGGGTCTCTATCCAAAATAATCGACACTGGCACCCCATGCAACCTCACAATCTCCGCTATTTATAACCTAGCTAACTTCTGAAGAGAGTAATCCACACGTACATGTATGAAATGAGCAGAATTTGTTAGACGGTCAATGACTACCCAGACCGAATCCTTCTTAGTAGGCGTGAGGGGTAGCCCACTAACAAAATCCATCGTGATCCTTTCCCATTTCCATTGCAAAATCTTTACCGGTTGCAACAATCCCAAAGGTAACTAATGTTTGACTTTGACCTGCTAACACGTCAAACACTTACTCACAAATTCAGTTACCTCTCTCTTTAGGCCCGGCCACCAAAATTGCTCCCGCAAATCCCGGTACATCTTACTACCTCTAGGATGTATAGCATATGGACTACTATGTGCCTCATGAAGAATCTTCTGCCTTAACTCCACATCTTTAGGCATGCAAACTTTCCCCTGAAAACATAGCACTCCATCGCTGCTCAAGCTATACCCCTCCAATCCACCATTCTGCACTTGCAAACATCGAGCGCTTAAGATTTCATCTACTAATTGTTTTTCCTTAACCTGGTTTATCCATGTCAGCTTCACTTGCAGTTTCGCTAATAGACTTCTGTCCTCATACAAACTAAGGTGGGCAAACATGGCTCTTAAGTTTGCTACCACTTTGCGGCTCAAGGCGTCAGCTACCGCGTTAGCCTTACCCGGATGGTACTCAATCGAGCAGTCATAATCCTTCAACAACTCGATCCACCTCCGCTGCCTTAAATTCAACTCCTTCTGGGTAAGGAGGTATTTCAAACTCTTATGATCTGTGTACACAATAGACTTCTCTCCATACAAGTAATGTCTCAAAATTTTTAGGGTGGAAACCACTGCAGCCAACTCCAGATCATGCGTTGGGTAATTCACCTCGTGAGGTCTCAATTGTTGAGAAGCATACACTACTACCTTTCCCTCTTGCATCAGCACACATCCTAACCCTGTATGCTACGCATCACAATAAACCGTAAACTCCTTCCCTACTTCAGGCTGAATCAGCACTGGAGCTTCCGTCAAAATCCTTTTTAACTTCTCAATACTCTCTTGTTGCTTATCTGACCACACAAATGGAACCCTTTTCCTTAGCAACTTGGTTAACAGCGCTGCAATCAAAGAAAACCCTTCTACAAACATCCTATAATATCCTACTAAACCCGTAAAACTCGAATCTCCGCCATGCATCGTGGTGGTTTCCAATCTAATCTGACTTCAATCTTCGAGGGTCCACTCTAATCCCTCACCGACACCACATGACCCAAAAAGGTAACTTCCTTCAACCAGAACTTGCACTTACTAAATTTAGCGAACAACTGCTTTTCTATTAGAATATGCAAAACCACCCGCAGATGCGCGTCGTGCTCCTCCTCCGACTTTGAGTACACCAGAATGTCATCTATAAGTACTACGATGAACTGGTCGAAATACGGATGAAACACTCGATTCATCATATCCATAAACGCAGCTGGTGCATTGGTCAACCCAAACAGCATCACCAAAAATTCATAGTGACCGTAACAAGTACGAAAAGCCATCTTATGGATATCCGCCTCCTTGACCTTAAGTTGTTGATACCCCGACCTCAAATCTATATTGGAAAAGACTGGGCTCCCCTAAGTTGGTCGAACAGGTCGTCGATCCTCAGTAATGGATACCTATTCTTAATTGTCAACTTATTCAGCTGTCGATAATCTATGCACATTTGCATCGACCCGTCCTTTTTTTAATAAAAATCACAGGCGCCCCCAAGACGATACACTCGGCCGGATAAAACCTCGATCCAACAATTCCTGAATCTATGCCTTTAGCTTCACCAACTCCTTTGGCGCCATTCTGTATGGGGCAATAGACACTAGCGCTATTCCTGGTAAAAGGTCTATACCAGACTCAACTTTGCGCTTTGGGGGCAAACCCGGAAGCTCTTTCGGGAACACATCGGTGAATTCTTTCACCGTTTGAACATTCCCCACAGTTGATTCCTTAACCTCCAAGGCACAAACATAAGCCACAAATGCCTTACATCCTTTACTCACCACTTTCTCAGCCTTCAAGGCGGATACCACACTAGATAGGTAGTTTCTTCTTTCACCTATCATCACTACCTATTCACCCTCGACCGTCCTCAGCACCATGCGCTTAGCTGCATAGTCTAAACCCGCTTGATACTTTGCTAACCAATCCATCCCTAGGATCAGATCGAACTCCTTGAATGGTAGTTCCATCAAATCAGCCTGAAACACTACCCCTTGAAGTTCTAGGGGTACCACCTTATACAGTTTGTTTACTACCACAGAGTGTCCTAGAGGGCTAATTATCGTCATCTCCTTAGAAGAAGTTTTATAGGCTAAATTCAAGGTTCCCACTATACTGCTAGCAACATAAGAGTGTGTTGAACCAACATCAATCAAAGTAGTATAAGGCCACCCCAAAATTAAAAACGTCTGGGTTGTTATGACGCTCAGTGCGCCGCCTCCTCTCGACACTTGACTGCATAGACCAACTCAGGCTGTCTTGCATCAGTATTTCCAACACCCCTACCCGATGCTCCACGGCTTCGCCCGTTACCATTACCACCCCTGGCTGAACCTTGACCCCTCTGCGGTTGCTAACCATCTCTCCTGAATTGTGTATGTCCTTGACCCTCAGCCTATGTCCTAACTGGCCTCCGTGGACAATCCCTTATCCGGTGATCCTTCGACCCACACTCGAAGCACCTTTATTACCTTTCCAACACTCCCCCGAATGAGCCTTCCCACATCGATCACATCGTGATGGCCACTGAGCAGCAGTAGCTAGCTTTGTAGCTTGATTCGGTCCACCAAATCTAGCTCTCTTTTGAGAACTCCCAGCAGACCCTGAAGGCCCAAAACTCCTTTTATCCCTATTCCTGTTCTGATTCCGTTTCTCAGTTTCCTTCACCTCCTTAGCAATCTTGGCCTTCTCCACAAGGACGACAAATTCCCTCTCTCACTGTGGAGCAATCAACACCCACAGCTCGTCCCTAAACCCGTCCTCAAACCTAACACAGCGCTCATGCTCCGTAGCCATGATACCCCGATCATACCTGCTTAACCACAAGAATTCTACCTGATATTCGGATACTGACTTATTCCTCTGAACCAAATAAAAATGCCTTACACCGCGGATCTATATAAGTAGACCCAACGTACTTCCTCTAGTAAGCCGCCTTAAAGAAATCCCAAGTGATATCATCGGCCATCGCACCTTCTCCGACTGTAAGCCACCATTGATAAGACTCATCCCTGAGAAGAGACACTATCCCTTTCAGCTTCTCCTCTGTTGTGAAATCCAGGTCATCCATTATGCGCTTTGTCGCCTCTAACCAGTACTCAGCTGTGTTGGGAGCTACACCTAAAACTCCTTTAAATACCTCTACTCTATTAGCTCAGAGTCGTTTAGACACAGATTTCTAAGCCCCCGTACCTATGCCTGCTCCAGTAACTCTGTCCAAGACCCGTAGCATTGCCAGCGACACTGCATCATCACCACCCGTTTGCTTCTGAAACTCAGCGCCCACTGCTAGTGGCGGCGGCACTGCACCTCATTCTTTGACCCATAACCAGATCCTACTGGTTCCGACACAGTCATTCTACCCCTACCACGACCACGCACATTACGCCCACGTCCTCGAGTACTCATTCTACCGCTCACGATTTATCTGATTAGAAATTTGTATGGATTAATAATTCTTTCTTCCACTGATTAATAACGAACAGTCTTATGAAAAGAAGTTTTAACAGTGGTTTTTGAATTCGAACCATGTCTACATAGTTCAATTCTCCAGTCTGTATTTTCCAATTCTAAAATTCACATTCAATCAACATCCAGCAGAGCACTAACACATGCATCCAACATACAAGTACATCCATGAATTCACATTCATAACCTAGGGGTATTTTCGTTATTTCACTACCTAGGGGAATTTTCTTAATTTTAACCTATAGGGGTATTTTCGTAATTTTTAAAATAAGGTATCTTGGTGATTTTTCAAAATAGGGGTATTTCGATAATTTTGCAACCCAGGGGTATTTTGGTAATTTTTCTAATTTTGGTAACTTTCGTAAATCAGGGGTAATTTAGTAATTTCCCAAACAAGGGTACTTTGGCAATTTTTTTCCAACAAGAGTATTTTGGTCATTTTACAAAATCAAGGGTATTTTGGTCATTTTACAAAATCAATGGTATTTTTTAAAAAATAGGGTACTGGTCCCTTTTCGGGTTTTAGGTATAAATTTCGACCCGTCAACAAGTCCTCGTGGCTAAGGTGAACAATCACTACGCACCAGGTAGGATTCCAGAAAAGAGGAGGTGAGTCACTAGGACCGCTTAAATACCAAGCTCTTCCTAGATCTAATCCTAGACATGCGTATGCCTGTTACCACACCCTAACCCTTGTGACTTGTTCACAGACATGTTTAATTAGGGAAATTAAGTTTTATGGAATTTAAGAGGTTGAGTAACTAGGCCTAAGGTCCATAAGCCCTAGCATACCTATCTATGTCCCTATAAAACCCATTAAACCCAACATATACATCAAATCAAGAATTAGAGTACTTACCTGGGTGGATCGGTGCCGGAGACTCAAGTGCCATGCTTTCCAAAATCTACTTTTCCAAAAAACATTTTACAGACCCTTTATTGAAAACATTTTGGGCCTCATACGGTCAAAACGCTACGACTGAATCTGGCGTGTCACTGGGAAGAAAATGTCTGGAAAACCAATTTGTCAACTTGATTTGAGAAGAAAACTTTTGTATAGTTATAAAAGGATGAATTTGGATTGAGTGAATTGTTAAACATTTTGAACCTTAGCTTAGCAAAACAAAGTTTCCTTATTGTTATCCCTTGTTTGTTATTTACCCGGTGTACAACTTCAGAAAAATCAAAAACAATTACTCAAGTTTTGAAAACAACCATTTCATAATTTACCAGGCATGCCCTTAACGTTTAATAGAAAGTTAAAGAAAACTAGAACGAACAAATGATCCCCAAAGTAATATCTAAGTGGCCTTATTACAAAGCTGAAATCCAACTTAAAGTAAAGGAAAATAAATCCAAAATAAACATTTAAATGGAAATAAATATTGAGCATGGCCACCTCGAGTCCACCCTGGCTCCATATCCACGATCTAAGAATTATCTGCAAAAAGTAACGGAAGGGGTGAGTCACTGAGACTCAGTGTGTAATTCCCCACCCCAAAAGACATTAAGCTCTTACACAAATTCATATGAAAATATGCATGTCATGCAACCCATCCAACCTAGGTATCCATCCGAGTCTCCCAAATCTACCCCTTGTGGCACCTAGCCACTGGTGGTACCTAACCACTGGTAATCGAAGTCACAAATATTCATATGTGGGGCCAACCCACTGTGGTACCTAACCACTGGGATGAATCAAAAAAATAAGCATATGTGGTACCTAACCACTGGTGGTTCCAAACCACAGAGACTTAGTCACAGAATAATGATATGTAGGGCCAACCCACGTGTGGTATCTAACCACTGGTGACAGTCTGATAAAACATACCTTCCCCCTCCTCTCATCATACCCATTTTTCATGTATATGCTTTTCAATACAATATGATCATGCTTAACACTTAAGAAAATATAACATGGCACATGCAGGTTTAATATGGATAAATCACATTATCCACCATAATGGACTTACCCGGAGTCCTTGCTTTCACCCACAAGGGTAACATAGTGATTCCCACTATTACTTCGACTTTTGACAACACACAGGAATAACATATTAAACATATGAAGTGTGTAAAAGTTACACACCTGATTACTCACAATAACACACCCTCTACTTCAACATTATTGTCAATCAAGCTACCGCTATCTGCCTACAATCTTGGTCCGATGCCGATCCATAACTTGGTGGCCAATCCTGCACTGCTGATACTGCTCGCTTCTTGAACTTAGGGGCTGGGTTTACAGGTCCAACCCCTCCTAACGCTTGGCTGGCATTCGAGTCCATGAACACACCTTGGAAAGTAAATCATATTAAAGTAGTGGAAACAAATTAAAAGAGATTGACCATGGCCCTTACCTAGATCGACAAATCCCGAAGTTTTAAACTTGATTCACAGACTAACCAAACTCCCAGAGATCTCCAAAAAGGAAGCGATACCACTTCCACCTATAATCGGCCAAACATTCAACCATTAGACAAAATAGCCATTCAGCTTAACAGGCAAACTCGAAAGAGATACTACGAAATAAAAAAAATCGTCCCCTTACCTTCACCTGACAGATTCGATCACCTCCTAGCAAGATTCGGCCTTACAACACCCTAGAGATGATTTGGCAAGGGCTGGAATAAGAGAGAATCAAAATAGGAAAATTGAAAATAGAAACAAGAGTCTTCAACTGGATGTTTAGGAGTTTCAGCTCTTAAGGAGATTGAGAAAACACAAATGAAAATGGCTAAAACGTTCGGTTATGGGAGAAGAAAAGATGGGCAAGGGGTGTTCGACTTTTGGAAGAAATTGAAGAGGAGAAGAGAGAGTTAGAGAGTTTTGGTTTTGAGAAGCAATTGAGAGAAAAGAGGAAACCAAACAAGAAAAGAGAGATTCGGCTTTGAAAGAGAGAAGATAAGAAAGGAAAAGAAAAACAAATGAAGAAGATGAACACTATTGGCCTTCAAATTTCAGCACACTTAATCGATTCTCTCCCCCTCTCTCCTATGTTTGATTTTCGGCCAACATTGCCTCCAAAAGATAGCCCTTATCTTCCTTTGCTATCTTAATCTACAACCTCCTCCAAAAGAGGCCTATTTAGCACTAACTCTTCCCTCCTATGTCAACATATTATCCACACATTTAAAACATTTAATCCCCCTATCTCCTAGCCTTAATGCCATCCTCCCCCTAGCCCCCTTTAAGTGCCGAATTTGGCCCAAGAACATGGGCTCCAAGTGGCCAACACTTGGGCCCTCTCCATCCACTAGTGACGCCACCCTCTAATTCCCTTGCAGCGCCACCAGACTTTGGGCCACAAGCCCACTTCGCTAATTTTAAACACAGATACCTACCTTTAAACCCTATCGCTCCCCATCAAAAATTTAACCCAGTTCTTAGCCCAAACTTGAGCCCAATTCACACCTCTAAATCCCAAACTAACACCTTAAACCTACAACACAAAATGCACAGACCCACTAATTCAGGATGTTACACCAATAGTGTCCATCTTTTCTAACCATTTTATGCATATCAAACTTACCAACTTATGAATCATTTATCTCATTCTAATCACAAGCATTTCTAAGCAAAATCCATTCACATAACTTACCAATTCAATATTCTAATCATTCATCAAAACATACCAACTTTGCATCACAAAACATTATTGACATTTACCATATTCACATTCCTTTTACAAGCCATATCACATAGCTTATATATACAACTCAAAACATCATCTAATTCAACTAGACTATACATGCCATACTTAGCTATAAGCACATTCAAAAGGTACCAAAATATGATTTGATAGTGTGATGACAATCCTCGATGACTCCTCGAGCTTTCCGTAGTTTTAACGATCTATAAAGCAATGCAAACACACACAGAGTAAGATTTCAAAAGCTTAGTAAGCCATATACAAATAAACTTAACATATAAACATTCATAATCATTTCAAATACAAGATCATTAATATCTCAATTGCAATTTCACAATTCTTCTTTGGCTCATTTGTTCAGCCATTGCTTACCAACAAATTCATATCTCTAAGAAGCTCATTTAATCATAGCTCATTCATACATATATCACATTTAGTCTTAACAAGACTATGAACATATCTCACCTCTACAAATTTACATATACTTACCTTTCATCTTAAACAAAGTATCCACTTCAAACGTACCTGAAACGGTTACACATTTCACATAACCTTTCATTTCTCAGAATTTCCTGTTGAACCATTCGAAATCAAATAGGATACTAGGATAACTCAAAATTACTCGTACAATGCCAACATCCAAGATGTGGTCTTACATGTAATTTAAATATCGATGCCACTATCCCAGACAGGGTCTTACACAAAATCATGTACGATGCCGATGTCCCAGACATGGTCTTACACATAAATATCAAATCGATACCAACGTCCCAAATGTGGTCTTACATGATATCACATATCAAAAACCTATGTCATGACATATGAATCCTATCTATTCCTAAGGTTCGTACGGGACTTTTTGGACTTTGACACCTTGTCGATATTTTCTTAGATCTCATATGTTTATCTTCCGTAATCATTCATTATAATTAAATTTCATACAAATATAAATAAATCAATTTAAATATATTTATTTGCATATAGACTTACCTCGTATTCATGATAAACGAACAGATTCGACTACTCGATCACTTTTGACTTTCTTCGGTCTAAATCTGTTTTCTTGGATTCTTGATCTATACATATTCAAATTTAACTCATTTATTAACCAATTCATTCAATTCAATCCAAAAACACACATTTAGGGTAATTTACAAATTAGCCCTCATATTTTCACATTTTGACTTTTAAGTCCCAATTTCACAAAATCACAAAATACACATATTTTCCTTGTACCCATGCTTAGCCGAATTTTCAACATGATTATACAAGTCCATAAATTTCAATTATTTTATATTTTAGTCCCTCAAAATATTATTTTCACAATTTAGTCCAAATTACTCAAATTCACCAAAAATCCAAAGACAAAACATGTTAATCTAGCACATATATTTCATATTTCATCAACTAACAACATAAAGCTCAAGAATTCATCAATGGAACATTTTAAATTCATCAAATTCCAAAATTTAGGCATGGGTTTTGTAGTACTCAAAGCAACGATTACAAAAACCTAGAAATTATCAAAAACCGAAACCAAAACATACCTTAATCAAAGAACTTTATGCCTGGATGTACCCAAAGCTTAAAACTTTCTTTTCTTTTCTTGTTTTATATGGTGGATGATAAAAAATAATGAGATAATTGTTTTATTTTATGTTTTTAATTAACATAATATCACTTTTACTAATTTACCCTTTATGAATTAATTATAAAACCATAATACAATATCCCTTAACCGTCCATCCCATATTTTGATGGCTAAATTGGAACATAAGGATTTCATATTATATAAAAAATAGCAATGTAACACTTTAGCAATTATTAAGCCACTTTTACATTTTACGCGATTTAGTCCTTTTATCAAATTAAGCACACAAACAGATAAATTATTTCACGAAACTTTTTGACATGTCTATTCACATGTTGCAAGCACAAAAATAATATTTAAATATTTTTTTGACTCAGATTTGTGGTCCAAAACCACTATTCTGACTAGGGTCTAAATCGGACTGTTACATTTAACTTATAGAACTCGAGTTTTATACTTTACGCGATTTAATCCTTTTTATCAAATTAATCATTCAAACGATAAAATTTCTTTACGAAATTTTCACACGATCATATTATCAAGCAATAGACATTAAAATAATAATGAAATAATTATTTTGACCTCGGACTTGTGGTCCCAAAACCACTGTTCTGGTTTAGCCAAAAACAGGCTGTTACGAACTGGGCCTTTATATCTCTGTCCTACACACTCAATTGAACCAATTAAAGCAACATAAGACCCGTGTCGGCATATTGGGTCATAACACCTACAAAATGTGTTATAAAACACTTATTATTAAATTTCTATGCTAAGGCCTAATTACTGAAAACGTAAATGAAAATCCTAAATTGCTTAGAAAAAAAACTCCTTAAGTGCGTAATTGACCGAATTTAACTACTAAATTTGATAGTAGATCCAATACTCCCACACTTAAGTCTTTACTTGTCCTCAAGCAAACTACCCTAATAAAAAAGAAAATAAAACTAAAAATAAGAAATAAAAATGCAAAGGAAAAAAAAGTAGTTGAGTCGACTTGATACATGAGATTGTGTCAAATCATTGACATTAGGATGGTTTGCCTAAATATATAATTCTAGCAAGAAATTTAAATAATTCAAGGTTATTTACACCTAAACAGGTTATTTCAATACATTACAAAGTAAACAAGTCAAAGAAACTTAAATATAGATCTCCATCAAAATGTATATACGGATATAGTTCTTATTTTTCTAGAATATAGTTATTTTGATTATAGTACTTATGTTTGTAGAATATGGTTTGAACTCTAATCCAGTAATATTTATCTGAAAACCCTTATATTTTATTTATTTATTTGTGCCAATATACTCAAGATTTTTCTCGGGCACTTTTTCTCGGCCAATATAGTCATACTGCACTGTTTCAATAACCATGGGTTTTACCTAGTATTTCCTATTTAATTTGAACATCCTATATTTCTATAAATAAAATTACCTATTTGTATCTACCTTTATTGCTTGGTATATTTAATCTCTTTTACCTATTCACGTCTAATGAATTAAACTAATAAGCCTAAATATAAATAATCAAAATTATTTAATTTCAAGCTAAATTTATAATTTAAACAAATAACCTAGGTATATGCTATTAACCAATCACTTGTATTTCTACGAGCTCAAATACAAGTATGAAATTAAAAAGAAAAACTAAAAATTTAAAACTAAAAACAAAGAAATTAAAATAACTGAAAAGATTTTTTTTGAAATTTTCCTAAGTGACCCCTACTTTATTTGACACATTTTCCCAAATGTGCAATTATAAATATAAATGAAAGAGGTTACCTGATTGGCATGATAAGTACATCGCAATTGGTTGGACTTGTAACAGCCCGATTTTGGGGCTAATCAGAATAGTGGTTTTGAAGCCACTAATCCGAGGTCAGATAAAATTATTTTAATATTATTTTATGTGTTATAACATGATTATATGAGTGCATAAAAATTTTGGTGCGTTAATTTTAGCGATTGCATGCTTAATTTTAAAAAGGACTAAATCGCATAAAGTGCAAAAGTTTTTGTTCTATTAGCTAAAGGTATTAAATAGCTATATAATATTAAATTAGAGGTCTTTAATGTGCAATTAGGCCATTAGGAGTATGTTGTCCAGCCATAGGGGACAAAGAAATAGAAATTGGTTTAAGTTGGTGGAAATTAGGTGACTTAATTGACTTGTTATAATAAAATAAAGAGAGAAAGCTTCATCTTTTCATCTTCTCCACATTACCACCGAATATATCATCAAAATAAGGGTTTTAGAAGCTTGAAATTTTGACCAACTTACAACCTTTGCAAGTAAGTGATTTTGATGGTTATTCTTGATAATTTTTGTACTTTTGAGACACATATAGCATGATCTAGCTAATGGGGGACTATTTTGCACCATGGTTGAAAGTCTATAGATTTTCCATGTGAGTATCCATGTTTATTTCTGAAATTTTATGGAAGAAAATGAATCTTAGTTGTTAAATGAACAACTTTTGTGAAAGGAGTTTTCATGAAAACACTTACATGGACCTTTTTGTAAAGGTTATACAATAGATGGTAAATGTGTGAAATAGTTAGATTTGTGAGTTGCTATAAGATTAAAATAGATTCATCTAGGCTTGGTTAAAGAGAAAGTTTAATGAAAATCGATTTACGAGCCTAGGGGTAAAATCGTAATTAAGTGAAAGTCTAGGGGCAAAATGGTAATTTTGCCAAGGTAGGAAATTTGAAATGTCTTGATTTATGTGATGATTAAATGAGTGAATTTTTATCATTATAGATCAAGAAAAATGGCATCCGGACTTGGACCGGGGAAAAACCAAAATAGTGGACTAAGCCAAACTAGGTGCTCATATTTTGCATACATAGGTAAGTTGTATTTAAATAATACAATATTATTGAATTTATGCATTAAATAATTGATATTCCATCATTGAGTAATTGATATAGATATGCATGATTTAAAAGGTTGCTTAATATGGCTTATGTTGGTGCAAGTAGGGGTGGCAGAAAGGGCTTGGTAAATAGCCTTGATTTTGTCCACACGGGTAGACACACGGGAGTGTGTCTAGGTCGTGTGTAACACACAGCTTGCCCCATGGTCTTGTGGTTTGGCCGTGTGTCCCCTGCATCCCAAGTTAGCAAAATAGAATGCCTAGTAGCAACCATACGAGCTGAGGCACGACCGTGTGGAGGACACGGCCATAGGACATGGGCATGTGCCCAGGCCGTGTGAAGTCTACACCTGAATTTAGGAATTTAATTTTCCACACAGTCTAAGGACACAGGCATGTGCCTTGGCCGTGTGACCATATTAGGTTGATGGCATTAGAAATAGAAAGTCAAGGTTTTTGCACACGGGCATGTCATGGTCGTTTGAGGGACATGGGCCATGGACACAGGCGTGTGTCAGGCCATGCGAAAACCACTGTAGGTTTGAATTGAGAAATAAATCCACATGAGCATGGGACACGGGTGTGTCCCTATATGCTTAGGCAGTGTGAATCACACACAGTCCATCAACATGGCCATGTTATCGAGTCACACGGGCGTGTCACCCTTCCACATGAGCGTGTGATCCTGTTTTAATGACATTTTCTTTTTAAGATTTTCCAAAGAACCCGATTTGATCTCAAAATGTTCCTAAGATGTGTTTTGGGCCTCGTAGGCCCATATTAAATATATTAAGATGAAGTTTGAAAAGTTTTAATTTTGAATGGATTTTTATGATTCGTAATTGATGGTGTGCATGTGTTTAAGTTAGGTAACGCCTCGTACCCTGTCCCGGCATTAGATACGGGTAAGGGGTGTTACAGGACTACCCTCTCTCGATTTTGGCTCTATATTATTGTGCTGTCAAAATTTGGGGTTCCTATTAGGAAAGGCTAAACAGGCTATCTATGAATATAATATTAAAGTCTAAAATACTTAAATACTAAATTTAAAACATTCCAAATAAAAATATTAAATCTAATTTCAAATAAAAACTAAAACTTGAATGAAATTGTTTAAAATTAGTCGAAGGCAGGATTCGATGTTTCATCTACTTTGGATTGTTTGCCTTCTAACTCTTCTTCTAGATCTTCTTCAAGATCTTTCTCTTCCTCCAATTCCCTCTCTTGATTCACTTTTCTCAATCCAACCGCTACGTTGTACTTCGCTGCTAGGAATATTGATAACGTCAACCCCCTTTTCCTTCATAGTCTTCAAATATTGGTCTGGCTTCTTGCATCTATCCCATGATCCATTTCGAATCGGGTATTGCATTATTGTCTTGATGTGTTTTGATTTTTATCGCCTCTTTTGTTTTTGATTCCCTATAGGATATTCCACACTCAGGTCAAAGATCAGAAACTTGCTTTGTTAAAGGACATGACTCGGTCGTCCTATCGGCACCTTTGCTTTTGACATATGGATGTTACTAAGTGTGGGAACAATAATTCTACCTCATTTTTTCGTCCACATTGGAGCATACTCCAATATATCTATGTCCTGACACAAATCCCTTTGTTAAAATTGCATACAATAGGGTTTCTTAGAATGTATCGATATTGGACATATCCATCACTAGGAAAATTCAAGTACTAATGAATTTCAACCACATTTGGGCTGTCAGAGTTAAGTTTGCTTGAATGAATGATATGGGATAGTCTGTGCCTAAGTGATGTTTTCCCTCACCCTTCCTTTCCATTAGGAGTTTGATTATGCCATTCATATTCTCCTCGGGAAATACATGAGGTCAGCTCATTAAATTAAATCACAAATATATAGTGGAACGTCATGGGACATCTCTATATTAGGTGGTGAGAGTCATCTCCTTCCTTCAGATGAAGAATCGCATCCATGGTACCTCCATTAGTTTACTCGTATCTACCTCTTTCAATGAAACATAGAATTCTTGTACTATCAGAAGGTACATCGACTTGGTCGGGTTATGCAGAACTTCTCCCATTGATGGTATTAGATTAACTCATGTGTTTCGCTCTTCAATGCGTCTATATATTTGAAACCTCATTCCTGCAATAGAATTTTGTATTGAGCTATAAGAAGGTTGCTTTTGAGTTCTCTTTTCTCAAAGGTAGGCATGGCTATCCACTATGGATTCACTATCGGACAAGTTACTATACATGGTCTGGGGTTTGGGAGTAGAGGGAAAATAGGGGAATTTGCGGAATCTTAAAGAAAAGGTTTGTAAACATTGCTTTGGATGGCTATGATGACTTGAAGGGTTTAGTGGTTGCTAAGGGTAATATATAGAAGCCATCTAGGGCTTAACTTGTTGTCCAATCTTGGTGAAAATCTCAGAAGATCGCATTGAATCAAGAATAGAAACTTGCCAAAAATAGCTTGTGTGTCGCACCACATAGAATGCTTGCACGTGGCGGAACATGCCATTGACTTATCCTCTGTATGTATTGAATTCAATGGTGTGGCATGACCTATGAATTTATGTATTTCTTTATTTACGAGTGAAACACCCAAACCCAGCCCAAAAAGCCTAACCGGATTTGATATGTTCCTCGAATCTAACTTTAGCAAATTCTCGTTTTATTTAAGAAAAACTTGATGATTTTGTAGAAAACAAATTTAACGTAATATATTAGGTTGAAATCAAATTGTATAGTAAATTTATGTCTTTTAAAACATTATTTTTAGAAGGAATTAATAAATTAAAAGAAAACCAAATTTAAAATTTACAACCAAATTTAAGGAATTTACTTTAAAATATATATAATATATATATATTAGTTACAAAAACATTTTTAAATTATTTATCGAAAAACCATTTAGTTATTTAATAGATATTTGTTCATGGCAAAATAAAAGTGCAAACACAAAAATTAAAACAGTTTATAGTGGCCTTATTACAAAAATAGCAAACCCATAATAAAGTCTAAGTAGTGAAATTTAATAAGTTTAAATTGGAAAATCTTCAAAATACTTGATATGAGCATTGGCCACCACTTGAGTCCTTGTCGACCGATCCATCACACTACTTAATCATCGAAAAGTTATCCCACAAAATGGGTGAGTTATAAACTCAATGTGTAACACATACATTAAAAGCCCAATTTATCATATGCCTTAAAGCCCAAAAATTACACATATGGCCATAGGCCCATTTAGCTCATATTTAGCCCAAAAGCCCATTTTCATAGTAGATCAAATAATAATCATTAAAAATCACATGATTAGATACACATAATGAAATGCAAACCTGGCCCACCTAATATCCATCCGCTACACACCACTCGTACCAACCAACACACCGTGGGGATTACTAAATCGACCCTCCATCCGCTACACACCATCGAAGGCAGTTGCTGCAGTCAACATGCACATCACCCTTATAATTTTGTGGCAAGGCCACCAGACAAAATTGTGACCGAAGTCACCGGATTTCAAATATGTGACCAAGTCACTAGATTCACATATGTGACCAAGTCACCGGATTTCAAATATGTGACCAAGTCACGGATATTGTGGTAAAACCAGCAAAATACTTCCCTTTATCAAATATACCCATATGCCCATGCACATACATATCATTTAGTTTTCATGCCATTTACCCCAAAATCATAATATAATCATACTTATTTCACATTTTATGCATATAGCAAAATTAATGAAATATTGGGGTAAACATACTCGAATATCGATACCACCGAATGGTATCCAAAATCATTATTAAACACATTGTCATAAAATCACATATAAAAATAGATCTATGAGTTTTATTATAAGGTTACACACCTTATGACAAAGTGAGAACGATACTCTCTCTCGTCAACACCTAGTTAATTATCACACTTGGTTAGAATATACTATTACT
Organism: Gossypium rotundifolium; assembly: GCA_025506655.1. Lineage (NCBI taxonomy): Eukaryota > Viridiplantae > Streptophyta > Magnoliopsida > Malvales > Malvaceae > Gossypium > Gossypium rotundifolium. The sequence goes on from CP106722.1 coordinate 133,964,067, forward strand.
AATAAAACTATATTTATTGACGAGAGATCTAAATCCTTACCTCAATTCTCAAACAACCATTATTTGTGGATTTTCTCCGCTAGATGGATCAAAACCACCGATATCCCACCAACGTAAAGTGGTTCGGTTGTATGCGTACTACTTCAAATAACCGATCTTCGTTAGCAGAGGGTCCACAACCCGGTGGAAAATCTCTTATCGCCGATACAACCCTTCTTTTGAAATTCGATGGTAAAACAGTGCCTCCTCTCTTCCAAACACTCCGTACTACTCTTTTCTTACCTATCTTGTTAGTCTCAAATCACCCCTAATAATAAAATTGATTAATAGTCTATCTAAGGAAATTGATATAACCAAAAGGGATAATCTTACCTTGGATGATTTCGAAAGGTCACTTCTTAAAAGTTGGCTTCAACAAAGATCCTTAAAAATCCTTTCCAAGGATTCGGCCTAAGAGAGAAAAATAAGAGGATTTATGTTTCTAAGTCGAATATAGTAAAAAGAAATAAAGAAAACAATTGACAAAACCTTACTTGTTCACTTTGAATATTCGGCCTTGAACAAAAAGAAGAGAATAAAATGATGATTCGGCTTGCACAAAAAGAAAAGAGAATGGCTAAAATAGTTTTGGTTTTCAATAAAAGAAACGAAAGATTTAGATGAAAACAAAAGGTGATTTGGTTTGACAAAAGAGAAGGAAAGTATGTTGATTTTGGTGTTGATAGAAAATAGTTTTGGTTGAGAGTGAAGAAGGAAGAAAAATGAAAAGAGAAGGAAAGAGAAAAGGAAGAAAAAGAGAAAGAGAAAGAGAGATTAAAAGAAGAAGAAGATGATGATGATGATGTTGATTCTCAAAAGAAAGAGAGATAGGTTTAGGAACCTATGCACATTCGGCCAAGAGGAAGAAATTGAAGAAGAAAAATAGTTCTTTGCACTTTGGTAGTTTCGGCAATGAGGGAAAGAGAAAAGAAGAAAATGTTTTTCCAAACTTTTGATGCTTATGACTAAAGGAGACCACAATTTGAGAGAAATTGCATTTTAACCAAAATGGTCAAAATGAAAGCCAAAACAAAGAGAAATTTTTACCTAAACTCAATAACCAATTCGGCTAGGAGAAAAACTTTTGGAGAAATGAGAAAAGATGCACAAAAATGAAAGACTTTTTGGCCAACTTTCCCCCCTAATGGCTAAGCAAAATTTCGGCCAACACATGCCAACATTATCCCCCTTTTTCCTCCATGTTTCTTCCTCATCAACCCTTAAATTGCTATCACTATTAACCATCCCCTTTAGCCCCTAAAACCGACTAGATTCATGGTTAAATGACCATGAAAAAGTTTCCAAGACAAAGCCCTTACTTCAAGCCTTTTGTCCCCCTCATCTTATCATCCTTTCATGATTTCATACCATAAGTTTAAGCTTACCTTATCCATGTGGTCAAATAGCCAAAATTAAAAAGATGCTCATCCATTCTAGAAGAGTCTTGACCGACACTATAGGGAAGGAAACAAAAATAAAATCCTCCCATTTGCTAGCTAGGGATTCAAACCTCTCCCCTCAAGCACTCATCCAAGTGTCCTTACCACTTTGCTAATTACTCATCTTATGCTTAAAACCTCTTGTCATTATTTCTTAAAGCCTAACATGCTTAGCTCCATCTTAATTATTAAAAAAATTTAATAAATCACTAAGCATTCACTTAATTAATGAAGTTCAAAAATAACTTCCAAAACACACTCAATCCTATTTAAGCATGCAACATCATTCAATTAAGTAAAGATGCATAACCCTTAATTATTAGGATGTTACAACGAGGGTTGTGTCGCACCATAAGATTTTTATGTGATGACACGACTTCGATTTGGCCTTTTCAGAACTTGTAGAATTTCCTCGGTTGCCTGTACATGCACCCTATTGACATCTAGCTCTTCCTTTTCCATTAGAAACTTGTTTCCTACCCATTATAACACAAAATAAAAAATCTAATTCCTAATTCTAAAAAATAAAAAACACACAGATATACAATATTTATAATTTAAATGAAATTGATGGTTAAAATCTATGTCGTGCTGCCAGACTTGTTCGAAAAATCCTTAAATTTTACCATCGACTTCACCTTTCGGTCACTCTCATCTCGGCTTTTCCATTTTATCCTTATTCTATGTAAGTATCGCCATTTTTCTTGTTCTTTAGTAATTCGGTTTCCTACACTAACACAACTAAAGTGATACCTTCAGTCAATGTTGTTAGGGGTTAAATTGAATATTACATAACATTCCTCCCTACCTAATCCCTCACTTTGGGAAGCACGGTCCCATTTGAACACTTCTATTTCATCATCGACCTTTATGATTAGCTCGTTTCCCTCAAGATCACTAGTCAATTTAGAAGTGGCTAGAAATGGGCTACCTAACAGAATAGGGACTTCTCGATCTTCCTCAAAGTCGAGGACTACAAAGTCAACAGGATTATGAATACCCTTACCTTGACGAATACATCCTTGAGTACACCTTTTATGTGTAGCAAGGGTCTATCAGCTAATTGTATTGTTATCAAGGTATTTTTAAGATTGTCGAGTTTTCGATAGATCGAAAAGGGCATCAAATTTATGCTAGCCCTTAAGTTACAAAGAGCCTTGCAAAAGTGTCAATCCCCTAGCTCGATTGGAATCATAAAGCTTCCCGAATATTTTGACTTTGAGGGTATCTTCTTAACGATTAAGGTATTGCACGAGGCATCAATGTCAATTTTCTCATACTTTTTAATTTTCCTATGCCATTTCATAATTTCCTTTAAATAGTTGGCTTATTTAAGATTTTTTTCTATAAGCTCTAATAATGGAAAATTGACATTGAGGTATTTAAATAAAATAAGAAATTTTATAAAATCTACCTCGTCCCTCTTTTTCTTGTCCTCTATTCTCATCAAAAATGTTATCCTTGTTGTGCTTGGGTATGACATTACTAGATCAAGCACCGGCTTGGCTACCTCCTTGATCGGCTTGTGGAGCTTGGCTTGCAACTCTTCCTTGGATTTCTTTGTAACAGACCAAATTTGACCCTAATCGAAAAGGTGGTTTCGGGACCACAAATCTGAGCCCGATAAATATTTAATATTTATATTTTGAGTTTATTATATATGAATTTATGTGTGTGAAAGTTTCGTAGAAAAATTTTATCGTTTGAGTATCGAATTTGACAAAAAGGACTTAATCGCGTAAAAGGTAAAAGTGGCATACTAGAGTGTAAAGTGCTTATTTGAGCATGGCTCCTTAATATGAAGCATTAAAAGGGTAAATAACCCATTTTAGAGTTAGTGGGTGGCTTATGTCAAAATAACCTTAGTATGTATGTTAGTTTTATTTTATATTAAAGGTTATATTAGTAATTTAATAATTTCTTTATTATATGTTAAAATAACATAAACAAAAGCCATGATATTATTCATTCTCTCAAGGCGAATGTTGAGAATGAAAAAAGGGTTGTGTTCTTTAAATTTCGCAATTTGAGGCTTGATTTCAAGGTTAGTTTGATTTCGGTTTTAATAATTTTACGTTTTGAAATCGTTGCTTGAACCGTGAATCACCCATGTTGTAATTTTTAATCTAAGCATGCTTGATGTTCGCCATTGTTGTGTTCATGTGGTTTTGATATTTGATGATTTTAGATGAAAGATATGTAAAAGATTAGTATGTTTTGCATTGGAAGTTTTGATGAAATTGAGTATTTAGGGCTAAATTGTAAAATAAAATTTTAGAGGGCCTATTTGCAAAATAAATGAAATGTGAGGACTTGTAAAGTCCCTAGGAATATTCGCCCTTGTATGGTTTTAGCTAATTTGGTGTATTTTGTGTGTTATGCAAATAGGACTAAATTACAAAGTTGTGAAATACTAGGGTAAAATAGTAATTTGCCCATTTATATGCTTAGGGACTAAATTGAGATGAATGGTGCTTGAATGAGCTAAATTTTAATGTGTTTTAGATCAAGAGCAAAGAAAATGGATTTAGATCGGGGAAGACGAAGGTTCTCGAATAGCCGATTTGCACGGTCATCGACAACCAAGGTAAGTCCTTAAGCTAAAATGAGTCATGGAATTATTTATGAAACTGTTAAATGATATTGTTCAATAAATTTAAAGGTATATTATTGTAATAGCCGAATATACATAGTGAAATTGGCTTGAATGCCTAAATTGACAATACGAGATTAATGTGTATCTTTGATATATTATTTAGAAAAAATGTGAAGTATGTGATTGGTTTGTGTATGTATTCGGGCTTAGTGCCTAGTAGGCCTTTGTGCGGTGATATATTCAGGCTTAGTGCCTAGCGGGCTTCGTCTTGGGTGATATATTCAGCTTAGTGCCAGCGTGCTTCGTCTTTGATATATTCGGGCTTAGTGCCTAGCAGGCTTAGTGCCGTTGATTTATTTCGGGCTTTAAATGCCTAGCAGGCTTTATGTCGGTGATATGCTATAAGTGGAGATTTTGAACATCAAACAAGGTGAGATGTTTATATAGTGATATGTGGTAAAAGTTCAGGTAAGAACTAACCTACCATTTTAGTAAGGAATGAAGTGAACTAAAACTTTTATTGTATAGTTAAAGATCAGTGATGAGTGTGACAAAAGCACTTGTACTTGTGTATAATTAGAAATAAAAGACCGATGCCTAGATTGGTTCATATGAAATAATGATATCTGAGTTCACGATGTCACATCAATGATATTTAAGTAAAGAGCATTACTATTATTCAGCTATCTATATTTTACATAATGAAATAATTATGTTTCATACTATAAGCTTGGATTTTAATATGTTTAAATGTATGCTCATTATATTTATATTTGCTTGAGACTTACTAAGCTAGTAAGCTTACTGTGTGTGTGTCTTTGTCTACCTCTGTTTTATAGATTTTGATTCGAACTACGGGCTCGAAGGATCATCCGTGAAGTCAACCACACTATCGACTTTCTTTTGGTATTGAAAACTTAGTTTGTTATCTAAAAGGGCATGTATAGGCTAGACTAAACCGTATAACTAATGTTTTGTAATAGTGTAAATATGCTAGCCATGCAAAAATGGCTATCTATTTTGAATAACTTGTTTTGTGTTGTGATGATATAGTTTGCTCATGCCATGAACTATTATTTATGCTTGATTATTGTTTAATCATGTGTGAGAGTGGTACTATTATTTATGCATGTTAGGTTATGACATGAATGACTTATAAATTAGTTCATGTTGATGAGCTTAATATATGGTTTATATTTTTATAATGTTTGGGTTCATGATTCGGCAATGAATAATGGTAAGCTTGGTGTAATATTCGGTTTAGTCAATAAAGTAAATGATGGATGCATATTTAAGTTATAGTATCTGAGATATATGTGTTAAATAATGTTATGACTTGTGTGTATTTGAATTGGTCACTTACTAGAAAAGCATTAAGTTCAATAATGTATGATTGTATTAGGCTATTTCGATTCAATTTGTGTAAGTGAGTACATACATATATTATTCTTGGATAGTTGGATATTAGGTTCGAACTTTGTTTAGTTTATTGAATGTTGGTCGAATGATGTTTAGATATGATATGTTTGATATGTGATCACCTATATGAGATTTTGATAGACCTTTTATATGTGAATAGAGGTGGTTGTTTAGTGAGTTGGATTAGGACTCGGTGCATATTATTTTGGATGTGTAATTTGGAAGCATGAGTTAGCCTTGTAAACTTTGTATTTGGTAATAGAAACATGTTCTGGAATGGCAAATCCGGTATGGAAGTTATAGGTGTATGAGTATTTAGTGTGTCCTATGTGAATCAAGAATGAGATAGCCAAATGAGGAAATATGGTTTTGATGGCATTCGCCATATGTTTTAATATTGTATAAATTCAAAGTGGTAATATGTGTATGTATGTGATGAAAGATATCTTAATTTTTGGGTTTAGTATGCCATGTATTACATTTACTAAATTAAGATTTTAGAAATTGATCTTATTCTCGCTTATCTAGACAAAAGAGATTGTACATGTTTGAATTGTATGCAAATTTAGTATGAATAGTGCATGCAAAAGTAATGAATAAGTTGTTTAAATTTATGTGGCTCAATTATGCATGTTAACCAATTTCGTGTTTGCATTGGATCGATTGAGTGTTGGTTCTATTTGATTTTGGTATGAGAGAGGTTTATTTAAATGTCATGACTATTACATAATTAAAAACTGATTATGCTGTATATGACTTAAGTGATTGATCAAAAGTTGTGATTTAAATAGTAATGCCCCGTAACCCTAATCTGGCGACGGATATTGGTTAGGGGTGTTACATTCTTGACCTCTTCGGGAATGTCCTCTTCATAGAGGGACGTCATTGGTAGCTTTAGTGGCTTGCTTGATCTCAACATGATTGCCTTTGTGTGCTCTATTCCATTTCTCCGAAGGTTGTTCTCCGTATTACTAGGGAGATTTTGACCACTTTATTTTTGAGACATTATCATAAGCTAACTTTTTTGGTCACAGAGGTTGTCCATTTGGGAATTGAGTAATCCACAAGTAGATTGGCCTTGTTGAATGTCTGTTTTCATTTCCCACAGATCATTGTTGCAATGGTAAATGTTGGTACCGAGGGCTCGATCATGTTTGAGCTTGATTCTCACCTCCTAGAGTACCTCCCCACTTGAAGTTTGGATGATCTCTTCAACCAAGATTTTAAGTATTTGAATAGGGATCATGACCCCTACTATTTACATAGCTTGCTTTCTCTAGTTGGCTTTTCGAGTGTGGCTCTATTTTCGTTGGCTTCACTGGCTTCTCCAAACAGATAAGCTTTTCTAAAATTCATTCAAATTTATCCTCTTCATTTTCTTTGTTCACCGCTTTCACCGTTGAAGGCTTCGATTGGTACATAAACCTCTCTTTAGGCCACATGTACAGATTCATAACCATATATTCAATGATTTTATAAGCTCGTTCATACGTATGGAACATGAGAGATCCACTAGGCTCTATCTAGGTTAGATTTGATATGTCCGTCAACACCATTGTAGAATATTTGGATTTGGAGCCATGCTTGCAGTCTATGGTGTGGGCACTACCTTAGCATTGTTTTGAAACGCTCCCATGCCTTGTAAAGGGTTTCACCTTCATATTTTTAAAAATTAGTTATTTCTTGCTGAAGTTGAATTGTTCGACTAATCGAGAAAAAAATATAAAGAAAATTTTCCGCTAGATTGTTCCATGTTTTAATGGAACTCAGTTCTAATGAGTCTAACCAATCGACAACATTGTCGCATAATAAAAATTAGAATAATCATAGATGTATAGCACCATCAGATACCCCGTTATAGTTGAAGGTGTCGCATAGTTTAAGGAACTAGTTCAAGTGTTGGTTCGGGTCTTCCACCATGTTCCCTTTGAACTGCAGTGTGTTTTGGATCATCTGGATCGTGGTCGTCTATATATCAAAATTATTGGCGTTAATCATCTCCGCTCAATGCTTCCTCCCATCGTGTTTAAGGTAGACAAGGCGTACTAACGCAACGTCCAATGAGCAGTTGGGACTTGTACCCGATTATTTCCTTGTGGTTCTCGTCGCTCTTCAAACAACAGATTTTCCCGAGCAAATTTACCATCGCGGGTGAATCATTCTCTATTATTTGAATGCTGCCCTTGAGTATTTGCTCTAGATTTGGGTAAGGTTCAATTGGAGTGTTAGAGCTTTGGTTTATAAACGACCTAGAAGAAAAATAAAAATACAAATAAAACTAAATAAACAAAAATTAAAATTGTATCTATAGGTCCTAATGTTACTACTTATCTTATTAATTGTAACAATTTTATTTTCAAACTTTATTTTCGAAGCCTCCCTGACAATGATACTAACAACTTGGCTGCCTATAAATTCACTATGGTCTATTGAATAAATATAAAACAAAAAATATAAGAAATGAGAACGGCGGTGTTCGCATGTACATGGTTCAAATTGTAATATAGTTTGTACAATGAAATACTTGGAAGTATTCCGAGGATCGTACCCAAGAGAGGATGGAATAAATAATGAAAATGCTTTCTACAAAATAAGTCTAAGTAGTAGTAATTTTTTCCTATATTACGATTAACCATAAAATAGATAAAGAGGAATAAAAATAAATAAATGACGAGAAATAAATAAATGAACTAAATCGATAAACCAATTAAGAAGATTAGCTCGCTTCAGGGTTTGTAACTATTTTCGGATTAAGGTTTTAGAGTGGATTAGGAATCGATTAACTAATTATTGCCTCACAATATCTAATTAACTAATATGTTGGTTGATACTCTCTTATCTCTCTACCTCACTTTCTCAACTAGGATAAGTTACGATTTACTCAATTCGACTTATATTTCGACCTTGTATAGCCTATGATAGCTTATTAGGCTTGTCAAGCCTAACAGTTTAAGAACACATAATTTATACCAACTAATCCCTCTCCAGAAACCCCAAATCATGCATTAATCACATCCCCATCCACTCATGTTATTCATAACCTTAAATTCGATAGAACGAATCATGTGAAGAACACAATTAATTTAGATAAGAAAAATATATTTGAATAATCGTGGATTGAATATTAAATGGGGAACAGAGTAGTAAATATCTTCATTGGAATAAATAAATAAAATGAAAGAAAATTAAAATAGAGACTGAATACTTTAATTAAATGAACACATTCATGAATCAAATCTGATTCAAGAAGAAAAACAAGAAAGTTATGAAAATTGAAAAGAAAATAAACTACAATGACTTCTAAACTACAAGGGTTTTTAAAGGCACCTAAGACAAATTGATTAAATTTAAACCCCAATGTCTTATTTATAGAGGTGTTGGTAGCCCAAATTAAATCTTCAGCACATCCTAGGTCTTTGTATAAGTTTGATTGCGCGAACGAAAATAACCCTAATAAGTTTGTGCAGCATGTCACCTTGTGTTACACAACACCCCTTGCATGGCTCGACATGACATGCAACTTTAGCCAATGTCATACTTCTATTGGTCCTTTAACATCCCAGGAAGCTCGTGAATCATTCAACATTTGCTTCCACGTCAATCGGGCCTTTATATCTCTATCCTACACACTCAATTGAACCAATTAGAACAACCTAAAGCTCGTGTTGGCCTATTGGGTCAGAACACCTACAAAATCTGTTTAAAAAAACACTTATTTTATTAAATTTTTATGCTAAGGCCTAATTACTGAAATGTAATTAAAATCCTAAATTTCTTTGAAAACAAACTCCTAAAGTGTGAAATTAACCCAAATTAAATACTATATGTGACGACAGGTCAAGGGGACACTCCTCATCACGATGTGGAATGACTGTCAACCTTGTCAGTTTCGTTGTTCTGTGTTACAACATAAGCTTCCTTGTGTTGTGGCACGACCATCGTCCCTAGCATTCTTGGGCTTGAATTGGCACCCTACACAATCAAATAGCCCATTAGTTGTTCCTTATGCCCAAGATGGCCTCACTGGTAATTGAGATACTAAAAAAATGCATACAAAGGTTTATTTTTCAAATAATTAAATCTAAACTAAGAAAAAAAATGCATATAAATATTATAAAATAACCAGAAATCAAGCTCTTTTAAGTGTTGAAATGCACCTAAACTACCACTACAATTAGAAGCAAGTTAAATACACCCACATGTAAGTCGTTGCTTGTCTTCAAGCAACAAAATAAAAACACACAAAAATTAGAAAAGAAAAATAACTAACTGTGGTTGAACATGGTTCATACATGAGATTGAATCGGAACAATATAAATAAGACAATGTGATTAAACACATAATTTTAGCACGATATATAATTAACTTTTGATTTTCAATATTAAACACGCTAGTTCACTAGGTTACAAAATAAACAAATTCAAGAATGTTAAGCATAATGTTCCATCAAAAAAGTACAAAAAAATTACAATATGTTTAAAGAAGACAAGTGGTCAGAAATGTCAATATTTAGTTAGATTTTCATCGATGAGTCATATCACTTATGTCATTAGGACTTTTCGGCTTGTAACATTCTATAGCTGAGGCTGGTTTAGATTTAAAGAATTAACTCTACAAAATGATTTAAGCACAAAAATAGTTTGACACATTATACTGACCCCAATACTACCCTAATTATATCTTTTAGCTCACCACCTTATATCCACTTCATGCCTTCCTTTTCTCTCTATTTCCTAAGGTACATTATAGTATTCATGAGTACAATCATCTTAGCAAGTCTTATGTGCAAAACTAAGCTTTTTTTTTTTTTTTACTTACTTTACTTTTATGAGTTTGAGATTTTCTCGCTTGGCTTTGGCCTTTACAAAGTTGTATTCTATACTTGATTTTTCTTCATTCATGCACAACTTTGCAAGAACCATAGACTCACTATACCATACAATTCCTTAGGTTCACTCTAATTTTTTCCTTTCTTTTGAGACCTCTATGATGTATCTATTTAACCCTTAATATTAATGGTTTGATGTCTAAATTTGTAGTGGGACAAAAAAAATGGATCAAGAATTTATGCATTATGCTCATGGTTTCATTTGAGGTTCATCAAAAAGTAGAATTAAGCTAAAAAAGTAGGTATTAGGGAATTTACATATAAGGTCAACTTTTTTTGGCTCTAGTGGTGACCAAACAATGCCTTAGGTCATCCCTAAGTGTCTCAATTTATGGAATCAATTAACTAAATTTTATCAATCTAGCAACTTATAATTCAAACAAATATATATACTTTTATGTACTTTTTTGTCATTTAGTATACTTAACACACTTTTACTTATTTACAGTGTAACAAAGTGAACTAATTAGTTTAACATTAAGCAACCTAAAATCAATTACTATCGAACTAAATTTACAGTTTAAACACAAAATCATAATTACATGCTCCTAACCAATCACTTATATTTCTACAAGTGTGAGCAAAAACAATCACATAGAAATTAAATACTAAAATAATTAAAAACAAGTAATAGAAAAAATATTTAAAAAAATGAAAATTTCTATATTACCCTTCCACACATTATTTGGCACATTGTTCCTAATATGCAACCTAAAGATAAGAGAAAGGGACTACTCAGTTTAATCGTTGAAGTTTCTCGAGTGTAGTCGAGTTGTCCTACTGATGTTGATTTAGCTTTGAATTGTAGTGCCACCTAATTTTTGGGGTTCCTACACAAAATAAACACAAATTCTTTTAAGAAATTAAAAAAAATGAGAAACTCTTATAAATCGACGAAGACGTCATCGTCGAACTCGTCCATGCCATAATTATGCTTTTTTGAGACAACTCTCGTCACATCTCCTCTCGATGTAGATAGATCCTACTTATGTGGTTGGATGGTGTCGGATTGCAGTGGTGGAATTGGAGGGTCAGCCCCAGTAGGGATGGTCTAATATGGTGGTAGTGGTGGTCATCAGAAGTCTTCAATGTTGAATTGCTCAGAAAATTAAGTTATCACTTTCCCTAAGTCCTTGTAGCACTGTGTGTGATGCTCAGCATGTGTGAGGAGTTGCATGAGAATTTCTTTGCTCGTCAAAGCAGTTGGAATTGCCTACTTTCGGTGTACACTTGGTGGTACGTTTAAAGCATTCTCCTAGATAGTTGATACTCCCTACTTTGATAAACATTCTAGGGCTTTACACAAAAATTTTGCTTTGTTTATGACCTGCATACCTGCTCTCATTTCATTCCTTTTCCCAGTTTCAATCATTATATTCAATTTGCCAATGCTACAATTGAATTTCTCAAAGAGTTTGCACTACTTAGCCCATTTTGTTTGTTCATCAAGCTCTATTAACTTCGCATCTACTTATCCTTCAAGCATCGATACTTCCTTCTTCAGAAAATCATCCTCATTTAAGAAATTTGAGGTAACTCCATAAAGAAGATTTCATTTTTCAAACATGAGATTGCAAACTTTCAGCAATTCCTCATATGCCTCTTCCTCATTGCACCCCATCGATTCACAACCAGAAGCATCTAATTCATCCACCTTTTCTCTAAAAGCAACAAAATTACTCACTTTTCCTCAATAGATTCTAATTTTGAGCTTGTTTCCTCATCACTCCAAGTCATGCACAAAAACATACCCTTCTTGTAATAGCCCGTTTTTAGTCAAATTAGAACAGTGGTTTTAGGACCACAAATTTGAAGTCAAAATATTTATTTTATTATTATTTTAATATTTATAGCATGATTGAGTGATTCTATGAAAGCTTCGTTTAGAAATTTTATCGTTTGGTTAGTCAATTTGATAAAAAAGACTAAATTACGTAAAGTGCAAAAGTGTTGTTCTATTAGCTAAAAGTATCTAATAGCTATGGAATCACAAATTAGAGGTCCTTAAATGGTAATTAGACTATTTTAATTGTAATTGGACCAAGATGGACAAGCATTAAGTGAATTATATGTTTATTAATTAAGGTTAAAAATGTAATATATTAAATAAAGGTTAATAAAATAAAACAAAGTCAAATTTTGCTTCATATTTATGCTTATTGCCAAATTTGAAGACGAAAGAAAACTATCTTAGGGCTTGAAACATTCGGCTACTTCAAGGTTCAATTATCAAGAAAAAGCGAAATAAAGACTTAGATTGGGGAAAGAACATGGTTTTGTATTAGTTGAACCGCATCATCATTTTTACATCCAAGGTATGTTCGTATGTAATAAGCATTGTAATAATTATGCTTTAAATTCTTTGATATTGCATAAATTATGTATACGAGATTACAGTAATGTTTGATAATGATTTGGCTACTTGTGGGCACTAAGTGTGCGAGATCAATATAACTTTGGCTACGTATGGCACTTAGTGTGCGAGATTAAAATAGCTTCGACTATGTATTAGCACTTAGTGTGAGAGATTTTGAGTATTCGGCATTAATTTGAATAGGTATGAGCTCATTATAGATTGGTACAGGTAGGTATATGGATAGTATGAGCTTTAAATAGAAGAAGTTATGAAGTTACATATAAGTATATGATTAAGCATGTGGAAGGTTTCTTTGTTATTATGAAGTACATGTTAAATAGTTCAAATTGATCATTTGTTGAGTTTATTTATAAAGCTTACTTTGTTTATTTTTCCATGTTTTATAGTGATATCAATGCTAGCTCAAATTTGGGGATCATCGGAGACTACGTCACATTATCCAACCATCACTTTGGTACTTTTGAGCTTATGTTTTAGTCATATGGCATGTATAGGGACTTGGGTCATATTAGTTATGTTTTGGTAATTAGTTTGGCCATTTGAGATAGCTTGTGAATGGCTATGTCTTGGTTTGTATATGATAGCCATGAGAGTTGGCTTATTTTGAGTAAATTTTCTTGTTTATATGTGCATGTGCATATAGTTCATAATATGTAAATTGGGGTTGGTTTTGATGATGCTTATTAGTAGTTGGTATTATAGAAGTGAATGTTGATATTTGGAATGTTATTTGTTTGTGAATCAAGGTAAAGAATGAATGTTTTAAGTAGCCATATTGATGATCTAAGTTTATGAGATTTTAGGTATAAATGGATTGGTCTATTTTGCAACTTGTGTATATTGAGAAATGTGGTATTGAATATGCATGAATTAGGTTTGAATTGGCTAGTTTAAATGCCTATTTATGCCATAGAATGGTGCAAATTGATGTGTTGTAGGTACATTCAAATTTGGATGGCAAATTGGCTTGGTAAATAGCCTATTTTTGTCCACACGGGTACACGGGCGTATGTCTCAGCCTTGTGTGACACATAATTATGTTACACGGTGTGTGTCCCTTGGTGTGGTTTTAGAAATAAAGTCATTATGGTCCACATGGTCTCACACATGGGCATGTGATCGGCCGTGTGGCATAAGTTAGTATACTCTATAATTTAGACATGGCTTAGCACATGGGCATGTGACTTGGTCGTGTTGCATAAGTCAGTATACCCTACAGGTTTGGCACGACCTAGCACACGGCATGGCACACGGGCGTGTGAGGCCACTTTGAAGGGCACACGGGCTAGACACACGGGCATGTGGTTGGCCGTGTGACCCAAGTTTGTAATCTCAATTTGGACACGGGGTAGGACATGGGTTGGAATAAAGCCATGTGTTTCCATTTTGAATGTCCACACGGCTAGTGACACGGGATGTTCGATGGCCGTGTGAGACACACTACCTGGCCACAAAGGCGTGTGTCCCCTATTTTGAGAAAAAATTTGAAAATGCATGAAAGTTTCTTAAGTTATCAGTTTAGTCTTGAACCACTCTTAAAGCATGTTTAGGGCCTCATAGGCTCATACTAGGGACATGTTGATTGATATTGAATGATGAATGTTTGAATTGAGATAATGTATGCTAGAAGTATGTATAAATGTGTGATAAGTTCAGTAATGCTCTGTTACCCTATTCTAGTGTTGAAAATGAGTGAGGGGTGTTACACTTTTGCTTGAAAATGCATAAATCCATGACACTAATGCATTGCATTCCATGTTTCTTCACCTTAATAGGTTCACTTGACTCAGCTCTTGTAACATCCCAAAATTGGGCCTAGTAGGATTGCGCCGATTGGGCCTTGGGCTTTAAGAAAAATTTGTATGTCATCTAGTTACTTGTGTTAGCTCGGGTAGTATTGTTTGTGTGTTTAGCATAGTCTTGTGTAGGATTGGATTTATTTACATAGTTAGAGTAATTTTTAGTTTGAAGAATTTACTGAAGTAGATTAGGTGAACTTGACACTTAAGCTAATATAAGTATTAAATTCTAGCACATGAGGAGTTAGTGGCAAGGTGGCTAAGGTGCATGGATGGTTGCTTGAGGGAAGTGGTTCGAGTAGCATGGATAGCATTTGAAAGACTTTATTTTTATGTATCCTAGCATTAAGTGTCGGTCAAGCTCTAATTAAGGTAAGTTGGACTCTCACTTTTTATGGTAAGTTGGATAGCAAAATAGGAAAGCTTGAACTTTGGGAAAGGAATCATATGGATTAAGGAAGGATGGGGGACATAAGGCTTGGTTTAAGGTGAGGTTTTTGGAAGCTTTTTAATGGCTAATTGTCCATGAATGTGGACGGCATGTGTGGCTAGGGGGTGGCCGAATGTTGAGAGGAAGTTGGGGGGGTTTTAGTTGGCCAATTGGAGCATTTTGGGCTTTTTGTTCATCTTTTGGTATTTTTTCTTTTCCTCTCAAAAGCTCTGCTCCTTAGCCGATTATGTTCTTGGCAATAAGGTGAATGTTGTATTAATCGGGGGAAAGATTTGATATCCGTGTCTTTGGACACCAGAGGTTTGGCACCTCCAGTGATTTGGTATCACATTTGTGTCTTTGGGACACCAGAGGTTTGGCACCTCATAGCGTCCCGTCCCTGTGGTCTAGCACCACCGTGGGTTGGCCCCACTTTTGAGATATGGGATCGTCGCCAGTGATTTGGTATCACATGTGGGTTGGCCCCACAGATGGATTATTTGTGACTTTGAGTCGCCAGTGATTTGGTATCACATTTTTGGATATCGTGACTTTGGGTCACCAGTGGTTTGGCACCACCAGTGGTTTGGTACCACACGGGGTAGAAATGGAGTTATGGATGGTTAGGTTGGGTGCATAATATATATGTTGCTTGATTATAAATTATGTAAGAATGTTGCATTAATCGGAGGAAGGATTTATGCACTGAGTCTTGGTGACTCACCTTCTCCCTTATCATTTCAGGTGATTCGTGAGATCGCGGATGAGGAGCCGGATGAACTCGAGGAGGCCATGCGATAAAATTTGATTTTACATGAACTACGATTTGGTGGTACTTTAGTTTATTTTAATTTGGTTTTGTTTTAATTTGGGTTTGTAATAAGGCCTCTTTAATTATGTTTTGGATTATTTATATGCTTTGGATATGTTTTAAATATGGCTTATAAATTATTTGATTAATTTAATAATGGAGCTCAAAGTTTTCTAAAATAATAAAAAGCATAATGGTTTTAAAATCTTACCATCGTGTAATATAAATAGTTTGATAGTAAAATATAGATTAAGTGTTTTCTAAAATTTTAATGATTTCCAAATATTAAGTTTCTACATTCAAAATGCAAATGGTTTTCAAAGTATTAATTGAGTTTTCTTAAAATGAAACAAACTTTTTCTAACCTATGATTTATCCACTTAGTAATAAAAGTTTTATTATGGAATTTCAAAGTAAAATTTTAATTTTAACTTATTAAACATCGATTTCTACAAATATAGAATTTCAAAGAGTTTTTCACAAAGATTTAATTGTTATTCGATTCTTTTCAAAATATTTTCCTCAGTGACATACCAAATTACATTGTGGCGTATTGACCGGGTTTGGGGTGTTACAAATTGGTATCAGAGCTAAGTTCAAAAGTTCATTTGTGGGCTGAGGCCCAAAATGATTTAAAGTATAGTTTTAAAATGTTTTTGTTTAAAATTATATGCTTGGAAAAGCATGGCACCGAGTCTCCGGCACCGATCCGCCCGGGTAAGTAGTTCAAACTATTGATTTTGATGATATAATGATGATGATATGATTGTATAGTAGTAGGAACTACTCTAGAGACCCAAAACTATAGGTTGGATGTACTCGCGAAACAACCTCTTATTAAAAATATTCATAAAACTGTGTTTTAAAGATAGTGGAATAATGACTAATGCATAAAACTTTTAAATTAGATAAGTATAGACGTTAGACTTGAGCACTCGATATCGTGGTCGTTGTGGACATGGTAAAGGCCGATGTGTTAGTGGCTAAGATAGGGTCTCATGATCGAGTTGGGATTGATGAGCTGACTCAAATAGTTAAGGAAGTTTTGGAGGAGGTTAAAGGAATCGGTGAAGTACTTCGAGTTGGGTCTGTGGACTGTAAGAAGAATAGAGATCACGGTTCTCTAGGGTCACAATCTCGTTCTGTAAAACATGTCAAGGCATGATTGAACTTTTTGGCTTGCGATTACTGAAGGTGTCATCCGGGAGAATACTAGAGGAGGTTAGGAGCATGCTTGAGATGCAGGTCTAAGGAGCATAAGGCTCGGGTTTGTTTCCTCACTCTCAAGTCAGGTATGTTTTGGTTGGAAGTGATGGTTGAATGTAGGAAAATTTTTGGTATAAGTGTTAGATAACGATTTGCTATTGCGGATTAGATGTTTGGTTGTGGGAAAAAGGATTCAAGATTTTGCTAAAAAGTACATTGTGGTTTTATTAAGATCAGTCTTGCAAGAAGAGCGTAGTGTGGCAAGATAGGAGGTACGATTTGTTAGTTAGTTGGAAATTTTGAGGACGAAATTTCTTTAAGAAGGTAGAAGCTGTAACATCCCAAATTGGGCCTAGTAGGATTAGGCCGATTAGGCCTGGGCTTTAGGAAAAATTTGTATGTCATCTAGTTACTTGTGTTAGCTCAGGTAGTATTGTTTGTGTGTTTAGCATAGTCTTGTGTAGGATTGGATTTATTTACATAGTTAGAGTAATTTTTATTTTGAAGAATTTAGTGAAGTGGATTAGGTGAACTTGACACTTAAGTTAATATAAGTATTAAATTCTAGCACATGAGGAGTTAGTGGCAAGGTGGCTAAGGTGCATGGATGGTTGCTTGAGGGAAGTGGTTCGAGTAGCATGGATAGCATTCGAAAGACTTTTTTTTAATGTATCCTAGCATTAAGTGTCGGTCAAGCTCTAATTAAGGTAAGTTGGACTTTCAATTTTTATGGTAAGTTGGATAGCAAAATAGGAAAGCTTGAACTTTGGGAAAGGTATCATATGGATTAAGGAAGGATGGGGGACATAAGGCTTGGTTTAAGGTGAGGTTTTTGGAAGCTTTTTAATGGCTAATTGTCCATGAATGTGGACGGCATGTGTGGCTAGAGGGGTGGCCGAATGTTGATAGGAAGTTGGGGGGGTTTAGTTGGCCAATTGGAGCATTTTGTGCTTTTTGTTCATCTTTTGGTATTTTTTCTTTTCCTCTCAAAAGCTCTCCTCCTTAGCCGATTATATTCTTGGCAATAAGGTGAATGTTGTATTAATTAGGGGAAGGAT
The DNA here is from genome assembly GCA_025506655.1 of Gossypium rotundifolium. Taxonomy (NCBI): domain Eukaryota; kingdom Viridiplantae; phylum Streptophyta; class Magnoliopsida; order Malvales; family Malvaceae; genus Gossypium; species Gossypium rotundifolium. Next base: position 133,982,129 of record CP106722.1, read on the forward strand.
TTGATATCCGTGTCTTTGGACACCAGGTTTGGCACCTCCAGTGATTTGGTATCGCATTTGTGTCTTTGGGACACCAGAGGTTTGGCACCTCATAGCATATCGTCCCTGTGGTCTAGCACCACCGTGGGTTGGCCCCACTTTTGAGATATGGGATCGTCGCCAGTGATTTGGTATCACACGTGGGTTGGCCCCACAGATGGATTATTTGTGACTTTGAGTCACCAGTGATTTGGTATCACATTTTTGGATATCGTGACTTTGGGTCACCAGTGGTTTGGCACCACCAGTGGTTTGGTACCACACGGGGTAGAAAAGGAGTTATGGATGGTTAGGTTGGGTTCATAATATATATGTTGCTTGATTATAAATTGTGTAAGAATGTTGCATTAATCGGGGGAAGGATTTATGCACTGAGTCTTGGTGACTCACCTTCTCCCTTTTCATTTCAGGTGATTCGTGAGATCGCGGATGAGGAGCCGGATGAACTCGAGGAGGCCATGCGATAAAATTTGATTTTAGATGAACTACGATTTGGGGGTACTTTAGTTTATTTTAATTTGGTTTTTGTTTTATTTTGGGTTCATAATAAGGCCTCTTTAATTATGTTTTAGATTATTTATATGCTTTGGATATGTTTTAAATATGGCTTATAAATTATTTGATTAATTTAATAATGGAGCTCAAAGTTTTCTAAAATAATAAAAACGCAATGTTTTTAAAATCTTACCATCGGGTAATATAAATAGTTTGATAGTAAAATATAGATTAAGTGTTTTCTAAAATTTTAATGATTTCCAAATATTAAGTTTCTACATTCAAAATGCAAATGGTTTTCAAAGTATTAATTCGAGTTTTCTTAAAATGAAACAAATGTTTTCTAGCCTATGATTTATCCACTTAGTTATAAAAGCTTTATTATGGAATTTCAAAGTAAATTTTTAATTTTAACTTATTAAACATCTGATTTCTACAAATATAGAATTTCAAAGAGTTTTTCACAAAGATTTAATTGTTATTCGATTCTTTTTCAAAATATTTTCCTCAGTGACATACCAGATTCAGTCGTGGCGTATTGACCGGGTTTGGGGTGTTACAAATTGGTATCAGAGCTAAGTTCAAAAGCTCGGCTGTGGGCCCGAGGCCCAAAATGATTTAAAGTATAGTTTTAAAATGTTTTTGTTTAAAATTATATGGTTGGGAAAGCATGGCATCGAGTCTCCAAGACCGATCCGCCTGTAAGTACTTCAAACTGTTGATTTTGATGATATAATGATGATGATATGATTGTATAGTAGTAGGAACTACTCTAGAGACCCAAAACTATAGGTTGGATGTACTCGCGAAACAACCTCTTATTAAAACTATTCATAAAACTGTGTTTTAAAGATAGTGGAATAATGACTACTGCATAAAACTTTTAAATTAGATAAGTAGAGACGTTAGACTTGAGCACTCGAGATCGTGGTCGTCGTGGACGTGGTAAAGGTCGATGTGTTAGTGGCTGAGATAGGGTCTCATGATCGAGTTGGGATTGATGAGCTGACTCAGATAGTTAAGGAAGTTTTGGAGGAGGTTAAAGGAATCGGTGAAGTACTTCGAGTTGGGTCTGTGGACTATAAGAAGAATAGAGATCACGATTCTCTAGGGTCACAATCTCGTTCTGTAAAACATGTCAAGGCATGATCGAACTTTTTGGCTTGCGATTGCTGTGGAAGGTGTCATCCGGGAGAATACTAGAGGAGGTTAGGAGCATGCTTGAGATGCAGGTCTAAGGAGCATAAGGCTCGGGTTTGTTTCCTCACTCTCAAGTCAGGTATGTTTTGGTTGGAAGTGATGGTTGAATATAGGAAAATTTTTGGTATAAGTGTTAGATAACGATTTGCTATTGTGGATTAGATGTTTGGTTGTGGGAAAAAGGATTCAAGATTTTGCTAAAAAGTACATTGTGGTTTTATTAAGATCGAGTCTTGCAAACAAGAGCGTAGTGTGGCGAGATAGGAGGTACGACTGTTAGTTAGTTGGAAATTTCGAGGACGAAATTTCTTTAAGAAGGGTAGAACTGTAACATCCCGAAATTGGGCCTAGTAGGATTGGGCCGATTGGGCCTTGGGCTTTAGGAAAAATTTGTATGTCATCTAGTTACTTGTGTTAGCTCGGGTAGTATTGTTTGTGTGTTTAGCATAGTCTTGTGTAGGATTGGATTTATTTACATAGTTAGAGTAATTTTTAGTTTGAAGAATTTAGTGAAGTGGATTAGGTGAACTTGACACTTAAGTTAATATAAGTATTAAATTCTAGCACATGAGGAGTTAGTGCCAAGGTGGCTAAGGTGCATGGATGGTTGCTTGAGGGAAGTGGTTCGAGTAGCATGGATAGCATTTGAAAGACTTTATTTTTATGTATCCTAGCATTAAGTGTCGGTCAAGCTCTAATTAAGGTAAGTTGGACTTTCAATTTTTATGGTAAGTTGGATAGCAAAATAGGAAAGCTTGAACTTTGGGAAAGGAATCATATGGATTAAGGAAGGATGGGGGACATAAGGCTTGGTTTAAGGTGAGGTTTTGGAAGCTTTTAATGGCTAATTGTCCATGAATGTGGACGACATGTGTGGCTAGGGTGGTGAATGTTGATAGGAAGTTGGGGGGTTTAGTTGGCCAATTGGAGCATTTTGTGCTTTTTGTTCATCTTTTGGTATTTTTTCTTTTCCTCTCAAAAGCTCTCCTCCTTAGCCAATTATGTTCTTGGCAATAAGGTGAATGTTGTATTAATCGGGGGAAGGATTTGATATCCCTGTCTTTGGACACCAGAGGTTTGGCACCTCCAGTGATTTGGTATCATATTTGTGTCTTTGGGACACCAGAGGTTTGGCACCTCATAGCGTCTCATCCTTGTGGTCTAGCACCACCGTGGGTTGGCCCCACTTTTGAGATATGGGATCGTCTCCAGTGATTTGGTATCACACGTGGGTTGGACCCACAGATGGATTATTTGTGACTTTGAGTCACCAGTGATTTGGTATCACATTTTTGGATATCGTGACTTTGGGTCACCAGTGGTTTGACACCACCAGTGGTTTGGTACCACATGGGGTAGAAAAGGAGTTATGGATGGTTAGGTTGTGTGCATAATATATTTGTTGCTTGATTATAAATTGGGTAAGAATGTTGCATTAATCGGGGGAAGGATTTATGCACTGAGTCTTGGTGACTCACCTTCTCCCTTATCATTTCAGGTGATTCGTGAGATCACGGATGAGGAGCCGGTTGAACTCGAGGAGGCCATGCGATAAGATTTGATTTTACATGAACTACGATTTGGGGGTACTTTAGTTTGTTTTAATTTGGTTTTGTTTTATTTTGGGTTTGTAATAAGGCCTCTTTAATTATGTTTTGGATTATTTATATGCTTTGGATATGTTTTAAATATGGCTTATAAATTATTTGATTAATTTAATAATGGAGCTCAAAGTTTTCTAAAATAATAAAAACATAATGGTTTTAAAATCTTACCATCGGGTAATATAAAGAGTTTGATAGTAAAATATAGATTAAGTGTTTTCTAAAATTTTAATGATTTCCAAATATTAAGTTTCTACATTCAAAATGCAAATGGTTTTCAAAGTATTAATTGAGTTTTCTTAAAATGAAACAAATGTTTTCTAACCTATGATTTATCCACTTAGTTATAAAAGCTTTATTATGGAATTTCAAAGTAAATTTTAATTTTAACTTATTAAACATCCGATTTCTTCAAATATAGAATTTCAAAGAGTTTTTCACAAAGATTTAATTGTTATTCGATTCTTTTTCAAAATATTTTCCTTAGTGACATACCATATTCGGTCGTGGCGTATTGACCGGGTTTGGGGTGTTTTAGCTCTTCCTTTGAATTTTCCCTTCTATATGGTCTTAATGACTCTGATATGTTCTTCTCTCCAAACTGATTCTTTGTTATCTTATTGAACCTTTGAGTATGCAAATTTAACTATTCTTGCATCTCCTTAATAACAATGCTTTGTTCAGTAGGCACAGTTTTAGCCATTGAAAAGCTAATGTTCTTCTCAAACTCTAACTTTCTCGTCTTGGCCTCTTCCAAGTTCATCTCAAAGGTTTAAAGAGATCCAATCAACTCATCTATCTTCATGGTCTTGATTTTCTTATCTACCTTGATGGTAATTACTTTGATGCTGAACCTTTTAAAAAGTGACATAAGCACTTTTCTTACCAGTTTAGAGTTTGAGTACTCACTCCCAAAGTCTATAATTTTATGTAAAAAAAAAACGTTAGTGTGATGTTTGGTATGCCAGAATCAGTGTAGTGGGACATGGATAATCAAGATAGGATTTGTCCCTCCTATATAATGGAAGCAATATCTTAGGCTTCTTGGTCTAGTGAGACTAGATATGCATGGTCATCTTCAAAACATTTTTTTATGATATATCATACTCATTTGTTTATCTTAGTTTGCTCGAGAATCATGAAACAAGAGATTAGACTATACAAATGTGATTGTTACATGACTTGAGTTCAATCTAAATATTAAGGACAAATGAATATATTACAAGACAATATTATCATTGAAAGTTAAGTCAAAACCACAACTTCTTGCAACTTGGTTAACAGTGATACATCGTTAAATGCCACTCACTGTGTAACACCACATACTTGACTCAGTTGTCGAGTTCGGGCTATGGGGTGTCACATTCATTTTCGAAGAAACTATGATCGGTTATATACAATTTCCATCATTAATTATTATGTTATAGGTATTACATGGATACAATACGATATAGAATCACTTTTAGGTCATACATGAGCTTACGAAAGATCAATACCATCTTAGGGTTGAATGACGACTGACTGTAACATTTTCAAAACCTCCCATGTAACATCCCAATCCCCATAATTCGTGTAATACCCCTCACCCGTATTCAATGCTAGAATAAAGTTACAGAGCATTACCGAACTTCTAACACATATAACCGTACTTTTCTCATACATTCGATCAATTCATACAATTATCATTCAATCTCAATCAATTTGTCCCTTATAATAGCTTACAAGGCCTTAAACATGCTTTAGGAGCGGTTCAGGACTAAACTGATAACTTATAAAACTTTCACGAAACTTTAAAAAAATTCCTAAAATAGGGGACACATGCCCGTGTGGCCAGGCCGTGTGTCTCAAATGGCAACTAGACACGCCCGTGTCACTGGCCGTGTGAAAATAGGGGTACACACATGGCCAACCACACGCCCGTTTGTCTAGCCCGTGTGCCCTTCGAAGTGGCCACACACGCCCGTGTGCTAGGCCATGTGCTAGGTCGTGCCAATCCTGTACGATATACTGACTTATGCAACACGGCTAAGTCACACGCCCATGTGCTAAGGCATGTGCCAATTAGGGGGTATATTGGCTTGTACCACACGGCCAGTCACACGTCCGTGTATGAGATCGTGTGGAGCATACTGACTTGGTTTTAATATCAACACCTGGGGACACATAGTTGTGTAACATGACCGTGTGCCACACACGGCTGAGACACACGCCCATGTATCTGCCCGTGTGGACAAAAATAGGCTATTTGTAGAGCCATTTTGCCACCCTATTTATACATGCATGCACAAGCATAAATTGCAACATTTTAATAAACCAATAGGCAGCCAATCCACAACATTTCATGCACAATTTTTACAAATTTGACATAGTATTCAAATACCTAATTAATATCATGCATTTTTCATTCATACGCCTATTACATATCAACACAACATTTGCATATTTTCATTCCATCTACTACTTGCCAAAACATACCATATTTGAAGACTTATACACAACTAAAACATTACAGCAAGTTAAGCCAAATCACATGACTTAAACTTATACCACAACATGTACCAGAATCACTATCTTAAGTAACCATAACTATCATCATTATAACTAGCCTATACATGTCATATTTACATATAACCAAGAATTCAAAAGTACCAAACAACAATTGGATAGTGTGATGTGTAACTTTGATTTTATCCAGATCGAGCGAGCATCGAACCTCTATAAAACACAGAAAAAGAAACAAAGTAAGCTTTATAGCTTAGTAAGCCCGTGTAATTTAGAATTTAACTTACCATTTATACATAATCAAACAATTAAATAAAGTATATCAAATTCACTTGCCAAATGCCTAGAGATAAGCATTTATGAACAAGTTAGTCACATTAGTGCATGTAATCGCCCATTATCTCAATTTAATACTCAATGCGTTGTATTATATCAAATTCATTTATCATGTACATCATTTGTAACATTACACTCTCAATCATATAAATAGTAAATCATTTGATAACAGTAACTCATCCATTTAAACAATATTTCATCCATATAACAGTAATTCATCCGTATAACACATACCTTACTTACATAACCAATAACAGAATTTATGCCCATTGAACCTATTAGAATATCAAGGGATACTCGGGTGATATACATTACGTGTAATAATCTGTAATACATCAATTCATTATCATTTTTGCTCTTTCGAGCTATGATTAGTATGCTCCTCTTGAGCTGATGGACAATAAGCTCTGACGAGTTGAGTATAGTAAGCTCTTACGAGCTGAAACAGTAAGCTCTGATGAGCTGAAATCAGTAAACTCTTATGAGATGATACATCGGTAAGCTCATACGAGCTGAGGTGAGTCTGTAACACATGCAGGATCTCAACCTAAATGGTAACCCTAGTGATATGTCACTCGTATCTTATGAATTCCTATTGTTTAAACGGGCTAGGTAACCATAAGAATTTATCAATAAGACATTCTTATTTCAAGTGGATCATTTACTCAATTACATACATTCATTTCAAATAATTACAAGTATTTCAAAGTTTGATTCTAATTATAAAAACCCGCCTCGAGTTGCTAGGATAGAATTATCGGCTAAACGTCAACCTTTCCTTTTAACTAATCTAATCCCAATCTCGGCTTATCTTGATCTATATATTATTAGAATCAGCTTATTTAATAAACTATTTATTCAATTTAGTACAAAACACACATTAGGGCAATTTTAAACATTTGCCCTTAAACTTTAACATTTTTACAATTTAGTCATTATCACATAAAATTACAAATTCATGCAATTTAGTACAAAACCATGCTTAGACAAATTTAATACATATTACTAGAACCCCATATTTTCAATTTATTCACACTTTTACCAACATAATTTTACATTTTCACAAATTAATCCCTTTTTGACATTTTTGTAAGAAAATCACTTTACAAAACTAGTAAATCTATCAACAACTATTCAAAATCCATCATCAACCATCAAATTACTCAAGTATTCAATAATGGAAACATGATAAATCTTTAACAGTTTCAAAATTTAAGGTACGGACTAGTTAGAATACAAAGCAACGATCACAAAAACATAGAAATCATTAAAAATGGGACAAATTTGGACTTACAAATTAGTTCCAAAGTGACCGAATGCTTTCAATCCCTAAAATGGCTTTTCTCCATGCCTCATTCAGCTATGACAATGATGATAACCTTTAATTCTTTGTTTGTTTTATTTATTTTATGTTATTAACCAAATTACCAAATTAACCTTACCAATAAACCATTTAAAACACCTATTAATGTGTCCATAAAAGTCCACTAACATTTAAAATGGTCTAATTACCATTTAAGGACACCATAATTAAAAGCCAAAGCTATTTGACACCTTTAACTAATAGAACATGCATTTTACATTTTACGCGATTTAGTCCTTTTTACCGAATTAAGCATTCAAACAGTAAAATTTCTTTACGAAATTTTCACACAATAATTCTATCATGCTGTAAAATTTAATAAAATAATAAAATACATATTTTGACTTCATATTTGTGGTTCTAAAACCACTATTCCAATTTAACTCAAAAACAGGCTATTACAACTCTCCCCCACTTAGGATTTTCGTCTCCAAAAATCTTACCAGTAAATAGGTTAGGGTACTATTTTGTATAACTTCCTCGGGTTCCCCCATAGCTTCCTTAATCCCATGTTTATGCCAAAGAACATTCACTAGGGCTATGCATTTATTTCACAATTCTTTGATTTCACGAGCTAAAATCTTGATCGGTTCTTCACTATACGTTAAATCAGTCTGTATCTCAACATCTACCGGAAATCACATGTGACACATCAAATCTGTATCGGTGTAGCATAGAAACATGAAAGATATTATGAATATTTTCAAGTTCTGATGGTAAAGCTAGCCGATACGTTACAGGCCCTATTCTTTCGACGATCTCATACGGTCCGATAAATCGCGGACTCAGCTTTCATTTACGGCCGAATTGAAGAACCTTTTTCCAGGTGACACCTTTAGGAACACTCGATCCTCAACTTAAAACTCAATTTCCTTACATTTTAAATCTGTGTAACATCCTGAATTAATGGGCCTATGCATTCTATGTGTGTGGTTATGCTTACTATGCTTGTTAGAATGTTTTAGGGGTCCAGAGTCGGCTCGAAGTTGGGTCGAGGCCTTAATCAAATTTTCTATTTGGACACGCTAGTGGAAAGTCTGATAAGTTAGGGCTTAAAAGAGGTTATCTGTGTTTTAAAATACAAAATGGGCTTGTGGCCCAGTGGCAAGTGGTGCCACTGAGAGAGAGCAGAGAAGTGGCATCAGCTGAGGAGGCCCAAATTCAAGTTGCGTAAAGCCTAATTCTTTTTAATTTATTCTAGTAAATTTTTGGAAATTAGATGGGTAGAGTGGGATGGCAATGATGCTTGAAATTAGGAATTTTTAATAATGACAATGTGCTGATAAAGGAAGGAAGAGGTGGTGTTATCCATGACACTGAGGATGAGTGGCAGATAAAGATAAGGGAGGTAATTTAGGATTTATCTACTGGTCACAGTGGTGGCCGAAATTCCAACATTGAGTGCAAAGGGGGAAAACGGCTAGATAGGGCTAAGGGGGGTGCCAAATTCCTATTATTTTCCTGAAGCATAGCTTTTTGATTTTCTTTCACTTCTTCTTTTCTCCTCCTAATTTTGGCAACTAAGGGTTCTTCTTCTCCTTTTCCGCCTAAATCGAAAACTCCTAACTCTACTTTCCTCTCCACTTTCATACCATAGCCGAGCCATATTGAAAAGTCAAAACCTCTAATCTTATTCTCTCATCTCCACTTTTATGCAAAAGCTGAAATTCCATTATTTTCTCTGCTTTCATCTCCATAGCCGAATACCCTTGTCTATTCTTTTCTCCTTGTCGATTTCTTCATCAAAGCCGAATCTTCATAGATCTCTTGAGATCATCTTTTCTTTCTAATCTTCTCAAAAGCTAAAATTCCCTAAGAGTTGCTGAATTCTCTGTGTTAAGGTAAGTGTCGATTTCTTCTATTCTATTTTCTTCTCTTCTGGTTTTTGACACCATAGTCGAATGGCTAGTTGGTTGTTAGGCCATTTGTAGTTTGACGTTTTCATTGATCTCATGTTCTTTTTGGGTGGCATTCCAGGATTTGAAGGAGATCTAATCGCCTAGGCTTCTAAGCCAGAAATCATTAGCCTTCGAACCACATTACTTTTTCAGGATTTCAAGGTAAGGGTTATGATTCTCCCTAAGTGTTCAATCGATTTCTTTTCCTTATTGTGCCTTAACCTAATGCCTCGTTAAGCAATCATTATAGTATCCTCTGACTAAGGTGATTCATGGACTCGATTGTCAACAAATTGAAGGAAGGGGTTGGATCTATAGTCCCAGCCCCAAAGTTCAAGAAACGCGCAGTGTCAATAGTATGGGATTGGCCGCCAAGTTATGGACCGGTTTTAGAACAAAACCTTAGACTATTAGCAGTCGTAGCGGCTGCTGATAGTGTCGACTTAAATAGTATTGTATTGTTAGTAATCAGGTGTGTAGATCTCTATCACACTAGTTAAATTGTACTATGTATATGTTATGGGCTAAAAGCCAGAAAATGAGGCTGTATGAACAGTCGTATTACCCAGAAAGGGTAGGCAAGGGATGCCAAGTATGTAATCATCTCTATGTGTATCGAAGTATGTGAAAGTATGTGATCTGCTTAGGTAGTTTAATGTTCTGATTCTTGCATGTATGTATGCATGGGATGGGATTGATATGATGAAGGGGAGCAAGTCGCATAGCGATCGGTGGCTTTGCCACATAGGTCACATAGTGATTGGTTTTTATGATAGGCAGCACAGCTGTCGATATATTATTAAGGTCACATAGCGATCGGTGGCTTTGCCACATAGGTCACATAGTGATCGGTCTTTATGATGATGAGACAATTGTCGATATGGTGTGTAGGGGATGGAGGGTTGATTGTAGAAATCCCCACGGTGTGATGGTTGGTATGGGGGTGTGTAGAGGATGAACTTTTAGGTTTGGGATGGGCCATGTTGCATGAAAATAATCTGTTTCCATTGTGTATGGGCCAAAGACCATAATGTGTTTGTGGGCCTCACGGCTCTTATGTGTTTTCAGGATTTGCACACTGAGGCTTGGTGACTCACCCCTTTTATTTTTCCCAACTTTTTAGATGAGCAGTAGATCGTGGACATGGGAGCGGAGGCGGACTCGAGGGGCCATCAAGTCTTTTATTTTCATAGACTATTTTTGGTTTTTCATTGAGTTTTAATTTTGGGATTATTTTTGTAATAAGGCCTCTATAACTTAGGTTATCGATCTATATTTCTTTTTGCTACAATTTATAAGCTTATGTTTTCAAAGTCTTAATTATAAGTAAAATGAAAATGGGCTTTTCAAGCACATTCAACGCAAATGTTAAGGTTCCTTTCAAAAATATCACAATTAATGATTAGTCAGTTAAAATAAAATGAGATTTTCAAAACCCCTTTAAAGCAAAGTTTTCAACATTCAACCCGTAGCATACCAGATCCGGTCATGATGTATGGGCCGGGTTTGGGGTGTTACAATCTGCGTATGATTTTTTTTAATCTGAAGCTACTTTTAAACTGTCACGAATCATTTTTTTACCTTTTCTTCAGTTTCTCTGATCAGTTCAACCCCGTGAATCTTTTTCTCACTTAGTTCCGTCCAGTATAACGAAGTTTGACATTTGCTACCGTATAAAGCTTCATACAGTGCCATCTTTATACTCGTCTAAAAATTATTGTTATCGCGGACTCAATCAACTATAAGTATTTTTTCCAATTGCCCTCAAACTCTTAAATACAACATCTCAACATATCTTCGAGAATCTGAATAACTCTCTCAGTTTGACCATTATTCTGAGGATGAAAAGCAATACTGAAGTTCAACTTCGTACCCAAAACTTCTAATAATTTCTTCTAGAATCGCGAAGTAAATCTCGGATCTCTATCAGAAATAATAGATAGTATCACCCCGTGCAAGCGAACAATCTCAAAATTGTACAATTCAGCTAATCCATCAAGTGAGAAATATGTACGTACTGGTACAAAATGAGAAGATTTCATTAGTCAATCAACGACAATCCAGATAGCATCTTTCTTTTTCAAATTTAAGGGCAATCCCGACACAAAATCCATTATAATTCTATCCTATTTCCACTCGCGAATCATCACAGGCTGCAATAAACCCGATGGTACTTGATGTTTAGCTTTGATTTGTTTACAAATCAAACATTTAAAAACAAACTCTTAGATAGCTCGTTTCATGCCTTGCTACCAATAAAACTGTTTCAAATCATTGTACATTTTAGTACTCCCCTTATGAATAGATAAACAGCTATTGTGCACTTTGTACAAAATCTTCTAAATGAGTTCTGAATTTCTCAGTGTGCAAATTCTATTCCAGAACCTTAAAAAATCATCGGCTCCAATCTGAAACTCTAAATTAGGGATGGTCTCACATTGAATCCGTTTAACTTACAATTCACGGTCATCTTTCTGAGCTTCACAGATCTGTTGAAGAAATATCGATTTAGCTTTTAATTCAGCTAAAATAGACTCATCATCACAAATCATCAACTGGGTATTCATTAATCGTAACGCAAACATTGATTTTTGGCTCATGGCATCAGCAACAACATTAGCTTTTCCTGGGTGATAATCAATGACAAATTCATAATCTTTCAATAACTCGAGCCATCTTCGTTGTCCCAGATTCAAATCTTTCTGTGACATCAAATATTTTAAACTTTTGTGATCTGTATAAATGTGTCATTTTTCACTGTATAAATAGTGTCTCCAAATTTTCAATATGAATACAATTGCAGCCAACTCTAAGTCATCGTCGGATAGTTCTTTTCATACGGTTTCAGTTCTCGAGAAGCATAATGATAAACCATAATAGTAACATATTTTAATTCCACATTTAGCATGGTTTTCGATGATTTTTCCATTTAATTATGGAAATATGTGCTCTTAATCCTTTGTTTTCATGTTTTATACTCAGTAGAGCACTGGAGTATGAAAAGAACAAGAAATGGGTCGAAAATGGAGAAAATGGGCCAAAGTATGAAATCCACTGGCCTGGGCCCAAAATGACACGATCGTCCCTCACAAAAAAAGTTGACCATGGCCTATGCTCCAAAATACATGGCCGTGCCTCATCAACTGGATTGACCACGGTCTGGCCATGATTTACACGGGCGTGTCCCATGGGTGTGTCTCTGCCGTAGGAAAATAGAATTCTATTCGGATTATGGTACTTAAAGGCAAAGAAACATATTCCAAAAGCCTATATAAAACCCTAGAGGCCAACCTTTAAGGAGGCATTCAGCTAGGCCAAAGAGCCAAGCCAGAGTAGTTAAATTCAAGGATTTACTCGAAGAAAGCCAGTTGATTCATCTTGAGAAGCTAGAATCAAACTCAAGACGGAGGATCTCTCCTTCAATTCCTTCAGGAGGTTTTAGGTTTTTCTTATGTTTTGTTTTATCTTTTCTTCTGAGATGTTTTCTTTTATAATTATAAACTAAACCCACCCAAATACTTGAGGGGGATGAAACCTAAGATGGATCTTGTTATTATTATTTAAGCTGTATGATAAATATTTGATTTGTTCTTAACTATGTGTTTTTAATTCTTGTTTTGGTATTTTCAGGATATTGATTCAAGTGTGATGTGCTTAGGCAGAGGAGGAAGAGACCCTGTCTAAGAGTAGATCTAGTGTAGTTAAGCGGAGTTGCTCGCGCGCCTAGAGATAGGGTGACGAAATCTACCGGATTAGGGTCAAACCTAATATGGGAGTCCATAGATCGAGTTAATGCAATTCTAGGGGTTTTAATTAGAAAGATATTTCAATTAAACAACCTAGGGTTAGATGTTAGTAGCCTTGAAGAGAGGTATTAATATAAATTAGGGAATCCTACGGATCAAGTCAAGTGAATAAATTGTCCGGTTCAGAGTTAGATAACAAGTGAAGTCTAAGTGGATTCTTCCTCAGGTATTGTCTAAATCAATTGGTTTTTCTCTCAAGTCCTTCCCCAAATTTCTTCTTTGTCTTAGCACCTTTAGCTTAGTTAATTAGCTAATTTTAGATTAGATAAAGATCCACTTAATTCTTGGGTTAAATAATAGAAAGAGAGTTAATATTAGTACTTTTGGTTCCCTTGGGTTTGACAATCAGTCTTGTCGCTAGCTATATTACTATTCGATAGGTGCAGTTGCCTACATCGTTGTCTTAGTTAGTTTCCAGGTTCGATCATTATTTTTATAAATTTTTAAGACTCGACAGACATAATTAAGTTTTTGGCACCGTTGCTGGGGAACTAAAATATTAGGAACGCTCAATTTTTATTACTTTAGCCATATTATATTGTATTATTTTTGTAATTAAATTTTATTTTATTTCTAAATTTTCTTTTTCTTTTTCTCTTTTCCTAGCAGGTACCTCTAGTTTATGACTAGAAGGAACCCGACAGGACCACTACTTTACGACAGTGATATTGAAGGAACCATACGTAGAAATCGTAGAGAAGTAAGGTGAGGTTTAGATTACATACAAGAAGAGCAAGAGAACGAAACTAATACCACTGAAGGGATGGCCGAGAATAATCTGCCACATCAAGATATGGTCGATCATCATTCTCCTCAAACTATGTATGATTATGCTAAACCTAATTTAACAGGAGTTGAATCGAGTATTGTTAGGCCTCCTGTAGCCGCTAATAATTTTGAATTAAAACCTAACACTATACAAATGATTCAACAGTTTGTTCAATTTGATGGTTTGCAGGATGAAGACCCAAATACTCATTTAGCTAATTTTCTAGAATTTTGTGATACCTTCAAAATACATGGCGTTTCTGATGATACCATTCGTCTTCGGTTATTCCCCTTTTCTTTAAGGAATAAAGCCAAACAGTGGTTACATTCTCTTCCACGAGGATCAATCACTACATGGGACCAAATGATCGAAAATTTTTTACTAAAATATTTTTCATCGGCCAAAACGGCCAAATTAAGGAATGATATCTCTTCTTTTGTGCAGATGGATTTAGAAACATTATACGATGCATGGGAGAGATACAAGGATCTGTTGAGAAAGTGCCCACACCATGGCTTACCCTTGTGGTTTCAAGTCTAAACTTTTACAATGGTGTGAACCCCTCAACTCTGTAGTTAATTGGCTCAGCAGCTGGTGGAACCTTGAATAACAAAACTCATGAAGTGACTTATGAATTTATAGAGGAGATGTCACTGAATAACTATCAGTGGTAAGTTTCTAGGATGAAGCCAACCAAAACAGTCGGAGTTTTCAATCTCGACGTAGTTACCATGCTATCAAGTTAGGTAGAAATGATTAATAAAAAGATTGATGGTTTATGTGTGTCTTTGCAGGTACATTTAGTTATGCAGTACAATACGAATGGAGGATGGATGAACAATACAGCATATCCACCTTACAATCCAAGTACTGAAACTGAGCAAGTTTACTATATAGGCAACAATTTCAGACCTTAAAATAACCCTTATAGTAGAGCTTATAATCCAGACTGGAGATACCACCACAATTAAGGACAATAGCCTTACCCCAGGAAAGGAGACCAAACCTTGAAGAGACACTAGCAAAATTTATAGAATTATCAGAAACTCACTTCAAAAATACTGAAACGATATTGACTAATCAACAAGCATTAATCCAAGGGCTGAATGATCAAATCAGACAAGTAACTAAGTTAGTTTCTGTTAGGCAACCAGAAAGTTTAACTAAACAAAAAGAGCATGTAAGGCAGTTACACTAAGGAGTGGAAAATAATTGGTTGGAATAAAGAAGAAGATACCACGTGAACCTGATAAGGCAAAGGACGAGGAAGTTGATAATGTAACACCAATACGCGAAAAATGTAAACCATCAATACCATATCCAGCAAAGTTGAAGAAAGACCGCCTAGACGCACAATACGATAAATTTCTTGAACTTTTTAAACAATTACATATCAACTTACCTTTTCTTGAAGCTATTTCACATATGCCGACATACACAAAATTTTTAAAACAGCTTCTAACAAATAAAAGGAAGCTGAAAGAAATATCAACAGTAGAGCTTAATGAAGAATGTTCAGCTATTCTCCAAAACAAACTACCAACCAAATTGAAAGATCCAGGAAGTTTCACTATTTCTTGTTTAATTGGTAGTTTAAACATAAAGAAAGCACTAGCTGATCTGGGTGCCAGTAACAATTTAATGCCATATAAATTGTTCAAGCAACTTGGTCTCGGGGAGCCTAAACCCACTAGGATGAGTATTCAATTAGCTGGCAGATCTATTAAATATCCTAAGGGAATTATCGAAGATATTCTTGTAAAAGTTGATAAATTTATATTCCTTGTTGATTTTGTTGTGCTTTACATGGATGAGAATGTGAAAGTGCCTTTAATTTTGGGACGCCCCTTTCTAGATACTACTAAGACTGTTATTGATGTAGGTGATGGTAAACTTGCACTGAAGGTAGGCGATGAAGAAATAATTTTTCAAATTTACGATGTTATGCGATATTCTAGAGAACAAGATGATTCCTGTTATTTTACTGATGCCATTGATCATTCTATTCAAGATTCTTTGTAGGAAATCATACATAACGAGAAGTTGGAACTGTGTTTTACTCAAGGTGAGGGGGTAGATGATGATACCGACAATCAGATTCTAACACATTTCCCCCTAGACAAACAAAAGAAGAGGGCATTGAAATTAATGACAAACTAAAACAAAAACCCTTTATTGATGAACCACCCAAATTGGAATTAAAATAGTTACCAAAACACTTAGAATATGCATTCCTCGGGGATAATTCTACACTACCAGTGATCATCTATTCGAAACTGAAATCGAAAGAAAAGGATGAGTTGCTACTGGTACTAAGGGAACATAAATGGGCCATAGCTTGGAAAATTTCTGACATTAAAGGTATAAGCCCATCATTTTGTACCCACAAAATTCTAATGGAAGAGGAGTATAAACCATGCATGCAACCTCAGAGATAATTAAATCCCAACGTGAAAGAAGTTGTTAAAGCTGAGGTAATTAAACTTCTAGATGCTGGAACAATTTATCCTATTTCTGATAGCGCTTGAGTAAGTCCTGTGCAGGTTGTTCCAAATAAAGGAGGCATGACTGTTGTAGCAAATGAAAAGAATGAATTGATTCCTTCAAGAACAGTCACAGGGTGGAGAGTCTGTATTGACTATAGAAAGTTGAACGACGCAACCAGAAAAGATCACTTTCCTTAGCCCTTTATTGACCAGATGCTAGAAAGATTATCCGGGCATATGTACTACTATTTCTTGGACGACCTTTCTAGCTATTTCCAAATCCCGATAGCCCCTAAGGATCAAGAGAAAACTACATTTACATGTCCATACGGTATGTTTACTTATCGTAGAATGCCTTTTGGATTATGTAATGCTCCTGCTACTTTTCAGTGCTGCATGCTATCCATATTTGATGAACTTGTGGAAGACATTATGGAGGTATTTATGGATGACTTTTTGGTATTCGGTAATTCTTTTCATCTTTGCCTTAAGAATTTAAAACGAGTACTAATAAGGTATGAGGAGACGAACCTTGTTTTAAATTAGAAAAAGTGTCACTTTATGGTTCGAGAAAGGATTGTGTTAGAGCATAAAATTTCTAGTAAAGGGATTGAGGTAGATAAGGCAAAAGTTGAAACCATAGAAAAATTACCTCCTCCTAGCTCAATTAAAACTATTAGAAGCTTTTTAGAGCATGCTGGATTTTGTAGAAGATTCATTAAAGATTTCTCTAAAATAGCTAAACCTTTAACGAAATTACTAGAAAAAGATGTACCTTTTGACTTTGATTAGGAATGTTTAGACGCATTTAATACCCTTAAAGATAAATTAATAAATGCCCCAATTATAATTGCTCCTGATTGGAACTTATCCTTTGAACTAATGTGTGATGCGAGTGATTTTATAGTAGGTGTAGTTTTGGGACAGCGAAGAAACAAGCACTTCTATCCAATTTACTACGCTACCAAGACATTAACTGCTGCACAAGAAAATTACACAACCACAGAAAAATCTTTTAGACAATAATTGATCCTATCTAAAGTTGTCATCTACACTGACCATTCATCTCTTCGTTATCTTTTAACTAAACCGGATGCAAAACCTCGACTTATAAGATGGATTCTACTCTTACAGGAATTTGACTTGGAAATTCAAGATAAGAAAGAAGCTAAAAATCTTGCAGTAGACCATCTTTCTATACTTAAAAACCCGCATATAAAAAAACTCAACGAAAGTGAGATAAATGACTCGTTTCCTAAAAAGTAACTCTTTTCGATAACTAACTCTAAGGCACCTTGGTTTGTAGACATTGCAAATTGCTTAGCTGCTAACGTCTTACAAACAAAATTAACCCATCATCAAAAGAACCGATTCTTTGCTAATGTGAAAAACTATTTTTGGGAAGATCCTTTTCTTTTCCGCATATGTGCAGATCAAGTGATTCGAAGGTGCGTTACAAAAGAAGAAGCGAAAAAAATCCTAGAGCATTGCCATTCAGGACCTTTAGGAGGACATTAGAGTGGGATTAAGATAGAACACAAAACACTCGAATCAGGTTTTTACTGGCCAACTTTATTTAAAGACGCCAATAGATTTGTTGCTTCATGCGATAAATGCCAGAGAATAGGTAATATCTCTAAACGCAATGAAATGCTTCAAACATATATACTATCATGTGAATTATTCAACGTATGGGTATTGATTTTATGGGTCCATTCCCTAGTTCATTCGGAAATAAATACATTTTAGTAGCAGTCGATTATATGTCAAAATGGGTGAAAGCCCAAGCTTTACCTACTAACAATACTAGAGTAGTAGTAAAATTTCTGAAGAAACTCTTCTCTCGATTTGGAACACCTAGAGCAATTATTAGTGATAGGAGCACTCACTTTTGTAATACTCAATTTGATAAAGTCCTAAAGAAATATGGAGTACAAAATAGAACATCTACCCCTTATCATCCTCAAACCAGCGCACCTGTGGAAGTAGCAAATCGAGAACTTAAGCTCATCTTAGAGAAAACAGTTGAAGCAAACAGGAAAGATTGGGCAGTAAAAGTAGACGATGCTTTATGGGCATATAGAACGACATTTAAAACCCTCACAAGAACATCCTCATACAAAATCGTCTATGGAAAAAGCTGTCATCTACCATTTGAGTTAGAGCACAAAGCTTTTTGGGCCATAAAATTCCTAAATTACGATCTTAAACCTGCAGGTGAGAAGAGGATGATGCAGTTGAATGAGTTAGATGAATGGCGAGCTAATGCCTATGAGAACTCACATTTATATAAGGAGGCAACAAAGCGACGTCATGATGCTCATTTAAAATAATCAAAGCAATTCAAAGTAGGCGACTTGGTCCTATTGTACAACTTAAGATTAAGACTGTTCCTTGAAAGCTTAAATCGAGATGGTCAGGTCCATTCGTGATAAAAATTATTTTTCCCTATTGCACAATCGAGGTAACCCATCCGACTCGGGGCACATTCAAGGTAAATGGTCAGCGATTGAAAATTTATACTTGAAATGATTTTTGGGATATAAGAGAGGAGCTTGGCTCCGTGAACCTTTTTTTAAAAATGAAAATAGGGTAAGTCTAGCTTAAGACTCTAAACAAGCACTTCTTGGGAGGCAACCCGAGAATTAACTTTACTACTAATATATTTTTAACACCTAAACTACAGGTTTCCCTACTATAGTTTTGCACACGGGCGTGGCCGTGGCCATGTGAAATCCACGACTAGCCACATAGGTGTGGCAAAGGGGGAGTAGAAACAGGATAATAATTTTTCCAAGCCATGGGCTCCGACTAAACGGCACAGCAATGTGACTTGACCATGGAAGACATTGATTAAAGGACACAAGCTTGAGACACGCCCGTTCCTCCAACCCGTGGTTGATCCTGAGTAAACGACACGGGCAATTAAAACGCCCGTGTCTCGAGACCATAGATGACATTGAATTATAGGCACGAGCATAGGACCAAAAAATGGGCGTGGGAGAAGTGAACAACGCCAGGCACGCCCAAGGAACACGGGCGTAGACGACATCACGAACGCGCCCAAATTTGTAATAGCAAAAAACATAGGCTAAAGAAATAGGAACACGGGCATGCCCCGAGACCGTGTCCCCCACCTCCTACTTAAAGCAGCATATGGCTGCACATTCCCCCCTAAAATTTTTTTTGCTACCTTAGCCACCTCTCCCCCAAAATATCTCAAGAACTCCAGCCACCAGCAAAATCTACCACCCTCTCTTGATTTCCTCCGCCCCTTACCTCTTCCCCCCTTCCAAAACACATAAAAGTAAGAACACGACCATGCCAACACACCAGCGATAGCTGTGCTCCCTTATTGAGTTACAAGACACGACCGTGTAGCACCCTCCCAAGCCGTGTGCCGACCAACCAAGCAATCCACCAGTCACCTCTCCTCTTTACATTTATTCTTAACTATTTATCACTTAAATTTATTTCTTAATTAGTTTATGCTTATTCCTCAATATTAGTGTTATTTATTTTGATTCATTGTTTACTGATAAGAACTTAGAGATTATACAAAATATTAGTTTATCCTGATAAGTTGTTTTCTCTGTGATATTATTGAACTCATAAAGATTGTGAAATATGGCTGAAAATGATGCTTGAATCGATAAATATATGTTATTTACAGGAAAACAATGTCATTATCCCGAGGAAAGAAATCCGCAATCCCTAGTTCTAAAAAATGAAAGGGACCAGGCTCGTTTCGGCCAACACATCCGCTAAACTATGACATTCATTCTTTCAATTCCCGCAAGGACCCAAGGATGACCTCCACAGGCTACTCCGCGCACGACCCCTCGGAATAAGAAGGTGCATTGATTGGGCCGCTCTAGAGCATGTCCTAATGGCAGACGATATACGAGCTCTCTTAACCACGGATCCATGGGACGAATTCTTCACAATCATCGAGCCCATCTATATAGAGCTCACTCTGGAATATGCTCCATATTCCACTTCTAGAGCTGTAATGAAAAACTACGATGACCTCGGCACAATCCAGTTCCGTCTAGGAGGAATCGTGAGAGAAATGAATGTACCACAATTCAGAGCTGCTCTGGGACTCTACAATGAGGAATTTATGGAGGAACATGATCTCTCAGAGCTTCATCGCCACCTTCACAACACACCAACGAGATGTACACCTCCGTTCAAACTCATACAACCCTAGTCATTCAAAAGCAACATCTCTCGCCCCATCTCTACTATACTTACATGCCATACTAGCCCATACATTGACAGGATGGCGCGAGAGCACCGGCGTCGTCAACACTCACGACACTTATTTCCTATGGTGTATGGCAAACAACCAAGTTTTTGACCTAGCATATTTTATAGCACGTGCCATCCAGCACCAAACAAAGTAACATAGGAGGGGGGTTATATCAATGTGTCCATACATCACATGATTGGCTCGACATTTCGGGCTCCTCACCATCACTGCTCAGGTCTCTTCATTGACACTGATAGGATAGATGTCCCCACAGGGCATCCAGACAATGCTACATATGAGGATGATCCAACAACGGCGTGGGACCGATCCTCCCAATATCGACTAGCCACTATTACTACTACGGAGGATCTTGAGGACATTACTGATGATGTCCCACACCCACATGAGGAGCCACCACTGAGCCATCACACTTCTCATTCGACTCCATCACTTTCGGACATTTTGGGACGACTCCATCACCGCTCAACAATTTAATAGCACTAAAGCAACCCTTCAGCATATTTGTCATCACCTCCACATATCACCCCCGCCTCCACCTACCGATCCAGCTGACGACGAGGACTTTTAAGGCCCTTATTATTATTATTTTGTTTTTATTTTTTTTATTTTTATTTTTCTCTTTATTTCACTTATTTATTTAAGATTTTTATTCTTTTGTTTCAAACTCTTATTATTACAACTTTATTCCTTTTATAGCTGGCTATCTAACCATCGAATTTCCTAACATCATCAATTAATTAGTACCCTCTAAAAATTTAACTGATGAATTTGCAGTTTAAAGGTTGAGCGTGCCACTCCGAGAATGGAAAACATCATTTTCACCACCAAATTCACTTTCGTTTAAGTCATCATCATAACCAACTCAAGGAATCCATCCAAAAATTCAGGAAGTTTCACCTTTCTCCCTCTCTTTTGATTTTCTTATTATATGATTGTTATCTATCTTTGTACATTGAGGGCAATGTACATCTTAAGTGCGGGAGGTGAAAGTTTATTAGAAAAAGTGCCTAACTTTTTGCATTATTCTCAAATCCCTGAATGACATTCTGTCTTAAAGTAATATTCTAATATCACTAATTAGAATGAAATTCTTGTTGATTCATGATTTTTATTGATATGTTTTAGATTAAGTCATTGATAATTGTTCAAGGATGATTTAAACTTTAAGATACTAGAGAATCAAACATGATAAGTATATTTTCAAAAACTAAAATTCTATTAGGTTGTCTACCTGAATCTAAATTGTTACCTTGAAGTTTAAAAAACTTACAAGTTTGTCATCAAAATACCCATAATTTTTGTGAGAATTTTATCCTTTTAGAGCATACATTCTTTTCATCCACACTTTATTGATTATGAGTGTGTCAACATTGATTTGTTATTCTAGAACTTGCTTTCATTATACATGTCGAGACCACACTATTGATTTGATATATAAAGATGATTAAGGCACTTAGGATTTAACCCACTTAATCCACTAAAAGCCTACCCTCATAATTGACCCCTAGTAAACCCTTTGATCCTAACAACCCTTTTTATTAACTTAACCCACTAATATTAACCCGAAACCCATCTCGTATTTATTATCACCATTCCTCTTGACTACCCTTCTATCGAGACTTGTTTTGATTAGTTGCCTAATTATATTATCTCAGTTGTTAAAGTTTTATATCATATTGATTTGTTCTTTAAAAAAAATTCAATCAAAATTGAAAGTATATTCATTATTAGTTATGTGATTAAGCGAGCCTATACGTTTAATTTCAACACCTTGATGAAGAAGCTTGTATTATTAGTATTACAAGTTTTCAATTGATGTAATTATTCAGGTTATTAGTCATTTTTCTAGTTAGGTGATTGTCAATCACATCTTGATTCTAAAACCTTCTAATTCAGCCTTTATCCACACCTTTAACCTAAACCTCGTTACAACCCTTTCTAAAGACCTTTTGATTTGTGTATCATTTCATTTTACAGTGGTGAAGATTTGATTTTCAAGCAAGCCTATGGTAATAACATTTCATGTTTGACTTTTGAGAGCTTAATTTTTGAACCTTAAACACCTTGAGTGATTTGAGTGAATCTTTTGTGAGGATGTCAACTTTTGTCTATTTGGAATTAAAGGTGATTATTTAGGTAAGGGAAACACCTATGTTTTCATGCTACAAACTCATGACTTTGATTGTTTGAATCTTTAGGACTCTTTAAGTTGAATAATCCATATATAAATTATCCATGAATTATGATGAGGCATTGTTGATGAATATTATGAATTGAGGAAGTTCGTTTTAATTGTAAGTTGAGACTTTTGCTTGAGGACAAGCAAAAGCTTAAGTGTTGAGGTATTTGATAAATCGTAATAGTAAGATATTTTAATCCCACATTTAACATGTTTTTGGATGATTTTTCCCTTTAATTATGGAAATAGGTGCTCCTCATCCTTTATTTTCATGTTTTATACTCAGTAGAGCACCGAAGGATGAAAAGAACAAGAAACGGGCCAAAAATGGAGAAATGGGCCAAAGTACAAAATCCACACAGCCTGGGCCCAAGACTACACGACTGTGCCTCACAAAAAAGTCAACCACATCCTGTACCCCAAAATACATGGTCGTGCCTCATCAACAAGATTGACCATGGCTTGGCCATGATTTACATGGGCGTGTGCCATGGGTGTGTCTCTGTGCAGGAAAATAGAATTCTATTTGGATTAGGGTACTTAGAGGCAAATAAACATATTCCAAAAGCCTATATAAAGACCCTAGTGGCCAAACTTTAAGGAGGCATTCAGCTAGGCCAAAAGTCAAGCCAGAGCAGTTAAACTCAAGGATTTACTCGAAGAAAGCAAGTTGATTCATCTAGAGAAGTCGGAATCATACTCAAGACAGAGGATCTCTCATTCAATTCCTTTGAGGGGTTTTAGGGTTTTTTATGTTTTGTTTTATCTTTTCTTCTGAGATGTTTTCTTTTTATAATTATAAACTATGTAACACCCCTATCCCGTGTCCGATCACGGATTAGGGTTAAAGGCATTACCAGACAGATCAAAAACATTTACAAAATTAATCGTTCAACCATTCATCAATATCAATCATAATGTCCTTAAGTAGGTCATCGAGACCTTAAGCATGCTTATAAACCGAGTCGGGACTAAATTGAAACACATAAGTAATTTCATAAAAATTTGAAACTTTTCTAACTTATAGGGGACACACGGCTGTGGGGGTAGGCCATGCCTCACCCACAGCTACATGACACTCTCATGTGTCCTCCCCGTGGTAGTATACTACCAAAATCAACATGGTCACCAAGCACGCTCGTGTTCTAAGGCCGTGTACTAATAGATCACATACTGCCATTTCTCACATGGCCACTAAGCACACCCGTGTCGAGGCCGTGTGCAATTTAAGCCACATTCTACCAATTTACCCACGGTCTCAGGCACACATGTGTGCCTCAATCGTGTGACATTATAGGCCATTTTACAGGGCCAATATGCCACCCACTTAGGGTCCTCCTACAAGCAATATATACCAAAACATAATATGCATTTATGGTAACCAAATCATATCAAATGGTTCACTTCATCCTTACATTCAATACCAATTCCATTCATACCAAATTACAAACTAAATCCTACATCATTTCAAACATGTATCATCCATTTGCTTAACCAAAACTTAACCATTTTATATGCATCAAAACATACTAAATATATGCTTCATAACTCATTCATTCAAACATGTATCAACCCAAAAGCTTGCCAGTACACATGGCCATGCTCACTTCATAAACATATACACCTATCTTGTAATATCCCGGGTTAGGGGCTATTTTATTATGGCTTTGTTTGCATGTGCATGGTGTGCTATGTTGTTGTTTTGATGTTTTGGGGCTTAGTTGTAAGCTAGGTGTAAGCCTGAGTGGTAGGAAAAATCTTTGTTTTTTGGCTTAGGTGAGAGGAGCTGAAGGAGCTAGGGTTTATAAATATTTTTAGGTGAATTTTACAATAACAAATAAGCTGGTGGAGTGGCAGGATAGGCGCCACTTGAGGCTTGTGTGTGTGACGCCACTTGCAGGGAGGAGGTCCTGTGTTCAAGCTGCAAAGTGCTCCTATTTTGGCTTCCATTTTGACGGCATGGAGGGGAGAAGTTGTAGGCAGTTCAAACTCTACCATGGACCAAGTCAAATGATTTGAATGGTGGGTGGAGAGTGATTGGTGGAGGTTGACTTGTTCAAGGTGATTTGAAGTTGTGGCTTGGAGTGTTTGGGGGAGTTGTGGCCGGATTTTAGAGAGATTTTGGGGGGGGTGAGTGGCCGATTTTGGTGTAGTAGGAGTGTGCCGAAATGCACATTGCATTTTGGTACATTTTCGGTCAAGTTTAGTAAGCAAAGTTCTTTTCTTTTTTGTCAATAGCCTAAGTCAAAATTTCAAGTAAATTCCTTCATTTTTCTTTTTCTGAGATCGAAAGTTCAAGCATCTTCTTGCCGAAAATCACCTTGCTTCTCTTGATTTGGTGGGTGACCGAATGCTCTACTCCAACTCTCTCTCTCTTTTGTTCATTGTGCTAAGTCGAAATAGCCATTTTTCTTCCTCACATATCTTGTTTTTCTTTCTTTCATAAGTGCCGAAACTTACCTTGCCTTCTAAACTGAATTCTCCATTCGCTTTCTCCATTTCTATTGAGCCGAAACTAGCTTCTCTCTTCCTCTCATACTCTCTTTTTCTCCTCTCAATACCCTCTTGTCGAAACTCTATTTCTCCAAAATACCTTCCTTTTCTTCTTTCAAACCGAAAGCACCTTCCCTCTATTCATCTCTTATTTTCTTTCTTTTCAAAACTCTTTGGTCGATTGTCACCATTTGTTCTTCCCATTTCTCTTAAGTAGAATCCTCTTTTCTTTTGTTAAAGGTGTTAGCCTAATCTTTCCTCTCCTAGTAGTATCTTGTGGCCAAATTTTGTGTGTGGTGATAATATTGATTGGTAGTTCAATTGTTTGAAGAAGGTGAGTTTTGGCCGAAAGGCCATCTCTTTTCTCTCTTGGTTGTTGTCAATTTCGGTTTGGTTAAAGTTGATGTTGGTTTTGGTTGAAAGGAGTTAACTTTTGTTTAATCATTTCGTTAGGGCCTTTGGATTTTGGAAGCAAGCAAGAGGAGTCTTCCTTCTCTGTTAATCATTGGGTAAGTGGTGGTAAGAGGTTGCTTTAATGGTCTTTCTTTTAGAGTTTGTTAAGCCAAAGGCTTGTGAGGCTAATGGTTTGTGTTTTAGGGGGAGGCCGATTGTCAGAGGAATCATTGTGTGGTTCGGGTTTTGGTAGAAAACCAAACCAAGTGTAAGGTAAGGGTTCAAACGCTAACCCCGTTGGTTTAATGGTTTTGGCCAAAAGGTATAAGTGACTAATCTCGTGTTTGGTCAATTTTAGGAGCAAGATAATCGAGGGATTTATTCTTTGGGATTAAGCATACGTTTTAACAGGTGTGTAAACTAACACACCTTTTTACTGAGTAATATGTTAACCTGATTGTGTAAAGTGAAACAGTATGGTTGACTGATATAATACCCAATGAGGTATGGATACGGATTCGGGTAAGTCTGTTTCATTACGAGATCTGTAGTGATATATGATATCATGATTTATGGTGTATGTATTATGAGATGCCATATTGAGCATGTGAGCATGATTGCATGATTTGCACGATTT
Source organism: Gossypium rotundifolium (assembly GCA_025506655.1). Classification (NCBI taxonomy): domain Eukaryota; kingdom Viridiplantae; phylum Streptophyta; class Magnoliopsida; order Malvales; family Malvaceae; genus Gossypium; species Gossypium rotundifolium. The sequence continues at coordinate 134,008,605 of CP106722.1, forward strand.
ACATTAGTATGATATGTATTGGGTGATATGAGTGGAGGGGAATATGATATTCGTGTTTTGGGACACGGAGGTTTGGCACCTCCGGTGGTTTGGTACCACAGATGATATTTTTGACTTTGGGTCACGGAGGTTTGGCACCTCGCGTCTCGCCCCAAAGGGCTTAGCACCCTGATGGGTTGGCCCCACGATTGATTTTACTGGGATTGACGCTAGTGATTTGGTATCACACGATGGATTGGCCCCATCATTTGATTCGTGATCGCGGTCACCAAAGGATTTGGTATCACACTTGTGTCTTTGGGACACCGATGTTTGGCACCTCATAGCGACTCGTCCTCGTGGTTGAACACCACCGTGGGTTGGCCCTACTTTTGAGATACGGATTGTCGCAAGTGATTTGATATCACACGTGGGTTGGCCCCTGATTGATTATTTGTGACTTTGGGTCACTAGTGGTTTGGCACCACATTGATGGATATCGTGACTTTGGGTCACCAAGTGGTTTGACAAACCAATGGTTTGGTACCACACGGGTAGAAAAGGTGTTACTGGATGGTTAGGATCGGGTGCATTAATTGTATTGCTTTGTTATGATGTGTGTTAGTATGTTGCATATATCTGGGAGGGGATTTATGCACTTGAGTCTTGCGACTCACCTTCTCCCTTATCATTTGGTGACACTTAGATCATGGACGAGCTAAGGATGGACTCGAGGTGCCCATGCCAAAAATAAAAGTCTGATTTGTAATCGATTTTAAACTTGGTACTTTGCTTTATTTATTTTTCATTTGGATTTGTTGGGTTTGTAAACGGCCTTTTAAAATTTTACTTTGGTTATCTTTATGCTTAAATTTACTTTCAAATATGCCTTAACAAACTAGTTGGGTTAAAATTTGCTAAAACTTGGAAAGATAAAGTTTTATTCAAATTGCAAAGTGAGATGTTTTAAACGTTTCCATCGGGTATCACACTGTAATTCAAAATAAATGAAACTCAATTGTCTTCCAAACTTGAATGTGATTTCTTATTAACTTAAAATGTGTTTAAGCAACAACAAGGATTACTTAAATTTCTAAATGAGATAAACTTGTTTTACTTACATATCGATTAAGTTTTCAAAATTTCGGTTTTCAAATTCACTATCGCTTTTAAATAATCATGCTCAAGTTTTCTACAAGAACAAAACATACGAAAGAGTTTTCATCAAACTTTTAAACGAAAACCTAAACCTCTCAAATACCTTTTTCCCTGTAACATACCAGATTCGATCGTGGTGTATTGATCGGGTTTGGGGTGTTACAATTGTGGTATCAGAGCCAAGTTCAAAAGTTTCATTTGTGGCCCGAGGCCTAAAATGTTTTAAATACTGGTTTTAAGTATTTTGATTTAAAAAGCATGGTTTGAAAGGCATGGCACCGAGTCTCCGGCACCAATCCGCCAGGTAGGTACCCCTTACTATTGCTTCTAATTTTGATGTTGATGTGATTGGATGACTAGCAATAGTGGATTACTTTAGAAATTGAAACTGATAGGACTCTATGGACTTGCGAAAACAAATCTTCTTTAATATTCATAAGACTTTGCTTTTTAAACAGTGGAATGATTACTGATGCATAAAATTCTTTAAATCAGACAAGATTTTAGTCATGAGTACAAGAGGTGGACATGGTCGTGGACGTGGTCGAGGTAGGATGACAGTTTCTGAACCCGTAGGTTCTGGTCAGGGGTCAGAGAATGAGATACAGATCACCACCACCGGTAGAGGTGGTGAGTTTTGTGAGCAGGCGGGGATGACGCAGTGTCGCAGGCGATGCTGTGAGTTCTGAAAAGGGTAGCTGGAGTAGGTGGAGGCACAGGAGCTAGGAAATCTGTGCCTGAGCGACTCCGAGCAAACGGGGCTGAGGTATTTCGGGGTGTGTCCGGTGTGGCTCCCAGCACGGCGGAGTATTGGCTGGAAGCGACGGAGCGGATCATGGATGATCTGGACCTGACTGCTGAAGAGAAACTAAAGGGGATAATACCACTTCTTCGAGATGAGTCATACCAGTGGTGGCTCACGGTTCGAGACAGTGCTACAGCGGAAGACCTTACTTGGGATTATTTCAAGGCTGCATATCAGAAAAAGTACATTGGAGCTAACTACATTAATGAGCAACGGAAAGCATTTTTGAGGTTGGTTCAGGGGAGTAAGTCTGTGTCAGAGTACGAGGCCGAGTTCTTGAGGATGAGTCGGTATGCTAGGGGTATGGTGGCTACTGAACACGAGAGGTGTGTTCGTTTCGAGGATGGCCTGCGAGATGAATTAAGGTTGCTGATTGCTCCCCAGCAGGAGCGTGAATTTGCTGTCCTGGTTGACAAGGTTAAGGTAGCCGAGGGTATTAAGGAGTCTGTGAGGCAAGGCATGGATAGGAACTGGCATAAGAGGAGTTTTGGGTCTTCGGGTCTTAGGTAATCCTCGGAAAAGGGCTAGAGCAGTGGGCGAATCGATCTGGTAGGTTTGTTGTTGCTAGTCGAGGGACCGCCAGATGTAACTGCTAGGGAAAGCTCATTGGAGAGGATGTTGGGTGGTGGAAGAGGATGTTTTGAGTGTGGCTGTTGGACCACCGTGTGAGGGACTATTCGCGTAAGTTGGCTAGGATTCATCCGAGAGTCGGGCGTACTCGGCCAGAATAATGGACCACCACCGCAGAGGGCCGTGGTAATGGCAGAGGAGGTAATGGTTTTGGTCGGGCCGTGGAGCATTAGGCGAGGTGCGGTAGTTCGAGGCCGCAGACTGGCTAGGCTATGTATGAGGCGCCGAGAGGAGGAGGCGACACACCGGACGTCATAACCGTACATTCTTAATCTTTGGTTCTCCATTTCTCGCTTTGATTGATGTTGGTTCAACGATTCATATGTTGCAAGTAGCATAGTGAAGACCATGGATCTAGACTCGAGATATCTTCTAGGCGGATGACCATAATAAGCCCTCTAGGTCACTCAGTAGTTGTAGATAAGTCGATGGAGATGTACCTCTAGAACTCCAAGGGGTAGTGTTTGTGGTCGATTCGATGGAACCGCCGCTTGGGGAGTTCAATCGATTCTTAGGATGGACTGGTGGTTAAGTACCGTGAAAGTTGGATTACTGCTAAGCGCATGGTTCTGAAAATAGCTAAGGGAGATGAGGTAGTCCTGATCGGCAATAGAAGAAATTACTTGTCCAACGTGGTATCCGCTCAAGGTCGAGAAAATGGTCAGAAAGTGCTGTGAAGCATATATGGTTCACGTGTATGCCTTGGAAGCTAAGGAGTTTGCTGTGGGGGAGGTTCGGACAGTTAGGGAATTTGCCGATGTGTTTCCTGAGGAGCTTCCGGGTTTGCCACCGGATCGTGAGGTGGAGTTCGGGATAGATCTATTACCCAGAACTGCGCCAGTGTCTATTGCTCCGTATAGGATGGCACCTAAAGAGTTAGTAGAGCTTAAGGCTCAGATCCAGGAGTTGTTGGACCGAGGCTTCATCAGGCCAAGTGTTTCACCTTGGGGAGCGCCGGTACTCTTTGTTAATAAGAAAGACGATACTATGCGGATATGTATAGACTACCGCCAATTAAAGAAGCTGACGATCAAAAACAAGTATCCGCTGCCATGGATAGATGACTTGTTTGATCAGCTGAAGGGTGCATCGGTATTCACAAAGATCGATTTGAGGTCTGGGTACCACCAGTTAAAGGTGAAGGAGGCGGATATCTACAAGACGACATTTTGTACTCGGTATGGGCACTATGAGTTCTTAGTAATGCCGTTTGGGTTGACCAACGCACCGGCAGCATTCATGGATATGATGAATAGGGTGTTCCAGCAGTATTTGGATCAGTTCATCATGGTTTTTATTGACGACATCTTGGTGTATTCAAGGACTGAGGAGGAGCATGACGCACATTTGCGAATTGTGTTGCAGATTTTGAGGGAGAAACAGCTCTACGCTAAGTTTAGTAAATGCGAGTTCTGGCTTAGAGAGGTGACGTTCTTGGGTCATGTAGTGTCGGTTGAGGGGATTAGAGTGGATCCTCAAAAGATTGAGGCAGTTTTGGATTGGAAGTCGCCTAGGTCAGTAGCTAAGATTCGGAGTTTTCTGGGCTTGGTAGGATACTACCAAAGATTTGTAGAGGGATTTTCGTTGATCGCAGCACCGATGACCAAACTGTTAAGAAAAGGGGTTCCGTTCATTTGGACTGAGAAGCAGCAGGAGAGCTTCGACAAGTTGAAGAAGATTTTGACTGAAGCTCCGGTTCAAATTCAACCTAAGGCAGGAAAGGAATTCACAGTTTATTGCGATGCATTACATACAAGTTTGGGTTGTGTGCTGATGCAGGAAGGGAAGGTTGTGGCTTACGCATCTCGATAGTTGAGGCCACATGAGGTCAATTATCCGACGCACGATCTGGAGTTAGCTGCTGTAGTCTTCGCCTTGAAGATTTGGAGGCATTACTTATACGGAGAGAGATCGATAGTCTACACTGATCACAAGAGTCTCAAGTACCTTTTGACTCGTAAAGATTTGAATCGAGGCGTAGCAGATGGATTGAGTTGGTAAAAGACTACGATCGCTCGATTGAGTATCATCCGCAAGGCTAACGAAGTGGCGACGCGTTGAGCCGTAAGGTTGTTTCAAACTTAATAGCGATGTTTGCCCATTTGAGTTTGTACGACGACGAAAGTATTCTCGTAAAGCTGCGAGTTGCTTACTTGGGTTGAGCGGATCAAGGAAAACAGTTAATGGATGAGGTTTTGAGTCGCAGAGGTCACAAGTGCGTAATGGTGGTTTGGAGGGTTACTGATTTGTCTAGTGATGGAGTCTTTGTATTTTCGTGGGAAAGCTTGTATGCCGAGGGATATTGAGTTAAAGCGTAAGATTCTTCAGGACGCACATAGCAGCCCCTACACTATGCATCTTGGAGGTAGCAAAATGTATAGGGATCTCAGAGAGCAGTTTTGGTGGCCGGGTCTAAAGAGGGAAGTGATGAGTTTGTAGGGAAGTGTCGACATGTCGGCCAGGTCAAGCCGAACATCGATCTGCGTGGTTACTTGACCAATGAAGATTCCACAGTGGAAGTGGGAAAGGATAACTATGGATTTCGTCAAGGATTACCTCTTACACCTAGCAAGAAGGATTGATTTGGGTAATTGTGGATCGTCGACTAAATCACTCACTTTATCCGGTGAGGGTGGATTACTCACTTTAGAGGTTGGCTAAATTGTATGTGTCAAAGATAGTGAGGCGCACGGTGTGCTAGATCGATCATCTCGGATAGGGATCCGATTTACGCCAAGGTTTCGGAAAGCGTTGCATTAGGCTCTACGGTACGGTTGGATTTCAAGACGGATTTCACCCGCAAATCGACGGGCAATCGGAAAGGGTTATTCAGATCTTAGAGGATATTGAGAGGTTGTGTTTCGGACTTCAGAGGTAGTTGGGAGGAGTTTCTACCATTAGGTGAGTTTGCCTACAACAATAGTTACCAAGAAAGCATCAAGATGGCACCTTATGAGGCGTTGTATGGTAGGAAGTGTCGCCACCTACTTGTTTGACGGAGTTAAGTGAGCATCGCTTGTTGGGACCGAGTTGGTTCTTCGAGACCAAGACAAGGTTAAGTTGATCTGAGCTCGATTGAAAGAGGCTTTGACCGAAGAAGTCTTATGCCGATCTTAAGCGAGAGATATTGAATTTCGGTGGGGATCAAGTTTTTCTGAAGGTCCCACCATGGAAAAAAGTGTTAAGGTTCAGAAGGAAAGGCAAGCTAAGTCCGAGGTTTATTGGGCCGTATAAGGTACTGAGATGAGTGGGACCCATAGCATATCAGCTTGAGTTGCCAGCAGAGCTAAGTCAGATTCATGACGTATTCCACATTTCGATGCTTAGGCGGTATCGTTCAGATCCATCGCATGTGGTAGCAGTGGAGGAGATCGAGGTGAATCCGGATTTGACCATGGAGGAAGAACCTGTACAGATTCTAGATCGAGATGTGAAGGTTCTACGTAGGAAGTCTGTGCCTTTGGTAAAGGTACTTTGGCGGAATCATGGTGTGGAAGAAGCTACGTGGGAACCCGAGGATATGATGAGACAACAATACCCGTAACTCTTCTGATCAGGTAATTTCGAGGTCGAAATTATTTTTTTTAGGGGGTAGAACTATAATATCCCGGGTTAGGGGCTATTTTATTATGGCTTTGTTTGCATGTGCATGGTGTGCTATGTTGTTGTTTTGATGTTTTGGGGCTTAGTTGTAAGCTAGGTGTAAGCCTGAGTGGTAGGAAAAATCTTTGTTTTTTGGCTTAGGTGAGAGAAGCTGAAGGAGCTAGAGTTTATAAATATTTTTAGGTGAATTTTGGCATAACAAATAATGGTGGAGTGGCAGGATAGGCGCCACTTGAGGCTTGTGTGTGTGACGCCACTTGCAGGAGGAGGTCCTGTGTTCAAGCTACAGAGTGCTCTATTTTGGCTTCCATTTTGACGGCGTGGAGGGAAGAAGTTGTAGGCAGGTCAAACTCTACCATGGACCAAGTCAAATGATTTGAATGGTGGGTGGAGAGTGATTGGTGGAGGTTGACTTGTTCAAGGTGATTTGAAGTTGTGGCTTGGAGTGTTTTGGGAGTTGTGGCGGATTTTGGAGAGATTTTGGGGGGTGAGTGGCGGTTTTGGTGTAGTAGGAGTGTCGAAATGCACTTTGCATTTTGGTACATTTTTATCAAGTTTAGTAAGCAAAGTTCTTTTCTTTTTGTCAATAGCCTAAGCAGAAATTTCAAGTGAATTCCTTCATTTTCTTTTTTCGAGACCGAAAGTTCAAGCATCTTCTTCGAAAATCACCTTACTTCTCTTGATTTGGTAGGTGGTCAATGCTCTATTCCAACTCCTCTCTCTTTTGTTCATTGTGCTGTCGAAATAGCCATTTTCTTCCTCACATATCTTGTTTTTCTTTCTTTCATAAGTGCTTGAAACTTACCTTGCCTTCTAAACCGAATTCTCCATTCGCTTTCTCCATTTCTATTGAGCCGAAACTAACTTCTCTCTTCCTCTCATACTCTATTTTTCTCCTCTCAATACCCTCTTGCCAAAACTCTATTTCTCCAAAATACCTTCCTTTTTCTTCTTTCAAATCGAAAGCACCCTCCCTCTATTCATCTCTTATTTTCTTTCTTTTCCAAAACTCTTTAGCCGATTGTCACCATTTGTTCTTCCCATTTCTCTTAAGGCGAATCCTCTTTTCTTTTTGTTAAAGGTGTTAGCCGAATCTTTCCTCTCCTAGTAGTATCTTGTGGCCGAATTTTTGTGTGTGGTGATAATATTGATTGGTGGTTCAATCGTTTGAAGAAGGTGAGTTTTGGCCGAAAGGCCATCTCTTTTCTCTCTTGGTTGTTGTCGATTTCGGTTTGGTTAAAGCTGATGTTGGTTTTGGTTGAAAGGAGTTAACTTTTATTTAATCATTTCGTTAGGGCCTTTGGATTTTGGAAGCAAGCAAGAGGAGTCTTCCTTTCTCTGTTAATCGTTGGGTAAGTGGTGGTAAGAGGTTGCTTTAATGGCCTTTCTTTTAGAGTTTGTTAAGCCAAAGGCTTGTGAGGTTAATGGTTTGTGTTTTAGGGGGAGGCCGATTGTCAGAGGAATCATTGTGTGGTTCGGGTTTTGGTAGGAAACAAAACCAAGTGTAAGGTAAGGGTTCAAATGCTAACCCCGTTGGTTTAATGGTTTTGGTCGAAAGGTATAAGTGACTAATCTCGTGTTTGGTTGATTTTAGGAGCAAGATAATCGAGGGATTTAAACCGGTTCTTTAGGATTAAGCGTGCGTTTTAACAGGTGTGTAAACTAACACACCTTTTACCGAGTAATATGTTAATAACTTTGATTGTGTAAAGTGAAACAGTATGGTTGGTGATATAATACCCAATGAGGTATGGATACGGATTCGGTAAGTCCGTTTCATTACGAGATCTGTAGTGATATATGATATCATGATTTATGGTGTATGTATTATGAGATGCCATATTGAGCATGTGAGCATGATTGCATGATTTGCACGATTTGCATTAGTATGATATGTATTGGGTGATATGAGTGGAGGGAATATGATATCCGTGTCTTTGGGACACGGAGGTTTGGCACCTCCAGTGGGTTGGTACCACAGATGATATTTTGTGACTTTGGTTCACCAGAGGTTTGGCACCTCCGCGTCTTGTCCCAGTGGCTTAGCACCACAGTGGGTTGGCCCCACGAGTGATTTTACGGGATTGACGCTAGTGATTTGGTATCACACGATGGGTTGGCCCCATCATTTGATTTGTGATTGCGGTCACCAGTGATTTGGTATCACACTTGTGTCTTTGGGACACCAGAGGTTTGGCACCTCATAGCGACTCGTCCCTGTGGTTGAACACCACCTTGGGTTGGCCCCACTTTTGAGATACGTGATTGTCGCCAGTGATTTGGTATCACACGTGGGTTGGCCCCACAGATTGATTATTTGTGACTTTGGGTCACCAGTGGTTTGGCACCACATTGATGGATATCGTGACTTTGGGTCACCAGTGGTTTGGCACCACCAGTGGTTTGGTACCACACGGGTTAGAAAAGGTGTTACGGATGGTTAGGATCGGGTGCATTAATTGTATTGCTTTGTTATGATGTGTGTTAGTATGTTGCATATCTTTGGGGGGATTTATACACCTGAGTCTTGCGACTCACCTTCTCGCTTATCATTTCGGTGACACTTAGATTGCGGACATGGAGGGTGGACTCGAGGTGCCCATGCCAAAAATAAAAGTCGATTTGCTTCGATTTTAAACTTGGTACTTTGCTTTATTTATTTTTCGTTTGGATTTGTTGGGTTTGTAAACGGCCTTTTAAAATTTTACTTTGGTTATCTTTATGCTTATATTTACTTTCAAATATGCCTTAACAAACTAATTGGGTTAAAATTTGCTAAAACTTGGAAAGATAAAGTTTTCTTCAAAGCGCAAAGCAAGATGTTTTAAACGTTACCATCGGGTATCACACTGTAATTCAAAATAAATGAAACTCAATTGTCTTCCAAACTTGAATGTGATTTCTTATTAACTTAAAAATGTGTTTAAGCAACAACAAGGATTACTTAAATTTCTAAATGAGATAAACTTGTTTTACTTACATATCTGATTAAGTTTTCAAAATTTTCGGGTTTTCAAATTCACTATCACTTTTTAAACAATCATGCTCAAGTTTTCTACAAGAACAAAACATACGAAAGAGTTTTCATCAAACTTTTAAACGGAAACCTAAACCTCTCAAATACCTTTTTCCCTGTAACATACTAGATTCGGTCATGGTGTATTGACCGGGTTTGGGGTGCTACATATCTAGCCTATACATGCCATAATTAGCCATATACATTTTCAAAAGGGTACCAAAATAAGTTTTTGTAGTGTGATGACGATCCTTGATAATCTTGAGCCTTCAGTAGCTTCGACGACCTATAAAACAGAGAAAACACAGATAGTAAGCTTTCTGAAAGCTTAGTAAGTCATATACAAATAAACTTGGTATGGAAGGCATATATCAATTTGATACATTTGCACATCTCATTCTCTTAACAATTTATCATGAATATGCTTGATTCATACCTATGACTACTTTGGTCACATTTATCCATTCAAAAACTCATTTGAAACACATAGCTCATTCATAATCTTTCTTGCATCTCATTCAAATTATCCTATTCAAACATACTTTTCTTCAAATCAAAGTCATATGCATACTTACCATTCATGCATACTTAATGCACATTCAATGCACCTGATTCGAATATTCATTCACTTAATTGATCATAGCTCGGATATACCATTCGTATTGCAGACTTGCCCGTTGAACCCTTAGGAACCTAGTAGGATACTCAGAAAGCTCGGAATAATAGTACAATGCCAACGTCCCAGATGAGGTCTTACATGCACTCGTATATCGATGCCACTATCCCAGACAGGGTCTTACAAGTACAGATCATAACGATGCTAATGTTCCAGATGTGGTCTTACACGAGTCAATATGATGCTTATGTCCCAAACATGGTCTTACTCATAAAGTTAATATTGATGCCTACATCCCATACGAGGTTTTTACATATAATTCATATCAACGCCTACGTCCCAGACGAGGTCTTATACGTAATTTTAAGTCAATGCCAATGTCCCAAACGTGGTCTAACATGATAAAACAGAACAGATATCTATGTCATGACATGGTTAAATCCTATCTATTCTTAGGTTCGTACGGGACTTCTCAGCTTTATCACTATATCGAACTTATTTTAGAATTCACGCACTTAGCATCTCATACTCATTCATTTTCATCGATAGACATATGAATACATTTATTCAATTTAATACAAATAAGTTTATTTGTATAGTGACTTACCTCGGATTTGGTTTATCGGAATAAAAATGGCTACTCATTAACTTTCACTTTATCGCGATCTAAATTGTTTTCCTCGGTTCTTGATCTAAACATATTCAGAATTAACTCTTTTATTCACTATTCCATTCAATTCAATCCATACACTTGTATTTTGGGCTATTTACAATTTAACCTTCATATTTGCACACTTTATCAATTTAGTCCATTTTACTCAAAACATCAAATATACACAATTTGTTCACACATATGCATAGCCAAACCTCCCTAGGGACTATATAAGTCCACATATTTCATAAAATTCACAAATTAGTCCTCTAAAATAATATTTTCACATTTTAGCCCTATTTAGCTAAATTCATCAAAACTTCAAGAGCATAACATGTTCATTTAGCTCAAATCTTTCATATATCATCCTCAAACATCACAAAGCTTGTAAAATCATCAATGGCACATTTCACATACATCATCAAAATACAAAATCAAGGCATGGGTTTTGTAGCTCTCAAAGCAACGATTGTAGAAACGTAGAAATTATCAAAAACCAAAGTCAAAACTTACCTTAATCTTGCTTAAAGCTAGCCGAAACATCCAAAGCTCAAAACCCTTGTTCTTTTTATCTTATTAAGTTATTAATAAGGATGAACATGGCTTTTCCAATTGATTTTGGTTTATTATCCTTTACTTAATCAAATTACTTATTTAACCCTTCCATAATAATTTAAACAAACATACATCAAGGGCACATTTGTCCTTCTAATGTCCACTATCTTAAAAGTGATCTATTTACCACTTAAGGCCGCAACTTACAAAGCCACATCACTTAAGTACTTTAACAATTAACAAGCAACTTTCACATTTAATGTAATTCAATCCTTTGTTCAAATTAAACATTCAAACGGACTAATTAGCTTATGGAATTTAAACACATGCTTAGTCACATATCAATGGCACAACAAATAATATTAAAATATTATACGGACTCGAATTTGTGGTCCCAAAACCACTGTTTTGACTAGGGTATAAACAAAACTGTTACAAACTAAACCTTCAAATACTTGAGGGGGATGAAACCTAAGATGGATCTTGTTATTGTTATCTGAGCTGTATGATAAATACTTGATTTTTTCTTAACTATGTGTTCTTAATTATTGTTTTGGTATTTCCGAGATATTGATTCAAGTGTGATGTGCTTAGGCAGAGGAGGAAGAGACCTTGTCTAAGAGTAGATCTAGTATAGTTAAGCGGAGTTGCTCGCGCGCCTAGAGATAGGGTGACTAAAATCTACCAGATTAGGGTCAAACCTAATGTGGGAGTACATAGATCGAGTTAATGCAATTCTAGGGTTTTAATTAGAAAGAGATTTCAATTAATCAACCTAGGGCTAGACGTTAGTAGCCTTGAAGAGAGGTATTAATATAAATTAAGGAATCCTACGGATCAAGTCAAGTGAATAAATCTTCTGGTTTAGAGTTAGATAACAAGAGAAGTCTAGGTGGATTCTTCCTCAAGTATTATCTAAATCAATTGATTTTTCTCTCAAGTCCTTCCCCAAATTTCTTCTTTGTCTTAGCACCTTTAGCTTAGTTAATTAGTTAATTTTAGATTAGATAAAAATCCACTTAATTCTTAGGCTAAATAATAGAAAGAGAGTTAATATTAGTACTTTTGGTTCCTTTGGGTTCGACAATCCGGTCTTGCCGCTAGCTATATTACTGTTCAATAGGTGCACTTGCCTCCATCGTTGTCTTAATTAATTTCTAGGTTCGATCAATCTTTTATAAATTTTTATGACTCGAAAACACGATCACATAATCTATAACTTTTCCTTATTGCATCAAAACACATCCCAGATAGTTTAATGACGCATCACTACAAATCACAAACTCTTTCCCGATTCAAAGTTGAACGTAATCGGTGCTTGATTAATGATACTTTCAACTGTTAGAAACTCTGCAGACATTTTTTTGACAATTCAAATTTCACATCTTTTTGAAGTAGTCGAGTCAATGGTGTCGCAATCATCGAAAATCATTTCACGAAGCTTCAGTAATAACCCAATAATCCCATAAAACTACGGACTTCAGACACATTTCTCGGAGGTTTCCAATTAACAATAGCAAAATCTTACTTGGATCAACTCTAATACCTTCAACTGAAACAATTGCTTATCATGTAGAGTTTGTAACACAACTCTCAAGTGCTCGGTATGTTCAGAATCATCTCGCGAATAAATCAAAATGCCATCAATGAATACAACAACAATCTGTCTAAATACGCTCTGAATATACGGTTCATCAAGTCCATGAAAATTGTAGGAGCATTAGTTAATTCGAAAGGCATAGCCAGAAATTCATAATGTCCGTACCTCATTCTAAACGTGATTTTCGGCACATCTGACTCTTTAACTGGCAACTGATAATAACCCGATCTCAAATCAATCTTTGAAAATACTATAGCCCTTTCAACTGATCAAATAAATCATTAATCTGTGGTAGAGGGTATTTGTTCTTTATGGTCACTTTATTCAGTTGTCTGTAATCGATACACATTGTTTCGTACCATCTTTCTTCTTTACAAACAATACTGGTGCACCCTAGGGCGAATAACTCGGTCATGCAAAACCTTTGTCTGTCAATTCTTGCAACTGAGCTTTCAACTCTTTTAATTCTATTGGAGCCATTTTGTACGGAGCTATCAATATCGGTGCTGTTCTTGGTACTAATTCAATACCAAATTCAACCTCTCTGATCGGTGGAAAACCTAGTAATTCTTCTAAAAATACATCCGAAAACTCACAAACAACAGGTATAGATTCAATCATTGATTCAGACACCTTTTTATCCAGTACATATACAAGATATACATCATAGCCCTTTTTCAAACATTTTTGAGCTAACATAGACAATATCACAATAGGTAATTCATTCGAATCATCAAACTCAATCGAAGAATTTCACCATTCTCACAATTCAATTCGATAATCTTTCGTCTACAATTCAAAATCGCATCATGCATAGTCAGCCAGTACATACCCACAATCATATCAAACTCATCAAACGGTAGAAACATCAAGTCAACCGTAAAACAGTAACCCCTAGTCATCAAAGAACAATTCTTACAAATCTTATAAACTAAAACAGACTTGTCTAAGGGGTTCGATACTTTAATTACAAACTTTGTAGAATCGACATGTAAAATCTTTTTAAATACTAGATTCATACAGATATATGAATTGGTTGATCTAGGATCTATCAACGCAATTATATCAGTATCGAAAAGAGAAAAGTAATCGATAATAACGTCTGGCAATGTTGCCTCCTCCCGTGCACGGATAGCATAAGCTCGAGCAGGTGCTTGTGCCATAGGTCACATAGCAGAATCTCTCGTAGCACCTCGATTACCACTCACATTCACAGTGTTTCTTGGTGGTCTCCTTCTAGTAGTCGTATTACTTGCTTTCACCGGTTGATCTCTTTCAGCTATAGACTTTTCTGGACAATCACGGAGATAATGATCAAGAGATCCACATTTAAAATAAGCTCCACTCAATGTTCTACATTCACCAAAATGTCGCTTATTGTAGTGCTTGCATTCAGGTCCAACATTTCTAACAATACCTACACTGGCAACAGATGTCGTCTGAGGTTTAGAACTAAAATGTCTCGTATCTCTATCTCTTATCGAAATCCCTACAGAAGTAGTAGAACAAGGATGATATTCTCTAGATTTTTTGATGCTAACTAACGTGATTTGCCCACAAATCTCTTTCTAAAGTCTCTAGCCTCAGAATCAGCTTTTCTTTTCTCATTGCTAAGCTTTTCGACTTTGTAAGCTCTATCAAATAGAATGACAAACTATTTCAGCTCAAGAATCCCAACTAATAGTCTGATTTCTTTATTTAATCCATCTTCTAATATTTTACACATTATTGCCTCGAAAGAAACACATTCAAGAGCATGTTTGCTGAGTCGTACAAACTCTCTTTCATATTCTGTTACCGACATAAGGCCCTATTTCAATTCAATAAATTTCTTTCATTTTTGATCAATGAACCTTTTTCTAATGTATTTCTTTCTAAATTTAACTTGAAAGAACTCCCAAGTAACTCTTTCTCGTGGAACTATGGATATCAAGGTATTCCACCACCGATACATAGTGTCTCTCAATAGTGATACAAACATTTTAAACATTCTTCAGGTGTACAAGATAGTTCATCAAATACCCGAATTGTGTTCTCAAGCCAAAACTCGGATCTCTCAAGGTCATCATTAATAGTGGCTCTGAATTCCTCAGACCTGTGTTTTTGTATCTTATCAAAAGGTGGTTTATTCAATCATAAAGGATCCATAGCTTGAGGAACTACAGGGATCGATTGGGGAATAGGTGGGATGGAGGTTGTTAAGTAGCCGGGTTCGTACAAAAGTTTTGAGTGAACCACTCGTTCATCATTTGGAAGAAGGCTTCTTTAGCCTTTCCTCCTTGGCTGCCCGTTACGGGTCTAGAATCAGAAGGCGTTGTCCCTTGAGTGGAAGCAGGCGTATTACTCTCAACCTCATCAACTACAGGTTGATCAGGATCAATTTACTATATAAAAATACATTTGAAAATGTCAAGAGTCATCACACTATCATAGTTTATATAAATGGCATGTATAGCTAGACTCACATACTTTATGTTAGTCCTAGAATTGACTAAACTGTAGCTTTAATACAAATAAATGTAACACCCCTCACCCGTATTCAATGCCAGAATAGGGTTACGGAGCATTACCAGACTTACAACACATATAACCATACTTTTCCCATACATTCAATCAATTCATACAATCATCATTCCATCTCAATCAATTTGTCCCTTATAATAGCTTACAAGGCCTTAAACATGATTTAGGAGTGATTCGGGACTAAACCGATAACTTATAAAAATTTCACCAAACTTTGAAAAAATTTCTCAAAACAGGGGACACACGCCCATATGGCCAGGCCATGTGTCTCACATGACCACTAGACATAGCCGTATCATTGGATGTGTGAAAACAGGGGGACATACTGACTTGGGTTACATGGCCAAGGACACGCCCGTGTGTTTATCCTGTAACACCCCTTACTCGTATCCCACGCCGGGATAGAGTACGAGGCATTACCGAACTTATTCACAACCAACATTCAAAATCAAGACAGGAATGTCCACTTAAATTTAAAACTTTTCAAAAACATTCATATTGTCCTTAAAACGAGCCTATGAGGCCCAAAACATGCATCGAAAGTGGTTCGAGACTAAATCGAGAACTTTGGAAACTTTCAAAAAACTTGGAAAAATTTTCATGAAAAAGGGGTCACACGCCCGTGCTTCAGGCCGTGTTCAAATTAGGGAGCACTCTGTTTATGACATCATCATCAAATTGAGGTCACACGGTCAAGTCACACGCCCATGTGCTTAGGCCGTGTGATCGATTAAATTTATATAATTTTTCATAAAATAGGTGCAGACTTCACACAGCCAGGGGACACGCCCGTGTTCGAGGCTGTGCGGCCCACACGGCTGAGAAAAATGCTCTTATCTATGCCCGTGTGCTCATTATTAAGCATTCTATTTTGCAACAATTAAGATGCAGGGGACACATGACCGAAACACATGCCCGTGGGGTAGGACCGTGTGTCGCACATGGCCTAGACACACGCTCGTGTGTCTAACCATGTGGACAAATATAAGGCTATTTACCAAGCCTTTTTACCACCCTTGCATGCACCAACCTACACAACAAAACATAACACCAATCCAAGCATATACTTTCAACCCAATCAGCCATACACAAGGCATCCACTTATTATGTACACGCTATCATTTATCACATACAACCATCACATACTTAGCATCTCAAACCATGCAATTCCCCACATTCATGAAAACATCATCATATGTATATATACTTAACCAATATTAGCCAATATCAAATGGCCATTTACAATGAATTATCAACTATTGAAGCCATCACTCAGGGCAAAATCAATTATGATACATAACAAAAAGACCAAGTCCCTATACATGCCATAACTCAAAATATTGAAATCATAAGTAACCCAAATGATAATTTGATAGTATGAATGAAGCTCCGACCACCTTCGATCCCCGAGCTAGCTTGGTAACACTATAAGACAAGAGAAAGAGAAAGGAGTAAGCTTTAAGCTTAGTAAGTTCCTATGCAAATAATAAGCATCATACATAATTTAACATATATTTAACATAAAGTAATTTAACATAAATGTCATTGTGAATTCATAATCAAGCTTAGCATAGATGTTATTAAAATCTTAACATCATAACTTACTCAATCGAACTAATCTGAGGTTTCTTCACATATCAAGCTCATTAAGCATGAGTTTTATGTATGTACCTGTACCAACTTGCAACCTACCATAATATTTCACATCATACCATAGTCTTTCACAACTTAAACTTTGTCTTTAAGTTTCCTATTGAACCACTTGGAATACTAAAGGATACTCGGGAATTCTCACACACATAGTACTATACCAATGCCATATCCCAGATATGGTCTTACATGGGATCTCATATCGATGCCAATAGCCCATCTATGGTCTTACACGAAATCTCATATTGATGCCATATCCCAGATATGGTCTTATACGTAATCTCAACTAACCTTAATGTCATGACATTTGTATCCTAACAATTCCAGAGGTTCAACCGGGATTTTTTTTCTCGCTTGTTAAACTTTGTCAAATTCAATCAAAGAGTAAATCACAATTCATACAATAATAACACAATTAAAGCATAAATAATAATACATTACTTACATACGAACTTACCTTGGTACAAAAATAGCAGAAATGGACCTAATCATCAATAACCTTATTTTTCCCCCGATCAAGGTCCAAAACTCGTCTTGCTTGATCTATAATAGAAATTTTAACTTATTTATTATTCACATTACTCAATTCAGTCCAAAATCATATTATAGCAAAATTACACTTTTGCCCTTAAACTTTAACATATTTATATTTTTGTCTCTAGGCTTGTAAAATGAAATGTATCTATTTTCCTTGAATCCCAAGCCTAGCCGAACCTAAATCATGCTCTTAACAGCTCACATTTTTCATCAAATTAAATTTTTACTACCCATTTTACAACCTTTTACAAACAAGCCCTTTTAATACATTTTCACTAAAAATCACTTGATAAGAGTTGTTTATCACACCTTAAACAATCAATATCTTCCATCAACCATCAAAATACATGCATGTCACACATGGATAAATTTTTAAACATAAACCCTACTTCAAAATAATGGTAGAAATAGGTAAATTGAGTTACGAGGACTTCAAAAATGTAAATAGCATTAAAAATGGGGCTAGGATGCACTTACTATCAATCTTGAAAAGTGGCAAAACCCTAGCTATGGAGCCTTTATGAAATTCGACCAAGGTAGAATAAAGATGAGCAACTTTTGGCTTTATTTTCCCTTTTTATTATTTTAATAACTAAATAACCAAAATACCCTTTTTGCCAAACATTAAAATTTTATTTCACTATGTCTATTTTTGTCCACTCTATTAAAAAATGGTCTAATTATCATATAAAGACCTCTAATTTAAAATCCCATAGCAATTAGACACCTCTAATGTAACATCCCAAAGTTGGGCCTATTGGGCCTTGGGCGTAGTAGCGGTTAAAATTTTAGAGAATAAGAGAATAGCTTTAATGCAAGTTGGATCTAGTAGATGAGTGACTTTGGAATGTTAGGGGCTTCATTGAAGTCCCAGGTTCAAACCTTGGCTTTAGGGAAATTTTGGTTTTAGGTGAAAAAAACCTTGGGAGTTAGTAGTAGGCTTTAAGAATAAAATGTGGAAAAAATGACACAAGTGGAGTGTGTGGTGTAGTGGCAATGTGATGCCACATAAGAGACAAGGGGGTGACGCCACAAGGAAGATAGGAGGTCCAAGGTTCAAGTCTTGGCTCTTGCATTTTTGTTTTCCTTTTAAATGGACTTTAGAATTTTACCATAAGGTTATATTTAGTTGCGTATGATTTTAGACACAAGAGGAGCTTGTGGCCAAGTGGTTAGCAGTGTGGATTATGCTACAAGGGATCCTGGGTTTGAATCTCATGGAAAGCAAGGGAGTATTTATTTTTTGGATTGGACGGCAAGAGTTTGAGTTGGATTTAAACTTTTGCTAACAGAGGGATCCCACATTGGAAAGATACAAAAAAGGAAGGTGAGAAGCTAGCTATATATAGAGCAGTCTATGAGGAGGGTTAAGATACCTTGGTGGGCATTTGGGTAGGAATGGTCGGAGAGTAGATTAGCACCAAATTCCTATCAGGTGTGTACTTTTCTCTACTCTAGCTGTAGAGCAGCAAATGCCGAAAAGTCAGTCACATGGCAATGATAGCCACACACGCGTGCGAGCGCTACGTGTGGGAGCTTCGACGCGATAGTCGAGGCCACCATAAGTATTCTTGTAAGTTGAGGCTTCTTGGGCCATGATGGGTCGAGGTGGGCCCAATGGGCCCGTGGGCCCATAAGAATAAATTGTATAACTGTATAGTAGAAATTGGAATAGACTAGGTGAATCTAATAAACATGGCTAGATTTGGGCTAAATGGGCCACACGAACGTGTGGGTCCATTTTGGCCGAGAATGGGCCTAAGGCCCAATTGTACCATTTCGATAAGAAAAGGTATATGTGTCGCTCGTGGCGCCGACTACTTACTTTAGTATAGCTAAACCTAAAAAAGTTTATTCCTACCCCCTTTTCTTCCCCTTTCTGTCAATGTTGCCAATTCCCAGAATACTAATGTACCCTCGTGCATACAGTTGTCCAACTACTTTCTTCTTCCGACTTTTTTAGCCACTTCCGCATCTGTCGTATTCGGGAGAGCTTGCTTCGTGTCGGAGCATTTAGCAATGCCCAGCAGCCTGGTGAGGGCTGGCTGCCCGGGGACAGGTTAAGGCAGGGCCCGCTGGGCTTGCTTCTCATGAGATTGGGTGAGGGAATCGGAAAGGGGCTCATAAACCAGGCGGGCGGGCTTTTGGGCACGCGGAAAAGGGAAAGTGGATGGAGGGTCCATCGAAAAGGCCATTAAGTGCAAAATTATTGAAATACCCTTGGTTTACAAAATTACCAAAATACCCCCGATTTGTCAAATTATCGAAATACCCCTAGTTTGCAAAATTATCGAAATACCTCGATTTGCAAAATTGCTAAAATACCCCTGGTTTGTAAAATTATCGAAATACCCCTACTTTGTGAAATTACTAAAATACCCCCAGTTTGTAAAGTTATCAAAATACCTTATTCACATAACCAATAACAGAATTTATGCCCATTGAACCTATTAGAATATCGAGGGATACTTGGGTGATATACATTACATGTAATAATCAATAATCCATCAATTCATTATCATTTTCGCTCTTGCGAGCTATGATCAGTAAGCTCCTCCTTAGCTGATGGGCAGTAAGCTCTATTTAGATGAAACGGTAAGCTCTGACGAGCTGAGAACAGTAAGCTCTTACGAGCTGAAATAGTAAGCTCTAACGAGATAAAATTAGTAAGCTCTTACGAGCTGATACATCGGTAAGATCATACGAGCTATAGTGAGTCCGCAACACATGCAGGATCTCAACCTAAATGGTAGCCCTAGTGACATGTCACTCGTATCCTACGAATTCCTATGGTTCAAACAGGGCTCGATAACCATCAGACTTTATCAATAAGACATTCTTATTTCAAGTGGATCATTTACTCAATTACATACATTCATTTCAAATAATTACAAGTATTTAAAAGTTCAATTCTAATTATACGAACTTACCTCAAGTTGCTCGGATAGAATTATCTGCTACTCGTTAACCTTTCCTTTTCCCTGACCTAATCCCGATCTCGGCTTATCTTGATCTATATATTATTAAAATTAGCTTATTTAATCAAATATTTATTCAATTTAGTCCAAAACACACATTAGGTCTATTTTACACCTTTGCCCCTAAACTTTAACATTTTTATAATTTAGTCTTTATCACATAAAATTACAAATTCATGCAATTTAGTACAAACCCATGCTTAGCTGAATTTAATACATATTACTAGCAGCCCATATTTTTAATTTGTTCACACTTTACCCACATAATTTTACATTTTCACAAATTAATCCCTTTTTGACATTTTTGTCAAAAATCACTTTACAAAGCTAGTAAATCTATCAACAACTACTCAAAATACATCATCAACCATCAAATTACTCAAGCATTTACCAATGGCAACATGATAAATTTTTAACAGTTTCAAAATTTAAGGTATGGGCTAGCTAGAATATGAATCAACGATCATAAAAACATAGAAATCATTAAAAACGGGACAAATTTGGACTTACAAATTAGCTCCAAAGTGACCGAATGCTTTCAATCCCTAAAATGGCTTTTCTCCATGCATCATTAGCTATGACAAAGATGATAAACCATTTAAAACACCTATTAACGTGTCCATAAAAGTCCACTAACATTTAAAATGGTATAATTACCATTTAAGGCCACCATAATTAAAAGCCAAAGTTATTTGACACCACTAACTAATAGAACATGCATTTTACATTTTACGCGATTTAGTTCTTTTTACAAAATTAAGCATTCAAATAGTAAAATTTCTTTACGAAATTTTTGCATAATAATTCTATCATGCTGTAAACTTTAATAAAATAATAAAATAAATATTTTGACTTTGGATTTTGGTTCCGAAACCATTGTTTCAATTTAACTCAAAAACGAGTTGTTACAGTTTGACTAAATTGTTACTGTTGTGTGTGAAATCATATATGATTTGTGCAAGTATACACGTCGAATCAAGTAATGAACTAATAAGTAAGTATCGTTCCCATGAGGATTAGATTGAGCACAAAAGTGGTCAAGGTATTTTAATAGAGTGTTATTAATGCTATGACAAAAATAACGATAAGTATGCAATGGCAATTAAAAGAATAGTGATGTATGCAATATCTAGAATTAATGAATACTTGGAAATGCTATGGCAATAAAAGAGTAGAAATGTAATGGAAAATATAAGAATTACTATGGGAATATTATGTAAACGTAAATAACTAAGAATGATATGGTAAAGATATGATAAAAAATAAAGGATATGTCATGTTGATTTGGAAGGTCGGGATTACTTAGAATCTACACTTACCATAAAAAAATGCCTCAACAAAATCATACTCAGTTTACTACTCAGAAGAATTCTAAAATGGTATACTTCTTTCAAGAGCAAAGCCCTCAGTTACCTTGCTCGTGTCTATAGGCCTTAATATGGTATCCTACATTGTTTTCCTTCTATATGAATGCTGCTCTATGTCTAGAGTCTACTGCGAGTATCGGTCGAGTAATTGCTCATATCATTCAATATCAATCCAACTAATCCAACCTTTTTAGAATTAGACTTAGTTTATGGGAAAGTTGAACAACATCTATGTTTAGGGATTGCATGCATACAACTTAGAGATAAAACAATTGAATGAAATAGTAAATTGATTTGGATCTATACTTAAACCAGTAAAGAAAATAAAAGTTTCATCATGTATTCCTAACCTGATGAGATTTAGGTCATGGTTTGGCACATAAAATTCAAAACCAAAATAACATCCAACACCATTTTTATCATTCAATTCACAGAACAAAAAAGTATCAAATATGAAATACTTCGAGAAGACATCTTTCGTGTGTCCAATTCACACTCTAGCAGTACAGTGTCCTGCGATGGCTAAGAGGGACTGGTTTTGTCTTCCTTTTTCCATCTCTACTCAGCCACTTCCATCTATTTTTGCCTAATGATGTCACTCAATCTACTTAAAAGGTCGATGCGTTATAAGATGGGTGCATGAAAGACCACTAGCGGTGCTGCTAGAGTGTGAATTGGACAAAAGCTATGGAATATTTTCACTTTCAGATTTGCCACTCGATGCTACAGTGTCCCTCGATGGTTGAGTGTGAATTTGCCACTTCCAGATTATTGGAATTAAAGGAATAATGATGTATGCAATATGTGGAATTAAAGAATACTTGGAAATGCTATGGAAAACCAATAGTAGAAATGTAATAGCAATTATGAGAATTACTATGGGAATATTATATAAATAATCAAGTAAATAACTAAGAATGATATGGTAAAGATACGACAATAAAGAATAAAGGATATGTGATGTTGACTTGGAAGGTCAAGATTACTAAAAATCTACCCTTATTGTTAACAATGCCTCAACAAAATCAACAACTTACGTCTTCGAAATATTTTCACTCTGTAACATACTGAATTCGATCTTAGTGTGTTGACCGGTTTGGGGTGTTACAATTTTGGTATCAGAGCCAAGTTTAAAAGCTCGGCTATGGGCCCGAGGCCCAAAAATATTTTAAATAGGTTATGAAAAGGTTTTTGTGGGAAATGTACGGTTGGAAAAGCATGGCACCGAGTCTCCGGCACCGATCCACCCAGGTAAGTACACCTATTTGTTGCTAATATGTTTGTAATGTTGATGTTATGCATAGTAGTAATAGGGAAGTACTTTAGAGCCTTCAACCATAAGATTGTGTGAACTTACGAAACAATCCCTGTATTAAATTATTCATAAGACTGTGCTTAATAAATAGTGGAATAAGTTTAAGGCATAAAATTGTTAAATTAGATCAATTCGTATCGGTAGTCATGAGTGCCCGAGGACGTGGGCGTAATATACGTGGACGAGGTAGGGGTGGGACGACAGTGTCCAAACCGGTAGGGTTTGGTCATGGGTCAGAGAACGAGGTACCACCGCCAGCAGTTGTGGGCACAAAATTTCAAGATTAGATGGTTGGTGATGACGCAGTGTCACAAGTGATGCTGCGGGTTTAGAAAGAGTCGCGGGTGCAAGCATCAGAATGGGAGCTCAAAATGCGTGGTCCGAACGACTCGGGCTAATGAGGCGGAGGTTTTCGAGGTGTATCCGTGTGGCTCCTAGTACAGTGAAATATTGGCTGGAGGCGACAGAACGTATCATGGACGACCTGGATTTTACAGCTGAGAAGAAGCTGAATGGTATAGTATCTCTTCCCTGGGATGAGTCATATCAGTGGTGGCTCACGGTTAGGGATGGAGCAATGGCCGACGACGTCACTTATGATCTCTTTAGGGCAGCCTATCAGAGGAAATACATTGGGGCTAGTTATATCGATGCGCAGCGTAAGGCGTTCCTGAGTTTGGTTTAGGGAAATAAGTCAGTATCAGAGTATGAGGTAGAATTTCTTCGGTTAAGTCGGTATGCATGGGGTATTGTGGGCACGAAACATGAGCGTTGTGTTAGATTTGAGGATAGGCTGAGAGATGAGCTACGGATGTTGATTTCTCCACAGCAGGAAAGAGAATTTGCAGTCCTAGTAGAGAAGGCCAAGGTTGCTGAGGAAGTGAAACTTTCAGTGAGACGGAACCAGGATAAGGGTGGGAATAAGAGGAATTCTGGGTCTTTTGGGTCTGCTGGGAATCAACAGAAAAGGGCTAGATATGGTAGGTTGAATCAAGCTGCGAGGCCTACTGCTGCTACTACTCAGTGGCCTCTACGGTGTGCAAGGTGTGGGAAGTCTCAAACAGGGAAATGTTGGACTGGAAATAGAGGGTGTTTTGAGTGTGGGTCATTGGGACACCAAGTGAGGGATTGTCCACAGAGGTCAGCTAGGCTTCAGTCTAGGAATCAGGGTCGTATACAGTTTAGGAGGGATGGTCAGCAACCACAGAGTGGTCGCGGCTCAGCCAGGGGAGGTAATGATTTTGGACGAGGCCGTAGAGCATGGGGTAGAGGTGCTGGGAGCACAGATGCAAGATAGCCTGGGATGGTCTACGCAACGAGGCATCGAGAGGAGGGTGACGTGCCGGACATCATAATTGGTACATTCTTAATTTTCAGACTACCTTATACTATTTTGATAGATGTCGGTTTCGACGCACTCGTATGTGGCCAATAGTATAGTGGAAACTATGAACTTAGACTTTGAGATTACTTTTAGGGAGATGATAGTAATAAGCCCTCTAGGTCACTCTGTAGAAGTAAATAAACTGTATAGAGATATACCCTTAGAACTTCAAGGGGTAGTGTTTTTGGCTGATCTGATGGAACTGCCATTCGAGGAGTTCGATCTAATACTCGGGATAGATTGGCTAGTGAAGTTCTAGGCTAGTTTGGATCGCACAGCTAAGCGCATGATTTTGAGGACAGTAGAAGGTGAGAAGGTGGTAATGATAGGCAATAGAAGAGATTATCTATCTCATGTTGTGTCTGCTCTGAAGGCCGAGATGATGGTGAGGAAGGGTTGTGAGGCATTTTTGGTGCATATCTGTGCCTTGGAGGGCAAGGAATCAGTTGTGGGGAAAGTTCGAATGGTGAAAGAATTTACCGATGTATTCCCAAAGGAACTTCCGTCTGCCTTTGGACCGTGAAGTTGAGTTTGGTATAGATTTATTACCTGGAACCGCGCCAGTGTCTATTGCCCCTATAGGATGGCGCCAAAGGAATTAGTGGAACTGAAGGCACAGATTTAGGAATTGTTAGACCGTGGTTTTATCCGGTCGAGTGTATCACCTTGGGGAGCGCCTGTACTCTTTGTTAAGAAGAAAGACGGTACAATGCGGATGTGCATATACTACCACTAGCTGAATAAGTTAATGATCAAGAACAAGTATCCGTTGCCCAGGATAGACGACGTGTTTGATCAGCTTAAGGGTGCATCAGTTTTCTCTAAGATAAACCTTAGGTCAGGGTATCATCAACTCAAAGTAAAGGAGGCTGATATCCACAAAACGACATTTCGTACTCGTTATGGGCATTACGAGTTCTTGGTAATGCCGTTTGGGTTGACTAATGCGTCGGCAGCATTCATGGATATGATGAATCGGGTGTTTCAGTCGTACTTGAACCGATTTGTCGTGGTGTTTATAGACTACATATTGGTGTACTCGAGATCGAAGGAAGAACATGATAAACATCTACATGTGGTTTTACAGATTCTAAGGAGAAGTAATTATTTGCTATGTTTAGCAAATACGAATTCTGGTTGAAGGATGTAACTTTCTTGGGTCATGTGGTGTCAGTTGAAGGAATTAGAGTGGATCCTCGGAAGATTGAGGTGGTGTTGGATTGGAAGCCACCTAAGACGGTAGTAGAGATTCAGAGTTTTCTGGGTTTGGCAGGGTACTACAAAAGATTCGTGGAAGGATTTTCTTTGATTCCGGCACCATTAACTAAGTTGTTGCAGAAAGGGGTTCCATTTGTGTGGTCCGATAAGCAGTAGGGAAGTTTTGACAAGTTAAAGAAGATTCTGACAGAAGCTCCGGTTTTGATTCAGCCTGAAGCTGGGAAGGAATTCACTGTTTATTGTGATGCATCACATACTGGTTTGGGGTGTGTGCTGATGTAAGAGGGGAAAGTGGTGGCGTATGCGTCTCGGTAGTTGAGACCTCATGAAGGTAATTACCCGACGAATGATTTGGAATTGGCTGCAGTGTTCTTCGCCTTGAAGATTTTGAGGCATTATTTGTATGGGGAGAAGTCTATCGTCTTCACGGATCACAAGAGTCTGAAGTATCTGTTGTCACAGAAGGAGCTGAATTTGAGGCAACGAAGGTGGATCGAATTGTTAAAAGACTATGACTGCTCGATTGAATACCATCCGGGTAAGGCTAATGTAGTGGCTGACACGTTGAGTCGTAAGGTGGTAATGGACTTAGGAGTAATGTTTGGTCGTCTCAGTCTATATGACGACGAGAGTCTATTGGCAGAATTGCAAGTAAAGCCGACGTGGATGGATCAGGTTAAGGAGAGGCAGCTGGTGAATGAGGTTTTGAGTGCTCGAAGGTTGTAAGTGTAGAATGGTAGGTTGAAGGGTTCAGCTTGGGCAATGATGGAGTGCTGTGTTTTCAAGGGAAAGTGTGCATACCGATGGACGTTGAGTTGAGACAGCGAATTCTTCAGGAAGCTCATAGCAGTCCATACGCTATGCATCCTGGAGGTAGCAAGATGTATCGAGATTTGCAGGAGCAGTTATGGTGGCTGGGTCTTAAGCAAGAAGTAACTGAATTTGTGAGTAAGTGTCTGACATGCCAACAGGTCAAAGCGGAGCATCAGTTACCGTCAGGTAGGTTGCAGCAGTAAAGAATTCGCAGTGGAAGTGGGAAAGGATTACGATGGATTTCGTCACTTGGCTACCCCTTACGCCTAGCAAGAAGGATTCACTCTGGGTGATCGTGGATCGTTTGACAAAGTCAGCCCATTTCACACCAGTTCGGATTGATTATTCACTCCAAAGGTTGGCTAGGTTGTATGTAGCAGAGATACTGCGGTTGCATGGGGTGCCGGTGTCAATTATTTTAGATAAGGATCCTAGATTCACGTCAAGGTTATGGAAAGCTTTGCATCAGGCATTGGGTACAAGGTTGGATTTCAGCACGGCTTTTCATTCGTAGTCAGGCGGACAGTCAAAGAGGATAATTCAAATCTTAGAGGATATGTTAAGGGGTTGTGTTCTGGATTTTCGTTGTAGTTGGGCAGAATATCTACCATCGGCAGAGTTCACATACAACAACAGTTACCAGGCAAGTATCCAGATGGCACCGTATGAAGCACTGTATGGAAGGAAATGTCATACCCTACATGTTGGACAGAACTGGGTGAACGGCAGTTGTTGGGTCCGAATCTAGTGGCTGAAACAGAGGATAAGGTTAGGCTGATTCGGGCTCGTCTGAAGGAGGCTTCGGACAGGCAAAAGTCTTATGCTGATCTCAAATGTAGGGATATGGAGTATGTAGTGGGTGAAAAGGTATTCCTGAAGGTATCGCCGTGGAAGAAAGTGCTGAGATTTGGTCGGAAGGGCAATCTAAGCCCTAGGTTTATTGGGTCGTATACGGTGTTGAAGCGAGTGGGACCGGTAGCTTACCAGCTTGAGTTACCGTCGGAGTTGAGTCAGATTCATGATGTATTTCATGTTTCAATGCTTCGGCACTATCGATCAGATCCGTCGCATGTTGTGCCAGTGGAGGAGATTGAGGTGAGTCCGGATTTGTCTTTTGAAGAGGAACCAGTGCAAATTTTGGATCGGGATGTCAAAGTTCTACGCAAGAAGTCAATTCCTTTGGTGAAAGTATTATGATGGAACCATGGTACAGGAGAGGCCACGTGGGAACCAGAGGATGTGATGTGGTAGCAATACCCTCAACTCTTCTGACCAAGTAATTTCAAGGCCGAAATTATTCTTAAGGGGAGTAGAATTGTAACATCCTTAAATCGGGGTCTCTGCATTTTGTGTGTTGCATGTGATAGTATGTCTATGGTGCTAGTTCAGGGTGTTTTGGGGTCCAGGCCTGAGTCATGGTAAAATTTTTTTGTTTTGGGGTACTTGGAAGGGGGGAGCCAAGAGAGTTAGGTGTTAAGAGTATTGTGTAGCAAGTTTTGGCACAAGAAGTGCCTTGGTGAAGTGGCAAGAAGGCGCCACTTAGAGCTCAGGGAGGTGACGCTACAAGCAGGGGGAAGGAGCCTAGGTTTGAGCTGAGGAATCCCTCTTTGGGCATTTCTTTTGACGTCAGAGCTAAGAGGAGTTGTGCTCTGTGGAACTCAGGGTAGTTGTTGAACAAGTCACAGATTCAAAATGGGTGGAAGGGAGGAAATGGTGGAGGTTGACTCATTCAAATTGTTTGAATGGGTGGAAGAGAGGATTCAAGGAGGAAGAAGGGAGACGGCTGAGAGATTGAAGGGAGTGGAAGTGTGGCCAATTTTGGTAGTGGCTAGGAGAGCTTGGAGCAATCGGTTAAGAATGCTTGAGTGGGTGTAATAATGTGCTTAGTGTGTGGGGTGTGCTTTGTTGTGGAGAGTGGCTAGGTGAGGTGCATGTGCCGAATTTGCTTAGTAGATTTAGGAGAATTTTGTGGTTTTTTCTCTTTGGCAAATCACTCATACCACTTTTGGCATTGTTCCTCTAAATCTCCCCTAGGCAACTTCTCTTCTCTTTTTCTAACATTTTGTTCAATTGCTGAAACCCCTATTGATTGGTTGCTCTTCTTCTTTTCTTCTTCTCTCATCGAACCATAGGCAAGGTTACTCAACTTTCTTGTGTTCTTTCCTCTTTCGTTTTGAACCCAAGCCGTGAGCACCTCTCATCTCTTCTTCTTCTTTTCTTTATCTCAAAACCGAAAATCCCCTAACCCCTTATCATCTTCAACTTTTGCAAAGAGTCGAATATCTTCTGTCTATATTCTCCTTTCTCTTTAGGCATTTTTCCCTTAACCTTCTCTGGTGCCGAAATTCATTTCTTCTTTGGTTCTCAAGGATGAACTACAACCCATAGTCCGGTAAGATTCTGTTGCTTTCTTTTTTCTTTTCTTTGCTCTTATGGCCAAATCTTCTTAGTACTCTTACACCCCTATTTCTTTCCTCAATTTCAATTGTTGGGTAGGGAAATGTCGAATCTCTGGCACTCAAACTTTCTTGATTAGGCTGTTGTTGCAGTGGATCGTTAGTGTGGGATTACCATTTTTCCAATTGGATTTGTTATGGCAGTGGTAAGCGTCTCTACTATTCAATATTTTCGATTGTGTGCCGAAGGTAGTAACTAATCCTGTAGATCTTGGCCGAATAGAGGGTGCTAAAGAGGCTTGGCGTTAGGTGACTGAGTATTCAATTGGTGCTTTGATCTAAGTCATTGGTCTTCGGGAATTGATCAATCTAGGTAAGGGATTTAATTTCGGGTCTTGATTCCTTACATTGGTTTCACTGCTTTGATTTGGTTAGTGACTAAGGTGTGTTATGGACTCGAAGGCTAATCAATCGCTTGGTGGAGGTGGATCTGGAACCCCAGCCCCTAAGTTCAAGAAGAGGGCAGTGTCGGCGGTTCGTGATTGGCCACCGGGGTGTGGACCAGTATCTAAGCAGAAGAGTAGATAAATCGCGGTTGTGTCGATTAACGACAGTACCGACGTAGAAAGTGTAGTTTTGCGCGTTATCAGGTGTATAACTCTTATACACTCCATTAGTTAATTTGCTAATTATGTTTATTGTTAAAAATCGAAATCGCTATTGAAATCGGTTTGTTACCCTTACAGGTATGAGCATGGACTCCAGGAAAGTCCCCTGTGGATTGACTATCGATATATGATGTTACACTATTTGATTATGCTATGCTATGTGATACTGCATGACATGTTATTATTGCGCGGTAAATGTGTTCATGATGATGGGTATGCTGAGTGGAGAGGGAAGGATGATTTGGACTGTCACCAGTGGTTTTGACCACACAGTGGGTTGGCCTCACTTTTCTTATTATTTGTGACTAGTCTCAGTGGTTTTGACCACCAGTGGTTTTGACCACACGGATATGATTTGTGACTAAGGTCACCAGTGGGTTTGACCACACATGGATTATTGTGACTCATCCCAGTGGTTTGGTACCACAGTGTGTTGGCCCCACATGTTGATTACAGGATTGTCATCAGTGGTTTTGACCACACGGTGGGTTGGCCCCACCATACAATTTGTGACTACGATCACCAGTGGTTTTGACCACACTTATACGATTTGTGGCTACGGTCACCAGTGGTTTGACCACCAGTGGTTTTGACCACACGAGGTAGACACAGGAGTTCGGTTGATTAGGTTGGGTTTGCATGATTTGCATATTGACTTATAAGATGTGTAAGTGCCTTGTTATTATCAGGATGGGGATTTATACACTGAGTCTCGGTGACTCACCCTTTCCCTTACATTTCGCAGATGAGGCATAGATCGCAGATGTGGAGCCGGGGGTGGACTCGAGGTGGCCATGCACTATGTCTTGGGGTTTTATTTCAATTACTATTCTTGGTTAATTTACGTTTAAATTTGGTTTTGGATTTGTAATAAGGCCGCTAAATTTTATTATTCCGGGTTTTTAATTATTTGCTTTAAGTTTTATAGTGTTGTGCTTAAGTTAATTAATTTAGCATGTTCTAATAACCTGTAAAATCAACGTTTTCAAAATTGTACAACTTATCGGATTTTTCAAACTTTACCATCGGGTAATATTAAACAAATGAAATCAACAAACTAGCTCAGACTTTCTCCAAACTAAGTTTTTCTTTATGTTTAGGTACAAAATGGTTTTTAACATAATTATTTTTATACTCAGGTTTTATAAAACCAAACGATCTTTTCAAGGGAGTTTTCTTTCAAACTTAGAATGATGAAGTGCTCCATACAACGTTTTTTTTCAAAATTTAAACCAACAACTTGTGCCTTCGAAATATTTTCACTCTGTAACATACTGAATTCGATCTTAGTGTGTTGATCGGGTTTGGGGTGTTACAAAGCACATCCTAGAAAACGAAGTGCATCCTGGCGCATAAGCACATTATCTCGTACATAATCTAATCTTATGGCATGCCAACTATATTTGACTCGGCCCGACTAGTTAATAGGGTGCCGATGTTCAATTTCATTTACAATTCAGTACATATACCATTTTTCAATGATATTCATATCATGATTCAAATTATCATCTATACACATATATACTCACTTCAGTGACCAATCATTCAATAAACATGCATATGTAAGCAAATATTTTTATCTCGAATCATAAAGTACAAACCGTAGTCTCGCGTCACTCATCGACAACTTTTTCTTTTCTTTTCCCTCTTGAAGGCTCAACATCGACGTTAGCTACGTACAATCACAAAACAATAATACTATCAATTTTTATCAAATTCAGAATCAAATATCAAACAATTCATATTTTTAAATATTTCAATTTAGTCCTTACACCTGGGACAAGCATAACTTTCGGTCTAAAGCTTCGGATTAAGATCCAATTTCAAATTAATTCATTAGGGACCTTATACTTTCTATTCCTAGCACAATTTCATAACAAGTTCTCATTTTATTCATTTTGTTCCCTAATGTAATAAAGTTAACAATCAAGCTTGTTAAGCTTTACAATTTAGTTTTTTCCATAAATCTAAGCTTAATTCCTATCGATGTCACACCTAATTCATCCAATTCTCAATAATGGAAACTTATCAACATTTCACCAATTGAACAAATTGATACATGAGTTAGCTTAATCAAGCTCCCATGATAAAAAATCTGTAAAAATCAAATAAAAATGGCTAAGGACTTTCTTGTAATTGGATGGCCAAATGTATAATGGTTTCAAAAGCTTCTTAGTTTTCTTGGCTATGGTGGTTGGTCTTGGAATGGAGAAGATGAAAACTTCTACACTAATTTTTAGCTTTTATACTATGAGAAATTTGCTAATTAACCTTAATTAGCTTAATTAATCAAGTTTAATCATATTAATCATACTTAAGTTAAATTATTGACATCCATCATCATCATCCACTAACTTCTATTTTGGATTGGTCTATTAGCCATTTTAGTCCCTTGGATAATTTCTATCTAAGTCCCCAATCCTTTTCCTAATTAAAAATTTATATCAATTAAAATTTTACAATTTAATCCTCGTGCCTTAATTAATCATATTTTCGCTAAATTAATTAACCAAATTTTAATATATCAATATAATAACTTCTTAAATATCCCTATTTAATATTTACATATTTGATTTACGAAAGTGAGGTCTTAAAACTATATTTTCCAAAACCACTGGAAATCGGGTTGTTATATACTGTTTGAAACATTGGAGTTGTTTTAATATTACTTGATAAACCATAATATACACATATTTTAATCCCACATTGGCATACTTTTAGATGATTTATCCCTTTAATTATGGAAATAGGTGCTCCTAATCCATTGTTTTCATGTTTTATACTCATGAGAGCACCGGAGGATGAAATGAATGAGAAACAGGCCGAAAACGGAGAAAATGGGCCAAAGTACAAAATCCACATGGTCTGTACCCCGATTCACACGGTCGTGCCTCTTTAGTTGGACCGATCACGGCCTATAACTCGAATTACACGGGCGTGGCACACGAGCGTGTCCCTACCGTAACAAAGAAGAGTTTCATTCGGATTAGGGTACTTAGAGGCAAAGAAAGACATTCCAAAAGCCTATAAAAACACCCAAGAGGACAACCGTAAAGGGGGCGTTCAGCTAGGCCAAAGAGCCAAGCCAGAGGGGCTGAATTGTGAGATTCACTCAAAGAAAGCCAGTTGATTCATCTCAAAAAGCTGAAATCATACTCAAGACTAAGGATCTCTCCTTCAATTCCTTCGTATAAGGATCTCTCCTTCAATTCCTTCATTTTAGGGTTTTTTTTTATGTTTTGTTTTATATTTTCTTCTGAGATGTATTCTTTTATAATTATGAACTAAACCCCTCAAATACCTGAGGAGGATGAAACCTAAGACGGATCTTGTTATTGTTTTCTGAGCTGTATAATAAATACTTGATTTGTTCTTAACTATGTGTAACACCCCAAACCCGGCCCATGCGGTATGACTGGATCTGACATGTCACATGAAGAAAACGTATAAAGAACTTGTGATTCTTATTAAAGTTGACGTTATTTTGTTAAAATTAAGAAAAATAAGTTTGATTATAAATATTTGATAAAATATTTCTAATCTCGAGAGGTTGATGGATAAGTCAAAAATGAACTAGTGAACCTTAAAACCGTGACTTTTGAGAATAGCATTGATAATTCGAAAGAGAATCCAAGTTAAATTATTTATATATATTTGTTATAAAATCCATTTGTTAATCAATTTTGGAAAACTGTTATTTATGATCTCAGAAAAATCCCCGTTTAAAACAATTCAAGAAAAATAATAAGTACGTCTAAACATAAAGCAAATTAAAACTTATCCCAGAGGCCTTATTACAACTTTAAACCCAAAATAGTAAAAGTAATGAAATAAAGCGAAAATGAAATTTACTAAAGTTCGAAAACACCATTTCTAAAGTATGGCCTCCATCGAGTCATCCATGGCCCAAGTCCTCATCACTGAGCATTACCTGCAAGGATTTAGAAAAAGGATGAGTTGCAATAAATCAGCATATAATCCCCCTTACCGTCATCCACTGGGCCTGAACCCATATAGCAACATCTTAGGCCTAAGCCCATTTACATAACAGTATTTATATGAAATGTATGCAACCCAACCCATCCATCCATTACACCCCCGACCAGCCAATCACACCTGTGGGGATCAAGTCAACCCACCCCGTCGCTTACACCAAATTTGCAGTCAAGCTGCTATAGTATATTAATTTGTGGTCAAGCCACTAAATTTAAGCACAATAATTAACAAATTGTGGCTATGCCACCAGGCTACAATGCTCTTCATACAAATTTTCCCATCTCATGCAAAATGTATAAATGCAACATACATAATTAAATATCCACATATATATATAACCACCATTAATCTAGTGAATTATTTTGGTGAATCGGCCCATTAAAGCAATTTAATAATTCGGCCCACTAAGGAATTCTAGCAAATCGGTCCATAGGGGCATTTTGGTTAATCGGCCCATGGGGGCATTTTCGTAAATCGGCTCATATGGGCATTTTGGTAATTTAGCAATTTAATACTGATTTTGATAGATCTTTAGAAATAGCATTGATTAAGCAATTTACTCGATTAATGCCATATTACGGTTATTAGATTTGTAAGCAACAACGATCTATTTTTCAACATAATAGTGAATCACGAATCTACTGGATTTCGGTGTGAGATTACACACCTGATTACGATAAGGACTAAACCTTCTTGATCGTCAGCACCTATGTCACCATAATACTCGATTAACTAACAAAAAGAGGGTGTCTTAATCCAAATATCTAAATCTAACGATCTAATGAAATATTTACCCTTAGTATCGTGAACGATCACGATTTGCCTACTCTTACGGATGATGGTCCACAACCCGGTGGAAAATCCCGAACTGTCAATACTGCCCTACTTTTGAACTTGGGAGTAGAGATAGCAAGTCCGCTCCCTTTTTTCCCTCCTATCGATTTTCCTTTAGTACCGTTACCACTTGCCTCAATTGGAAAAATCTCGGTTAGAATAATACTACGATGAGAGAAAATCTAAGGAGAGGATTTTGGCTTACCACTACTTCTAAATGACCAACGAGTAGAGAAAAAGAGTGGTTTAGTTCCTAAAATAATCGATTAGTCAAACTTTCGATCTGATTAGCAAAATAATCGTGTAGAGAGATATCGAAAGAACCAAGAAGAAACTCCTTACCTTAAAGATGATGAATTTGATTCCCATCGATTGGGCTTGTGGTTACGAATGAGACAAGGATATAAGATTCGGCTTTCCCACTATAACACTTCAATAGAATGAGAACACGATGTGAGAGAGTATGTAAGAGTGATATTTCAGTTTAGAGAACCATCCGAATACTAAGGGCACACAATCGACCATGAGGAAAAGAAAATGAAAAGTGGAGAATAAAATCACTTACCAATTCGGTCAAAGAAGAGAGTGCCTAACACACAAAAGAAAATGAAGAAGAGGTGAAGTGTAAAAAGGTTCGGCTATGGAGAGAATTGAACAAGAAGATTCGACCACAAGGTAATGCCATTTTAAGAGAAAGAGAAAAAGGTTAAAGAAATAGTGAAAAAGAAAAGAAGTGATGGGAAAAGAAGTGTTAGAGGTTTGACTAACACCAAGGGAAAAATGAACAAAAGGATTGAGTATCACGGCAAATCAAGGAAAAAGGTGAACAATTTGCTTAAGTGTTTTGGCAAAACAAAGAGAAAGGATCAGAAAAGAGAGCACCAAAATATTAAAAAGAAATAAAAGCATTTCATGCACAAACTTGCAAAATGACCAAAAGAATTTTAGCTCCCCTGTTCTCCCTACTAAAACCGTGTACCACCTTTACCAAAAAGATGAGAGTTGACCAAATTTCTTTCCCAAGCTTCTTCTAAAAATTTGGCCAACGTATCCCCCCTTATCTCTTTCTGTTACTTCTTTCCTTATTTTTCCTTGATCTCCTCCTTACTCTTCTCCATAGTGCTTTTCCATCAATAAAAAGTCTTCCTTTCCTTCTTTAAAGCCTTGGCCGACACTTTCCATCTATTACATAATTAGCACAAAAATTAAATTCTAAAATTTGCAATAGGTGGGATTCGAACTCCACCCCTTAAGCCCCTTCATGTGATGCCTTACCACCTTGCTACTAGCTCCTCTTGTGCTAGCAAAATACACACTTATTTCCTTAAGTCTTGATGCCACTTTGCCTTCTCCCCCTTAAGTGCACAAACACAAAAATTCTACTAAGGCTCAACTCAACCCCAACCCTTCTTAGGACCCCTAAACACAAAAAATTAACACTCTTAACTAGCCTATCGCATGGTATAATGTAAAATATAACTTCCCGAGTTTCAGGATGTTACAATTCTATCTCCTTTAAAGAAATTTCGACCCCAATGTTTACCTGATTAAAAGAGATGAAGGTATTGTTTCTGGATCGTGTCTTTTGGTTCCTAAGTAGCTTCCTCTGACCCGTGATTATGCCATAATACTTTGACTAACGAAACCGACTTTCTTCTCAGCACCTTAATATCTCGATCTAAAATCTGTACTGGCTCTTCCTCAAAAGACAAGTCAGGTCTTATTTCAACTTCCTCTACTGGCACAACATGAGATAGATCTGATCGATAATGCCTTAACATTGAGACATGAAATACACTGTGTATCTGACATAACTTTGGAGGTAACTCAAGCTGATAAGCTACTGGCCCAACACGCTTCAATACACGGTATGGTCCGATGAACCTAGGGCTCAACTTGCCTTCCGCCCAAATCTTAAGATATTTTTCTAAGGTGTGACCTTCAAGAAGACCTGATCACCCACAGAGAACTGTATCTCCTCCGCTTCAAATCCGCGTATGATTTTTGTTTGTTCGAAGCTTCTTTAACCGAGCCCAAATTACCTTAACTTTTTGTTCCGTCTTCGAGATCAACTCAGGACCCAATAACTGTCGCTCCATTAGCTCAGTCCAGCAAGTAGAAGTATGACACCTACGACCATACAACGCCTCGTAGGGTGCCATCTGGATGCTGGATTGATAGCTGTTGGTGTATGCAAACTTTGCCAAAGGTAGAAAATCTTCCCAACTACCCCTAAAGTCGATCACACAACACCTTAGCATGTCTTCTAGAATCTGGATTACTCTTTTCGACTGACCATCACTCTGCAGATGAAATGCCGTGCTAAAATTTAGTCTTGTACCCAAAGCTTCATGTAAAGCCTTCCAGATCCGTGATGTAAACCTAGGATCCCTATCCGATATAATAGACACTGGTACCCCATGCAACCTCACGACTTCTGCTACATACAACTTGGCCAACTTTTGCAATGAATAATCCGTACTAACAGGTAGGAAATGAGCAAAACTTCATTAACCGATCCACTATCACCCACACTAAATCTTTCTTAGTAGGCGTTAAGGGTAACCCAGTAACAAAGTCCATCGTTATCCTTTCCCATTTCCATAGTGGGATTTTCACCGGTTGTAGCAACCCTAAAGGCAGTTGATGTTCTGCCTTCACCTACTGACATGTCAAGCACTTACTCACGAAATCAGTAACCTCCCATTTTAACCCTGGCCACCAATCTGCTCACGGAGGTCTTGGTACATTTTGTTTCCCCCGGGGTACATAGCATATGGGCTACTATACGCCTCACGCAGAATCATTTGTCTCAATTTTGAATCCCTAGGCATACAAACTCTTCCGCAAAAACACAATACTCCATCACTATTTAATCCAAAATCCCCTATCTCACCACCTTCCACTTGCTGAGGTCGAGAACCCAACCTTTCATCCAACAACTGCTTTTCCTTAATTTGACTTACCCATGCAGGCTTCACTTGAAGTTTAACTAACAAGCTACCATCTTCATAAAGGCTGAGATGAGTGAACATCGCTCTCAAATCGATATCACCTTACAACTCAACGCATCTGCCACTACGTTAGCTTTACCTGGGTGATACTCGATTGAGCAGTCATAATATTTCAACAATTCTATCCACCTCCGCTATCTTAAGTTCAACTCCTTCTGGGTAAGGAGGTACTTCAGACTCTTATGGTCCGTGTAGATCATCGACTTTTCCCCATACAGATAGTGTCTCCAAATCTTCAGAGCAAACATCACTACAGCTAACTCCAAATCATATATGGAATAGGATGCATAAGCCACCACTTTCCCCCTTGTATCAACACACATCCCAAGCCCGTGTGTGATGCATCACAATAAACAATAAACTCTTTATCAGCCTCAGGTTGAACAAATACTGGCACTTCTGTCAGAATCTTCTTCAATTTCTCAAAGCTCTCTTGCTGCTTATCTGACCACACAAACGATACTCCCTTATGCAACAACTTAGTTAGGGGTGCAGCAATCAATGAAAGCCCCTCCATGAATCACCTATAATATCCAGCCAAACCTAGAAAACTTCAAAT
Organism: Gossypium rotundifolium; assembly: GCA_025506655.1. Classification (NCBI taxonomy): domain Eukaryota; kingdom Viridiplantae; phylum Streptophyta; class Magnoliopsida; order Malvales; family Malvaceae; genus Gossypium; species Gossypium rotundifolium. The sequence goes on from CP106722.1 coordinate 134,046,471, forward strand.
TTCTACCAGTGACTTCGGTGGCTTCAAGTCCAATGCAACCTCGACCTTCTGAGGATCAACTCTAATTCCCTCGGCAGACACAAAATGCCCCAAAAAGGTCACCTCCTTCAGCCAAAATTTACACTAACTGAATTTGGCATACAGTTGCTTCTCCCTTAATATTTGCAACACGACCCGTAGATGCGAATCATGCTCCTCTTCAGTCTTTGAGTACACCAATATGTCACAAATCGGTCTAGATAGGGTTGGAAGACTCGATTCATCACGTCCATAAATGCAGCTGGTGAATTTGTCAACCCAAACGGCATCACCAAGAACTCGTAATGCCCATAACGAGTTCGAAATGCAGTCTTGTGAATATTTGCCTCCTTGGCTTTTAACTGGTGATACCTCGATCTCAAGTCTATCTTCGAGAAGACCGAAGCTCCTCGTAGCTGACCAAACAAATCATCAATCCTTGGTAATAGGTACTTGTTCTTGATCGTTAACTTATTCAATTGTCTATAATCAATGCACATACGCATCGACCCATCCTTTTTCTTAACAAACAAAACTGGCGCTCCCCACGGTGACACACTTGGTCAAATAAATCCACGATCTAACAACTCCTAAATTTGAGCTTTAAGTTCCACTAGCTCTTTCAGCGCCATTCTGTAAAGAGCAATGGACACCAAAGCTGTTCTTGGCAACAGCTCAATACCAAATTCTACTTCTCAATCCGGAGGCAATCCTGGAAGCTCATCGGGAAAGACGTCTCAAAAATCTTTCATCGTTCTAACACTCTCTACTGATAACTCTTTAGCATCCAAAGCATTGATAAAGGCTAAGAACACTCCACACCCCTTTCGTACCAACTTTTCTACCTTTAAAGCAGATACCACATTAGACAAATAATTTCTTCTTTCACCTATCATCGTCACTTCCTTATCCTCTAAAGTTCTTAGTACAATCTGCTTTGCAGCACAGTCCAAGTTCACACGGTGTTTAACCAGCTAGTCCATGTCCAAAATAAGATCGAACTTGCTGAATGGCAGTTTCATCAAATCTGCCAAAAATACTTTCCCCTGAACTTCTAAGGGCACATCCCTAAACAACTTATTTACTACCACCGACTGTCCTAAAGGGCTAATCACAGTTGTTTCTCCAGCAGTAATCTATGATCTAATATTCAAAGTTCCAGACACAGCACATGCAATATACAAATGGGTGGATCCAATGTCTATCAAAGCGGTAAAAGGTACATCAAATATGAATAACGTACCGGTTATGATATCCGGTGCATCGCCATCCTCTTGACGTCTGACCGTATAGACCAATCTTGGCTGTCTCGCTTCCGTGTTACCCCTACTATCGGTACCTCTACCCGATGTACCTTGACCTAGTCCTACGCCATTACTACCTCTACTTGGCCCACGGCATCTCTACTTCCGAGTGACTCCTCTTGGTCAGTATAATTACATTTAACTACCGAGTCGAAAGCAGCTCCCAAGAGCAATCCCTAAACCAATGGTCCTTAGATCCACATCTGAAACAACCACCATTTCTCTTCCAGCATCCACCCGAGTGAAGTTTTCCACAATCCACACAAGGTTGTAACTGATTGGTAGTAGCTGGAGCACCCACTCGAACTGGTCCCTCATTCCTGGGCCTTTTCTAAAAACTTCTAGCAGGACCTGTGTAACACCCCTAACCTGTATCCGTGGCCGGATCAGGGTTAAGAGGCATTACCAAAGTAAACACAAATCTTGATAGACATTCATTTGAATTCTAGCACAAACAATGCAATCCTCCCTATGTATCACATAACAAAATCTGATGTTCATTAAAAATTTTGTAATTTATATACCACATATAAATTTACATTCTGACCGAACATACAAATGATACTATGAACTTATATCGCATGCATATCTTTATTACAAATGCCACATTTATAATTGCACATAATTAATCAAATATCATGCACCAAATTCGAATACATGTATTAATTTACCTAAACATTTCAATTTATTTAATTAACCATTCAAGGGTTCGACCATACCATTACCAATATCATAAGCATATCACAATATTTCAAATATAGAGACCAAACCACCCGTTTTCACATACCATATGAGAATCATGCATAAACAAAAAATTTCTAATACCAACCACCTCAAGTATAAATCATTTACTATATTGCCGAAGCCTATGACACAACTTAATCATCTCTAGTAATGTATATTAGCAAGTAATTTACGCATAGTCCTTGAACAAGATCATTCATACCATGCAACAACCATGTTCCGTATACATATATAATTCAAGGCTCGGTACATTGATCCAAACATATAACAAGTTTATCACCTAACTACTATATATATACTTAATAAATAGTTAAGAGTCATCACCATCTCTTTACTAGCCAAAAGCATAACTAAACACATCACACATATATGCCATGACCAAATTATATCTACAATATGCACCTAAACTATAGCCGAATATAACCAAATAAATTTCATATCACCCATGCATTATAATAACATACCCATATGCACCATTTAATCATTAAATGACGTATGCCTCCACATCGACTAACATAGAATATAAGCCATACTCGTATGGCTATAATAAATATAATAATAAAGTTTCGAACTCAAACAAGGACATTTACCATCCTATACATGCCTTTATCCAAAATAAAGCAAACAAAGGAGTACCAAAATAGATGATAGTGTGGTTGACTTTGCTGACGATTCCCCGAGCCCGTAGCTTGACCAAAATCTATAAAGCAGATCATTGAACACACGAGTAAGCTTACTAGCTTAGTAAGTCTCAAGCAAATAATAACATAGCAACCATACACTTAAACATTTCAATCTTGAGCTTATGGTATTGAATATAAACTTTTCAATATGTAAAATTTATATATATATACATAGTCAAATCTGAGCAATACTCTTAACCTAAATATTAGCATTTATTTCCATAAACATATACATCATCACATTATATAGTTATCATATGCATTTGTATATTCCAAGTCAAGTGAACATGTCGTGAGATATCGAACTCATATTCCTTTTACTCACATATACAAACATTTCCAAACTCTTTTACCATTGTCCTTTTTCACTTATAATCAAATCTTCAGAGTAATATATATAATGTTCATACACATCAATGGTAAGCTCAATATCGTAAAATAAAATACTTAATGAATCATCAACTTCATCACATCACACTTAACTTAAACAATAATAAACTAACTTACTACATTCCTCACTAATATAGTAAGCTAACTCTTACCCGAGCTTCTAGGACATAGCAATATATGTATGTTTCACCTTGTTTGATTCTCGAATTCTCCGTTTATAGCATATCACCGGCATTAAGCCTGCTTGGCATTAAAGCCTGAATTACACACCGGCATTGAGCCTGCTAGACCAAAGGTCCAAAGTTTGAACGCCGGCATTAAGCCTACTAGGCATTAAAGCCCGAAATAATTTACCGGCACAAGGCTCTAGGCATGAAGCCCGATATAGATCACCGGCACAAGGCCTGCTAGGCTCGAAGCCCGAATATCAGCACAATTATACATTCAATACACATTACTTAATTCTAAGTCACAAACATCACATATACTTCATTTTACCTTCACATTTCAAACTGAACATGCATATTCACATTACATTAAACAAAAATAATTTCAACTCAATATCATACCCACATTCGGCCATCTCATACATTTATACTAAAAATTATTAAATTCCACCATTTACTATGTTCATAAATAAATCTTTGACATATATTTGCTTAAGGACTTACCTCGACTATCGACAGACAATGTAGACCGGCTATTCGATAACCTTCGCCTTTCCCCGATCCAATTTTGTTTTTCATTGTTCTTGACCTAAACATATTAAAAATAATCTCATTCAAGCACATTTCATCTCAATTTAGTCCCAAAACACATAAATAGGCAAATTACCATTTTACCCCTAATGTTTCACATTTTTGCAATTTAGCCCTATTTGCACAAAACACAATACACAAATTTTCACTACATAGCCTAAGGGCCGAATATTCATAGGTACTATATAAGTCCATTTATTTCATTTATTTTTCATTTAATCCTTCAAAAAAATTCATTTTTGCAATTTAACCCAACATATTCAAAATTACCAAAGTTTCCAAAGTAACATATGTTAATCTATAACATATCTTTAAAATAAAATCATCATACATCAATAATCATGAGAATATGTCAATGGGCGAACATCATTCATGAGTTAATTAACAAAATTACAGCATGGTTCAGCTAATATTTGAAGCAACGATCTCAAAAACATAAAAATTAGCAAAAACTGAAGTCAAACTAACCTTTAAATCAAGCTACCACCATGACCGAATGCTTAAGCTTTCAACCTAAGTTTTTCTATTCTTGTTTCGGTAGCCAAAAATGAAAACATGGTTTTTTTTCTTTAATGTTTTGTATATAATAACATATTTTCCATTTTACAATTTTAAGCTTTAATAATAAAATTATAACACATGGTTTTTCAAGGTCATTGTTGACCATAACCATCCACTACCTTGTAAAATGGGCTAATTGCCCTTTTAGTACCTCATATTAAAAAGCCACTATCAATTAGGCACTTTTCACTATAGTTTGCAACTTTTACAATTTACGCGATTAAGTCCATTTTCTAAATTAAACACACAAATGATTAAATTTTTCTACGAAACTTTCGTACACATTGATTCACATATAATAAGCACAAAATATAATATTTAAATATTTCTCAGACTCGAATTCGTGGTCTCGAAACCACCGTTCCGATTAGGGTCAAATTCGGATTGTTACAACTCTTTCCCCCTTAGGGATTTTCGTCCCAAAATCTTACCATTAAACAAAGTCAGATATTGTTGCCTCATTGAATCCTCAGGCTCCCACGTAGCCTCTTCAACTCGTGTCGATTCCATAGTACTTTGACTAACGGAATTTTTTTTGTTTCTCAACTCTTTCATTTTACGGGCTAAAATACGGATCGGTTCCTCCTCATATGTCATATCGGATCGAATTTCAATTTCGGATGGAGGAATCACATGTGATGGATCTGATATGTATCTACGGAGCATCAAAACATGGAATATGTTGTGTATCTTTTCTAATTCAGAAGACAACTTCAATCTATAAGCAACAGGCCCGATATGTTCAATGATCTCATACGGTCCGATGAATCTCGGACTTAGTTTGCCCTATTAACCAAATCGGAGTACTTTCTTCCATGGAGAAACTTTCAAAAATACTCGATCCCCGACTTGAAACTCAATGTCTTTACGTTTCAAATTAGCATAGGACTTTTGACGATCCGAGGCAGCTTTCAAACTATCTCTGATTATAGCCACTTTCTGTTCAGTCTCTTTGATCAAATAAACCCCGTGTATCTTGTTTTCACTGAGCTGAATCCAATACAACGGCGTACGACACTTGTGGCTATAAAGAGCTTTGTATGGTGCCATTTTGATATTGGATTGAAAACCATTATTATAAGCAAATTCAATCAAAGGTAAATATCTTTCCCATGTACCTTCAAACTCAAGGACGCAACATCTCAACATGTCCCCAAGTATCTGAATGGTTCGTTCAGACTGACCGTTTGTCTGCGGATGGAAGGCTGTGCTAAAGTGGAGTTTAGTACCTAAAGCATCTTGCAACTTCTTCCAAAACAGCGATGTGAATCTCGGGTCTCTGTCTAAAATAATGGAACTTGGCACACCATGTAACCTCACAATCTGTGATACATACAACTCAGCAAGTGTATCGAGTGAATAGTCTATACGAACTTGCACAAAGTGAGCTGACTTGGTCAGTCTATCCACTATAACCCAGACTGCATCTTTCTTGCTCGGTGTCATAGGCAAACTAGATACAAAATCCATAGTAATTCTATCCCATTTCCATTCAGGTATCATGATTGGTTGAAGTAACCCAAAAGGCACTTGATGCTCGGCTTTTTCTTGCTGATAAATTAGACATTTTGAAACAAATTCAGATATATCCCGTTTCAAGCCAGGCCACCAATGAACTGTTTCAAATCATTATACATTTTCGTGCTCCCCAGATGTACCGACATTAAACTAGTATGAGCCTCGTTCAAAATCATCTGAATCAAATCCACATTTTTAGGAACACATATTCGGCCTTTGAAGTTCAAATAATCCTTTTCATCAATTCGAAACTCTGACTCTGCATCATTTTCACACTGAACTCGTCCTAGCAATCATATCTTTGTCAATTTTCTGTGCCTCACAAATTTACTGAATAAATAACGGTTTTGCCTTCAACTCGGCTATGATCAAACCATCACCAGACATAACCATATGTGCGTTCAACGCACGTAGAGCAAATAATGATTTTTGACTTAAGGCATCCGCAACAACGTTGGCTTTCCCCGGATGGTAATTAATCACCAATTCATAATCTTTCAATAGTTCAAACCATCTACGTTGTCTCAAGTTCAGGTCTTTTTGAGTCATCAAATACTTCAGACTTTTGTGAACCAAATTAACATGACATTTCTCACCGAATAAGTAATGACGCCAAATTTTCAATGCGAAAACAATGGCTGCTAATTCCAGATCATGAGTCGGATAATTTGTTTCATGAGGTTTCAACTGTCTCGAAGCATAGGCTACTACTTTGCCTTATTGCATTAAGACACAAACCAAACCATTCAAAGAAGCATCACTGTAGACAACAAATTCTTTACCCGATTCAGGCTGAATTAATACTGGAGGTTCGGTCAAAAGAGCTTTCAACTGATCAAAACTTTTTTGACATTTTTCCATCCACTCAAAGTTGACATCTTTCTGTAGTAGCTTTGTCAAAGGTGTAGCTATCATGGAAAAACCTTTCACTTAAACGTCGTAGTATCCCCAAGTCCCGTAAAGCTTCAATTTCTAAACATTCTTTAGTGGCTTCCAATCAAGTATAGCTGATATTTTGTTCGGATCAACCCGAATGTCTGACGCTGAAACAACATGACCCAAAAAGCTGACTTCATTCATCAAGAACTCACACTTATTAAAATTTGTGTACAACTGTTGATCTCGCAAAGTTTATAGCACCAATCTCAAATGCTCGGCATGTTTAGTTTCATCTCTGGAGTAGATCAGGATATCATCAATGAACACTACTACAAATCGATCCAAATACTGTTTGAAAACTCGATTCATCAAATTCATAAAAATAGTAGGTGCATTAGTAAGTCCAAAAGGCATAACCAGAAACTCAAAATGTCCGTACCTCGTTCAGAATTCAGTCTTTGACACATTGGAATCTCTGATTCGTAACTGATAATAACCCGATCTTAGATCTATCTTTGAAAACACTGAAGCCCCTTTCAAATGGTTAAACAAGTCATCAATTGGAGGCAACGGGTATTTGTTCTTTATTGTCACTTTATTTAACTGCTGATAATCAATGCACATTCGCATCGTCCCATCTTTCTTTTTCACAAATAGAACTGGTGCTCCCCAAGGAGAGAAACTCAGTCGTGCAAAGCATCTATCTGTCAACTCTTGCAAATGTGCTCTCAACTCTTTCAACTCAGTAGGTGCCATCCGATATGGAGCTATTGAAATTAGAGTCGTCCCTGGTATTAATTCAATGCCAAACTCAATCTCTCGTACTAGTGGTAAACCCGGTAATTCTTCAGGAAACACATATGGGTATTCACACACAACTGGTATAGATTCAATCTGTTTTTCAAATACTTTATTATCCAACACATAAGCCAAGTAAGCTTCACATCCTTTTCTCACATACATATGGGCTAACATCGAGGATATTACTATCGATAACCCATTCAGATCATTAGATTCAACCTGGATAATCTCATCGCTCTGACATCTCAAATCAATAAATTTTCTTTTGCAATTCACTACAGCATTATGCAAAGTTAACCAGTCCATTCCCAGAATTATATCGAACTCGTCGAAAGGCAACAACATTAAGTCAACTAGAAAGTAGGAATCCCGAATCATCAACGGGCAACCTTTACACACTTTATCAATGAGTACACATCGACCCAACGGGTTGGACACATGGATCACAAATTCAGTAGACTCAATAGGCAGAGTCTTACTGGATACTAGAGTTTCACACACATATGAATGAGTCGAACCAGGATCAATCAACGTAATCACAATAGTATCATAAAGAGTGAAAGTACCAGCGATAACATCTGTGGAAGAAGCATCCTCTCTAGCACGTATAGCATATGCTCTAGCTGGTGCACAAGCCTCCGATCGAATTGTAGTGTCTTTAGTTCCTTTCTGACTGCCACTAACATTTCTCGAATGCCTAGGTGGTCTGCCTTGCACTGACATATTGCTCGGTCTGATATTTTGGGTCGTATTTTGCTCGGCTAACATCGGGCATTCTCTGATAAAATGATCTGATGATCCACATTTAAAGCAGGACCGATCATGGAATCTACAACTCCCAGAATGCCATTTACCACAACGCTTGCATCCAACTCAATTATCCTGAGCATTACCAACACTGGCTATCGAAGTAGCTCGGGAACCCACTGGAGGTCGATCTCGTCTAGGCATGGCTGAAGTAGCTTTATGTCGGCGAAAGTCATCTCTGAACTTCTTAGATACAGATTGGAAAGTCTTACTCGATGATCTTTTACGAGTGTCTCTAGCTTCTATTTTAGTCTTTCTTTTCTCTTTCCCAAGCTCTTTAGCTTTTCAAGCTCGCTCGACAAGTACCACGAACTCTTTGATTTCAAGAATGCCAACAAGCAACTTTATGTCTTCATTCAGACCGTCTTCAAATCTGTTGCACATAATGGCTTCAATTGATACACACTCTCGGGCATATCGGCTCAATCTGACAAACTTATGCTCATATTCAGTCATAGTCATGTGACCTTGTTTCAGTTCTAGAAATTCTTTTTGTTTTTGGTCGATAAATCTCTGACTAATATATTTCTTACAGAACTCAATCTGGAAGAAGTCCCAAGTCACCTTTTCTTTCAGAACCACTGATACTAGTGTATTCCACGAGTGATATGCAGTGTCCCATAGTAAAGATATAGCACACTTCAAGCATTCATCTGGAGTACAGGATAGCTCATCAAGTACCCGAATAGTGTTATCAAGCCACATCTCAGCTCACTCTGCGTCATCTTCATCCTTAGCTTTGAATTCTTCAGCCTCATATTTCCTGATTTTATCAACAGAAAGCCTACTAGATCTCATCGAATCTATCATCGGAGGTGCTGAAGGTACCGGGGTTGGATTATTCAGGGGTGGAGGTTGTTGGTAAGAATAAATTGGGTAAACCATTCATTCATCATCTGGTAAAAGGCTTGCTTAGCCTCCTCCTCATGGCTACTAGAGACAGATCGAGAGTCTATCGGTGCTGACCCATGTGCGAGATCAGGCGCTACACACTCTACTATATGAAACACAGATTGAGATGTCAGAAGTCACCATACTATCGTATATATAATAAAGGCATGTATAGCTAGACTCTCACGCGCTACGGTAGTCCTAGAATCGACTAAACTGTAAGCTCTAATACCAATCAAATGTAACACCCCTAACCCGCATTTGTCGCCAGATTAGGGTTAAGAGGCATTACCGAAGTAAACTCAAATCCCGATAAACATTCATTTGAATTGTAGCACAAATAATGCAATCCTCCCTATGTATCACATAACAAAATCCGATGTTCATTAAAAATTCTATAATGTATATACCAGCATATCAATTTACATTCTGACTGAACATACAATTGATATTATGAACTTATATCACATGCATATCTTTATTACAAATGCCACATTTATACTTGCACATAATTAATCAAATATCATGCACCAATTTGAATACATATGTTAATGTACCTAAACATTTCAATTTATTTAATTAACCATTCAAGGGTTCGGCCATACCATTACCAATATCATAAGCATATCGCAATGCTTCAAATATAGAGACCAAACCACCCGTTTTCACATACCATTTGAGAATCATGCATAAACGAAAAATTTCTAATACCAACCACCTCAAGTATACATCATTTACTATATTGTCGAAGCCTATGACACAACTTAATCATCTCTAGTAATGTATATTAGCAAGTAATTTATGCATAGTCCTCCAACAAGATCATTCATACCATGCAACAACCATGTTCCATATACATATATAATTCAAGGCTCAGTACACCGATCCAAACATATAACAAGTTTATCACCTAACTACTATATATATATATATATATACTTAATAAATAGTTAAGAGTCATCACCATCTCTTTACTAGCCAAAACCATAACTAAACACATCACACATATATGCCATAACCAAATTAAACTATAGCCGAATATAACTAAATAAATTTCATATCATCCATGCATTATAATAACATACCCATATTCACCATTTAATCATTAAATGTCGTATGCCTCCACATCGACTAACATAGAATATAAGATATATTCGTATGGCTATAATACATATAATAACAAAGTTTCCAACTCAAACAAGGACATTTACCATCCTATACATGCCTTTATCCAAAATAAAGCAAACAAAGGAGTACCAAAATAGATGATAGTGTGGTTGACTTTGCTGATGATTTCTTGAGCCCCTAGCTTCACCAAAATCTATAAAATAGACCATTGAACACACAGAGTAAGCTTACTAGCTTAGTAAGTCTCAAGCAAATAATAACATAGCAACCATACACTTAAACATTTCAATCTTCAGGCTTATGGTATTGATATAAACTTTTCAATATGTAAAATTTATATATAAATATATATATACATATAGAATACTAGCAATACTCTTAACCTAAATATTAGCATTTATTTCAATAAACATATACATCATCACAATATATAGTTATCATGCATTCGTGTATTCCAAGTCAAGTGAACATATCGTAGATATCGATCTCATATTCCTTTTTACTCACATATACAAACATTTCCAAACTCTTTTACCATTGTCCTTTTTCACCTATAATCAAATCTTCAGAGTAATATTTATAATGTTCATACACATCAATGGTAAGCTCAATAACGCAAACTAAAATAATTAATGAATCATCAACTTTATCACATCACACTTAACTTAAAAAATAATAAACTAACTTACTACACTCCTTACTAATATAGTAAGCTAACTCTTACCTGAGCTTTTAGCACATAGCAATATATGTATGTCTCACCTTGTTTGATTCTCGAATTCTCTGTTTATAGCATATCACCGGCATTAAGCCTGCTAGGCATCAAAGCCTAAATTACACACCGGCATTGAGCCTGCTATACCAAAGGTCCGAAGTTTGAACACTGGCATTAAGCCTGCTAGGCATTAAAGCCCAAAATAATTCACTGACATAAGGCCTGCTAGGCATAAAGCCCGATATAGATCACCGGCACAAGGCCTGCTAGGCTCGAAGCCTTAATATCAACACAATTATCCATTTAATACACATTACTTAATGCTAAGTCACAAACATCACATTTCAAACCGAACATGCTTATTCACAATACCTTAAACAAAAATAATTTCAACTCAATATCATACCCCACATTCGGCCATCTCATAAATTTATACTTAAAATTATTAAATTCCACCATTTTCTATGTTTGTAAATAAATCTTTGACATATATTTGCTTAAGGACTTACCTCGACTATCAACGGACAACGTAGACCGGCTATACGATAACCTTCGCCTTTCCCCGATCCAAATCTGTTTTTCTTTGTTTTTGATCTAAACATATTAAAAATAATCTCATTCAAGCACATTTCATCTCAATTTAGTCCCAAAACACATAAATAGGAAAATTACCATTTTACCCCTAATGTTTCACATTTTTGCAATTTAGCCCTATTTACACAAAACACAAAATACACAAAATTTCATTACACAACATAAGGGCCGAATATTCATAGGGACTATATAAGTCCATTTATTTCATTTATTTTTCATTTTAACCCTTCTAAAAAATTCATTTTTGCAATTTAACCTAACATATTCAAAATTACCAAAATTTCCAAAGTAACATATGTTAATCTATAACATATATTTAAAATAAAATCATCAAACATCAATAATCACAAGAATATGTCAATGGCCAAACATCATTCATGAGTTAATTAACAAAACTATAGCATGGGTCAGCTAATATTTGAAGCAACGATCTCAAAAACATAAAAATTAACAAAAATCGAAGTCAAACTAACCTTTAAATCAAGCTACCACCATGATCGAATGCTTAAGCTTTCAACCTAAGTTTTTCTATTCTTGTTTCAGTAGCCAAAAGATGAAAACATGGTTTTGTTCTTTAATGTTTTGTATATAATAACATAATTTCCATTTTACAAGTTTAACCTTTAATAATAAAATTATAACACATGGTTTTTCAAGGTCATTATTGACCATAACCATCCATTACCTTGTTAAATGGGCTAATTTCCCTTCTAGTACCTCATATTAAAAAGCCACTATCAATTAGGCACTTTTCACTATAGTTTGCAACTTTTACAATTTACGCGATTAAGTCCTTTTTCTAAATTAAACACACAAATGATTAAATTTTTCTATGAAACTTTCACACACATTAATTCACATATAATAAGCACAAAATATAATATTTAAATATTTCTCAGACTCAGATTCATGGTCCCAAAACCACCTTTTCGATTAGGGTCAAATTCGGACGATTACAACCTGAATACCCAGAGTCTCTCTTATTCTTGCCTCTATCCTTGTTTCGATTTTGCCATTTCGAGAGTTTAATTTCCTCAGCTATCTTAGCTTTTTCCACAAGTTTAGAAAAATTCCTTTCTTTCTGTGGGGTTATCAGTACCCGTAACTCATCATGCAACCCATCTTCAAAACGCACACAGCGTTCATAATTAGTCGGCACTATACCCCAAGCATACCGACTCAGACACAAGAACTCTACCTCGTAAACTGTGACAGATCTACTTCTTTGAACTAGATTCAAGAATTCTTTTCTTTGGGCATCCACATAGCTAGCCCTAACATATTTTCCCTAGAATGCTATCTTAACGAATTCCTAGGTAATACGATCAGCCTGAGTGCCTTCTTGAATAGTGATCCACCACTGATACGACTCGTCTCACAAAGAATGATACAACCCTTTCGGTTTACGCTTTCGGTATGCGATCCGGTTCGTCCATGTAATATCCGAGAGTTAGGGGTTATGCGTTTTAACTCATATTTATGTAGTAGCATGCTTAGTGTGCTGTTTGTGTGTGTTTGGGGGTTTTGGGAACCTTAGGGTATAGGTAGAAGTCTTAGGAAAATATTTGACTTTAAACTTTTAAAGGTGAGCTAAGGGAGCTAGGCCTTAAGAAAATTTGCATGTGGGTTATGACACAAGAATTCAGTGGCAAGGTGGCAAGGGAGACGCCACTTTGTGCATAGGGGTGTGACGCCTCAGGGAGCTAGATGGATAGGGTTCGAGCAGCCAGGGAAGCATTTTGGGGTTTCTTTTTTACGTCAATGAGAGGAAGAGTTAGAGTTGCCGTGGACACTTTATGGATGAACTGTAGATTGGGTCAAATAGCTCAAAATTTTTGGCTAAGAAGGGAGATAAGAGTGTGACTCATTCAAACTCATTCAAATGAGAGGTGAAGAGGAAAAGTAGGAAGATAAGAGGGGATTTGGGTGAGAGAAGGAGAGTTGGCTGAATATAGGACTTTGGGGGGTGCCATTTCGGTTGGTGGTAGTGGGTTATGTAGGTGCCGAAATTCCTTAGAGTGGGTTCCTTTTTTGGTTTTGGATTTGTAGCTTTTTGATTCCCTTTTCTTTCTTCTCTAGTTTTGCCGCAAGTGTCAGCAAGGGAATTTCATTTTCTCACTTTTCTTTTCCTAAGTCTAAAGCCGAAAGGGGTAAGTGACCAATTGTGCATCTTTTCTCCTCTTTACAATTCTTTCTTCTCTTATCAATTCACTCTCTCAAAGCCGAAACACACACTCCATTGCCACTATAGCTGAAACCCCATAAACTCCCCCAACATTCTCTTTTATTTTCATTTGCTTAGAAGCCAAATAACCCTTCTATTTCCTTGAGTGTTGGTCGAATCTTTCAAGGCATCTCTTCTCTTTCTTTTTATTCTTCTCCTATCTCTTAAACACTTTCACCATTGGCCGAATCTATTAGACTCTATTCCATCGGATCTAATAGTTGGTAAGGGTTTTTTCTATTTCAATTTCTCTTCTTTCTCTTTTGGTCTACCAAAATTAGAGGCTTAATCCTGTATTTTTGTATGGACGAATCTATGCAAGGTTTTGGATTCCGTAACTCTTCTTGGAAACCAATGCTAGAGGTGATCTAAAACTTCGGGATTTGATTAAGCAAGGTAAGGAGATAATGCTATTCGGCCAAAGGCCATTTTATTTTTTTAGTTGTTGGCCGATTCTACCTATGGTGTTTTAGAAGGAGTTCGATAGAGGTAAAAGGGAGTCTTTGGGATTTGGATCTATTTCGGTAAGGATAATCAGTTAAGTTATAGATGTGATTTGTTTAGATTTTTACGTATCGATTAACTGGGTTTCTGATTAAGTGATATTCAATGGATGCGAGTACCAGTGGAGGAGAGAAAAGGGTAGTTCCTACCCCTAGATTCAAGAAACGTTTGGTTTCTGCGGTACGTGATTGGCCACTAGGTTGTGGGCCAGCGTCGACAAGGGATAAGCAAATCGTGGTGATCCCTGCAAGTGAGGGTGTCAGTGAGATTGAGAGTGTCGTTCTCTGTGTTTTTAGGTGTGTAACCCTACACTTTTCCCGATAGGTTAATAATATTAAGTATATGTTAATAAGGTTATGGATAATCATGGCTAAGGGTACCATTCAATGGTACAATTCGTTCAGGTACATTACATCTAACACTCTGTTAATAGTGTTTACAATTAGTTGTATGAAAGCATGTATAATTTCGATATGGGCTTGGGATAAAACATATAGCATGACATCTGTATAATTTGTATGACTGCATGGGCATGCAGGTAATAATGTAAAGGGGAAGTGTTCTGGTGGTTTTCCACATTAACCCGGTGACTCATGTCACAATATCATACTTTTGGTGACAATGTCACAATATTCGGTGGCTATGCCACGTATTAAGGGCGATGAGCGGTTGACTGCAGCGATTGCCTTCGAGGGTGTGTAGCGGATGGAGGGACAATTTAGTAATCCCCTTTGGTATGACTGGCTGGTACTGGTGGTGTGTAGAGGTTGGATATCTAGGTGGGTTTGGGTTGCATCATTGTTTTTATATACATGTGATTAATATGCTGTGATATGGGCTTATGGCCCGATAATGATTCCGGATGGGCTTCGCCCAAAATGTTACAATAAAGGCTATAATTGATTGGGAACTTGTGTTGGTTGTTACACATTGAGTCTGTTGACTCACCCTTCGTGGGCTAACATTTTGCAGGTTATACATAGTGCAGTGGACCGGGTCGGTAGGGACTATGTGGTGGCCATGCTCAGTAAAAATTTTGGGTTTTCATATAATGGAACTCTTTTTGTTTCTTTAGTACGATTTTTTTTGGATTTATTTTGGTTTTTAAGATGTAATAAGGCCATTACTTAACTACTTAATTTCGCGTATTAAATTTTATTTCCATACGATAATCAACAAACAAGTAATTAAATATTTTTCTTAAAGCAACTTCAAATGTTTTATCACCTACTTAACTTACGGTTTTCAACCTAATGAGCTCTAGAATCAGGCAAATCTTTTAATTTTTGAAATATAAAGGAAGCGTTTTAATGAAATACCAACTTGAATGGTAACTTGGTTTTCAACTTGATAAAAATACAAACATGTTTTATTGAAATCGTCATATTTTATAAGAAGATGAAACGAAACTAAGCTAGGTTTTTCTTAAGGAACATGTCAGATCCAGTCGGGGCTTGTAGGCCAGGTTTGGGGTGTTTCAGTCCATAATCCGCTCCACCGCCTCAAGCTAGTACTTTGCTACACTAGGGGCTACACCTAGAATACCTTTAAAAACTTCAGCCCTATCCGATCTGAGTTGCTCCGATATCGACCCATGAGCTGCCAACCCAGTTCTAGCCCCAGCAACCCTTTCCAGTACCCGCAACATCGCTTGAGACAGAGCGTCATCCTCTCTCTTGCATATGTCCCGATGCCTCAGATACAACTCTAGCACCTCGGCCTCTACCACGTCCACGTCTACTGCGTCCACTTCCTCTAGAGCTCATGTTTACTAAGTCAATTTAATCTGATTAAGAGTCTTATGAACGAATGCTATTCAATGTGTATTAAACAATTTTTTATGGAGTATAGGAAGTAAAGTTATTTTCGTAAAATGTATCCTAAAGTCTCAATCTCTATAGTTTCAGCTTCTAAAGCTGAAAGTTCTTGAGTATTTCTATTTTGTGGAGTTTTCTTACCACAGACATACCACGATAATCATAAAATGGAAACAAAAACTTACTGACTTGGTGCCGGATACCGTGGTGCCATACTTCCTCTAAAACATGTATTTATAAATCAAATTTCAAGAAGTTTTGGAAAACATTTTTGAACCCAAACCACAGTTGAGTTTTGTAACTGGGCTCTGATACCATAAAATGTAACACCCCAAACCCAACCCATGCGGTATGACTAGATCTGACATGTCACATGAAGATAACGTATAAAGAACTTGTGATTCTTATTAAAGTTGGCGTTATTTTGTTAAATTTAAGAAAAATATGTTTGATAATAAATATCCGATAAAATACCTCTAATCGAGAGGTTGATGGATAAGTCAAAAATTAAGCTAGTGAACCTTAAAACCGTAACTTTTGAAAATAGCGTTGATAATTCGAAAGAGAATCCAAATTAAATTATTTATATATATTTATTATAAAATCCATTTGTTAATCAATTTTGAAAAACCGTTATTTATGATCTCAAAAAATCCCCATTTAAAACAATTCAAGAAAAATAATAAGTACGTCCAAACATAAAGCAAATTAAAACTTATCCCAGAGGCCTTATTACAACTTTAAACCCAAAATAGTAAAAGTAATGAAATAAAGCGAAAAAGGAATTTACTAAAGTTCAAAAACAACATTTCAAAAGTATGGCCTCCACTGAGTCATCCATGGCCTAAGTCCTCATCACTGAGCATTACTTGCAAGGATTAACAAAAAGAGGTGAGTTACAATAACTCAGCGTATAATCCCTCTTATCGTCATCCACTGGGCTTGAACCCGTATAGCAACATCTTGGGCCTAAGCCCATTTACATAATAGTATTTATATGAAATGTATGCTACCCAACCCATCCATCCATCACACCCCCGACCAGCCAATCACACCTGTGGGGATCAAGCCAACCCACCCTGTCGCTTACACCAAATTTGCAGTCAAGCTGCTATATTATATTATTTTTGTGGTCAAGCCACTGAAATTATAATTTAAGCACAATAATTAACAAATTGTGGCTATGCCACCAGGCTACACTGCTCTCCATACAATTTTTCCCATCTTATGCAAAATGTATAAATGCAACATACATAATTAAATATCCACATGTATATAACCACCATTAATCTAGTGAATTATTTCGATCAATCGGCCCATTAAAGCAATTTAATAATTCGTCCCACTAAGGCATTCTAGCAAATCGGCCTGTAAGGGCATTTTCATAAATCGGCCCATAGGGGCATTTTGGTAATTTAGCAATTTAATATCGATTTTGAAAGATCTTTAGAAATAGCATTGATTAAGCAAGTTACTTGATTCATGCCATATTACGGTTATTAGATTTGTAAGCAACAACAATCTATTTTTCAACATAATAGTGAATCACGAATCTACGGGATTTCGGTGTGAGATTACACACCTGATTATGGTAAGGACTAAACCTTCTTGATCGTCAGCACCTATGTAACCATAATACTCGATTAACTAACAAAAAAAGGGTGTCTTAATCCAAATATCTAAAACTAACTATCTAATGAAATGTTTACCCTTAGTATCGTGAATGACTACGATTTATCTACTCTCACCGGATAATAGTCCACAACCCGGTGGAAAATCTCAAACTATCAATGCCGCCCTACGTTTGAACTTGGGAGTAGAGATTGCAAGTCCACTCCCTTTTTACCCTCCTATCAATTTTCCTTTAGTATCGCTACCTCTTGCCTCCATTGGAAAAATCTCGGTTAGAATAATACTACGATGAGAGAAAATCTAAGGAGAGGATTTTAGCTTACCATTACTTCCGGAGGACCAACGAGTAGAGAAATACGAGTGGTTTAGTTCCTAAAATAATTGATTAGTCAAACTTTCAATCTGATTAGCAAAATAACCGTGTAGAGAGATATCGAATGAACCAAGAAGAAACTCCTTACCTTAACGATGATAAATCTGATTCCCACTGATTGGGCTTATGGCTACGGATGAGACAAGGATATAAGATTTAGCTTTCCTACCATAACACTTCAATAGAAGGAGAACACAATGTGAGAGAGTAGCTGAGAGTGATATTTCAGTTTAGAGAACCATCCGAATACTAAGGGCACATAATCGGCCATGAAGAAAAGAAAATGAAAAGAGGAGAATAAAATCACTTACTGATTCGGTCAAAGAAGAGAGTGCCTAACACACAAAAGAAAATGAAGAAGAGGTGAAGTGTTAAAAGGTTCGACTATGGAGAGAATTGAACAAGAAGATTCAACCACAAGGTAATATCATTTTAAGAGAAAGAGAGAAAGGTTGAAGAAATAGTGAAAAAGAAAAGAAGTGTTAGAGGGTTTCGACCAACACCAAGGGAAAAATGAACAAAAAGGATTGAGTATCACGGCAAATCATGGGAAAAAGTTGAACAATTTGCTTGAGTGTTTCGGCAAAAGAAAGAGAAAAGATAAAAAAAGAGAGCATCAAAATGTTAAAAAGAAATAAAAGCCTTTCATGCACAAACTTGCAACATGACCAAAAGAATTTCGACTCCCTTTTTCTCCCTACTAAAACCGTGTACCACCTTTACCAAAAATATGAGAGTTGACCAAATTTCCTTCCCAAGCTCCTTCCAAAAATTCGGCCAACATATCCCCCATTATCTCTTTCTTTACTTCTTTCCTTATTTTCTCCTTGATCTCCTCCTTACTCTTCTCCATAGTGTTCTTTCCATCAATAAAAAGTCTTTATTTCCTTCTTTAAAGCCTTGGCTGACACTTTCCATCTATTACATAATTAGCACAAAAATTAAATTCTAAAAGTTGCAATAGGTGGGATTCGAACTCCACCCCTTAAGCCCCTTCATGTGACGCCTCACCACCTTGCTACTAGCTCCTCTTATGCTAGAAAAATACACACTTATTTCCTTAAGTCTTGATGCCACTTTGCCTTCTCCCCTTAAGTGCATAAACACAAAAATTCTCTTAAGGTCCAACTCAACCCCAAGCCTTCTTAGGACCCCTAAACATGCACAATTAACACTCTTAACTAGCCTATCGCATGGTATAATGTAAAACATAGCTTCACAAATTTTAGGATGTTACACTATGTATTCTTAATTCTTGTTTTGATATTTCAGGATATTTATTCAAGCATTTATGCTCTTAGGCATAGGAGGAATAGACCCTGTTTAAGAGTAGATCTAGCATAGTTAAGCGGAGTTGATCGCAATCCTAGAGATAGGATGACGAAAATCTGTCAGATTAGGGTCAAACCTAATATGGGAGTCCATAGATCGAGTTAATGCAATTCTAGGGGTTTTAATTAGAAAGAGATTTCAATTAATCAACCTAGGGCTAGACGTTAGTAGCTTCGAGAGAGGTATTAATATAAATTAGGGAATCCTACGGATCAAGTCAAGTGAATAAATCGCCTAGTTCAGAGTTAAATAAAAAGTGAAGTCTAGATGGATTCTTCCTCGGGTATTGTCTTAATCAATTGGTTTTCCCACAAGTATTTTCCCCAATTCCTTCTCTGTATCTTAGCATCTTTAGCTTAGTAGTTATTTACTTTTAGATTAGATAATAATTCCCTTAATTCTTAGGTTAAATAACAAAAAGAAAGTTAGTATTAGTACTTTTGGTTCCTTTTGGGTTCGACAATCCGATCTTGCCACTAAACTATACTACTATTCGATAGGTGCGCTTGACTCAAGTTATTGTCACAGTTAGTTTTTAGGCTAGATCATTCATTATATAAACTTTTAAGACTCTGACACACGATCAAGTTTTTGGCGCCTTTGTCGGGGAACTAAAATATTAAGAAAGCTCAATTTTATTACTTTAGCTTTTATTTTTCTGCAATTTAATTTTATTTTTACTTTGCTAATTATTCTTCTATTTGCTTCTGGCAGGTAATTCTAGTTTATGACTAGGAGGAACCCGTCAGGACCCTTGATTTTTTTACAGTGAAATAGAACATACCGCTCATAGAAACTGAAAAGATGTCACTGAATAATTATCAGTGGCAAGTTATAAGGACAAAGCCTACCAAAGCAGTCGATGTTTTCAACCTTGACGTGGTCACCATGTTATCTAAGCAGGTAGAGTTTTTAAATATAAAAATTGATGGTTTGTATGGTTCTACGCAAGTACTTCCAGTTATGTAGTACGATATGAATAGAGGAGGGATGAGCAATACATAATATCCACCTTACAACCCAAGCGCTGAAAACGAGCAAGTTCATTATATGAGTAATAATTTTTTATCTCAAAATAATTTTTACAGTAACACTTATAATGCAGGTTGCAGGTACCATCCCAATTTCTCGTGGGGTGGTCAAGGTAATCAAAGACAACAACACCTTCCAAACTTCCAACAACAGCGCTACCCACAGGAAAAGAAGCCGAACCTTGAGGAGATGCTGACAAAATTCATAGCGGTGTTAGAAACACGTTTCCAAAACACTGAAACAACACTTAAATATCAACAAGCATCGATTCAAGGGATCGAAAACCAATTAGGGTAACTTGCTAAGCTGATCTCAAGTAATAATGGCTCACGATAGTGAAGGGTTAGATGAACCAAAGTTTAAGGAAGAGAATGTGGTAGAAGAAGGTAAGGTTGAAGTAAGCCATGATAAACCAAACCAGGTAATTATAGAGTACCGACCTCGTGTACCATACCCCAAAGAAAGACCACACAGAGAAACAATTCGGTAAATTTCTTAAACTTCCAAAGAAATTTCATATTAACTTTTCATTTCTTGAAGCTCTTTAGCATATGTCAGATTCAAGGAAATTTTTAAAAGAATTTTTGACAAACAAACGGAAGTTAGACGATACGTCACATGTGGAGCTAAATGCAGTTCTTGACACGGCTAGGACATCGAGTATTAAAGATAGAACCAATCACTTGAAAGTTGGGGACCATATACTGTCAGATGCAACCAACATTAGAATAGCCGCTTCAGATCTTAATACAAACGGTGCGACTCTTTTACGGCACTTAATGCCTTTCCATATAGAACGATCGAGGTAACACATTCTAATTTCGACACTTTTGAGGTAAATATTACCCAACTCAAACCATATGTTGATAGAATTGATAGTAAGAAAAAAAGTTTCGACTCCGTGAACCACCATGGCCATACGAATAACAGGTAATTCTAGCTCAAGACTTTAAACAAGATCTTCTCGGGAGGCAACCCGAGCACTAACCTCATTAATTTTTATATTTTTGAATTTTAGCATCTAACGAAGAACTAGCCAGAATTTTAGGTGCAGGTTTTCATACCCACACGACTATGGTTGTGGCCATGTGACCACCACAAGAAGGTACAAGGGCGTGGGCAACCACCAGATCCATGATTTCTATATAATCCCCTTCTTCTGTTCACTTTCTTCCCTAAAGTCTTCTTTCCTTTTCCCCTTTCTCTTTGAATGCATTTCCACTTTTCATTATTTATTTTTATTCTTCTTTCTATATTTATTTTTTATTTTCTTTATTATTTTCCTCTTATTCTACATGCCATTTATATTAAGCTTAGGACACAATAAGATTAGACCAATTGCTTCAAGGATTCAATTTCAAACGGCTTGAGGCGCTCCCCATGTTCACCTCTACTCAATCCTATCCAGTTTTTCTTCATTAACTCCATCCAAGATTTAGAAAGTTTCACTTCTCTCCCTATCTTTTTATTTTATCACTATATTGTCAGTTTATCTATCTTTGTACATTGAGGACAGTGTACATCTTAAGTGTAGGGGGTTAACTATAGTATTATTTGAAAATCCCTGAATTATGCCTTATTTTTAAATAATTTTCTCATATTACTAATTAGAATGAAACTTTTTTTGATTTATGATTTTATTGATATGTTTTAGATTAAGGCATAGACAATTTTGCATTGATGATTTAAACTTTAAGATACTAGAGAATCAAGCATGATAAGTCTATTTTTCAGAATTAAAAATTTGATAGGTTGTTGACCTAAATTTGAATATTACCTTGAAGTTTGAAATTTACAAGGTTGCCAAAAAACCCATAATTTTTGTGAGATTTTGAACCTTTTAGAGCATACATTCTTTTCGTGCTCATTTTATTATGAGTGTGTCAACATTGATTTGTTATTCTAGAACTTGCTTCGATTATACATGTCGAGACCACATCTTTGATTTGATATACTGAGATGATAAAGGCACTTAGGATTTAATCCACTTACTCCACTAAAAGCCTACCTTCACAATTAACCCTTAGTGAACCCCTTTGATCATAACAACCCTTTTATTGACTCACCCACTAATATTAACCCAAAACCCATCTTGTATTTGTTATCACCATTCCTCTTGACTACCCTTTTTGTCGAGATTTGATTTTGAGCAGTTGCCTAACTATGTTTTATATTTCAGTTGTTAAAATTCTTTCTTATTATTGTTGATTTGTTCTTAAAAAAATTGAAGTATATTCATTATTAGTTCTGTAATTAAGTGAGCTTAAGCATTTAAATTCAACATTGTGAAGAAGAAGTTCGTATTATTAGTAATTCAAATTTTCAATTGATGTAATTATTTAAGATTAGTTCATTTTTCTAGTTAGGTAAATTTTCAATTCAATCTCGATTCTAACCCTCTAATTCAGCCTTTATTCACACCTTTAACCTAAGCCTGTTACAACCCTTTTAAAGACCTTTTGATTTGTGTATCATCTCATTTTATAGTGGTGGAAATTTGATTTTCAGGCAAGTCTATGGGATTAAGTTTTCATGTTCGACTTTTGAGAGCCTAAATTTGCACCTTAAACACTTCGAGTGATTTGAGTGAATCTTTAGCGAGGTGTCAACTCTTATCAATTTTAAATTAATGGTAATTATTTAGATAAGGGGAAACACCTATATTTTTCGTGCTACAAACTTGTCACTTTGATTGTTTGAATCTTTAGGACTCTTTGAGTTAAATTATCCATGTATAAATTATCTATGAATTATGATGAAAAATTATCGATGAATATTATGAATTAAGGAAGTTCATTTTAATTGTGAGTTGAGAATTTTGCTTGAGGACAAGCAAAATTTTAAGTGTGGGGGTATTTGATAAACCATAATATAAACATATTTTAATCCCACATTTAGCATACTTTTGGATGATTTATCCCTTTAATTATGGAAATAGGTGCTCTTAATCCTTTGTTTTCATAATTTATGCTCAGGAGAGCACCGGAGGATGAGAAGAATGAGAAACGGCTCGAGAATGGAGAAAATGGGCCAAAGTATGAAATCCACAAGATTTGGACCCCGAGTCACACGATTGTGCCTCTTTAGCAAGACCGACCATAGCCTATAACTCGAATTACACGGGCATGTCCCTACTATAGCAAAGAAGAGTTTCATTCAGATTAGGGTACTTCAAAGCAAAGAAAGTCATTCCAAAAGCCTATATAAACACCCTAGAGGCCAACCTTAAAGAGGGCGTTCATCTAGGCCAAAAAGCCAAGCCAAAGGGGCCAAATTGTGAGATTCACTCGAAGAAAGCCAGTTGATTCATCTCAAAAATCAAATCATACTCAAGACTGAGGATCTCTCCTTGAATTCCTTCAGAGGGTTTTAGGGTTTTCTTTATATTTTTTTATATTTTCTTCTAAGATGTATTCTTTTATAATTATGAACTAAACCCTTCAAATACCTGAGGGGGATAAAACCTAAGATGGATCTTGTTATTGTTTTCTAAGCTGTATGATAAATACTTGATTTGTTCTTAACTATGTGTTCATAATTCTTATGGTGATATTTTAGGATATTGATACAAGCATTTATGCTCTTAGGAAGAGGAGGAATAAACCATGTTTAAGAGTAGATCTAGCATAGTTAAGTGGAGTTGATCAAAACCTTAGAGATAGGATGACGAAAATCTGCCGGATTAGGGTCAAACCTAATATGGGAGTCCATAGATAGAGTTAATGTAATTCTTGGGGTTTTAATTAGAAAGAGGTTTCAATTAATCAACCTAGGGTTAGACGTTAGTAGCCTCGAGAGAGGTATTAATATAAATTAGGAAATCCTACGGATCAAGTTAAGTGACTAAATTGTCTGGTTCAGAGTCAAATAACAAGTGAAGTCTAGGTGGATTCTTCCTCGGGTATTGTCTTAATCAATTGGTTTTCTCACAAGTATTTTCCCCAATTTCTTCTCCGTGTCTTAGCAACTTTAGCTTAGTAGTTAGTTAATTTTAGATTAGATAACAATTCCCTTAATTCTTAGGTTAAATAATAAAAAGAAAGTTAGTATTAGTACTTTTGGTTCCTTTGGGTTCGACAATCCGGTCTTGCCACTAAACTATACTACTATTCGATAGGTGCACTTGTCTCAAGTCATTGTCACAGTTAGTTTTTAGGCTAGATCATTCATTATATAAACTTTTAAGACTTTGACACATGATCATTACTACAACGTTGTAGGATCTTATAGGATCACACCCTATAGTTGAAGCGATTAAAAGAAAAAGAAAATTGAGATTATATTTCATTGTCATACGGATTAAATTAATTATAGTAATATTCTTATGATTAATTGAATTTGAAAATTTTAAATATTTGACACGACGCATAGAGGATCTAGTTAAAATGCAGGGAAAATTTACTATTTGTGCCAGACTTGTCTTTTCTTGCAGGGAATATCGTTAGAGAATATTTCCTGTTCACTGGTGTTATCTTGCATCATTTTTTCTTAGTTCTGGTCATAATTATGAAGTGGTATCATCTGCAAGATCTATCGTTTTGATTTAAGATGCTGAAGACTTTTCATCTTTGGATTCGGAATCCATTGAGCTGAACATTTCAGCCATGAGTTTTTTATATTCCTTCTTGGTCTTGGCTTGAGCTAACATCACACTAACTGTCGATTTTGCTTGGAAGAATTTTTCTGTGGTTTTATCCGGGGCTGCAGACTTACATAATCTCAGATTCTTGTTGAAAAAATTGTCCAAATATTTTGAATCGTATTTTTCATCATTTAGTTCTAAAGTTTCAAACTAGTAATTGAATTCTAGTACATTGATCTTGCTCATAGGAGTAATTCCAAGAAACAATCCTGGAAATGCATAGTTTTGAAAAAAAATGGATTGTTTTGTAAATGTGCTTTTGGTCTGGTTCAGGGTAAAATTTGTCAAAGAACTTGGGCCATAAATTTTGAATTTTATCTAGTAGGATCTCAAAAGATGAAGGTCCATACCAATTACCCCATTCTTGGAACCAGTTTGGGAATTTGAATTAGGTACCGTATTTGAAATATATAAGCTAAGAATGTCTCATGTGCTGGTTGTTCATTAAGAAGGCATTGTACCATGCCATTTGGTAATCCTAATATGTAAAATATGGGTAGTGGTCAATTTTGGTGGTAAATTTGGTGGAAATTTCTTTGGAGAATTTGGGTTTCACCCAATCCCTTGGTCAAGAATTTTTAGTATTTGAGTGTTGAATGGGCAATAAAATTTGGATCTTTTGGGTCTGTGTAGTGTTTGAACAATACTGATCTAGTTTGAACCAGTATGTTTTCATAATACTGTTGGGGCTTTTGAGAATCCAATGGTTTGAAATGCCATCCATTGAAAAGTTCTTTTGCAAATAAATGTGGAGGTTTTTCTGAAAATTCTTCCTCCATAATAAGAATTTTTTCAAAACATTTTTTTGGAAAATATTGTGAGGATTTTTGTGTAGCAGTCTATGAAGATATTGCTATTTCTTTTGGAAAAACTTCTTGGAGAGATGTCTCGTTTAAAACATTTTTGAGAGATTTTGGTTTGTGTAAAACAATCTCTTTATTTTTTTGAAATCTTTGCTGCTCCACCAGCAATTTGTTTGAGAGGAGTTTCCTCTTTCATTTGAGAAAGGGCCAATGCCACTTCTGGGGATTGAGAAAGGGACTCAATCCATTTTTTGATTTGAGAACCAATTTCATTTGGATCTTGTGCATCTTGAACGATTGTATTTTTGGAGGATTTTGATGATGATGATGATTTCTCATTTTCTTCTTCATGACAAATTTCATTCCATGACTTAATTGGTTTTGAGGAAATTTGGGTTTTGGATGACTCTCCTATTTTTCCTTTTCCTTTATCTCAGAGTTTGGGTGGCATTTTTGAAGGAACTCTCTGGTGAGAAAATCTGGCAAAGAATTAGTTTCTCCTTTGATGTATTCAATATCAAAATCAAATATACTCAAAATTGCTTGCCATCTTGGAAAAATCTATTTTTAGGCAATATTTTGAACATCTTTTTGTAAAACTTCTTTTGCTGATTTGTAATCGATTCGTAAAAGAAATTTTTGATTTAATAAATCACTTTTGAATTTTGTAATGCATAAAACAATTGATAAAATTTCTTTTATAATAGTACTATAATTTTGCTGAGTTGGATTCCAATGTCTGGAAGTAAACTGGACTATTTGCTCTTTCCCCCCTTTGACTTGTTTTAGGATCCCACCATATCCTATTTCAGACGCATCTATTTCTACAATTTTGGGGGCATTTGGATCGGCTAAATATAAACAAGGAAGCTTAGTAATTTGTTTTTTAATTTGGATGATAATATTGGTGTGGTCATTCGTCCAAGGTTGTGGATTCTTTTTGAGCCTATCATATAACGGTTTACATAATTTGCTAAGACCCGAATAAAAGTCTATGACATAATTAAGTCTTCCTAAGAATCTTTGTAATTGGACTTTGTCAAGGATTTGGTCCGGGAATTTGTTAGCAAACTCTATGGATCTTTCTATTGGGGTAATGGTTCCTTGGGTAATGTAATGATCTAAAAACCTTAATTTGGTTTGGAACAAACTCATCTTGGATTTAGAAACTACTAAACCATTATTCTTTATGACTTTTATAAAGATGGATAAATGTCTGAAGTGTTTTTCTAAATTTTTGAAAACACTACATCATCGATGTATACTATTGTGAATTGAGAGTATTGGTAAAAAAATATCATTCATTATTCTTTGAAATTCGGATGGAGCATTTTTTAATCCAAAAGGCATTACATTCAATTCATATTGTCCAAATGGTACAAGAAATGCCGTTTTATATCTTTCTTCTTCTTTTATTTGGATTTGCCAAAATCCGATTTCATGTCAAATTTTGAGAAAATATTTGCATTACAAAGTTTCAGAGTAAATCTTTCTTATTTGGTATTGGGTATCTAATCCATTTTAAGGCTTGATTGAGAGGTTTGTAATTAATTACTAATCTTGGTGTTCCTCTTCGAGTTCTCCATTTTTTATTACATAAAATGCTGAACAACTCCAAGGAGAACTGCTTTTCCTAATTATTTTTTTATTAAGAAGGTCTTGTATTTCTTTTTTACAAAATTCTTCCATTTCTTTGTTCATTTTTATGGGTCTTGCTTTTGTAGGTATTTGTCTTTCATCAAAATTGTTTTCATATGGTAACGTTACTTCGTGTTTTTTCCTATTCTAGAAAGCATTAGGAATGTCAGAATAAATTGTTGATTCTATTCTTCTCTGATTTGGTTTATCCTTTTTTGTACTTCTCTTTTCTCTAATTGTTCAGTCAATTTTTTAAAACATATTTCTTCTTTTAGAAAAGAGATTTGTTTCTATTTATGATTAATTAAATTATTAATTTGCCCACTATGGATGGAGAAAGATTTTAATAAGTTGATATTTCTTATCTTTGGTTTTTCTACAAAAGGAAATTCTACTTTAGATTTTAAAACTTTGGTGGAGATAGAATTATTTGTTACTTTGTAAGGTTTGAGTAGGGGTATGAATGGGGTTCCTAATATGACATCTTGGGTAATGTCTTTTACCATTAAAAAACATGTTTGATATTTTATACCTTTGTTGGATATTCTGCATTGGGAATTTGTAAATAATTTTTAATTTTTTACTATTTGCAGCTTTAAGAGATTCTGATGTTTTGTCATAATATTTTGTTGGAATTATGCCTTCTCTAATACAGTTTTGTCCGCTCCTGTATCAAAAGGGCTATTGTTTCTAATTGAAATTCATTATTTATGATAATATTTATTTTTATTAAATATCTTTGAATAGATACTTGATTAGAACCATCATATATTCTTGTGTATTTTCTTGAGTTCGGGTTCGATTTCGACAAACTTTTTTCGGGATTTCATGTTTTAAGGATTGCATTTGTTTTTCATTTTTATTGTTCCTTTTAAGCTGAGAAAGTTCTAATTTAATTTTTTTTATTTCTAATCGTAATTCGTAATTTGTAATTTGTCTTGGTTTTATTTTTCATATTTATTAAATATTATATCTTGTATATTATACATTTGTGATTGACTAGAAATAATTTCTTTTTCTTTTTCGGTTTATCTTTTAATGAGGATTTTAATTTCAAAAGGTATTCTCTTTTAGTTCGGGTCTTGAATTTTATCAATAACTTCAATCATAAATTCTTGGTCTTTGGTTAACATATTAATTGAGGGTTCATTTTCATCATCGGAAGATTGGGATGTTGTATGTAATTAAATCTATTTGTAATTAAATGCATTTTGGGTAGATGTATCATTTTCGAAGAAGTTGTTTCTAAGAGAATCTCATTTAATTTTTGTTCTATTTCTTCATCTAGATTTAAATTATTAAATTTTGCTTTTAATTTTACAATATTTTGAAAAGTGTCCTGGTTTTCCACATCTATAACATTTTATTGTTTTATCAATTTTGTTTTCTATTTTTTGTTGTGTCTTTTCTTTTCTGTATTTTCTATATTTGGGTTTTTTATAATATTCTGAAATATTCTTTTTCCTATTTTTTGGTTTTACAGGGCAGCATGTTTTTGAAGAAGAAGGTTCATTCTGTAACGCCCCAAACCCGGTCAATACACCACGACCGAATCTGGTATGTTACGGGGTGAAAAAGATTGAATAAACCAGTTCCGGTAAAATTTCATTAAAAACTCTTTTATCGTTCTTTTAGAGAATCTCTACACAGGGTGATGTTAAAAACGTTCTTGTGTTGCTTAAAAAAAAAAAAATCCAGAGAACTCATGCTTGAAAATCCGTTTGTTGTTACTAGATGGTTTGAAAATTCATGTTTGAAATCCTCTTTATTAACTTTGTCATTACCTTGTGAATAATGTCACTCGATGGTAACGTTGAAAAAAAACCCGATATAGAGTATAATTTTGTAAACTTCGATTTGATTCCGGTTAATAAAGCAATTTAAGTTATAAAACATATGCATAAAATAATTAAAATATAATCTAGAAATAAAAACCCAAATTAATACTTAGCGGCCTTATTACAAAACCAAAACCAAATTGAAGGAAATAAATAAAATCGAAATAGTAATTTAAAATCAAAACCCGAAACTAGCATGCATGGCCGCCTCGAGTCCTCCCCGGCTCCATATCCGCATTCTACGCCTCATCTGCAAAATATAAGGGAAGAGGTGAGTCACCGAGAAATAGTGTATAAATTCCCAACTCGATAGTACAAGCACTTACACAAATCATCAGTATAACATGCAAATCATGCAACCCATAACCTAACCATCCGGTCTCCTTTATCTACCCCGTGTGGTCAAAACCACTAGTGGTCAAAACCACTGGTGACCGTAGTCACAAATCATATAAGTGTGGTCAAAACCACTGGTGACCGTAGTCACAAATAATATGGTGGGGCCAACCCACCGTGTGGTCAAAACCACTGATGACAATCTCGTAATCAACATGTGGGGCCAACCCACTGTGGTACCAAACCACTGGGACGAGTCACAATATTCATATGTGGTCAAAACCACTGGTGGTCAAAACCACTAGGACTTAGTGACAAATTATAATATCAAAGACGGGCCAACCCGTCGTGTGGTCAAAACCACGGTGACGGTCAAATAATTCTTCCCTCCTCTCAACAATCCCACCATCATGTCCATAACAATCGTGACATAATAACACATGATGATGCAAATAACACATGGCATAACATTAAACAATGACATGATAGCATATAACGAGATCCATAATCAGGGGACTTACCCGGAGTCCATGCTCATGCTCACAAGGCATGACTACCGATTTAATGGCTACAACAGTTAACACAATAACATATCATACCAACGAAGTGTGTAAGCGTTACACACCTGACTATTTGCGAATCTAGCGAAATCCTGAAACTACGATCTATTCTCAAACCAATAGAACCCGAAAATCCTGAAACGTTTACTTCCTCCCTTCCTGTATTCGTCCAAAACCTTGTTAGTAACCGAGAGCCCATTCGGCTCATCAAGCAATCCCGAAGGATGAAATAACGCACCATAAAACCCTTACCAAGATCGATTACACCCGAGCCTTTAGGCTTAAATCGCAAGCCAACAAATCCCGGAGATCCACCTCCTTTCTACAATCGGTTAGACATATCATTAGGAATCCAAGCCATTCGGCTTTAGCATGAATCCCGAAAATCAAAAGAGATTATCATTCCCTTACCTTAGTCGACAAGATCTAGAAGATCTAGATCCAAACCACGATCCAAACGAAACCCGAGAACCTACACGTTAGTGTCACCCCTTCCTACAATTGGCCAAGTACCATTATCTTTGGATTAAAGCCTTCGGTATTAATCACAACAGGAGATGTTGAAACCGCAAAACACTTAACCCCTTACCTTACTGACAGATTCGACCACCAATCACCAAAGTTTGGCACACCCTAATGACATTTAGGGATTTTGGCTACCTCATTAATATAGAACAATAAAGAGTTTGAGATCCCGATCAATAACGAATTGGAGAAATAGAAAAAGAGAATGGCAAGTGAGATCTGGCATTGACCAAATCAATCGAGAAAAGAAGAATAAGAAGTTATACTTACCAGGAGATTCAGCTATGACCCAAAAGAAAGTGATAGATTCGGAAAAGAGAAGAAAACACAAGAGGAGAGAAACTGAGGGATAGAGTATTCGGCTTTTGAAGAGAGTAAAGATGGAGGAAAAAAATGAAAATAGAAAAGCAAGGATTCAGCAAAAAGAAAGAAAGAACTTTCGGCACGAAAAGGTTTGAAAGAATGAAAAGATGAAGTGAAAAGAGTTGCTTTCCGCTTTTTACTGAGACAACAAGAGTGGTTCGGCCAACACAACAAAGAAAAGAGGAAGCCTCCCCAAAGCTAGCCGATATAGCTAATCCCCAAAGCACATTCGGCCACCAACCAAAGAACCCAAAACCAATTGCACTCCTCCTCCTCACAGTCCAACTTTCAGCCAACACCTTCAAATGAGTTTGATAAGATTCAATCTCCTAACTTTCCTCACCTTCATCTATTTGACTCATTCTATCCTTATCCTCCAGAGTCCATCCTGAGCACTCCACTTCCTTAGCTTGGCATCAAAATAATAAGCAGAAAATGAGATTTCTACTGCTCGAACTTGAGCACTCCTTCCCTGCATATAATGTCACCTTTCTGGTACCCTAGTGGTGCCTCTTTTGCCATTTTGCCACTAGATTCTTTGTGTCACAACACACCAAGAATACCTTTTAACCCCTACCTCTCCTAGGTCCCTATTCTAAGTGCCAAAGCAAAAATTTTAGCCATGACTCAGGCCTAACCTGAGGTCATGCCTAGGCCCCCAAAACATACTAAACTAGCAAAGTAAGAATATTGTCACATACAAACACATGCAAATTGTAGAGACCCTATTTTAAGGATGCTACAGTTCTACCCCCCTCAAAAATAATTTCAGCCTCAAAATTACTTGGTCAGAAGAGTTGGGGGTATTGCTACCGCATCACATCCTCTGGTTCCCACGTGGCCTCCTCCTTACCATGGTTCCACCATAACACTTTTACCAAGGGAACTGACTTTCTACGCAAGACCTTGACATCCCGACCCAAAATCTATATCGGTTCCTCCTCGAAAGATAAGTCTGAGCTCACCTCAATCTCTGCAACTGGCACAATGTGTGACGGATCTGATCGATAGAGCCTAAGCATCGAAACATGGAAGATGTCGTGAATCTGTCTTAACTCTGTCGGTAGCTCGAGCTAATAAGCTACCGGCCCCACTCGTTTCAGTACCGCATACTGCCCGATAAACCTAGGGCTTAGCTTCCCTTTTCGCCCAAATCTAAACACTTTCTTCCATGGTGATACCTTCAGAAAAACCTTATCACCCACTACATACTCTATATCCCTGCACTTAAGATCGGCATAAGACTTTTGCCTGTCCGACACTTTCTTAAGACGAGCCCGAATCACCTTAACCTTATCCTCAATTTCTGCCACCAACTCGAACCCAATATTTGCCATTCACCCAATTCTGTCCAATATGTAGGAGTACGACATTTTCGTCCATATAGTGCCTCATATGGTGCCATCTAGATACTAGCTTAATAACTATTTTTATAAGCGAACTCGCCAATGGTAGATACTCCTCCCAACTACCACTGAAATCCAGAACACAGCCCCTTAGCATGTCTTCTAAAATTTGAATCACCCTCTCAGATTGTCCATCAGATTGTGGGTGAAAAACTGTGCTGAAACCCAACCTTGTACCCAAAGCCTGATGCAAAGCTCTCCAGAACATTGACGTGAACCTAGCATCCCTATCCGAGATAATTGACACTGGCACTCCATGCAACCTTACTATCTCGGCCACTTACAACTTGGCTAACTTTTGGAGTGAATAATCAACCCTCACCGATATGAAATGAGCCGATTTAGTCAAATGATCCACAATCACCCAGACTGAGTCTTTCTTGCTAGGTGTAAGGGGTAGCCCACTAACAAAGTCTATAGTGATTCTTTCCCACTTTCACTGAGGAATCTTCACCGGATGAAGCAAACCTGACGGCAACTGATGTTTAGCTTTGACCTGTTGACACGTTAGACACTTACCTACAAACTCAGTCACTTCGCTTTAGCCTGGCCACCAAAACTGCTCATCGCAAATCCCGGTACATCTTGCTACCCCTAGGATGCATAGCGTATGGGCTGCTATATGCATCCTGAAGAATCCTTTGCCTCAACTCGACGTCCTTCGGCATACAAGCTCTTCCTTGAAAACACAACACTCCATTGTTGGTCAAGCTGTAACCTTCCAACCCACTACTCTATACTTGCAACCTCCGAGCATTCAAACCCTCATCCACTAACTGTTTCTCTTTAATCTGCTCTACCCAAGTCGGCTTAACTCACAATTCTGCCAAAAGACTCCTGTCATCATACAGGCTAAGATGAGTAAACATCGCTCGTAAGTCCGCTACCACCTTACGACTCAACGGATCAGCCACTACGTTAGCCTTACCCGGATGGTACTCAATCGAGCAGTCGTAGTCCTTCAACAACTCGATCCACCTTCGCTGCCTCAAATTTAAATCCTTCTGAGTCAAGAGGTACTTTAGACTCTTGTGATTCGTGTAAACTATCGACTTTTCCCCATACAAATAGTGCATCCATATCTTCAAGGCAAAAACCACTGCAGCCAACTCCAAGTCATGCGTCGGGTAGTTACCCTCATGCGGTCTTAGCTGTCGAGACGCATATGCCACTACTTTCCCTTCCTACATCAGCACACATCCCAAGCCAGTATGTGATGCATCACAGTAGATCATGAACACCTTTCCTACCTCAGGCTGAACCAGAACCGGAGCTTCCGTCAGAATCTTCCTCAACTTGTCAAAACTTTCCTGTTGTTTCTCCGACCACACAAATAGAACTCCCTTTCTCAACAACTTGGTTAACGATGCTACTATCAGAGAAAACCTTTCCACAAATCTCCGATAATACCCTGTCAGACCTAGAAAACTTTGAATTTCTGCAACTAACCTAGGCGGTTTCGGTCTAAAAGCGCCTCAATCTTGTGAGGTCCACTCTAATCCCTTGGTGACACTACGTGACCTAAGAAAGTCACCTCCTAAGCCGAACTCGTATTTCTTGAACTTGGCAAATAACTACTTTTCCTTAGAATTTGAAAACTACATAAGTGCGCATCGTGATCCTCCTCGGTCTTTGAGTACACCAATATGTCGTCTATAAATACCACGACAAATTGGTCCAAGTACTGCTGGAACACTCAATTCATCAAGTCCATGAATGCCGTCGGTGCATTAGTCAACCCAAACAGCATTACCAAAAACTTGTAGTGTCCATAACGAGTGCAAAACGCCGTCTTGTGGACATCAGGAAAATTGATGCCCCTTTTAGCTGATCAAACAAGTCGTCAATCCTGGGCAATGGATACTTGTTTTTGATCGTCAACTTGTTTAGCTGGCGATATTCTATACACATCCATATTGTACCATCTTTCTTCTTAACAAAGAGCACTAGCGCTCCCCAAGGAGATATACTCAGCTGGATGAAACCTCGGTCCAACAATTCCTGAATTTGAGCCTTCAGCTCCACCAATTCCTTTGGTGCCATTCTATACGGGGCAATAGACACTATGCAGTTAAGGTAGCAGTGTCTATTCGAATTCAACTTTGTGATCCGGAGGCAGACCCGAAAGTTCCTCTGGAAAACATCAACAAATTTCCCTACAGTTCAGACACTCTCAATAGCTGCATCCTTGGCTCCCAAAGCACAAACATGCACCATGAATGCCTCACAACCCTTCCTTACCATTTTTTCCGCCTTCAGTGCAGAGACCTCATTGGATAAGTAATCTCTCCTATTACCTATCATCACCACCTCCTCACCTTCCATTGTCCTCAACACTAGGCGCTTAGCCGCGCAATTCAAACTGGCCTGGTACTTCACCAGCCAATCCATCCTGAGAATCAGATCGAACTCCCCAAACGGTAGTTCCATCAAATTGGCCAAAAACATGACCCTTTGAAGTTCTAGGGGTACATCCCTATATAGTTTACTTACTTCTACAGAGTGACCTAGATGGCTTATCACTGTCATCTTCCTAGAAGTAATCTTAGAGTTTAAGTTCATAATTTCCACTATGCTACTGGATACGTATGAAAGCGTCGAACTCACTTCTATCAAAGCATTATAAGGTAGTCCAAAGATTAAGAATGTTCCGGTTATGACGTCCGGTACGCCGCCCTCCTCTCGATGCCTCGCTGCGTAGACTAATCCAGGCTGTCTCGCCTCTGTACCTCCTGCACCTCTGCTCGGTGCTCCACGGCCTCTACTAGAGCCATTACCTCCCATGGCCACACCACGGACCCTCTGTGGCTGCTAACCATCCCTCCTGTTTTGAGTACGATTTTGAACCCCAGACTGTAACCTAGCTGACCTCCGTGGACAATCCCTTACTCGGTGCTCCATCGATCCACACTCAAAACATTCTCTATTTCAGTCCAACATTCTCCCATGTGAGACTTCCCACACTGAGCACACCGTGGCGGCAACAGAGTATTAGCAGCAGTAGGTCTAACAGCTTGATTTAGCCCACTATATCTACTCCGTTTCTGTTGATTTCCCGTAGACCCAGATAATCCAAAATTTCTTTTATTCCATCCTCTGTCCTGATTCCGTCTTACCGACTGTTTCACTTCCTCCGCAACTTTGGCTTTTTCCACTAAGATCGCAAACTCTCTCCCCTGCTGTGGAGCAATTAGTAATCTCAGATCATCCCTCAATCTATCCTCGAACCTGACACATCGCTCATGCTCCGTAGCCATAATGCCTCGTGCATACTGGCTCAACCTTAAGAATCCTGCCTTGTTCTCCGATACGGACTTATTCCCCTGAACCAGCCTCAAAAATGCCTTCCTCTACGCATCAATATAATTGGTCCCAACATACTTCTTTTTATAAACTGCCTTGAAATAATCCCAAGTGAGATCATCCGCTACAGCACCATCCCGAATCGTGAGCCACCACTGGTATGACTCATCTCGGAGAAGCGACACTACCCCTTTCAGTTTATCCTCCACCGTCGATCTAAATCATCCATGATTCGTTCGTCGCCTCCAACCAATACTCTGCCGTATTAGGCGCCATACTAGATACTCCTTGGAATACCTCAGCTCCATTGGTTCGGAGTCGCTCAGATACAGATTTTGAGCTCCGTACCTCCACCTACTCTAGCCACTCTCTCAAGCACTCACAGCATCGCCTGCGACACTGCATCGTCCCCCGTTTGATCCTGGTACTCAACCCCAACAGCTGGTGGTGGTGATATCTCGTTCTCTGACCCTTGACCAGACCTAACGGGTTCTGATACGGTCATTCTGCCTCTACCACTCCCTCGAACATTACGACCACGTCCCCTAGAACTCATGACTATGCTCACGATTTAATCTACTTTAAGAAGTTTTATGAATTAGCTTCTATTCCACTGATTACCCATGAATAAGTTTTATGTAATGAAGTTTAGTAGTGGTTCTTTCGATCCTTACAAAGTTTTTGTTTCAAGTCTTCTACCCTTATTCAATGAATCACATTCACTCATCAATAACATCCTCCACCCACACTCCACTTGTAGGGGTATTCTCGTCATTTCACTACCCGGAGGTATTTTCGTAATTTAACCTATCGGGGTATTTCAGTAATAAATCAGGGTTAATTTGGAAATCTTTACAAATCATATGTATTTCAGAATTTCTAGAAATCGGGGGTATTTTGGTAATTTCATAAACCAGGGATATTTTCATAATTTTCCAAAATATGGTTCTAGGTGATTTTACAAAATAAGGGTATTTTAGAAATTTCCATTTCGGGGGTACTTAGGCAATTTTTCATACTAAGGGTATTTCGATAATTTTTACAAATCAGGGGTAATTTGGTCAATTTACAAATTGGGGGTATTTTGGTCATTTTCCAAATCAAGGGTACTTTGGTAATTTTGAAACCATGGTTTAATTTTAGGGTTGTACAAAACAAGGTGGCTGATCCCTTTCGGGTTTTAGTTCTTGAATTTAGCCTGTGAATAAGTTGTCTCAGTTAGGGTGAACCTTCACTACGCACCAGGTAGTCACTAGGACTGCTTAAATACCAGGCTCCCCCTGAATCCATTCCTAGACATGTGCACAACGGTTGCCATACCCTTAATCTTAGCGACGTACTCACAGGTTTGTTTAGTTGATATTTAAATATTATGTAATTTTGCGTTGGAGTAGCCTATTCCTAAGGTTCAATAACTCCTAACCTACTAATCTCGATCCCAAAATACCCATTTCTTCCACATTCAAATCACACAAGGGTTAGGGATACTTACAGGCGGATTAGTCTTGGGAGACTCGGTGCCATCTTTGTTCAAACCATGTACATTTCCACAAAACTTTTCAAGACCCCACTTTTAAACATTTTGGGCCTTGCCCCCTGGTGAGCTTTTGAACACGGCTCGATACCATGAAACACCCAAACCCGGCCACGAGAATGGTGGATCGGTATGTTCCTTGAAGTAACTTCGGTTCAAATTCATTGAATGTTTTGAAAACTATGAGTTTTGGAAGATAGTTTGTTGTGGGTTGGGCTTGAGTTGAAAACAAATTTATTTTTATAACAAAAACCCATTTATTTCAAGTGACAAAATATTTAAACTTATTTCATATTAAGTGGGCTTACTCTTTATAAAGCCCTAAATTCATAACATAGTAATTATAGCGAAATAAAAATTAAATCACGGTGGCCTTATTATATAAAAGCGAAACCCAAAATAATAAATTATACGAGTACTTAAAGTAAAATAAATATTCAAATTAAATTGAACTTCAAGTCGAACATGGCCACCACAAGTTACTGTAGTCTGGTTCATTCTTGCTCATCACGAAACATATTCCCACAGCAGGGGTGAGTCGATAGACTCAATGTGTAACCAACACTAAGCGTAATAGAAATAGGCACATCATACATATCATATATAAAAATTTCAAGGTAATGATGCAAACCAGAACCCAAACCTATATGCCATCCGCTACACTCCACCGTACCAACTTTGTGCACCGTGGGGACTACTAAGTCAACCCTCCATCCGCTACACTCCATCGAAGGCGATCATTGCGATCGACATGCTCATCATGCATCGATAATATTGTGGCATAGCCACCACTTTAATGTAACAAGTTACCACTTGATGTGTGAAGTCACCACTTTCACTTAGTGAGACCGAAGTCATCACATTCACTTAGTGAGACCGAAGTCATCACTTTCACTTAGTGAGACCGAAGTCATCACATTCACTTAGTGAGACCGAAGTCATCACATTCACTTCCCCTTCTTCAATTGACCCGAATGCCCCAAATTATAAATATCATGCATATCATATTTTATTTCACTTTCACATCACTTTTCACATGTTAAATATAACATCTTTTAAAATCCTAGTAGGAGTAGGAAAGCGTGCACCTGAGTACTTTGTACCACAATATGGTACTTTGCCACTTTCTTTCACTTTCACATTAACATATACAACATATTTAAACCATAAATCTATTAAGATTAGTGTGGAGTAAACACCTAGTTTGTTTAGCGATTCCTTGAGATTTCGAAAAGCAAGATCTAATGTTTAGATCCTTAGTTCCTACATTTGATTCATCATTTATTACTTAGCATAAATTCTATTTGGCTATGATATCCAAATCCTACTAGGATTTGTAAAAGGCTTACCTTTGATGCCGATTTGATGTTTATTCAAATCCAAAACTTGGTTTTCCTTCACTTGATATTAACCAACCTTAAATTTCAACATAAATTAGTTTTCGACTTTTTAATAATTACGAGATCTTATCTATGTAATCTCACAAGCCTTGGCGAATACTTTTAGGGCTTACCTTATGGGTTTAAATCGAAAACTTCACCTTCCTTTTTCCTTGTAATCACCAAAACCTAGATCTCGAATAGGTTAGTTTTTCATCAATTTGATCTAATTGACTAAGATTTGGCCTTGGTAGAATGTATAAACTTACTTACCTTGAAGTTCTCAAATCCAGAAGTTGATCTTTATTTTTAATTCTGTAGAAATCACTTGTTAGATTTGAATTACTATTCAATTATGGAAGGAACCTTTGCCCAATGTACATTGATGTACTTACCTCGTTTTGAATCTGGATGATCCCTTATAATATTCGGCTATGGCACTATTTTGGATCTCAAAGTTTTTGCTTTTGTGGAGGGATAGTAGAAGAAAAGAAAAGAAAGGAAAAGAGATGGAGAGAGTTTTGACAGGGAGGATTCACTAAAGAAAAGAGAAAAGATTGTTGTTAATTTGACTAGGAGATTTGACAAGAGGTTGAAGAGAGAGAATGGCTCTTTACTTTTCTCTCTTTGGCGAAACTATTAGCCTTAGAGTCCTAAATCCGCCAACTCTTCATTTGTGATAAGTTTTAATTTTATCAACTATGAAATTCCATCAAATCTCTAATTTGCCAAAATTCTATTGAATAAAAACTCATCTTCTTAGATTCCTTGTGCCGTCCAACTCCCCACTCATGGAAGCAAAATAAAACTTCTTTCATTTGCTTCCTAGATGACTCAAACTTAGGCCCAAAACCTCTTGTATTTGGGCCATTTCCTAAAACCTTAGGTGGCATCTTCAGGCCACATTTCCAAGTCCGTTATTGGGTCAAATTTCATGTACTTTATATTTTAGGGTCATTTGGCCCTAAGTTCCCCTTTGGGCTCCAAAATTTGACATTTCGGGGTCATTTTTAAGTTTCCAAAAATTTTCGCGCGGCTCTGTATTTTCCAAGTTTCCAAAATGTTTAGTTTCCTATTTTGGCTTGGTTTCCAAAATGTTTAGTTTCCTATTTTGGTTTGGTTTCCAAAATGTTTAGTTTCCTATTTTGGCTTGGTTTCCAAAATGTTCACTTTCCTAATTTACTTAGGTTTCCAAAAATGTTCACTTTCCTATTTTCGACGTAACATTTCCATATATCCTTTATTTTCCAAAATCATTCCAAATTTATTCCAAAACACATAAAACATGTCTTATTGTACAATTAGGCCATAATGCATAGGCCCTTTTCAAGATGTTACAGTTCTACCCCCTTAAAATAATTTCGTCCTCGAAATTTTTTAACTAAACAATTGAGGGTATTGCTGTCTCATTGCCTCTTTTGGCTCCCACGAAGCTTCCTCCGATCCATGATTGCATACAATACTTTGACTAGAGGCCGGCTTCCTCCGTAGTACTTTCACGTCACGTTCTAGAATCTAAATCGGCTCTTCCTCGTAGGTTAAGTCTGGCCTTAGCTCCACTTCTTCTACTGGTACTATGTGAGAAGGATCCGATCGGTAGTGACGTAGAATGGACACATGGAACACGTCATGCATTTGCTACAACTCTGATGGCAACTCTAGCTGGTATGCCACTGGTCCCACTCGCTTTAGTACCCGATAGGGCCCAATAAATCTTGGGCTTAATTTCCCTTTCCGACCAAACCTCATCACTTTCTTCCATGGTGAGACTTTTAGAAACACTTGGTCTCCTACTTCAAACTCTATTTCCTTTCGTTTGAGGTCGGCATAAGACTTCTGTCTATCCGAGGCTTCTTTTAACCGTGTTCGAATTATTTCAACCTTCTCTTCTATCTCTGCCACTATCTCTGGTCCCAAAACTCGACGCTCTCCTAACTCAGTCCAACAAGTAGGTGTTCTACACTTCCTTCCATACAATGCTTCGTATGGTGCCATCCGAATGCTAGCTTGATAGCTGTTGTTGTAGACGAATTCAGCTAAAGGCAAGTAATCTTCCCAACTTCCTCGAAAATCCATTACACAGCCTCTCAACATATCCTCCAACACTTGTATAACCCGTTCAGACTGTCCGTCTGATTGTGGATGAAAAGCCATAGTGAAGTCTAGCTTAATGCCTAAAGCTTGATGAAGTGCCTTTCAAAATCGAGACGTAAACCTTGGGTCTCCATCAGAGATGATCGACATTGGTACTCCATGTAACCTCACAATTTCTGCCACATATAGCTTGGCTAGCTTTTGAAGGGATAGTCCATTCTTCTTTGGGATGAAATGTGCGGACTTAGTCAAACGGTCTACTATAACCCATAAGAGTCCTTCTTAGTAGGCGTGAGGGAAGCCCACTAACGAAGTCCATGGTAATTCTTTCCCACTTCCATCTGCGGAATCTGGATTGGTGAAGCAATCCCGATGGAACTTGGTGTTCAACCTTAACTTGCGACACGTCAGACATCTTCCACAAATTCTGTAACTTCTCGTTTAAGATCTGGCCACCAAAATTGTTCTCTTAAATCTCTGTACAGCTTAATGCCTCCGGGATGCATAGCATAAGGGCTACTATGCGCTTCTCGAAGGATCTTTTGTCTTAACTCCTTGTCTCTTGGCATACAGACTTTCCCTTTGTAGCACAATACTCCTTCATCATTAATCTCATAGTCCTCCAACTCTCCGTTCTGTGCTTTTTGTAGCTTAACCTTTAAATCTTCATCAACCAACTGTCCCTCTTTCACTTCCTTCAACCATGTTGGCTTGACTTGTAACTCGGCCAACAAACTTCCATCCTCATATAAGCTTAAATGGGCGAACATTACTCTTAGGTCCGTCACAACCTTCCTACTTAAGGCATCAGCTACTACATTCGCCTTGCCCGGATGATATTCTATCGAACAGTCATAGTCTTTTAGTAATTCCACCCACCTTCGTTGCCTCAAGTTTAACTCCTTTTGAGTCAACAGGTACTTGAGACTCTTGTGGTCTATGTAGATCACCGACCTTTCTCCATCTGAGATAATGCCTCCACACCTTGAGGCGAAAACCACTGCTTGCCAATTCAAGTCATGGGTTGGGTAGTTCACCTCATGCGGCCTTAACTGTCGGGACGCATAAGCAACTACCTTTCCATCTTGCATAAGAACACATCCTAACCCCATATGTGAAGCGTCACAGTATACCACAAAATCCTTTCCTGCCTCAGGCTGAATCAACACCAGAGCTTCCATCAATACCTTTTTAAGTTTTTCAAAACTCTCCTGTTGCTTATCTGTCCACACAAAGGGTACTTCCTTCCTCAACAATTTTGTTAATGGCGCAGCTATCGACGAGAATCCTTTCACGAACCTTCGGTAATAGCCTGCCAATCCTAAGAAACTACGAATCACTGCCACTGACTTAGGTGGTTTCCAATCCAACACCGCTTCGATTTTCTTAGGATCCACCCTTATTCCCTCGGCAGACACCACGTGTCCTAAGAAAGCAACTTCTCTAAGCCAAAATTCACACTTGCTGAATTTGACATAAAGTTTCTTCTCCCTTAATACTTGTAACACAATCCGGAGATGCTCATCATGCTCCTCTTCAGACTTAGAGTATACCAAGATATCATCGATGAATACCACAATGA
Source organism: Gossypium rotundifolium (assembly GCA_025506655.1). Lineage (NCBI taxonomy): Eukaryota > Viridiplantae > Streptophyta > Magnoliopsida > Malvales > Malvaceae > Gossypium > Gossypium rotundifolium. The sequence goes on from CP106722.1 coordinate 134,089,179, forward strand.
ATCTGTCTAAGTAAGGTTGGAACACTCGGTTCATCATATCCATGAATGCTGCTGGGGCGTTTGTCAACCCAAACGACATGACCACAAATTCAAAATGGCCGTATCTAGTTCTGAAAGCTATCTTATGGATATCCACCTCCTTTACCTTTAACTGGTGATATCTTGACCTTAGGTCGATCTTTGAGAATACTGCCGCTCCCTTCAGTTGATCGAACAAGTCATCAATCCTTGGCAAAGGATACTTGTTCTTGATGGTCAGCTTATTCAATTGATGATAGTCTATGCATATACGCATAGTTCCGTCTTTCTTCTTCACAAGCAGACCGGTGCTCCCCATGGAACACACTTGGGCGAATAAATACGATCCAATAATTCTGGATTTGAGCTTTAAGCTCCACTAACTCCTTTAGGCGCCATTGGTATGGAGCAATTGACCACAGTACTGTTCACGGTAGCAGTCTATTCCAAATTCAACTTCTCTATCCGGGGTATTCTGGTAATTCCTCGAAACACATCCTTGAAGTCCTTACCGTTCGACTCCTTGACTCCTTTCCGATTTCCATCCAACGCACTTACAAAGGCTAAGAACGCCTCGTACCCTTCGTACCATCCTTTCAAACCTTAAGCACCAAACTACATTAGTCAAATAGTTCATTCTCTCTCCTATCATAATGACCACCTTATCCTCAAGGGTCCTTAATTCCATTTGTTTAGTCGCACAATCCAACACGGCTCGATGTTCTACTAACCAATCCATACCAAGTATGAGGTCAAATTCCCCGAAGGGTAATTCCATTAGGTCAGCCCGAAAGCTCACTCCCTGAATTTCTAGGGGTATATTCTGAAAGATCTTATATACTACTATAGTTTGGCCTAGTGGGCTTACTACTGTCATCTCCTTCTCAGAAAGTTTCGAGTCTAGGCCTAGTGTCTCAACTACACTACAGGCAACATAAGAACGGGTCAAGCCCACATCAATTAAAGCATAATAGGGTTTACCATGAATGAGGAATGTACCGGTTATGACGTCCGGCACGTCTTCATCCTCTCTATGGCGAATCGCATAAACCAAACCCAGCTATTTTGCCTCGATATCGGTGGCACCTCTACCATGTCCTCTGCCGGCACTATTACCTCGATATTGAACCTCGACCTCGTTGAAATTCTTGTCCTCCCTACTAGGCACGATTAACATTACGAGTTCTTGGTTGTCTATCATCGATATCTTTGGGCGGTCCTTGAGCATATGGTCCTTAGACCCACATTTAAGACATGCTCCTATCTTTTCCAACACTCACGAGTGCTTCTTTCCACAATACTCACAAGGACGATCGCCCTCGGTATCAAGTTGACCCTTGACCCCTTAGTTACGGGCCTTTTACGCACATTTCCGGCGATCCATAACCTCTCTTGGGTCTATTCTGCCGAGTTTTGCCTAGTCGAGTCCTTGATTCCTTGACTACCTTAGCCTTTTCAATCAACGTGGAGAACTCCGCTCACGATGTGGAGCTATCAATAACCTTAGGTCATCCCTTAATCCGTCCTCAAAACGGACACAGCGTTCATGTTCAGTTGCGACTACTCCTCGAGCATATCGGCTTAACCTCAGAAATTCAGCCTCATATGCCGCTACTGATTTGTTCCCCTGAACTAGTCCTAGAAAAGCTTTCCGCTGCTCAACAATATACCGAGTGCCGACATACTTCTTCTGATATGCCTCCTTAGCATACTCCCACGTCAGATCCTCTACCGTGGTACCATCACGAACAGTTAGCCACCATTGGTATGCTTCATCACGTAACAGGGCTACTATCCCTTTCAACTTCTCCTCAGGGGCCAGGTCGAGTTCATCCATAATACACTCAGTTGCTTCCAACCAATACTCGGCGGTACTGGGTGCCACACCGAACACTCCACGAAACACCTTGGCCCCATTGGCTCGGAGTTGCTCGGTCTGAGTTTTGAGCTATCAATTTCCATCCGCTAGCCACTATTTCCAATACTGCAACATAGCTGCGACCGACCTCATCCCCGTCCCGAGCTTGCTTTGCTCGACATTAACGGTGGGGTGGTGGTGGCGATGGTAACTCATTGTCGAACCTTGACACGATCTAACGGGTTCGACACGGTTATTCTTCCTCTCTGCGTCCTTGATGACCGCGTCCTCTAGAACTCATTTTCTAGCGTCGGGATCGATTAAGAAATTTTATGGATTAGTCTTTGTTCCACTTATTTATCAGTGAAGGAGTTTTATGGAAAGGGATTTAAGAGTGGTTCTTTCGTATTCATACAAACACACAATCTTTTCCATTCATTCATTCATCCATCAAACAAGTATGAACTTTCGTTCATTCAGAGAAATGTTGTAGTTTTCGTTGTTTATTATTTTCCACTACCCAGGGGTATTTTCGTTACAGGGTCATTTTCGTAATTTTTTAGAAGAAAACGTTTCTTGGTGTTTTTGTCAACAATTATCTTGAAAATTTCATAGTCTTGGAGTAATTTGGAAAAATTTTGAAATCCGGGGGTATTTCGATGATTTTCGACCTCAGGGGTATTTTGGTAAATTTTTTTCACAAATCAGGGTAACTTTTGTAAATTTAATACACTAGGGGTATTTTAGAAGTTGTAAAACTTTGAGGGTTCTTTTGAAAAATTGTTCCTTCCAAAATGGGGATGTTGTAAAAATTTTAGGAAGTTAGGGTCATTTGGTAATTTTGGAAAGTTAGGGCGGTTTGTAATTTTCCAAAATCAAGATATTTTTGATAGTTTGCAAATTAGGGTTTTGGAAAATAATAAAATTTTGGCAAAACTGTTGAGTGGTTGGACATTTTATAAACTGAGGGTATTTTCGTAACTTTACCACTAGGGGTACTTTTGTAATTTTTATAGATCAAAAATTTTTCGAAAATAATTGTGTACAGGAATAGTTTTTGTGAATTAAGGATAAGAGAAAGAAAGTGATTTAAGAATTTTAATATTAAGTGTTTAAAAAAAATGGCTAGTTCCCTTTCGGGTTTTAGTTATTGGGTTTAGCCTATGACTGAGCCTTCTTGGTCAGGGTGAACCAAAGCTACACACCAGGCAGGATTCGAGTGGAGAGGAGGTGAGTCATGCAGACTGCTTAAGTACCAAGCTCCCACTGAAACCATTCCTAGACATGCGTACAGGGGTTGCCACACCCACTAAGTCCTCTGGGTTAGGGTGAACCGAAGCTACGCACCAGGTAGGATTCCTGTGAAGAGGAGGTGAGTCACTAGGACTGCTTAAATACCAAGCTCTTCAGGATCCACTCCTAGACATGCGTACCATGGTTGCCACAGCTAGGTTAATTGACTTAGCCATAGGTTGGTTTAGTGCCTTAAGTCTTATGTGTTTGTGTTTGAGTACTCTAATCCTAGGGTTCAAGTTCCTATCATGCTATTCTACGTTCCATGCCTTTTCTACCCTTATACAGTTCATAAATCACAGAATCACTCATAGAGTTAGGGGTACTTACCTGGTGGACTGCGGGTCGGAGACTTAGGGGCCATGTCTTTATACCTGTCCATTTGTAAAAATACTTTCATAAAACTCATTTGGCCTTGTTTTAAAAACGTTTTGGGCCTTAGGCCACAGGCCGAGAGTTTGAACTGGGCTCTGATACCAAACTGAAACACCCCAAACCCGGCCCACGAGAATGGACTAGATCTGGTATGTTCCTCGAAGTAACCCGGTTCAAATTCATTCGAATGTTTTGAAAACTATGAGTTTTGGAAGATAGTTTGTTGTGGGTTGGGCTTGAGTTGAAAACAAATTTATTTTTATAACAAAAACCCATTTGTTTCAAGTGACAAAATATTTAAACTTATTTCATATTAAGTGGGCTTACTCTTTATAAAGCCCTAAATTCATAACATAGTAATTATAGCAGAAATAAAAATTAAATCACGGTGGCCTTATTACATAAAACAAAATCCAAAATAATAAATTGTACAGTACTTAAAGTAAAATAAATATTCAAATTAAATTGAACTTCAAGTCGAACATGGCCACCACAAGTTCTGCCGTCCCGGTCCATTACTGCTCATCACCTGAAACATATTCCCACAACGGGGTGAGTCGATAGACTCAATGTGTAACCAACACTAAACGTAATAGAAATAGGCACATCATACATATCATATATAAAAATTTCAAGGTAATGATGCAAACCCAGAACCCAAACCTATATGCCATCCGCTACACTCCACCGTACCAACTTTGTACAAGTGGGGACTACTAAGTCAACCCTCCATCGCTACACTCCATCGAAGGCGGTCATTGCGGTCGGCGTGCTCATCGCCCATCGATAATATTGTGGCATAGCCACCACTTTAATGTAAAGTTACCACTTGATGTGACCAAGTCACCACTTTCACTTAGTGAGACCAAAGTCATCACATTCACTTAGTGAGACCAAGTCATCACTTTCACTTAGTGAGACCAAGTCATCACATTCACTTAGTGAGACCAAGTCATCACATTCACTTCCCTTCTTCAATTGACGAATACCCCAAATTATAAATATCATGCATATTATATTTTATTTCACTTTCACATCACTTTTCACATGTTAAATATAACATCTTTTGAAATCCTAGTAGGAATAGAAAACGTGCACAGTACTTTGTACCACAATATGGTACTTTGGCCACTTTCTTTCACTTTCACATTAACATATATAACATATTTAAACCATAAATCTATTAAGATTAGTGTGGAGTACACACCTGGTTTGTTTAGCGATTCCTTGAGATTCTGAAAAGCAAGATCTAATGTTTAGATCCTTAGTTCCTACATTTGATTCATCATTTATTACTTAGCATAAATTATATTTGGCTATGATATCCAAATCCTACTAGGATTTGTAAAAAGGCTTACCTTTGATGCCGATTTGATGTTTATTCAAATCCCGAAAACTTGGTTTTCCTTCACTTGATATTTACCAACCTTAAATTTCAACATAAATTAGTTTTCGACTTTTTAATAATTACAGATCTTATCTATGTAATCTCACAAGCCTTGGCCGAATACTTTTAGGGGCTTACCTTATGGGTTTAAATCCTGAAAACTTCACCTTCCCTTTTTCCTTGTAATCAGCCAAAACCTAGATCTCTGAATAGGTTAGTTTTTCATCAATTTGATCTAATTGACTAAGATTTGGCCTTGGCCGAATGTATAAACTTACTTACCTTGAAGTTCTCAAATCCCGAAGTTGATCTTTATTTTTAATTCCTGCCGAAATCACTTGTTAGATTTGAACTACTATTCAATTATGGAAGGAACCTTTTCGAATGTACATTGATGTACTTACCTCGTTTCGAATCCCGGATGATCCCTTATAATATTTGGCTATGGCACTATTTTGGATCTCAAAGTTTTGGCTTTTGTGGAGGGATAGTAGAAGAAAAGAAAAAGAAAGGAAAAGAGATGGAGAGAGTTTTGACAAGGAGGATTGATTAAAGAAAAGAGAAAAGATTGTTGTTAATTTGACTAGGAGATTTCGCAAGAGGTTGAAGAGAAGAGAATGGCTCTTTACTTTTCTCTCTTTGGCCGAAACTATTAGCCTTAGAGTCCCTAAATCCGCCAACTCTTCATTTGTGATAAGTTTTAATTTTATCAACTATGAAATTCCATCAAATCTCTAATTTGCCAAAATTCTATTGAATAAAACTCATCTTCTTAGATTCCTTGTGCCGTCCAACTCCCCACTCATGGAAGCAAAATAAAACTTCTTTTATTTGCTTCCTAGATGACTCAAACTTAGGCCCAAAAACCTCATGCATTTAGGCCATTTCCTAAGGCCTTAGGTGGCATCTTCAGGCCACATTTCCAAGTCTGTTATTGGGTCAAATTTCATGTACTTTATATTTTAGGGTCATTTGGCCCTAAGTTCCCCTTTGGGCTCCAAAATTCGACATTAGGGGTCATTTTAAGTTTCCAATAATTTTCATGACTCAGTATTTTCCAAGTTTCCAAAATGTTTAGTTTCCTATTTTGGCTTAGTTTCCAAAATGTTTAGTTTCCTATTTTGGTTTGGTTTCAAAAATCTTTAGTTTCCTATTTTGGTTTGGTTTCCAAATATTTTGGCTTGGTTTCCAAAATACCAACATTGTAACACCATAAACCCGGTCAATACACCATAAAACATGAATCGGCATGTTACGAGGTGAAAATGATTGAATAAACCGCATTCGGTAAAATTTTATTGAAAACTCTTTTATCGTTATTTTAGAGAAGCTCTACATGTGGTGATGTTAAAACGTTTTTGTGTTGCTTAAAAAAAAATCAAGAGAACTCATGCTTTAAAATTAGTTTGTTGTTACTAGGGGTTTGAAAATTGAGTTTGAAATCCTCTTTATTAACTTTGTCATTACCTTGTGAACAATGTCACCCTATGGTAACGTTGAAAAAAAACCCGATATAGAGTATAATTTTGTAAACATCAATTTGATTCCGGTTAATAAAGCAATCCAAGTTATAAAACATATGCATAAAATAATTAAAAAATAATCTAGAAATAAAAACCCAAATTAATACTTAGCGGCCTTATTACAAAACCAAAACCAAATTGAAGGAAATAAATAAAACCAAAAAAGTAATTTAAAATCAAAACCCGAAACTAGCATGCATGGTCGCCTCGAGTCCTCCCCGGCTCCATATCCGCAATCTACGCCTCATCTGTAAAATATAAGGGAAAGGGTGAGTCACCGAGACTCAGTGTATAAATTCCCAACCCGATAGCACAAGCACTTACACAAATCATCAGTATAACATGCAAATCATGCAACCCATAACCTAACCATCCGATCTCCTTTATCTACCCCGTGTGGTCAAAACCACTGGTGGTCAAAACCATTGGTGACCATAGTCACAAATCATATAAGTGTGGTCAAAACCACTGGAGACCGTAGTCATAAATAATATGGTGGGGCCAACCCACCGTGTGGTCAAAACCACTGATGACAATCCCGTAATCAACATGTGGGGCTGACCCACTGTGGTACCGAACTATTGGGACGAGTCACAAATTCATATGTGGTCAAAACCACTTGTGGTCAAAACCACTGGGACTTAGTCACAAATTATAATATCAAAGATGGGGCCAACCCGTCGTGTGGTCAAAACCACTGGTGACAGCCCAAATAATTCTTCCCCCTCCTCTCAACAATCCCACCATCATGTTCATAACAATCGTGACATAATAACACATGATGATGCAAATAACACATGGCATAACATTGAACAATGACATGATAGCATATAATGAGATCCATAATCAGGGGACTTACCCGGAGCCCATGCTCATGCTCACAAGGCATGACTATCAATTTTAATGTCTACAACAGTTAACACAATAACATATCATACTAACGAAGTGTGCAAGCGTTACACACCTGACTATTTACGAATCTAGTGAAATTTTGAAACTACGATCTATTCTCAAACCAATAGAACCCGAAAATCTTGAAATGTTTACTTTCTTCCTTCCTGTATTCGGCCAAAACCTTGTTAGCAATCGAGATCCCATTCAGCTCATCAAGCAATCCCGAAGGATGAAATAATGCTCCATAAAACCCTTGCCAAGATCGATTACACCCGAGCCTTTAGGCTCAAATCATAAGCCAACAAATCCCGGAGATCCACCTCCTTCTTACAATCGGTTGGACATATCATTAGGAATCCAAAGCCATTCGGCTTTAGCATGAATCCTGAAAAACAAAAGAGATTATCATTCCCTTACCTTAGTCGACAAATCCTGAAGATCTAAAAGATCTAGATCTAAACCATGATCTAAACGAAACCCGAGAACCTACACGTTGGTGTCACCCATTCCTACAATTGGCCAAGTACCATTATCTTTGGATTAAAGCCTTTGGTATTAATCACAACAGGAGATGTTGAAATCACAAAACACTTACCCCTTACCTTACTGAGAGATTCGACCACCAATCACCAAAGTTCGGCACACCCTAATGACATTTGGGGATTTCGACTACCTCATTAATATAGAACAAGAAAGAGTTTAAGATCCCGGTCAATAACGAATTAGAGAAATAGAAAAAGAAAATGGCAAGTGAGATATGGCATTAACCAAATCAATCGAGAAAAGAAGAATAAGAAGTTATACTTACCAGGAGATTCGACTATGACCCAAAAAAAGTGATAGATTCGGCAAAGAGGAGAAAATGCATGAGGAGAGAAACTGAGGGACAGAGTATTCAGCTTTTGAAGAGAGTAAAGATGGAGGAAGAAAATGAAAATAGAAAAGCAATGATTCAGCAAAAATAAAGAAAGAACTTTCGGACAAGGAGGTTTGAAAGAAAGAAAAGGTAAAGTGAAAAGAGTTGCTTTCGGCTTTTTACTGAGACAACAAGAGTGGTTCAGCCAACACAATAAAGAAAAGAGAAAGCCTCCCCAAAGCTAGCCGATAGCTAATCCCCAAAGCACATTGGGCCACCAACCAAAGAACCCAAAATCGATTGCACTCGTCCTCCCCACAGTCCAACTTTTAACCAACACCTTCAAATGAGTTTGATAAGATTCAAGCTCCTAACTTTCCTCACCTTTATCTATTTGACTCCTTCTATCCTTATCCTCCAAAGTCCATTCTGAGCACTCCACTTCCTTAGCTTGGCGTCAAAATAATAAGCAGAAAATGAGATTTCTACTGCTCCAACCTGAGCACTCCTTCCCTGCATATGATGTCACCTTCCTCGTACCCTAGTGGTGCCTCTTTTGCCATTTTGCCACTAGATTCTTTGTGTCCCAACACATCAAGAATACCTTTTAACCCCTACCTCTCCTAGGTCCCTATTCCTAAGTGCCAAAACAAAAATTTTAGCCATGACTCAGGCCTAACCCGAGGTCATGCCTAGGCCCCCAAAACATGCTAAACTAGCACAGTAAGCATATTGTCACATACAAACACATGCAAAATGCAGAGACCCCATTTTAAGGATGTTACACATTCCTAATATCAAATTAGTGGCAGAATGATCCTAATTTTTTTCTACATTGATATCTTTCTTTCTTAAGTTGTTTTTGTAATTTTAAATCTTGACAAATTTTTAATCCTTCTTTTTGAGTGAAACTAATTAGTTCACCATATGTAAGCTTTTATTTGGTTTCTAACTTTTTCTCCTAACAAAGTAGGAAGTCCTGCTAGAAACTTTTCTTTCCAAAAGGTTGTTGGTTATCAGATCTTTGCATAACTTTAGTCATAAAGACATCTTTATACCATTTAAAATCAATTAATTTTTTGCATTTTAAATTTGATAATAATTCTGAATTTCTATCTTTAAGATGAGAAGGATCTCCTATAAAGTGTTTAGAGATTGAGAAAATTAAAGTTGCTACTGTATCTTGGATTTCTCTTCCTTGTTCATCTAAAGCAATTTTTCCTTGATCATCCTTTTTTATTGCTTTTAAGATTTCTTCCTGTTGGGTTTTAGTGAGTGCATGATCCCACCATCCTTTTAATTGACTAGTAAATCCAGCAACCAAAAGCTTGGCTATAGCATGATCACTGATTAATCCATTTTGGTTTTGGGTTTTATAAACATTTGAAACCATCGTCATTTGTTGTAATAAACTAAGAATATTGTATTCAGACATTCCATCTATATTCCATTCATAAATTGTATTAGCATTGTATTCATTTTGGAAAACAGGTTTTTCTTCTATATTAAGATCAAGTGCAGTGGTTTTTGGATAATATAATCTTTTTGGTTCTTTCTAGGCCATCTTGTTAATTTGTTGTTCATCTGACTGGTCAGAGTCAGATTGGGAGGATTGGTGTAATGTATTTACTGAATGTTGGGCTTGCATTGGGGTATCAGGTGCAATTAATTCAGACTTGTAACTTTCCAAAGCATCAAGTCTATTTTGGATTTCTGTCATGAAATCATTTTGGGGTTTTTGTAAAGGTTTTGGAATCTCATAAGGTGTAAATATTGGTTCTTTAGAACTTTTTTCTATTACCTCTTTTATTGGTTCTTTCTTAATAGGTTGACTTTGCACTAAATTCTCAATATAATCTAATTGTTTTCCTATTGTATGAAGACTGATATTTGTATAGTTGTTTTGTTCTACTATCATTTTAATATCTTTTGATGAGATTTGTTCTCCTGCATCAGGAGCTCTCATTCTTAAAGGATTTGCTTTTATTCCAGTATTTTTGTGAAGATATTGAACCTCCATTAAAGGGGGATGTCGAGATTCAACTTCACCTTTATTAGTTTGCCATCTAGTATTATGTTTTATTGTATTAATGATTCGAATAATATTCTTCAAACCATTCAAAGAATTTTATATGAATTTTATGGGTATTCATAAATTCATAATATTCTTAAAGAATGTTTTCTCTTTTATCATTATAATTTTTAAAGTAATCTTCTCTTTTTGCTTATTTTTGTTGAAATAGAAGTATTTTCTACACCATTCTTTATTTATCTCAAAAGTTTTTTCTAAAACAAATATTTCTGAATTTTCTCCTTGTCTTGGATTATTAGTCATCGATGAATATGTTGGTGACATATTATGTGAATTTTGGGGACTTTCTTCTTATCTAGCATAGATATGTTGAGCTATGTTTGAAGAATTATCTATTCCTTGTAAATTGGTTCTAAATGTTGTTGGGATAGAAGAGACAGAGGCTCTAGTTGTTCTAAAATATGTCGTTTGTGTTTCTAGATTTGACTCTTCTTCTAAATTTAACTTCCTAAAAGTTGTGCTACTACTTCCTATTTCAAAGGAATGTCTTGGAGGCATTCTTCTTGGCCTGTTGAATATTAATTCAACTGTGCCATCTTGGTGTTGAGAGATTTCACTTAATGAAGTGTTTCTTATTGGTGTTGGTGCCCCAGGGTCTGTAGCACCCTCAAGTTTCCACTTATCACAAAGGTTTATTTCATGTCACTGTATTGTTCTCGGGATTGTGGTATGAGATCTTGAAGTATCAATTTCTATTAAGAGGGTTTCTCCTTTTGGAATTTGGAGTAAAGCCTTGGTATTAACTACAGAATACATAGCTTTAAAATAATTAACTAAGATTATTTTTACCAAAATTATAAAATAATTATTTATTTTTTTTCAAAGAAATGTTTTAGGGAATTATGAAAACTGATATCCTTTATGGAAAGGGTATCATGTTTTTATGGAAATTGCTAAAATTCCTCTATGATAGATTCTGCTAAATATGGATTTTTAAATAAAAGGAAGGTCTTGCCCCCTTGTTGGAGTTACCCAAAATTAATCATTGACTGGCAGCAAATATTTTTTTCATTTTTTTCTCTAAAAAAGTTTTGAGAGTTTTCTTTAATCGTTGTTCTTTCGGGTGGATCACTTAGAGGTGAGACAATTATGGTAGCTATCATTTGCCATTTTTATAAAGGCTTCATACCCGTTTTAGAGTTGCTCAACTTAGATTGTTTCAGGTATATCTTTCAACCATTTTTAACCCTAAATTCATTCATTGTTAATGGATTCATGGGTTGTGATCGTCAAAATTATTATTTTTGCTACACCACAGGGCTTATCTACTTCCCAACAATTCAATCCTTTGGATATATTATAATTAGGTGTTTTGTTGTATTACTACTTTGTTGATAACATGCACTTTCTATTGTGATTAGCATTAATTTCAAACATGGAACATGTTTGACCTTCATCAAAGTTTTTGTGTCATTCCTAGGGAGAAAATGGATGAAGTAGTTCAAATCTCGTGCCTTGAAAATTGGACTATCTATTGTGGATACTTGTTCACTAGTTCTTGAATATTGATTGAAAATTTTATTGGATAATTAGTACATTTTTTTTTGTGGGATAAGTATTGCTCTCTTTTGCGTGTGAATTTACTTTAGATAGACTTGCTATTTTTACTTGCATACCTCGATCTTGAATTTCAATCATCTCGCATTTGATAACATTTTGTAACCAATTAATAGCATAGAGATAAACATTTCATAACATAGTAATAAATAATTTATGCTACATAAGTAAAAAAATATTATGAATAAAATAATATATAAAAATGGCTAAATGCTCAAATTAGGGCCCAACCTTTTAGGGGTTGCTCACATAAGGCTCAAACCTTTCAAAATGCTCATATAAGGGCCTAACCTTTATAAAAATGTTCAAATAATGACTTTTCACACATTTCAATCTAATTTGAGCAAAAACTAGTTGAATTCTAATGTATTTAGAATAAAATACGTGATAGTTGAATCAAATATACTTGAAAATAACAAAAAACAATATAAATATAATTTGATACTTGATAGAAATCATTTGAGAAGTGCTTATTTGACCACTTTCAAAATGTTTTGTCATTATTTGAACACTTTAAAAGACTTGACTTTCATTTGAATAGTTTTGTAAAAGTTAAGTGTCGCGTGTGAAATGATTTGTAATTTGTACAAGTATGCACGTCGAATCAAGTAATAAAGTGATGAGTGAGTATAGTTCCCACGAGGATCAGATTGAGGCAAAAAAGTGATCAAGTTATTATAATAAAATGCGATTAATGCTATGGTAAGTATGCAGTGGAAATTAAAAGGAATAATGATGTATGCAATATGTGGAATTAATGAAATCTTAGAAATGTTATGGAAAAAACGAGAGTAGAATTGTAATGGAAATTATGAGAATTACTATGGGAATATTATTTAAATGATCAAGTAAATAAATAATGATATAGTAAAGATATGATAGCAAAGAATAAATGATGATGTTGATTTAGAAGTTGGGATTACTAAGAATCTACCCTTACTATAAATAATGCCTTGGCAAAATCATACTCAGTTTACTACTCAAAAGAGTTCTAAAATGGTCTGTTTCTTTCAAGAGCAAAAACCTCAAGTTACCTTGTCCGTGTCTATAAGCATTAATGTGGTACCCAGCATTGTTTTCCTTCTGTATAAACATTGCTATATGTCTAGAGTCTACTGCAAGTATCGATCAAGTACTTGCTCATATCATTCAATTTTGATCCAACTAATCCAACCTTTTCATAATTAGATGTAGTTTATGGTCATGTTGAACAGTCATCTATGTCTAGGGATTGCCCGCACTCAATTAAAATAAAATAATTGAATGAAACAGTAAATTGATTTGGATATATGCTTCAGCCATTAAAGAAAATAAAAGTTTCATCATGTAATCCCAACCCCATGAGATTTAGCTCATGGGTTGGTGAATAAAATTAGAACTAAAAATCATCCAACATCATTCTTATCAAATCAATTCACAGAGGAACAAAGTAAGAAATATGAAAGAACTTTGAGAAGACAACTTTTGTAACACCCCTCACCCATATTCAACGCCAAAATAATGTTTTAGAGCATTACCAAACTTATAGCACAATTACACATACATTTTCTCATTCATTTCTAAATTTCATTGAAATATCAATGAACACATTCATATCATCCCTAAAACGAGCCTATGAGGCCTTAAACATGCATTAGGAGTGGTTCGAGACTAAACTGATAACTTTAAAAACTTTTCAAACATTTATAAAATTTTATCTAAAATAGGGGACACACACCCGTGTGGCCCGGCCGCCTATCTCACACGGCCAATAGACACGGCCGTGTCACAAGCCGTGTGGACATTCGAAATAGGAGCACATGGCAGTGTTCTAGCCCATGTCCGACCCTGTGTAACTCTTTGACTTGGGTCACACGGCCAACACACATGCCTGTGTGGCTAGCCCGTATGCCCTACAAATGGCCTTACATGCTCGTGCGCCAGGCCACATGTGCTAGACCGTGCCCAACCTGTAGGGTATACTGACTTAAGCCACACGGCCAGGTCACACGCCTGTCTGTGAGGCCGTGTGGAGCATACTAACTTGATTTTAAATTCAACATCAAGGGACACATGGCCATGTAATATGACCGTATGTCACACACGGCTGAGACACATGCCCTTGTCTCTGCCCATGTGGACAAAAATAGGTTATTTACCAAGCCCTTTTTCCACCATATCTTATGCACACCTATACCAAGTTCCATGGCACCAAAATATAACACTTAAAAGCATTTAAACAACCTCAATCAAACATCATTCATACCATCTCAATTCTAACAACTAACATGATTATAATCTCATGTTTTCCTTATTCAAATCATACTAATTATACATTGTCCAGACATGCATCATCATGCACGAATCCACAAGCACATAGCTTCTCAATTATCAACCATTTGACATTTGTAATATCAACTATCAATAACATTGCAAAACCAACCTCAATCACATAACAGAAACCATATACACACTTATATATATACATAACCAAACTAACCAAGTTAAGCCAAGTCTCATGGCTATATATATACAAACCAAAACATGACCATTAACAAGCCGTCTCAAATGGAAAAACTCTCAACCAAAATACATATCAAAGTGACCATAATCCTACACATGCCATATGACCAAACCATAAGCTCAAAAGTACCAAAGTGATGTTGGATAGTGTGGCATAGTCCTCGACGATCCCCGAATCCGAGCTAGCTTTGAAATCACTATAAAACATGGAAAAATAAACAAAGTAATCTTTATAGCTTAGTAAGCTCATATGAAATAAACTTAACTAACCATAAATACACAAATAATCAATTTGAACATATTAACATGTAATTCATGATAACTAACAAACCTTTGACATGCTTAATCATATGCTTATATGCAAACTTCATAACTTTTTCGATTTAAAGTTCATACTATCCAAGTAAATACCTGTACCAATCTGTAATGAGCTCATAACTATTCGGAATACTGTCGAATACTCAAAATCTCAAACACTAAGTGCCAATACATAGTTGAAGCTATTTTAATCTTGCACACTAAGTGCCATTCATAGTTGAACCTATCTCGATCTCGCATACTACTTGCCATACATAGCCAAAGCTATCTCAATCTCACACACTAAGTGCCATACATAGCCGAATCATCATCAAACACAACTGTAGTGTCATGTACACAATTTGTACAATATCAAAGCATTTAAAGCATAATTATAACAATGCTTAATACATAATAACCTACCTCGATTCACAAAAACGATGGAATGAATCGACTAGTCAGATACTTTATTTTTCCCCGGATCAAGATCCAAGTTTCACTTTTCTTGATCTATATGTAATCAAAATCAACTTATTTAATTATCTCTCTATTCAATTTAGCCAAAAAATCACATTATGGAAAAATTACATTTTTTTCCCTAGCATTTCATATTTTTACATTTTAGTCCATATTTCATCAAAACACAATTTCATGCAATCAAGCTCACACCTATGCTAGCTGAATTTTACCTATACTCATAGCAGCCCATATTTTTCATTTAATTCACAATTTTCCCACAAACTTTTCACATTTCTCAATTTAATTTCTATTTGTCAATTTTCTCAAAAATCACTTTACAAAACTTGTATAACCATCAACAAGCATTCATAATCTACCAATAAACTTCAAAACTCATGCTTATTCATTAGTGGAGACAATAAAAGTCCTTAACAGTTTTGCAAAATAGTCCTTGGGCTAGTTAAACCTAGTTGCAACGATCCTCAAAACTTAGAAATCATTAAAAAGGGACAAAAGGCATACCTAATTGCATGAATTTATCTTGTCCGAATAAAGAACACTAATGTATCCTTTTTCTCCTTCAGTTTCGGTTAAAATATGAAGATGAAAGCATTTAATTTTTTTGTTTTATTATAATTAACTATATTTACTAAATACCAAAAATAACCTTATTACTAATTCAGTATTTCAATTATGCCAAGCCATTATCATCCACCATCTAATTAATGGTCTAATTACCATATAAGGACCTTAACTTTAAGGTTCTAAAGCTATTTGACACCTTTAGCTAATAAAACTCAAGTTTTACGCTTTATGCAATTTAGTCCTTTTTATCAAATTGACTAGTCAAACGATAAAATTTTAAGCGAAACTTTCTCACAATCATTCAATTGTGTTGTAAACATTAAGATAATTATAAAATAAATATTTTGACCTCAAATTTGTGGTCCCAAAACCACTGTTCGATTTGACTAAAAACGGGTTGTTACAACTTTTTATTTTATTATTATTTTCACCTTGAATTTGTGGTCCTAAAACCACTGTTTCGATTTGACTAAAAACGGGCTTTTACAACTCTCCCCATAGGATTTTTGTCCCCAAAAATCTTACCAACAAAAAGGTTAGGGTACTTTTTTCTCATAGCTTCCTCGGGTTCCCACGTAGCCTCTTTGACACCGTGTCGTTGCCACAAAACTTTCACTAAAGCTATGCGTTTATTTCTCAACTCTTTAACCTCTCGAGATAAATTTTGATCGATTCCTTGTTTTATGTCATATCGGGTTGAATTTCAATCTCTGTCGGAGAAATTACATGTGAAGGATTTGATCTATATCGACACAACATCGACACGGAAAATACATTGTGGATTTTCTCTAACTCAGTCAACAAAGCTAATCGATAAGCCACTGATCTTATTCTTTCAATGATCTCATATGGCTCAATGAATCGCAGACTCAACTTGCCTCCAAGACCAAATCGAAGTATTTTCTTCCACGGAGATTCTCTTAGAAACACTTTGTCACCGATCTGAAATTCAATATCTTTACGTTTCAAATCCACGTACGATATTTTCGATCTGAAGTTGCTTTCAAACTATCACGAATTACTTTCACTTTATCTTCTGTATCTCAGATTAAATCAACTCCGTGATTCTTTTTCTCACTCAACTCAGTCCAGTACGATGGAGTTCGACATTTGCGACCATACAAAGCTTCGTATGGTGCCAGTTTTATACTCAATTGAAAGTTATTATTATATGAAAATCCAACCAATGACAAATATTTCTCGAGTTTCCTTCGAACTCTAAAACACTACATCGGAGCATATCTTTGAGAACCTGAATTACTCTCTCAGACTGACCATTAGTTTACGGATGAAATGTTGTACTAGAATTCAACCTCGTACCTAAAGCTTCTTGTAATTTTTTTCCAAAATTGTGATGTAAACCTCGGATCTTTATCTAAAATAATTAAAATTGGCACCCTATGCAATCTAACTATTTCAGAAATGTACAACTCAACCAATTTATCAAGAGAATAATCAGTACGTACTGAAATAAAATGTGCAGACTTCGTTAATCGATCTACGACAACCCAAATAGCATCTTTCTTCTTCGAAGATAGGGGTTATCCCAATACAAAATCCATTGTAACTCTATCCTATTTCCATTCTAGTATCTTCACAGGTTGTAGTAAACCTGAAGGCAATTGATGCTTGGCTTTTACTTGTTGACACACAAAACATCTCAATACAAAATCTGAAATGTCTCGTTTCATTTATGACCACCAATACAATTGTTTCAAATCATTGTACATTTTAGTACTTCCCGAATGAATAGATAAAAACCACCTTGTGCTTTGTGCAAAATTTTCTGAATGAGCTCAGAATTCTTTGGGTGTACACAGATTCTACCTCGAAACATTAAACAATTATCGGATCAGATCTGAAAGTCAAAATCACAAGTTAACCCACATTGCACTCTTTTGGCTCGTGACTTGGTATCACACTTTTGAGCTTCACAAATTTGTTGAAGAAATACTAGTTTAGCTTTCAACTTTGATAGAATGATAGAATCGAACCATCGTAAGATAAATTCAATTTTGTATTCATCGCTTTCAAAGCAAACATAGGTTTCATACTCAAAGCATTTGCGACTACATTTGCTTCCCCCGAATGATAATCAATCATTAACTCATAGTCTTTAAGCAGCTTGAGCCATCTTTGTTGTCGTAAATTCAAATCTTTCTGGGTCATTAAATATTTCAAACTTTTGTGATCGGTAAAAATGTGGCATTTCTCACTATACAAATGATGTCGCCAAATTTTCAATGCAAATACAATAGCGGCCAATTCTAAATCATGTGTCGGATAATTCTTTTCATGCGGTTTCAACTATCTGGAGGCATAACCTATAACTTTCCCTTCATGCATCAACACGTAACCCAAACCATTCAATGACGTGTAACTATAAATCAAAAAATCTTTATCTAACTCAGGTTGAACCAACACTGGTGCCTCAGTTAGGAAGGCTTTTAATTAATCAAAACTCTGTTAACATTTCTTGGACCATTCAAACTTCACATCTTTTTGTAGCAGTTTGGTCATCAGTGTAGTAATCATCGAAAATCCTTTAACAAAACGTCGATAGTAGCCAGCTAACCCCAAAAAAATTTTCTAACTTCGAATACATTTTTGTGATTTCAAATCAACAGCGGCTGAAATCTTGTTCGGATTAACCCGTATACCTTCCGATGAAATAATGTGTCCCAAAATCCAACTTTTTTGAGCCAAAACTCACATTTACTAAAATTAGCATACAATTGCTTATCTCTCAAGTTTTGTAACACAATCCTCAAATGCTCAGCATGTTCAGATTCATATCACGAATATATCAGAATGTCGTCAATGGACATAATAATGAATCTGTCTAAATACGGTCTAAAAGTTTGATTCATCAAATCTATAAAGATTACAAAACATTAGTCAATATGAAAGGCATACCAAGGTATTCATAATGTCCATACCTCATTCTGAAAGCAGTTTTATACTCATTTGAATCTCACTCGTAACTAATAATAGCAAGATCTCAAATTAACTTTTGACAACACGGTTGGCCCTTTCAACTGATCAAACAAATCATATATTCCGGCAACAGATACTTATTCTTTATTGTAACATTGTTGAGTTGTCTATAGTCAATACACATTCTCATAGATCCATCTTTCTTATTTAAAAATAATACCGGCGTACTCTAGGGTGAAAAACTAGGTCGCACAAAACCTCTATATGTTAACTTTTGCAACTGAGATTTCAACTCTTTCAACTCTGTTAGAGCCATTCTATACGGAGCTATAGATATCGGTGAAGTTCCCAACAGTAATTCAATAGCAAACTCAACCTCTCTGATCGGTGGTAATCCAGGCAACTCTTCTAGAAACACATCTGGAAACTCGTATACTATCGGTACTGATTCAATCTTGATTTAGACACTTTTGTATCTAAAAAATTAGCAAGATAAGCTTCGCAACCTTTTCTCACACATCTTTGAGCTGACATAGATGAAATCACAATAGGAAATTCACTCAATTCATCTAATTTAATTCGAATGATTTCACTATTCTGACATTTCAATTCAATAGTCTTTCGTCTACAATTCACTACAACATCATGCAATGTCAACCAATCCATACCCAGAATTACATCGAATCATAAAATGGCAAAAGCATCAAATCAGCCCAAAAACAGTGACCCCAAGTCATTAAAGGATAGTTCTTGCAGACTTTATCAACTAGAACATACTTGCCTAAGGGGTTCAATACTTTAATCTCAAACTCAGTAGACTCAACAGGCAAACTCTTATTACACACCAAATTCATACATATATACAAATGAGTCGATCCAGGATCAATCAATGAAAAGAAAATGTACCGGTGATAACATCTAGTGATGACACATCGTAAGCTCTAGCAGGTATTCTCGCCTTAGATCTCACTATAGAATCTCTCGTAGTACCGCGATTACCACTCGTATTTCCCGCATTTCTTGGTGGCCTCCCTCTAGCAGCTGTATTGCTTGATCTTGCATCCGAGATTTATCTTTTTCATTAAACTCAGGACAATCTCGAATAAAATGGTCTCGTGAACCACAACTATAACAAGCTCTATTATTATTTTTCACCCAACAATCTCTAAAATGCCGTCTTCCACACTGTTGACACTCGGGTTTGTTGTCTTTCACTTTTCCAACACTCGATACTGATGTAGCTTGAGCTTTAGGACTGGTGTATTATTTTCCACGATCTCTATTGGATTAACCCCTGAAGTTGTCGATCGGTTAAAATAATCACTAGATTTCTTTGATGAGGAATGATAAGGTTTACTCATCGATCTCTTTCTTGAATCTCTTACCTCTGAATCAACTTTTCTCTTTTCCTTGCTAAGCTCATCGGCTTTGCAAGCTTCTGTCGACCAAAACAAAAAATTCCTTCAGTTCTAAAATTTTGACTAGAAGTTTATTATCTTCGTTCAACCCATCTACAAATCACTTGCACATGATTTCCTCAGTGGAAACATACTCCCGAGCACACTTGCTTAGCCGTATAAATTCTCTTTCATACTCAGCCACAATCATAATCATTCGGCCCTATTTCAACTCTGAAAACTCTTTATGCTTTTGATTAAGGAACTGTTGACTTATATATTTCTTCTAGGACTTAGTCTGAAAGAATTCCCATGTCACTCTCTCTCTCGGTACTACAGACACCAAGGTATTCCACCATTGATATGTTGTGTCTCTCAACAACGAAATGACATACTTTAAACATTCAATTGGTGTGCACGAAAGTTCATCGAATACTCAAATAGTGTTTTCAAGCTAAATTTTAGCTTTCTCGGGATCATCATCAATGGTAGCTCTGAACTCTTTGGCCCCGTACTTACGAATTTTTTCAATCGGTAGCTTATTTAGTCTTTGAAGTTCCACAACTTGAAGAGCTACGGGAATAGGTTGAGGATTAGGTGGGGGTGGAGGTTGTTCAGCAGTCGGATTTGTTCAGACATATTGTGTGAACCACTCATTCATCAGTTGGAAAAAGGCTTCTTTAGCCTCTCCCTCATGACTACTCGACATAAGTCTAGAATAAGACGGCACTGCCCCTTAAGTGGGAGCTGGCACATTACTTTCAACATCATCAGCTAGAGCTTGATTGGGATCCATTTACTATATGAAAACATAGTTTAAATTGTCATGAGTCATCACACTATCACAGGTTATCTATGGCATGTATAGCTAGACTCACACATATACTAAGTTAGTCCTAGAATCGACTAAATCGTAGCTCTGATACCAATAAATGTAGCACCCTTCACACATATTCAACACCAGAATAGGGTTTCAAAGCATTACCATATTTATAACACAATTACACATACATTTTCTCATTCATTTCTAAATTTCATTCAAATATCAATCAACACATGCATATCATCCCTAATACAAGCCTACGAGGCCTTAAACATGTGTTAGGAGTGGTACTGGACTAAACCGATAACTTTAAAAACTTTTCAAGAATTTATAAATTTTTCTCTAAAATAGGGGACACATGCCCGTGTGGTCTAGCTGTGTGAGTGTCACAAGTCGTGTGGACATTTGAAATAGGAGCACATGGTCATGTTCCAGCCCGTGTCTGATCCTGTATAACTCTCTAACTTAGGTCACATGGCCAACATACACGCCCGTGTGGCTAGCCCGTTTGCCCTACAAATGGCCCTACACGCCCATGTGCCAGGCCAAGTGCTAGACCGTGCCAAACATGTAGGGTATACTGACTTATACCACATGTCTATGTAACAAGACCACGTGTCACACACAGCTGAGACACACACCCGTGTCTCTGCCCGTGTGAACAAAAATAGGTTATTTAGCAATCCATTTTTCCACCCTATCTTATGCGCACCTATACCAAGTTCCATGGCACCAAAACATAACACTTAAAAGCATTTAAACAACCTCAATCAAACATCATTCATACCATCTCAATTTCAAAAACTAACATGATTATAATCTCACGTTTTCCTCATTCAAATCATACAAATTATACTTTTTTCCAAACATGTATCATCATGCACAAATCCACAAGCATATAGCTTCTCAATTATCAACCATTTAATATCTATAATATCAACTATCAATAACATTGCAAAACCAACCTCAATCACATAACATAAACCATATACACACTTATATATATACATAACCAAACTAACCAATGTAAGCCAAGTCTCATGGCTATATATGTAACATCCTAAAATTGGGGGTTTGGTGTTTTTATACTATTGCATGCGTTGAGCCTATCTAGATTATTATTTGGGTGTGTGTGGGGGTCTTAGGGAGGCTCGGGTTCGAGCTCAAGCCTGGAAAATTTTGGTCTTTGTGCTCTTTAGTGGAGAGAGCTAGTGGAGGCAGGGCTTATATTTATTAATGTGTGTTTATCAACACAAGTCAGCCATGTGGTAGGAAGGCTGTGGCGTCACAAGGGATACTTATAGGAGGGGAGTTCGAATCCCACAGGCTACATTTGGTAGCTTTTATTTTGTGCATTGGAGGAGGAGGAAGCAGAGTTGGGATCAAACTCTAGCATAGAGGTTGAAGACTCAGTCAAATCGTATGAATGGGTGGAAGAGAGGGATTTTAGGAGGATATGGTAGAGTGGATCAAGGAGTGGAGTGTGTGAAGGAGTTGTACTGGGTGTAGGAAGTGGACACCTGTGGAGGCATATTCAGTTTTAGTAGGGGAGGGAGTGCCTTTTTTTTTTTCAAATGCAATTTGGGGTGTGTTGTTTTTGGCATTTTAACTTTAGCATTTCGGGTTCATTTCCTCATTTTTGCTTTTGTTGGATTTTTGACTTCATCTTTCCTCTCTTTTCGTTATGTTTTGATATGTGACTTCTTTTTCTTGTTACCTAAGCACTTCTCGATGAAACTCATCTCCTCATCTCCTTTTGACATATTCTTTTCTACTTTCCTCTTACATTTTCCCTCTTGTGTTTCACCATAGCTGAAACCTCTTTTCTTCTAATATTCAATTGACTTTTTCTTTTCTTTCCCATTATTGAATTTTCATTTTAGTTTAACCCCAAAGCCAAAGCTGGTTCTTTTATTTTTTGCTTGGTGTCGAACCATTTCATCATTAATTCTCTATTATTAGTCATTGCTGCTGAATCTTGCCTCTCTAATCGATTTTTGTGCTAGGCTAAAGGTTTCATTCTCTTTTTCCTTATCTTTTTCCCCCTCGCATTGCAAGGTTAAAGCTAAACATTTGACTATGTTTTATCTTTATGATGCAAGCCGTACCTAGTGGGGTTTAGGAGTGTTCTATCATTTGCTATATCAATCTTCGAATCTCAGCTTTTGGTTGGGTTTCAACGTGCTTAACCAAACAACCGACTAAACACCTTCCTTTGCAGTAGATCGCTTGGCTATTGGTAAGTGGTGTGGATTGAGTTGTCGATTTCAATCTATTGGATATGACTTATTATGGTTAAGGCTAATGGGTTAGAGTATATGGTTTTCACATGTGTGTAATCTCAGGAATTCCAATCTACGCTCATAACAGGTGTGTAATCTCACACCCAACTTGATGAATGCATGTGATGCTTTGTAAACAGGACAAAAGCCGAAAAGTCGACAACTGTGACCACTCGAGCATGCAAACGCTCGTGGTGGTAAACCAAGACACGAATGATGATGATGGATCATTGAGAGAGAGACGCGAGCACTCTCGCAAAACTAAGGTTGTAAAGGGCCTGATCGAAGTGAAACGGGCTAAATAGGCCTAATGGGCTTACGGGCCCATGGGGCAAAATTAATGGAGAAATACTAAACGATTGATGCGACTGCGAAGTCTGTGAATTCGGGTCCAAAAACGTGTCAAATGGGCCACACGAGCGTGTGGGTCTGTTTGGGCCTAAAATGGATTTTAGGCCCAATATTATCGTAGAAACCCAAAAAGGGGTCTCGAGTCGATCGAGGTGACAGTAGGCCTTCGAAAAGGCCGTTAAAAATTTTAAATTATTGAAATACCCTTGGAGGGTAACTTACCGAAATACCCATGGGTTGCAAAATTATAGAAATACCCTTAGAGGGTAAATTACCGAAATACCCCAGGGTTGCGAAATTATCGAAATACCCTTGAAAGGTAAATTACCAAAATACCCCTAGGTTGCAAAATTACCAAAATACCCTTGGTAGGTAAATACCCTTGGGTTGTGAAATACTGAAATACTCTTGGTGGGTAAATTGCTGAAATACCCCTAGGTTACGAAATTATCGAAAACCCTTAGAGGGTAAATTACCGAAATACCCCTAGGTTGCGAAATTACCAAAACACCCCTAAAGGGGTGAGAATGTTAGTTATACCCTCGATTAGGGTTGAATATTGTGTATATGATTTTGGTTATGTTTTTTTTATATGTTTGCTATATTGCCTTCATACCATGTTGCATGGGTTGGGTTTAATGACTGAAGAGAAGTGTAGCCTGGTGGCTCTGCCACATATTGTTTTAGTAGCTAGGCCACATGTATACTATTATTCTAGTGGCTCAGCCACAAATACTGTGATTAATAGCTTGTCTGCAATATTGGTGTGATTGGCGGGGTGGGTTGACTTGATCCCCACAGGTGATGATTGGTTGGTACAGGGGTGTGATTGGGTGGATTGAGTTTGGTTGCATTTTATTGTTGCACTATCATGATTATAGGGCTTAGGCCCAGGTTTATGCTGTAAGGGCTCAGGCCTAGATAGTGACCATTTAGGGGATTACACACTAAGTACTTGTAACTCACCCCTTTTCCCTTCACCTTGCAAGTAATCCCCGCGATAAAGGATTTGGAGCCACGGAGGACCTGGTGGTGGCCATACATTGGAGTTATTCCTTGTGAACTTTAGTAAATTCAGTTTTTACTTCATTTTAAGATTATTTATTTTGGGTTAATATTTTGTAATAAGGCCTCTGGATTTTATTTTTCTTTTAACTTTCAATTCGACTATCTCTAATTGTTAGATGTCTGAATACTAGGTTTTCCAAAACGCTAATAACCATTTTCCAAATATCACGTTTTTGCAACTATTTAAGTTTGATTTTCACAACAAAAATAGTTTTTCAAAATAATAACAATGTTTAAAAGAAAGGACATTAAGTAAATTGGGTTTTTACAACAAACAATGAAACTCAGAGTTTTCAAAAGAGATATAACATTACCAATGAACGCTTAGGTTTTCAACTATCTTTCGATGTGACATGCTAGATCTGGCCATAACGTCTAGGCTGGATTTGGGGTGTTACATTTAATGGTACCAGAGCCCGTTGTAAAACTCGGTTGTGGAATGGGTTTTGAAATTTTTCCTTAAGTGTTTAAATTTTTAACTTGGAATGTGATAGTGTTATTGAAAGTATGGCACACTGAGTCTCCGGTACCAAATTCCTTAAGTTTTCTTACTTTATATTTGATTATATGATGAAAAGCATGTAAGAGATAAAACTACTAGAGATAGTGGTAGTACACTGGAACTGTTAAGTATAGGAATTAAGACTATAGAGACAGAAACAGTAGGAAATTCAATCTGCGAAAGTAATTCTTATAATTGTTTCCCATAAAACACTTATTAATAACCATGGAAATTATAGACTGATTCATAAAACTCTTAATCAGATCAACGCGTGACATCAATATGAGTACAAGAGGACACAGACGTGGTACACGGGGCCGTGGTAGAGGCTGAAGTGCTAGGACTAGATCCTCAGCATCGGGGCATATGCCGAAAAAAGAGGCACCGACATCGTCAATGACTGAAACAGGGTCTCATGATCGAACTAGAGGGGACAATGCTTTGTCCTAAGCAATGCTGCGAGTTTTAGAATGGGTTGCTGGAGTGAGTACTGGATCGATAGCTTGTGGGTCTATTTCTGAGTGACTCCAGTCGAACAGGGCTGAAGTCTTTAGGGGCATCTCTGGTATAGCCTCGAATATAGCAGAATACTCGTTGGAGGCTGTGGAGCGAATCATGGATGATCTGGATTGTATAGTAGAATAGAAGTTGAAAGGAGCGATGTCCCTACTGTGGGATGAGGTATACCAGTGGTGGCATATAGTAAGGGAAGGAACACCAGCTGATCGAGTAACTTGGGATTTCTTCAAAGTAGCCTTCTAGGGGAAATATGTCGGGGCAAGTTACGTGGATGCCTAGAGAAAGGAATTCTTGAAACTGGTCTAGAGGAATAAGTCCATAGCAGAATATAAGGCAAAGTTTAAGCACTTGAGTCGGTATGCTCGGGGTATAGTTGCCACCGATTATGAGTGGTGTGTGCGATTTGAGGATGGATTACGGGATGAGTTACGGGTATTGATAGCCCCGCAAAGAGAAAGAGACTTTGCTACCCTAGTGGAAAAGGTAAAGATTGTCAAGGAAGTGAAATGTTCTGATACACAAAATCATGATAAGGAAAGTGGTACCAAATAGCCATAGATTGTTTGGATTTTACTTCTTTCAGGGGGATTTCATAAGAGGCCTAGGTTTGATGGGCCAGTTTGAGTTGGGCCTCCAATTGCTGTGGGTCGAGCGCAACCTTGTGTGGAATGTGAGTAATTTCATTCAAAAGAGTGCTGGAGAAGAACTGGCAGGTGTTTCAGATGTGGGTCTAAGGATCATCGATTTAAAGACTGTCTTTAGGAGCCTGTTTAGATATAGGTAATAGGTCAGAGATTTGTCCAGGCACCGAGAGGTCGTGGTCCGCCCAAAGGGAGAAATGGGTTAAGACGTGGTCGTGGAGCTCGAGTAAAGATACTGGTTATACGGGTAATACAGAGGTGAGGCAGTCGAGATTGGTTTATGCTGTTCGGCGTCGACAGGATGGTGACGCACCAGATGTCATAATCGGTACATTTCTTATACATGATGTGCCATTTATAGCTTTAATTGATATTGGGTCTACACACTTGTGTATTGCTTGTACTGTGTCTGGAACTCTGGATATGCAGTTTGAGTTTGTTGATAGAGAAATGTCGATAATTAGTCCCTTAGGACAATCTGTGGTAGTGAATAAGTTGTTCAGAAATGTGCCTTTAGAAGTTTAAGGGGTGGTATTTCCAGCAGATTTGATGGAACTACCATTCGGTGAGTTTGATCTTATATTGGGCATGGATTGGTTAGTAAAACACCGTGTGAATTTGGATTGCGCTGCAAAATGTATGGTATTAAAGACATCAAAGGATGAGGAAGTGATTGTGATAGGAGAGAGAAGGGATTATCTGTCCAATGTAATCTCAATGTTAAGGGCCAAGAAGTTGGTGCGAAAAGGGTGTAAGACATTTCTAGTTTTTGTCAGCACATCTGGTGATAAGGAATTGCTTGTTGAGGATGTTAGAACCGTGAAGGAATTCTCAGATATATTTCTTGAAGAGCTTTCGGGGTTGCCTTCAAATCGCGAGGTTGAATTTGGCATTGACCTATTATCGAGAATAGTTTTGGTGTCTATCGCCCCTTATAGGATGGCACCGAAAGAGCTGGTAGAACAAAAGGCTCAGATCCAAGAGTTATTGGATCGAGGATTTATCAGACCCAGTGTATCTCCGTGGGGAACGCGGTATTGTTCGTGAAGAAGAAGGATGGGTTAATGTGTATGTGTATTGACTATCATCAGTTAAACAATTTAACATTAAGAACAAATACCCACTACCAAGGATAGACGACTTGTTTGATCAGCTGTGAGGAGCTTCGGTCTTCTCAAAAATAGATTTAAGATTGGGATATCATAAGCTAAGGGTCAAGGAGGCAAATATATACAAGACTGCATTTCGAACTCGTTATGGGCATTACAAGTTTCTGGTCATGCTGTCCGGATTAACGAATGCACCAACTGCTTTCATGGATATGATGAGCTGGGTCTTCTAACCCTATCTAGACTGGTTCGTGGTTGTATTCATAGATGACATTTTGGTGTATTCAAGAACTGAGGTGGAGCATGATTCACACCTTTGGGTTGTTCTGCTGATATTGAGGGAAAAGCAACTTTACGCCAAATTCAATAAGTGCAAGTTTTGGCTGAAGGAAGTAACATTTTTGGATCATGTTGTGTCTGCCGAGGGGATTAGGGTTGATCCTCGGAAGGTTGAAGTTGTATTGAATTGGAAGCCACCGAAATCAGTATCAGAGATCCCAAGTTTTCTGGGTTTGGCTGG
Organism: Gossypium rotundifolium; assembly: GCA_025506655.1. Taxonomy (NCBI): domain Eukaryota; kingdom Viridiplantae; phylum Streptophyta; class Magnoliopsida; order Malvales; family Malvaceae; genus Gossypium; species Gossypium rotundifolium. Next base: position 134,117,024 of record CP106722.1, read on the forward strand.
GTACTACAGGCGATTCGTTAAGGGGTTTTCTTTGATTGCTGCACCCCTAACTAAGTTACAACGTAAGGGAGTACCATTTGTTTGGATGGATAAATAGTAAGAGAGTTTTGAGAAATTCAAAAAGATTCTGATTGAAGCACCGGTATTGATACAGCCTGAGGCTGGAAAAGAATTTGTTATTTATTGTGATGCTTCATACACAGGTTTGGGTTGTGTGCTGATGCAAGAACAGAAGGTGGTGGCATACTCATCTTGTCAACTTAGGCCACATGAGGTGAACTACCCCACTCATGATTTGGAACTAGTTGTAGTAATGTTCGCCTTGAAGATATGGAGACATTACCTGTATGGGTAAAAGTCGATCATCTGTACTGACCATAAAAGTCTGAAGTATCTCCTTACCCAAAAGGAGTTGAATCTAAGGCAACAGAGATGGATTGAGCTGCTGAAATTGAGTACCATCTGGGGAAGGCTAACGTGGTGGTAGATGCACTAAGTCGTAAGGTGGTAGCGGATTTGAGAGCTATGTTCACTCGTCTTAGCCTATATGAGGATGGTTGTTTGTTAGTAGAACTTCAGGTGAAACCAATGTAGGTTAATCAGATTAAAGAAAAGCAGTTATTGGACAAGTCGTTGGGTTTCCATTTTCAACAGGTGAAAGGTAGAGAGACGGTGGATTTTGGGCTGAATAGTGAACCTTGGAACAGTTTATGTGCTGAAGGACTCAGAGTTAAGACAGATGATTCTGCGGGAGGCACATAGTAGCCCATATGCTATGCATCCTAGTGGAAACAAGATGTACCAAGACTTGCGTAAACTGTACTGGTGGCCAAGACTGAAACGTGAAGTTACCAACTTCGTAAGCAAGTGTTTGACATGTCAGCAAGTGAAGGCTGAGCATCAATTGTCGTCGGGACTACAAAATTTTTGAGTTTGCTTTTCTTGATCTATATGTAATCAAAATAAGCTTATTTAATTATCTCTCTATTCAATTTAGCCCAAAAATCACATTATGGTAAAATTATATTTTTGCCCCTAATATTTCATATTTTTACATTTTAATCCTTATTCATAATAGCACAATTTCATGCAATCAAGCTCACGCCTATGTTAGCTAAATTTTACCTAAACTCATAGCAGCCCATATTTTTCATTTAATTCATAATTTACCAACAAACTTTTCCTATTTCTCAATTTAATCCTTATTTGTCATTTTTCTCAAAAATCACTTTACAAAACTTGTATAACTATCAACAAGCATTCATAATCTATCAAGAAACTTCAAAAATCATGTTTATTCATCAATGGAAGCATTCAAAATCTTTAACAATTTTGCAGAATTGTCCTTGGGCTAGTTAGACCTAGTTGTAACGATCCCAAAAACATAGAAATCATTAAAAAGGGGACAAAATGCATACCTAATTGCATGAATTTAACTTGGTCAAATGAAGAACCCTAATGTCTCCTTTTCCTCCTTCAATTTCGGTTGAAAGATGAAGATGAAAATATTTAATTTTTTGTTTGTTTTCTTAATTAACTATGTTTACTAAATACCAAAAATAACCTTATTACTAATTCAATATTTCAATTATGCCAAGCCATTATCATCCACCATCTAATTAATGGTCTAATTACCATATAATGACCTTAACTTTAAGGTTCTAAAGCTATTTGACACATTTAGCTAATAGAACTCAAGTTTTATATTTTACGCGATTTAGTCCTTTTTATCAAATTAACTAGTCAAAAGATAAAATTTCTAAAAGAAACTTTCACACAATCATTCAATCAAGCTGTAAACATTAAAATAAATATTTTGACCTCAGATTTGTGGTCCCAAAACCACTTTTCTGATTTGACTAAAAATGGGCTGTTACAACTTTTCATTTTATAATTATTTTGACCTTGAATTTGTGGCCTGGTTTCGATTTGACTAAAAATGGGCTGTTACAACTCTCCCCCCTTAAGGATTTTTGTCCCCAAAAATATTACCAGTAAAAAGGTTAGGGTACTGTTTTCTCATAGCTTCCTCTGGTTTCCACGTAGCCTTTTTGACACCGTGTCGTTGCCACAAAACTTTCACTAAAGCTATGCGTTTATTTATCAACTCTTTAACCTCTCGAGATAAAATTCTGATCAGTTCCTCATTGTATGTCATATCGGGTTGAATTTCAATCTTTGCTGAAGAAATTACATGTGAAGGATCCAATCTATATCGACGCAACATCGACATGTGAAATACATTGTGGATTATCTCTAACTCAGTCGGTAAAGCTAATCGATAAGCCACTGGCCCTATTATTTCAATGATCTCATACGACTTGATGAATAGCGGACTCAACTTGCCTTTATGACCAAATTGAAATATTTTCTTCCACGGAGATATGTTTAGAAACACTTTGTCACTGATCTGAAATTCAATATCTTTACGTTTCAAATCTACGTATGATTTATGTCGATCTGAAGCTGCTTTCAAACTATCACAAATTATTTTCACTTTATCTTTTGTATCTCGGATTAAATTAACCCCATGAATCTTTTCTCACTCAACTCAGTCTATGTAACACCCCTCACCTGTATTCAACACCGAAATAGGGTTACGAAACATTACCATAGTTACAAAACAATTAAACAACTATTTAACAATTGTTCAATTCAATCATTCATCATTCAATCTCAATCAATCTGTCCCTATTAAGAGCCTACGAGGCCTTAAACATGCTTTGGGAGTGGTTCGGGACTAAACTGATAACTCAGGAAATTTTTTAACACTTAGCAATTTTTTCTTCAAAATAGGGGATACATGCCCGTGTAGCCAGACTGTGTGTCTCACACGGCCAGCAGATAGGCCCGTGTCATAGGCCGTGTGAAAATAGGGGGTACATACTGACTTGGGTCACACGGCCAACCACACGCCCTTGTGTCTAGCCCGTGTGCCCTTCGAAGTAGCCACACACACCCGTGTGCCAAGCCGTGTGTTAAGCTATGCCAAACTTGTAGGGTACACAGACTTATGCAACACGGCTAAGTCACATGCCCGTCTGCTAGGCCGTGTGCCACTTAGGGGGTATACTAACTTGTACCACACGCCTGATCACACGCCCGTGTGTGAGACTGTGTGGAGTAGACTAACTTCATTTCAATTTCAACACCAGGGGTATAACAGCCTGATTTAGAGCCTAGTTAGAATAGTGGTTGCGAAACCACAAATTCAAAGTAGAAATATGTGTTTTATGGTTTTTTTTTATGAGGTCTATGACATGTTTGCATGATTTATGAAAATTTTATGTAGAAATTTTATAATTTAGGGGTCAATTTATCCATTAGGACTAAATTGAAATGATTGAAAAGTATGGGATTCTAGAAGATTCAAGTATGAGATAGAATTAAAAAAATTAATAGAGGTCCTTATTTAGCAATTAGACAATTATATCTTATGATGGACAAAAGTAAACAAGGGAAGGAAAAATCTCAAGAAAGAGGCCTTAAGGGCATTTTGTGTAACATTCTAAAATTTGGAATTCTATGTGTTGCATTATTTTTGGTGCTAAGCTAGTTAAATTATTAATTTTGTATGTCTAAGGAAGGTCTTGAGATGGCTCGGAATCTATTTGGACCTAGTAAAAATTTTGGCATTTAGCACTTTAAGGAGATAGAGTAAGTGACCTTAACGCTTATGGAAATAAATGAGTAAATGGTTAGCATAAATGAGCAATTAGTAAAGAGGTTATGGCATTAAGTGAAGGACTTTGAGGGAGGAGGTTCAAATCCCATAGTGTGCAAATTTTGACTTTTATTTTTGCATACTCTCCCTAAGTGTCGGCCAAGGTGTATATATGGCATGGTGGACTTCTTTATTTTTGGTAAGGTGGCTAAAGGAAATAAGGAAAAGTTGAGGTTGGGGAAAGGAATCAAAAGAAAATGCAAGTATGGGGGACATGTTGGCACAAAAAGGGGAGAATGTTATGGAAAGTGTGGTTGGCAAAATTTTTTAACCCATAATGTAATGCATGTGGACGATTTTGGGGTAGATAGGTAGCTGAATTTTTACTTTGGCATTTGGTAAGGTCTTGGTATTGTTTTGGCCAAAAAAAATTCTAATTGTAACTTTTGTGTCATCTTCTCCCAATTTGCTATTCTCTTTGCCGAAACCTACTAGCACAATAGTGAATTTTTCTTCTCTTTTGATTGGTCACATATTCATCTTTTGTCCATCTTCCTTGATAGCCGAATTAGTGCTTTGCCTTTTGATAAACCAAAGTGTTTGTTTTGGTCAACTTTTCTCTTTGTCAAATTGAGTCATTTTCTCTAAATTCTTCCTCTTCATGCCGAAACTTCAAGTTGCTAATAAGAAAAATTTTTCTTCCTTCTTCTTGATTGCTGAATGTACCTAAACCATTAAGACAAAATTGTTCACTCTTTATCCTTTAAAAGAATCGAAACCTCAAAAATACACCTTTTCATCTTTGTATTTCTTTTTACAAAATTTTTCAACTCTTTCTTTTTCTTCTTAAAATCCATACCCTCCATAGCCGAATATCATTGCTCATTTTTTCTTTATAACCGAAACCTTTTCATCATTCTTTCTTTCTCATTTGAATTATCACTCATTCCATAATCAATCGGTAAGTGTTCTTTCCAATGTTTTATTTTATTTCTCTTAATGTCGAAATATTGTTTTGGTTTGGGGTGGTCATATTGACCGAAACCATCATCTTATTCTCTCTCAAACAAAATCATTTCTTCTTCGTAGTGTTTAGTGGAAGGCCAAAATTTTGATTTTTCGAAGTCATCAAACAATCGTTGGGAATCGGTCCTAAAAATCTTTAAGGTAAGGAGTTCTTCATGGATTCTATGAATCATTCTTGATTCGTTAAGATGTTATTGGTATAGTGATGATTAACCAATTATATTTTAGGGTTTTAAACGCTCGATCGATCCACTCGTTGATCACTCAAAAAATTTGTGGTAAGCCTATCATTCACCCTTGGACAATTATATTTATTGTAATATCGATCTATATTTATCGTAAAACGAAATTCGAGTGGAGATCTCAAAAGGAGTGGATTAATGATCCCAACTCCTAAATTCAAGCAAAGGGTTGTTTCAGCAATTCGAGACTTTCCACTAGGTTGTGGACCCTCACCCGGTGAGAATCGACTATTCGAGGTCACTCACAATTTTGAGGCATCAGCGATTCAGGACTTTCCACTGGGTTGTGGACCGTCATCCGGGAAAAACTGACAAATCGTAGTTGTTCACGATTCCAAGGGTAAATTTTAGATTGTTTGTTTTAAAGTAGATTTATTAAATTGCGTATGTCGACTAATCAAGCGTTATAAAATTTTAGGCGACGACGATCGAGAAAGCGTAGTGCTTACTGTAATAAGGTGTGTAATCTCACACCGTTTTTCGTGAGTTAGAGATTAATGTCATATTGGTAGTAAATCGTTTGATTAAAATTGTATTAAGGTGAAACCAGGAAAATTGGCTTAGATCTCACTATTTTGATAAAATTGACAAAATCATTATTAACACTGTGAAAGATTACGAAAATGCCCCTAATGGGCCAAATCGATATAATATGCTATATGGACCAATGGGATAATATGATATATGGGCTGATGTGATAATATGATATATGGACCGATGTGATAATATGATATATGGGCCGATGTGATAATTTGACATATGGACCAATCTGATGTTCTGCTTAATGGGCCTAATTGATAAACTGCTATAAAGGGCCATAATTTTTGTAATAAATATCCGAATAAAATTTATGCTGTTATATAGTGATTTGTTATGCATTTATGCATGATTTGCATGGAATAGGATAAAATTGAAGAGAAGTTCTGGTAGCTCTGCTACATAATTTTGGTGGCCCTGCCACAAATTTGAATGGTGGCAATGCTACGTAAATTCTGTTACTCTGGTGGCTTGTCCACAATTATATGTGATATAAATGGCTTAATGCATGCGATTGGTGTGTTGGTGGGGTGGGTTGACTTGATCCCCACAGGTTTGTTGGTTGGTACGGGTGGTGTGTAGCGGATGGATTACTAGGCTTGGTTTGGGAATTGCATTTCATATTCATATTATATACGATACATTTTTATTATTGTAAATGGGCTTATGCCCAAATAATTGCTTTAGGGGATTTTGGCCCAGTGAACAACGGTAAGTGAGTTACACACTGAGTTCTAGTATGTAACATCTCGTTATCCGAGATCGAAGCTAGGTCTAACTATGAGACATTACTATGCTTGAACTCACTTAAACATGTACTTATGGCTATAAAATTTGTTCCAACTTAAAAATTTCACTTTCTTAGTCAACACATACATTGAAAGGGCCTAGTGTCTGAAAACTTTCGGAACTAAATCAAATAATTCATTTTTGAAGAAGGGTTCACACGCCCGTGTGACTTGGAACACGCCCGTGTACCCTTAAGTACTCCCATGCCCTCAAACTGTGGGAAGCTACTGACTATTTTCGCACGGCTTAGACATACCCTTATCTTCCAACCGTGGGAGGCTACTGACTAATTTCACATGGCCATGACACGCCCGTGGGCTTAGACCGTGTGCCAATCTTTGATATACTGACTAAATTAGCACGGTCTAGGCACACGCCCATGTCCAACCCGTGTGTATAACACGGTTTATACACACGGCCGTGGAATTTACCCGTGGCCTATTCTGATTAAAAATACTAAGGTGTAGGGTTAACACGACCTTGACACACGCCCGTGTGTCCAACCGTGTGGGCACTTATAGGCTATTTACCAAGCCGTTAGCCAACCTGAACTGAAGATCATATCCATACACAATTCAAAGATGTGATAACAAACCAATTTTATGAATAATACTACATGCTTCATTGATCTCAATAAACATACATAGTCAAATTTGGCCAATCACTTAGCCATATAAAAAAGAATAATAAACTTGATAGCCTTTACAAAGGCCCTCCTAAAAAGATGTCGACAAAATGAATGTTTCCTATACATGCCATACTTAGTAAAGTAACTTGGCTATACCAAAATAAGAGTTGATAGTGTGCTACGGGCTCCGACTCCGATGATCCACAAATTAGCTTGGCGAGACTACATAGAAAGAAACAATCAAATACGTAAGCATTTAACTTAGTAAGTTTGCATGTAAAACATATGTCAATAAGCTTTGCTTAATAAAAACCATTTAGCATAACAATAGTATCATAATTTCATCTCTAAAGCTTACTTACTCATACTTGGTTCTTACATGTCTCATGATGCTCACTATACTCATTTTTGTAAAGGAAACATGATACCTGTGTCACTTGATCACATTGATCAGCGTACTTAAACAATAATCATTATGATCTCTAATTCTTCATTCATAACATGAGTAATATTTAATTCATTTTGATGCTATCTTTGCTTTCTTAGCCCACTTGTTACCTCATTATTAACCTTAATTGTTTGCCCGATGAACTTCTACAAATACCCGAGGATACTAGATCTCTTCCCACTTAACATTCCACCAAGCCATATCTTAGGCATGGTCTTACATGGCATTTCTCATCTTGGTTTCAAGGCCATGTCTTGACATGGACTTACATGAAGTCTTGCCCTTGATAACTTACCCAATGCCAAGCTTGCCTTGGACTTATATGATATCTTGATCAATGCCAAGCTTGCCTTGGACTTACATAATATCTTGATCAATGCCAAGCTTGCCTTGGACTTACATGATATCTTGATCAATGCCAAGCTTGCCTTGGACTTACATGATATCTTGATCAATTCCAAGCTTCCATTGGGCTTACATGATATCTTGATCAATGCCAAGCTTGCCTTGGACTTACATGATATCTTGTGTGGTATATCGGGTATCCTGGGGAATTCATATTCAATCGGGGCTTGCTCATGTCTAATCTCTTTGTTCACAAAAATGATAGGCATTACAAAATAGCAATGTATATTATACTAAGCAATTCAATGATAGTAATCATAAAGCTTAGAAATCATACAAACTTACCTCAATATACAAAATGTAGGGAGATGTGCAATTTAGTCCTCGACTTTGTTCTTGCCTCGGTTTCGATTGGGGCTTCATTTTTTATTGATCTATAATCAGGAAATTCATTCATTTAGATTTCCTATGATTACAATACATCAAATTCTTCACTAGGGCAAAATGGCCATTTTGCCATTGTACATTGGTAAAATTACAATTTTGCCCCTAAGCCCGTAAATTATTATTCAACACATTTCCTTAACAATTAAGTCTAGCTGAACCTTTATTCCTCCTACAACAACCCACAAATCTAGCTATTTCATGCATTTATTACCAAACTATAACATTTACATCTTAGTCTCATTTAGGTGTTTTCACAACAACACCTTTCACAAAAGTTGTTTTACATCTCCCCAACATTTATTTTCTTCCATAAAAACTCAGTTAACAAATAAATACTCTCATGGCAAGTCCTTGGACTTTCAACCATATCACAAACTAGTCCCCTCATTAGCTAGATTAGGCTTTGGGGACTTCAAAAACACAAAAATCACCAATTAAAACCACCTAAATCACTTACTTGAATGAGAGTTGAATGGTTGAAAGTTTGAAGCTCCAAGAGCTCTATTCCCTCTTCAATTTTCGGTGGAAAGAGATGAGTGAATAGTGAAATATGATAACATCTTTTATTTCTTTTATTTTATTCATGCTATCACCTAATTTCCACCAAATTGACTATTATTTAATGCTCTTGTCCCCCTATTTTGCTTGTATGGCCGGCCAACTCATGAAAGATGGCCTAATTTCATTTTAAAATCCTTCTAATTACAATCTATGGCTATTTGGTACCCCTACCTTAAAATAGAACTTTTGCATCTCATGCGATTTAGTCCTTTTTTCTCAATTAGTCATGCTATTAGCAAAATTAAGGCACAAAAATTTCTATATAATCATATAGTTACACCACAACACATAAAATAGTACTAAAATAATTCTCCTCAACCTCGAATTAGTGGTCCCGGGACCACTATTTTGACTAGCCCCAAATTTGGGCTGTTACATAGTAACTCACCCCCATTTTTCCTTATCCTTTTCAGGTAATAATCTGTGATGGGGACTTGGGCCATGGATGACTCGGTGGAGGCCATACTACAAAAATGGTTTAATTTGGAAATTTAGATTTCTTTAGTACTTTTAATTACTTTGCTATTTGAGTTAAGGTTGTAATAAGGCCTCTAGATTTATTTTGTTTTGTTTATTGTTTGAGGAATTTAAAATTTGCTCTAAGTACTTCAAATGGAAACTTTTCTAAAACTTAAATAAACATTTTCTCAAAATGAATAAACAAAAAGGGTTTCATAATAAACTTTTACAAACATATTTTTAACTCAAAATTTCTCTTAAAATTTTCATCAATTCTTTTCGAAATTATTTTCAAATTTTCTCAAAACCATTGACGATATTTTTAAAGTTATGACTTATAAGATTTTCATATCTCAAATTTATCGAATTATCAATCAAAATTTTATTCAATAATACTTTTAAAAAAATCTAAAAGGAAGTTGTTTGAATTGATCCGTTTACGGAAAAGGACTTGTAGTATTTTCTCATGTGACATGTCAAATCTAGCCTTAACTCATGGGCCGGGTTTAGGGTGTTACGTTTTATGGTATCAAAGCCAGGTTCAAAACTCGGTTGTGGTTTGGGTTCAAAAATATTTTCAAAACTATTTTGAAATGTAAATATTTAGAACGTATGTTTTTAAAGGAAGTATGGCACCACGGGTATCCGACACCAAGTCAAGTAAGTGTATGTTATTATTGTATGGTTATAATGGTTATGATATGACTGTAGGAATACTCTAGAACTTCTAGTTTTAGGTATTGAAACTATAGAGATTGAGACTATAGGATGCGATTATGAAAACAACTTTACTACTTATGTTTCATAAAACATTGTGTAATAAACACAAAAATAGTATACTAATTCATAAGACTTTTAATCAGATTAAATCGAATTACCCAATATGAGCGCTAGAAGACGTGGATGCGGTAGACGTTGCCATGGTAGAGGCTGAGGCACTAGAGTTGCATTTGAAGCGTCGGGACATATGTTGAAAATGGATACACCTGCGTCACCCGTGACTAAAAATGGATCACATGACCGTATGAGGGGGGACATCACTCTGTCCTGAGAATTGCTGCGAGTCTTGGAAAGCGTTGCTGGGGCTTGAACTAGGCTAGCAGCTCGTGGGTCAATTTTAGAGCGACTCAGATCAAATGGTGATGAAGTTTTTAGAGGTATCTAGGGTGTAGCCCCAAATGTTGTGGAATACAGGCTTGAGGCTGTGGAGCGGGTCATGGATGATCTAGATTGCACCACCAAGCAGAAACTGAGGGGAGTTGTGTCCTTGTTGAGAGACGAGGTGTATCAATGGTGGCTCACTGTTCGAGAAGGCACTCAGGCCGATCATGTTACTTGAGATTTCTTCAAAACTGTATTCCAAGGAAAGTATGTCGGGCTTAGATATGTAGATGCCCGAAGGAAGGAATTCTAAATTTGATTCAAGAAAGTAAGACTGTGGTAGTTTACGAGGTGAAATCTCTGCGTCTGAGTTGTTATGCCCAGGGTATAGTGCCAACTGGCTACGAACGCTGCGTGTGTTTTAAGGACGGGTTGAGTGATGAGTTGTGGGTACTGATTGCCCCACGACAAGAAAGGAATTTTTCCACACTTGTGGAAAAAGCCAAGATAGCTAAAGAGGCTAAGCACTCGGAGCAGTGAAACCGAGAAAAAGATAGAGGTAAGAGCAAGAGGGACTTTAAGTACTTAGGTCCTACTAGAGGGTTTCAGAAGAGGCCCAAGAATAATGAGCCAGCTCAAGCTAGAGCACCAGCTGCTACCAATCAGGTACAGCCATGTGCTGACTGCAGAAAATGACACTCGGGTGAATGCTGGAAAAGAACTGGTGGTTGTTTCAAATGTGGTTCTAAAGACCATCAGCTTAAAACTTGTCCTTGACTGAGTGCTCGAGTTAGGAAGCTCGCAACTATGATGCAAAGCCAACTAGAGGCGCACAGCAGCCACTGAGAGGCCGTGGGCCAGGTCGAGGTGGTAATGGTGTAGGATGAGGTCAAGGTGCACCAGGAAGAATTACTGGTTTCAAGGGTAACGTGGAGGCAAGGCAGCCAAGGTTGGTTTATGCGGTCAGACGCCGAGAGGATGGCGATGCACCTGATGTTATAACCAGTACGTTCTTCATATCTGATGTACCTGTTACTGCTTTGATAGATATCGAATCCACCCATTCGTATGTTGCTAGTGCTGCATCTGAAAATCTGAACATTAGATTTGATATTACTACTAGAGAGATGACAGTAATTAGTCCTTTGGGACAGTCTGTGATAGTGAATAGAATGTTTAGAGATGTACCCTTAGAAATTCAAGGAGAAACATTTTTGGCAAATTTGATGGAAATACCTTTTGGCGAGTTTGATCTTATTTTAGGCATGGACTTGCTGGTGAAACACCGTGCGAGCTTGGATTGTGCTGCAAAATGGATGACCTAAGAACTTCAGAAGATAAGAAAGTGGTGATGATAGGTGAAAGAAGAAATTATCTATCTAATGTGGTATCTGCTTTAAAGGCAGAAAAGTTAGTGAAAAAGGATGTGGAGCATTCCTAGCATTCATTAGTGCGTTGGATGCCAAGGATTTGCTGGTGGAAGGTGATAGAACAGTGAAAGAGTTTTGGATGTTTTTCCCGAGGAACTTCTTGGATTGCCTCCGGATCAGGAAGTAGAGTTTGGCATTGATTTATTGCCAATAACGGCTTCGGTATCCATTACTCCATATAGAATGGCGCCGAAGGAGTTAGCGGAGCTTAAAGCTCAAATTTAGGAGTTGTTGGATCTGGGATTCATTCGACCGAGTGTGTCATTGTGGGGAGCACTAATCTTGTTCGTCAAGAAGAAGGATGAGTCGATGCGTATGTGCATCGACTATAGGCAGTTGAATAAGTTGACGATCAAGAATAGATATCCATTATCGAGAACCGATGATCTGTTTGATCAACTACGAGGAGCTTTGATTTTCTCGAAGATAGATTTGAGATCAGGTTATCACCAACTTAAGGTCAATGAGGCGAATATTCATAAGACTGCATTTTGAACTCGTTATGGACATTATAAGTTCTTGGTGATGTCGTTTGGGTTGACCAATGCGCCAGCTGCATTTATGGACTTGATGAACCGAGTCTTCCAACCATATTTAGATCGGTTTGTAGTGGTGTTCATAGATGACATCTTGGTTTACTCGAAGAATGAAGAAGAGCGAGATTCACATCTGTGAATGGTATTGCCCATATTGTGAGAAAAGTAACTTTATGTCAAATTCAGTAAGTGTGAATTTTGGCTGAAGGAAGTGACCTTTTTGGGGCATGTTGTGTCACCAAAAGAATTAGAGTTGATCCCCGAAAGGTAGAGTCTGTGTTGGATTGGAAACCATCGAAGTCAGTGGCCAAAATTCAGAGTTTCCTAGGGTTGGCTGGTTATTACAGGCATTTTGTTGAGGGGTTTTCGTTGATTGCTGCACCCCTAACTAAACTGTTGTGCAAGGGAGTACCATTTGTGTGGTTAGATCAGTAGCAAGAGAGTTTTGAGAAATTGAAAAAGATTCTGATAGAAGCGCCTATACTGATTCAACCGAGGCTAGAAAAGAGTTTATTGTTTACTGCAATGCATCACACACGGGCTTGGGATGTGTGTTGATGCAAAGTGGAAAAGTGGTGGCTTATGTATCTCGTCAACTAATGTCGCACGAAGTGAATTATGCCACTCATGATTTGGAGTTGGCTGCAGTACTTTGAAGATTTGGAGACACTATCTGTACGGTGAGAAGTCGATCATCTATATGGATCATAAGAGTCTAAAGCACCTCCTTACCCAAAAGGAGTTGAACTTAAGACAACAGAGGTGGATAGAACTATTGAAGGATTATGACTTCTCAATCGAGTATTATCCCGAAAAGGCTAACGTGGTGGCAGACGCGTTGAGTCGTAAGGTGATATCAAATTTGAGAGCGATGTTCACTTATCTCAGCTTGTATGAAGATGGTAGTCTATTAGCTGAACTTTAAGTGAACCCTGCGTGGGTAAGTCAGATTAAGGAAAAGTAGCTATTGGACGAAAGGTTGGGTTCCTTACTTCAGCAAGTGGAAGGTGGTGTAATAGGGGATTTTAGATTGAATAGTGATGGAGTATTGTGTTTCCACGGGAGAATTTGCATGCCTAAAGATTCAGAACTGAGACAAATAATTTTGCATAAGGCACATAGTAGTCCTTATGCTATGCACCCCGGGGGAAATAAAATGTATCGAGACATTTGTGAACAGTATTGGTGGCCTGGGTTGAAGCGGGAAGTTACTGATTTCGTGAGTAGGTGCTTAGCATGTCAACAAGTGAAGGTGGAACATCAATTACCGTCGAGATTGCTACAACCGGTGCTGATTCGATTATGGAAATGGGAAAGAATAACGATGGACTTTGTTAGTGGGTTACCCTTATCACCTACTAAGAAAGATTTCGTTTGGGTAATAGTGGATCGGTTAACGAAGACTGCCCATTTTCTACCTGTTCGTAAGGATTGCTCATTGCAGAAGTTGGCCAAGTTGTATGTAGCAGAGATTGTGAGGTTACATGGGGTACCAGTGTCTATTATATCGGATAGAGACCCTAGGTTTACATCACGATTTTGGAAAGCCTTACATGAAGCTTTGGGAACCAAGTTGAATTTCAGTACATCATTTCATCCTCAGACAAATAGTCAGTCGGAGAGAGTAATCCAAATCCTGGAAGACATGCTAAGGGGCTGTGTGATTGACTTTAGGGGTAGTTGGGAGGATTTCCTACCATTGGCAGAGTTTGCTTATAACAATAGCTATCAATCTAGCATTCAGATGGCACCCTATGATGCATTGTATGGTCGTAGGTGTCGTACTCCTACTTGTTGGACCGAATTGAGGGAGCGATAGTTATTGGGTCCTGAATTGATATCGAAGACGGAGGAAAAAGTAAAGGTAATTTGGGCACGGTTAAAAGAAGCTCCAGATAGACAAAACTCATATGCGGATCTGAAGTGTAAGGATATTGAGTTTGCGGTGAGAGATCAGGTCTTTCTAAAGGTCTCACCTTGGAAGAAGATATTCAGATTTGGAAGGAAGGGCAAGTTGAGCCCTAGGTTCATCGGACCGTATCGTGTGTTGAATCGTGTTGGGCCAGTAGCTTATCAGCTTGAGTTACCTCCGGAATTGAGTCAGATACATAGTGTGTTTCATGTCCCAATGTCAAGGCGTTACCGATTGGATCCGTCTCATATAGTACCGGAAGAGGAAGTTGAGATAAGAACTAATTTGTCATTCAAGGAGGAGCTAGTGCAAATTTTAGATCGGGTTGGTACCATTATTCAAAGTTTTGCGGCATAATCACGGAGCAAAGGAAGCTACGTGAGAGCTTGAGGACACAATTTGACAGCAATATCCTCATCTCTTTTAATCAAGTAAATTTCAAGGACAAAATTTTCTTTAAGGGGGTAGAATTGTAACATCCTAAAATTTGGAATTCGATGTGTTGCATTATTTTTGGTGCTAAACTAGTTAAATTATTAATTTTGTATGTCCAAGGAAGGTCTTGAGAAGGCTCGGGGTCTATTTGGACCTAGTAAAAATTTTGGCATTTAGCACATTAAGGAGATAGAGTAAGTGACCTTAAAGCTTATGGAAATAAATGAGTAAATGGTTAGCAAAAATGAGCAATTAGCAAAGAGGTTATGGCATTAAGCGAATGACTTTGAGGAAGGAGGTTCAAATCCCATAGAGTGCAAATTTTGACTTTTATTTTTGCATACTCTCCCTAAGTGTCGGCCAAGGTGTATATATGGCAAGGTGGACTTCTTTATTTTTGGTAAGTTGGCTAAAGGAAATAAGGAAAGGTTGAAGTTGGGGAAAGGAATCAAAAGAAAAGGCAAGTATGGGGGACATGTTGGCACAAAAAGGGGAGAATGTTATGGAAAGTGTGGTTGGCAAAATTTTTTGACCCATAATGTATTGCATGTGGACGGTTTTGGGGGTAGATAGGTAGCTGAATTTTTACTTTGGCATTTGGTATGGTCTTGGTATTGTTTTGGCAAAAACAATTCTAATTGCAATTTTTTGTCATCTTCTCCCAATTTGCTATTCTCTTTGCCGAAACCTACTAGCACAATAGTGCATTTTTCTTCTCTTTTGATTGGTCACATATCCATCTTTTGTCCATCATCCTTGATAGCCGAATTAGTGCTTTGCCTTTTGATAAACCAAAGTGTTTGTTTTGGTCAACTTTTCTCTTTGTCAAATTGAGTCATTTTCTCTAAATTCTTCCTCTTCATGCCGAAACTTCAAGTTGCTAATAAGAAAATTTTTTCTTCTTTCTTCTTGATTGCCGAATGTACCTAAACCATTGAGACAAAATTGTTCACTCTTTATCCTTTGGAAGAACCGAAACCTCAAAAATACACCTTTTCATCTTTCTATTTCTTTTTACAAAATTTTTCAACTCTTTCCTTTTCTTCTCAAAATCCATACACACCATAGCCGAATATCATTGTTCACTTTTTCTTTATAACCGAAACCTTTTCATCATTCTTTCTTTCTCATTCGAATTATCACTCATTCCATAATCAATCGATAAGTGTTCTTTCTAATGTTTTATTTTATTTCTCTTAATGCCAAAATATTGTTTTGGTTTGGGATGGTCATATTGACGAAACCATCATCTTATTCTCTCTCAAACAAAATCATTTTCTTCTTCGTAGTGATTTAGTGGAAGGCCAAAATTTTGATTTTTTGAAGTCATCATACAATCGTTGGAAATCGATCCTAAAAATCTTTAAGGTAAAGAGTTCTTCATGGATTCTATGAAATGTTTTTGATTCGTTAAGATGTTATTGGTATAGTGATGTTTAACCAATTATATTTAAGGCTTTAAACATTCGATCGATCCACTCATTGATCACTCAAAAAATTTGTGGTAAGTAATCATTCACCCTTGGACAATCATATTTATCGTAATATTGATCTGTATAAGATCTAATTGAATGGAGGCTTGTGGTATTGATTTGAAAGGAAAGTCGAGTGGAGATCTCAAAAGGAGTGGATTATCGATCCCAACTCCTAAATTCAAGCGAAGGGCTGTTTCGGCGATTCGAGACTTTCCACCGGGTTGTGGACCCTCATCCGGTGAGAATCGACTATTCGAGGTCATTTGCAATTTTGAGGCATCAGTGATACGGGACTTTCCACCGGTTGTGGACCGTTATCCAAGGAAAACTAACAAATCATAGTTGTTCACGATTTCGAGGGTAAATTTTAGATCGTTTGTTTTAAAGTAGATTTATTAAATCGCGTATGTTGACGAATCAAGCGTTATAAAATTTTAGGTGTCGACGATCGAGAAAGCGTAGTGCTTACCGTAATAAGGTGTGTAATCTCACACTGTTTTCCGTGAGTTAGAGATTAATCTCATATTGGTAGTAAATCGTTTGATTAAAATAGTATAAAGGTGAAACAAAGAAATTTGGTTTAGATCTCACTATTTTGATAAAATTGACAAAATCGGTATTAACACTATGAAAGATTATGAAAATGCCCCTAATGGGCCAAATAGAAATAATATGCTATATGGGCCGATGGGATAATATGATATATGGGCCGATGTGATAATATGATATATGGGCCGATTTGATAATATGATATATGGGTCGATGTGATAATATAATATTTCGACCGATGTGATAATTTGATATATGGACCAATCTGATGTTCTGCTTAATGGGCCTAATTGATAAACTATTATAAAGGGCCATAATTTTGTAATAAATATCCGAATAAAATTTTTATTGTTATATTGTGATTTGTTATGCATTAGCATGATTTGCATGGGATGGGATAAAATTGAAGAGAAGTTCTGGTAGCTCTGCTACATAATTTTGGTGGCCCTGCCACAAATTTGAATGGTGGTAATGCCACGTAAATTTTGTTACTCTGGTGGCTTGTCCACAATTATATGTGATATAAATGGCTTAATGCCTGCGATTGGTGTGTTGGCGGCGTGGGTTGACTTGATCCCCACAGGTGTGTTGGTTGGTACGGGTGGTGTGTAGCGGATGGATTACTAGGCTTGGTTTGGGAATTGCATTTCATATTCATATTATATACGATACATTTTTATTATTGTAAATGTGCTTAGGCCCAAATAATTGCTTAAGAGAATTTTGGCCCAGTGAACAACGGTAAGTGAGTTACACACTGAGTTCTACTAACTCACCCCCGTTTTTCGTTATTCTTTTCAGGTAATAATCAGTGATGGAGACTTGGGTCGTGGATGACTTGGTGGAGGCCATACTACAAAAATGGTTTAATTTGGAAATTTGGATTTCCGTAGTACTTTTAATTACTTTGCTATTTGAGTTAAGGTTGTAATAAGGCCTCTAGATTTATTTTGTTTTATTTATTGTTTGTCGAATTTAAAATTTGCTCTAAGTACTTCAAATGGAAATTTTTCTAAAAACTTAAATAAACATTTTCTCAAAATGAATAAACAAAAGGGTTTCATAATAAACTTTTACAAACATATTTTTAACTCGAAAATTTCTCTTAAAATTTTCATCAATGCTTTTCGGAAATTATTTTCAAATTTTTCTCAAAACCATTTACGTTATTTTTAAAGTTACGACATATAAGATTTTCATATCTCAAATTTATCAAATTATTAATCAAACTTTTATTCAATAATACTTTATAAAAAAAATTTCTAAAAGGGAGTTGTTTTAATTGATTCGTTTAGGAAAAAGGACTTAGTAGTATTTTCTCATGTGACATGTCAAATCTAGCCTTAATGCATGGGATGGGTTTGGGGTGTTACATTCTGGTCATTTGGTTAATAAGTTAATAAAAAGGGAAAAAGAAGTAAAAAATGGTGTCCATCTTCTCCATTCTTGGCCAAAATTCTCAAGGACACCATAGTTAGGGTTTTTTCAACTTTCAAGCTTGATTGTAAGTACCTCCAAGCCCCATTTTTTATGTTCTTCTTATTTTGAGATCCTTGTAACTCATTTTACCTATTTCTACCATTATTTTGAGCTAGCGTTCATGTTCAAAAATTCACCCATGTATGACATGCATGCATTTTGATGTGTAATGGAGGAATATGAAATTTTGAAGTATGATAAACATCTTTTTTCTAAGTGATTTTCATGGAAAATTCATAAAAAGGACCTACTTGTAAAAAGTGATAAATGTGTAGTAAAACTTAGTTTTGATGGAAGGTGTGAGCTGTTGTAAGCTCAATAAATGTTCGGCTAGGCTTGGGTAACCAAGGAAATAAGTATATTTCATTATACGAGCCTATAGATCATTTTATAAATATGTGAAAGCTTAGGGGAAAATCATAATTTTGCCAAAGTATAATTCATGGGCTGTTTTAGTCAATGTGATCATTAAATAAATGAAATTTTCATTATAGATCAAGAAACACGAAGTCTAGACCAAGACCGAGGAAAGAACAAGGTGGTGGACTAAATCGAATAACTATACATATTTTGGTACCGAGGTAAGTTTGTGTGTAATAAATCAACATAATATTATTAAGCTTTTAAATGCTTGATATTTCGTGAAATGCGTATTATCTCTATGAAATTAATTAATAAGGTCCCAAAGAAAGTATGATGAAATTATATTATGTAAAAGTCTCAGTTGAACCTTAGGAATAGAATGGATACCATTGTCACGACATGAGGCTATTAGGGTCCCGTATAAGACCATGTTTGGGACATGGCCTAGGCACTAAATTGAGATCTCGTATAAGACCATATTTGGGATATGGCATGGCATCGAATTGTAACACCCCTTACTTGTGTCCAATGCCAGGATAGGATACGAGGCATTACCAGACTTAACTTGCTTGAACATACATTATCGGGCTATAAAATTTCTTTTCAAACTTAAAACTTTTCAGTCATATTCAAAACATCCTTATTATGGGTCTATGAGGCCCTAAACATACATGCGGGAGGTTTCTAACTTAATCCGAAGCTTTTGCGCTTTTGGAAAATTTTTGCCTAAACAGGGGTAACACGCCCGTGTGAAATGGAACACACCAGTGTGGGCAGGTCGTGTGGTCACACATGCCCATATTCCTAGCCCGTGTGGAATTTATATTTCATTTCAAACCTACAGGGGTTTTCACACGACTGGACACATGCCCATAACTTTACCCCACGGCCTAGACACGCCCGTGTCCTCACCCGTGTGTGAAAACCTTAGCATTTTGTTTATGACTTTGGCAAACTCTTAAGGGCACACGGCCTAGGCACACACCCGTGTGCTGGCCCATGTGACGAATCAAATTCTCGTAAATTTGATGCAAGGGCCCAGACCTATCAACAGACCCATGGGGTTGACCGTGTGTCACACACGACCTAGACACACGCCCGTGTGTCTACCCGTGTGGACAATTAGAAGGCTATTTTCCAAGCCAATTGCCACCCTAAAACATAAACACACTTGTGCCAACACAAGGAATACATAACATGGCAAAAATACAATATGAGGAATCACTAAGCATCATTCAATCACTCCATATTTCACTCCAACAATTGCATGAACTTTCACTTCATAAAACTCATCATCATTGAAATATGAAACTTGACAAATATTGGCCAATTCCCAGTGGCCATATACAAAATGAATGTATAACATTAATAGCCAACACTTTGGCTCTTAAATATGACATAACACAAAATGACCAAGTTCCTATACATGCCATACTCAAAATAAATAAACTTTACTATACCAAAAGAATGATTGATAGTGTGATCCAAGCTCTGACGTTCTATGATCCCCAAGCTAGCTTGGCGATACTACAAGGAAAAGGGAAAAGAGAGGGGTAAGCATATAGTTTAGTAAGTTTTCATGAATTAAGATAGCAACATAAGTACTCATAGTAAGATCCATTCATCTCATAAAACAATAACAACCAAGTTCTCAAGTACTTTGACATACTTACTCATACTTATTCTTACCAATCACATATCAGATTATGGTTTTCATAACTTGTATTTTACTCATGGTACCTGTATCACTTCATCACATAATTTAGCATTTATGATATCTTGAAAATAAACTTAAATCATTATCTTTACCATAAATGGAACTCTTTGCCATCCTTGTATAACTTAGCTCATTGTCATCTTTACATGCTTATCTCTTTTCCTATTGAACTACTAGGAATATTGGAGGATACTAAATCTCATCATACATGTATCACGATGCCAATGCCATATCCCAGATACGGTCTTACATGGGATCACCTCTTGATGCCAATGCCATATCCTAGATATGGTCTTACATGGGATCTATTAACTCGATGTCGATACCATGTCCCAGACATGGTCTTATATGAGATTGTACATAGATGTCGATGCCATGTCCCAGACATGGTCTTACACGAGATCTTCTTTTGGTGCCGAAGTCATGTCCCAGACATGGTCTTATACGAGCCCTTCCTTATTCGATGCCGATGCCATGTCCCAGACATGGTCTTATACAGGGATCTACATTCGGTGCCGATGCCATGTCCCAGACATGGTCTTATACGAGACCTACATTCGGTGTTGATGCCATGTCCCAGACATGGTCATATACGGGACCTTCCTTATCTCATGTTGTGACATAGGTATCATCGTTATCTAAAATTTCAACAGAGATTTCACTTAGCATATTTTCATCATTTTCTCATTAAGACATCATTAATCAATTTCATAGAAATGATATGCATTCCTCAAAATAAAAATAATTTAAACATAATAAGACATGTAACCTTAATTTCACACAAACTTACCTCGGTACTCAAAATGTGTGTAGATGTTCGATTTAGTCCAACACTTTGTTCTTGCCTCGGTTTCAGTCTGGGCTTTGTGTTTCTTGATCTATAATAATAATTTCACTTGTTTAATACTCACATCGACTAAATTAACTCATGAATCATACTTTGGTAAAATTATAATTTTGCCTTTAAACTTTCACATAATTATACTTTTTCCCTTAGGCTCGTAAAATGATTTTCATTCCACTTTCTTGTATTTCAAGCCTAGCCACATCATTTTCTTAACTATAGCAGCCTCTAATTTCCACTATTTCACCCATGTATGACCATTTTTATAACTTTTACAATTTGGTCCTTTTATGCATTTTTCTTGAAAATCACATAGAAAAAGATGTTTATTCTACATCAAACTTTCATATTCTTCCATAAAACATTGAAATACATGCATGTCATACATGGGTAAAATTTTGAACATAAACCCTAGCTTAAAATATAGCTAGAAATAGCTAAATCGAGCTACGAGGATCTCAAAAATACGAAAAACATTAAAAATGGGGCTAGGATGCACTTACTATAAAGCTTGGAAGTTGAAGAAACCCCAGATATGGCTCTTTAGTGATTTTCAGCCATGGAAGAAGAAGATGAACACAATTTTGACTTCTTTTTCCTTTTTTAATGAATTAATTAACCAAATGAAAAAAAATGTCCTTAAGGCCCTTCCTTGAGATTTTTCCTTCCCATGTCCATTTTTATCCATCTTAACATATAATGGTCTAATTGCTAAATAAGGAATTCTAATAATTTTTATGATGCTATTTCATACTTAAATCTTCTAGAATCTCATATTTTCTAATCTTTACAATTTAGTCCTAATGGACAATTTAATCACTAATTAGTAAAATTTCTTCATGAGATTTTTAAAAATCATGAAAACATATCATAAACCTTGTAAAAATCATAAAACACATATTTTTACTTTGGATTTGTGGTCTAGAAGCACTATTTTGACTAGGCCCTAAATCAGGCTATTACACGAATAGTGATTCCGTATAAGACCATGTTTGGGACCTGGCTTCAGTATGAAATTGTGTAAGATCATGTCTGGGACATGGCATCGATAAGCGATCCTATGTAAGACCATATCTAGGATATGGCATTGACATCGAGATGTGATCCGATGTAAGACCATATCTAGGATATGGCATTGGCAACGTATTATGTGTATGACGAGTTTGAGTATCCTTTGATATTCCAAGTGGTTCAACAGGATAAAGAGTTAAGTCTATGTTCAAGATAGTAAAAGTGCAAAAGTTATGTGATGAATTGATACAGGTACGTATGAGTAACTTATGAGAAATGAGTCTTATACATCATATGTGATTGGTAAGAGGAAGCATGAGTAATTTATGTTAATGTGTTCGAGAACTTGTTTTATTACTCAATGTAATGTATGGCTATTAAAAAAAACCTTTATGTTGTTATTTAATTCATGCAAACTTACTCAGCTTTATGCTTACTCCTCTCTTTCCCCTTTTTCTTGTAATATCGCCAAGTTAGCTCGAGGATCGTAGGATGTTGGAGTTTTGTTCACACTATCAAGCTATTCATTTGGTATAGCAATGTTTGATTATTTTGGGTATGACATGTATAGGAACTTGGTTATTTTACGATATGTCATATTTGTTAGCTAATGAGTTAGTTATTAATGTTACTCATTTCATTTTGTAAGTTGCCGTTAGAATCGGCCAAACCTAGTTAAATTTTATATATTTAATGATGATGAAATTTACGAATAGTAAGTTTGCGCAATTGAATGGGTTATGTATAAAGTATGTGCATGATGAAATAGAGTAATTTAGGGTATATATGTCTAGATAGTAAATATTTGAAATACATTATTGTCTTCTATGTGGTACTTGAAATGGAATAAGTGTGGTTGCTTTTCAGTGTGGCAAATGGCTTGGTAAATAGCCTTATATTTGTCCACATGGGTAGACACACAGGCGTGTGTCTATGCCGTATATGAGACACGGTCAGCCCCGTGGGCGTGTTGATAGGTCGTGTGTTCCCCTGCATTCAAAATTAGAAAAACAGAATGCTCAGTAGTAAGCACACGAGCAGAGACACGGCCATGTGTCTCAATCGTGTGAAGGCCACAGTCTCAGGACATAGGCGTGTGCCAGACAGTGTGAAGTTTGCACTTAAATTGTGAAAAATTTAGTTTGTCACATAGGCTAGCACACAGGCGTGTGACCTGGCCTAGTGGCCCTAAATGTCTGCTGACGTCATAAATAGAATGTCAAGGTTTTCACACACGGGCTAAGACACGGACGTGTCACGGCCGTATGAGGGATACGGGCGTATGCTAGGATGTGTGAAAACCCTTGTAGGTTCGAAATGAAAAATAAAATCCACACGGACTAGGAACATGTGTGGCCCTATTTTGAGAAAAAACTTTCTATGTGTTCGTGAGTTTTGGTTTAGCCCCAAACCAGTCCATGTGTATATTAGGGTCTTGTAGACCTATAATAGGGACGTTATGATATCAAATGAAAAGTTTTAAGTTGGAATGAAAATTTATGGTCCGATATTATGTGACTAAGTATGTTAAGTCCAGTAATGCCTCGCACTTGATTCCGGTGTTGAATACGGGTAAGGAGTGTTACATTTAGTGGTATCAGAGTTGCGGTTTAGTCGATTCTCAGACTAACGTAGTGTATGCATGAGTCTAACTATACATGCCATACGTATGAGTATTTACATAATGATAGTGTGGCGACTCCTGATGATTTAAATTATGTTTTTATATACTAAATGGATCTCGATAGAGTAGTAGTGGATGATGTAGAAAATAATGCACTGGCTCCGCCTAAGGGATGGTGCCAATTGAAAATGAGAATAGACCAATGACTGTGAGTTAGAGAGGAGGGGAAGAGGCTAGGGAAGTCTAACTCCACATGATGAATGCCTAGTATATAGAGT
The DNA here is from genome assembly GCA_025506655.1 of Gossypium rotundifolium. Classification (NCBI taxonomy): domain Eukaryota; kingdom Viridiplantae; phylum Streptophyta; class Magnoliopsida; order Malvales; family Malvaceae; genus Gossypium; species Gossypium rotundifolium. The sequence goes on from CP106722.1 coordinate 134,140,924, forward strand.
TTGTGAACGAACCCGAACGCGCAACCCCCTCCACCCCCACTTATTCCTCAGCCTACCTTGGTAGCTCCCCAAGTGGTAGAAGTGGTAAGAAGAGAAAAGCCCCTAGTTGATAGAATCTGAAAACAAAGAGCTGAGAAATTTCGAGCTAACAAAGATGATGACCCGAAGAGGGCAAAATTTTGGCTTGAAAATCCCATCATGGTATTTGATAAATTATCCTACACACCCGAAGAGTGCATAAAATGTGTTATATCCCTCTTAAGAGATTCAGCTTACCAGTGGTGGAACACCCTTGTGTCGGTTGTACTAAGGGAGAAAGTTAATTGGGATTTTTTCCAAGAAGAGTTCCAGAAGAAGTATATTAGCCAAAGATTCATTGACCAGAAAAGAAAGAAATTCCTCGAACTAAAAGCAGGCAGAATGATAGTAACCGAATATGAACGTGAGTTTGTAAGGTTCAGTAAATATGCTCGGGAGTGTGTATCCACTGAAGCCATCATGTGTAAAAGGTTTGAGGATGGGTTAAATGAAGAAATTCGGTTGTTTGTTGGTATTAAAGGAATTTGTTGTGCTAGTATATAGAGCTTGCAAGGTCGAGGAATTGGCCAAAGAGAAAAGAAAGGCTGAGACTGAGTCTCATGAATCGAAGAAGATATAATTGGGTAAGTCATTTCAATCCTCATGCAAGAAACCAAGAGAGTTTACTACTTGATCAGCAACATCAGCTGGATTTTCAAATAGAAGTAAAGGTAAAAGTACTCGGGTTCTAAAGCTAAGACCACTTCGATTGCTAATGTTGATAATGCTCGACCAACTAGACCGAAATGTACACAGTGTGGCAGACGTCACCCCAGTGTGTGTCGAGCAAATGAGAGAGCTTATTTTAAGTGTGGATCTTAAGATCACTTTATTAGAGATTACCCTGAGATGGTTGAAAAAGAGAAAATTTAGAGTGCAAGATCAGGAAGTACTACTAGAGGAAGGCCAGAGAAATCTTGGAAATGAAACAAGTGGTAAGAATACAACCGAAGAGTAGACTGTGAAACCTGAAGGTAGAGTACTTGCAAGGACTTATGCCATTCACACTCGCAAAGAGGCGTCATCCCCTGACGTGATTACGGGTACATTTTCTCTCTATGATACTCATGTTGTTACTTTAATTGATCCGGATCTACCCACTCGTATGTATGTATGTATGTATGAAATTAGTATCTAGTATGAACATACCTATAGAGTCTACAGAATTCGTGATAAAAAATGTCAAATCCCCTAGGCAAATGTGTGTTAGTTGACAAAGTATGCAAAGATTTCCCTTTGATGATTAGAGGTCATTATTTTCCGGCTAATCTCATGTTATTACCGTTTGGCAAATTTGATGTAATTTTTGGTATGGATTGGTTAACTACCCATGATGTGATAGTAAACTGTGGAAGGAAATATATTGAATTGAAATATGAAAATAGGGATACTCTTCGTGTTGAATCAGATGAACAGGTCAGATTGCCTGTAGTGATTTCTCTCATGTTGGCTCAGAAATACCTGAGAAAGGGATATGAAGCTTATCTTGCTTTTGTGATAAATTCTAAAGGATCAGAGTTAAGAATTGAATTAGTGCCGATAGTATGTGAGTATCCAGATGTATTTCCATAAGAATTACTAGTGTATCCTCCGGTGAGAGAGATTGAATTTGGCATTGAGTTAGCCCCTAGTACTATCCCCATTTCAATTGCTCTGTACAGGATGGCTCCAACCAAGTTGAAAGAATTGAAGGCACAGTTAAAAGAATTGACGGATAAAGGTTTTGTAAGACCAAGTTATTCTTCGTGGGGTGCTCCCATATTATTTGTGAAAAAGAAAGATGGTTCTATGAGGTTATGTATAGATTATCGGCAGCTTAATAAGGTAACCGCAAAGAACAAGTACCCATTGCCAAGGATCGATGATTTTTTTTGACCTATTGAAAGGATCCATTGTATTTTCCAAGATAGACTTAAGGCCCGGTAATTACCAGTTGAGTGTCAAAGACTCAGACGTGTCGAAAACTACATTTCGGACAAGGTATGGTCACTATGAATTTTTAGTGATGCCTTTTGGTTTAACAAATGCCCCTGCCATATTTATGGATTTAATAAATCGCATCTTTCGGCCATATTTGGATAAATTTGTTATAGTATGCATTGATGATATATTGATTTACTCTCGTGATGAAAACGAGCATGCTAAGCATTTGAGGGCAGTCTTACAGATTTTACGAGATAATCAGTTATATGCCAAGTTTAGTAAAAGTGAATTTAGGCTCAAAGAAGTCAGATTTTTGGGGCACATCGTTTCGAGTGATGGCATTAAAGTTGACCGAGTAAGATTTTAGTAATTGTTGACTGGAAATCACCAAGGAACATATCCGAAGTTAGAAGTTTTCTGGGCTTAGCTGGTTATTACAGACGGTTCGTCAAGAGACTTTCTATGATAGGTACTCGATGACGAGGCTATTACAAAAAGATGTGAAGTTTGAATGGACAGAAAAGTGCCAATAGAGTTTTGAGAAATGAAAGGCATTGTTGACTGAGGCTCTAGTTTTAGTCCAACCTGAACGAGGAAAAGAATTTTTGGTCTATAGTGATGCATCCTTAAATGGATTGGGTTGTGTATTTATGCAAGAGGGCAAGGTGATAGCCTATGCTTCTAGACAACTAAAGCCACATGAGAAGAATTACCCAACGCATGATTTGGAGACACCATTTATAATGAAATCGGGCATTCACTGATCATAAAAGTTTAAAGTACTTGATGACCCAATAGGAATTGAATTTAAGGCAATGAAGATGGTTAGAGTTGATAAAAGATTACGAGCTAGTGATTGATTAGCACCCAGGAAAGGCGAACGTGGTTGCTGATGCTTTGAGTAGGAAATCTCTATTTGCATGGAGGGCTATGAATACATGGTTAGCTTTATTGGATGATGGTTCTATTCTAGCTGAGTTGAAAGCTAGACCGATGTTTCTCCAAGAGATTTGTGAAGCTCAGAAAGGCGACAGTGAGTTGCAAGCCAAAAGAGTTCAGTGTGAGTCGGGTGTTGAGTCAGACTTTCATATTAATTCGGATGGATGTTTGATGTTTCGAGATAGGGTTTGTGTACCAAGAGATGATGAACTTATTCAAAAAGTTTTGCACGAAGCACATAACAGATGTTTATCTGTACATCTAGGTAGTACAAAAATTTATAATGACTTAAAGGAATGGTATTAGTGGTCGAGTATGAAGAAAGATATTACCGAGTTTGTATCGAGATACTTGATTTGTCAGCAAGTGAAAGCTAAACACCAAGTACCTTTGGGTTTACTTCAGCCTAATATGGTTCCCGAGCGAAAATAGGACTGTATTGCTATGGATTTTGTGACGGGTTTGCCCTTGACATCGAAAAAAGAAAGACATTGTATGGGTTGTGGTTGATAGGCTTACAAAATCGGCTGACTTTATGCTAGTATGCATTGAGTATTCCCTAGATAAGTTGGCAGAATTGTATGTGTCAAAAATTGTGAGATTGCACGGAGTGCCTTTTTCGATTATATCAGATAGAGATCCGAGATTCACATCACGATTTTGGAAAAAGTTGCAAAAAGCCTTGGGCACAAAGTTGAATTTTAGTATAGCTTTCCATCCATAAACCAATGGACAATCAGAGAGGATAATACAGATCCTTGAAGACATGCTCGATGCTGTGTTTTGGAATTTCAAGGTAATTGAGAAAAGTATTTACCGTTAGTGGAATTTTCCTACAATAATAGTTTTCAGTCGAGTTTGATAATGGTGCCTTATAAGGCATTGTAGTGGAATTTAGCCGTGTGATATGAAAATCTGTGCTTCATTAACTTGGTTAGTCTGTAGTTAGGTGCTAAAAGAAAAAAAATAAATAGGGTTAGTGCTCGGGTTGCCTCCCAAGAAGCGCTCATTTAAAGTCTTAAGCAAGACTTACCTCTCATTTGTACCTTCACGATGGTTTAAGGAGTGAAAAATCCTTTTCTGTGCTATCATCATATAATTTGAGTCGAGTGGAGTTTACTTTAAAAGTACTGAAAGTAGAATTACTTACCTCGACTATTTCGTAAGGGAAAACATTAAGTACCGTAAAGGGGATCTCTTCGGTTATCTTCAGGTTTAATATGGTGATTCGCGGGTCTTTACTATCTAATAATACCTAATCTCCTATTTTAAAATGATTTGATGTTCCTTTAAGCTCTTCTGGGGTTTCCTTCGGTTTCACTTCATGTGGGTTTTATTCCTCCTTGAGAAGTGTCTCCCACTTATCTAGCTCATTGGCCTGAAGTCGTTGTTCTTATGAGTTATTTCCTCATTGGTGCGAGCTATATGGTTTGGCTCTATAGTGTGATTCCATGGTGTTTTCTGGAATGAAGTATAACTGGGTGCTTATCAACGAAATTTACGTCCTCACCTTTCTCACTTGATGTCCTAGCTGAGTCGAGAGCTTGAAGACTGATTGATTCACCACCTATACGAAGTATGAGTTCACCTATGCTAACATCAATTTTAGATCTGGCAGTTGCAAGAGAAGGTCTTCCTAAGATTAAGGGGATACTATTGTCTTCATCCATATCTAAAACAACAAAGTCTACGGGGAATATGGATTTATAAACTTTAACTAGTACATCTTCAATTATACCCTTAGGGATGTGAATAGTCTTATTATCTAGTTGAATACTCATCCTAGTTTGCTTAGGTTTCCCTAGACCTAGTTGTTTAAACATTTTAGATGGCATAACATTGATGCTTGCCCCTAAATTAGCTAAAGCATTATCAACAGATAAACTACCGATTAAATATGGAATTGTAAAACTCCCTGGATCTTTTAACTTTCGTGGTAATCTATTTTATAACATTGCTGAGCATACTGCGTTTAGTTCCACATACGACTTCTCGTCTAACTTTTGCTTGTTTGTTAAGATCTATTTTAAAAATTTCCTTGAATCTGCCATCTGAGAAAGAGCTTCAAGAAACACTAAGTTAATATGTAATTTCTTTAAGAGTTTAAGGAATTTATCGAACTATTCTTCTGTGTCATCTTCTTTCATCGTATTGGGGTAAGGTATACGAGGTTTGTATTCTTTAATTATCAGTTTTGGCTTTTCTTGGCTTTATTCGACCTTACCTTCACTTACCACAGGTTCTTGCCTTGGCTCAGATTTAGATTCTGCTAACACTTCACTATCATGAGCTGATATGGCTTGAATTTGCTCTTTTGGATTAGTCTCAGTGTTACTTAGCAAGCTACCTAATGGTCATTAGGAGATCAGCTTTGCAAGTTTCCCTAACTGGTTCTCGATTCCTTTAATTGATGCTTGTTGATTTTTAAGTATTGTCTCGGTGTTTTGAAAGTGAGTTTCTGATACCGCTATGAATTTTGTCAGCATCTCTTCAAGGTTCACTTCTTTTCCTGTGGGTAGGGCTATTGTTGGAAGTTTGGAGGGGGTGGTTGTTGTCTCTGATTTACTTGGTCACCCCACGAGAAATTGGGGTGGTTCCTCCAACCTAGATTATAAGGATTACTATAGAGGTTATTTTGAGGTCTAAAATTGTTATCCATATAGTTTAATTGTTCGCTTTCCATGCCCGGATTGTAGGGTGGGTACTCAGGATTCGCCACGCCTCCTAGGTTTGAATCACATTGCATAACTGGATGTACCTGCAAAGAACCACATAAACCATCAATCTTTTTATTCATTATCTCTACCTGACTTGATAGCATGGTGACTGCGTCGAGATTGAAAACTCGACTACTTTAGTTGGTTTTGTCCTTGTAACTTTCCACTGATAGTTATTCAGTGACATATCCTCTATAAAATCGTAAGCTACTTCAGGAGTTTTGTTATTAAGGGTTCCTCCGACTGTTGAGTCAATTAACTATCGGTTGAGGGGTTCACACCATTGTAAAAAGTTTGGACTTGTAACCACAAGGGTAAGCCATGGTGTGGGCACTTTCTCAACAAATCCTTGTATCTCTCCCATGCATCGTATAATGTTTCTAAATCCATCTGCACAAAACAAGAGATATCATTCCTTAATTTGGCCGTTTTGGCTGGTGGAATATTTTAGTAAAATTTTTGCAGTAATTTGGTCCCACGTAGTGATTGATCCTCGTGGAAGAGAATGTAACCATTGTTTGGCTTTATTTCTCAAAGAAAAGGAAAATAACCGAAGACGAATGGCATCATCAGAAAAGCCATTTATTTTGAAGGTATCACAGAATTCTAGAAAATTATCTAAATGAGTATTTGGGTCTTCATCCTGCAAACCATCAAATTGAACAAAATGTTGAATCATTTGTTTAGTGTTAGGTTTTAATCCAAACTTATTAGCGGCTATATCAGGCCTAACAATACTCGATTCAACTCCTGTTAAATTAGGTTTAGCATAATCATACATAGTTCGAGGAACATGATGGTCGGCCATGTCTTGATATGGCAGATTATTCTCAGCCATCCTTTCTGTATTATCAGCTTCGTCCTCTTGCTCTTCTTGTATGTAATTTAAGCTTCGCCTTGCTTCTCTACGATTTTTGTGTACGGTTCCTTCAATATCACTGTCACAAAGTAGTGGTCCTGTCGGGTTCCTTCTAGTCATAAACTAGAGGTACCTACTAGGAAAGGGGAAAAGGAAAAGAAAATTTAGAAAAATAAAAATAAAATTTAATTGCAAAAAAATAATAAAAAATAATGCAGCTAAAGTAATAAAAATTGAGTGTTTTTAATATTTTAGTTCCTCAGCAATGGCATCAAAAACTTGATCGTGTCTGTCGAGACTTAAAAATTTAAAGAAAGAATGATCGAACCTGGAAACTAACTAAGACAACGATGGAGGCAAGTGCACCTACCGAACAGTAGTATAGTTTAGTGGCAAGATTGGATTGTCGAACCCAAAGGCACCAAAAGTACTAATATTAACTCTCTTTCTATTATTTAGCCTAAGAATTAAGTGGATTTTTATCTAATCTGAAATTTACTATTTAACTAAGCTAAAGGTGCTAAGACAAAGAATAAATAGGGGAAAGGCTTGAGAGAAAACTGATTGATTTAGATAATACCTGAGGAAGAATCCACCTAGACTTCACTTGTTATCTAACTCTGAACCAGACAATTTATTCATTTGACTTAATCCATAGGATTCCCTAATTTATATTAATCACTCTCTTCAAAGCTACTAACGTCTAACCCTAGGTGGATTAATAGAAATCTCTTTCTAATTAAAACCCTAGAATTGCATTAACTCGATCTATGGACTCCCATTTTAGGTTTGACCCTAATCCGATAGATTTTCGTCACCCTATGTCTAGGTACAAGAGCAACTCCGCTTAAATATGCCAGATCTACTCTTAGACAGGGTCTCTTCCTCCTCTGCCTAAGCACATCACACTTGAATCAATATGCCGGAAATATCAAAATAATAATTAAGAACACATAGTTGAGAACAAATCAAATATTTATCATTCAATTCAGATAACAATAACAAGATTCATCTTAGGTTTCATCCCCCTCGAGTATTTGAGGGTTTAGTTCATAAAGAAGAAAAGATAAAACAAAACATAATAAATCCCTAAAACCCCTTGAAGGAATTGAAGGAGAGATCCTCCGTCTTGAGTATGATTTTGGCATCTTGAGATGAATCAAATGGCTTTCTTCGAATAAATCCCTAAATTCAACTGCTTTGGCTCGACTCTTTGGCCTAGCTGAACATGCCCCCTAAAGGTTGGCCTCTAGGGTCTTTATATATGCTTTTGGAATATGTTTCTTTACCTCTAAGTACCCTAATCCGAATAGAATTCTCATTTCCTGCGGCAGAGACACACCCATGGCACATGCCCGTGTAAATCATGGCCAGGCCGTGTTAAATCCTGTTGATGAGGCATGGCCATGTATTTCGGAGGCCCAGGCCGTTGTCAACTTTTCTTGCGAGGCACGGCTGCGTGGTCTTGTGCCCAGGCCATGTGGATTTCATGCTTTGGCCCATTTTCTCCATTTTTGACCCGTTATTCATTCTTTTCATCCTCCGGTGCTCTACTGGGTATAAAACATGAAAATAAAGGATTAGGAGCACTTATTTCCATAATTAAAGGGAAAAATCATCCAAAAACATGCTAAATGTGGGATTAAAATATGTTATTATTTCAGTTTGTCAACACACGCCCATGTTTTTGCCCGTGGGGACAAAAATAGGCTATTTACCAAGCCATTTTGCCACCCATTTTACTTGTACCTAAACAAGCTCAAATGGTACCAAATCGTAGCATAAATAACATTTAATTTCGCCATAATCAAGACCAATCCCTACCAATTTCAATACCAACATTCAACCACAATCAAGACTAATCCATACCATTTTCAATACCAACATTCAACATGCTCATAACTTCAAACCTTACTCCATCAAAACATACCACTTCAACTAACTATAACATTACTAAAGATACATTATATTAAACCAATTCAAAAACATAATTCACATCTAATATCAACCATATCTTCACATATATGCACATAACCAGAAATTCACCAAATTAAGCCAGCTCTCATGGTTATATTTACAACTCAAAATATAAACATTTACAAACCAATTCATTTGGCCAAAGTCATTACCAAAACATAACTAACATGACTCAAATACCTATACATGCCATACACTTAAAACATAGTTTCAAAAGTACCAAAGAGTCAGTGGATAGTGCGGTGAAGTCTCCGACGATCCCCGAATATGAGCTAGCTTTGAAATCACTATAAAACATGGAAAAACAACAAAGTAAGCTATATATCTTAGTAAGCTCGTATGTTAACAATGAGCAACTATCATCATTCATTAATCATTCATATAATGGAAAACAATGTGCAACAATTCCATTAAATCTCAAACTATTAAATGATCATTCATATAACTTACCAAGGAACTCATCAATTTCACAGTTTTCAATGCTTAATTCATTTTCATACGTACCTGTACCACCTTGTATCAATCTCATACTCAACCATATCCTTCATTTACCCGTTGAACCATTCAGAATAGAAGTCGGAGACTCAAGGTCTCACTCGATAAATACATATACCATGGCCCGAAGCCAAATCAAGGTAACTTATCCATAATTTTGATATCTTGGCCCAAAGCCAAATCAAGTTGATATGCACGTCCCGAAGCCAAATTAGTTTATCTCGCACACATAATGCTAAATCATGGCCTAAAGCCAACTTAAGTATACCTAATGACATGTCACTAGCATCCTAAACTATTCCTAAGGTTCAATTGGGTTACCAATTGTCGAATCTTCATCAAATCATTTCTGAACTCATATTTAATCACATAAACACAATTCATGCTATATCAAAGCATATAAAATACATTTGAAATGAATTTATAACATACGAACTTACCTCGGCCGTTAAAATGGAAAATCGAGTCGATTAGTCGATAACTTTATCTTTTCCCCGATCCAAGTTCGTTTTCACCTTTCTTGATCTAAATATATTCAAAATTATCTTATTTAATCATCTATTCATTCAATTTAGTCCAAAACACTCTTTAAGGCACATTTAAACTTTTACCCCTAAAATTTCACATTTTTACAATTTAGTCCTTATTTCATAAAATCATAAACTCATGCAATTTAGCCATCACCCATGCTAGCTGAATTTATCTAGTACTCATATTAGCCTATATTTCTCATTTATTTCACATTTTAACCACTAACTTTACACATTTTTCAATTAAATCCCTATTTTGCATTTTCACTAAAAATCACTTAACAAAATTTGTATATCTATTAACAAACATTCATAATCTATCAAGAAACCTCAAAAAAACATGCTTATTCATAAATGGAATCATTCAAAATCTCTAACAATTTTTCAAATCAGTCCTTGGGCTAGCTAGTACTAGTTGCAACAATTACAAAAACATAAAAATCATTAAAATGGGAGAAAAATGAACTTACAATTGAGCTAGCAATGACGAACCCTTCAAACCCTAAAATGGTTTTCTTTCTCTCCTAATGGAAATTGAAGAAAATGGAAGCAATTAAAATTTATTTGTTTTATTTATTATTATTTTAATTGCCAAATTACAAAAATAACCTTATTAATAAACTATATAAAACACTTAATATAAGTCCATCTTTGTCCACTCACAATTAAAATGGTTTAATAACAACATAAGGACCTCTAATTTAAGATTTCATAGCTATTAGATACTTTTAGCAAATGGAACTCTACTTTTACACTTTATGCGATTTAGTCTATTTCATCAAATTGACCAACCAAACGATAAAATTACTGAATGAAACTTTCAAAAAATCATTCAATCATACTGTAAACCTTGAAATAATAATAAAATAAATATTTTGACCTCAGATTTATGGTTTTAAAACCACTATTCTAAAATTACAAGTAGTAAATGGCATTTATAGCTAGACTAACATACGCTAAGTTAGTATGAGAATTGACTAAACAGTAGCTTTGATACCACTAAATGTAACATTGATTACTCGTATTCAACGCCAGAACAAGGCTTCAGGCATTACCAAACTTATAACACAAGCAATCACATAATCCCAAGTCATAAATTTTCGTCCAAATTAAAACCATTCATATTCAATCATATAGTCACTTATACGAGCCTATGAGGCCCAAAACATGCTTTAGAGGTGGTTCGGGATTAACCCAAGAACTTTAGAAATTTTTATAGAACTTAGAAAATTTTTGCTAGATGTAGGGCTCACACGCTCGTGTGGTCCAAGGGACACACTGTGTGACCCTGGGACATGCTCGTGCTTCAAACCATGTTCAAATTAGGGTGCTCTCTGACATTTGCCACACGGTTGTGCCACACACTCATGTGCTAGACCGTGTAGCACACGCGGCTAAGACACACGCCCTTGTTTCTGCCCATGTGCTCAATTCTAGACATTCTATTTTGAAACAATTAATGTGTAGAGGACACGCGCCGAAACACAAGTCCATGGGGTAGACCGTGTGTCACACACGGCCTAGACGCATGCCCTTGTGTCTACCCGTGTGGAAAAAAACAAGGCTATTTACCAAGCCATTTGCCACCCTTTTTCACACATAAACTTACACTAATTCAAGGCACAAACATAACATAATTGGGCAACCAAAACATCCAAAATTATGGCCAACACAATAGCAACATCTATCATACTCACAATAATTATTAAGTCACAATTGACTACTTTCAAGATACCTAATTGTACACCACTTTATCATTTCATCAATAAACCACATTTTCAAACATCTCACATTCATGTCATAAAAAACATTTCTATCATTCACCAAGCATGCCATGACCATATCACCAAAGTCATTAGCACACATATATATATACACTTAGGATTAAAACCATGATAGCCCAAATAAACCACTCTACATGGCCAATTATCAAAACAAGCATTTGACAATCACAAGCCAACATATTGGCTACAATCACAATGGCACAATTAACAAATGACTAAGTCCTTATACATGCCATAGACTTAAAATGCTTAAATTTATTTACACCCAAAATGATAGCTTGATAGTATGATAGGATCTCCGGTGAACTCCAATCGAGCTAGCTTAATAACCCTATAAGACATTTGAAAGGAAGGGAGTAAGTTATATATATAGCTTAGTAAGTTTATATGCAAATAATACAAAACATTATTCATACACTTGACATACAAATAACTTAACAAATATTAACATAAATGTCATTAAAAATCCATAAACACAACTTACTCAATCCCAATCTTACCAACAACTCATCATATAAATAACATAACATATTTCAACATGAATGTCATTAAACTTCACAGTATAATTTCTTCAATCACATTCTTACTTATAACTCATCATATGAGTAACATAACATATATCAACATGAATGTCATTAAAACTTCATAAATGTCATATGAACATAAATGTCATTTAATATCAACATAACACATATCAACATAATTGTCATATACAAATTTGACTTTATTTTGGCTTTTTAATTCATTTTAATTACCAAATTACCAAAATGCCCTTAATGAAAAACTTTGAAAACATATCGAACCATGTCCATTTTTTTCACCAACTTAACCAATGATCTAATTACCATTTAAGGACCTCTAATTTAAAATCTCATAGCAATTGAACATCTCTAACATATAGAATTCAAGTTTTTCACTTTTTGTAATTTAGTCCTTTTGACTAAATTAAGTGCCCAAATGTCAAAATTTTCGAACAAAATTTTCACGAAATAGTCCTATAAAGCTGTACACTAAAAAATATAATAAAAATGATTTTTTCTTGGTCGGATTTGTGGTCCTAAAACCACTACTCCGACTAGACCCAAAATCGGGCTGTTACATTTTCTTCCACGGAGATTCTTTCAAAAACACTTTATCACTGATTTGGAATTCAATGTCTTTTTGTTTCAAATCTGTGTATGATTTCTAACGATCTGAAGCTACATTCAAACAATCACGAATTACTTTTAATTTCTCTGTAACACCACAAACCTAGCCTAGGAGTTATGGTCGAATCTGGCGGTGTCACATTGGTGTAACACCCTAAAAATCGAGTATTTAAATTTGCATCACATTGGTGTTTAGATTTTAAAGGAAAAACTTTTATTTTAATTTGGTGCTTATTGAAGTCTTTGAGAGGGTAAAGCATAATTTGAAATAAAATTTATTAATTGAGATTTATTGAAGTGAAACAAAGGTGATTAAGACTTAAGCTAAATTATGTGCTAAAAGTGTCATAAAATGAGCATATGGCATGGTGGAGTTGGCGCATGGGTTCAAGTAAGAGGAAGAGGTTCGAATCCTTGTATGGCACCTAAATTCGGCAAGGGACATATAAGGAAGGTGTTGACCATGTTATTTTTGGTTAGTGTATCAATGGAGGTTGGAAATCCATAAGGCACTTTGTTAGAAATCACTCATATTATAGCCTAAATTTTGAGTTATTTTGTTAATCATTTTCAACATTTTTCTGGCCGATTTTTGCATTTGGTCAAAATTTTGTGACCATTTGGTACTTCTTATCTTGCTAAACCTTATCCATGTTGTGGCACCTAAAGCTTTTCAAGCAACAACAAAATCTTATATTATTTCTTTTCCAATGTTGAAGCATAGTGAATCCTTCATTTTAGACACCATTCTCCATTCTTTCCTTTCAATCGTGGAAAATAGGTAAGGGTTCTTTTATCGATTTATTAAGGTACTTTGGGAATATCATTGGTTTAATTGAGGTCTTTTGGATTGATATAACATTCATAATAATAAGTATAAATAATGTAGATTGGAATTCAAGTGATTGGAAGCGTTGGAAACGTTTCATTTTGGTAAGGAAATCCTACTCTTTAAAATCTCTAGTATTATTGATATTATTTTAGATCTAACTAAATTCCTTTGGAAAATCAAAATAGGGAAGAAAAGGCGGTGTTTAGTTATCGTAAGAGGGTGGATCTATTCCCCATTACAAATGCAGGATGGGCCAAAAAAGTCCTAGTACGAAACAGGCAAAGCCGAAAATCAAGTGATTCAAAATCAAGAGGGTAAGATTTTGGATCTATTATCGACTAGTTAGTTGTCTAACGGATCAAAATATATTTTAGGTGCCGAGGAGCGAGAAGGGTTAGTATCGAGGTGTGTAATTTCACAATGGAAGTAAATCGTAAAAACCGATTAGATCGGTAAAAGCGTAAAATTTATATTTTGCCGAGAAATTAATTGTTATTATGAAAATTGGATGATTAAGTGAAAAGTAAATACTCTAGTTAAGTGAAAATGGGCCGTAAATACTCTAGTTCGTGAAAATGGTAGTAAATACTCTAGTTAGTGAAAAAGTTAAGTGAAAATGGGCCGTAAATACTCTAGTTGTAAATACTCTAGTTAAGTGAAAATGGGCGTAAATACTCTAGTTCGTGAAAATGGGTAGTAAATACTCTAGTTCGTGAGCCGTAAATACTCTAGTTAAGTGAAAAGTAAATACTCTAGTTCGTGAAAATGTAAATACTCTAGTTAAGTGAAAATGGTAGTAAATACTCTAGTTAGTGTAAATGGGCCGTAAATACTCTAGTTCGTGAAAATGGGCCAAAATACTCAAGTTCGTTAAAATTTAGCCAAAACACTCTAGTTTGGTAAATGGGCCAAAGCCTACTAAATTGCTAAATAGACAAATTGCTATAATTATGGGCCAAATGAAATGTTAATTAAACCCACCATGTTATGTATTGTTAATAAATTTTATATTTTAAAGTACATGTATAATTGCATGGGTGGGATATATGAAGAGAAGAATGGCGATTGCCACAATATCGACTTATTGCCTCTAGTTCGGTGGCTTTCGCCACAATATCGACTTATTGCCTCTAGTTGGTGGCTTTGCCACAATATCGACTTATTGCCTCTAGTTCGGTGGCTATGCCACAATTATAAAAAGGCTTAATGCCTACGATTGGTGTGATGGCGGGTGGGTTGACTTGATCCCCAGGTGTGATGGTTGATGCGGGGTGTTAGCGGATGGATATTAGGCATGGGTTGGGAATTACATTTTACATGCATTATTAATTGTTTTAATTCATGATATATTGTTGAATTCGAATTGGGCTCAAGCGACATAATAATATCTTGACAATCGGCCCAATAATGGTGGTAAGTGAGTTACATGAGTTCTAAGTAACTCACCCTCTTTTTATTTTTCCATCTCGGGTAATGGAAATTGATGTGGACTTGGGCGAGGATGTCTTCGTGGAGGCCATCTTTGCTAAATAAGGGTTATTTAAATTCGAACTTTTCATAATTATTTTTACTATTTTGGGATGTTGTAATAAATGGCCTCTATATAAATAACTTATGGATTTTATGTGTGTTTGGAATTTAATTTATACTTTGGACTTTTAATCATGAGCTAAAGTTTTATGATGTTTTTATTAAAATAAAATTGAGTTTTCAAGTTTATGAAAATCTTTTATAAATATCTTATTATAGTTAACTCTTTAACAAATTACCCAAAGGTTTTTGATAATACAATGATTTCCAACTTATGTTTTTAAATATTGATCAAAATCTAATTCTCTTCAAATTTTAAACTCTGTAAACAATATTGTAGTTTTCAACTCATTAAAGATTTAAGAATAGTTCGAATCACGTAACAAACCAAATCTAGTCTCAACGCATAGACCGGGTTTGGGGTGTTACATTTAGTAATATCGAGCCCGATTTCAAAAACTTCGGCGTGGTTTGGGTTCAAAAATAATTTACGTATGAAAATGCTCAATGATATTTTAGATCGGTATGGCACCACAAGCATCCGACGACAAGTCAAGTAAGTATTATTGCTTAATGATTACTATGATAAGATCATAGGAACACTCTAGAACTTCTAGTTTTAGACGTGAAAAACTGTAGAGATTGAGACTATAGGAAATGTTGCGAAAAACAACTTTATATCTTAAATCTCATAAAATATCGCTAATAAACACGAAACAAAATTTACGATTCATAAAACTTGTAATCGATAAGCGAACAAACAATCATGAGTACAAGAGGGCGTGGTCGTGGACGCGGTAGACGTGGCCATGGTAGAGGCTGAGGTGCTACGGCTGAAGCACCAAATCATATGCCAGAAGTAGACGCACCTACGTCAATTGAAAGTGAGACCGGATCACGCGATCACATGGAAGAAGATCATGCATTGACTCAAGCAATGCTACGAGTCTTGGAAAGGGTTCTTTGGAACTAGAATTGGGCCAACAACTCGTGGGTCAATTCAGAGCGACTTAAGGCAAATAATGCGAAGTTTTCGAGGAGTCTCGGTGTAGCTCGAATGTGGCGAATCTTGGCTCGAAGGCGTGGAGCGGATCATGGATGATATGGAATGCACGGTGAGCAAAAGCGAGAAGAGCTGTATCCTTATTGAGAGATGAGGCGTGTCGGTGGTGGCTCTTTATTCGAGAAACCAAGCCGATTGCGATTAAGCGGGAATTCTTTAAAGCCGCCTTCCAAGGAAAATCGTCGAACGAGCTATGTAGACGCTCGAAGGAAGGAATTTGAATCTTGTCCAAGGAAGTAAGGCCGTGGCGACTTATGAAGCTGAGTTTTACGTCTGAGCCGTTATGCGGGACAATTGTAGCAGATCATGAGCGTTGTATGCGTTTCGAGGATGGACTTAATGATGAGTGAGGGTTACGATTGCTCATGACAAGTTAGAAATTTTTCCACTCTGGTGGAGAAGGCCAAAATAGCCGAAGAGGCTAAGAACTTCGAGCAGCGAGCGAGAAAAATCTCGAAACAAGAGAGACACAATGATCGGATCTTCAAGAGATTTGAAAAAACCGGAATGATGAATCGATTCAAGCGAACCCGATAGCAAATAATCGAAGTCGAGATTGCACCGAGTGTGGGAAGAGACATTTTGGGGAATGTTGAGGAAAGCGGCGCATGTTACAAATGCGGTTCAATGGAACATCTGTACAAAAGTTGTCCTCGACGAATGGATACGACTCAAGAAGTCCGTAATAATGATGCACAATGGTCGAGGGTAATCAGCAGACACCGAGAGGTCGTGGACCGGTCGTGGTGGTAATGGGGCTGATCGTGGTCAAGGTGCACGGTCGAGGAAATGGTAATAGAGGAAATCTGAGATGCTAGACGACTGGATCGGTCTATGCAGTTAGACGCCGCGAGGACGGTAATGCACCAGATGTGATAACCGGTACGTTCTTCATTTTTGATGTACCTGTTATTGCCTTAATAGATATTGGCTCTACTCATTCATATGTATCTAGTGCCATATCTGGAAGTACGAATCTAGAATCAAATTACCGAAAATGAGATGCGATGTCAGTCCTTTAGGACGATCGGTAATAGTTAATAAAATATTTAAGGGCGTGCCCTTAAAAATCCAAGAGGAAGTATTCTTAGCAAATTTGATGGAACTACCTTTCGCGAGTTCGATCTCATTCAGGCATGGGGTGGTTGGTTAACCATCGAGGCGCAATTGGATTGTCTTTGAAAAGCGAATGTCGATAAGGACCGGATGATAAGGAAGTCATAATGATTGGTGAGCGAAAGAACTATCGGCAAATGTGGTATCTCGCATTAAAAGTTTGAGAAGTTGGTGCGGAAAGGATACGGAGCATTCCTAGCCTTTATCGTGCTTTGGATGCCAAAGAATTATCCGTGAATGATGTGAGGACGGTGAAGGAATTTCGATGTATTTCGAAGAACTTCCGGTATACCTCCGGATCGAAGTAGAATTTGGCATTGAGCTTTTGCACGGGACGGCTCCGGTGTCCATTGCTCCTATAGAATGGCACCGAAGGAGTTGGTGAGCTCAAAGCTCAAATTCAAGAATTCTGGATCGGGATTCATTCGACCAAGTGTGTCTCCGTGGGGAGCACCGGTTTTGTTCGTCAAGAAGAAGGATGGATCGATGCGTATGTGCATTGACTACCCGCAGTTGAATAAATTGACGATCAAGAATCGGTATCCTCTACAGAAATTGACGACTGTTTGATCAATTGAAGGGAGCTTGATTTTCTCAAAATTGATTTAAGGTCGGGTTATCACCGACTTAAGGTGAAAAAGCGGACATTTATAAGATGACATTTAGGACACGTTCACGGACACTATGAGTTTGTAGTGATGCGTTTGGATTAACCAATGCACCATTGCATTTATGAACATGATGAACCGAGTCTTTCAACCATATTTAGACCGGTTTGTGGTAGTGTTCATAGATGATATATTAGTTTATTCAAAATGAGGAGGAACATGACCGACATTTGCGGATAGTATTACAACTACTTCGTGATAAGCAATTGTATGCCAAATTTGGTAAGTGCGAATTTTGGCTAAAGGAGGTGACTTTCCTTGGTCATGTAGTATCGGTAGAAGGAATAAGGGTGGATCCTCGGAAAATTGAGGCTATTCGGATTGGAAACCACCAACATCGATGAGTGAAATTCGGAGTTTCTTAGGCTTGGTGGATACTATAGGCGTTTTGTAGAGGGTTTTCATTGATTGTCGCACCTAACTAAAGCATTGCGAAAGGAGCTCCGTATATCTCGGGTGAAAAGCGCAAGAGAGTTTTGAGAAATTGAAGAAGAGAAGCTCGGTTTTAATTCAAAGGTGGAAAAGAATTCACTTTGTTTATTGTGATCGTCTCACACAGTCCGGGTTGTGTGTTGATGCAAAATGGAAAGGTGGTGGCCTATGCTTCTCGTCAATTGAGACCACACGAAGTAAACTACCCTACTCATGATTTGGAGTTAGCTGCGTTGTCTTTGCTCTAAAGATTTGGAGGCACTATCTCTATGGTGAGAAGTCCATAATCTACACGGATCACAAGAGTCTTAAATACCTCCTTACCCAGAAGGAGTTGAATTTAAGACAAAGAAGATGGGTAGAATTGTTAAAAGATTATGATTTTTCCATCGAGTACCATCCTGGAAAGGCTAACGTGGTATCGTTAAGTCATAAAGAATTAAGAGCTCTGTTTGCCCATTTGAGTGCATGCGAGGATGGCGGTTTGTTAGCGAACTTGGTGAAGCCATGTGGTGGAACAAATCAAGGAAAAGCAGGACATCGGATGAGAAGTTGGGACCTTTACTGCGACAAGTTGAAAATGGTGAAATTGAGGATTTTGGAATAAACACGGAGGGTGTGTTGTGCTTTCGAGGGAGAGTATGCATGCCTAAGGACTTAGATCTAAGGCAATTGATTCTACGGGAGGCGCATAGTAGCCCTTATGCTATGCATCCCGGAGGAAATAAGATGTATCGAGATCTCCGTGAACAGTATTGGTGGCCAGGGTTAAAGCGTGAGATTACCGAGTTCGTGGGAAAATGTTTGACTTGTCAGCAAGTGAAGGCAGAACATCAATTACCGTCTGGATTGTTACAACCGATAAAGATTCCTCTTTGGAAATGGGAGCGGATAACTATGGATTTTGTTAGTGGGTTACCGTTAACACCTACTAAGAAAAATTCCGTTTGGGTAATCGTTGATCGGTTGTAAGACCGCTCATTTCTTGCCGGTTAAAGACGGATTATTCTTTGCAGAAGTTGGCGAAACTTTACGTATCCGAAATTGTGAGGTTGCATGGGGTACCAGTATCTATTATATCGGATAGGGACCCTAGGTTTACATCACGATTCTGGAAAGCTCTGCATGAAGCCTTGGGAACAAAGTTGAATTTCAGTACGTCTTTTCATCCTCAATCGATGGTCGATCGGAGAGAGTAATTCAGATATTGGAAGATATGTTAAGAGGATGTGTAATCGACTTGAGGGTAGTTGGGAGGATTATCTATCTTTGGCGAATTCGCGTATAACAACGACTATCGATCTAGCATTCGGATGGCACCTTACGAGGCATTGTATGGTCGTAAGTGTCGCTCTCCTATTTGTTGGACCGTTGGGCGAAAAGATGATGTTAGGTCCCGAGATGATATCCGAGAGCAGAGGATAAGGTAAAAGTTATTCGAGCACGGTTGAAAGAAGCCTCGAGATGTAAGTCGAAGTCGATCGCAGATCTGAAGCGAAGGGACATCGAGTATAGTGTGGGAGATCGGGTTTTCTTGAAGGTATCTCCTTGGAAAAAGATCTTGATTCGGAAGGAAGGGCAAGCTAAGTCCTAGATATATTAGACCTTATCGTGTCTTTGAAGCGTGTTGGTCCGATGGCATATCAGTTGAGCTACCTCCGGAGTTAGATCAAATTCATAATGTCTTTCATGTTTCCATGTTGAGGCGTTATAGATCGGATCCTTTGCACATTATCTTAGTAGAAGAATTGGAGTGAATTGATTTGTCCTTTGAAGAAGAACCGGTGGAAATCCTAGACCGAGATGTCAAGGTACTAAGGAAGAAAAGCATCTGTTGGTCAAAGTTCTATGGCGTAACCACGAAGTGGAAGAAGCTACGTGGGAGCCAGAGGATGCAATTAAGCAACAATACCCTCACCTTTTTCAACGTGTAAATTTCGAGGACTAAATTTTCTTTAAGGAGGGTAGAGTTGTAACACCCTAAAAATTTGAGTATTTAAATTTGCATGATTTTGGTGTTTAGATTTTAAAGGAAAAATATTTTATTTTAATTTGGTGCTTATTGAAGTCTTTGAGAGGGTAAAGCATAATTTGGAGAAGAAATAAAATTTATTAATTGAGATTTATTGAAGTGAAACAAAGGTGATTAAGACTTAAGCTAAATTATGTGCTAAAAGTGTCATAAAATGAGCATATAGCATGGTGGAGTTGGCGCATGGGTTCAAGTAAGAGGAAGAGGTTGAATCCCTTGTATGGCACCTAAATGAATTTTTGCTTTTAATTTTACTGCTCATGTCTAGGAAGTGTCGGCAAGGGACATATAAGGAAGGTGTTGACCATGTTATTTTTGGTTAGTGTATCAATGGATTAAGGTAACAACTAACTTATGGCATGGAATCAAAGGTTTAAGGAAAGATAGGGGAACATAAGGCACTTATCAAGGGAAATTTTGGAAAGAAATCATGGCCTATTGACCATGTGCTGGACGACAATTTGGTATAGGAGGGAGCCTAAATTTTGAGTTAGTTTTGGTTGAGAAATTCTTTTCTCTCTTTGGTTGTTCTTTGCACTTTGTGCGAATTTTATTCCTCTCCTTTCAACATTTTTCTGGCGATTTTTGCATTTGGTAAAGCCAAAATTTTGTGACCATTTGGTCATTCCTTTTGCTTATCTTGCTAGCCAATTCTTTGTGCCTTTTCTTCTTGTGCGAAATCATCCATACCAAAAAGAATCATCTTTTTCCTTTCTTTTGCCATGGTAGAATATACCAAGCACCTAAAGTTCATTTTTTTCTTTCTTCTTTTCTCTTTGACATCAAGCAACAACATCACCATCATCCTTTCGTTCTTATATTATTTCTTTTCCAATCGAAAATTCTCTCCATCTTCACTCTCTTGGCGAATGCTATTGTGCCTATAAACCCAATTATTTTTTTTCTTTTCCTTGAACATACATAGCGAATCCTTCATCATTTAGACACCATTCTCCATTCTTTCCTTTCAATCGTGGAAAATAGGTAAGGGTTCTTTTCCATTTTGATTTATTAAGGTACTTTGGCGAATATCATTGGTTTAATTGAGGGTCTTTTGGATTGATATAGCATTCATACTAATAACGTTTCTTTCGTTATTATTTAGTGCAATAACGGAGATTGGAATTCAAGTGATCGGAGAAGCGTGGAAGCGTTGGAAACGTTTCATTTTGGTAAGGAAATCCTACTCTTTAAAATCTCTAGTATTATTGATATTATTTTAGATCTAACTAAATTCCTTTGGATCTTGAAGACTGTCAAAATAGGGAAGAAAAGGCGGTGTTTAGTTATCGTAAGAGGGTGGATCTGTAAATCCCCATTCAAGCGAAGAGCGGTTTCGCGGTCAGGGATTTTCCACGGGTTGTGGGCCATCTTCGAAAGAAGTCCATTATTCAAGTAGTACGAACCTCCGAGCCGTTATCGTTGGTGGATTCTCGTGACTAGTGAATCGATAAGCGAGGCAAAGCCGAAAATCGAAGTGATTCAAAATCAAGAGGGTAAGATTTTGGATCTATTATCGACTAAGATTTTATTTTTTTACGAGTTAGTTGTCTAACGGATCAAAATATATTTTAGGTGCCGAGGTGCGAGAAGGGTTAGTACTCACGGTATCGAGGTGTGTAATTTCACACTCATTATTTTTGGTTGGATGTCAAATTTCGGTATGGAAGTAAATCGTAAAAAACCGATTAGATCGGTAAAACGTAAAAATTTATATTTTGACGAAAATGCGTAAAAACGACTAAATCGTGAAAATTACGAAAACACCCTCGAGAAATTAATTGTTATTATGAAAATTGGATGATTCGTGAAAATGGGCGTAAATACTCTAGTTCGTGAAAATGGTAGTAAATACTCTAGTTCGTGAAAATGGTAGTAAATACTCTAGTTCGTGAAAATGGGCCGTAAATACTCTAGTTCGTGAAAATGGGCCGTAAATACTCTAGTTCGTGTAAATGGGCGTAAATACTCTAGTTCGTGAAAATGGGGTAGTAAATACTCTAGTTCGTGAAAATGGTAGTAAATACTCTAGTTAAGTGAAAATGGGTAGTAAATACTCTAGTTAGTGAAAATGGGCCGTAAATACTCTAGTTCGTGTAAATGGGCCGTAAATACTCTAGTTCGTGAAAATGGGCCAAAATACTCAAGTTCGTTAAAATTTAGCCAAAACACTCTAGTTTGGTAAATGGGCCAAAGCCTACTAAATTGCTAAATAGACAAATTGCTATAATTATGGGCCAAATGAAATGTTATTGATAAACCCACCATGTTATGTATTGTTAATAAATTTTATATTTTAAAGTACATGTATAATTGCATGGGTGGGATATATGAAGAGAAGAATGGCGATTGCCACAATATCGGCTTATTGCCTCTAGTTCGGTGGTTTTCTTACAATATCGACTTATTGCCTCTAGTTCGGTGGTTTCGCCTACAATATCGACTTATTGCCTCTAGTTCGGTGGCTATGCCACAATTATAAAAAGGCTTAATGCCTACGATTGGTGTGATGGCGGGGTGGGTTGACTTGATCCCCACAGGTGTGATGGTTGGTGCAGGGGTGTTAGCGGATGGATATTAGGCATGGGTTGGGAATTACATTTTACATGCATTATTAATTGTTTTAATTCATGATATATTGTTGAATTCGAATTGGGCTCAAGCAAAGATAATAATATCTTGACAATCTAGCCCAATAATGGTGGTAAGTGAGTTACACTTTGAGTTCTAAGTAACTCACCCTCTTTTATTTTTCCATCTCAGGTAATGGAAATTGATGTGGACTTGGGCCGAGGATGTCTTCGTGGAGGCCATACTGCTAAATAAGGGTTATTTAAATTCTGAACTTTTCATAATTATTTTTACTATTTTGGGATGTTGTAATAAATGGCCTCTATATAAATAACTTATGGATTTTATGTGTGTTTGGAATTTAATTTATACTTTGGACTTTTAATCATGAGCTAAAGTTTTATGATGTTTTTATTAAAATAAAATTGAGTTTTCAAGTTTATGAAAATCTTTTATAAATATCTTATTATAGTTAACTCTTTAACAAATTACCCAAAGGTTTTTGATAATACAATGATTTCCAACTTATGTTTTAAATATTGATCAAAATCTAATTCTCTTCAAATTTTAAACTCTGTAAACAATATTGTAGTTTTCAACTCATTAAAGATTTAAGAATAGTTCGAATCACGTAACAAACCAAATCTAGTCTCAACGCATAGACCGGGTTTGGGGTGTTACACATTGGAGTGCTTTTCAGAAACCATTTTTCTTGTTGATAAAAAAACTCGTTTGGAGGTTGAAACCTATTTGTTAGAACTCATATTATACCTGCATTTTGTTAATCATTTTAAATCATCATTACTTCTAAAACCTTATTTGTTGTGGAAGCTTAAAAATCATTGTTGAAGCATAGTGTTTTGAAAACAGTTATCATTTTGGGAAAATCGTGTTGTAATTCTAACAAGTATAAATCATAATGATTAAAATCTCGATCGAAAGCTATAAAATTGGAGAGGCCTTATTACAAATATAATAAAACCAAGACGAACACTAATAGTAAATAAAAGCCAAGAAAATGAAAAGGGGAGCAGAAGTATGGCCATCTCCGAATCCCTCGCAGCACCGAACCATCTAATGCTGGGGATTACTTGTAAAGTTAGAAAGAAGGGTGAGTTTGCAAAAACTCAGTGTGTAATCCCTTATAATACAAGCAGTCAAATATATGATATGCAGAAACAGACTGGGCCTGAGCCCATGACAGACACAGTATCAGGTGGGCCTTCGCCCATAATAGAACCAGGTGGACCTAAGCCCATTATAAAATCAGTAACAGATACAGATATGCAGATAGAAATTCAGCCCAATCCAACCAATACAGCACCCGTATCAACCAACACACCATGTGGGGATAAAATTGACCCACCCAGCCAATACACCAAGCTTTGCACCGGTTGCGACACTAAGTCAACGGAACGGCTCGACACCGTAGATAGAACGATGGAAGCCATAAATATCGCAGCACCGCTGCCGGTTAATAGAATGGCTAAAAGCCATAAACATCACAGAAAGGCTAAAAACCTTGTATAGAACTGCACCATCACAATGTCCCAACCCATGCAATATGTCGTGTATGTCACACTTCAATCATCAAAGGTGTATGTAGAATGGCCATGCTCAGTAACAGTCATTTAAACATATTTTAAAAGCATATCAATCACACGACCACAGTCAAGCCAGTTAAAACATAGTCATACGATCACAACCAAAACAGTCAAATTCATAATCTAAGTTAATCATTTACCTACAAGGGCAAAACAGTCATTTTGTCCTATAGAGGTATTTCGGTAATTTTACCCTATAGGGGCATCAGGGTCAATTTACCCTACATGGGCATTACAGTCATTTTACCCTACAAGGGTATTATAGTCATTTTACCCTATAGGGGCATTAAGTCATTTTACCCTATAGGGGTATTACAGTCATTTTACCCTACAAGGGCATTACGGTCATTCTACCTTATAGGGGTATTTTGATCATTTTACTTATTTTGGGGTCTCGATACTTATTACGACCTCTAGAGGGTCTATCGTTGCTTTGAGCGACTCAAATAACCTACACGGCCAGAATAGTGTATATGGGCCCAAAACCCACTATTAGGCCCAAGTGGGCCCACATGCTAGTGTGGCCCATTTAGCCCAAATTCAGTTACGGCTATGCTAACGATATAGCCCAGTCCAGTATTTGTTACTTATCGTGAATTTATTTCATGTGGGCCCACCAACCCATTGGGCCAACACGGCCCATTTCAACCATACGAGGCCTATAACGGCCCAAGAGCACGAGAATGCTCATGGTGGCCTCTACAGTCTATTGCCCATGATTGTGGGCACGGTTCACCACCCAAGCATTCACATGCCCATTGGCTTCATTTGCCGTGTTTCTGGCTTTTCAGATTTTGTCGATTCATCAGTAAAATAGGGGTGTGAATACACACCATGGACCATCGTTTTGATAGTAACAATATTAGGTGTATTATTACACACCCTTTTCGGCTTTTAAGCCGCTTATCATTTACGATCGTAATGATTCACAGTATACAGATACACACTTGATTACGTAGAGTACTAAAAATCCATGAGTGCCAGAACCTTGACTAGATCGGTCGATTGAGATTTACTTACTTGATCCAGAGCTCAGTTCAGCCACCCTTCCGCATCCTGGCAGAAAATCCCGAATAGCCGACACCTTACATAGCTTAAACTTGGGAGTAGAGGCTACGCCCTCAACCTCAGCCGGTACCTTTGCCATCACTTTATTACTAGCACCCTCTTCACCCATCGGAAGTTCTAGAACCTGAAAGATTATAGACATAGGAGAAAGGATAAGAATCGGTAATAAAGGATCGTACCATTTGGCTTAACCAGTAAAATAGAGAATTGAAAGAAACCGAGAGACTTACCGATTGTTAGAGCCGTTACAGAATCGAGACAAATAGGGGAGAGCTTTCGATCACAAACTAAAAAAGAGAAAGAATCCTAAGACTAGGGTGGTAGGTTCGGCCGAAAGATTGAATAGGCAAGAAGGGAGTTGGCTGAAACTTGTAAAAAGAATAGAGAAGAAAAGAGGTTTCGAGAGATTTTGGTACAAAAGAGGAAGAAAAGAAATGGTCAGTTGCCAGAGACTCAGAGACAAAAGGAAGAAAAAAAGAATTGGAAGTCCCTAGATCAGTGACAAAACTGATCAAAATGAGGAAAACTCCTCAGCAAGGAATTTCGGCACACCCAAAAAAGTGCCCAAAATAGAACAAAAGCAAAAAAAGCACTCAGAAACCCCCTCCTAGCCCAATTTGCATGCTCAAGACTCCTTGTTCAGCTACAACACACCAACTTTGAATTTCTTTTATTCTCTCCATAATACTCTCCCTTAATCCTCTCCATGACCAATTCAAACACCTCATCAACAGTGTTTCAGTCCAATTCTTCCACCTTCCCAGCTCAAGCAGCAAAATAGACACTTCAATGCTTATCCCAAGATTTGAACCTCAGACCTCTCAGTTATACCACATGCCACCTTGCCACTATACCACAGGCCCTTTTTGTGCCACATTTTATCTTCAATTAATTAAAAGATCTAAAGGCCAAAGCCCATGTTCCTTTAAAAGAAAACCAAAATATATTGCAAGAGCCAATACTTGAACCCAGGCTCCCTTGCAACCTTAATGATGCCACAACCACTAGACCACATGCTTCCTTGTGTCATTTTTTTAACATAATAATTTAAAAGGCCTACATCCAAGCATCCAGGGTTTTATCCACTTAAAACCAAAATTTTTGCTAAAGCCCAAGTTTGAACCCAGGACTTTTCCAACTCCTCTCAAGACCCTTAACCTCTTGAGCAGACATTTAATTATGTCATTTTTAGCTCACGTAAACTTTTATGCACAGTTTCCTAACCATTCCCTTGCTCAAGGCCCAATACTTCTAGGCCCAAATTTTGGGGCGTTACATTCTCTTCGGTTTCTCTAATCAAATCAACCTCGTGAATCTATTTCTCACTAAGCTTGGTCCAGTAGAGTTCTGCATTTACGACCATATAAAACTTCGTACGGTGCCATCTTTATACTCAATTGAAAGCTGTTATTATACGCAAATTCAACCCGCAACAAATATTTCTCCCAATTGCCTTCAAATTCTAATACACAACATCTGAGCATATCTTCTAGGATCTGAATTACTCGTTTAGACTATCCATCAGTTTGCGAATGAAAAGCTATACTAAAATTTAATTTCTTACCCAAAGATTTCTGCAATTTCTTCCAAAATCGCGATGTGAATCTTAGATCTCTATCTGAAATAATCAAAACTGGCACCCCGTGCAATCTAACGATCTCAGCAATATACAATTCAACTAATCTATCGAGTGAATAGTCAGTACGTAATGGAATAAAATGTGTTGATTTCATCAGTCGATCAACGACAACCCAAATTGTATCTTTCTTTTTCGGAGATAGGAGTAATCCCGATACAAAATCCATAATCACTCTATCCCATTTCCACTCTGGTATCATCACAGGCTGAAGCAAACCTGAAGGTACTTGATGCTCTGTTTTAACTTGCTAACACACTAAACATTTCGATACAAATTCAGAAATGTCTCGTTTCATACCCGACCACCAATACTATTTCTTAAAATTATTGTACATTTTGATACTCCCAGGATGAACGGATAAACAACCACTATGTGCCTCATGTAAAATATTCTGAATCAACTCCAGATTCTTCGGTACACAAATTCTATCTAAGAACATTAAACAATCATCAGATCCGATTTTGTACTCTGAATCACTAGTCAACTCGCATTGCACTCTTTTAGCTTGCAAATCACTATCACATTTTCGAGCTTCGTAAATTTGCTGAAGAAATAATGGTTTAGCTTTTAACTAATCTAGAATTGAACCATCATTAGATAATGTTAACTGTGTATGTATTGCTATCAAAGCAAACAATGACTTTCTACTCAAAGCATCTGCAACTACATTTGCTTTCCTCGGGTGATAATCAATCACCAATTCATAATCTTTTAGTAACTCGAGCCATCAATTTTGTCGCAAATTCAAATCTTTCTGAGTCATAATATATTTTAAGCTTTTATGATCAATAAAGATGTAACACGCTTTACCCGTAATCCATGCCGGAATCGGGCCCGAGGCGTTACCATAATAAAACCACGTGATTGCCAATTGGGCTCATCGTGACTACTCTTTTAAGTCACCTCAACAACCTCATTCTCGACTTACGAGGCCTCACTCAAACTCATGAGGGCTCTCGAGACCCTATCAAAAACTTCTGCGATTTTAAAAATTTTCCATCTAAACAGGGACTACACACCCGTATAAGGTAAGAAACACCCGTGTGAGGCCACACACGCCCATGCCTTCAACCCGTGCATGAAATCCCAAACATTCTAACAATGCCCCAGGGGTAGGGCACATGCCCGTGCTAACCACCAGTGGTGAACACTGACTACACCACACGGCTAAGGCACACGCCCATGGGCTGGTAGTGTCATACATGGCCTAAACACATGCATGTGTGTCCATCCACATGGACAAGAACAAAGCTATGTGCTAAGCTCTTCTTACCCCTCAAGTTCTTATAACATATACTCAGACAACACATCAATAATCAATTCAAATTCAAACATAATCTCACATGGATAACTATATCTTTTCATATAATAAAGCAGCCAACAACTATGGCATTATACAAAATAGGTTATCCATCTATAGGCTAACACATCTTAGCCATTTACAATAAATTCACTAACTTGTCTAGCCCCTATACATGCCATATACAAAACATTTAGTCTAATGTACCAGAATGAGCTAATAGTGTGGGTGATCTTCTGATTAATCCATATATCTCGATTCAACCCTCTTTCTCTATAAGACAAGGGGAAATAAAGGAGTAAGCCTTAAGCTTAGTAAGTTTACACATAAACAAATTAAGCATTCTAGTATAAACTAATCAACAATTAGCATTATACTAGCAAATAAATTCACATCCACAATTATGCTTACTTTTTTTATCCCTTACCACATTTCCAAAACATCATGAGTCACGTACTCATAACCGTTGACATGCACCCCTGCACATAATACCACATTTACTCAAAAATACAACACATCATTTTATCACACTAATACATCCACACAGCTAAATTACACGATGGTTTCGCACTCAGCCCACCACAATCAGGTAATAAGGTAGTATCGCACATAGCCTACCAAGAGGTAATCATAGTGGTTTCGCACATAGATCACTAAATAATATACTTAACTATGTATCGCATACAGCCTATAGTTGTTAAGTATTAAGGTGGTATTGCACTTAGCCCACCATCAATTATTATCACTACACATCCACATATCTACTTATTCATTCATTCATTCATGATATCTACCACATTCATTCCACTTGAACCACATAGTTTCTCAATCATTCTTATTTATTCTCATTCATGCTACACACTAGCTAGCATTAAGAATGTATAAGTATAACGCATTGATTACGCATAAACTTACCTCGGTACTCAAAAGAATAAAGATGTCCAATTTAGTCCCCCACCTTATTTTTGCCTTGATTTTGATCCGGGCTTTGTCTTTCTTGATCTATAATGATAAATCAACTCATTCAATACACACATTGATTAAATTGGCCATTATCTAATACTTTAGTAAAATTACCATTTTGCCCTTAAACTTTCTCATATTTATACTTTTGGCCCAAGGCTCGTAAAGTGATTTTCATTCAACTTTCTAGTCTTTCATACATAGCCAAACCATTAACTCAACTAAAGAAATCATCAATTCTCACTAAATCCCACATGTATGACCAATCTCAAGACTTTCACAAACAAATCCCTACATGCATTTTTAATTGAATTCTCTTAGCAAAAGATGTTTCTACTACATCAAGTTTTCATTTTCTTCCATAAAACATCAAAATACATGCATGTAATACATGGGTACATTTTTGAACATCCATCTTAGCTCAACATATAGCTAAAAATAACTTACTCATGCTATTAGGACTTCAAAAATACGAAGAATATCAAAAACAGAGCTAGAATACACTTATTAGCTAGCTTGAAAAGTTGAAGAGCCCTAACAATGGCTTCTCTCAATTTTCGACAGCCTTGGGGAAGAATATGAATGAAAATTCTATCATCTTTTTCCCATTTTAATCATTTAATTAAAAATAACCAAAATGCCCTTTTGTCAAACTTTCAAATTTTAACCCATTCATGCCCAATTTTGTCTAAAAATTATAATTTGGGAAAATTACTATTTAAGGAACTCTAATTGATAATCCAAAGCTATTTCACACAAATAGCTTCTAGAATCTCACATTTTGCAACATTTGCAATTTAGTCCTTTTGGACAATTCAACAGCAATTTAACAAAATTGCTTCATGAAACTTTCACACTAACATGCAAACATGGCATAGACCTCAAAAACTCATAAATATATCTCGAACTTGTGGTCTCGGTCCACTATTCTTACTAGGCCCTAAATCGGGATGTTACAAAAGATGTGGCATTTTTCACCGTACAAATGATGACGCCAGATTTTCAATACAAAAATTATAGCAGCCATCTCCAAATCATACATCGAATAGTTCTTTTCATGCAGCTTCAACTGTCTGGAAGAATAAGCTATCACTTTTCCTTCTTGCATCAATACGCAACCCAAACCATTCAATGACGCGTCGCTGTAAATCACAAATTCTTTACCCGGTTCAGGTTGAACCAACACTGGTGCTTCAGTTAACAATACTTTCAATTGATCGAAGCTTTGTTGACATTTCTCAGACCATTTAAACTTTACATCCTTCTGTAACAATCTGGTCATCATGGTAGCAATCAACGAGAACCCTTTAATGAAGCGTCGATAGTAACATGCCAATCCCAGAAAACTTCTGACCTCGGATACATTTCTAGGTGGTTTCCAATTAATAACTACAGATATCTTGCTCAGATCAACTCTTATACCTTCCGCAGAAACAATATGCCCTAAAAATCCAACTTCCTAGAGCTAGAACTCACATTGGCTGAATTTAGCATACAATTGCTTATCTCTCAAGGACTGCAACACAATCCTCAAATGCTTAACATGCTCAGACTCATCTTGTGAATAGATCAGTATATCATCAATAAAAACAACAACAAATCTGTCTAAATATGGTCTAAGGATTCGATTCATCAAATCCATAAAAATGGAAGGAGCATTAGTTAGTCCAAAAGGCATAACAAGGAATTCATAATTTCTATACCTCGTTCTGAATGAGGTTTTCGTCACATCTGAGTCTTTAACTCCCAACTAATAATAACCCGATCTCAAATCAATTTTTGAAAACACTGTTGGACCTTTAAACTAATCAAACAAATCGTCTATTCTCGGCAATTGATACTTATTCTTTATCGTAACCTTATTGAGTGGCGATAATCAATACACATTCTCATTAATCCGTCTTTTTTCTTTACAAACAATACATGCACACCCCAGGGTGAAAAACTAGGTCGTGCAAAACCTCTATCTATTAACTCTTGCAACTGAGCTTTCAACTCTGTCGGAGCTATTCTATACGGAGCTATAGATATCGGTAAAGTTCCCAGTACCAATTCAATAGCAAATTCAACCTCTCTGATAGGTGGCAACCTTGGTAATTCATCAAGAAACACATTTGGATATTCACAGACAACCGGCATTGATTAAATCTTTGATTCAGGCACTTTTGTATCCAAAACATAAGCAAGATAAGCTTCGCAACCTTTTCTCACACACCTCTAAGCTGACACAAATGAAATCACAATAGGCAATTCAT